>CM067378.1:89117156-90389380 GCA_034510155.1 Eucriotettix oculatus | reverse complement strand
ACATTTCTATCAAAAAGGAATCTGACTCTGAAGATGATTTGTCTGAGTGGGAAGAAGTTGAGGATAATGAACCTCAAGAACCTCGGACATCACATGTTTTCCCTGCTGATGGGATTCAAGTGACTGTAGAAATGCCAGACATTCCCAGATCTAAGAAAAGAGGTCTGGACATTGCAGCATATATGAGGAAAAAGATAAACCAAGTTAAGCGAGATATTCAGGTTCTCATGCATAAAGTACATCTTCTATGTTGGATTGCTCATGGTAACTATGTGAATTCTGTCATCAATTCCGAAGTGTTGATGGGGATCTCTCTGTCTCTGATGCCTTCAGAACACTGCTATCCAGATAAAAGGACTGACATGAAATACTTACAGCAGGTAACACAATGGTTTTCAAAGTCAATTAAAGTTGAAGAAAAAGTTCAGAAGACCACAAACTCAGTGTCCCTCATAGATGACTTACAGAAAGAATTTGAAACAAAGATTGCACATTCTAAAAGAGAACTGGTCTTTATGTTCATTTGTATGATGAGATCATTGGGTGTAAATGTAAGACTTGTGATATCACTGCAGCCTGTTCCTCTCAAACCTTCTGTCAGCGAGTTATATTCTGAGAAAAATAAAGAACTTGAGGACGGTAAAAAGTCACTTGAGAAAAAGGAAAGCGAAAAGCCTAAAGTTACTAAAGGAAAGGTAAAGAAATCATTTCCTGTTGTCAAACCGGATGATGGTACTCTCAGAAAGCAAAGAAATGTAATGTCCAAGGTGGATGCCGTGAATATTATTAAAAAACATACCACCGACAAAGAAGAAGGCAAAAGTAATAAATCAAGAAAGCAGGAAAAAGTAGCAGGTATTTCTGGTGGTGATGCCAAAAGCCCAAAACCTCTTCAAAAGCCAGTAGTAAAGGCCACTAAGAAGCATGCTCCGGATGGCAAAACTAATAAATCAAAGAAACAAGAAAATGTTACATGTCAACCAGTCACAAACAGGGAAGGTCCAAAGTCTCCCGAGAAGATTACTTCCAAACTACGAGAGAGAAAGTATAATAAAAAGTATTTAGATGATTCTGAATTATCTGATACTGAAGAATCAGGTTTAGAGAAATCTGTTTCCCCCAGAGATAGTAAAAATTCCCAAATGTCATCCCAGTCAATGCCACACAAAACTTCAAGCTCCTCAGGTAAGAAGAAAGGAAAGTCAGGTGAAGGTAATGAAAGTGATTACTCTCCAGAATTAGTCAGAAGTAAGCGTTCTTCAGCTACCAGTGATAGAAGAGTTCTCTCAACAGACTCTGATGAAACAGTCCCAGTTAATCTGAAAAAGAAAGATCGCTGTGATGTTTGGGCTGAAGTATATTTGGAGAGTGAGGAGAAGTGGATTAGCGTTGATGTTAACCACGGTCAAGTTCACTGTGTTCGAGAATTATTTGTGAGTAGCATAATTTAATGTACAGATTGCGAGATATAGCATGGCGTTTCACTTGTGCAGTAGGGAGAGTTGTATTGTCATCTCCTGTGAGACTAAGTGGCACTATGCTATTACAATGCTCAAATACATTCATTAAATGATTACTAATAAAATATGACCAGACCCAGTACTTCTCTTATGGACATGTTTCTTGATGTACAACATATCCTGAACTACCCTCAGAACAATATCGGGGAAGTTGTCCACTATGCATAGTGTTTACACACGTCAAGCTAAATCTCGTGTATTTTAAATAGTTGAGAAATCATTTTATGCTATTCATTTGACTTTAATAGTAAGTAATAAGTATCACCGAGTGCACCAAAATTGAGCCTAATTACAGTATAATGTTGAATTAAAATGTTAATGCACATTAAAATATTCATTAAATTATTGTAATTTGAATTATTTCATTATCAGCTCCATCTGTTAGCCAGTTTGTGAGATTTAATTATTATCCATTTCAGTCCCGAGCAACACAACCAGTTCGTTACATTCTGGCATGGAACAACAATATGACAATCAAGGATGTGACCCAACGTTACTGTGCCCAGTGGCACTCTGTCACCAGAAAGCAACGTGTTGACGAAAACTGGTGGTTGAAATCTTTGAAACCCTACAGAGGGCGGAGGACAGCAAAGGACAGAGCAGAAGACAAAGACATACAACGTCAATTGCATGACCGACCACTACCAACCAGCATTGGCGAGTTAGTAACTGGTTATATCTTGTTGTTCATGAAAATTTGACAAATATTTATGTTTTGAAATATTTATCTGTTGTATATATAGGTTCAAAGACCATCCACTTTATGTATTGAAGCGACACTTACTCAAGTTCCAAGCAATTTATCCACCAGATGCCCCAACATTAGGATTTGTACGAGGAGAACCCGTTTATGCTAGGGAATGTGTGTACACTCTTCACTCAAGAGAAATTTGGTTGAAAGAAGCTAAGGTAGTGAAACTTGGCGAGACACCCTACAAGATTGTGAAGGCTAGGCCTAAATATGATAGGGTATGTTTTCTTTGTCCTCAACAATATTCAACCTGAAATTTATTTGTATACTTATAATTTTCATTTCTTGCAAGTACAGTTGAGTCTGTAATTTTATTTTTATAATATTGAAATTATATTTTTAATGTTCTGTTTATTTCATTATTGTATGAACAAAACAATGGAACAAAAATAATATAGACTGTTAGAGTTGTTCACTGTCAGTTATGAAATATTTTGGAGTACCAGCTCTAACAGTTTTCACACAGGTATTAGTATTCAATTATTATTTATCTTTGTTCTGTCTGCAGATGTCTGGCCAAGTTGTGAAGGATTTGCCGCTGGAGATTTTTGGTATCTGGCAAGTTGAGGACTATGTGCCACCTCCAGCGGTTGATGGAAAGATTCCACGCAATGCTTATGGAAATGTTGAGCTCTTCAAACCTTGCATGCTGCCAGCAGGCACGGTTCATCTCAGACGTAAGTGAAATACTTTGGGTGCCACAATGAAAACTTTTTGAGTGTGTTGGGTAGTAAAGTTCAGCTGATTTGCAATGTGGAGGGATCAGGAGTAAAAAATAAATGTCCTTGAAGAATTACCTATCAACTAGAGCTTTCAAAAATTGTCACTTTTAGTAAATGACACCTGCACAATACTATTCAGAAAAGTTTTAGGAAATAAATTTTTTTTCCACAGAATTATGTTTTAATTTTTTGACTTTGGCTTTTCTATGAGACACATTGTTAATAGTACAATGGAAAAGTTGAAGGAAACATTAAATATTAGGTCACAGTGAGGTTTACTAAACTTTATTTCTTGGTATCATAGCATTGTGGTTTGCTTCCATCTTTTTTTGAAAATAAGCATTTGCAATCATCTCAAAGATCATCATAAATGTGAATGTATTACATAGATTCTGTATTTTAATAATTTTTCACTTGTAATCCAAAGCATCCTTCACATTAATCTTTACCATATTAGTTCCAGGATTAAATAGGGTCGCCCGCAAACTCCAGATTGATTGTGCGCCTGCTGTCGTTGGGTTCGACTACCACTCGGGCTCCTCGCACCCCACATTTGATGGCTTCATTGTCTGCAAAGAGTTTAAAAAAGTCCTTGTTGATGCTTGGGAACAGGTTGGATATTCACCATTTTTAAACTTAAGAACCTTTCCATTTCAGTTGTTACATAAATACATTTGCCAAAGTCTGATTAATTATACAATTTTAAACAATTAACAATCATTTAGGTTAATCTCAACAGTAATAAATAAATTTCTTATTTACTGTAATAGAATTAACATCCTACTTTAAAGCTACCCTTAAGGAAAATGAGATTAAAACCCTAATCTTCCTCCTATTGTGAGTCCTAATATTGAGCCAATCAGTTTCCTGGGATTTACAATTGACGCAAGTCTAAACTGAGACCAACAATTCTAAAATATTGGCTCAAAAATATGCTTAAAATTGTGCTAGTTCTGAAGTTTTAAGAGTTGTTTACTTTTCTATTTGCATATCTACCCTATGAAGCATTATTGTTGGGGCACCAGTATATATTGCAGAAAAACTTTTTCAAACAAAAAAAGGCTCTCGTGTTACTTTGTGGTGACTCCTGTTTAAGCCACTTTTCGTAAAACCTAGCATCATGTCCATTCATACCAGTCTTGTTTTTTATGCAGGGCCTACTACATATTAAGGAATGTTACGCAAATTATGATTATTTGGCTGATTTCCATGAACACTTTACTAAAAATAGAAATAATGTATGTCTGTGAGTGTATATTTCCCCAAAACATGTTTAAGATTGAAGTGAAGAATTTGCTCACATAAACTGTATATATTCAACTGCAGAATACTTTGATGTGTTTAATGTTTGTTGACTAATCTGATTACTTTGTATGTGTCTTAATGTTAATACTGTATCTTGTGATTCTTTAATGAGCAACAGTAAATATTTATATTATTTATGTTAATTATTAAAATACTTATCGTTTTAAGTTGATGTTTGCTATGTATATGATGCCCTTATGTACTTCCACAATAAAATTATTGCCATAATGAAATAAAATTATATTGCTTCATGTGAATCAAACATTTTTTTCCATAAGACAGTATACTTTATCAGGTTTACTATGGATAACTTTATCCAATCTATTTCTTATAGGAACAAGAGGAGGCTGATAGGAGGTACGAAGAGAAGCGTATGAAACGAATCTATGGTAACTGGAAGCGCCTGATCAGGGGCCTACTAATTCGGGAACGTCTAAACCAGCGGTACTCCTTCGGCAAAAATCCCAGTGCCTCAGAACCTAAACCGACTGTCAGTAATCCCAAAAATAAAAAGATCAACAAAAAGAAGAGACAAGTAATAAGTTCTGATGAGTCTAATTGATACTTGTGAAATGTTGGGTGAGCTACATTGTACCTGTGGACAATTGATTTATTTGATGACATTGTCTGTCTAATACTTTTATTTACTGCATATTTTTCTTTTATTTTTATTTAACAATTTAATTTCCAACTTTACCGGTGTGTAGCTTTCATAGATTTAAACTAGATGTAACTTCAGATATTGCATCTCCTTGGTTCCTTTTTTAAAATCAGTATTGTGCAATGATTTGTTAAGATGTAATTTGAGATTATTTTTATGTATATTTATATTTTTAATTGTAAAAGAAATTTTCATAGTCTTACTCATACTAAGATAAAAATACAATATCAATTTATTCATTGCTCTCTGTACATTAATATGTTGAAATTGAATTTCAAAGCTGCTGGCAGCTTTTGCCTTTTAATAATAAAGTCTTTTTCTTTTTAAAAAATATATTGAATTTTTCTTTATGTTTACTCTTTGTAGATGGAATGTAATTAACATTTGATGTTTAAATTGGTGTAGTAACTATCCATTATATGCATTAACCAAGTTTAAGAAATTGGAGAAAGGAGAAGTGGGTAGAGAAAGGAATTTATGTAAACAAAAGTGTAAAAATAGTTAGATGGAACTAGTGAGGAGGAAATGTATAGTGATTGTTTTCTCCTCATATAGTTATCGGTTAATCTGACATCATCAGAATCTCCTTAAGTAGTCATCAAACTTTTTAAAAATATTTACCAACCATATATTGCCTCTGCAGTCGATCCTCATCCTGTTCTGTCATCTTTAAAAAGATTTTATTATTTGACTTACAACTGCCTGGGTTTTACTTTGATATCATTCTATGTTCAACATCAACAGCTTCAAAAACTTCTACAATGATAATTTATTACCTGAACCTGTGTTTGTCTTCATGATTTTTTCTTAATTAAAGTAAATTGCCCTTCATGTATCTATTTTCTGATTTTGTAAACATTTGATACAATAGGCATGTTATGGCAAATGAATACAAAATTTGTGAAAAACATTCTTTATTTTCATTAAATAATTTTCTTACAAGTATTTACAGACTAGACAAAAATAATAATAGTAACAAGAATATAATAACAAATGCAAAAAAGCAGTATGTCAATATCTGCAGGTGTTCATGTCTCGCAGAACTTTCGACCGAGAGAGCATAAGCAAATAAAGTACTTTGGTGCGTAGCGGAGTAAAAAGATGATTACCAAAAAGAAATATATATGTGTTATATATACTCGATGTAAAGTGGATAGTAGTTCACAGGCCTGGAAGAGTCAGGTCTGGTCGTTCGTAGGAGAGGACTCAAAAACAATGCACGTGTGTTTGATCCCTTAGCACCCATGTTCCACATCTCAAGTGTCACTGTTCCATTGCAGTCTCTGTTAATGCCAGTGGATTTGGTTCTACATTTTCGGACGCTATTTTTATTTCTTTCGAGAAAGCTCGAGGAACGCATTAGAATGAACGAGATGCTATTAGGAAATTACTGTTGTTTTTCTTATTTTAATCACAGTAACATTAGTTGTATTTGTACTTGTCATCCGCTTTTTGATTTCTTGGTCAAGTATTTTACAGAAATACTATCGACTTTGTTTTAACAATAGCCATTATATAAAAACTCAAATTTTATGTATTAAAAACCAGAATTGTTTTTACCAATAAAAATTGTGTTCCACTTTTTGGGAACTAAGTTGTAAATAAAACATTAAGAGATTGATAGCTTCCAGGCTGAAAAATTGTGTGCCTGTTCTAATGTGACAAAAATTAGAGCAAAAAATTCATTTATACTTGAGAGATGTACATTATGTTGCAATATATACAGCTATAAATTGTGTTAGTATCCTTAAAACTCCTCAATTATATTGCATTAAGATGTAAGAACTAATATGTTGTGTCAATTGAACCAGTGTTAGTTAAAACCTACATTCAGTTCTCAGTGAATTAAGATCTACTCTACTTTTGGGATTTGTATTTAAAGCAGTTAATAGCTGAGTTGTGCAGTAGCATGACCTGATACCTGAATTGACTGTTCACATTTTAATTTACAGAAAACAGTTTTTTAAGCTACCCCATGAACACAGTGGTTGGAGAAATTGATATTACGGAATGCACTTTTCATCTTGACCACTATCTGAGCTCTCATATCATTACTCTAAAGTATTCAGTGAAACATATTCTCAATTTCTCTGAAACATGTACATACTGAACAAAAATCATGTCTATCTTCATTCATCCCTCATTTGCTTATTCCACACAAGTGATACATCCAGAAATAAATACTGAGAAGAAAACAAAATTAAAAAGTTGAAGTGTAACACTCTAGTGAGATTGTTGCTTGTTCTGATTTGTCTTCCCAGTGTGTTCATGAGGAAATAATAATAGGGACATATACATTACAACTGAAATAACTGGAACGGAAACATTTTACAGCTCATAACAGGAAAAGCACATAATTGCATATTTTGTTTTTTGTGTACACTTCCATACATATAATTGTGTTTGACATGTGGAGCAGTGCGCATCCTAGTTTTCGCAGCCTCGAAGGGGGAAGCAAGCCCCACGTATTCTTCATAATTTATGCCATGGTCAGAGTCCCGGCACCCATGCCGTAGCCGACGCCTTTGGGGCCATATCTGCGGTTGTAGCATCCCCTGCAGTAGATGTTAAGGTCAGGTCCGTCATTTAGGTTTGTGGAGTCTAGTGAACGATGGCAATCTGCACAACTGAAGCAACGTCGATGCCAAATCTAGAAGTTAGGTGAACACACATAATAGTTCAGTAATTTTTATATTGTTACAATCATTAAGTAATACTTTAAAGCTAGTTTTTACTATTTTACATTTTTACTATTGAAGGGAAATTGGCCTAAATTTTATGATATTAATATTCTGATTTTCAACAAGTGTTATTTAGGCTGTCATGTAAATTAACTATTAAGATTACACTTTGTCAGTAGTAAATAAAAAACTATGGTTGGCAAGTACACACAAAAAAGAATGTTATTATTTAGGGGAAATGAAAAAATATTTGTATTACAGTGGCTACTTTGATATAAACTGGGACTACATAAAGGCCCACATTAAAACAGCCCTACAATTATTAACTATGACTCACATAATAATGAATAATAAAAATTTAAAATTAATCTATATACTCAGATAATTTTTGTGGCCCTGTTCCAATGATAACAACAGTGATTATCTATTTTTTGCATGTATTTGGCTTACCCTATTCTTGCTGATCATTTGCTCAGCAGCATAAACAGCAAATCCACAGCGAGGGCAACCTTTGCCACTGGGGGCCCTGGCTCCAGATGAGGGCTTTGCATCAGAACTGTTGGCAAAACAAACAAAACATCTTTCATCTGATTTGAGTGGAACACCATAATTAATGACACGGTTCCCTGACACACTTTATAAGACAGGCAGTTATGAGCTCACAAACATATTTGTCATACAAAGACTGATCTAATTTAGAAAGTGTTCTTATTGAAATGAGACAATTTTAGATGTGAAGAAAATATATGCTATCCTGTACATTGGTATAAAAAAAATTATGAAATACTTTCTGAAATTTAAGTTTTCTCTAGCCGATATTCACTGTTAATTTCATAAAATATTTCAAAATAAAGATCAATTTACTCACATGATATTTGGAGCTTCACCATCAGACACAAGTGTGGGCGCATGACCATAACCAAAGCCTTTGGGGCCAAATTTTTTGGCATAGCAGGCCCTGCAGTAAATTTCACGATCTGGGCCATCACATGCCAAAACTGAATCCAGAGGCCGATGGCAGGCAGCACAATTAAAACACTTCTTATGCCACATCTGTATGAAGAATGAAATTCATTTTTAAGCGATAATAGTAACAGAACTTACAAAATAATTAGGTTGCTGCGGGAAAAGTAGTTTAGTAGTTCTATTGTGGTAGAAACTCACTGCACATTTGAATAGCAACAAAAATGGAAAATAAAAGGTACAGAAATACTGCTAAAGAATAGCATTACTGAGTGCTATGACAAAAAACATACCGTTCCCTTAGCTAATTGTTGTTCAGCAGCAAACACAGCTCCTCCACACCTAGGGCATCCCTGACCAGGTTGAGCCTTGATGGACGTAGTGTTGGGGTTGTAGAAAGGCCTTGATGCAGAAATCTCATCCTCACTTTAACATAATTTATTTATTTTTAATGGCTGACACCTTATAAGATTCTTTTGACAAGCAGATAAAATCTGAGTATAAGAGAAATTAGCCATTTTAAAATGTCCATTGGAAGAACTAAAAGCATAATTTTAAGGATGATTGGAGCTTTAATGAAAATACTTCAAAATATTTTCTTATGATTTACACACAATTTCAGAACACTTTGCAAAAATATTTCAAATAAATATTCAATAAAATATGAAATTCTGTATCAGAAACTCACGTTAAACCATCAGTTTGTAAGAATCCAGATCCACAAGCAAAACCATATCCATGGGGTCCAAATTTTTTCCCATAACAAGTTTTACAGTAAACATCACGGTCAGGACCATCGCAGGCAATAATGGAATCCAGAGTCTTGTTGCAATCATGGCACTTGAAGCACTTGCGATGCCATTCCTGCAAAGCAGACAGCAGTAATTTCTCTGTACAAAAAGTGTAAGGTAACATTTTGCAAGAAAGTATACTTACCCGTCCCTTCGCCAACACCTGTTCAGCCGCATACACTACACCACCACAGCGAGGACAGCCCTGGCCTGGTGGTGCCTTTATTACTGCTGTATCAATCACTGTTGTCCTAGGTGCCGATATCTCACTGGAGGAAATATGTTATTTTTAAAATTTCATTTTTAATACTAAAAAAGTATTCCTTCTGTATTATTAAATTACACCCAATGAAACAGTGAATCAAAAAGTGTCAAATTATTATGCCCATAAAGGGATAAACAAATTATTCAACCCTGACATAGTTTCTTCATGCCAAGCTTTACTTTTTTGTTTTCCTTGTGTGATACCATTCTTCATAAGGTACTTATATTTTTGAAGCGTTGGAAATAATTTAATAATATACTATATAGATAATATGCACAATGCCTTCGTACAAAGTTTTACTGGCAATATATGAAATATTTGTTCCTTGGAAAAGTGTTCACATTTAAAGCTGAAGTAAATTTTGCCAAATATATTTTGTTACTGGTGATCTTGCATTTAGTGCAGTCTTGTTTTTATATTTATGGCAGAAGGCATTTTAGTGATCTTATGAATAGCTAATTTTGAGCCTTAAATGCAGTAAATACACACCAAAACAATTTTTCTGAGCAAAATTCATCTTACACACATTCCCTAATCTATATTTGTCTATTCTCTTTAATTTATTTAATTATTATACAGAGAACAAAGAACAGCTTCTGGATTTGACACAAAACAAAAACTAAAGTAAAAAAATTAAAAAATTCATTCCACTTGACACAAAAACAGTTTCTCTATTCAGTTGAAATCATGCTAAAAATATTTATAAACCGTTTCTCCAAATGAAAAAGTAAACATAAAGGGAAAATGCTATTTAAATTCTGTATTGAACAAGTAAAAAATGTTGAATTTTGCATGCTTTGTCAAATTCTCTTCCACCATAACAAAAATATATGGACACGGGGCAAAAAATGCAGGTTTGGGGGGTTTGGAGATTGTCTACAAAACACAAAGACATAGCATCAGAATGGTCTAAACAGAGGGTAGGGCGGGGTCATGCTGAGACCATTTGCCTGACTACCTCTCGTCATTTATATCTGAAGTGAGACCAATCGTAAAACCTCCTCCATGCCCGATCCCTCTCGGACCAAAGCGTTTTCCATAGCAAACTGCATGGGGAAAGAAACAGCACTTGTAGAAAATTTATGAAAGCATCACTTCCAGATTCAAGAAAGCAACAACAAATCGCACAAATGAGCAAGTGTCAGTGTCCGATTTGGTCATGGAGCGTTTCTTGCCCTGGGTGTGAAAGAGTTCTACAAACTACATACCCGTTGGCTACGGCATCACTCTGCAAGGCTCCGCCTCCTTGGCCATACCCGTAACCCTTGGGCCCGAATCTCTTACCATAGCAAACTGCAGGAAACATGGATGATGTTAGCTACTCTAATTCCATTCTTTATTTACTTTAAATCAATCTCTCTTTTAATTTACTTTGGAATATTATCATCTATGATCTACACCTTAGCAGCCTAAGTTTGATTAATTATCCAGAAGAATGCAAAATATGTTACTTACAACAGTTACATCTTGTTAAGTTGTTAAATAAATTATTTATTCATTAATCCCTGGGTGAGTAGCCCACACAAAATAATAATAATAAACTGGTGAAAAAATATTCATAAGAATTGAGATTAGTACAACAGGTTTAAACATTAGATTGCTAAAGAATTTGGTTACTTTGTGGATGAGACACTTTGTATTTGAAATTAAGCAACCTATTGGTATTAACACTAAAAAGCCTGCTAATACCCCTACAAAATAAGCCACACATTTTCCATGACAACCGGATCAAAAGTTTTACAACAGAGGTCTGAAGACTCCTCACAGGATCTTTCACTGCTCTTTACACACCTTTGCAATAAATGTCCTTGTTGGGTCCTTCACAACAATTGACAGAGTCCAGTCGTTTCGAACAATCTCCACATTTGAAGCATTCCCTGTGCCAAGCCTTAAAAAATAATCAAACGTACAGGAAGCTTTAGTTATGACACTTCTTTCATATATCATTCTAACAGAAGCATCTCCTTGATAAGTTGTGTAGGCACAATTTAAAATTGTCAATCTCTTCCTTATATTACAATTCATTATCTGCGATTACTAACAGATTTGCAACCACACGTGTACTTCTTTATCTCTTCTTTCAGACATTGGCATATAAAAGGCAATGCTGTTCAGAAAAAGTGTAATACAACTTTTTTCGGTTCAATATCAGGTGTGGCTTATATGCTTAAAAAATATTAAAAAAACAATGACTTAGCAAAAAACTAAAAAATAAATAAAAGATAGTACAACAAGTGAGACCTGAAGAAAAACAAAAGGTTGGTTTCATGCCAATGCTGAAAGATGGGTACAAGGCAGAGACATGGCATGTCCTGAAAAGTGTCAGCAAAATAATTAAATTATAAAAAAAATGTTACCTAAAACCCAACTTCAAAACACGAGGCAAAAAATTAAAAAAAATAATTATATGAGTAATAGTCTGAGAAGAGAAGGCTGAAGGACAAAGTAGGGGTTTCATGCCAACACTGAGTGGCAGGCATACATATACTTGGCATGGCCTGATCTGTGGCAGTAGAAACATCACTTCTGTTCTTATTTCGCCTTCAAATGATTACTGAACAATAATGAGTTTGTTTAAGTTTTCCTATATGCATCATATACCTAGTTGTTAATGAAGTATATGAATTACAGGTAAATTAAACATGTACAGAAACTTCACTAGAATCAACTTGAAACTCTATGCCAAAATTGTTCAAATGAGATTCTATAAAATTCAATAATGTAGGTTCTTCCTTCTGTTTCTAAAGTCTTCACTTTACAAGAAGGTATCAAAGTGTTGCATTTTAACCACTTGCATTTCATTATAATGAAACTGTATTGATTCATCCTTACAATATTTTAATTGGTGTTCTTAATTCACTATGCAACATTCCTTTGTCTATATGAAAGGGTTTATAAGCCAATTAAAAATTGTTAAACTTCACAGTGAGTTTGTACCATCACATGTCAGTAGCATGCCAAGATTGGTGGGGCACAGCCTACCTTTACAGTAAATATCTCTATCGGGACCGTCACAGTGGTTGGTTGAATCCAGTGTGTGGTTACAGTTTTTGCACCTGAAGCAGCCCTTGTGCCAGCCCTGTGATGTATGGGAGGGACATTCATATCTATATATTGAACAACTCATTTAGCAACAGCACACTCAACTTATCATGACCTTCAAATTTACTTTTAACAAAATTTGGCAAAAATATAAAAAATTTGATCTATATAATAAAATGTGCAATTTAGAAAGATTCTACCATCCTAGCGCACTGAAGTAATAACTAAGTGAAGAATAAAGAAATTTCATTTATGTCAATTTTTTGTTTCTGATTGTTTGATTCAGTTAAAAATTTGACAAAATAAACATTTTTTCAAGTCATAAAATAACTGAAATTTCATTTTTCTTAAATTAATGTTTAAATCTAGTTTAATGGTATCAATACAACTTCGAGTTTTTGCTTTCATTATTATTTATATTCAAGTAATTTGTGTCATAAGCAAGTGTATACATTTTTAATAATATTAAAATTAAACTTCAAAGAAGAAGAATCTCAACTTTAATATAAAAAATATATAATGAATATTAAATAAGAATGAATATGAATTCCTTAAGAGAAATATTTTTTCCCTATAAGCTATAATTATTGTTTTATTTTTTAAGCTCCCTCTGTATATAGTATAATATTATATAATGTTATTTGATGTCAAAAGGAACACTTACCCGACCCCTGGCCAGCATTTGCTCTGCAGCATACACATAACCTCCACACCTAGGGCAACCCTGACCTTCGGGTGCCTTCGCTATGGCCTTTGGTTCTAATACAGCATTATTAACTGCTCCACTGAAAAATCAAAACAAAAGTGTTTAAACAAGCCTGAGGTTCTATCACAAGTATATGAAAGTAGTTTACTGAAGTATGATATACAACCCCTTTCTGAATCTATGAATTTCCCCAAAAAATCTATTTTATATTAAGAACATGTTAACACTGCAAAATATTTCATGCATCATATTGACAAATTTATATACTTCAGTACTTCAATACATAAAAATATAACAAAGCTCATTGTTAAGTTTATTTTGAATTTTATTTGGCATGCTCAATGTTCCTTTACAGCTAAATGCAATTCCTAAATAAAATATCATTTTTTAATAGAAAAATTTGTTTAGCTCAGGCAAAAGCAAAAATATTATTCATCATTCTAAGTAGACAATAATCGTGAAAAATGTCCATGAAAACTGATTGGTTAATAAATGCTGAGAAAGAAAATAAGAATTAGATGTACAATGCAGAATTTTTTGTTTGCCTGCAAAAATGTGTCACAAAAGCATAATTAGATTGCAAGTGGTTTTTGACGAGCGACGCTGCAAAGTTGTTAATGTCGTTAGTCTGCGATAGCCAATCAACCTGAAAAAGAATAGTTTTTAAACTACAAGCCAGAAAGCAATGGGGAAAGGAATTTCCCTTAAGTGGGGGGTGGGTTAAGGACAGAATCGCATTTCTCTTAAAACGCAGCTCTCTATCGTTCCCCACCCCTCGCTTGCATTCGAAAGATCACATAACTGAGGGCACTTTCCTTATCCCATTACTTTATGTGAGCATGGGTGAATTTCATCAGGAAGAGTTTTGTTAATATAAGCAGAAGTTTTGCTTTCCACTGGAATTAAAATTTATACGTCATAAAACGTGCAACACTTAGCTAATTTAAGTGGTCAAACAATAAAAGAGAGAGAGAGAGAGATGTGTACCTGTAAAACCAATTGTGAGTTAATATTTTACTAAAAAATGCTCCTAGACAAAAATTGGGGTAAAACCTGCCACATTTTAAAAAGCAGAGCTGAAAAAAAGTGAATCAAAATTCAAAAAAATTAGCAAAATTTAAGTCATAAATTTAATTATATTCTTCTTAAAAAGCAGAGATAATATCTATTTTTTTAAAAAAAGAAAAGGTGAAAGACTTTCTTGGTGTAACAAATGTTGAAAGTTTGCCTTGGCCATCCCTAAAATTGTTCATGTTTTTCCTTTTCACACTTAAATACTCAGACAATGTCTGTTGTCATGGTATCATACCTCTCTTGACTGCTAGGAAGTTGGGCTCACTTATGCAATGATTGTTAAATAAAGATTCCAAATATAGCTTAATCATCAGCTTCTTTTGTTTTGTGTCTTAATTTTTACAGCTCCTTATGTAACTATTCCAATTTACTCATAATAATAGGTTAGCCCAGAAAAACTTTCAACAGTAAATAATTGTCACCAGGTTCCATACCTCATCAGAGATTTTTTAGGTAAAATATTATGGTAAGGACATGGAAAGGTGCATTTTCCCATCATTCTCTACTTTATATTAAGAGACAATAGTTATCTCTGACAATTTTCCAAGTGTTGCACAATTTTTGCTTGTTACATGATATTAGAACACTGTTACAAGTAAATTGTTTAAGTGAGAGAGAAGAAAGACATGTTCGCGAATTACATGCACCAACCAAAACAATAGAGATTAATCCTCACCAATTGTTGAAAACCAGCATTTGGCAGCAAATCGCTTTGTTGAGAATGTCTCCTCCTCATCTTTTCAAAGTATATATATTTTATCTTAATTTTGTGTTTTAAAACTCAAAGCTATTACTTTTGGAGACCAGACAGCAATTCATGCTCATATTAGTCATCTACTGTATTGTAGCCCATAAATATTCAAATATCCCCCATTGCTGATTATCAGACCATGTTCTTTCTACTGGCTACATACTTTGTAAAGTCTGTATCAGATTAAACATGTGCCAGATTGTCAACTCATTAAATAAATTCTAGGGATGTATGTGGTCAGTGTGTTCATGGATTTTCATCATTCACATCCTAGGTTTCTCTTTGTCAAGCTTAGTCCCAGCATTGAATAATTTTAACAGATTCCGGAAGACTTGAATCAGGATAGCTATAAAGACACAAATACTTCCCCTTTTATGTTATGTGAATTACCACAGATTTAATACTCCATAATGCTACCTTCAAAGTCACTCAATGTTCCATGCACTATTGAATCATACAATAGATTTAGTTGCACTAAATAAAGCTGTCTAATATGAACATGAAAGGCTTTGTGTTCAATGAACATGAGGACGTGTGGATGGGGTTATGATTTGTATAACCATATGCTTCAGCACAGCTCATAATTCCATTATGGTAGTTTAGTTTTAACGCAATGACTAAAATACACAGTTTATTAATGACAATAGTGAACCACCATGCCTGGAATGATGTGCTGAACTAATGCACATTTCCAAAAAGTTCTGGCACCTCAATTCTTTACTGTTTTGTCATCCAATTTTTATTAGATTCATCACATTTTTACAGACAGTAAAATACTGTTATTTTTCTCTATTAATAATTATTTGGAATTCAAAATGAATTCAATTTTACTTTGTTAAAAAAATTATCTGCGCATACTAATATTTTAAGAATACTCTTAAGTTAATTTATTTATTTTAACTTAAAATTAACCTACAAGCAATGATACAAAAAAAACAAAAAATGCTGAAATGAAGTTTCACCTATAAAAATGAAGTTTTTTTTCTATTGAAATGTTACAAACATTTTCATACCAAAAATAAAATAAAATGGATATTTAAAAAAATTTAACATCTGATTTGATTATTATGCGAGGCTATGTTCCACATGAGGAGGAAAAGGAAGAAAAATGATTTGTAATACTTCATATCATTTAGATCAAATGTTCCCTACAACTTTTAGTGAATAATTTTTTGAAGTTATTGTAACATGCCTGTGAATCTGTCTCTTTGCAATTCACCAAAATCTGGTTCCGCCTACTGTCAACTGTGAGGAATGCGAGGAATGCCTATCTTCACAGTCCTCTGTTACTAAGAAATGGGAACATGATTCTGGGAACCTTTTTAAGCCGATCTGTGCTGGGAATGTGATGAGAGGAACATTTGATCCGGTGGGCGGTTTTGGCTACGGGGACTGTGTTGTGAGTGAGAGTGTTTTATGCAGATTCGACTGTGGTAATCCGCGGCTCACCGGCGCGGCCCAGCTTCTGCTTGCTGCTCCACAGCGGACTCAAAGTTTAGTTTCTGTTTTTCAAACAAAAAGAGAGATAGGGGATTTGTGTTGGTAAACATGCATGTCCAATTCTACATGGGGTATGGTTGGGTATGCTGGTCATGAAAAAAAATATTTGACCTTGTGATCACAAAAATTGGAAAAAAAAGTACCAAGAGGCTTTTGGGTTGTGAACCTAAATTACTCCATTTCATAAAAAAATATTTCTTCTGACAGAATGATACAATTCTTAGTTACAAAGAACACGTTCACTTTAAGATTATCATGATTCCGAATAAATAAACAGATTATTAGTTTCATTAAACAAAAACTTAGTTTGAAGTTTTTTCTAACATGCAATTTGGAGCACTGGTTAATCCGCTTTGCCAACACATTATTTTTTTGCATGACCTTAGCACACTCAATATACAATATACTATTTATAATTTATATATACACATTGATATAAAGGTACATACAGCTGCAAAGTGGGTGACCTATATTCCTTGAAAATATCGAATATTCCTACGGAATTATAATTTATCAGAGTTAATCTGCCACTACAAGTAACTACAATTATGCAACATAGTGCACAAAATTATAAAGTTTTAAGAAAGCATTCCTTAAAAATTGCACGATATAGAATAACAGCAGCCTATGTGCTACAATACTATGAACTTACGGTGGTGCAAACAGAGCCATTTTCAATCCATAATAATAATAATAATACTCCTCATACAGTATTTATAAAGCCAGGAAAGATAAGAAAGCGCCCTCAAGTCATGTGACTTTTTGTTTTATCGGACAACCCTCTTAAATTAATATTTAATGGAAGATAGAAAATTATTGTCAATGTTTAAGTAAAGACTTTGTCTCAACACAGACTTCATTAATAAATTTATAAGCAGATTACAAAACAAAAGTGATTTATCTGCTTTCTTATATGTAGCCATGGAACAGTTTTCACTTTTAATACAAATGTGAGATGTGACAAACACCCATCTCAAAAGCAAATTTACTTCTTTACTCATGAAAACTTTGTCATTATATAGTAATAGATATTAAAAATTATTTGTGTTATTACATAACAAGTATTTAAACAACAAGTTTCTTCTCCAGTCTGAGTAAAAATTATCAAGCTATGGAGTATTGTCAGTAGTTTTATGGAATACACTCACCCTTCTTCCTGCTTAAGCAGATGCTCTCCTTGGTCCATGCTGAGGCAACCAGCACCACCACCGAAGCCATAACCCTTGGGGCCATACTTGCGGGCGTGGCAGACCTTGCAGAACAACTCCCCCTCGTGCTCAGAGCAGTTGGTTGAATCGAGCAGCTTATTGCAAAGGCCTGTTTCAGTGGAAATTGTACAAGTCATTTGATTTTTCAGATGCAAATCTTGATTGTTAACTGACACTAACTGAGATTAATGTATACAAATTGTCCAAATAAATTTCAACAAATTATTCATATTTTTAGTCTGTAATCAAAATAAATTCTATTATAAATTCATTATTGTTCACAAATAATTGAAAGCTGTTAAATAAATTATATTGGTCCAAGATTATTTTTACCAACTTTAATTCCAATCATCCTAGTTAGTGTTTATTTATGTATAATTATCAAGCAATGCTAAATAAACTGCTATAATTCTCCCACACACTACTGATATCTCAATTTACTACTCTCCCTAATAAAGAAAGAGCTATAATCTTCTGCAGAAATAACCTGTTAATTTCCCTAACTACTCACCACACTTGAAGCACATCTTGTGCCATTTCAGCCCACCAGCAACCCGCTCTTCAGCGGCATATACTGACTTTCCACACTTAGGGCACTTGGGATTTTCAATAGGCTTGAATGGCATCTTGCTGGCTAGGAGTCACTCACGTAACCTGCAAACAAAGATAAAAATAGTTCAGTTAATTTTTAATGACCGCTATTCAATAAATTAATAGCATAAAGAACATTTCTTTTTGCAACATTGGAATATAATCTTAATTTTTTAAGTTTCATTCCAGAATACATTTTTGGGATAGAATCCTCCCGGAGTACAATATACAGAAGAGCTTAAAATGAGTGTGGAGACACAAATGAAGCATGAGAAGGAACAAATATATAGGCAGCTCTAATACAGTCAATTAACAAAACTAATTATGAATACCTACATATTGAAAGAAGAAACAGCAAACATATCCAAAATCATTAGAATAATACACAAGTCTGCTATTGTGTCTAATATGACAAGTGAATGCAAGTTAAAAAAAATTTTGTGGTGATTAATAGATTTTCATTTTTGATTCATAGAGGTTTTACATTTATTTTAAAAGTAGATCTAATCACTTTAACTTTTCGGGTAGTCTATTGAACAAAATTGAGCCTGTGTTCAGTTAATTCATTTTCAGGCTTCCATTTGAACTTATCTCTGGTGTAAATTAAAACCTTGTTAAACAGTTGTGTGAGAAAGATGCTAAGCTCACATTGAAATATCAGACTGTCTATTTTTTTTTACTTAGTTCACTTTGTTTTGCAAGGTTTGTCTGTTAACTAAGGTTTTACTGAGGTTGCCTGCATACAGTAAGAGTTGTTGGTTGTTCCCATTGGACCAGTCAGTCAGATACCCCCTTCCCTTTCCTCCTCACTAAATATATTGAAGCCATGGAGTATTTGTCTATAAATATGCAAGTGAACGAGATATCCCCCCTTTCAATTCAGTTCCTATGCTATTAAAGGGGAGTTGCCTGTTTCAAGATCAACCTCATGTAGCCTGTTAACCATAAAAAAAAATGGGGATGTACCCAAGTTTTCAGCCCTGTTAACAAACTCAAAATATGAAAGGAAAAAATACAGTAATAACCAGTTGTTATGTTCTTTGTCCTAACACGAATATTATCCCGGTTTATTGGTGAAATTACCCTTGCGAAATCAAGTGATGGTAAGGCGTTTAGCAGCCTCCGACCATACACCGATGTAATTTTGGAAGCCGAACTTTCCAGAGCTTCTGGGATCACATTACGGCGTTCCTGGCACGTGTCCAAAAATCTCTCCATCGCGGCTTTCCTATCCACAAACCACTGAAACCGACTACTTTTAAACATTGTTGGATTATTATACTCTAGAAGACTATTGATTGAAGGCAACGATTATAAATAATTCTAAAGCGATTAGAGTAGGAATAAAAGACCAAACTATTTCAATGAGTTTGTATTTTTATTATTAATGAAACATTGCATGTTTCATGAAATAAACTCATTTAATAAAGAAAGTCTGTCTTGATTTGGCCAGAAATTATTACTTAAATTTTCTTTGTAGCAGTCTTTGAGTGTTAACTCGATCGCAATAGTAATCACTTAATTCATCCGTTTAAGTTCAAAATAAAAAGGAGAAGGTAGGGAGGGGGAGATCCAGAGAGAAAATAGGATCCATTCTTAATTTGGGCTAGGAATTAAGTAAGTAATTAGCGCTTTAGGAAAAGGTAAACTGTTTAAAGAATCTGAATATAGTCTAGACTTCTATTAACTGATTTCAATTTAAATAGTTCGGATGCCAGAGATTATCCTCTATTAACTAATTCTGAGAAAACAAGTAGACCTACGTAAATTTAGAAAATTTTGATCGCTGTCCGTAAAGGAAAGAGATACAAAATTAATGGATTGAGATTAACAGAGAATTTGACGGTGTTGTGCGATAACGGTTCAGGGCAGCTGCCAAAGTTTCATACAAAAATTGCGACGGAACACCCAACGTAGCATTCGTTATTGTATAGATTTATCTTTCCCGGAACGATCGTGTTCGTGCTAACAATATCATTAAAATTTATAATTGCATCTACAAATTCGGTGCGAAACGTAAGCGATTCCCGCTCCTTCTCATTAACGAGGTGAAGGACAAATCTATCTTCCATATATATAAGGTGCGTTTGTATGATCCGAACACAAATTTAAAAGCTGCAAGGGAATAGGAAAACGTCCGAGATAGTCGCTGACATTCATCATGCCAGTCAAGCGTAGTTGGAGTGGGGAATTTGTAATAAAGTTATTACATTCCAGAAGAATTGATTTGTGGACGGGCTTGTTGTCTAAGATTTTTCAATAAGGGCGGGTAGATGTTGAAATGGAATTAAACAAGCTTCGTGAGAGGTTTTAACGAATTTATCGTTTAAGTTGAAAGGCCCAAGCATGCCCTTTCAAATAAAAAAAAAGAATTTCGTTAATACGCAGCTTATTCCATCCCATTTCAACATCGACCCACACTTATTGATAAACAATCTTTGCGGGACTGTTGAATTATCTTTGGAGACTGCGCGACCTTCGTCTGTTTGGTTGTTTCAAAAAGATTATTGTTAAAATGAATTTATTGTATAGTGTGTTAGTAAATAATAATTGATTACGAATTTAGTTATTGCAAGGTAAGCTAATAAAGAACAACGGTTTATTTTGTGTTCTCGCTGCCCCGCGCTAATTTCAAGTAAAACTACTCTTGAGATCGTTGTTATTATCAAAGAAACATATACACATTCGTCGTTGTTGAACAACTGATAATTTATCTGCGAGAGATTATTACAATTTGCAGGAGTAAATGGCCCGTTCTAGCGTCGAATACGTAGCTTTCACTGTCGTTAAGATGAAAGCGACGCTCTCGATTCTGGTTAAATGTCAACCAAAAGCTTTTGGTCCAATAAATTCATTTTCCGGGAATTCACAAGCAACGCTCACTCAGCTAAATATAAGATAGGGAAAGAGAAGAAACTTGGACATTGGGACACTTAAGGACCTCTTGTGTCGGTGGTCCTACTTGGTTCATTCCAACATCCATACAACAGCAAAATTCCATAGAGCGGGAATTTTAAAGAATCATTCACGTAGATAACCTACGTATTTTTAAACCGATCAACTGCGTTTTATTTTTTTAAATGATGGCCACTCTTTTCATTTTCAAGACACCAAATTTCAAAATGACAATTAAAAGTAATAAATCTGAAGACATTCGTTTGTAGTTATTTTAATAGAAACAAATAAACAAATTGTCGTTTTCCTCTATAAAGAGAAATTGTCTTTACCTAATATCATTATTTAAACGATAATGCGGACGATGCAGAATTTTATTTCACCTGTCTGATCTTTCGAAGAACGGTAAAGTTGGAATTACGTCAAGGAAATTACACCGCGGTCGGCAAACCGATTGAAGCTATTGATTTGTTCATTGTCAAGAAAATAAATCATAATCCTTAAGCCGCGGATATTCTTATGACGCAAATATAAAATTCTATCGATTCAGTTCTCATTCATCGTTCTAGTTTTCCACACGTTGTGATTGTATATGAAAATCAAAAATTTTAAAGTAATATGCAAAATTGCGTTTAGAAATCAATCCGCAGTTTTATTTTGTTACTAGAAGCGATTAGAATACTTTTATCCACAAAAATGATTTGTTTTGTGTTCTGCATATATATGGTAAAAAGCATCGATTTATAATGTGAACTGTTATGTGAGAAACATAATGGAATACTATGTATTGGGTGACGTCATGGTTATAATTTTGTTGAGATTATAGGCCAATAAGTAGTCGTTTCTGATTATATTTTTTAATTAAAATAAGAAACTGTCCTTTTTTAACCTTCCAGATTATGTGTTTCAACGGAACATACTTTGTACTCAGGACATGTTATTAATGTTAACGAAAAACGTATTTTATAACATTAAAGAAACAGACAAAAAATAATTTTTTATAGAAATCATATGCATAATGAGAGCTACAGCTAGAAGGAAATAACGCCACGTTATACAACGAATGACAAACAGATAACATCTTGAATTGCGGGAAAAAAACTGGTAATGTGGTAAAGCAGGGACCCGAAATGTGTTTAGGGAGAATATCAAAATTAAAGTGGACAGATACGGTGACAAATTAAGATTTTCTGAGAGAAGAGATCCATCTTGATTTTAATTTTTAGGAGAAAGGCAAATTGGAACTGACGCATCCTAAGGCGGAATTGTTTACTGCACGTCGTCATGTATGGAGTTCCAGGTCATTGCAGAAGACTTGGAGGTAAACGCGACAAGACAAATAGGAGATGGAAGGAACAACACTAAATAATAATATATAAACCCATTGTCTACATACACGTAACGTAGTACTTGACTTTATTTTTCCGTTTATTTTTTTCAATTATTAAACGGATATGATTTATTCAATAGTATTTGGTAATTAATACAGTATTTTCGATCCGAGATGCAGAAATAGTGAAAATACGATCATACAAAGTAATAACTTTAATCAATTGCTCGATTTCTTTCAGCCTTCTACATTTTAAGTATATATTCAGTGTATCATTACAGTCAGAGAAATAATTATTGATTTTCAAGTAACTCGACTGCCTGAGAGATTAGCTAACAACTAGTCCCTTTAAATCTACACGCTGGCGTGGAGTCTTTTGATTGGTGCTTGGCCACTGAAATGGTAAGAAGTTACGTCACTTTCACTGCACGAAAGTGTTGTCTATCTCTCAGTCTTCCTCCTCTTTAAAGGTGAACTTGTAATGAGGCACAATTATATTTAAGCAATATTTCCTGCAATACAATGGAATTTTAATATTTCCAGAATAATACGAGTGCACTGTAATTAATGCGGGATTGTATTTTTAAAATTGTTTCCTCAAATTTATAAAAGATTATTTGTAATATTGATGTTTATACGTACTCGTGAATGTGGCATGGAAAATTACCAAAATGTTGGTATTATCTATAAATAATGACTACTTAGTAACCACACGAAAGTAGCCAACACTTCGTTTTGCGTGGCTTCCAAGTTATTATTATTATAAACCCGTCGCGGCAGAGGCTTCTATTTCAAAATGGCACAGAGTCAAGAAATAAATTATGTAGTCTCCGTCGTGTTGTTGGATATAAATCATCCTATACATTTATATCCAAAGGAAAAATCAGATCGCCAGGTGTACCTGTATAAACCAACAATTTTTAAAGTAAACTACAAAAATTGCTTCTATTCTAGGACTTTAATTTTAAACGACGCGAAAACTAATTATCACATTTTGATAATGGCGACCTAAAATTTAAAAAATACGACTTCGGTAAGAAATCATGCTGATCTAGCCTGAACACGTTTATATTTTGCCAAGAAGTAAAACCTTAGTTTATAAGAAAAATATCTCTATGATATTATGTATGATTTAGAAAACAGATATGGAAAAACTCCGGCGGTCATTTCTCTTTCTCGCGTTTATGCGGCTCTGTTCCACTTGGCACTCGGGATATTTCAAGTTTAAAACGGGCGTGGGTGTTGTGTTCGGTTGGCCTACATCACTCCGCCACCGATTTGGCCCGATTTTACACATTGTTCTTGTTAATTCTTCTGCACAGCTACATTTTTAGTCGTCGTGAGTCTTGTATTAATAAAAAGAAGAGGGTGACGCGAGTGATTTGAGGAATTGTTGCGTTTTATTATATTGTATTTAAAAAAATTATCCTTGACTGTGCTGAGTGAGGTATTGTATGATTTTGAGGTTGACATTTTCTTTTCCCTCGGCGCCGGTCACCACTTTATTTGGAGAGCCGCACCCAGCTATAATTACACCGTGGCTCCTCCCCTTCCTTCCCCGCCCCTCCACGAGGTCCGTGGAACCTAATTTGGCTCGGTCCAGGTAATATGAGAGTTTTCTCCTGCAAGTCGTGGGCTAGGTGAGTGGAGAAAGGCCGGCGTACACGTACCAGATACACACTCGAGTAAGCACTGCACTCACCTGGTTCGGGTTTGTTTCTCTAAGTCGTTTGGCTGAGCCGGGAGTCGAGGGGGCGCCTTCCAGACACTGCCACCGCGGAATTCGAATGGCGGCGCGGACGCCCGGCGTCGCCTAGTCTTTCGGCGTTGCACACGGCACCACGCTCCTTTTCCCCGACGCCCGTAATAGAGCGGCTATTTTCAAAATCTGGAGGGGAGGATATAGTGTATCTCCATGACCGCTTCTCTCTCTGCATGCAATTCCCCCTTCCCCCGGTCTTCTTCCCGATCCATCTTCGCTTCCCAATATCTTTGACGTGACACGATGCAGAAGGCCGTGACGAAAAGATCCACCCAACATCACTTCCCACCATCGCCATTTTGCAGCCTTCAAACACGCCGCTGTGCCCATCCATTTTGTCGTGCGTCAGTCCCCAATATGGCTGGATACCAACTCTTGCCCAATTGTAAGCGTCGTACAAGCCAAGATTCATCCATCGACTTCGACACTGCAGGTGTCATCGTCACCGGCCACTTCAATCGCCATTTATAATTTTCTGCAGTGATGTTTCCGGTGGTGTGAAAAACTTGTACGAAAGCGGAAACAGTAAAGGAGAAATTCGATGTGACAAAATTTTATTGGGACTCAACTTCGTACATAGAGACGGATTGGAAGGATCTGCTTCGAAACATAGTCAGCACTGTAGTGATTTTATTACTTTTTGGTAAATGTGTTTTCTTGACAATTGCCATTTAAGCGACTTCTTCAGTCAGCATGTCTCTTCTATTATATATATATATATTTATTTAAAAAATATATATGTATATCAATGTGTGTGTGTGTGTGTGTGTAATAGGAATTAGGAAAGGGTGGGCAAAGGCAGACGATAAATGGTAAAAGTTCACAGGCGTTCCGCAAGGTTCAGTAATCGTACCCTTTCTCGCTAAAAGTTTTGACGTTCTGCTGTTAAATATTTTTTCTGAATGTTTTTACCTCTTTGCTACAAGTTTACAAGCAACTTTAGGGAATTTACAGAGCGTTTCATATCACTTGGAGTTGTAACAAAGTATGACGAACTGCTAATAAAGACGTTTAAGACAAATGACACATTCAGAGTAAGCAAATATTTTTTTGTGATACTAATTGATTGAATTATGAAAATAAAGTAATCGGCAATGATGATGATACCATATTGGATCAATAACTTGTCTTTAACACTTTCGCGGACAATATGCAGACATGTCCCTATTTATCAAGGAAAAATTGAATGCATAAGCAGTTCTGTCCGCGAAAGGGTTAAACACTAACTTCCTTTCTTCACTGCTGATTCCAAGACTTTCCCTCTTTAAGCCTAAACATTATTCAGTACAACTGGTAAAGTCGCAGAAAAGGAGACGAAACGTTGCAAAATTATGGTAAATTGCTATAAACATATTGACAATTAAAGCTGTTCCATTCCTTTAATTATAAATGTCACCTAAACTAACCCTTTAGACTAGATTAGATTTAAATATCAAAGTACATTCATTCCCTTTTTAAAATAAGATTATATTTTCCGCTCCACGAAATTTTATTACTACCAATCCTATTATATCTTAATTAATCTCCAATCTTTTTTTGAATTGTTGGGTGGTGTGTCTGTAGCTAGCCACGTTTCCAGGTAAGCTATTCCAATGGGAATTGTTATATTTAGAAATGAAAACTTTCCTGTAACAGTGTTCTGTTTCCTCTGTCTGATATTTCACAAATCGTTGCTTATTATAATTTTTAAAAAATTATTTGTATTGTTTCATTCCTTTACAAAAGTGATAAATTAAAATAATAAAAACAATGTTGCACTTCATACATAGCATAGAAAAGAATTATAAATATTTAACATTATTACTGGAATATGAAACACAGTTACAGTGTGCCAACCTAATGTCTACCTCCGTGGAAAACGTTCCCAAAACATCACACCGCAGATACCAGAAATGCATTTAACGAATTATGGACAAAAGCCAAAAAAACTATCAGATATGGAATATAACATGGAAATCATATAAAATCAGCAAAATCCGTCATGAAACAAACGACTTATACGCAATAAAACACAAGAAAAAAGTCAAAAGAAGAGAATCAAATGATCCTATCGAGAGTAAGAACCGGACACACAAAGTTTACACATCTCTACATCATCCCCCACCGATTTGTGATCAGTGCAATATACAGATCACAGTTGAGCACCTGTTGAAGTACTGTCCAAAAGTTGAAGAAGAGAGGAAAGAAATTTTAAAAGAAAATGATCTTAACCAGCTTGCAAAAGGAAAAAAGGCACAGAAATACTTAAAAAAAATTCTGAGAAAAAAAAGATTTATACCATAAAATGTAAACTTTTAGGATATATTCTTTTAGGTAGATTTAAGAGTATCACTGAAAATATAAATGTTAAGTAAAAATGTACAAAATTGTTAATTTAAAGTCCAAAGTTGTAACGGATATTGTAATTTCGTATAAGTCGCTAATGACTTTTTTGTTTATGCGACTATAAATAAATTAGTAAAAAAAACCTAATGTCTACACGAAATAATTGGATACTGTCCCCTGAAATAAGAAACAGATGCAACAGGAGGGGCCTTGTTGATTATGAAAGTAATAAGAAAACACTGTGGGAGCAGCCATTCATTTCTGGTGAGTTTGCATTAGTACTAAATAAATGTGTAGCAAATTTTCTGTTCGTAAAGATGTTTTGTGGTGGTTAAGACGGCTGAGCACGCCGCGGCGTGACAAGATGGAGGACGTTACGCAAGCGCGGAGCTCGATGAAGAGGAATTAAGTAATAGCGGAGTGAATTGCGTTTTGTTTACGGGGGCCTGTGTTATTTGCGAGTGGTTGTGCCCGCCCACTTGGCACAGAGAGCCGCGGAGGCCGACTCGCCTAGCTCTTAGTCACCACCGCTGACTCACACTTCCCTTACCTAACCCCCCCAATCGTATGCTGTCTCTTTCCTATAAAGTTATCCGCAGGATGTTTATCTTAACCTGAATAAATCAAACCGGCAGGAAAAATATGCATTGTACGAAAAAATTGTCCCGGTTACAACAGACATGAGTTCCCCATCCAGGGCAGAGGGTGCTTTCAATTCTTAAATACCATAACATTTAATTCCATTTAATTAATTCGATTATCTTAATTAATCCCAAACTGTTTCCCTGTGTGTATAGGTGACTCTGTAATCTCCCAAATGAGGTTAATTTACATGAAACCAGTCTCGTTTCCCTGCACAATTAAGTTTTGAAGTTAACATAAAATTGATGTGTATTTTAGTCTTACTAATAAAAATGGAGTTTAAGCATTTGAAAACCCCAGCCCAACAAGGTATTATGGATTAACGGAAGCCAATTTTGGAGCATTATCAAAATATTTTGGGGCAATACAAAATAGTTACGTTTATCTGACTTCGTTGAAATATATGAATAAAAATAAATTTAATAAAAGTCCTAAGACTGGTCTTATGCATCCCTCCATGCTAACCTTTCCTGAGCAGGCATTTTCATTTCTACATAACTAGCACACGCCTAATCTGTTTAGCGTGTTCCATTCTTGGCCTTCCTCTTCTGTTCTTTCCCCACACACTTACCTCTAATGCTAATTTTACAAGACACTCATGTCTTAAAACGCGACCCATTAATCTATCCCTTCTCTTGGCCAACGTCCTCCATATTGTTCTCTCTTCTGTTATTCTGCTTAGAAATTCCTCGTTAGTGATTCTATCCACACATCTCATTCACCTATAGCTCCACATTTCAATGGCTTCTATTATTTTCCTTTCTACAGCTCTTACCGTCCACGTTTCGCACCCATATAACGCCACACTCCATACCAACATTTTTAGCAACGACTTCCTAATATTCACACTTACATTACCCTTAAGTAAATTCCTCTTTTTTGGGAAAGCCTTCCTAGCCTGTGCCGTCCTACTCTAGTTATTCTGGTGCCCAAGTAGCAGAATTCCTAAGCCTCCTTCAAAATATTCATTCCGAAACTAACACCATTTATTTCACTGTTACCATACTTTATTTACCCTGCATCACAAAATGGTAAGTTTAAGTAAGATTTATGGCGTAAAAATTAATATTGTTCATTGATTCCAGCCTAACTGACTTATATGTGTGTCCTAAATTTAGGGGCTCTTACACGGCCAATCAAGACTGTCAGTCTTAAGGATGAATCAGAGTGAGAGTCCATGGGTGAATCAGGTACACGGTGAACCAGACTGACAGTCTTCCGTTGCCTCCTGCCGTAAGCCAGGGGAGCAGCTGTTCATTTAAAAGAGATCAACCGGTTTGGCTATAATAATGTGCGAATTAACGTCTGTGGAACCAATCAATTTTAATAGACAAACCTTATAAAACAAAGGGAACTAATTAACAAATTCAGATATGCCGACGTTTCGAAGTTGACTTTGCGTCTTACTCAAATGGCTTACTCAAACTGACAAAATTTGAAACAATCGGAAAACAAAGATACAATGTCGTATCTATTATTATAATAATAATAATGGCAATTGCCACGAAAAGAACAGCGAGGCGTGGGGTTGCGTGAAAGAATCGTTAAAACTCGCGAAAATTATAATTACGTATTTATTTACTGTGTAAATTTCAGCGACAAATGCATTATTTCGTAACAAGTAGGGATTCAATAAATTTCTCGAAATGGTTCAAGTGCATCTGTGCAGGAAAAAGGATAGTAGAACAAAATAAATGATCCATATTGGTGTATTATGATTCTGCACTTATTTGGAGAGATCCTTTAATTGATGTAATAAATTAGTTGATAGATGTTCTAAATTGTTTATTCAATATGAAATAAGAATAAGTTCTACTACATAAAATTGCTGCCACTAATAATTTTAATTAAACACCTTTTCATAAATACTCTGGTCATGTAACTGACATTCGTTTTGCCTATCGGATATTATTGTACCGCTTATCCTTTAAACTCCAAACACTGCAGAAATATTAATTCAAATAATTACGGCTCAACCACACGTGCCTTTTCCATGAATGCAGAGTAAAGTGACGACAATGAATGTGTAGCACGTGACGTAGCATGTGTCGGAGTCTGTTCACTTTCTGAATTATTTATCCGAATCTCTTTATTTGTGGGATCCTATTTGCGAGAAGACTGAAAAAAAAATGTATAAAATTTTGCAGCTATTGAGAAAGCTTCTTCTTCTGGGTCGCTATAGCGTCACTAACCCCTCAGCAACGGCAAACCCTTGATAGCAGGTATAAATTCTTTGTCCTGGCCCCACCACTTTGGAGGCGGGGTCTAGGCGGGGCTAAATTCCCTCCAAGATTGACGCTAAGACATCAAATATGTAGATATCCGTAATTCACGGGTCCATTCCACCACTCACACTCAATAATACTGGCAGTTTCTTCTAATACTGACCGTCATAATGGCCCTTTAAGGTTTATCCGCACCAATTCTCCCCTCTATGACCGCGGTTAACCCTAAGTCTACTGTAGTAAAATGCATATGGTTTTAAATAACTGGATATAGACTATGGGAAGTTCTGTACTACATGCAAGTAAAATAGAGTTTCGTTTTCTCTAGGATAATTTTTCTGGGGGACTGTCGGCGCCAATATCAAAGTGGTGTTATAGCTCACCTACTAAATCCGTCCATGACTGCACTATTGCTTTTCATGTCAATTTTCGATTAGCAATTTTCTTCGTCAAACAATGGAATACCAGATGAAATTACGAAACTAGATTGGGAAAGTTAATTATTTGTAAGTCCCTTACATTAGTTGTCAAGTACTTGGAGCGTGTCTTGCAGTTGAGTAAGACGAAGGAGAGGTCAAGGAGAAGCGTCACCGCCTGAGAGGAGATGACGTCAGGGGAGATTGCGAGTGCCTATTCCGAGCGGAGCAGAGGAGGAGTCGTGCAGATATTTGGCGAAGACTGTGGGCCACCTTCTTTGTGGTCAGCAGGTGGAGTGTCTTATTGGCGAGGCGTCGGAATGCGAACGTCCTCCGCGCTGACTCACGTCGAAGTGAGCCAAGAAGATGATCCATCAGTCACTGTAATGACTGTCTTTATTAATAGGGAACCATTCGTCACTCCCGCGGTGGGTGGACAAACCCCTCACTCGAGCACTGCACTCTGGTCCGTGCTGCTGCTGCTACTGCTTGCTCCATAAATCTCACAAGCAAGACAACCACTAGAAGAAGAAAAATGGTTTAAAAAAGCAGGAGAGACTGAATGTGAATCGCAGCTCGAAATTTCATTACTCCTATATTAAAGATTTCCATTTTTATAATATAAATCTTAAAATGGCTTGTAAGCGGCCACGTCAGCATTTTTTTGTCTTCAAACGAGTAACAACAGAATAGAAGAAGAGAACTTGAAAGAGGCTGACTACGCGTGTTGCCTACGCAGAAATGGGGAAATACCCAAAAAGAATTTTTCTGTAGCCAAGTGGGTACTAAATGTCTAACCTATTTTTAACAATATGCCATTTATTCTTATATTTATTATGACACTCCGCATTTGAGGAGTTAACTATGGGAGTTTCCTCTCGCAGGCATCTCTTCCCCAGATTAACTGCGGGGCTCCGTCGGGAATGCCTCTGTTTTTTTTCTCAAGGTTCTCACATGCCGAGGCAAATCGCCTATTTCAGGAGGTGTATGTACTGGGGTGAAGACCCTGGGCATACGCTAAGAGTTGTCCGCTGATCCCGTTGGTTCGGTCGGCCAACTGCCTCCTAAAACTGTTGAAGACACGGAGAAGGGAATGCTGCGACCCCACAGCAGACTCGTCTCCCGTCATTCGAAAGGGCTTGAGAATAGTTCCCCATGTCCGACCTACCTGATACAGATTTTCTAGGGTTTTCCCTACATCTCTTTAGGTTAAACATCGGGTAGGATCGTTACACTATAGCCCGGGGACCCTAGACAAACGTTGATTACAGTTGTCTACCTTCCGCATCCCCCTTTTCAATTCCCTTCCTATGCTATTAAAGGAGAGTTGCCTGTTTCAGGATCACCCTCATGTTGCTTGTTAACAAATAAAGGTATTAACGAAATTATTTTTTTACAATAACTAAAAAGGCGGCCAAAAGTCAGCATTTAAATTTATCACTATTTATTCAAAAACGACGTTTCGTCTCCATTTTGAGACTTCCTCAGGCGTAAACTTTAACAGTTCATCATATTTATTACTTGACTCTCTCAGCCGAAAAGATTAAAGAATGTACATGTGAAGAATTTAGTGTCGCGCATGGAACATTTCCAGCCCCTGACGGTTACGGCCCAAAATCATTTTCATCATTCTTCACATGTACATTCTATAATCTTTTCGGTTGAGGGCGTCAAGGAGTAAATATAATTAATTGCTGAGGAAGTCTCAAAATGGAGACGAAACGTCGCTTTTAAATAAATAGTGATAATTTTATATGCTGGCTTTTGGCCATCTTTTTATTTATTGTAATTTTTAAAGCCAGAAAACTATGTTGAAATTCTTTTTTATTTGAGAGGGCATGCGTGGGCCTTTCTAATAAAAAATAATTCGTTAATACCTCACACACAACTTAATTTATTCTATTTCAACATCGACCCGCCCTTATTGAAAATCCCTTGGCAGCTTTTTTCTGTGCTATTAAAGGGAAAAGGCCATAACGTGGAGGCAAACTGTTACTCAGGAAAATGATTTGTTGATAAATAATTTATTTGTTAATATGTTATTTTGGTTGTGTTGATTCGCGAGATGGCAGGCGCGTATGGGAACAGTGTCACTATTTCCTGGCTGAACTTGAACATCGAAGCCACTGTTCTAATTTGGTTGCTATTTCAACGTTGTGAGAGTTTTCCTGCAGGTAACTCAGTCTTTGGAATGTTCACGTAACTGCTAAGCACAAAAAATAATACGTCAGGTGCAAAGGCTCTTTGTCTTTCTTGTGTGTCTGTTTGTGCTTCTTTACTGTGCGCTCATTTGGCCGCAATCCACGGTGCATGTACGCGCGCACAAGCCATGGACTCGGTCCACTTGCATCTAATTTGCAACATTATTTCTTTCCGTATGAGCTAGTCTTTTTCTATGTCTTGTATTTTTCTCAAACGCTTTGAAGAAAAGTCCAAGCTTCAACACATTAACAAAATAACGGCGCCCTTTCTTCACTAATTTACAAAAATAATTCCCTCCTTCTCTCTTAATTGGACTTTAATAACTCGAATTTCATTATCTCTCTCTTCTATCTTCCCTCCACGGAGTTCTTTTATATGTTAAAATTATAATTCCCATCATCCGAATTTATCGTATCGTTTTTCTACATTTTTTTTTGCAGCAGCAGGGGTCTTGAGGAATGTTTTCGTTCGAGGCCCATCCATCCTTCCCTGCTTCCATTTACTTTGGCAACTATTTCCTTTCAACACTCAGTCTTGCCAAGGTTGAAAAAAATAAAATGCCTGCAAATATAAAATATTGACGAGGAATTTTCCTCTTTTGCCGATAAGTTTGGTGACAGTTTTGTTGGCCGATACGACACCGGTTGATATTTTGGACGTAATCCATTTCAATGACGTTTCAACCTCGCGAGTTGAAATCATCCATCGTCTCGATGAAACAGTAAACCGGCGGTGAGAGGGTGATTTCTTGTAACGCGTTGCCTGGAGTGTTGTTTAAGGCGTGGTGCAGCCAACAACTGGTGCTTGGTGGTGGCTATCTATAGAGAGAAACCCACGCACGTTGGCCTTCCTTCAACCTCTATTTCCGACCTCCTCACCTAGAAATCATACCTTTTACAAAGGAAACAACGAAAGACCTTGATATGTCTCAGGTTGGCATCACAGTATAAAGAAACGTAACCACTAGACGACTCTTCAATGGCACCTCCCCCACTCCATTTCTTAAATGTAACGCAATAATTTAAAAAAATATATATATTCTATCTATACAAGGAGAGAAGACTATAAAAACAGAATGTTGCAGTCTCGATTGAGGGGGACGAAGAGTTTTCTGATTTCTCTTGATTTTATTAAATATACGTCTGAATGAAACTGCCTGTAAAGAATAGTAACACGAAAATGTTCAACTATCAGATTACCGTTAATGTAACTATAGTATATATAGGAGGGAGGCTTTGTTGCCACCTAGGAAGTGACAGTCTGATGACAGCGAAGGGGGCAGGCGAAGCGCTTAATTACGATTAAGTAATGCGGGATATGAGTTAATAAGTGGCAGAGAATCTACATTGAGGTATGAATGAAGATAGAAACAAGATTATTAATAATTTTATTAGTTTTCCTGGGGCTTGAATCCTATATCCTCAACATTTGAAGTCTTGATCAACTATTATTTTCATCGTGTACGTTTTTACCTTTTTCAGAATTTGCTGTGAATGCCTTCACGTTTTAGTTTCCTTGCTTCCGCAACAATTCCTTTACATGCCACTAATTGCCTTTGGTAACCATTTTCATTCAAAAAAACATTATACTGTTGTCAAAATATTTTATGTTCATTTAATAATTAAAATTTTAAAAATTTTATTCGAAACTATTTTTGATTGCCTGTTAGCATAACAAGATCCATTTCCAATAAATTCAAAATTATTTTGGGTATTCATGACAAATTATGAAAAGGGACAGGCATACAATCTTATAAACATTTGACCAAGCAATATTATGAGGATGTAGGATTCAGGTGCAAGGAAAATAAAGAAATTATTAATAACTTGCTTTGTATTTATATTTTTACTTCTGTAGATTAGTGATATTGAAAGGTTACAAGTTCTCTTATAATAGATAATTAAGTAGACTATAAAAAAACAAAATTATGCGACAAAGTAAAAACCATATAAAATTTCTGCGATCCTTGTCGCTTTCATCAGGTGTATAAAATCGTAAAAGCTTTTTTTACTCCTTCAATACTTATTTATTAATTTTCGCGTAATAAAGGCTTTTTTTATATTTTAATACCATTGGGGTATATAACAGAAAATTCTTGTAGCTTTCCAGCTACAATAGATGTAGAGAAGCAGGCAGACTTCCAAGGTTACTTATTACGTCAAGTAAAGAAATTTAAGAAATTAAAAAATTAAAATAAAATACAGAGCTCAATATGACTAATATTTTACTTTTACGGTTGACTTATGTAAAAATCGTTAATAACGTCAAGGTTAGTATCTAGCTATGTGATACTATTCAAAGTTTATACAGGGCAAAATCCATGGATTGGAATTAGCTCCAAAATACAAAAGGCCAGTTATATAGGTAAATGGGATCATCAATTCAAAGTGAAATGTAGAAGCCAAATAAAACAGATGTTGGCAAATTCTCATTCCTAAATAAGACCATCAACGAATGGAATAATTTGCCTGTGGGAGTGTTTGGAGGAAATCCTCTTAAGGAAAATAAATTCAGGACAAATCTCAAAAAACGTTTGAAGTGAAGTGGTGGTCATTTTGAATAATATAAATGCATATTCGAATTTTAATGTTAAAGCGAAGTGTTAAGTTAATATAATTCTTGTAGTGTTTCTCTTTTTTCTTTCAAGGCTATAGAAATTTTAAAAAACTTTTTTTTTTAATTGAAGTATTTATGTTATGAAATTTAATTTTGTACCTGTCACCAGGCTTGGGCCCAATTGTCGACTAACAATAAATACAATACAATAGTCGTCGTCGTGGATAAGAAGGACCTTTTCATTTTAATAAATCCGTTGCACATTAATGAGTGCGCAGAGGGCAGTGAATACTGCAACTGCCAGGAGGCGTCGTCATTGATCTCCAATACATCCAAAATTTTACATTTATCTCAACTGTCGGCGTATCTTTCAAGGGAAGGTGTTAAGAATTAACGACGCACGTTGTTCTACCCCGTACTAAGTTTCTGTTTGTCTACGAGTCAGGATTCAGACCTTGAACTTGTGGTCGAGTCTGAAAATTGTTTCTGACGAACGTGCGAGCTAAACAGATGATCTACAGACCATTTCAGATACATTGGCATTTTCTTGGTGAGAATGTGCCGAAGTTTGCAGAGACCTTGAGGGGCGAAGACATGTCCGTTTCCACGAACACACACACACAGCGAGCGAGCGAGCGAGCGTTATGGCGTAACCCAATATGCGGCCGTGGAGCCAAATTTAGCTTCCTCCTCGTCGTCAGAGTGAGAGAGCCTCGTGCGTGACTCAGCTCACGCCCACGGACACGGCCTTTTGTCTCACGGCGGCGGCGAATCACACCAAATCCCAACTTTGAACCCTCTTTCAGTCCCGAGGACACTCAATTCAGGTTTGGACTGCACGTGGAAACAAGATGGCTGATCTGATGTCCTCAGGCTGGGTCAGCAGTAGAAGACAAGACGACTCTCGTGATCGGTCCTGCATCTTAGCCAGGGGATGTTTAAGAAAGAAACTAGAAAAATGTATGGAAGGATTTAAAGGATACGTTGCGTTAAGAATTCTCGTCGACGTCTCAACTCGCACATTTTCTGGCTGTAATGTATGTACATTGTAGATATAGAACCTGAACAAGTAAGACCGAGAAACTATAAGGGAGGGAAGATCTTTCAGATATCCAACGACGAATCAGGAGGCAAATACTTATTAATTTTGCTGAAGACTTGGCAATTGTTGAACTATCACAGCCAACCTGTAAAATAATAAATATAAATACTGAAGATCTTGAAAAAGAACTGGATAGAAGAGAAACCAGTCATCGAATTTCCACTGCACATAATAAAGATAACAAATAAATAGACATAAATATTAAAGGAGGATGGTCACTGTGTTCGAAGCAATTCACCATTTTCTGGAGCGCATCAGAATGTCACTTCAAGTACGCCAACTTCTCAATCAAAGTGTTGTGTGTATTTTTTCCCCTACTAAGATCAATTTTAAGTAAAAATAGCAGTCAGTGAAGAACGTTTGACAGTGTTCCATTTTATTTAAAAAAAAACAGCGAATAATATATTGTATATTTTTATACCTGTTTATATATCATACAAAAATTATTGTTATGTGTTAAAAGTACGCGAAATAAACCTTAAGTCCTGCGACATAATCTTGGCTGTGTGTGGCCTCGCTTTCTCTTTCTGACAACGTGGACAACCCTCCTTTTCTCGGATGAATAGAAGGAAAGGGTCCTGCCACGAAAAAGAATTACCCGTCTCTAATTTGGAAGAGTTTGTCTCCGAAAGTCGCTAATTAGGAATTGCTACCGCCAACGGAATAATCTGAAACATATGCGATATTTACGACTTGCAGCTGAAATTTCCTATTGGCTGCGATTGTTGAAGTGCAACTGGGAATTTCAGTTGATTGGTTGCCGGAATGAAGTAGTAGGGCTAACGGATTCCTACCGACCTTACGTGGGAACTGATTTTGAGGCGGAGAGGCAGATCGTGTTGGGAGGTCGGCAAGTGTTGATTAAAACAATATTGCTAGTCGCCAAGTAGAAAATGTTGAGAGGTCGGCAAGTGTTGATCAAAACACTAAACTGCTAATCGCGAAGGAGAGTATTTGAAAGCAGCAGTTAAGAACGATGTCGAGCTTTTCAGACCTTAGGAGACGCAGACCTATTGGTAGGAGTCTCCGGACAATCAGCCCGATGCAGAGGTGTTCCAGCCATCATCACATCCTATTAGAATATTTCAGATGGAGCATGGAGAGGAGCTGGAGCAAATACTTTGATGGCGGAGCGGAGAAGCTCCAAAAACCTGATCGCTGAAATTTCAAGTCTAAAATGTAACGCTTCATATCAACGATGTTTATCAATAAGTAAAGTCAAGCTCACCAACTCTTAACTGACAGCAGTGGACGAGTTACGCCCAGAGACAAAGGGTTCGTTGCTATCTGTCATGACAGCCTTTCTGAGTGTCTGAAGAGTTTGGACATGGGCAACCACCTCAACACTCGACTAGAAAGCCAGAAGAAGAAAACTTATATCTGGTTTAGACAGCTGTTGAAGAGTCGGTGGCCAAATGTCTGTTGTATATTGAAGAGGCAGTCTACAATTATTCAATGAAATCCCTACTCAAATGATTGATGAGTGGAACGGGGAAATGATAACTTGAACAATATTTTAATACTGGTGAAAAGTCTTCAAATAATTGTCTATGAGACTGACCAGCGGGAAAAGTCTATTGTTAGCCTGAACAGGCAGACTGGCACCAGAGATCCTGACTTGCGGTTCGATGGATCAGAAATGGAAAAGTTTTGTTAGTAACTAATAGGATTTTGTACTTGAGGAAAGCTGCCCATAAGAACTAGTATCTAACAATAACAATGTGTGAAAACAAGGATTATAAAAGAAACCCGGACTTAAGCAGCAAATATATCACTGTCTAAATTTCTATTGTGGATATATTTTAATTCCTCTTTTACCCGTGTAAGTCCAGATCTTACTCTTTGAAAAGTAGCATATTTTCTGGCGGCTGCTTAGGCTGTGTGACGTAGTTACGACGTGACGTCTCTGGTTTGGAGGCTGTAACAATGTCTGAGACGGCGATCAGCTGGACGCATCGATCACGATGACGGTATTTATTTCCGTCTTCTCTTTCTCGGCGCCAAGTTGAGCGTCCGCTTCACAGATGTCCTTCCACTCGTCGCTCATCTCAACAACAATAATCAAATACAGCCTGAAAATAACGGAATAATATCCGTCATTTTTCCTTCGCAAAAGCTGTTCAATAAAGAATGGCGACTTTATATTCTTCGCGTAATGTTCTATGAAAAAGTTCTACTTTAATGTTGGCTGATGTGTAACTCCGTACAATTCGAATCCTTGTCAAGTCATACAAATTTTCTTCTACCAATATGGCTGAGGCCCTGTTGCGAAGTCACAAATTCACTGTAATACATGTTGCCGCAACAGGAGGGCTTTGCCTTTCGCCATTCCAAAATTTGGCATTTCGTATACACATACCACCATCAGATTTGTGTGTACCCATTTTTTTGTGAAACGGAAAAAGTGTAATGAATAACTAAGTCATATATTTTTACCTTTATTAAAGTCAACACTAAAATAAAATTCAAAATGATACATATTTTGTTTGAACATTTTTTAAATATAATAAAAATCATCACACGGACCTTTCTCTCCGGGTAAATTACAGAGGGGATGTATAATGGCGAAAATTAGTTAGGTTGCAGAAAGGGAGAGCTATAGCTTAAGGATCCTACGCGGCATTCATTTTTCTCAAGACAACTTCATAGAATAACAAGTATTTTGAAAACATTGACATTGTGCTCAGTTCAGGAATGTTAGTACAGGGTGTGATGAAAAGGCCTATCGCGGTCTATATAAGTTTCTGTCCAACGGCTGTTCCTACCTAACGATGATACTCCCCCTCCACATTCTCTCCTCTCACGATATTTCTCGCAACCTGTACATATTTGCTGTGAATTAAAATTTCCAGTGTAAGTTGACTCTCTCTCTGATTTTTTCAAGGTTCTCACATACCGAAGCACCTTCATCGTACTGGGGTGGAAGACCTTGGGCACATGGTAACAGTTGTCTGCTGATTGCATCAGGCAGCCAACTGCCTCCTAAACCTGGTGGAGACACGGAGAAGGGAATGCTGCGACCCCACAGCAAAACTCCCCTTCCCTTATTCGAAGATCGTGATAATAGTACGTAATATTCTGATCTACCTGATGCAGGTTTTCTAAGGGGTTTCCCTAGATCCTTTTTAGGTGAAACGCCGGATTGGATCCTTAAACTATGGCCCGGGGGCCCTAGTCAACCCTTGGCTACCTTGCTTTACCTTCAGCATCCCCCCTTTTCAATTCCCTTCCTATGCTATTAAAGGGGAGTTACCTGTCTCAGGGTCACCCTCTTGTAGCCTGTTATCCAAAAACAAAAATGAAGTGAAGCCTACAGGAGCTCGTCTTATTTGGTTAGTTTTGAGAATTTGATTCTATTGGGCGTACAGTACGAAATTATATTCCGGGTTCCCTTCTTAAACACTTGATTGCATTGTTCCTGTTTCCATCTCTTCCTGTGACTTTCTTACGGAAGTGCTGTATTTCTTAAATGAAGACGAACTTGTGACATAAATTATGGCAGTGTTTGCCCAGCCATAGTGACACATAGCTGGTCCTTTGAAAGGTGCACAGGTACGTGTGGAGTGTTTGTTGAAGAGTGCAGCGCGAAGGACAACATTGCACAGAAATAAATACCTTCCGCCTGAGAATAAATATCGTCTCATCCTGGACGAGGGCCAGAAGCTAGAAAGATGTGGCCATCTTAGAAACTCCTTTGGACTGAAGCGGAAGCAGACGTTCCTCAAATGTCCCCTCATCTGCCCCTAATCTGACTGACGTTCCTATTGGAGGTTTCATACAGACAAGTCACCTTCCATTAGTTAAAAAGTCTTCATAGATCTGTACAACACGCGACGACAGTCACTAAATAATTAATCATCCCTTCTTTCAGCATCAATGCACAAATCATATAGGAAATGAAGCTACATAATAATTGAAACTAATATAAGTCTACGGGCAACAATACTCACGCATAATATTAAGTCACCCAATATCACTTTACATAATTGGACAAAAAATGAACTCATTAAGTCATTTTACAAATAAATAATCACAATAACAAATACAACCACATTTATCAAATCTATACCAATAAATAGAATTGAAGTGTCTATCTATCTGTTTGTCTCGAATAGGCTCCGAAACGGCTCAACGGATTTCAATGAAAGTTTGAGGGTTTAAATATTCGTGCATATTTAATTTCGATATATTGCAGATGATATGAATATAATAAATAAAAATATTAATTTTACGGGAAGATGTCTTGAAATTGCCGCGGCGTCTAAACCAATTGCGAGTTATAAGTCCTATTAGGCGTTCTTATATCATTCATCCCACGTACTGTCTATTGTTTCAGCAGGCTGAGAAAAAATTTAATTCTTTGGATCATCGATACGATGTATACATAAATTGGTTTTATTTTTACAGTCAGGTAAATTTTAAAATATAATAATTGTTGATATGAAAATGAAAAGGAAACTATTGAGTTTGGCGTCGAAACCGGTGTAGTGCGAGTCGCTGTGTTATGTCCTTTAATAAAAGATTTAAGTGAAAATTTAACCATTAAGTGAGAAAATTTTTTTATTCTGTTCGAATACTGAAAATATATTTATACGGGGGGGGGGGGTATTTTGGACTCTCTCGAGATACTGAGAGTATGTGTGGCGTTTTCGATGTCGGTTTCGTTATGTGTTAAGCAAGAATTAAATAATGTACCGGAATAATATAAATAAATACCCGGGCAACGCCGGGTTCCCAGCTAGTCCTACATAATTATATAAAGATCAGAAGATATTCTATCACGATATTAAGCACATTTAGTGTGATGCAGACATTTAGTGTCCCAAAGGTGACGTCTTATCATTTCTATTAATCTGATGTACGATATTCCAATACTTCTCGTTGTCCTTAATATTAACATATAATTTCTTCACATACTCTGTTTACAATAAACAAATATTGTCCTTCGCAATATTGCTTGTTTCCCGATTTTATTGGACCTGAACTCATCTTTATTTATTTTTTAAATAATCGGAGAGAAAACCATTACAGTTTCACCCACATGCGATGTATAGATTTTTACATTTGCATTAGGTATATCTCGTGTGTGACATTGAACATCATTTTATTCACATAAAAAATAGCCTAACCTACCTGATGTGGTTTTCCTTACATCTGCTTTTAGGAGAATAACCGGGAACCCTAGTACACCCTTGCTCTACCCTCTACATCGTCCCTTTTCAATTCTATTAAAGGGGAGTTGTCTGTTTCAGGATCACCCTCATTTAGCCTATTACCCCCGAAAAATAGATTAACACTTCGTGAGACACAGCGCTTAATTGGAATTATTTAAGTCTACGACGATATTAATAAATTGTCAAATACGTCACGTAGAAATGAGTCGTCACAGTTGCAAGTATTTAAATAATAAATTTAAAAACCATATCCTCATTAAAATATGATTTTATTTTCCTCTTCATTCAATTTTAGTGATAATAACCGTATATATATATATATATATTTACAATTAATCCCTATCTTAAAGCCTTTAAGATTCTTCAGATTGTTTTTACTTTGTGGGCAGACAGCTCACACTTTTGGCAGGTATACTATTCCAATCCCGAATGGTTCTATTTAAAAATCAAAATTTCCCTATATTACTTCACTGTTTCCTCTGTCTAATCTTGGACGATAAAGAGAATGTTCCTGACAACATAAATTAATCTGTATGATATAATCCAATAGTTGGACGCCCAATAATTCCCTGTATTAGAAAATTTATTGCTATCACGTTCCTTCACATTTTTATTTAATCGTTACACGGTTCTCGTCAGGCAATGGAATTACCCGGGAAAAAAGTTTCCTCTGAAACGTTCACAATCTTTGCGACAGTGACTTCTTTGAAAATGGCCGCCTTCTTGAGACGTAAATATTTCATAAATAATTTATTCGGTGTTCCTTTCTCTACAACAGACTAAATTATGAGAGAGTGGACGAAGGAAGAAAGAATGATTCCTACGTTTATCATATATTTCTTTCCCGCAAATGAAACCCGACGTTTCATCTCGATATAAGTTCATTGTGAAAACAATTTGTGGAACACGGAGGCGAATTTTTAGGATGAGACAGAGAAAGAGAGAGAAGAGAGAGATGCAGGAGGAGGGGAATTATTTTTTGCAGCGTTACGTGGCGGCTGTTTCTTTAAATACGCACGTGAGTCAAAGGCTACTCACATTTAGTTTCCACGACTTAAAAATAAATATTTGCTCTGAATTTGCGAGTGCAGACTCGACCGTAAAAATTTTAACCCACGATTCTGTCTGAAGGGTAACCATAAAGGATTCCCACGTTAACACCAGACGGAATTAACACACAAAGTGAATCAGGCAGAGGACTCACTATTACAATTATTGTATTCAGTCCAAGACTGGTCTGACGCAATCCTCCATGCTAACCTATCTTGCGCAAGCCTTTTCCTTACCTCATAATTAGCACATCCTCCCTAATCTACTAAGCGTTTCCACCCTTGGCCTCCCTCTTCTGTTGTTACCTCACACACTTCCCTCTAATGCTAATTTTACAAGACCCTCATGTCTCAAAACGTGGCCTAATGATCTATCCCTTCTCTTGATCAACATCCTCCATATTGTTCGCTCTTCTCCTGCTCTGCTTAGTGATTCTATCCACCCATCTGATTTTCAGCATTCGCCTATAGCACCACATTTCAAAGTCTTCTATTCTTTTCCTTTCCGCAACTCTTTTCGTCCACGTTTCGCACCAATATAACTCCACGTTCCATACGTACATTTTTAGCAACAATTTCCAATATTCACACATAACCCGTAAACAAATTCCTCTTTTTCGCGAAAGCCTTCCACGTCTGTGCTATCCTACTCTAGTTATTACTCTGCCCACGTAGCACAAATCCTTAACTTCCTTCAAAATATCCCTTCCCAATCTAACATCCTTGGTTATTCCACAGTTTACCATAATTAAAACCATTACCTTTATTTTCCCTCTATTAATCCTCATGTTGTATTCTTCCTCCAGGATCACGTTCATACGGTTTATTATGTTTTCCAAGAAATTTAAATTTATAAAATAGGTCTCTTGATTTGAATTTCTATAGGTAGAATTTATAATTAAAAATCAAGTAACTAGTTTTATTTTTCTTATGTAATATATTTTATAGAAAACTGTTCGTGGTGTAAATAAAGTGCTGTAATATTTCCCAAGTATATAAAAATGTCATAATTAAACACTTTGAAGAGTACGGATCATATTGCCCCATCCTTTGGGGCAAAATGATTATCAACAAATATAAACCGCGTTGAATTTATTTTTAAAAATTCTCCAAAAATCACAGTAATATAAAACGTACTGTCAACGTTTGTTCATTGCATTGTGATTCTAATGTTGTTGTGGTATTCAGTCCTAAGACTGGTCTGGTGCAACCCTCCATGTTGTGCAGGCCTTTTTCATTTCTGCAGAACTACCACATCCTACCTAATCTACTTATCGTATTCCATCCAACCTTCCCTCCCTCTTCTGTTCTTACCCCACACAAAGCAGACTATAATGAAATATCCGTTTCTCCTTCCGAAACGCAGCTCACTTCCTTCTATGAATATAAGAAACAAGATTATTTCTTTGTTTGTTAAAAAGTCTATTTCAGTCTGTGATTGTCTGTTTGGCTACTAGTTTCCCTTATCTCTGTTCGTAAGTGGCGATGCTCTTTGCTGTGGAGGAATGCTACAGCCAGAGTTTTTGCTCTGCTGTATTCTGTTTACGGCTCCCGTGAGTTTATTTTTCAGGTTCTCCGCATCCCCTTCTCTCTCCCTCTTTTAATCTTTTTCTTACTTCTTGAGACGCGTCTGTATAATATCAACCTGGCTGTCTGCACGTCAAGGACCGTTGAAGATATATAAAAAAAGAGAGAGAAAAAATAAAAGATTGGGTGTTAGAGAGGGAGAGAGATGAGCTAACCTACAAACGACTCTATTTTTAGATTCTTAGATCATGGATGCCTTCGCAGCGAACTGGTTCGGTGCAGTTCTCCATCTTCATGAACTCCCACTTCACCTGCCGTGCCTCCTTTTTCCCTCCTAGCTCGACTTCTACTTGGGATCATCTTTTCATCACCATTCTTCATACTCTTGACTTCTCAACTCTTGCTTCTTTTAAACCGATTATAAAGAGTCAGCAATGTTCAACTCTTTTTTCCTTTCAAAACAATCACAAATCTCAACATTCTAAAAAATTAAAAGGCACGAGATCGTCTTATGATGTGTCAGAAGTGAAATTTCCAAGATGAAGGAAACAGGAAATTTGTATACTAAACAATTAAAAAATTCAAACATTTATAAGTATTTTCAGTTGAAAATATTCGAGTCGAAACCCGATTTCTTAATAAAATCCAATAAGCATCAGCATTTTATTGCCTTTAACTTGTATTCTTATTTATTCGTCCTCTATCCGGGTGCTCGGCGTTTCCCAGGTATTTAAATTAATTCGACAGGAACCTCTTGTTAACTAACAATACACTTGTGGGTTCTTATTTGAAACTGTTATTTGGCCTCGTTGCTTGTGCAATCCGCACGTCAAATTTTTGACCCATTTTAATTTCTACATTTCATTAATAATTTTTCATTTTATAACAATTATATTATACATATTATATTGTAAATATTTATTTTCATTTTTTTAATAATCGCACGAGATAGGGCTCAAAAATTTAGGAACCAAACGTCGTGTACGAACTACTGTTAATAAAGTTTATATGACTTGTTTTCTGAAATACAGGCTGTTCTACAATTTGGTCCTGGAGAAAGCTTCCTTGCAAGATTCTCTTTATAATCCCATAATGATTTCAATGACTTTTTTAACTATTAATAAGCATTTCATATTTTTTTGTAGAAGCAGCAGCCCCGTGAGAGAATTGAAAACCGTAGGATAGAGACAGACGCACAAGAAGGCGGCACCAAGAGAATTGCATAGCACCAGAAATTTCATATGCAGATGAATAATGAAGAAATTGCATAATCAGTTCTAAATGACGCAAAATACAATAAATTGTTTGCTTGATTTGCTGAAGAACTCATGAAAATGACGTCACGTCACTATTTGCTGATCAGTGAACATCCTTCCCCGGATTAAAGTTTGGTAGGAACAACCTTGAAGGGGTAGGAGTTGCGTTACAAATGGCAAGACGGAGGTTGGTTGTTTGGTCGTTTTTCTCGCTACGTCCACTATTTTTACGCGGCCGCCAAAGGCTCGGCGCCAGTTGGTAAGTATCCATGCGGAGCGAAAAACTGCGCACCGCGCGGAGGCGGAGACAATGGCGCTCATTCAGGCCGACATCGACTTGCAGCCACTCAACTATTGCCTCACGGCTTCAAGTGTGCGAAAATCTACATTGCTCGTCTTCTTGAAGCATTGGCCCAAGATCGATATGACGTCATTTTCCCGTGAGGGCGTCGAGTGATCGGGCATTGTGACGTAATTATGAAATGGGAATGCTCACGGTGCTCTTATCTTCCTGCCACTTCGTAGTATATATAATTACATACAACCTGTTTTACCAACAGAACCGCATCTGTGAAAGTGTATTTGGGGGTTCCAAACATCGCAGACAGCCTACCTTCACCGCCAATTATTTATCCAATAGAACAATAGGCCAAGGATATAATACGCTAAGCAGATTAGGTAAGATGTGGGTTGTGCTAGTTATGAGAAAATGAAAAGGCTTGCGCAAAATACCTTATCATGGAGGGTTGCATCAGACTAGTCTTAGGACTCAATACCACATCAATATGCTTCCGCATTTGGATTAAATGTCCCGCAGCAGGGCTTGCTGATGAAGATCTGACTTGAATGAAGTGTCTCGTGCGAGATGCTATTCTCCAGAATGCGGTAATGACGGGGGGAAAATAGAGAGCAAAAGAAATTTGAAATGGACTTTGGAACATCGAAGCTGGATAAGTAAAAAAAGGGTAAAATACAATAAATATGTCGACTTGTGTTCATGGATCACGTTGCCAGCTACGACTTCATTATTCAGCTCCAAGATGGGATGTGCCCTTGGACGCCAGAGTTAAGGTCTCGACATCCGACCTGCTTCCGTTCCTCTTAAATTAGACGACACATTCCGCCACGTGGCTAATTCCCCCCGTAGTCCAATTAGCAGTGAGAAGTAACGCCATTTCGGGAGTAAATGGGACTGGCAGGAAACTGGAGCTTAGTCGTTTTGCTGTGACTTGAATTAGTAACTTGTAGGAATTAATGTATCTGGGAAGGTTGACCGTTGAGAGGAAACTAGTTTGTTCGAAGCTAATGGCTGTCCGACTCCACGTGCCAGCGTCGCTAAAGTAAAGCAATCAACATTCCCGGGGGATTTCCTGCCACTGTCCTCTTCCCCGAGGGCGAAAATATCGGAGCTGAAATAGCCACGCTCTGTCTCTCTCTTTCTGATAGAAATGTGCTCCGACACGTGGGGCGGCTCAGAATGTAATGCGGACCGCCATTTTGCCATGTACAACGGCTAGATCGCCATTTTGTGCGCTGTTCAGTGTCTACTTCACTTCCTAATATATATAAACATAATATTCAATATGTAATTGCTGCTTTTGATGTTTTCCGACTTCAGTTTTGATTTTTTCGTCATTTATGGGCTGTTAATTATTTGTATTCACTACTAATACAGTCTGATTGTCAAGTGTGTTATTCACTCTAATGCCGATACTATTATAATTCCTTTTGAATTCAGTTCATGTCACTTCAAATTAATTTTGTCCGGCTTTCTGGAAACAAGAATATTAACATGCGCAATACAGTTATGAAGTTTTTATTAACAAATATTAAACACAAACAGCAAGCCTTTCATATAAATTGTTATAAATATTTATCTTGATGCTAATCATTAAAAGAAATACTTAGATATATCAGTTGCAGGATATTAAAGTAAACGAAGGCGTAACAAACATTCATGAAATAAAACATTAAAAGTATTTTAAACTTGGAATATAAAGGTTTTAGTTTACATAAAATAACCAAGATTGGATTCTTTTATAAGAGAAACAGGCTTCCTTTAGAAATAATCCAATATAAATCTAATGAGAACAGAAAAAGGTAACTACTCAAATTGTACATTCATAATAGCACTCTTTTTCAGGATAAAAATAATGTTACACGAATTTTATGTACTTTTAAATATTTCAACTGCCTATTTTAAAAAAAATTGGATTATCTAGAGGAATAATTATAATACTGGCACACTAATTAAGTCTTATATTACTTATAATATTGAAACAAAAGTAGTTGAGGTCTAGCACATTTAAAGAAAATACAAATAATCCTCCAAGACAGTGTTTGGTGCTTTGTGCAGGGATTGACCTACAAGGAAGGCCAACTTGTGGGCATACTGCACCGGAGCTGGAACTCTCACTGTTCCCTACAAAGAAACAGGACACGATACACAGCCAATCAGGCAATTGTAATAAATGCACACAATGTACAAAAATACTATACCAAATAATTATTCATATTATAAAATAATTTGCAATTTTTTAAATGTTATTTGGTATGTTTGGGGTAATGTGCCTAATATTGTACCCCTTTTTAAAAAAAATATATATGTCATTTTTAAAGTTGACTAATTACTTTCACGTTATTTTATAAGATTTATTAGTGCTGTATCATACCTAAAAAATTAATATAATACCTTAATGAATAAAATATTTTAAGCATGTACAATCACAATAAATACATTTATAAAGTTGTGAAAAACATTTTCCTAATATCGCACCAGGGGTGTTCCTAATATCACCCTGTGAGATATTATGAATACTATTTTCTATAACCATAAAAAAAGAATAGACAGATCATTATAGCTATATCTACTTAAACTGCAAATCATATGGCTGTAATAACGTTAAAATGATTAAGAATATCGCTTACATTTAAGAAGATTGATCAATGAATGATGAAGACACCAAAATCTTTAGATTTGCTCAAAACTATTTGAACTATTTTCCATTAGGATGCAGCACCTAATTGGCGAAATCATGAGGGGTGCAATATTAGGCTAAGGTGTGATAATAGGCATACTTCACCTACATTTCCAATATTAGTAGACAAACACTGTATCACTAAGTTCATAACTGAAGAATACTCACTTGTTCATTTTACAATGCAAACTATTACAATTACTTCCAAAATGACGTAACAATTAAATGAGAATGTTAGCAATGTAAGTTACTCACGCTCCAGTTGAAGTACATGTGTGTGAGTTTGTAGGTGAGACGCTGGATCTTGTCAGGAGAGAACTGTATTGTGTCATAGATGACATTGTAAGAAGTGGGACTCACAGTTCCCTGCCTCACACACTGGGATACCAGAAAGAAATCATATCTGGAAAAGTTAAAGGTGAATAAAAAAGTGAGTATCAAAAAAAAACTTCTTCAGCGAGTAAAATGCATAGTTAACCATTGCTATATTTTATGGTGAGAAAGAAAGTAAGACAGGCAGCTCTCAGTGTATATGACAGTTCTTAAAGAACTGCTGTAATAATGAAACAACACCCAACAAACCCAACTAATGAGGAGCAATTATTCACAGTTGACACTGAATTTAAAGTTTACAAAATATTAAACCATTAACAAACTGAACAGTTGCCAAATTAAAATATGGGCCAATAGTATAAATTCACATTTCAACTGCTAGCACTGCCATCTTCAGATAAGTGTTGAGAAGTTTTTCATTTATTTTTAAATTTTACAACATAAAAAAGCAATTAAGACATCTAATATCTAAAGTATTCATTAATTATATTAATTGGTTTACTCAGCATTGTAAAAATTATTTTTATTTACCTTCTGGTTATAAGAGCTTACCTCTGCGGCAAAGTGATTACATCATCGACTACAGTTCCTGGAGGTGGATTGGCATCTTCATAGATGAGGCGTGTGTTGATTCTCTTTGTGACAATAATAAATGCCAATTTTAAAGGTCGTTCATTATATACAGTTCTAAGCTTCTCCTACAAACATAGAGAACCTTTACAATTGTGAGAGAAATTGTTATCCTTGGTTAACAGGACAATTTTGGGAAGAAAAAAATTCTTAATAACCTCATTAATTTCCTCTTTACATCACCCATCGTTTCAAAGAGACTATATACCCCATAATATTTATCATAATTTTCTATATCTTTGAAAATGACAATTAATATGCAAAATATAATAACCACTCATGTAAGGCTTAAAATGTTTTAAGTTAATTATTTACTTCTATGTTAGAAAGGTTGACTACATTAATTTCATCAAAACACACAGATCTCTTAAAATATAAGGAAGCATACAACGAGCAGCATAAGTTTGAAAGTCATGAACAATACAGTATAGAAGGAAGTTGCATTATTCTATGAAATTACCAGCATGATTGGATTTTGGATATACTCAGAAAAGTCAAGCAAACTTAGTTTCTATACAGCAAAATGTTAGTAAAACACAATATGCATCAATCACATTTCATCGACAATTGCTTCTACAGCCACTCACCAGAAGTCGCTCCAGCTCGTGCATTTTCACAAATGGGATCTGGCCATCTCCAACACCATCACGATACACCACAATCTTCCCAGGAAGTTCTCCTTTGTTAAAAGACTGGTACTTGCTCAAAGCTTTCAGTATATTAATACCCAATTCATTGGATAACTCTTCACCTGTCAGCTGGTAACTGACAGCGGAGTAATACCGGGACATGTGTCTATCTAGAGATGCCACCAGTGCACCAATTGAAACTCCCTTGGAAGTCGTATCATGGCAGACATCGAAACCGACAATCATGGCATCCTGCATAATGACATTTAAGAAAATAAAATGGATTTACATGTATTCTCACAACTTAAAATAAATTTACAATTTACAAACTACTAACATTAAACAGACAATTTTTATCTTTTGAGACAACTTCTCTAAGAAGCAGATTTTCTGCAGAAAATCATTTTTCCCTAATAATCAATTTAATGTTACAGGGCATTAATTTAGATCTAAGTTACTTAATGTGTATTACTTAATATTAAAACATTACTATTTAAAGAAGTAGCAGCAGACACTACTCCATTCAGACATTCTGTCTAGAAGGGGGCTCAGGCCTCATCAATACTTTATTGCAGTGAACTCAGAAAACATACAGCTTTGTTAGGTATCAATGGTTATTCCCTAATGGCTTGTCCTGCCAGTTTGAATTCAACACAATGTGGTTAGCTGGCACAGTATTCAGTTGTCTCCTGATCCTGAGGAAGCGGGCTAGTACCTCTAAAAATGTTAACCATTTTCCAACATTGTGACATTGACTCTCAATTTCAGATGTCATTAACTTCCTACCTACTTCCTGTTAATATATAATCAATTATTTTGACAATGTTGCACCATTCTTACTTTCATAGGCATGTCCACTGCCCAAGGAGCTCCACCTATCTTGCAGCAAACTTGAATAGCTATTTTGGAAGCTATAGCAGACATATTCGGACTTCGCAAATTCTTAGCAAGAACAACTTGTGTTGCCACACCTCGGTCTATACAGCACCTTTTCTTGATCGCACTGAAAGCAGATAAAAATTACTGCTAATTATAATACTTTGTTACTTTATGTCAGTCTATGTCTGCAAAGACAGCACATGCAAGGTTCAGGAGAAAAAAGAAATTACAGACCTGTACAGATCAGTACGACGTCTTGGTAAGACAATCATGATTAGTTGCATAGCATAGTATGAGGAGATGCGATCAAGACTGTTAATGAAAGCAGATGTACTCTCCTCTGTCAACTGTTTTTGTATAGGTTGAGAGATCTTGAAGTTGATGTTGGTTGCCATCTTTGTGAAAATCGTAATGAAATCTTGCAGCTCCCTCTGGTTTGATGACAAGTGGATAATTGCCCATGAATTAAGGTGAGGAGCACTTAGCAGTTGCTTTCCTGTAAAATAATTAATGATGTTAGGAATAAATCTAATAATATTGACATAGAGATAAACATAATGCAATAAAAACATAGTGCTTTTTCAGTTAAACACCTGTAGTCCTGTGCACAGTGCTACAAACCACTGAATTTTCTTTGCAAAAAGCAATTACATATAATATGAGTGATTGAGCAAAGAATAAAGGAGGATGATTAAGTGAGATGTACAAAATGTTAGTATAAGACTTTGTGTACAACTAATAATAGACAAAAATTATAACCACTTACCTCGGATCTCTTGAGTCCAGTCATTCTGGCGACTTGGAAGCACATAACTATTCAACACTACTATCTTTTCTTGTGGTAGTACTCTGGCCGGAACTTTGAGCAATGAATCACTGATTACAAGATCATATTGCATCAGCTCCTCAATCACCTGTAGGTCAAATTAATCAGATATTACTGGTTCATTACCAATTTATATTTGCTAATGTTTGAATGCAGTTGTCATGACAGAATTATTGTATTTATAATTGATACATCCAGGAACTTAATAGTCTGTTGAAGAAGGAAAATGCCATACTATTCAAGTAATACACATAGAGAAAGAAAATCAAATCAAATATAGCCCAATTCGACAAATGTCAATCTTGTCAAAAGTCTCAGACTTCATTGTTTGTAGGTCAGGCAAAAGACAAACAATACATTAGTCTCAAGAATTACTGCCAATTGTGTTGATAATATCAATTTTAAATCCCAGAGCAGGAATTACCAGTGAAACTTCCAATTAACCTCACATTTCTTTGTAGCTGGTTCTCCATTACAAACCGTATTCTAATCAAGTTGTTTATAATCTTCGAGTAATATTAGATTTACATTACACAGCAGCTGTGTTATCACTTCCAGGTGATGACACTGTCCACAAGTAAAGAAAGTAAGGGCTAAACAGCATACGTCCATTCTTCATAAATTAAGGAAGAAAGTAAACTCACTGGTTTGTTGGTCAGTAATCTTTGCTGGAAAGCATTCAGCCTCAGTACCCTGTTCTTTGGTGTCAGCCTGGTGTGATCTGCTAGCGCCTTCATTAATGTAAAATTAGACCGCATATTTTCAGTCATCCCTGTAGTTCGACATAGCTCCGGGATGAGGAAAATTAAACTTGTAGAGCCACGTCTCTGTTCTCGCAGCTTTGGTCGGGAAACCAAGAGGGGCTGGTGCATGTCAGTTATACGAATCCTGTATTTCTGTGTGAATGAAGAGATTATTTACAAATAGGGCATATTTTAAAATGAAAACAATGAAAGTGACCCTATCTCAGATATAAGTAATTGGCATATGTCTAACCCATTGAAATATTAGGTCTGATTCTGGGCTCAAAAATTAGAATAGTTCTGCATTGTTTGTCAGATTATAAAATAATTATAAAAATATCCTATGTTTAGCTACTCGATAAGCACAAGTAATTATACCTCTCTATAATATTGTTCATATGTAATAACTCCTGCTTCAGTATGAAAAGTACAGCTGGGTGTTTGGCTAAAATCAACATCATCAATCCTGTAAGTTTTGTTAGCATAGTCAGTCAGAACAACATTTCCAATTATGGCCTTCTTAAATTCATCCTAAAACAGAAAACAACAAAATATATAAATATATATAATCAACAGTTATATTCTTTATATCAAAGAGTAACACATGTGATATTACTTTATAATTATAACGTGATGAATTTATAATCGAAGTCAGAATGTCAAGCACAGTCTCTGTTCTCATAAGTTTGTGGGTGATTTCTGTACACATGAGAATGCTGCTTTCATGTTGACGGATGGATGTTATATATCCCGGCCACAATTCTAGTCGAAACTCATCTATTTGTACTTTGCATTTGGCATCAAAGTAGTTTCTACCAATCTGAAATCATAACAGCATAGACCATAACCACAGTGCCATAAATTTAGATGGATATCTTTTTGTAACTATGAGAAGCTAATATAAACAGCACAGCTATAATTCTTTATTAGGGAGAGCAATATTTCCATGAGCACAAATATAAATTAAAGCATTAATGGTGGAAATACTAAATTAAATTTCCACTATGAAACATTAAATTTAGGAGTCAAATGAGTGAAAATATTACCTGCAGCTCTTAAATTATTGGTTATCAGTATAGACCTTTGTAACAGTTTTATAATTTAAATTGACTTATGTTCTACATGTTGGGAATAATTTAGCAATTATAAAATTGTTTGCTTAAGAACCTTAATAATAGTGTGTTCCATTTAATTTGGTTAAAGAATAGGGCAAGTCTAAGATAAATTCCATGCTGAGGAAATTCATAGGGTGACAGAAATGATATTATTAAGGACATACAAAACAGAGGTGCCCCCCCCCCCCCAAATGTGAATTTAACCCCTTATAATTCAATACAATTAAATGTTCATTTCCAAACGGAGTCAAATATTTTCTCTATTAAGTAATATGGATATATACCCTTACCAGTTTCAGACTAAGACCTTGCAAGCAATCTCGAACAAGTATGTTGAAGAATTGCAAGAATTGTTGATCGCCATGTTCCAGATTACCAACATGGTTCAGTTTCATAATTATAGGTTCTTGATCATGGTCACGAATTGATATAAGCTCCATCACCTAAATGTATAGACAACCAACAACTTAGTGGCCTCATAATCATCACTAATTTTATGTTTGGTATAATTAATTCCCTCAAAATAGAGAAACATGTAAGGATTATAGAATAAGCAGTGGATGATATATGAGAAACCATAAAAGAAATGTAAAAAAAGGATAGATTTGTAAGAGCATTCTATTATAATAAATTAGTAGTTGCAGTATTACCAGCATCATCTTAATGTTACAGCATACTGGAATTCATGCAATGACTTCCAACAAGAAAATATCACATATGTTCTGTATTGATCAGTATTAAAAATGTTAATGAGCAGATAGAAAAAGTGCCAACCTTTGTGTGTGCAAAGAGAACTAAATAAATCATATAGGGCTACAGTTTTCATAGAACCAGAAAACTATGAACATAAAAAATTAAAATTAAAAGTAATACACTCTCAATTACACCAAATTGTAAAATTCCGTCATTAATTATTAATAAAGCCTCTCTCATCTTAAAACTGAACAATACTTCCAAACCAACCCCTATCTTCATTCTAATTTAAAATCCAAATGAATAGTTTACCATTTATTTAACGTTAAGGTTAATAAATAACTGGCCAAACTAAGTATAAACAAGGCACCTTGTCAATTTGCTACCATTTTATGAAAAACTAAAGTTATAGTCCATCTCCACTTGACAAGAACTTCACAAACATATTGATACAATGAAAATCACTTTAACAGAACTCATAAAACATTGGTTCTACAAAATAATAACCTTTTAGTTCATAATATAATATAATCAAGTGGGAGTGATAAAACTTACATCTGGTCTTATCATATTTGCAGTGTAAAGTGTAGTCCCATCAAAAATATAAGATCCCAATTTTTGTTTGTGAAGCCTTACAAGCTTTTTTCTTGTGGCTGTCAAATCTTCCTCAGGAGCAAAGCTTACTCGGTATTGGTAAAGTCTAAAAGTAGTCACAGATTTGAGCTCAAAATAGTTGGCAACCAACCAGATTTTTGAACCACATTGACCTACAACACAATTTAAATATGATGTAATGCCAAACTTATTTATTGGTTGCATGCAAAAGATTTCTTATAATTGCAAATAAACCATTAACACTGAAAGTATTCAAACATGTATATAAAATAGAAAACCAACAAATAGACAATGAAGCAGCCGATAGAGATGAAAACCATATAACACCTTACATCCCTGTTCACCTCACCAGCCAATGAAAAATCTCAAGTCTTTTATTTTTAACTTTTACATTATTGATTTAGGTCATCTAGAAGCTTCTTCAATGCATAAAAGATTAAAATAGTAAACCCAAAATGCATTTTAATTTGGCACATGGTTGGTAATTTTTGAGGCTTTTTCAAATTTTCCTCACCATTCACAAATGTAGAAATGTTGAACCATGTTTTTTTTTAATAAAACAGAAGACTACATTATTTTTTAACAAAATTAAAAATACAAACCTTTCTTGTCAAGTTCATATGGTTTAGTATGAATAGCATCTGCAACCAAAGCTTTGAGGGGATTTTTTCGAGCAGATTTGCGGGCAGCTGTAATATTGAAATTACACACACTCAAATTAAAATATTACTGTAATTTGAAATAATTTACAATATTGAATAGAGATGCATATTCAAAGGCTTATTTATTATTATTTCATTACTAATGTTTACAGTCCAGTCTAAATCTGGCCCTCTGTATCTTATTTCTTTCACTTCTCATAAACAATTTAACATACATTACCCTACAACCTGTATCCACTTTTGGTTACTATCAGTTATAAACTATCCAGAAGAGTGTTTGTTCTTTCTTCAATTTCAAATTTTTAATTTATAAAAGTATATTGTCTGTTAGAATATCTTTCAAATTATTGTAAAAATTAATGCAATATTATTTCATACCTTTTTTTTGTTATGAAAGCCAAAGAGAAAATTTTGTAACTTTTCAAGATATTTCATACTTTGTCTCTATTATGGGACATAAATATAAATTTGAAATATGATGAGATCTGCAAAACAAACACTTGGACATGACTCACAAAAAACCACAGCATCATTGTTAATCTGGTTAATGGGGGAAAAGAATTGTGTTGGTAATTAAATTCTAGGAGCCACCATGAAAAGGAGGTGGTTGGATATTTTGACAAAATTTCAAAACAAGAAACTGTCATTTAAAATGATGGAAGTTAGTAACTTGTTTCCAAGTGATTTTTTGTTTAGTTAATACTAATCCTTACTGAAATCATGTTGTAATACCAGACAATTTGCATGCCTGTGAAGACCTAGCCTTAAAGACACCCAAATTTATACATTTAAAATAATACCTACAGAAAGTGGAAAAAATGTATAGGCATAGCTTACCATTTAGTTTTTTGACCTCATCCTTCAATATCTCCCTTCCAGATTTTTGTTCATTTTGATGTGGCTTCTTTATGTTGTCAAAGGATTTTAAGAGACTAGTAGTCACAAGTGGTTTTTGCCATGAAGAGAATGGCTCCACATAGGGTGTAGTGGAAGTTCGCAACGCCCTTGGAACAGGTAGTTGTGGTATTACCTGCGAATACTGTCGAGGGTATGGTCGTGTACCCTGTGAATCTGGTGCAATGGATCGTTGTGAATCTGACGTAGCCGAAGGTCGTACAACCTGTGAATATAGTAAAGTGGATCGATGCATCTCCTGTGAATCTGGAGCAGTGGAAGGTCGTGTCACCTCAGCTTGTGCCATTTTTAATGCATGTGGAAGTGGTATAGTTGAAGGTCGAGTTGCACTATTCTGAACCATACCCTGAAAACTCAGATGTTAGTATTGTCTCAATACACAGTTACAAAAACTCTATAAAAGTGTTTATATTTACCAGAGAAACCAGCCCCACTTTCATATCAGCTTTTGTTCTTCCTCGAGCTCGACCCCTTGTCCAGGCATTAGGTAGACTGATTATTTCCATTTTTTTAAATTGCTAAGTAAGATAAAGTCCAATTAAATTCCTATACACTTAGAAAAATACATACTCATAATAACTAAAATTGACTTTCTCATTCAAATAAAAAGGCTAAAATTCTAATAACAGAAATACTTAGAAAAATTAAACAAATAATGCTATAACAAGAGAGAAATAATTAGTCGTCTCAAAGTACGATGCACACTGATCCACGGACCTGCTGTAGGCTGAAAGTCACTTTAACATGGCAATGGGTAATGTAAAAACTATTTTGGAAACATTTACACAAGGATTCTGTTCAGTTCGGTAATCTCATCCGTTAAAGAGTTGGTAATTAAAGTATTCGGTAGAAAGACTTGACCGCTGTCCTTATATCCCATTCGATGATACAGTATTAAGCTAGGTTGCCTCCATGGGAAGTCCCGTCAGCAACAATAGCCCTCGCCAAATCAATGACTCTTCGGCCACTATATTGGTAAAAATACGTTAGACATAATTGTAAATACACACAAAAACTTTTGTGACAAGACGTGGCAGGTTTTTCCCAACAGGCGGAGGTGGCGGGCGCCTCATAAATCAAAGAAACTCACATTCCAGCTTTTCTTTTTTTAAAAAGATATAAATTAATGAATGGAACTGAGCTTGAAAGGGGCATCTCATCTATAAAAATTAAGGTAGTTAAAGCTGTCCATATTAAAAAAATAAATATCTAAATAAAATATAACAGAACTTTTAAATAGTAAAACAACTTATAAGTCAGAAAGAAAATTAATATGAACTTTATTAACAGAAGTTGTAACACGACGTTTCGTTCCTGATTTAGGACCTTATCAGGTGTAAACAAGAAATTACAAATGAAAAATTAGGTATGGATGTCGCACAAGCTTAGAGTCGAGGAGTCTCGTGCCTTGGGCGGGATTCGAACTTATCGCCACTCCACAACAGAGACCGGCATTTTAATGTTATTTCCCCTTGTCGGCCACAAGTACGGAGACTAACAGTTTGAAAAATATACAACAACTGGTGACATGTATGTATGTAATCGGAGGGTTCAAAGCTTCCAAACAATAACAATCTTAACATGTCATTTTTTTTCTTCTTTCTCATTGGCTTTACAGCCCATTGAGGGCCTGGGCCTACCGAGTCGACTGCGGACTGTCATCTTGCATGACACATTTCGTATTTGGAGTGACACGTGGTCAGCGTATCGATCCTCCAACAGTCTTAATCCCGGTGTCGTCGACCACGACAACACAAACATCCAAGCCCATGCCAGGATTCGAACCCGGGACCTCTGGGTTGTGAGGCAGCAACGCTAGCCACTACATCACAGGAGGTCGACTTTAACATGTCATACGAGATTAATTAAAAACATGCAGGCTCTAAATCAGAATATTAGAGAGTGTGGTGAGCTTCAAATGAGAAACTCACAACAATTGTGCAGATTGGAGTTCAATTGATTCTCCGCGGGTGTCCATTCTAGAGATCACGGACTGTTGCACCCTTTCAACCAGCATACCTCGGTATCGAACTCCTTCCCAGACTTCATGTCTTTGGGAACGAATGGAATTCAATCTCCTTCCTTCGGTTACCTTTCCATCATCCGACCTTATCTTACAATGGGTCGTACGTATTAACATCGTTGACGTCACAATACGTTGTGTTAACAGTCTGAGACAGATTAATTTTCCCCTGACCATCAGTAACACTCGGTAAACATACAAGAATTCAGAACCTAATTCTGCAGCACTGGACACAAGAATTGGACGATCCAACGCCGCACGTGCGATGCACGGATTGAGCCCAATTGGTTCGAAACTAATTAATTCGCAACTAATATAATAAACAAATTTTCAAAAGACAGACGACTGTCTACGACAATGCCCCAACATCTGAAATTACATAGTAACCAAGAGTGGAATAAAAATTGCAGTAACACATATAGCCTCTCACCAAGGCATAAAATAAATTTGCCAAAGCAGCCTCAAGTAATCCTCCCTGAAACTACAGCATCACTTTCCAATACGTTCGAAACATGATTGGAAACGCACTGGAACGAAACCGGAATAAATACTGGATTCATTCACTAAAGCTTCACTTTTTTTACAACCGGACTACAAACCCGAAAATAAATCCCAGAGCGCAAATGGTTACCTCAATAATTAGGACTGGCCCCGACAAATAACTATCTTCATCTAATCAGCAATCAGTGCAACGTCCCAATCGCAATGCGGCACAAAATACAAACAGCGTAAAAGGAACGCACTTAGAGGAAGTATGAAGTAGTGGATTCTCCAACGTCACAAAAAATGTTTTAATGTAATTAAATGTAACTTTTTTAAAACCAACTGTAAACATTATAGCTAAATTGTAAGTATTTACGGACCTAACCGCTAACGACTGAAGAAGTAAAATAAAAATTAATATCTAAACCAGCCTCTTTGTCAGATCTTTTAATTTCGACTCTCATTCGAGACCTCTTCAGACAACAATTTAACAGCAAAATTTCACCTTTAGAAGTCTCGAATAAATGACGAAACGCTGTAATGTTTAATTTTTTGTAAAAAAAAACTGACAAAGAGGCTGATTTAAGTCATTATTGTGTATTTAACTGTCAGATAAACAATTCCTTCGCACTATTACAAAATGACTACACATGGGCGTTAAAAGTAAAATCGTAATTCTCAGTTGTCGTGAATGAAGACAGAATAAACCGTTCGTCTGGCTGTACCGAAGGTGAAGTGAAACGCAATCGACGACGTCGGCAACTACTCAACCACTCACTCCAGGTTCCAGATGAAGACTGACTCACCGCACGCGTGTAGATTCACAGCACATTGTTGCGACAACAATTCTCATCTACAGCATCTTCCCATTTTTTCTACACACGTAAAAATTCGGTTAATTTTCTGTCTAATGTGATTAACGTTTCAATAATAACTTCAAAAATTATGATGTATTAAAATTAATTAGAGGTTTTTTTCCCTTTGAATTTCTGCGTTTGTCCGAACAATATTCCGACGGTCAATTTGGGAAGGAGTCAGCCGAAAAAATATATTGAATTGAAAAAACTTTTTTTTTCTTTAAATTTTACCGGTATTTATGTTTCATTTCAAATTAAAAATTTATTCATGTTTTACTTTTCAATTAGCGAAACTAGAAGACAAAAACGACAGCTAGAAGATGCAGGAAAGATTTCATCAATAATGTTAAATAATGACCGGCATTTGTTCGGCTATAATGTTTTTTGTTACTGTATTTTAATTATTAGACGGAAAAGATTTAGGATAAATTCAGTAACTATACTTATTATTTTTCCCTACGTTTCAGTGCAAATGACGTTTACGTTGTAAAACTAACCTTACCACCAACAGCAACTAATAGTTTTCATTATTAAACTAACTTGGAGAAATTTAACGATTTGCATGTAAACGGTCTCAACGCAATGGGGGAAAAAAAAGACGAAACCAAATTATAAAGCGTAACGCGTCACTAATTGAACTCGGTAGTTTTTAGATCTGACGAAAGTGTTATTAATTAACTCATTATGCAGAGCATTTTTTTTCTATTTTTCCTTTCTTGGTTTTATTATAAGAAATGCGTTTAAGGTAAGTGAGCTGACAATGACGTAAGTAGGGACCTAGACGTGGCCACGGGAGCTAGAGAATAGGATGATGACACTTGTAAAGGAGCAACTTTTTACGGCAATATGTGGTCGGCAATCATGGCCGAGCAATATTCCCCAAAATCCAGCAACCTTTCCGGGAATTTAAACATATTGCCCGGTATTGCCGAGCAATGTTGCCCGTATTACAACTACTTCCGGCGTGAGTCCCGTGAGCTCGGTCCTGTATCGAAAATATGCCATAACTACATAGTTGTTTGACTTTAAAATTTACAATAAATAAAAAGACAGCCAAAATGTCAGCATATAAATTTAGCACTATTTATTCACAAGCGACGTTTCGTCTCCATTTTGAGACTTCCTCAGACGTACTACAAACATAATATTACAATAAATTTAATGTGTTCATGTTACAATATATATATATATTGTTGACTTATTAGCCGTTCTTTTCATTTATTTAAGTTATTGAAATGTTGAAATTATTTAATAATTAAAAATAACAAGATAGTGCCTTCTTTATTGAAATTCGTAGTGATACAATCAATCACCACATCAATAAACGAAATTATCTTTTTCCGGTCAGACGTGTTGAGTGGCTGTCAAGGGTAATGAAAATCTCTAATAAGCCACAGACACATTTAAAACAAAGGAAATAAAGTTGAGGATCATTTATAATGATGAAGGCGCCACTCAGCAAGAAAGAAAACCCTACAGACAAGCAAACTGAATCTAGGACCGTACAAACGTTCTGGAGGGACATAGACATTACGAAAGAGGGTTAATAAATGCCTGGAAAGTTATAAATTGTGTTTTTTCGTAAGTAATGAAAAAAAAATTGAGTGGGCATATATGGTAAAAATAAAGGATGTTCTAAGACGAGTACACGAGAAATTCAGGTTTTTAGGTAAAGACAACGTCCTAAGAATGAATTATTTACTGCAAATCATCAAAAGATGATGCACTTTCAGGCCGTGGAAGAAGACTATTTACGCATGTTAAAAAATTATGAGCAAGTATATTGAATTAACACAAATACGTTTTTAGTACACAAAGTATTTCGTGGCAGGTTTTCCATGTTGGGAAAACCATGTTGTACACACTTACCAATAATAAATTTTGTGAAATGAAAAGTATTGTTATCATTCACAAAATAAAATTGGGTTTGCTGTCACGATGCTTTTAAAATGTTCTTACTAATTTTAAAGGAAACCATAAAGACGCAGTCCGTAATACTGTTTTGTCAAATTTAAAATATAGAAAGACTTAAAACTCTTTCTTAACGCAGTTATAAGTTTCAACAAGCTACCTTAAAACTGTAAAAAAATAAAAGAATGGTATTTGTCAAATTAGTTTTATATAAGTTGCTTTTGTTATAACTGATTGATATATATATATATATATTACTCGTATGTTTAAGTTATTGATTTAATGATTAATAAGAAAATTTAAAGATATTATGTAGCTAAGATTAGGTAAATAAAACTTTATTATTATTTCTGTTCGGTTCTCAGGCTTGATAAAAAACTAAAATCAAAAGACATGTAGGCGATAGGTACTTTTAGATAAATTATCACTATCAATGGAAATATATTTCGTTTACATACGTACATCAATCGCAGTTTTGTAGTAATATCTCTGGTCATCATAATACATAGTGAGATATATTCGAGAAGTATGTAAACAAACAACTGCTTTGGACTAGAAATGACATTTAGGTTACTTCGCCGACTCGTTTCGTAGCTAATCATATGAAGTATGGATTATGAATTTAAGCTTAAAACAGCTTCTGAAAGAACCAAAGTAGAAGACCTATTTGATTACGAAGGATGCAAAGTTGGCCGCGGTACTTATGGCCACGTCTACAAAGCGCGACGGAAAGACGGGTAACTTTTAATTTTGTCTCAATTACTCCTTATTCTATTACTTTTGTTATCCGCCCTTATTTACTCGTCCTGTGTAAAATATGTTTCAACTTTTACCTTTCTTCCTCGATCAGTTTCATTAATTTTTTCTAACTAAACATTCTTTAATAATGTTAAAGGTCTGATACGAAAGATTATGCCCTTAAACAAATCGAAGGGACCGGACTGTCTATGTCTGCTTGCCGAGAAATTGCTGTAAGTTATTTTAATGTATACTATCAAGGTATTTCCAAGAAAAAAAGTTTGATCGTTATGGTTTCAGAATACATTATCAGCCTCTAGTTAACTGAAATAATTGGTTAAATACAGCACAGTAATATAATTTACCAACACATATGTTAATTCACTTCCATCTTATAAAATTAATTTGTTTTGAAACTGGAGTGATTCCTGTTATTTGTTCACCAAAGTGTAGTTTCTTCATAAGTGGTTGTCATTAGCAAAAAAGTGCTTTGCAGTTCATATTGAATTATTGTACTGATTATAATATTTTGGAAGTAAATAGTATATTTTGTTCCAGCTACTTCGTGAACTCAAACATGCAAACGTAATAAATCTCATTCGAGTTTTCCTTTCACACAATGATCGCAAAGTGTGGCTTTTGTTTGACTATGCAGAGCATGACCTCTGGGTAAGATATATATTACAAATGTAAACTAATATTTTAAGTTTTCGTGTAACTATCCTTGGTTTTATGTTTTAGCACATCATTAAATTCCATAGAGCTGCAAAAGCTAACAAGAAGCCAGTTATGGTCCCAAAGGGAATGGTCAAATCTTTACTGTATCAAATATTGGATGGAATTCATTACCTGCACTCCAACTGGGTTTTACACAGGGACTTGGTGAGCCTATAAAATTTTTAATGGTTTCTTTGGCATGTAATATATAGTTAGCTAGTAGATAAATTTAAATTATGTTTGGACCTTTCATTTGATTTTTTAATCAGCCATGTGACTAATTTTATGAAGTTTTTCATACAGTTTTTTCCTGAGATGGTTATCGTTTCACAGTACAAACTCCATCCTACAGACATAATTACTGGTTTATATGAAGCTTCCCTGCCTTAGCTTGCTTAATGTATTCTTTAGCATACCTTATATCTGCAGCTTTGTAGTAGTACAAACATATGTAACTTCTCCTTTTTTCAAAATGAAGAACATTTGTGTTCCAGATCCTTCATAATAAGTCCATTATTAAAGCAATAAAATCCAATATTTGACTCATTCCTGAAGTTAAAGTTACTCTTCTTCTATTACTTCTGTTTGGGTGTGTCTGTCTGTCTTTCATTCTCATGCCTCATTAAAAAGTCGTAAGGTGTACTACCAATCAGTTATGTTTTTCATGTTTTGATTCCATTTAATTCTTCCATATGGGATGGATACCTCTTATCAGAATTCCACAAATGATGCTTTTATAGATTTAATTGGTTCAGTTGAAAGTTTTCCAGTATTTGCGTCATAATCACATGAACTTTTTGAGAAAAGTTAAAAAGTCTGCCATCAAATTGATCAATATATTTGTCAAGCATAAATTTATGACTTCATTACATAGCTTACTTTTTGTTGTATTTCTGTGGAGGATACTATGTAAAAAATCTTTTAAAAATTTCAGAAGCCGGCTAATATTCTCGTTATGGGTGAAGGTCCTGAGAGAGGCCGTGTGAAGATCGCCGACATGGGATTTGCAAGACTCTTTAATGCACCTTTGAAACCTTTAGCAGACCTAGATCCAGTGGTGGTGACTTTCTGGTACAGAGCTCCTGAGTTGTTACTAGGAGCAAGGCACTATACCAAGGCTATAGGTAAAACTTATTGTCACACCTAGTAGCATTTGCTCTATTAGTATTAAATTAAGGATAGCCCACAGAGTCTCTAAACGGGCTAGGTTTCAGAGATGAAGGAAAAAGAGAGAGAAAATGAGGAAAAATTAAAATTTTTATGATATGAAATGTATAAATTTTGTTTATACTCTTCTTTAATCATTAGATATAACTTTCCATTAAATATAACTATTATTGGTTGTAAAATTTATCACTTATTTTATTATAGCGGTGAGAAAGAAGAAAACCATAATTACTTTTCAGATATTTTATTACTCATGTTTTGTCTTTAATTTAAACAGATATATGGGCAATAGGGTGCATATTTGCCGAGCTTCTAACTTCAGAACCAATATTCCACTGCCGTCAAGAGGATATTAAGACTAGCAACCCATATCACCATGACCAGCTGGACAGGATATTCAACGTCATGGGCTTCCCACAAGAAAAAGATTGGGAGGATATAAAGAAAATGCCTGAGCACCCGACTCTTCTGAAAGATTTCAAGAGAGCTAAGTAATGAACATATTGGTATTTTATTTTTGTATTTTTGTTGTTCAAGTCATAATTTATCTGGAAGTATTTACATGTATCATCATTTCTTTTCCAGTTATTCAAATTGTTCTTTAGTGAAATATATGGACAGGCATAAAATTAAACCTGACAGCAAAGCGTTTCACCTGGTAAGTTTATAAATGTTAGGTTTTGGGTGATTACTTCACTATATCGAGACTAGTGCAAGTCAAGTTCAAAACATTAATGCAAATATTGTAATACTGTCAGATGCATCTGGATTTGCTGGGTCTACAATAATGGACATTACTTTACTTGTTTGCATTTGTATCACTCGGAGAGCTATAAGACATAATAGTCTGTCCACTCTAGTATGTGTTACTGATCTAATTCTAGAATACCCTGTGAATTGATTTTATGGTTTAGTGTTGTCTTCCATTTTTTAAATTTTTTTATTCTATTAGTATTATTAGTAAATTTGATAATTTAGGGTTGGTTTTAAAGTTTCCCAAATCTTTTAATTGTCATTACCTGAAGATGTAATTTTAGTATGTAACTTCATTATATAACGAGTTTTAATATGTTGTATTTTTTCACTTAATTTTATTTTTATGACTTAAATGGTTCTTAATATTTATATTATACTTTAAGAATGCAGATAATTTTCAGTTTATTTTTTTGATTACTAAAAATTAAACATAGACAATATTACAAGCAAAGCTCTAGTCGGTTTGAGTTTATTCATAAATTGACATCTGCTGTATTTCCAGTTACAGCGCCTGCTATTGATGGACCCTACAAAACGGATCACTTCAGAGCAGGCGATGCAGGACGCATACTTTCAGGAAGAGCCACTGCACACTCAGGAGTGAGTAATCAACTGAATGTCATATTATGGCAATTGCAGAGGGTACCGTATAAATTATTACATTTAATAAATATTTAACACATTTGGAAACCCTAGAAGTCTGCCAGCATTGAATTTTCTACTCTTTTTGGTGCTGTACCAAGTAAAGGTGCTCTCCTTTCCACAGTGTGTTTGCCGGATGTGCCATCCCCTACCCAAAACGAGAATTCCTGACTGATGATGATAATGAGGATAAATCAGACAATAAGGCTCGACAGAACCAGCAGCAAACAGTAAGTTAAATTTATGAGATTTACTTAAGAGGATATGAAAAGCTTCTTCTAATTGTCCCTTGTGAAAATTCCTTAATATTTTACATATGACTGTTCTTCACAATTTTTTTCTTCTCATTTCTATAGTTCTTCTGTAATTGTTTTTATCTGCCTCCTTCTTCACTCCTACAGAAAATCAGTAAATACTAACTTACAAGTTTTAACAATAGTTTCAACTCCTTATAACATACAAGATATTCCTTTTTTATTCTTTAACCCTTTTTGCCATTTTTTGTTGTAAAAAATGAGACAATAATAAACATCAACTTTACAAGTTGGACAATTTTTTAAGTTATAGTGGTATATTTGATATTAAAACTGAATCTGTGCTTGATTCTCCTTCATTTACTATTTAAGTGTGTTCTTAGCTATTAGTTGCCCTATGCTAAATATACATATTCTTCCACAATATATATATTTTTTCATTTGTGTAATATGGTTCATAATTCCTCATAGATATATCATATCCCTCAATAACAACTTGTCAATTGGTATTCAATTCCTTAATTTATTTCATTGGCCTTCCAGAGAATATAGTAGTTTCTGAAAATTTTAGTGGTTAGAAATATTCACCATCTATAAATATAGTTTGTTTACATATGTTAATTTTCTTTGCCAGCGAAACCAGATTAATGAGAACGTCCATCGTCCGTTGCAGCAAGGTAACCAAGGTGGGCAAGGTGACCAAGGCAACCACCATAATGGACCAAGCGCCAAACGTGTGCGAATGCAGCCCGGCACACATGGTCAGGCTGGCGGTATGACCGCACAGCAGCAACAACAGCAGCAGCAGGCTGAGTTCCACCATGTTCAGCAGCAACAGCAGCAGGCAGCTGCCATGATATACACATCCACAGCAAACACACAGCAGCCAAACACCTTTCAGAGATTCTAGGATAGATAGCCTTGGCTAGTGGAAATTAATAAATCCAAAAATATTCTCATTTGAAGTACTGCTACGGAAAATGTGTGGGCTTTTCTTGGTTTGTGGCAGTAATGAATCCAGTTGTGATTTAATGTAGAATAAATCACAGTGAGGCACTTTGCTTAAGTTGGATTCTGATCTTCTCATTCATGTGTACCACAGCATCAATGTACTGCTAACTCTGTGATGTAAAATAAGATCTGAGGATATTAAAACATGAAAGTAGTTTCATGCTGAAAATTTGGGAGGATTTGTATGAGAGCATTTAAGAATGTTATCATGTGACAATATATGAAGCTGTATTTTGAAACTATTTAAGTAAATAACTACAGATTTTAAATCTGAAAATGTAATGACTTGAAGAAAAATATGTTGACTCCATGTATTTTATTCCTGTTTTCAAAACCGGTCCCTACGCTTCACATCCTATTGATAGCTGCCATTTTCATTCTTTATGACTGTTTAAGAGTCTACAAATATTAATTATATCTCATCCCTGTCCTTAGAAGCAATTATTTTTCAGACAGAGAACAGAAGAAAGAGGCGGACACCTCCAAAATTTTGTAGAACTTTTCCTAGTCCTCAATTCCAAGCTTCAATTTTGCTAAGGAACCACTTTTCTCTCTTTTCTTTCCATACTAATATGAAAGGAGGATCAGAGTTCAAATCCCAGTGAGGGCATGGGTGTCTGATTTTCATGGTCACGGGAAACCACTCCAAATTCTGAATGTGTCGTGGAAGATGACGGCCTCCAATAGTCTCAAATCTTTCAAGGGTTACAGAGACAAGATAACAAACAGAGTGAATTGCATCAATATCTCAGTTCTGCACTGTAGTTGAAAAATTATTTTCTAGTTAATAATTGTAAATTCATGATAAATTTATTAGATGTGAATTCCCACCTTGGAAGGCGAAACAGAAAAAGGTATTATAGTTAATTTACAGCTGATTGATTTTATTGTTTGCATCTACATCTCTTGAACTATCTTTTTATGTTAGTGTAACAAAAAAGGCTCCTGGACTTTGGTTAATGTGTGTAACTTATAACAAATGTACTTTATTTTCATATGAACAGATTGTTTTCAGTCACAACACACTAAACCTCTAGTGATAAAGAATTTGAAGAGAACCATTTAAAGCAATAGAAATAATAAAATGTTTTGCTTCAAAATGTTGTAATGCTGATTAAAGTAGCTGATATAATTGAATTTATATAATAATTAATTTACGGCGGTAACTTGTAATTTCAAGCATGTTATTAGCTTGAGTGAAGAGTGTCTTGTGAGAGTTGTGTTGAAAGTGAGGAAGACTGTATAATTTGTAAGACTGAAATTATACACACTGTGTGTCCCTTCCACTGATTGTTTTTGTGGCTATATTTATATCAGTATTATAAGACGTATTTTGGGGTTGCTAGGTTACGTTGTTTTTTTGGCGTTCTTGCCAACGTTTCGCTCGATAGCACCAAGCATTTTCAAGGCTAGGCCAAGACTGTTGCTCCATGTGCACAGCATGGCTTAACAAGGAAAACTGCTATGGATTAGCCTAACAATACAATCTCATTCTAGGAATAAATGAAGAGTGATCCTAAACGCCCCTGTGTTATTTAAGCCATGCAGGGAAACAGTCTTGGCATAGCCTTGAAAATACTTGGAGCTACTGAGCAAAACGTCGTCAAGAACACCAAAAAAGAAAAAAAACATCATGGCCTGACAACCCAAAAAATTCTTATAATACAAATATAAATATAGCCACAAAAACAATCGGTAGCTTAATTCATATTTTTGGCAATGGCATGGCATATAGGATATTCTTTCCTTGGATCCATTTCAGATGAAGATCAGGCATCATTAATTAAAAATCCACAAAAAAACGAGCTTTCACAAACATGGCATTTATACTACAATTATGTTAAATTTACGGGACATTACTTACAATTTATTTCGTGAAATAGTACTCCTCATTGCACAAACATATAATTGTAAGTGTATTGTTGTTAAATTATAATTATTTCTGAGATATTCGGTTGCCGTAATCATTCCAAATAGATCAATACAGTGGCGGCTCGTGAGTTATGTGCTACATCACCCCAAGACATATTTTAGAGGATAAAGATATTAATAATACTACAACATCTACATGGTTGTTAATACTCCACGACCAGTAAAATGCTACATTTGTACATCACGTGTATAGAAACGAAATTTTAAAATTGTAAAAATATAAATCCATATTGGCACAAAATCCTAATGTGACAGTATTTTTACTTATTACATATTTGAAATAAAGAAAGTTAATTTTAGGGAAAAGCCACATATTATGGGAATATTGTATGCGGGATCGTACGGTAACTTTATCAGAATTATGAAAGTATTCGGAATGCCGCCTGCTAAACATTTTTATTTCTTGATAAACTTTGATTAAACCTCAACAACTGCATAAACAGTAATCTTTTTATTAATCCGTCCAAAACATTTAAACTGTATCCTGCTGAGGCCTGCTCTGACGGCGCTGTGTGTTTGGTAGCTCGTATTATTGTTGGATCTTAGACCTGCAGGGGGAATGAAACAGCAATACTGCGCATGCGCGTTTCTCATTCCAGGCAACTTTCTCAAGCTATAAAGAATGTAGCCAAGATATATACGCAAAGGAGCACGCTGGAAGGCGGACAGGTTAAAGTCTTAGAGAACGAAGCAGAAATTCACCTTCTTAAAATACTATTATTTTAGAGTTTCCTAAAATTACAAAATTAATTGATGTGCTGTAGCACATATGCAGCAGCCGCCGATGGATAAATGTTAACATATATATTACGTAAATAGCATTATAATTAATATTCGTTTAATAGAGCGATGTTTTGATTCGGGCGTCGCGTGATACATAAAGAATCTTGACGGTCTGCAGGTTCTGATTTATTGTTTGGTCCTTTGTTTGCAAGAAGTGAACAATATGGAGTCGGCCTTCGGTCTGCGCTTGCGTTGTCCTCGTTTATGGTTAATATGTAACGGATGAAAAAGATAATAAGCAGCCATAGAAGTCTGAATTTACATGGCAGAAACGATAACTTGCAGATAGAAAATATAACATATAATCATTTAAATTTCGTTTAAAACTCGCTCGAGCTTGCCGATTACATTAATGGATGAACCGACGTGCAATAACCCTAAGGACAAACCATTATCCTTAATTTTATTTAAATAGTTGCAATGTAACGTGATAATCCTTCCCGGAGCTTGTAGTATCCCGTGGAAAGGTGAAGCATAAAATTCATTAACTACTGTCGTTGTTAAATTAAGCATCTTTATTTCAAATGTATATATCTATTAGTTCCTATGTCTTAATTTAAATGTGTTAATATCACATTTTGCTAGTTTTTAATAAATAAATTGTAATTTCTCCCGAGACTTACGACCCGATCAGTGAAGAAATACAAAGCGTTATCGTTTATGAATGTCTGGAGCTTGATTCTTTGTACCTTTGTAAGGCTCTATCCGGTGTGGAAGAACATCTACCAGGACCAAACTCTGCGTCTTCCGAAGAGATGTCAAGTCTGTTCTATGATATGGGTCCGAGACAAGGAAAGGGACTCAAGAAATTACCTCCAAGTTACAGACCTTTGTCAACCGCTGTTTAAGACACATCTATTGATTCTTTGCTTTTTGAAAAGACGTAAAAATAAAATGACGACTAATGAATGTTGACCAACCACGAAGAACTGAATTTATAGAGTAATTGTATATATGGTATGGATACAAATGAGAAAGAGCATAGACATAAATCGTTATAACTGGAACATCTTTCTTATTTTTTGATGTCATACAATTATAAATAAGTAGAAAGTACGCGATGTGAGATTCTTACGCTCTTTCCAGGGCTCCGATCCATCTTGGGCCGAGGAACCCGCACACATGGCTCAGCCAATCTGGATATTGACTCGGCTCCGTCCTGGTTTCCCCTCATACGGACAGTTTTTGGAGATGATGGTTGGATGGATCGCCCGTGTGTGTGATGGCCTATAAAGAAAACAGCGCCGGGCAGAGTGAGTGAGCTGAAACGGACGCGGCAACATCAGGCTATAGTTTTAAATTTTTTTGATAAATTAATAAAAAGATTACTATTTCTGGACTTTGTGATTTTATTTGAATTAATCAAGGAATTTCGAAGACTTCCGTAACTCTAAAAAAATTACCTCGCTATCCTGCACATTATATTGCCGTGATGTATGGCTTCTTCCTAAAATTAACTTTCTTTATTCACAATAACGTCGAAGTAAATATACTTTCGTGATACTAATTTGCCCCAATTTGATTTTATATGTTTTACAGTTTTAATAAATTTGTCCCCATTACACGTTACGTAGACGAAATTAGAAACGTTGCGGAGTATTATAAATATTCTAAACCCTGTAGTGTTATTATCTTATGTAATTATCCTTGGTGTAAAGTAGCACATAACTTTAAAAACTCAGGAGCCGCCATTGCCCTCAGCTACAAGGCTAGTGTGCATTAAAAATGATAATAAAAAAGTAATCAGCGTGACGTGATATTTTTTCTTTCGTATTCAGTTGAGAGATGCTGACCGTGAGCTGAATCAGCCAGCCAGCACATAAGACAGGACGGACGCCTTCGCGGCTCCTCACTCGTGAAGCAGCCGGGGAGGAGGAAGGTAAACTTCTCGTCTTAGTCTTTCCTGCCTTGATGACGTAGGTTGCAAACATCCGCCTTTCATACACTTCCACAGACGTGACAGAAGTTTCCCTCCCACGCGTAAACTAGATTAATTGCAGGAGGAGGAGGAGGAGTAGGAGTAGGGAGGACGATAACAAATGTGTTAAATGTAAGTGGAGTGGGAAAGGTTCAGAAGCACATGAAGGCATAATTTCTTATCGTTCTCTCTGCACACGCTAATTTAAACGTGATAAATCTGTTTTTCTCTGACGCTCCTCCGAAATTATTTCTATATGCTTGTAACGAATCTATTCCCCCCCCCCCCTTTTCTGACTTTCTCAATTTTTACCTTAAAAGTTACCATCGCAATTGTACTTTTTTCTTCGTTTCCACTTTCCCTTCCTCACTGTTTCATAGTCAAATTCATCCTTCCACAATTTGAGCTTTCCCTTTGCAGCAGTAAATTAAATAGACCCCCGTTTTTGTTTAATAATTATAAACTTTTATAACGGACCGATATATAATTTTAGTGTTTTTATGTTTCCCGTAGAAAAACACCCATCTTACTGGAAACCAATACACTGAGAAACTATTACTATTTGTAAAAATGAAGGTTTGTAGAGTTGAATAATGTTTTTTTAAATTTAATTTATTTTAGGTCGCGTCAACTATAAAGTCATTAGCGACCAACATAAATTTCATTAGCACATATGAAAAGAAAATACATTATGTATTACAATATTTATGAAAAAATATAATTTAACATTTCACCTTATGTAACTTATTTATCACATTTCTCTGGTCTAATAAATAATGTTGTTGTGGTAATCAGTCCTAAGACTCGCCTGGTGCAACCCTCCAGGCTAAACTATTTTGCGCAAGCCTTTTCATTTATACATAGCCACCACATCCCACGTGCGCCCTAATCCGCTTAGAGTATTCCATCCTCGTCCTCCCTTTTATGTGCTTCCCCCACACGCTTCCCTCTAATCCTAATTTTACAAGTCCCTTACGTCTGAAAACGTGGCCGAATTATCGATTCCTTCTCTTGGCCACTCTTCCCCTATTCTGTTTAGAAATTACTCATTAGTGATTCTATCCACCCATTTGATTTTCAGCATTCTCCTACAGCAAATATCATAATATTGACCAATATTAAAAAGTTATCAAGTAGTTTTGAATTGTTTTATTGCGACTTATTGAAAACTTTTGGGGATGAAATACGCAAACATTTTAATCCCGTATGTTTTGAACTTCTGTTGAATCATTTTTACTTCCTTTTTGACTTGAATTCCATGCACCTTTGTTTAATTTAGGCAATGTCTACTCTTCTTAGAATAAGGGTGTGTAGAATGCGATTAGTGAATTGTAGACGGGAATGGATGTTGGATCGGTCCTTGGACGCCGACTGGGATTAGTCTAATGGTAGGGTGCCCGCCCGGAATACGGGATGTCCGGATTGGAGTCCCTAGTCCGGTCGACATTTTTCCATTTTTGTCAATCTTCTAGATTATAAATAACAAAAGAGAGGGATTACATCGCAAACGGAAATTAAGTTGAAGCTGTGTCGCTGTCTGAGTTAATAAATAAATATCTTTAAATCTCGACCCCAAAAGTGTGCGAAGGACTCTTCTAATCATATCTACAGTACGTTAATTAGAGAATTGGCGCGTAGGAACGGCCTTGCTGATATCTACTTCTACGCGACTTTTATCTTCAATTACTTTGCATTCACTCGGACAGAAGAAGGTAAGAAAAAGCAACTTTTTATTCTGGCGAGTGTGATCATCATGCTATATTCCTCCATTTACTTATGTATTTGGTGTTGAAGAGGGAAACGGAAAATATCCTGAAAAGATTTATTTCAACTGCATAGTCAAAAGTCCATGAAACTGATTTCACATTTGCCTCATTTTCCTGACACTTCTAAAATGGTAATTACGTAACAGAAACTAACAAATCCCCTTTTTTCAATGAACTATTAACTTGTTTTTAAGTAGTATATGACTATATAAACTTTCTGTACAATTTCTTACATTTCGGTAGCCATTTGCTTTCCCCGTCAGAGAAATCAAAATGGAGTCTGATTAGTGGGATACATGTAAAATCATTGAAAGCGGAAAACGTCTTATCGTTTCCATAGATAGTCTCATTGATCGGCATTTTCTTGCTTAAATACACACCAATAGCCTCACTATTCGATTGACGAATCTATGCAATTAGATTTCTTTATTAATGTGATCGCTATGGAATTTCATTATGTATCATAATCTTATTCCATACCAAATTGAAGGAGGAGTTCTAGATAGAATCTGGGGAATACAGCCAAATAACTATAAAACTATCATTAATGTTAAAAAAATTACTTTAAGAATCCAGAAATCGATCGTTACTCATTTTCAGGTAAAGCGTGAAGAGACAATGAAACAGTTGCTCGTCGTTTTCTTTATGGCATTTAATGCAGTCTTCTCAGGTAAGCTGATTTGTATTAAACACCCCCGTTTACCAACAGCCCGACCTACCTGATGCAGTTTTACTCATTATTCAAAAGAGCTAAATATCAAAAGAACAATTTTCTTTCGATAGTCAATCTTCTAAAGCTATATAGTTACTAACGTCTCTAAGTTTAAATTAATGCTTTAACGAAGCCAAAAACATACAAAAATCAATAAATTAAAACCAACAATAATTTATTACAAATACATGTCGGTCCTTCAGGTTGAACTAAGGTATAACTTACCAACTATGGGCCTAATTTGCATTATTCTATCAGAATTTTGCTCTTTCTGAATAATTCAACCTGAAGAGGATCGAAACATGTAGTTGTATTATATTATTATTGGTTTTAATTTATTAATTTTTGTCCGTTTTTGGCCTCATCAAAACATTAATTCAAAGTATACAGATGTGGTGATTGATGTACGTTCTTCCATCCACACTCGTCCTGTGTCTTGTCAATTCGTGCTGAAACTCATAGCAGTGAAACGCTCTCAATATACGAGATATTCTTTTCACCGCATCCATTATTTCGTCAACCTTTTTCACCTTATATTTATATAAATATCTCGTTTACAGATAAAGTTTGTTACCCTGGCTACGAGGAGCTTGGTTGTTACTCAATGGAGGCTCCCTGGTGGTCATTTATGAGACCTGTACCAAAGCCTCAGCCTCCAAATGTCATTAATACTCAAATTTACCTGTACACAAGGTGAGCATTCGTCTTCAACCATGTCTGTTACATTTCTGGTGTCCGAACGACCACGAAGGCGAACCGATCTCAAGGTATCTTCACTTGCTTCATACAGCGGAGACTGCTGTACCTGAGGACAATTTGTTTCATTCAACCCAGTATTTTATATCACAAAATTTGAACACACTACAGGTATCTATAATCCTTTGGCAAGCGATTAGTATTTTCAAATGTTTCTTCAAAAACAAAAATACTGTTAAAATAATTAATTAATTCAAAAAGTGTCCTCTGGTACAACGTCCTGATGTACTAAAGGACAAGACCTGATGTACCTAAGACATCATCTCTTTTTTCTTTTTTATGTATAAATAATGGAACACAAAATTGACAATGGACATCTTTATTAAACATTCAAACAAAATTAATTAACACGTTCAAATTTATATATACATTAAACAAAAATAACCCATGTTATGGGCAGCCAGTGAATGGCATAGGGAAATAAATAAATAATGCTTGCCTTGAAGATCTGGCCTCATTAGGTCTACAGGGAGGTGGTAATTTTAATTTAATGTCATTAATTTGTTTCATATTCATCTTCTTGCGTAACAAATTCAATATTTTAATTTGTGCCAAAGTATCTAAACCCGATTCCTCGTGTTTTTTTTAATTCAATACGCCAATGCAGATTTAGAAACGCCATGGTCTAAAGCACTTTTCCGAATACTAATTCCAATTTGCAAAACATCTAACACTGCCTCTTGAAATGCAGTCTTGGACGGAACTCGTCCCTTTTTCCCTCTTGGCATTTTTCGGCGTCTTCTAAACGAATATGAAGTTGACGTCCTTTGGTAATAAATAGGAAGTGGTGTCCTCAGGTACATCTGATCGCCTTTTTTAAATAAATTTAATTTTCCCCCACAGTTATGAATAGATTTGTTGAAATTATCAAACTGCAAAGTTAATAACGTATACGCAATAATTACCTTTTTGTAAATGTTTAACTGACGCTGATGGACTTCCATTTAAAGACGAAAAAGTTACTTTTGCGTTAAAAAAAAACTCTCCTCTCTCTACACTAAGAATCACACGATAAATGTGGTTTTTCAATGTCCATTGTTACCTATACCAACCAAATAGTTTAAAATTTCACTAGTATCTTCATCGAAAAAAATTCGCTGTCCTTTGGTACAACTGCCCCCCTACATATAATATGGATAGGAAAGAGATTGACAATAAGTTACCCGGCCCGGGTGGCACTTTTTGGGGGTGGCAAAATTTCAGAAAAAATTAATAACTTGTAATCTAATCTAAATGCTTGTACCCTGTACAATACACAATAACAAATTTAATTTTTCCTTAATATTGTTTGGAATTTCTGTAAATTTTGGAGCATTTTGTATTCAAATACCTAAATAAGGGGGCGGCAAATTTGTCTAAAATTGAAAATTGGGTTCGCTATGCTACATAGTAACAGGGCCGCCCTGGCGATGCCATCCAAAATGAAAAATAAAATAAATAATAATAGTAATTAAACATTTTAAAAAGTACCATAGTAGCCAAAAAGAGAAATAATTGAATTAAGATTAATGCCAATATACAGATTTACAGGAGTTAAACAATTATTAAAATAAAACACAAAGAATGGCCAAAAGACAGAAATGGAATAATATATTTGAATTGAAAATGTTTTGTCCCCCGACACTCGGGACCTCCTCAGTTCAAACTAACATATGAACGCATCCAAAAGTACACCAACACTTTGCGAATTCTATAATAGTCCTATAACAATCAACCATATATTCAAATGCAGTTCAACATTATTAACTCATTTCAACGATTTAAAGTACACATGAGCCCTATTTCTTAAATCAATTTTTATTATTTTTAATTTATAAAATACTTGAAAGTGTTAGCAAATTTGTTAAATCAATTTGGTCCAATTTAAAGGGAAGTTTGAATGTCAACTGGATCTTCTTTCTTTGACAAAAGTGAAGAAAGTCGGCCTATTTCATCAGTCAGTTATAAAAATATTTCAAGACATTTTTACAGTGTGCGAGTATTTCAACTACTAACTAAAGCTATTGTCAAAAACACTCAGGATCCATTAAAATCCTGCTCATATTAAAAGAATGTAAATAAATATAGTTTTGATTGTTAATTGAATAAATAATAAAAGGGATTCAGTATTAAGGCTCAAACAATTTATTAAATATATCAAATGCAGTTTTTTAACAGGCTCAGTCATATTCTATTAAGATTATAAAGTAAAAAACTAAGCTTTTATAGAATAAAGGAGCTGACCCTGTTAGTGTGGAGCATGTCAAATTTTTAAGGACAGTGCCACGACGAATCGCCCAGCTTTTGTCCTTTGCAATTAATAAAAATTTTATCCGTCATGAATGAATAAATTAACTTAGGAAATTAAAACATTGAATTGTAATTTATTTAAAATTTACTATTTAATATATGTTTTAAAATGAAGTCTATTGAATCTAAATGCTGTGAAGAATTTAAACTGGGCCCCCAACAAGTAGGCTCTACAGTAAGCAAGCATTCAGGATTCTTACTAATGTTATTTGAATTTTCCTAAATTGTTCATTATTTAATTCAAAAGGGGACTGCTTCATTTACTGTATCCTAAAAATTGACTAAAAAACCTGAGGATAAGACTGAAGGTAATCAATACATCATAACCCACAATGTGTCAAGCTAAATGACTATCAGATGGTCCCTTAAACATTAACCAAGGTATCTAGGTAAAAGTAGAATATATTATTTTCAAAAGTATTTCACTGAATAATTATTTTATTATATATTCATTAAACTCTCTTTAATTTCTAACTTATTAATGGGAAATAACCAGAACCATTATCAAGGAAAATTACAGAGTGACAAAAGTCCATTTTTTCTTCTCTTCCACAGAAACAACACTGCTAAGAGGCGTATCTTAAAACTGTGGCCAAAAATAGAATTTTATGATACAACGTTTTCAGGAACTCTGCCAATGATCTTTGTGATACACGGATTTGCCACCAATGGCGACGTAGGTTGGGTCAACGATATGAAGGATGGATTACTTTTAAATGTTAGTGTCATAAATTCCCAAAAATGTCAAATTGAATTTCTAATCACTTCTAACAACCATTATCTGGATCTATAAAACAAACATATTGTAAAGTCTGAAAGAGGTGGTAGGAACTGTAGCATTAAAATGATTCAAAAAAATTAATATCACCATTCACTAATTTATGTCTTTAGAAGAATATTATTCAGATTGAATTTTCAATGTAGTGGAAATATCTTGTACTCATTGGGTATTCACATAATTTTAAGTTTATTGTAATATTATGATACTACTACAAATTAACATATGAAATGTAACTTAATGCTAATAATGGTCTTACTCATATAATTTAAAACAATAGTTTTCATTTCTTACTGGTATAGAATTTATATTAGAGGAAGGTTGCTTCAATACACATATTCTATTATTTCCCCTTTCTGTTTAGGTGGATGCCAACATCTTTGTAGTTGATTGGGGTAATGGTGCAAATAGAGTGAGCTACTTGCAAGTAGCAGCAAATGCACGAATAGTTGGGGAGGAGATGGCAAGGTGAATTAATTTCATATTTTCTGTTCGCATATATACATACATTATTATTTTTTATGTAGAATCACATCAACTGATTAGTGACTTTCTACATTTTTGGGAATTAATTTTCCTTGTAGTGGTTTCATGATATGGAAATTCGTATACACACAATATCAATGTCCATTCCAGGATTTGAACCCAGGACTTCTGTGGTGTGAGGCAGCGATGCTAACCACAGGAGGCTGACAAGGCTAAATACATTTGTTTTAACACTTATTCTGAAACTATAAGTACTTACACTACATTTTGCAAACAAAAGTGCAGGTTTTTTTTTTCACTGCTGTTCAGCTACTTTGACTTGAATGTTTTCCTGTCCTAGAGCCAAATGAATAAAAGCTTCCATGTTACAGCAAAATATTCAAGGATACGTCCATAAACAAATAAGGGCACTTATTCCAAGAAGTTCCTACAAGTTTTCACATGTGTCACGTTGGAAGTGGATATGAAATAAGGTTAACAAATTATTTATGTTTGAAACAAAGTCAATAAGTTTCCTTTTTATTATAATATAAAAGAGTGTAAATGCTGTATAGAAACACCATTTTTGTAACTGGAAAGATGTTGGGGAAATTGTTTTATAACTCAGCAATGTTTATGTTGTCAATCAGATTTTGTGAGAGCTGGTTCACACAATTTACTGATGTTAATATACCTTCAAAGGTGCCATGTTATCATAACCCTCTCAAGGAGATAAATTAATCAACTTCATTGATTTTGAAATTAGACTTTATCTCTTTTAGAACCAAGACCAAGTCAAAACTGTGAATTGTAACATCAAGTTTCGGGACAGTACACGCAAAATTTGTTTAGTTTTTGATGTCAACACAGCCAGTCTGTCAGAGGAGATCAACTACAGTCAGATTCTATGAAAGGAAAGAGAAAAAATCAATTTACTGTATTATTTCGTCATAAACAGAAAAGAAAATTGGCCTAGTTCATTTTTATGTTTCCCTTCCTCAGTTTGTGCAAATATTTTATTTTATGACAGTTCTTTCAAAGCCTAAAATTTTGCTTTCTTTTTTCTAAAAATTCCCCAACCAATCATGATAATGCTGCCAAATCCTGCCTCCAACCCCACTTACAAAGTTTACTACTACCTTTTGTGTTATTTCCACTGTTAATTTCTAAATTTCAAATTCTCATTATAGTCTCACTAACATGTTATAGTTAAGTTCTTTTGATTTTACACTTAACATTACTTAGTATTTTTATAACAAAACATAAGTAGTTCCCAAATTTGTGCAAAATTCACAGTCTTTTGATTCTGGGGAACTGTGACTCCATCTATGCAGTTGTTCAGTAAAAAAATTTTTCATTCTGATATCTTTTTTTTTTGTCTTTTTGCTCAGTTCTACTTGCAGCTAGTTTCCTTTTTCTCTGATATTTCAACCACACAATGTTTAAGGGAATGCCTCATACTCTCTCTGGGTTTTTTCAAAGTTCTCACATGCCGATACACCTTCACCTATTTTCGGAGGTTTATGTACTTATGTACTTGGGCATAAGGCAAGAGTTGTACCCTGATGACATTGGATCAGTTAGCCAACTGCCTCCTAAAGTGGCGGAGACACGGAGAAGGGAATGCTGCGACCCCACAGCAAACTCATCTCCTGTCATTTGGAAGGGCGTGAGAATAGTGCCCACTGCCTGAACTATCTGATGCAGGTTTTCTAGGGTTTTCCCTGCATCTCTTTAGGTGAAACACCAGGTAGGATTCTTTAACTATACCTGAGGGCCCTAGTCAACCCTTGGCTACCTCGCTCCATCTTCCACATCCCCCCCTTTCAATTCCCTTCCAATGCTATTAAAGGGGAGTTGCCTGTTTCAGGATCACCCTCATGTAACCTATTAAGGACTTTCTTATGTATTACACACTCTTATTACATCTTTGCCTTCTTTATTCATCTTCTCTACATTCAGACAGTGGAACGCACTTAAAAGTTTCTACAAGTGCCATTCTCAATTAATTTCAAATCTATAGCATTTAGGTCTGAATTTAATTCACATGACAGCAGTAAATGTGTTTATTAAAATCTGGCTATTCTTTGCAGATTTATCAAGTTCCTAGTGAGAACCTACAATGTGAGCTTGAGTGTAGTCCACTTCATAGGACACAGTGTTGGAGCACATGTGTCTTCTTATGCGGGAAAGAGGTTGAATGGTGTTGGAAAGATAACAGGTACCTCTCAATTATTTGACAACATGATACTCTTTGTTTTCAAGAAGTCAGCCTAACCATAATAACTTTGTATATCCTGGGCTGTTTATTGTAAACTTTATAATGATACCATCATTTAGCACTTCAATATTTTAGCTAAAAGCCTGCAATACACAATTTACACAATGTTGGAACACATTTACCAATCTTGTGCTTGTTAGTATAATTTTGTTTTGAAAACAGGATAGTCTGTTTTAAGGAACCCACAGTGAAAAGGCTTTCTTTTGAAAATAGTGACAGAGCCTTAAAATAAAGGTACAAGCCAATGTTACTTAAATATTTGTATATTATGCACCAATAAAAATATACTATATGAAGAATACAAAGCATACAAACACAGAAAAACATAAAAATTAAAAGATATCCCTAAAAGATTCAGCTACTAGTGATATGTCACCAAGTTAGTTTGTATTTATGCAAATTACACCCAAAAGAAAGGAAAGGGAACAATGGTTGCACTAAAACAAATATGACACAGAAACTCCATCATCAACAAAAATGAAGCTACCTTAAACTGTAGAAAGTGAGTATATTGGAACAGCGTGTGCTAATGCTGTCTGCTTGCAATGAAGCAACATCCATTCAAATGAATGGTTTAATTTGGATTGCATATCTGACACGCTGTTTCAACCAGTCTTGTCACACCACCACAGCATCTCTTACTTTTCCTTCTTGCAAACATACCATATTTTTAATTACTCAAATTAAGGCAAAGTCTGCACAAAATTTATAATAAAGTTCATAGTATGCATAGCCACAAAAACAATTTTGTGCTTCTTTAACTTTGGAGTCCTTACTTACACGCGTAGATGGATGTGGTCTTTAATCCCGCTAACATGTCTCCAAATTGCTCCTCCCTGTGGCAAAATTTACTTAATTTAATGGTTGTTTATTTTAGCCCTGGATCCAGCACAACCAATGTTTGAGGGCTTTGATGAGTCTGTCCGGCTCTGTAAGGGAGATGCCACCCTAGTGGAGGTTGTACATACTAATGGGAAACCCATGGTGCCCTTGATGGGTCTTGGGATGATGAGTTCATGTGGTATGTAAATCCAAATAATGTAGATTCTTTTACAGATTGCTTTCACGGTCCTTCAATATTGGTAGTTGAACAGGTGACGTGGACTTCTACATGAATGGAGGCAGCGACCAGCCGGGCTGTCTCCTAGGCAGATCCTTCATCAGTTTTCCAAATATCTTCTACCTCGCACAAATATTTGTAGAAGGTGGGAATGCAATAATTCTGAGGCAATTTTTTTCTTTAAAGTGTTGTGGCACTGCATCGTCATTCAATTTTTTCCGCAGATTTGATCATTATTTTGGGGTGTGACCATGCCAGAGCTTATGAATATTACATCAGTTCCCTCAAAAACACATCATGCATTTTTTGGGGTCACAGGTTGACAGACTTTGAATATATCTTGTCGTAAGTATCATCATTCTAATTAAAGAGAAAGGAAATGGAGGAGTTAATAAATTAAAATTTCAGCTGAATGGTTGAAAAACTGTCTATTGTGAATAATGGATTTTACAATTAACAATTTGTGTAAAAGTTCTAATATTTTCCCCAATCTTAAATTATGTCAGGTTGATTGCTGCCCGAATGAGAAAGTTTTAATCCTTATAATGTGTAAAATACAAGGTTCTCTAAAAAGTTTCTTACCTCAGCATAAAGATGGCAGCACTTACAACAATATAGCCACTGAGCACTATTTGGGGAGGTTCACAAATAGTCAATGATAATGATAATGATATTGATTTAATTACATAAAATATTCAGTTATAATCATTTAAAATGGCCTGTTGCTTTGAAGCTAATAGATCTGAAGTAATTAACAGTTAGAATATCAGATTAACAACAGACAACTCACCAATCATGTTTCAGCATCTTGAGTCTGGGAAGACTGAGCATGTACACAACTCCCAGAAGCACTTGCAGCATGGACACCTGCCTTCCATTTGGTTACTTCAACGGAATATTTCCAGCCAGGGGAGACTTCATTGTCGCCACAAGGGCCAGACCTCCTTATTGTCGTAAGCCACCTGTTTACATTATAAAAACTTCAAATTCACAATTTGGAGAAAAAGCTATTAATTCTTTCCTTTTTGACAGTTTCTGAACCAAAAGCAGAACAGGACATGGCAATTGCGATATCAAACTACATATCACCTGAAGTTCCTTTACTGGATAGTTGAACCCTACTTTTACAAATATTATTTCTATGTACCTAATATTGTATAAAACATTTTTGGAATGTCAACTATGAATGTTAACTGGTTGCAACCCAAAGAACTGCTAAAAGTAAATAGGAACTACATTTACCCAAGTTTGCAAATGTGATTGCACCAAAAACACCACTATTTACAAAGGACTTCATAAAAGAAAAATTAATACAGCAAATAAATAAATTTTTATTGTCTTTGTTATTAAGACTGAAAACAAGATATGCACATTTTTTGTGCTTTTATGTGAAAGATACAGTTTGGAAAACAGGCATTAATATCATACTTGCCGCAGAGGAATTTGATCCTGACAAATATAAACACAAATTTAGCTCAGAAATATTTACACATTAGATTCACTAAGCAACACTTAACTTCAACACACAATACGAGTGTTGTCAAATGTGCCGAGTTATTTGATAGATTACATATTTAAAAAAATGTCTCAATAGCCTTTTGATTATGGAATAAACTGAATTTAGTGCTCAGATGATTTTACCACCACAGCTCTGATTTGTGAACATTTTATTCCCTCCTGCAAATGAACATTTAGTCTGTTCAAAGAATTACACATTTCTCAAACACAGAGAAAGGAATACTGTGACTCCACAGGAAGCTCCTCTCCCATCATGCAAGATGTGAGACAAGTCCCCTATAGCCTCCCCTACCTTATGTACGTTTTATAGGTTTGACCTGCACCCTTTTCAGGGTAGGATCCTTAAACTATAGCCTGGGGGCTTTAGTCAATCCTTGGCTGCCTTTCTCTCCTTTCAATTCCCTTCCTAAGCTATTTAAGGGGAGTTGCCATTTATCGAATCACCATACAACCCTAAATAAAACTTTTTATAATTCCCTCTAATATAAAATAATGGAGGATCTGCAAATTTTATTTTTTGCAAACAGAAGCATTTTGCTTGTCTTTATTAAATGTAAAATTGAAATGCCAATCAATGAATTTATCAAGATGGTTTTACTTCGAACATTCTACAGTGAAAACTTCTTTCAAATATTTCCACACTAATGTATATTGGAAGGAGGAAAAAAAACAGCAATGAGTTCATCAAAATTTATTTTATTTGGTAAATACACAAGAGTTTACAGTCCATTATCATAATTTTTTTATTCATGATAAACTCAATAGTGTCACAATATGGCACAAAATTACAACAGAAACAGTCATGAAAAAAACTATCCTAAACATTTAAAATTATAAACATTATTTGATCATACTGCCACTGTACATGCCTAAAGCAAAAACAAACAGAAATCAGGAAATGCTGCCAGAGGAAAAAACAAACTCTTTCCCATATTTAAAAATGATTTCATAAAATATTTTGATAATCAAATTATTGGTTTGCTGTAAAGTTATTTAGTAAAAACTGTTTTCAAATACAACATCCCAGAAGTCTACAACTTTCTTACACAATAATTTATATGACTCATAAATAGAAAATTTGAAATATCAAATTAGTCTCGAGACGAGAAACTGAAATATCCAATCTAAAGCTAACACTTGGCAACCATCTTTATTAGGTAACATCATACATCATCCTTAAAAGTTAAAATACTTACGAGGACAAACTTAACAGTCTTACTCGTTCACTAGCTTTATTTAAAGTTCATTCAATTCACTGCGCTCTATACATATTTTCATAAACACACTTCACAAACATTTAGAGTTTGTGATTGACATACTTATAATTGAAAAAGAAAATATTTTCAAAATAGCAGTATAAGAATTATTTATATTCAATGCGTAAACATTTTTTAAATAGTAAAAATACTTAAAAAAATGCCCTTTGTTGTCGTCCCTAATAAACAATAATTACAGATTCCGTTTGGCACTTGTCTTCACGGCATTTACAGTGATCTATACAAACACATTCACACATTTTGTTATAGCCTTAATTTGCAAATAAAGGGGTGTATCTTGTTGCACTACGTAAATCAACAACAAAAAGCAAGTGACAAGTCTTCAAACATACTTTTATAGTCTCTGAAAAAATTTAATTCCTAGGGATTAACAAAAATAAAAACCAGCAATGATACTTGCAACCAATATATATATGTCGCATATGTTGGGTAATTAGTACGGATAGAAATGTGGGAGAATTTCCTCCCATTCTTCATCATTTATATCCTTACTAACTATACAATTATTCCATATATATTTAACAAAATATGATCAAATATGTTTAACCATACAAATTTAACTTAACTAAAAATTATTATAAACTTAAAAGTAGTGATCTTAAGCAACCCACTTCAACCTCTACAAAAGTTACCATTTATTACTTCAATACCACACAGTGGCTTTAAACAGAAGCAGAGATGCGATCAAACTTAAAATATGCCACTATGTTTATGAACTGAAGATACAAATGGCAGTAATGCAATAGTTTGTGATGATCCTGCTAAAAGTAGCTCCTACATAAAAAAAGACTTTGTTTAGCATAAAAGAAAAGCATATCATTTTTCTCCTGTTGCAAGGTGAATTGTTACTGTTTAAAAATTGAGTAAAAATCACACGAGCACAGCAAAATAAAAAGTTGCACAAAAATAAACACAAGAAGTCTGGCCACAAACCAAACAGCAGGAACAATGGAGGAAGTTTTTATGTTGTCAGAAATTTTGCTTTAATACTTCATGTTTCCTTGGGATCTGTGAAAATATATTATGGACAAGACTCGTGAATGACACTGTAAATAGTGTTATATTTTGGTGTGTACTATTTTTTCAATCTAGTTGCTAATAAATACTCTGTTCCGTCTATGAAGACTCTGTGAACTGCTATCAACTCTTTTATTCATAAAAAGTGGCAGCAAATTTTAGGTTCAACCATACATCTCCATCTACTTAGTATTGTGGGATAAAATGTTACAATTTGAATATTATTATTGTTCCAATGTCTGTATCAACATAATTCCCCATTAACTATGAGAATATAATGATTTCTTAACTTTGTGTTAAATAAAACATTGCTAGGTTTCTAGATCAAAGACGGTTAAAAACCAAGTCATTCTGTAATTCCGTAAATCATCTTACTTGTATTTGCTTCATCTTAGTAATTAAATTGACTTAATCATCGGCTGATGAATTTATCAATACAGAATATATAAGAATATTTTGTGCTATTTTTATAAAGAGAGCAAATGAAGGTATGCAACAGGACTGCGATGCAAGGAAGTTTTCAGAGAAAACATTCGTCGTGGCTAAACTCAAAATTGAGTTCAATTAAAATTTATAAGTAGCTGTGATAGCAACCCAATGAAATTAATTCAAGAAAAATGGCACAGGACCCACAGATGTCCGTAAATTAAAACAGTAAGTCACAGAACTTTCTTGTTTGTAAACCTTAACAGAACACTCATTGAAAACATTATACATATGGAATGTTTTAATTATCAGACTTGCTTCTGTAACAGTTAACAATGCCTATATAAGGGAAATACCTAATTGCAACAAACTATAAAAGCGGCCAAATAATATGTAACAATGTTTAGTTTATCTCGAAAACGATTTCACAGGAGAGAGAAGTGGGACTGAGAAGACATTAAAACATAACAGAACAACAAAGTTGCAATGTTAGTTCCAGTTGTAAACAGATATGTAACAACTTCTCAGTATTCCAACTTGGATAAGTGGATCAGTTACTTAAAACTTAATATTTGTATAAATTACTGCCATATGACTACAATTACATAATTATGTCTGACAACTCCAAATTTATTTTTCACAATATTAAATACAGAAACCTTTATTTGGCAAACATGTGAAAACTGATTCTTTTACAGACTCATATTACTCAAGCCCTGATCAGCATATTAATGACAGTGTACAAATATTTGATAACTCTTGTAAACATACACGTCTCATTTTTCTTCATACCACTCCATTCTTTCATTAAGGCTCATTACCAATTAAAAAATTAATTAAGGCATAAATAGAAAATTAGGAACAATTCATGATTTACAGTTACTCCAGATCAATTATACTCTGCAAATACCAACTGAATGAGAAAATGAGAAGCAAACTTCCCGTGCATTTTAAAAAGAAAGCATAAAAAAGTGAATTATCTAAATGAATATTTTCTATGCTTTCTGATAAGAAAAGGAATACACAGTGTTACAATTCATTTGTAATTAAAAAAATTATTTTTTTTGGTCATTCAGCAAATGATGACACTTTGACATGCTGCATCTATGTATTTATGTCACAAACCGTTTAAATTAATTTTGAGCATTAAGCAACTAACAAGATCACACTATATCTTTGGTTCCCTCACTAATATTTACAAACGTAATCATCAAAACTTTTCCATGAACAATTTGAGGAGACTATATAATCCTACACAAAAATAGAAACCAAGACTTAAAGCTAAAGGTCTAAAGACAGAAGTATTGTGATTAAAGTAAATAATCAAGTTTGAAGCAGTTAAAATACTCAGCACAACTATAAATGTCAACAATATCTCTCTTGTTATTTACAAATGATGACTTTACCTATAGCATGATACAGACATGTATTAGAAGAACAAACAATTTACAAATAAAGAAAAAGGACACCTTGGAAAGTACAGGTTATAGATCTGCCTCTCAAAACTACAGGCCACCAACTTGAAGCGCCAATTCAAAATTTCAAATCAACAAGATTCCTCTTGATGGTTATGAAAAGAATATACTACTCATATAAAGAATCTAAAAATATAATGATAAGTTAAAACATCTCTTAATGATATAGACACAGGTTCTGAATAAAGATTACTTTTCTCAAAATGGAATGCAAGATAAATAGACAAGGACAGCAGTTACAAATCAAAGAAATATAAAAAAAATAATTAAAAATATGCTATTATCAGCGATGTGACAAACAGTCACAAATAGTATCTCATATGTACACACATCAAAAAATGTAAACCACATCATGACAATAAACAAAATATTTCAACATTCTCTCATGGCTTCTCTACCAACAATGTTCAAATAAATTCATACTTTAAGCTTAATTTAACCTACTCAATGAGATTTCAGGAAATCGATATTCACAATAAAGCACCTTCATGCCTAAACAATTTAGAAATTTCAGTGTCATTACAGTCTAAATTCAAAATCTGAAATTTGTTTCCCAACATACTGAAGACGAGGGGCTGATGCTCTTTCTGACACTTTGAGCTACTTAGTCTCTTCTTTGATATTTGGAAGTTTCACCTCTTCAGATACCTCACTCTCTTCCTGGGGCTCCATCTCATTCTCGTTTGAGTCCATGTTCATAGCCTCGTCTTTTGTTGTTGGGTTTTTGTCGTTCATTGTGGCACCCAACTTGGTTCGGATTGTACGTTTTCTCAGATCTTTCTTGTTTGCCTGGGTGCCTCCCATTAAGAGGTATGGATTTGTCTCGGAGTTGTCGTTTGACATTAATACCTGGAGCAGCCATCAATAACATAAACAACAAACTAAATAAAGTTAAAATTATTTCTTAATGGCTATTGATACAATTAACATCACAGCAGAATTTCAATACAATGCTTTTCTGGGATTAATATTTTGATGTTGAACTAGTTTTTAATGGTTTCAAGGAAAATACATCATATGATGAGTATTTTTTTTTCCCTAATCCAATGTTCTATAATATAATGGAATGCTATTATAATGAAATTAACTTCAGAGTACAGATGCTTTCCCAGTGAATTTGTTTGAGATGCAATTCTCAGGTTTCAACCTGTACAAACTTTTGATTCAACAATATTTTAATGGCAAGATCTGCCATAGTTATCATGTTTATAGTCAATCTGATGGCGATGACAAAGCTACCTGTTAAAACATTATCACAGGTTGAAAATTGAGAATTTTATATGAAAGAAATATTATCGAAATTTTTCCTTTCCTTCTTTCTTAAATGAAGACTGACATTATTTTTGTCTCCAAACAAGTCAAATATGTGTTTTTCAATTTAAAAATAATGTTACTACAAACTTTAGTTCTAAATTGAGTAATAAGAAATTTCTGGAATTGTGAAGTAAACCTCTGGAAAAAGAGGGCATTCATAGTGAAATTTCATTACCCGAAAATAATTATTTAATGGGAAAATTCTTGGAAGATTTCTCTAACTGTGGAGAAGGATCACACGTACATGCTGATCTCCTGTGGTATAGTGGCCAACATCATTACCTCAAATCAATGTGGGCCTGGGTTCAAATCCTGGTTTGGACACGTTAATGTACATACACATTAAATATAAACTCGCCATTCATGTTTTAGACAAGCATGGTAAGGCATGGCCCACCCCCAATGGAGACAAGTTGAGATATGGTTGACAATGACTATGATATATTAACACGTTGACTGCGGATGACGACAATGTGTTGTCATGAATTATCCCTTTCCCTGGATGGGTGACGACACACTGTCATCACATCCAAGTGCGCCTTTCGAAGACTACAGTAGTCAACATGTTAAAGTACGAACACTATACAGATGAACCAAATTAAATAATTACGTAGGATATCAAAGTAAATATATGAAAATGCAAGTTCATGCAATGAGACATGAGAAAACAAGTTACAAACCTTAACTAGATGCACAGCTTCAATAGATTTGGGACTTTTCCGGGCCATGGCCAAGTCGTGCTTCAGAGATTTCCTCAGTCGTGCTTCCTTGGGACTGTAGTAGTAACCTGGATACTTGCGTTTGTGCTCCTCATCTGCAGCCCTTGAGGCTGAGTAGTACCTCTCTTTATTGTCATAGGACAAGTTCTTCCACATCATCCCCAGTCTCACAGAAATATCCTTATTACTTTCAGCTAAATGGCAAATGATAAAAGACTAGAATTATACAATGAAAAAATAAATTTTTATTGTTGCATCATCACTGTTTATAGCAAATATGAAAGGTACTTCAAAACAAAATTTTCCAACTGTGTCTTAAGTACAATGAATTTTAGGGTTCCAAGGATATAAAATTAAATGAAGTAGCATGCATGTTTTACAGAGATTGACAAAATATTCAGTGTAATTTTACTGCAAATTTAATGCTTTGGACATTACATCATCATAACAATTTAGAATCAAATATACTGAGACATTTTAATAGAAATCTTTACTTTGTGCGAGATATTTCTCCATGGTTGAATTACATTTCTTAACAAATGTGTTCATGTGTGTTAAGACAATTGAAAAGTGACTGCTGGCTATGATTGAACATATGTTAAAACTGCATTATCAAAGCATACAATTAAACTCACATGGATGATCATAAGCTAGTTTACGTCTCCATTCATTTGCAAAAATCATGAAAGCATTTGGAGGGCGAGGTATTTTTGCATTCCGTTTGCTCTGCATCTCACTGTTCCTTTCCTGCAGAGCTGATAATACACTAGACTGCCTACTGGTGCTGGCTGTCTGCTGTCCATAATCCAAATTCCTAGGCTTGCCATAATCTGAAGGAGAACCAACTACTACCAAAATATAAATGTTCAAACTATTCTTAAAATATGAAACATATTTAATTACTTTCAGCCATTTTACTGTTCTGAATTAATGATTTTTATAAACGTCAAAATAATTCATATATATGATTTAAACCTTGTAGTAATTGTATGCACAAGATGTAAACTACTTGATACTACTACACAAATATGTAAATAAAAGCATACAAAAAAGTGCACAGTCCTGTGTACTTATTAACAATATTATTTTTATTTTGAAAAATTGTTTCCTTTTATTAATATATTCAGTTTGAAAATTGTGTAGCTGTAAAGAAAATATGATTAATTGCATATTCAAAAAAATATATATCAAAGATTACCTTTTGGTGACTTGCTCACCCTTGACAATGCTTTGAACTCATTTCGAGATTTGTTCTTTGTATGTTCAGTTACTTCTGGCTGGAACAAGGTTATGTGAATTTCAAACACATTATATGTATTGAAAACTTAAAATATTGAATATTAAATATAATTTTTCAAGAAGAGAAAATAACTTACTAGGTCGATGACAAGCTTAGGAGATTCCCAACCACTGGCTTCTTCATCTATATCACGGATATCCGGTGGTTCCACTTTGATCTGGGAGAAAAAATATAAACCAACTAGTATTGTTACTTGAAAAAAATGGTAATGAGTATTTTAAGAATAGCAAACACCTTGCATGATAAGTTTTAATTAAATAAAACTAATGGAAGAATTATTATTACAGTCACTCTACAGCCGATGCAACTTTATGACAAACTTACTGTTGATGGTAAATCATCTTCCTCAACACATTCAACCCTTAGGAGGTTAGAATCTTTCTCTGAACCTCCCGATTCACTTTTTGGTGTAGTGTTCATGTCTCCAGAAGTGCAGTTTGCTTCTCCAATTGCTGAATTTTCAGAGGCCTGTTGATTACAAAGTAAACATGAAACTGTTTGATAGGTAAAATTATCAAAGCATCTGTAAGTAAATATTTTAACAAGAATGCATAGTAACTTACATTATGTGGTAGTAAAAGTTTTTGTTACTGAAGGATTAAAAACTTTTAAAAATATCCCATTTACTCAATAATTCAGTCTATGACTGCTGCCAAGTCTATATTACAATACATATTACAGTCTGATGGATAATCTTTAACTAACACAGTGTTGAATTCTTTTGTTTGCCAAAAATAAAAGAATGAAGATAAGCTGGTGTGTAGTAATTAAAGTGTAGGATATAAAGTTTTTACTTTTATCTACTGAGGAAGTGACTGGAATCCCTGACAGAGCATATTCTGGCAGAATATCAGACAGGCTTCATGATGGATAAGTCCACTAGAGATCAGACATTTACAGTGAAACAATTATTGGAAAAGTTATGGGAACAGAATATAGATTTAGTACAACTTAGTACTTATTGATTTTCAACAAACCTAGGACTCCATTGATGAGAATAAGTTAGCATAGATCTTAAAAGAATTTAAGAAGCCAGAAATGTTGCTGAGACTCGTAGAGCTGACCATGAAAAGTAGAACGGTGGGATTGAAAATACAACCAGTAGATTCTTTGAAGTGAAACAGGTGTTGAAACAAGAAGATGGGTTAGCTCCATTATTGTTAAACCTAGCATTAGAATCTGTGATCAGGAAACCGAGGGTTGACACTAGCGGTACCAACTTGTATAAGACAGCTCTATTAGTTGTACATGTGAACAACACAAATATAATGGGAATAACAAAAACAATTAAACAAGTATAGGAAGATCTGAGTAGAACAGGCCTTAGTCTATGGACAAAAGGTGGAAGTTATGTTGCAGGCTTGAAGAAGGAGATATAAAAATGAACAGAGGTGGAGATGGTAAAGGAGTTTAAATGGTATATAGTTTACCAATAATAATGAGGAAATGGTAGAAGTACAAGCAAGAAACAGACTGACAGTAGATCATATTTTGAGATATTATTTGAAATAGAGATGAGAAGCCCTATAGAACTCTCATACACATGCTTGATGCACAGAAGTGAAGTGTGGAACCTCTCAATATGGACTGCAACGTCTCCAAGCTGTGGAAAGGATAGACTCATTTGAAAGGAAAATTATGACTAGTACTACGAACCTGCTAATGTAAAAGGAAAATGAGATATTATCACATATTATATTCATTAAACAATTATTCACTCCAACCATTGTATTTATCACAGGTTAAGAGACTTAAATGTGTGGGTTATTTAATGAAAATAGAAAAACATCAAGTCCCAAAGAAGGTATTTTCAAGAGGAGGAAGGCCATGCAATAGATAACAAGATTGAATAAAAGAGGATGCAGCTTATATCATTTGAGATTCAGAATTGATAAGTAGCAGCACAAGATCACTATGTTTGAAGGAGAGCAACTAGGGATCACATGACCCAGAATCAGTTTGATGTGCCACAGATTAGAGTTGCGACTTAGTGTAACATGGCAATGTTCCCCTCTAATTACAAGCTGTCACAATTTGGTTGACAGTCTGTCACTAATGTTCTAAAAGAACTACACATATCCCACTACTTCAAAATCAAACAGTTTCAAGTAAAATATAGTACAAATAAAAAAAAGTACCACTGAATCGCTCATCCTCCTCCTCTTCCTCCTAAGAATCAAGGGTTTTGACGAGTCCTGATTATCAGGTGACTCCAATTTTTCTTGCTGAGCTGGACTGGGAGACGTGGGTACTTGTGGAGTATCGGCACACTGAATATCACCTTTTTCATACTTATTACGCACATTGGAGAGACCTTTCACCTGGAGAGCTTCAGCTGCTGCCAATAGACCATCCAGTTCAGTTTCCAGAACCTGATTCAAATTAAAAATTAAATCAAGTGATTTTTGTTACACTATTATGGGGGAGACAGAGAAGATATCACTTAGCATAAATTTAATTCCAAATTTTGTTTCATTCTTACACACCAGAAGACTGTCAACTTGTTAGCTGAAGTTACTGAGTATTACAAATTAGTACTTATATTATTTGTGATAATATTCATATTTAAAATAAAATAAACTCCCACCTTAATTTCTCCTTTGTACATAAATTCTACAACCAGTTTGATGTCCATAAACTTCATTCCATTTATAATAATAACAGGATGCTGATGTTGATGTTGCCTGAAGATGTCCTGTCAGAATAACAAATCACAATTTCAGATAGATTATATAACACATTTTACACAAGAATGGCATGTTTCACTGTCTCTAATTATGTATAACATATGCAATACAAAATGACCTAATAACAAATACAATTCATAATATACTAGGAATGTTTCAATGTTAGAAAACTGTTCTGTCATAAAATAATTTTTCCTACTTTACCTGAAAATAAGGACTGCAAGCAGACAGGACCATTTTGTGAGCTTTGATAAACTGACCTTGGCATGACAGTGTGACATCCACCAGATGCTCACAACTGAGTTGCTCCAAAAACACCTACAAATGTAAACAAAGTAGGTGTAATATAGAAATGAATGCCATGTGACAACTTTGAAATCCTCACAATAACTTTAAAGTTATTAGTTGTTAAAAAACAATACCATATGGTTTCTACCCATTCACCACACCAATTACTATTCAATGTGAGACTCTTTATCAGCCTTAACCAGATTATGTGCCTACATAAGTTTTAAATAAAAAAAGGGGGACAGTATGCCATAAGCAAATTATGCCAAATAAAATATCTCAATATCAATACACTATTTTTCCAGTATAAAAATGTCCTGTGATGTATGTAGTAATTATTTAGAAACAGAAAAAGTAACACACATTTACTATAATTCATATCCCTTATCTTTATGAATGGCATTCTCTCCATTACAGAATGTAAACATGAATAAAAACTATGGAAAATTATGAATAAATACCACAAACATGCATGGTAAAGATCAATTTACTTCCATGAATGAATTAAGTTTTTAAAACATGTTTTACAGCTTTTACCTGGAGAATATTATTGGTGTGGTTGTTCCACCGCAAGTTGAACTGCTGACCAGCGGCCATTTCAATTCATTTACATAAAATCTGGAAAAAAGATTAACAACTTTTTGAACAGGCATCTACATACGCACAACATTTTCTAACCATATTAACCAGTAATCTGGTCAATCTGAACTTATTACACCTGAAGATAAGAGCAGAATAAGATCTTAAAACAAAATTACCAATCACAATGATTCACATGTAAATGAATTTTATAAATAAAAATGTATGTTTTAACAGAAACCGCTTTAGCTATATATTCTCAATAAACTAATATGTAAAGATATGAATGAATACAGTCAAAAAACTGAGACATAACAGCCATTACATGGACTGAATACAAAGGCATAGCATGGCAGTGAATGGGGGATGAGACACTCTGTACAGCACTTTTAGGTGTGGCAAAATTTCACAATATATAATAATTTGGAATCTCAACTTAAAATTAGAATACTTTAGAATCACAATAAAAAATTTATACTTGCCAAGAAGTTTTTAGAATAACTGTTAATTTTGAAGCCCTTTGGGTTTATATAACTAACTAAGTGGGTGGCAAATTGACCTATGCCCTGGGTGGCTGAAAGCCACGCCTCACCCCAGGTTGAATAAAACCAAGAGTGTATAATACTCATCGATTTTTGCATGGAGTTATAATACATCTATAATAAAATACTTATAAAATTTTGTGGAGAATTTCAAATTCCTATAACTGTCTGAAAACTTCATCAATAACTTTAAAACATATCAGTTACAATTATATTGAGTAGCAATGAATAAATAAATTGACTACACTTTCATGATAATTCTTTGATTACAGCCTAAACCAATTCTTGAGAAAATTATTATTAATTCATTTTAACAGACTCAGTGATTTTGGGGGGGGGGGGGAGAGACCATGACTATGTTGGAACTGAGTTAACTGTAAAATAATATGCATGTTTCATAATGCAAGTGAAAAGAAAACACAGAGGAGCTGGTGGAGTTATATATCCCCCATGTATACACTCCTAATTTGTGACTAGTGCACAACTAGAGATGTTACAGTCTGCTAACATGTATACAATGAAGGGAAAATCCTTATGTATATGTTTGGGGGATCATATTCCCCTTTAGCCAACACAGATTCATAGTTCTGAAAAAAATGTTTTCTTTTTAGAAGGTAATGAAAACTGGGCCGCTTCTAACCTCAATTGTTAACATTTTTTTTTGTAGAAATGAGTTCCATTTATACATAACATACTTATAATAGGATTTTCCATTATACCAGGATAAATACACAAAACAGACAGAGTATCATCATTTACACAGATAATATTTTACAGTCCTGGACACAAAAAATAATAATGACTTTAAAATTATTTCCTTCATGCACTATGGATATAAAGTGCAATGGAGTTTCAGTTCATGTTATATCACTTGTAGACTAATGGGAGTTCATTTTCTGTTCAAAACTTTTGTAAAGTAATTCTATACCAAAAAGTTTCATGGTTAATGTGTTTATAAAGATTACACAAATAGTTCTTTAGACATTTTACTTGTGTACACTGAATTAAATGTTAACATACATACAATTACATTTCCTTACAGGCAAAAATTGCAAGGTTAATTTCTGAAATCAGATACATAGGTACGAAACTTGTCAAAAACAATTAGAACTGGCACCAAATATCTGTTTTGAAGGAAAAGTACCAGACAAGTGTTCAGAATTATTTACACTTAATAATTTTATTACAACAACTTAATATACACCAACCTAAATTAATATCTGGCAAGCTCACAATTTTGTAGAAAACTGTTATATCAGGTTATTTTATTAATTATTCCCAGGAATTCAACTTACTATAATTTAGTTCTATTTTTGAGGTTATAATACTTTGTGACCTCACTGTCGTTCCATGCAATAGAAAACGTTTGTAAATTACGTAATTTACAAAAGAATAGGAATAACCTTCAAATTTGAGAAAGGAAGTCACGGAAATGTACCTTAAAATATGGTTTGATATTTATTTTGTGCAGTGTTTAACAGCCTACTTAATCGGTGTGAATTGTTGTACAATTCATTAGAGGATTGTGGCAAGAGCGTGCTACGTAGTAACCTGATCATGTGGGCAAGTTTCAAATAAATAATTTCCGAAGGGAAGCAACAGTTCCAAACAGAACGTCGATCGAACTGAAAATGTTTACAAATGCACAAATCATTTCGCCGCGTGAGCAGACAGTCAAACAACCAAGACGTGAGGCAAGGGTAATCAATAATAAGAGGCTTAAAAGGTGTGACTACGATAACCAACTTAAACGCCATGTTCCACTGAAACAATCAAGTTTACTGTTGCAGTATTATTTTTAACAATAGTGTGTATGAGGAGACGGACGTAAGTGTTATATTTAATGCGTCCTGCCGCAACTTAAAGCTAAGCACTTGCTTACCTGCAAGAACACTAGAGCCGCGAAAAGGAGGGAATATAGTATGCGACGCCGCAGTTTCCAACTTTGGTTGAAGCAGGCGATTATTTGTTGGGTTCCCTGTAACAATCGTTGTTGCTGGCGACATCTGTTAGGGAAGGTGGTTAACTTCGTAGCGGGAAACTAGCGAATTTTCGTCTCCTCTTACGCAACCAGATGTTGACTGAGTGGATATTTACTTTTAAAGAATCCTGCACTTTTAATGTTTGGACGTTATATGAACACCCTTGATATCATGGCTGATCAGTCAATCAGATCGACCAATGATTATAAAATAATCAAATATTAAATATGCAATGTACTTGATTACAACGTTGCAAAATCCACTGTCGTCGTGTTGCCACAATAATTTTTTTGTTTGGTTGGGGAATTATATAGTCTATTGGTACGTTAAAAGAGACAATATTGACTGCTTTCATATTTATCCGGAAAAATATATTAATAGGATTACTTTACACTGGGTGTAAGTAATACAACATTCAAATTTCTGAACTAAGAAGGAAATGTTTAAGAATGCGCTACCCAACAGATTTTATAATATTGAATTTATTTTCGTCAAACGGCAATTACATTTATTTATTTCATTAACTCTTAATGCTTTATCTATATTTGATCATTTTTATTAATTTACGCCAATTATAGGTGCAAAATATTTTATCCCTTTATATGGCTCCTTCAATGATTGCTTTAATACAACTCCATGAAAGGTGATTATTATCTGATTATTTGTATTTATCATTAAATTAATAAATAGACGTGTGTTTGATGTCATTTACAAAATTTATGTGTGAAGAAATAACACTTATTTCTTTAAATGCTTTGTCTTTAGAAATAAATGTGACACAAATTATACACAAAAGTAGTTTAACCTGTCCTAATATATTTTGAGCACTGTCTCTCGTTTAAACTACCAATAGCTCACCATTTAGTGTTTTCAAGACGTTTGTGAAACCTTAATGTAATCTTCATTCATGATGTTTGATACTTTGAAATTCGTAACACAAAGTAGCATTTTACAACCCCACTGTTTTCATTATTTTACTATTGGGCTAAATATTGAATTAATTACCATTATCATTCTATAAATAAATATTGTCAGTTTCAAAATTTTGTTGCAATATATCTTGCACCAAGATCCCGGAAAATTGTATTGTTTAGTTCAAACAGATATTAAATATTTTGATAACTTTGGCCATCACTTATCGTTGTTTATCAAAACTTCTAAATTACAGTAATTTTATGCAATGCTTTAGAAAATAAAAGGTTGAAATATTATTACAATTTCAATGCTTATTTCCAGCTTTGTGGAGCCTGACGCCGTGTACTATTCAATTGAATTGCTTTAATTGAATGTGTAGGTACAGAGTAGGTAACGTTTGGTACTAAATTTTTGTGGGGCTGGGAAAGTTAGAACTTCATTATTACGGTATAATTGTCAGCTTTTATTTCTTTTAAATAATATATAATGGTGGTTTACATAAAATCAAAGTAATATTTATAAACATTTCACATATATCGAGCAAGTTAAAGCTTCAAGAAGGCTTAATCTGTCAGACTAATTATTTTCATTATAATACTTTAAAATGCAAATTATTTAAAACAAGTACTTCATTGTAAGTAATAATTGATCTATGGTATTAATAAAAAAATCGTACGATTTTGAACTTATAATGTTGTTGTTGTATTGAATCCTAAGACTAGTCTGATGAAACCCTCCGTGCTAACCTATTCATTAATACATAACTACTACATCCCACATCCTCCCTAATCTGCTTAGTGCATTCCACCCTTTGCCTCCCTCTTCTGTTCTTACCCCACACACTTCCCCCAAACGTATACATCAGGAAATGTTAAGAGACTGTGACGTATCTAGTTGTGCACCCATCACGAGTTAGGGGCGTATACGTGGGGGTTAACTCCACCAGTTCCATTTTACAAGACTCTCATGTCTTAAAACGTGGCCTATTAATCTATCCCTTCTCTTAGTCAACGTCCTCCATATTGTTCTCTCTTCCTCTATTCTGCTTAGAACTTTCTCGTTTGTGATTCTATCCACCCATCTGATTTTCAGCATCCTCCTATAGCACCACATTGCAACATTTCTGTTACTCCAACCGTCCACGTTTCGCACCCATATAACCTCACACTCCATATCAACATTTATAGCAATGATATCCTAATATTCACACTTATATTGCCCGAAAGTAAATTTCGCTTTTTTTACGAGTCTTCCTTTATGTCTACTATACTTCTACCAACCCTAGTTATTATGTTGTCCAAGATCCTACCGCCAGAATGTTTCTTTATGAACGTTGTTATATTTACGGCAGTCACAGAAAATATTCGAAAAACATTTATGCTTTTTTAGTGAATAGATAGACCCCTGTGAATAAAATCATTTAAAAAATTTATACTCCAGGTAATATTAAATAATTGAACTTATTTACGATTCAATCAGTAAATATGTGGGGCTGTAGGCGATTACTCATCATATGTTGGATGAATTCAGGAAGGAAATTGGATTTTTGAGGCTGTGAGGGCCAGAGAGTAAGAGAATGGAAAACAAAACTTCAGAAATACTGACCATAGGAACGTTTGGAAGCAGAATAAAGTGTAAAATACAAGAAGATAGTCGAGTTTCGGAAAAGAGCAGCGTGCTAATGGCGGATTTAAAATGTTCAAAAATAAGTGCCTATAAACGTGTGAATGAGTGTCGATAACGGCCAACTAACCACTTTACAACTGGCTAAGTGGTGACACTATACGAAAACTTAACGAAAGACAATACCATTTACTGCAACTAAAAGACGATAAGCTTCTCATCAAGCAGAAATTTCGGAGAGAATAATAGGAGGCGTAAAATACTTTAGGTTCACTCTGAGATAAGAATTTTAATTTAACCCGTCTTTGTGGGGACCCACGGCAGTTTGCGACGATGGCATGGTTTAGAAGCGGTGGGGGCGGCGACTTTCGCCTGCTGCTGCTCTCGTTGGCAGCCATCGCGGCGTTGGTGCCCCAGGTGGGAACTGTGGATCCCAAGCCGCAGGTCAGAGACGTTCAGTCTTCTCTTTTCACCTGAATATTGAATCGTCGATGAAGTCTTACCATCACTTTCGAGTGTCGGCAGATTTTTGACAAAGATCAAATCAAGCATCGCGATCGTGATGCCACCGCTCTTCCTCCGACACGAGACATTCTGCGCTTTGAATTTGCACATGCCACCAACGCACATTGCTTAAAATCTATATGCTCCGCAAGAAAATACAAGAAATATTATCTTCATAGTTTTTATAAGACTTTAACGTTTTTAATCGTGATTATATCATTATCCATTTTTTTGTTCTTCGAAATTATTCAAAAGTTGCGCGCGCCATGTAAAGGAATGGCTGCTTCGAATTTGACGAAATTTGATATTGAGCAGTATTTGTTTGTGATTATAAAAATTTCCAATTTGATCTTTAAACCTTAAATTTGTCACCCCAAAATTTCGAAATAATTGAAAGAGGCATCAAAAACTTGTGATTGGAATTGAAAAAAGATTATGTAAACCAGATCTGTGTTCAATCGAACAATACCAATTTCAAATTCAATATGGTGAGACAAGCAGACCTGTGAGAGCTAAAAACCTGAAAAACATAGATGATGAAATATATTTGTAAATGCTTTTAATAAATCTAGCAGAAACTAACAACAAATAAATTGATAATTATATTTTTTAATATCACAGGTCATTATGTTAATCAAACGTCAGAAAAATGAATTTCTTTCTCCTACACATTCTTTTTGTCTTGTGATCCATTTTTAAGCAGATCGTAGAATTTTTTTTTAAATATATGTAAGTAATTTTATAGCTTGTTTTGGGAAATAATTGTAAATGGTGTAAGAAAAATAATCTTCAACTGCATGTTCCAGATAGAAGCCCGGATATTTGGAATTCAATCAGGTAATCCCTTGGAACTGTACACCAATAGGAAGGTAAGTTAGACATCAAAACAGAAACTTGAGTTGTAATGTATAAGACTCATAAGATATATATTAGATAGAAAGAAAGATAGAAATATTTGGGAGAAAGGCAGGAAATTTGCTCTTTGAATCATATGTACGGCATGGAATCATGCTCAAAGAAATACATATGTTAAGCGTAGAAGGGAATGGAAGAAGGAAGCAAGACTGAAAATATTCAATGTGGCCAGGACTTGAACCTCGGTACACGAAATCAGCAGTGTAACCGCCACTATAGCTGTGGCGTGTGTCTTACGTCTCTGCCACCACATTGAGTACGACCAACCGAACATTTTCAGTCTATATATTAAGTTTTCAAGTTAGGATGCCGTACATATGATTCAAAGAGCAAATTTCCTGCCTTCCTCCCAAATATTTCTATCCAATTATCCTATATATATAGCCGACGACTAGAAATGTCTTCCTAACTTTTTGATTTAGGGGGTGGTGCCTCCGAAAATTTAAAGAACTCCAAACCTCACAAGGTGCCTACCATCTATGAACCTCAGGTAAGTCACCTACTTTCTATCTCCCTTTTCGTTCCTTATTAATTGTTTTAACATGACAATGTAATTTCCTGACATATATATTTATTTATTTGGTGGCTTACCTGAAGTGTAAAGTTGGCAGGCACCATGCTGAGTGCAGACTTTGAATTTTTGGAGGCAGCTGCCACCTTCATCAGAAGATTAGGAAAAGTATTCAAAGCGATGGCCAGCTGTTGACAACTGGACGTCACTTGCAGTGCTCTTCCTTACCTTCTGACAAAGGTATGGTGCCTGCCAACTTTACATTTCAGGTAAGCCACCATCATTCTCTCTTTCCTGTTCTTACTAAGAACTGTATATATGTACATATATAATCATGAAATTATTCACGTTGAAAAATCGTATTTAGGAAAAACATTTATTAAGCTTATCTCTGACTAAAATTTCATTGTTATGTGGACATGAATTTTGTGAAATTATATATTTGGCAGAAACTGATAACGCACAAACTTGTCATCTTAGTATTTTGTTTTCAGGGTGACAAACTTAATTTGCATGGTTTCCACTTTAATACATGTGGATGGAATAATAACTCACTAGTTTTGCACACATTTCACAACAGGCATAACTCAAAAGGAGACATCATATTAGATTTGTCTTTCTCCACTGATACAGATATAGAAGGACCTCTGAAGGTATGTGATACCAATATGCTGTCTTTAATTCCCTCTTCAATATCAGTGTATTATTTAGTGAATATTCATTTTGGTACCAAGAAAAGAAATCGATAAATTTTTACACCACTTGATATGAATGGTAATTCTCTTTTCAAGGTGAGCGTAAATCTATTGAAGAGGGTAGGCAACATTCATGTGGAAATTCCTTGCTTATATGGGATATTTGGTTCTTGTACATTCCCCAATTTGTGCAGATTCAGTCAGGATACATGCCCTCTAAAAATTTTGGATTATCAAGGTTTTCCCTGCAAATGTCCTATAAAGAAGGTAAGTGATGCTCTTTCATGTGTTAATTTATTATTTTTGGGATTTGGAATAAAATAAAAGATAATAAATACTGAATTTCCGTAACTTTTCATCCAATGAAGCAGATACAATTTGTTGATAAATTATCACAAATCAGTTTTTGACTTTCAACCTCTTTTCTCTAAATTCTTTCATGATATTAGCAAATAGAGTTAAACCCTTACCATTTAATGTTTTTCTTTCCAGGGTATGTACAGACTGCAAAATGCAGCTTTCCCACTACCTAGAATTCCAAATGTAGAACTGCTGAAAGGAGATTACATAGTTACTGTTACACTCAGCAACAAACTAGGAACATTCTCTTGCTACAAATTTTTCTTGAATCTTGACATTTTCCGAATGCCAGAGAAGGGTCGGTGAATGAAGTATATGTTCAACAAGCTACTAACTCATATTTACCATAAAAAATTAAATTGCTTAAAATTGTATATAGTGGTTTCTTCTATGCATTGTCTAAGAATAGGTTAAACTTCAACCTTTTCAACATTTGGAAAGAATAAAAATGATGTTTGCGCAATGACATGTTGTTGCAATCACCACCTCTACTTTTACAGTCTTGGAATACTTGTTTAAACCCAGGTAATGGCTGTTAGGTTTCTTTCATATAGATATTCTCCAACTGAATAATAATTTTACACAATAGTCACACATCCAGAGAGATTGGAAAACTTTAAATAGAAATACAACATTTTGATAAAACATTTCCTTTATAAATATATCAGAATAAAATCAAATATAAAAAGAACAATACAAAAATATCATAACTTTTTTCTAAACTCTATTATCAAAATATGAAACAATTGTATGGCTGCGATGATAAAATAGCAATCAATGTCGAGGAATTATCTGAGTATCATCATCATCATCATAAATGTCACCCTCATGAAGCAGATGGGTTATTGAGGCACCACTGGAAGGCATTCTGGAAGATTCTCATCCAAGGTGAGACAGTGTAGTTTGTTTTCCAGTCATGCGGCATCCAAGGCCACTGCCACAACTGAGTGCATCGCTCGGGATGGGGCATCATGGCAAGGTGACGGCCATCAAGAGAACAAACACCAGCCACACAGCCTGCAGGAATAACAGCCTCAATGTCAAACACAGAATGCAATATATTTGGAGTGCTGTCATGAAACATTAAAGTTGGGCTCATTTAATATTGATATAGTAGGTATATACAATAATAATTGTGTAATATTTCATCGAGACTTTCTTCCAGGCTATGGAAAGTGTTAAACATCATATCATTTATAAATTAATTCAAAACTATTGAATGAGACTCTGGGTAAGGAAAGTGGCACAAAATATGAAAATCAAGGGAGAAAGTACATCGACAAATAGATTCCACCCAACGACCACGACACACATAACACCAATCAAATATAAAATATAAAGCTGATAATTGTGGCACTCTAAAATGGAGCTTTAAATATAAATGCAAGGAAATCAGTTAATTCTTCACCAGTAATTAGTTACATTTTAAGTTGTCTGTATTATTTTCTGGTTGAAGACAACAGGAAGACTGGAAGAATTTGACACTACAATTGAATTTTGTCAATTAAGTGCCAAATAAATGGGACAAGAAAGTTTCACAAACACATTTTTTTACAGATCCTTATCCTTTAGTTTTATGAAAAGTTTCAAATAATGTATTACAGAACTATGTAAAAAATAATGTAATAAAATTAATATTCTAATGCAAGATACAAAAAATTATCATTAAATCTACTGTTACAAGATCACAGTCTGACTATGTGGTCAACCAGCAAGGATGTAATGCACTCTTCTCAATATTAAAATGTATTATCCAAGTCCAACATGGCATCAGCCTTCAATTTCAGGTAAGTAAATAATTCTGTCACGTTCTTGTCGAGGTCAATTACACCTTTATTGAGAGAGAAATTTGATGGTCTGGTGGGGTCTACTGTTTACCAGAAAAAGCTAGACACGCAGGAATTTTGACTGCTCAGTTGATGGCTAGCAGTCACTCAGAATGCTATTCCAAAACTTAAATTTCTATCCCACTGTCCTGTCTTTATTGTTTTAATTAGTCTGACAATGCCATTTTCTGACATGTAATGATATAGCATTGTCAAAATAGTAAAATAATTTAAGGGAAAGGAAAGAGAGAAAGATAGGGGCTTACATGAAATTGAAGCTGAGCACTGTACATGCAATAGAATACAACCATAGAATTTGATTATTTAGTATCATCATATGAAATATAATTGTAATCTAATCACAATGGCTTACCAGCACTTCCATTGGGATTGAGAGGATATTCCATGGTGGGCTTGCCATCTTCATCCACATACTTGATAGGAAAACACCTGGTCTTCTCAAGTGTTGAGATTACTTCCTCATTTCGGAAAGTGAAACATCCTGAAAACAGTTGTAAATTAAAAGTTCATAAAATATTACTGAATTTGTATTTGATTAATGGAAAGCCTTTATTACCAATTATTTCATATGAACAAATTACCTTCAACAATGTTGTCATTGTGTGACAACAACGTTTTATTTGAACCTACTTTTTAACACACTTGATAGCTCTCAGGAACAGATTGGATTTAGACATACTTCAGTCGGAGTGTACAGCCTCTAATGGCATTGTAGCTCTAATTATTAAGCTATTTTATCAGTTAATTTTACTGTTCTAAATATTGGCTGGTTTATTCCTTTATTTATAATTTTCTCTATTCTACACAGTGACAACACTCTTACCAAATAGTTCTGTACCATAGACATTACCTTCTCCATGTGCAACCCACACTCCTAACAAACATCCTTCCATTCCTTTCAGCATGATAGCAGGAGACCTTTCAATTTTAATTGTACTGAAACGACATTCAAACCTCTCAGACAAGTTGTGTTCCAAGTATATATCTGGTGTTGGAACATCCATAGAGTTAGTTAAATCTGAGGAAATAACACAAAAATTAAAAAAACCAGTGATTCAAAGGTGGTGCTATGAAATTGCTACAAATATATCTACCTAATGCATTCATTCCAATCCAGCCCAGAAGGCTCATCAGTTGGCAGCCATTGCAAACACCCAGACTGAAAGTGTCTGTCCTAGAAACAAATGCATTGAACTGTTTCCTCAGTAAATCATGGAATAGTAAACTAGCAGCCCAGCCTTTTGCAGAACCAAGCACATCTAGAATAAAAACAAAATATTTATCTATTAACCATATACGTAAATAACACACCAACTGGCCAAATAAGCAACTGACATAATTATAAGGGGTTATGACATTGATCAATGTGTTCATATACATATTTTGTAATAAATAGGAAGGGGGTAGATTTAATATGATAATGTATATAATAGAAAATGGAATGAACAAATTAATTTTTAAAACTAGGCAATAAAAGTACATAATATGTTTGTCATAAGATTTTACAATATATCTTACCTTCTTAAACAAAACCAACATGTACAGATATTTATTTTAATGGCAATATTTAGAGCTGTGAGATGTCATCGCCAGATTTGCACTGGGCCTTCTCATATTTCAGAAAGTAATTAAACTCAGAGAAACAGTCACATATACTATGAAGAATAAATTAAATCATCCAAATTTCTCAGAATATGCATTCTTACACACTCTAAAGTCAGTGAATTTTTAAAAGTAATAGAAGAATTGAATACTGGCAAGGCTTGAATTTATCCAAGAGAAAATAAAGACTATCAATTATATAAAGACGAAAGTATTGGCAAAGACTTCACTTTTGAAAAGGATACATTGTCGCAGCTTATAATAGTATACATTCTAATACCTACCACCATAGCTGAAACCTCCTGGAAATATAATGCCTCTGAAATTATCTGTTGTAATTTTCTTGCCAAGGAGGTCTTGCATGGTAATGTCCCACACTTCAAACCCAGCCATGTGCAAGGAAGCGGCCATCTCTCTGTCACCATTAGAACCTTCTTCCCTTATCACTGCCACCCGTGGCACTGTCACAAGGAGAAACAAAATGTATAAATTTGTTGCTTCACAAGGAGCTAATAAAAAGTTATGACTTTGAACTCACGAGTTGACAAGTCATGCTTTATGGGGAGTGACTTATTGGGGTCAAAAGTCAATCTGTATTTTGGGGCTTTTCTCTGCCCCAAATTTTCAAATTCTCTTCTCACACATTCTGGATTTGCCTGACGTCTTTCCAACTTATAACTTGTCTCTTCCCAGACACGGAACAAGGAAAATACATCACTCTTGAGAGCCAGAGCTCCATTTACCAAGATTTTAATCTGAAAAATTGTGAATAAGTTTCCTATTTTAAAGTTTCACCATACCCAATAAATGTAATAATCGAAAATTTTATTGAAACTCACTGAACAATATTAATAATTTGTTTGGATCCATGAAACAGTGACATTTTGATGACTTTAACTGCTATAAAGTTAATAACAGTGAAATCCACCAAAATGTTTCTGTTACATATTACTCATAAAGAGAGGGTGATCCTGAAACAGGCATAGGAAGGGCATTGAAAAGGAGACTTGCAATACTTCTTAAGATCTCACCTGTGAGTCAACTCCATAGCCTACAGAATCTCCAATGTAGTGACAGGGAACACTAACACTTTTGAATGAAGATAGTACATAATCTCTGAACTTGGAGTCCACTTCTAAGATCCAACCAACTTCTTCGGCAAACAATATTTCTAGTACTGTGCCTTTCTTGTGATTAATTTCTAAGTTCAGTCCACTAATACCACTAAATGCCATCTCCAAAAGACAAGTGATGAGACCTCCATCACTAATGTCGTGACCAGCCATAATTCTACCCTCTGGAAATTAAAAAGAAATAAAGAATGTGGAGTACCATTCACCAAGATAATTTTTTAAGGATATTAAAAACAAGTTGTGAAAATAACAGTTACCTTTGATGAGCTTTTGGGTTACACCAAAAGCCTTTTTCAATAGCGAGGGATTGTCAAGATCTGGTGAACTGTCACCTAATTGCTTGAAACACTGTGCAAGAGCTGATCCACCAAGACGGTTGCACCCTCCAGAAAGGTCGATGTGGAAGAGGAGACCAGAATTTCCTGACGATGGACTTTTCAGGTCAGGAGTGACAACATGCCTGATATCAGGACATGGTGCATATGTTGACACAACAAGAGTTCCTTCAACAAGAAGAAAGAGTATATTAAATGAACACAGAGAAACAAATTATCTAATAAAACAGGAAAAATCTACACATTTGTATTAGAAAAAGATTAGAATTCCACCTTCTTCCATTAATCCGAGACACAGAAAGTAAAATGTTTTTGATTAGTTGAGGATTGATTCAAATGTATTTTTAATTCATTTGAATTTATGTATTAGCTTTAAGAGATTCATAGGATGAATGTTCAACAACATAAGAAATGTGTTTCCTCATTGCATAAGTTATATTTGTACAATTAATGAGATGGTCAATTCTTTAATAAGAAATGCATAATGTATCTAGGATTTTATTAATCATGAGTTGCCTTTAACATATTGAATCTGATATACTTAAACTATTACTGGTCCAATTTGTGAATGCCACTTAAATATGTAATTAATTTATATATTATGATAATCATATAGACTTATTACTAAACATTTCTAAATTCCATAAACTTTAATTCAGTAAAATAAGCAAATTTTACAGTATTAAAAGAAATAACAAAACATACTCAGATAAATAATTAATTAAAAACTAAACACTATGGGAATATATAATTAATCAACATCCACAGAAAGACTAACAGAAGGCAAGGAGCAAAAACATACCTGGAGCTTTGACGGTCTCATCGCCAACTCTAGCAGCCATGCTCAAAGAATCCTTTCCTCCATCAATTGCAATTCCCAATTCACCCATAACCTTACACATGGCGGTACAAGCTTCAAAGAGAGCAGCGCCCTCTCCTGGAAGTTTAGCTGCCCACATCCAATTACCACTGCACTTCACATCCTATTATTTTAAAAAGAAAAGGACTGTGTATTGAAGAAGCTTGTAATTAGTTTGCGACCTTTCTTTTTTTAACTATTAGAAAAAGTTGTAAGTCACATGTTCACAGAAAATCATCAAGTTGGAAAATAGTATTTTTATCAAAGAAAGCAACACATTGGTTGAAAGAATGTTCAGGAAGGAAGGCTGTTTCTCCACTATAATAAACTCATTTTGAAATTATATCTCACCTGAATATCAGTTATCTTGGCAAAGACCATATTGGTTAGAGATTCTGCCACAGTCATCCTCGCTCCTGCTGCAGCATTTATCAGCCCCTTTATAGGTTGTTCACCAATGGCCGTTGCAATTCCTTCCTGTTAAATACCCAAAATAAAATGGTTTGTATTGATAAAAAATATCAATCTTGAGATTAAATTTGCTGAAATGATAAATAACTATCTATTATAACTATATACTTAGTAAAAATGACAACAGGGCAACAGCTATTACCAGTTGGATAGATTATACATGGAAATCAGACAAAGCTTTTCAAAATGTTATAATTCTGGAACATGCTGGATTCTGATATTAAATACAAATATCTATCAAATATACAGACTCAAAGAACTAAAATAAATTTAATATAAGGCACGGTATAATATATATCGGTCCAAGAACATTCTAATATTGACAATATTGATTATCTATATGGTATAAAATTTAATTTATAAAATATCAGGTAAAAAAATTCCAATTGCAGATTTGGAGAGAGTACCATCAGTTTTATACTATCCACTACATACATGATCAAAATATGAGATGGCTGTGACTGCGACATCGGCTAGTGGCGTGTGCAATGGTCCCACACACTGCTGTTGAGCAATTAGGCCTGTGACACAACGGTCCACTTTGTTGGTCAGAAAACGTTTGCTGCCAACAGATGGCAAGCGGAGAACACGCTCCAGAGCCATCAAAACAGACAGACTGGCGGGCAGCATCAGCTCCTTCACTATGACAGGTTGTCTGTCCAGATTGAATACCTGGTAACATTTTTTGGTGTGGTACTTCATTAATTTTGCAGTGAAACAGTAAGTTTTATTATAGATAAATAATAATATGGATATCCTGTAGTATATTAAGAGTGCATTTTTTGTTTTTTTTTTGTATTTCAAGAGTTTATGTAAGCATAAGGAATGGTATAAGACTGGGATGATTGAATACATCAACACATCTTACTAAAGGTCTTGTGTAACATTAGTGCTGTTGATGAAATGTACCAGAACTGAAATCATGAAACAATTTCTGCAAAACCATAGTGAGATCAGTGTGGAGCAAATGATAATCTTTGCTTGTTTTAAACTAATGAAAAACCATCATGGTATCATTACCCATAGTTTACTATTGTGAAATGATGTATCAGGTTGTATGGAAAGTTACTGAAGGTTGAGTCAAAGCACGTTCGTTGTTTTAAATATCTGTAATAACATGTCACACTTAAAAAGAAGTGTATATTTTCTCTTCCCCTCCCAAGACATTGCAGTGCAACAAGTGTATACTGAAGAGTTGGAAAAAGGTACTGTAAATATAAGGTAATTGTGTGAGTAAACAAAAAAATTCCAATATTCATAAAATGTCCTTGATATTTCAACCATGGTGCAGGAAACAATGCAACTTGAACAAACAAGAGATTCACAAAATGCTGGAAATCATCAACAAGCCTGCATTTTCCAACATAGAATAATGTGGCCTAAAATGACAATAATATATATTTTTTAATTTTATACTAAAAGATCTTGTAAATGTATTGATGGTATACAAACACAACTCATTTGTATACATAAATCCAATATCTGATATTGAAAAGCAATCCATTTCTAAGAAAATAATGTTTATTTACACCACCTTCCGAGGCATCTTTCCCAGAACAAGTTCAAGTTCCAAGTCTACTGGATGTCTAACATCATCTTCTTCAAACTTTCCTGACAAGTATTTTGAATCGTCAGCTTCATTCTCTTCTGATAGTATTACCTGCAACACAATAATTGGTGTAAGTAACATTTATAATTAACATATATCATTCATTAAAATAACATTTCAATTGCTCAATATCATACAAAAACAAAACTGAACCATCGAGAACTTTCCTTGGGTGATTTGTAGAGGTGACCAAAGGTGATAATGAAATTTTAAAAGAAATTATTGTACATAAAAGAAATGTTTCATTGACAATGGCAGAAAATATTTTAATATTGTCGACATGGAGGCTGCTTTCAATAAGAGATCAGCTGATGAATGGGATCATTATCTGTGACTTTATTCCACAATAATTTTCAAACTGATTTCAAATCTTTGTTATATAAGATATATATTAACTACCAATATGTAAGAAATTACATTCTTACATGTTGTATATAAAATATCTACATAGATTTTAAGTTAATTACAGTGGTGAATTATTAACAACTACATAACCTATTGGCAACAATTGAGTTCATAAGCTTCTTTTGGTTTAAAAGTTTGTTGAAAATTGGCTTGTTTAAGATACTATCACAAGGGTTCTGTTGTCTATAATACAGGCCATTTTGAATTAATTGAAGGAAGAAAACATCAACAATTCCACAGTAAAAGCAGTATAAAAAAATTGCTCTTCTTTTCATAGATTCTCGAAGAGATTATCTCCCCATAAGGGTAGTTCAATAGAGAACGTATGTTTTCCTGGTGCAGATAGTTGAATGAAGAGTTCTCACTTCACCTGAAAATGGCAGTGACAATCATCAAAATGTTTTGGTAAAAAACTGTCAATACATGAGTGGAATTGCAAGAGCACTACATTTAACAGCTACGCCAGGAAAACCTAAGTTTGGTATAAAAAAAGCATTGAGCACAAGTCTAAGAGCTCCTAAAGAAATATTAAACCTATTAAATTAAATTTATGATAGTTAGTCATTGTGGCATTCACTAATACCTGTTGTTTAATGTTGGGGCACTTCTTTCCTCTTTCATAATTTCATTTCTTTGCAAAAAACGGAAAACCCTGCAATAACATCTTTACCAAATTCTAATAAGCCAATATGTTTTGGCTAAAAACTTATGAATATTTAAAACAAAACTTTTTTTGATAAAGAATACACAGACTAATTTTGTTATAAAACAATAAATTGATAACTGGTTCTGAAACAGTCAAGCAAGGATTAACAGCAACTTATGCTTGAACTTTTCTGCAAGAGCACTACTACTGAATTTGATAGCAAAATGACAAGTAGAAAATTGTTTCCAGTATCATTATTTGCCTTGTTGTGTTAGGAAATTTCAGGCAAATATTACGCTCCTCACCTTGCCACAGTCAAGTACTGTCCCAACAACACTGACAGGGCACCGTTCACGTTTCCCAATCTTCTGCAGCAAGGGTAAATGATCTTGTTGACAGAGGATGGCATCATTCTCTTGGTATTCAGCTCCCCACAGTTCTAGAGTGTTAATGGTGGGGTCGCCTAATTGGAAACAGTTGGTGAAAATTACTGCCCCAGATGGTTCAACTAGTTCTTTGAGGACATTACCTGGAAATACAGAAGAAATTTCCTCACTATTGGTATTCATAAAAAGAATTGCTGAGATAAACCAGGGGAAGTTACACAACAGAAAATAACATACTTTTTCAGTTTTTCAACAGATTTTGATATTTTAACTTACCATTGCCACCAGCACCCTGATCATGAATACTGCAAATCGGGTTATCATCCCCCATTTCCAAACATGCGCGAATCACACGATGAAGTTTTTGTTCCATCTCAGCATCACCACGTTGAACCGCACCAAAATCAAGTTCAGATTTGTTGTCTCCTTGAACCTAAATTTTAAACATTTAACAAGAAATCAATACCTCAAGATACACACTCAAAAGTAAAATTTACATCCCTCCTGTATTTAGCTTTCAAAGGATGTATTGAATATTATTGTATTATAAATTAATCAAGTTCAATTCAAAAGAACTCAATTGCCATTAAATGCACTAGAAAAGTATGCTCAATGAGAACTTCCCTGTAAGTATTGATTCAACTACATCCTGCACATCAATTTTGTTGAAATATGAAAATATTTTTATAAAAGTATATTAGAAGTTAGCTCAAATAAAACTTAAATATGCCCAAATTAATCACAAAAGATCTTAACTAATCGACACTTCCTTGATAGTTCCACCTTTGAGACCATGCTAACCTCTGATTCACATTACAAAGTTGTTCTGATTTAAACTAGTATAGAATATCTTTCAACATACTGAAACATAAAAAAAAAATGGTTTAACTTACTTCAACAGAGCTGGCCGAGCCTCCACCTACTCCTATACGATATACAGGGCCTCCAAGCTTAACAACTTTCATTCCTAAAATCCATGAAATGAATACATTTTGTTAGTATTATTACTTCAGAAAAAACCGAAGGAGACAACCTAATTAAAACAAGGTAAAAGAGAAGAAGATTAAATTTCATCTCATGAAATAGTTTAGTGCAAAGCTTCCTTTTTAAAGTAGACTCAAAATATAGTCAGAGAGAAAATCTTCAATTAAAGCTCAGGTAAGGAGTATAATGCTAAATTTAGAAGACAAGTATGGAAAACTCTTGATGGGACCCAGGACCTCCTGCTTTGCAGATGAGCACTCTACCACTGATCCAGTTGAGTCGGTGTCCTCAGTACCGATTCGATATCCCTCCATTCCTGTAACCTAAGCTAGGCTCACATACAATTCTTCACTGAATTCCTAGAGAATGTGATTGGTGAATTGTAGGTGAACCTAGCTTAGGTTACGAGAATGGAGGGATGCTGAATAGGTCCTTAGGATGTCGATTCAGATTAGGCAAGCGGTAGAGTGCCCACCCAGAAAGCAGGAGGTCCTAGGTCCAAGTCCAAGTCTGGTCGAAATTTTTCCATTCTTGTCTTCTAAATTAAGTTCTGACTTGGGTAATACAAACCCTTGGGAAACCCCCTCCCCCATGAATTGACTGGTTGTTCAAACATCAATTCATGGATAGTTTTGTGAAAAATTTCTTGACTTGATGCAGCTTACCCTTCTCTGGTTTTAGCTTGTTCACCATGGTTGAATCCAGACAACCTACTCCACCACTAAACATAATTGGCTTGATCCACTCTCTGCGTTCGTTGGATGAATCAAGCAATCCAAAGGAGCGAGTAAATCCAGCAATCACTGGCTCTCCAAATTTGTTGCCATAGTCTGATGCCCCATTGCTTGCTTCAATTAAAACTTCAAGAGGCCTCGCAAAATTATTTGGATAACAGTATGACTTGTCTTCCCAAGGAAGTGGATAATCTGATAAATCACAAGCATAAAATAAAATTAGGTTACATTTATTTGGTGGATTTTGAGCAATCTATTGGCTAAAACTTACCAACTATAACATTGATCATGCTTGGGTGAAAATTTCTTGGGATTCCAAACAGGTAAGCTTGTCATGAACACATGACATCAACATTTGTGCAAAGTCACCAAAATATACTAAACATGGACAATCATCAAAACATTGCATGTTTTCAACAACCCTGTTTTGCTGGAATACTCAGAAAATTTTTATCCGCTTTCTACTCTGGCAAAACCTTTATTCTACAATTGATAAGTCTTAATATGAAAGTAGTGTTAACGTTTAAGAGCTAAAGTTCTCGGCAAGGAATGGGTCATGCTGGCCGAATAGGGACTTTCGTTCCCACTTCATTTGATTTATTTCTTGCTCCTTCTATGATGATGGTTGGTGTGTGTAATGATGTTAGGGCTGTTTATCTCTCAACAAATATCCCTTTTGACCTTCTAGCCTGCCCCCCTTTTTCTGTATAGTAACTGTAAGAAATGTTGTCTTGGAATTCCCCTCCTCACTCAACACCTCCCCCTTTTGACACTCTGCGCTGGCTCTTTCTTAAGAGTATCTGACAATGTTCTTTTGACCTTGGATTCCCCTCACTCAACACAAGCCCCTTTCGACATGCAAGCTGGCCTTTAGTTATTTGAGGTTGTTAGATTTTTACACTTCACAAACAATGAGAATGAACCAAACAGGAGTGATGAAATTTATAATAGACTCGGTGAATTTAAAAACCAAAAAAACCTTCGGCTATGAGACCCCACTGCAAAAATTTAAATGCCGTCTTTTCAAGGTTAAACTTCACTTTGATAAAAATACCATGATGAAAAATAATTCATTATTTTCAAGTGAAATAAAGGAATCCACTTAGCAATAACCAGTAAATCAGTACTTACCAGGTATAAATAAATTCCCGACAGAGTAACCAGCTGTGCCAGCAATATAGTGGCCACCTCTGCCAACAGCATGAACATCCCGCAACCTTCCCCCTGTACCTGTTGTGGCGCCACTGTAAATACACTCAGTTAATCAGACAGCCACAATGTCTAGCGTTTCACACTATTTTAGCATAACTATTATCAAAGTATACCTGAAAGGGGCAACACCAGTTGGAAAATTATGGGTTTCAGCAGTAAAAATTAAGTGCATTTTGCCCTGTTCTGCATCAAAACAGCTTGGCTCAGTTGGGTCAATGGGTCTGAACATAGTTACTTCAAAACCTTCTATTGCACTGTAAGACAAACAAAATAAAAATATATAAGCATTTAACATCTCACAAAATAATTATATATATATAATTGGATAGAAAGAAAGATAGAAATATTTGGGAGAAAGGCAGGAAATTCGCTCATTAAATCATATGTACGGCATGTACTGTTGTTTCGTGCACCCAGGTTCGAGTCCTGGCCACATCGAATTTTTTCAGTCTTTCTTCCTTCTTCCATTCCCTTCTACGCTTGACATATGTATTTCCTTGTGCATGATTCCATGCCGTACATATGATTTAATGAGCGAATTTCCTGCCTTTCTCCCAAATATTTCTATCTTTCTTTCTATCCAATTATCAAATGCGTGACTTCGTCACTTATCCCATATATATATATATATATATATATATATATATATATATATATATGATAACACACACATATATAGTCACATGTCACTGCATACACACACATCTCAACAAGATTTTGACACATACATACTCAAGAGTATTTTTGAACTGTTAAGTTGAAAGCTGACCATCACTGTAAATGTTTTGCTAACGTTCTGATGAAAAAGAAGGGGAAGGGAGGCTCCCTGAAAATTCAAGAATCTGAAACCCTATATGTGAACTTTAGGAAGTCACGAATTTTCTATGTCCCTATCCTGTCCATATTAATAGTCGTAATTAACCTGACGATGTCATTTACTGACACACACACACACAAATATATATACATAAAACATGGTCAAACTAAATAAAGCTTGGTTGCCAAAATCAACCCCTCCCTTTTTCATTAACTTCGACCATTGATGTAACTCTTTTCTTTTAAGTTAAGCTTCAATTTAGATAACTATTCTTTCAATATGTCTTGTAGTCAGGTAAATTTTATACAGCTACATGTTTGTACATGTTCAGAAATAGTTATCTAAAATTAAACACCATGAGTATGGGAATGTAAACTAGTCACCTGCTGTTGTCACTAAACTTTATGACATTGTTTGAATTAGATGACTTCTGTGTGTTGATGATCATGTCTATGAGAGACTGTTGCTCTTCCTTTCCATCAATAACCATGCGGCCCTAAAATAAACAGTAGATAAAGAGATATGTAAGTGAAATATCTTGATTTAGGTATACAAGAAAGAGATTAAACATACTTTGAAAAACCAATGCCGACTGTGTTCACTGTTTGACTGAGCTAAATCAAAACATTCCACACTTGTTGGGTTACGCTTCAGCTTATTCTTGAACAGGTCAGTGTAAAAGTCAAGATCCCAGCTATCAAACGCCAATCCTAAGAGAGAGATGCCATATTACAGGGTAAGTTTAGAAAACGTAATTTCAAAGAGAAGTTACTGAATTGGAAAACAGAAATAATTTATTACAGTAATGCAATTGTACAGAAAACCTTTTTTTTAAAAAAAATGTATTTTCCATGCAGCATATTAATATTAAATATGAAGATGAACTGACTGTTCAACATTTAGCATACTTATATAGCTAGGATATGCAGATAAAAGTTAGTAATTAGTTGAATTTGTTCACTTTACTAGCAAGCAACTTTAAATTAACTTCACAGAAAAGCATGGTTTTGAGAAGTGCAAATATTCAAGAATTTGGTGATAGTTCATATTTACTAAAAATTTTTAGTGGAAAGACAAAAATAGTAACATATATTTCTATTTGCATGCACAGAGAATTTACAGAAATTTTCTAAAATAGAAACTTTAAAAGAATGTGAGCTTTAATCTGATATCTACTTTACATTTAATTAATTTTGGTTTGCACAAAGAAGAAGAGAATGTCGAAACTCCAAAATATTTTATTAACTAACTAATCATATAAAAAATTACTAATAATATAAATGTGGAATAGAAAATGACTTTGTCAGATTAATTAAAACAATCAATAAGGACAGGAAAGAGAGATAGAAAAAGTGGTGAAGTTCACAGATGGCAGGTACCATTAGGATTTGAGGTTCTAAATTTTTGGAGGAACCGCCCCCTTTGTCAGGAGGCTTAGAAAACATTTAGTGACAGCTAGCAGCAATTTTTGACTGTTAAGTAGACGGCTCGGCATCATTGGAAATGTTTTCCTAACCTCCTGTTGATGGGGGCGGTGGCTCCAAAAATTCAACAACCTCAAATCCTATATGGTGCCTGCCATCTGTGAAGTTTTAGTAAGTCATCAACATTCTGTCTCTCTTTCCTGTCTTTATTAATTGTTTTAATTAATCTGACAATGTCATTTTCTGAGGAATATATATTAATAGCATAAATAACAAGCATGGTTACAAATTCTTGATCCATTTCCAAGTTGTGTGATGAAATTTGACAAACTAGACAAAAAGTGTTTCATCAGACCAGTCTAACGGCTGATTACTACAACAACAGACAAAAACAAAACAAAGAATGTGCTGTTAATGATGATAAATACAAATAAATGGCCAAGCAAAAGATATACACTTTTTATTATGTAGTTACCAATATTTTGATCATTAAGTGGAATCTCTCGATCAGGATCAAGCAGACACTTTGCATCAAATTAGAAAGTCCTGCAGAGAATACACACTTATTCAACTCATATAACTTTAGGACACTGGTGAGTTTGAAAAAGAATATTCAATTAATAATAGAAATAGTTACATTATTCATAACTGGAACTTATGATAGGTGCATAATCTAAAACTGTCCAAACAGAAGTACACTTGCACCAGCCAGGATAGACTGTAGTATTTTAGATAGAAACTAGGTGAAGGTGTAAAATACTGATTGTAGTACTCCTTTCAAATGTAAAAATTTGAAGGGAAGCATATTTATATGATGCCCTGAATATTTTACTTCTATTGAAATGCTTACCCAAATGTTTGTTTACTTTTTCCAGAGCCTTCCGTCCATCACACATGACATCAACTTCAAACCATGGCTCAGGTGTGATTCCCAAATCAAAACTTTTAATAGGTTCCAAATAGCGACATTCTGTCATACGATCATGCAGAAGCCCAACTAACTACAAAGGATAAATTATTTGAGTTATTCAACAAATTATGTATAATAAAATACTTTAATAAAATGGCAATGCAATATCTTGATTTCTAAAATAAAGTACTTTCTGTGCTGTATGCATTCAAGCAACCATACACAAATTGTATGAATAAATACTTTACAATGATAATAAAAATAGAGAAATATGCAAGTTTCTCAAGAAAATAGACAATGTTAAAAATAAAACAGAAATTTCTCTAAAACAGAATTTCTACATAATGTGATAATTTGTTTTCCATGGACAATAAATCGCACAGTGAGAGACAAGTTGAAACTGAAAGAAAGAGATTGCTGAGAGAGAGTTGCAGGGGTTGTGAAATAGATAAAAATCTGAAATGACAATTAAGAAAAAATGAACTATGGATGAATTATGTTCTAAACTGTAACTGACACAGGACCATTAGTGATGTTGAAACGGGGAAAGAATTATAAAGGGGATTAAAGTGTTCAAAACCATACCAATTTTGACAAGAAGGGAGTCAAATGAGTTGTGAGAACTTGGATATTATAGACATTGTCAGTGGTATGCATTATTGCTTTAAAAATAAGTGATGATAATATATTTAGGAAATGGTGATCACTTAAAATTTATTGTGACCCACAATGAACATAAAGTGGGAGTAAGACATAATATTTATAATTGGTCCTGGATTTGTGGGCTTAAATACAGATAAGTAAGATGGTGTCAAGTAAAAAGTGAAATGTTTTAAGATAGCTTATACAGGTCAGTTAAAATATTTTCCACAAAGCTTTTAAATGTCCCACCTTATCTTCAAAATCTTTGCTAATGGCAAGTCCTTGTTGTTCCCATGTGATAAGATACCTTGTGGAAACCTCCAGTCTCGCAATGCGATCCAAACCCATGGCAGAGCAGATAGAGACAGCATTGCTTGAGAAAGCAGTAGAAAAGTTGAGTCTATAAAAGGCAAAAAGAAAAATTAATTTAATTTTCTCTGTTGAAAACATTATACCATAACTTACATTAATTCCCAAGTATGGTACATCCAATTACATATTTCAGAAAATATTTCCACATACTACATGAAAGACCTCTCCTTATTTATGATTTAATACTACACAACAATAGAAAACCTTTATCTTACCAAGTCTGAGCTAAAAAATAAACTTGCAAAATTTACTTCAAACTGGAAAATTCTGGCTACCGTCAGGATTTTTCTTTCAAGTAACAAATAGGTTTTCCTTATCTGGTTCAAACTAGTTTTGAACTGAAATATATGTTATGCTATTTACTTTAAAGAAGATAAACAATTATTCAGTTAATTTTAGATTAATTACATTTTAGTAGACATACTGATCTGATTTAATTATAAACGAATAAACAAGCCATGTTACTCAGAAATATAGTTTCATTAAATAAAAATTGGCATGGTATAATGTTCTTTTTTTGGAACCTCTTCAGGTACAAATACAAAAAAATTACTAGTCTAAAAATAATTTTGAAATATAAATATATAGTTAAAATTGTTTGGAGAAAAATTCTAAAAGCACATGCTTTACCTACAAAATGTCACCAAATTAAATCATTTATATATTCTAATATTTTTATTTATTAAAATATATGTCTGCCAAATGTGGTGTTTTTATTTTTTAAATATTGAACATGTAATGGCTTTAGAAAGAGAAAGACAGAGATTTTCTTAATATTCTTCATTTTTGTAAGAAATTTCTTACCTGGGTCCAATTTCTATAAGCAGATTTTCATGAAGCTTTTCTTTCAATAGAGATGTTTCTGTGAGTGTTTCTAGTCTCAAAGGTGTACCAAGAATCCATTTCAGCTTTTCAAATTGTTCTCTGGATACATTATCCCGTGTTTCTATATTGAAACACAATTCAGTATCCAGGTGACTGACAAATGGGACCTCATTACGCAGTTGTTTCAGAAGTACTGAGGTAGGTCCTGCATTTAGTCCAGGTGTCTTATATAACCGGATGATAGGCATGGCTAGAGGGTAAAAAAATAATAAGATAAGGTACTCCTGACAACTGTAATCCAATTATTTAGTTATTTATTTGCTCAGTGTAATGCAGTAATGAAACTTACTAAAACTGTGTGTTGCCTAGTCTTCCAAAGTGTGAGAGAGCAACTAGATGTATACAATTAAGCAATATGACGTGCGACTACCACCAGCAACAGAGGTTATCACTTTTAAAGGACAGTTCTACCAAATAAAAACAAGATAAATATTTGACCTTTTGCCCTTCTTGAGACTCTTGAATCCTGCATGTTAAAGAAGAGGGGGAAAGAAAGATAAAATACAGAAATACTTGAGGGTAGGCATTTATTCAAAATTAATTTCAATTTGAGCATCAATACTTAGCAATTCTCATAGTAAAATAATTAAAATAGTTATATGAGCTCCAATTAGGATTTTAAAGGGCAGCTAAAATTATTTATTTTTAAGTTCTCAATTAACACAATTTTTATACATATTGTCATGAATTCAACAACAAAATGTTACATTAATTTTTTTAAAAAGTAAGATGCGATATTTGGGCTCACAATAAATGTGGACTTGTAATGTCATTCGAAATTTGTGGTTCAGAGCAAATAATAAACTATCACTTGAACCTTGCAACTCAAACTTTTTTAGTCAGATTTAAATTACTCAGTACGTTTTATTGCTGCAGAAATATTATTTAATGTTTAAACGGCACTAAACTAACGCCAAAACATACTAATTAGTATACACACTAGTAAAAATGTATTATAAAACATGTTAAAGCACAACTTAAGATTCTGATGGAAAAGATGCTTGTTACCTGGAATGAATAAGTAAGGCGCGGAAATATCACGTTACAACTCACAGACTGTAATTTGAACCCCTGATTTAGAAAGAAAAATACACCTGATATATCAAAAGTTGAAAAAATAAATTTGAACCTTTGACATTGGAAAATGCGCAGATAACGAGTTATTTAACTGGCATTAAATTTTTATTTTTACAACGAGTTGAAAGTTAACGTTAATTTTGTTGTTAAGGGTAAGTATTTTTCATTAGGGCTAAATATAATCGCTTTTTAAGGTTAAGGAGATCCCAAATTGATTTCTGAAAGCAATTTAATGGTCAAATCGATAACTTAACTCAACTTGCAATATTTTAAATATAAAATTCGATATTTCTTAAAATTATCATCTTCGAGGTTAAGACACGGTCACCTGTAATTCAAAATAAAGAAAAGGTCAACTTAATGAGAAAATTTATGGATAAATAAATACTATCGACTGGATTATTTCAAACTGGCATTTTTCGCATCTTTATCGTTATTAATTCAACTTTGTGGTTAGAGACTTGGTAACTTACATAGACTGAACCTACTATTGATAAATTTATTGACAAGAAAGATATGGAATAAAAAATTTTGAGTTGGTGTTACAACTAAATTGGTGAAGGTGCTTGTATTTGCTTTAAAACATTAGATTGATTTTAGGTTTCTAGTAAAAACAATCGTTAAATACTTAATTATTGGATGGGATATCAGTTTTAGAGTTATGGACACAACTGTAATAAAAGGACATTAAATCAAGAATTTTCTGCTTCATGACACACATCCGTCCCGTAATACAGGGCTAAACTATTGTAATGTTTTCAGTCATTTATATACCTGCGTTCTTAAATTTTGTTGCTTATGAACAATTAATATTTTTGAATACTTTTTTAATAAGTTCTGTTTCAATTATGCATGTGTGTCGTGTGCTCAAGTTTTACGTTAATTTATTCAGTAAATTGTTTATACTCAGTACTAGGAGCTGCAATAATAAAACTATTTCCAACACGGTGGGAAAATTTTAAATAGAATTGACAAAGTTGAAAGTTTTGTACAGATCGAATTTGCGAGGGAAATAGTGAGATTATGATTGGTAATTTAATAGGGTGTCATCTGGAATATCAACCAATGGAAATACGCCGTACAGCCAGAGAAAATATTTAAATAATTGTCCGTTGCAAGGACTTTGGGATTTGCTACTGTCCTAGTTATTCGCCGTTGTTCACAGTGATTGTATACACATATTTCAGAAAGTCTCTGTTTGACTATGAACGTTTCGGACTGCCCAAATTTTGTTTTATGTTAATTTACGTTCTATGGTTCCGATTCACCTCGACTTCAGTCCGAAATTTGAATGATATATTACATTTCTGAGTGTTAATAGAAACAGAAGGTGCATCAACTGTCAAATTTTTTTGTAGCTAAGTATCGTTTTTATTGGTAAATGCAACGATTCCAGGTCGAACGCACAATTACAGTATGCGTATATTAACTGAAATATCAAATTTACTTCTTTAAAAAGTTGCTAATTCGTAGCGTAACAGGAATTTTTTGTCCTCAGTCAAAAACTTATTGTTGATTTACTTTCGGCTGAGCGTACACGAATTAAGAGTTTTTTCTGCTATTGATACTGATTATAAACCATTAGAGTTTTTACTGTGATTAATTCTACCTGCTGGATATTTATTTTTACGATTATTGTATCACGTTATACATTTTTGGATAAATAACAAATCGACTCTGGAATTTTTGTCATTGCACTTATCCAAGTTTTAACGAAATAGGAGTATAGTGTCCATTTATTCATATTGATTTTTATTACTTATTGTATTAAATAATCAAAGCAGATCTAGGTCACTGGCAGTTAGTAGTTCAGACGAAAGTCTCACACTTTTTTATCTTATAAACTATTAATATGTGATTTAATCAAACAATTTTGAAATTTTACAGAACATGGAGGATACTGAATACCTTAAATTGCCAATAGAAGAGCAGTGTGTCCACAAGGTATAGTAGTGATGTTTTCATAATGTGAATAGAAGTAGAATACTTCATATATCTAGTTGTATTAATGGATTATATTTTTCCAAATCTCAGACAGCAGAGTGATTTTATTAAAATTGTTTACTATTTCTGTTAAACAATTGAGTGACATGGTGTGTATTTATTGATTTGCCATGCTTAGATAGTGCAAAGGGACTTGCGTATTTAAAGCTAATTTTTCAAAATATTACTTACATGGTCAGCTATATTATCTATTGACTGAACCTGTTTAAAGCTTTACTTAGAATAGTACTATTTTGGTATCAGCACTGTTTTAACTGTCTCCTCTTATTACTACCACAAAAACGATATTTATTTTGAAAGAGTGGCATAAATGCTAACAACATGGCGTGGTTTTTGTGGGGAGGAGGTTTGATGTAGGCTAATAGAAAGTAGAATATTACTTAATTCATAGTTTTCTTGCTTAAATTTTGTTTACTTAAGGAATTTGCAAAACAAAAATATCTACATTTGTGGGTTTTATACCATTATTTCAGGTATGGAAGGCTCGCCTGCATGGATATGAAGAAGCTGGAAAACTTTTTCGACAAATTACTGATGAAAAATCACCTGAATTTGGAAAGTACTTGGGTCTTGTGAAGAAATTTGCTGTTGATAGTAATGCTGTAGCTCAAGAAAAAGGTCTGGAAGCTGTTTTGGCATTTGTGGAAAATTATGCTCTTGCTGGGAAGTAAGTACATTTTAACCGTAAACAATGTTAAAATTTAACATTTAGGCTATAGAAATATATTAAAAATTGCAATGTTTAAACGAAGAAATTTTTGAATGATGGAATATGAACTTTAAATTATCACAACTTTTTTATTTTAATCACAATATTTTGTATTTTTTTCAAATATTGCCATGGAGGCTTTAGCTATTTCTTACATTTTCATCTTTGTATTCTGTCTCTCTCTCCCTAAGATTGCTTGACCACTAATCCAGCAAGAACATGGCAACATTTATGTTTGCGCTGCATTAGTTGGTTTAAGCAGTGTTGCACAGGTGATGTTAGAATTTTAGTTTCTGTGGCAATTTTTTTAGTCTAAAGGTAAATATTAATTGCACGAGCGACGGGAATTTTACTAGAAAAAGTTACTAGGAAAATTGGGAAGTATATGTTCGTGCTGGTGTAATTTTCGTGTGCTGAGGGTGCCAAGGTCTTTACCTTAGTCAACCATGAGTTAGGGGTGTATAGGTGGGGATTATAACTCTACCAGTTCCTTATTTTGATTGAAATGTGAAATATTTGTCATTAAAATAGCAGATTGGAAGTTTTAAATGTCCTATTGCTTCTTTCAAGCTATATGATACAGTTAAATCAGCTACATTTTGGCCTAATACATAGGGCGATTGTGGGTGGAGTGAGCATTTCGAATTAATTCATGGGATAGTTGTGTGACACCCATGGAACAGTAGAGAGAAACAGACGATGGGGTGGAGCTAGCGAAGGGGCCGGGTGGGAGTGGGGGTATGACGGTAACAATATGAACATTCATCTAACTCACTATGAATCAAGCTACCAAGCTTTGAGTTTTTTAACACCTTTCCATTAGCAACTGTTAAAAAAATTCATAGTAAGAAGTAGTATTCTTACTATTACAGCAATAAGTATAAGTGGTGTCTGATTTGTACTATTGGATGTACTAATTAAAATCTAAACACTTCTATAGTTACTGCTGTCAAGTGTAGTGGCTTTTCACTAAATGTTCTATTTTTTAATATCGTTAATTTCTAGGACTGTGGGTGATGTAATGTCTGGCATTGTTGCCAAATGCATTGCTGCTCCCAAAGCAAAGACCAAAGAGTTAGCAGTTCAGATAACTTTAATGTACATAGAAATAGAAAAGTTTGAAGCAGTGCAAGAAGAGTTACTTAAAGGTATGGAGCACAAGAATCCAAAAACTGTTGCTGCTTGTGTGGCAGCTATGACAGAAGCATTAAAGTAAGTTCCTTAGTTAACAAAGTGTTACAGTAGTACGGAAAGTTATTAAGTCAAATAAATTTCTATGAACATGGTTGCAACCTTCTGAAAAGCTCATTTTCTTGTCTAATTTATTCCTGTTTGTAATGTCTTTTAAAACGAGTTGTCTAAGTCTTTATATTGAATGTGCAAATTTAATGTCTATAAAAAAAATTACTTTTCAGAGAATTTGGTGCTAAGGTTGTTAATATAAAATCATTGGTTAAGAAGGTTCCTGTTTTGCTTGAGGACAGAGATAAAACTGTCAGAGAAGAGGGAAAGGCATTGGTAATTGAGATGTACAGGTGGATCGGTGTAGCACTGAAGCCGCAACTCAGTGCACTCAAGCCTGTTCAGGTACAGCTCTTTTAGGTTGTGTTGGTGTGGTTTTTCTATTTTTAAAATATCCTAAAATTAGTGGTGATTCTGCTAATACTTTGTTGTTAAAGCTTCTTACAAGATGTCTGGTTATCAAAGTACATCTAGATACTACTTATTTTAAACTCAAGAAATCTGTTTTAGTTTTTATAGCTGCCTTTTCCATTTAGTATACATTGTTCTCTATAAGTTATCAAAAACTTCAAGTAAAGTCAATCCAAGTCAAGTGACCCAGGAAAAAGGTAATTGGTTGCTGTGCCATATTTGAAGAAATTAATACTTTGTCAGTGCATTACCTCATGTTTTGCCAGTTAAGAAATAATTTTATTTATTTATATTGTGTCGGGTTCAAAAATAGGTTTATTTTGTAGGCCTGAATGTACTGAACATGCAGTTTATTTGAAAAGAGTATGTCAACAAAGTTGTGAATAATGTAGAAATTCGTAGATACCTGGAAATGTGAAAAACTGTGCACGCTACAACAAAAGCAGAGGCCATTTTTGAACTGGACCCAATATAAATTAAACAAAATATAATTTTTCCCTGAGATGGTCCCTGGACTACTTGGCTTGGATTGACCCAGTACTTAAAAATTGTATTGAGTAAGACTTTTTTCTAGTAGACGGTGAATCATTTTATTTTTTCTTACCAAGGTCACTGAATTGGAGGCTGAATTTGAAAAAGTCAAAGGTGGGAAAGTTGTTCCAACACGTTACTTGAGGTCACAACAGCAGAAACAAGCAAAGCTTGCTGCAGAAATGAATTTGGCTGATGAAGTTGGTATGTAATTTTCCTGAATTGTCAGTTAGGTTGCTCTTGAACCTGTTATTATACTGTTCTATTCTTCTTATAGATGGAGATCCTGAGGATGATTGCCCTACAGTTGAAGTTGATCCTTATGACTTGATGGACCCTGTTGATGTTCTTTCGAAACTACCCAAAGATTTTTATGAAAAGCTTGAAGCCAAGAAGTGGCAGGAAAGGAAGGAAGCAGTTGATAATCTGGAAAAATTGCTGGACACTCCCAAATTGGAAAGTGGAGATTATGGTGAACTTGTTAGGAGTTTGAAGAAGGTTGGTATCTGATACTATGACAGTAATGACAATCTGTCGTGCAACTTTTACTATTTTTACTATGTGGAATACATTGCGATTTGAAGAAATTTGTTGCAGGATATAGAGAGTGTAGAGTTTATCTGAAGACATTGAAATATCTCGAACCACACATTGGATCAATAAGTTTGAATGAAAAATGTTAGTCTGGAAGGAGGACATCTAATGAAATGAGAACCCCATTTTTTATTGAAGATTTGGATTCTTCAGAAAAAATTACTCTAATTTGACCTACGATTTGAATCATTTTGGTCTCGGATGGCGATGTAATTGACAAAAATCGAAATCATTGAAAAATGGGGATATCTCAAGAAATAGGCACCAGATCAGCAAACTACCTAGGAGTGGGAAAGTGAATTATGTCAAAATTTCCAATTGAAAACCAATTTTTTATAGAAAACCTTGGTATTCTAATTTCAAATATCATTGATTTGAATTCATTATTCATGCAAATTGTTTCGCAGATTGTGCTGCCATTGAAAGAATACGGAGATGTTAATTTATTTGTTTACTGATGAGTAGTAACTATGTTTGATGTTACCAGGAACGACATGGACGCAGTAATTTTCTGTTCCCTTGGGGTGCTTGTTTTATGTGAGTCCCCTTTGCTCACATTTTATCTTGCTGGTTTTAGGTGTATTCCTTGTGTTTAATTGTTCAATTACTTGTATAGTTCACTTCCCCACTCCGTTGGGGGTGGGGTGTCTAATTTCTTATCATTAGATGTCTCTTTCGAGAGACATTTTTCATTCACACTTTTTTCTTGATCCGGTGCGTAGTTCTCGAGATATTTCAATTTCTTTATTGGGCACAGTGTGTAGAAGTTAGGCTATTGAAACAGCCAAAGTGGTGAAATGCTAAAATGAAGTTACAAGTTTGTTTGATTTAATATATTTTATGATGACTAATATTGAGTTTGATGCTGGCTTATTTGCCAAAGGGTTAGAAAGTGTGATTTTCTTGTATGTTGGCGACTACAACCTGGGGATAATCATTTCTCTTGGCTCGAGTAATTGTTACATAAAATCTTTTGGCGCTTTTCTTATATTAAAATTACCTGGCACTCTTTAAATTGAATCCTTAGAATTGAGAGTTTATTATTCTACAGAATGAGAGCGGAAAGCTGCAGTGAGCCCAAACAGAAAATCATGAAAACTGAGTTTATGTTACAGTTGGTGCCAGAATGTTGTGGCTACCAACTTGGAACATGTGTGAAAGTGAGGCTAGAACATTGAGGTTTTGAATGGGTTTATTGCAGACCTGTGCCTATATATTACTGTATTATGCGCACACAAATCTACTTCGTATAAAGAATATATTTTGTACAAAATTGGTTTGTATTTTGACTTCATAACATTTTAAAAATTACTTTACAGGTGATTAGTAAAGACAGTAATGTCATGGTAATAGCTGTTGCTGGCAAATGTCTTGCATCTCTTGCCACTGGTTTGAAGAAACGATTTCAGCCTTATGCAGGAGTGTGTATCCCATGCATTCTGGAAAAATTTAAAGAGAAGAAGCAGAATGTTGTTGTTGCCATGAAGGAGGCTATTGATGCAGTTTACAACAGTGTAAGGTTTTGATTGTTCATATACTTCAGATGCTTGCAAGTTAATGTGATGTAATAACATGTACCAAAATACATATTTTAATGTTCATTTATATACATAATTTGAAAGTAGGCTTTCCATTCTTAGGAATGAAACTTTTATACCTTTTTATTCTATATAAAGCTTCCCTCTGCTTTAAATTGCACATTAATCTTGAATACATTAAGACATCTTTGGTTCTTTATATTATATAAATAAAAGGTGTTTTTAACAGACCACAATTGAGGCAATTATGGAAGACTGCATTGAATTCCTTGAAAACAAGAACCCTCAAGTGAAGGGAGAGACAGCATCTTTCCTGGCACGTTGTTTTACAAAGTGCACCCCAATGATGCTGTCAAAGAAACTGCTAAAAGGCTACAGTGTACCACTCCTAAAACTATTGAATGACCCTGGTATGTATCTAAATTTTGTGTGGAGCATACATTATTTTTATTTTCATCACATACTAATTTTTATAATGCCCTGATTCTACAAATTGTAACATGACTAACTAACTGATTTGTGGCTGATTTTGTTCACCTTTTGAATCCACCAGAAGGATAATTCTGACCTTCTATTAGATGGTATTATAATGAGTCTTTAAAGTACGTTGGCAGTTGTAGGTGGAAAATGTGCCTAGAGTTTTATTTGTTTTAAGAAATTTTGGTCATTAAACTGAGTATGTCTATACATTTCTTAATGTTTTGCATTTCAGAATACCAATGTTCCTAAAAGCATGACAAGAAACATTTTTGTCCCTGTTACTATTTCAGATTATTTATTCACATTAGTATATGGAATAATTTCAATGGGGTGTAATGTAATTGTTTTCTCTGTAATTGCTAGTGGCTTTCAAAGTTTTTTTTTCTGAGAGTACAAGGGATTTTTTCTAATCCAAGAAGTCTTTCTTTCATGATAATTGTGACAATTTAAATTTAGCTTCACATATTAAATTAATAAAGAGCCAAGATACACAGTTTGCAATCTTATTCCAGACCCCACTGTGAGAGATCATGCAGCTGAAGCCCTGGGTACAGCAATGAAAGTTGTTGGGGAGAAGGGTATCATGCCATTCCTGGCAGACATTGAAGTTATGAAGATGGGAAAGGTGAGCTTACTGGATCATTTGGCTTGTGTTTGAAAGGGAGTGTGAACAATTGACCCCTTCTTTTCTCTGCAGATAAAAGAATGCTGTGAGAAAGCTATAATAATTGCCAAAGTGCCAAAAGCAGAAAGGCCTGCCACAGCTCCTGCCAAGACAAGTTCTGATGATTGTGCTACAAAGGGTGGAAGCGCTGCTCCACGACCTGTGAAAAGGCCCACATCTGCAGCATCCAAAAAACCTGTGGCTAAGAAAGTTGGCACAACAAGCGCAGCTGCCAGCTCGGGTGCTGCCACTAAAGCGACTGGTAAGTCTAAGGAGGGTTAGTGTGGTGGAGCATTTGTATATAATTTTGGTTTTGTGGCTTTGAGAATTGTTTGGCATTGATTAGTAATTAGTAACAGTCAAGGCTATAGTTTGTGATGATCTGGGTTTGAGTCCTGGCGACGCTGAATATTATTGGGTTTCCACCCTGGTTCAGCTGTGATTAAAACGTGATTATTTGAAGACCACTTGCTCTGTGATTGTCAAAACGTTTTAATCACAGCTGTACTAGACTGGAAACATGAACTATTTCTGCATCAACTACATTGGGAAAGTCTACATTCACTAATTTTCAGTCTTTCTTTAATCTTACATTCCTCTCTGTTTAACATATGCCTTTCTCTGAGCATAATTCTGTGCTGAGTATTTGACTTTAAGTGAATTTCCAACCTTTCTCCCTTACTTCTATCCATTCTCAGTATCTAAATATCGAATGTGTGTTTTTGTCACATTTAAAATTAAACAATCCGTGTCTTACCTGAAATTGAGTCTTGGTGCCACCTTTGAGGATCAAATTTTCAAAGGTGTCGGCCTCATTCTTCAGTTCCTAATGCCACTTGGAATGTCTTCACACCATTTGGATACACCCTGGTTTGAGAAAGGGGGCTAAGTGTGTCAAAAACTTTAGGTGTTAATGCTACTAAGGTTGGTGATGTTTACTATAGATTGTAGGTGAACACCTCTTTTCATGCTCATTTAAAAAGCAATTATGTAATCACTTTTGATGTAAACTTGTTACAGCTAAAAGTAAAGCTAAAGCTGAGGAGAAGGAGCTCAATGATGAGGAGGTAGAAGAGAAGGTTGCAGATATATTGCCAGACCAACTGGTTTCTGGTTTAACTGATGTAAACTGGAAGACCAGGCTAGTTGCTGTTGAGCAACTCGCTGAGGTGGGCAAAAATAATGACTTTATTGATTGTATGGTTTATCAAAAAATGAAATGTCTGAAAACAACTCCATTTATCTCTTTCAGATCATTAGAGAAACCGATCAGTCAACTCTACCTGTTCAGGCTTTGTTGAGGTGTTTGAATAAGAAACCAGGACTGAAGGACACAAATTTTCAAGTGCTCAAAGCAAGACTTGAAGTTGTCAAGATGCTTGCTGAAATAGGTGAAATGTCAAGGTCAGTAAAATAGCATATTGTGTTCACACCTAATTTGAATTTGAAATGTATTGTAATTTTATTAATGTTCTTTCAACGTGTTCAGTAATATATCAAAATTTGTTAGAACTTGTACCTTAATACTTAAAACTTCACACAATGTAATAAAAAGAAACTTGAGTGTTTTGTAAATTACAATTTGAAAACATAGAATGCAATCCTTTCTTGATGGTTTACCTTCAATTACCCTTGATATAGCAGCAATTGTAAGTCTTTATTTGGTGTTCACTCTTAAACACTTCAAAACATTTTATGTTGTACATAACTTTGAGTATTTTTCTTTGTACCAGGGGCTAACATGTTTTGTTATTTTATAAGCTACATTTAATTGTTATAAATTCTTCTGTCCAGATTTAAGATTTATATTCATGACAGCAAACATTTGGTCATAAGTGTCAATTATAATATTAGGACTAGGTGGTATTTAATTTTACAGAAGAAATTAAGATGTAAATGATCATTTTCTTTCTGAAGGGTTTCAATGGAGTGTTGTACATCAGACATTGCTGATAAGCTTGGCGATCCCAAGAATGGACCTTTAGCTGCAGAGACCCTGACTTCTCTTGCAGAGGCCACCAGTTTGAATTCTGTTGCAGTCGTTGTCTTAGATTTTGCCTTTAACCAGAAGAATCCCAAAGTGCAAGTAGAAGCGCTCAATTGGCTCTCCGATGCAATCAGAGAGTTTGGATTTGTGTAAGTACATAATTGTATTGATGCTTGTTGTGTAATTCTGACACGGGCCCAATAAATCTTTCTCGTTTTACTGTCCATGTCAATTACCTTCACAATATCACATTCTTAAGTTAAATAATGCTTGTACTAGAGTTGCCATTGTAGCAGTGATTAAGCTATTAATTTACTATGCAGTATTTTAAAATAATTGTAGTACCAAAGTAATATTGGATATTTAATGATCAATTGAAGCTGACACTTTATTAGATTATTTATTTTTATAAATTGCCAAACAAAATTTATGACCTTTTACAGACTTTATTAATTAGCTTACCTTATTAATATAATGTTTCAACATATTTTCTTGCCTCCTTCAGGTTTTACCAACTCAATTCACAAAATGACAAGAGTATTCCAAGTATTACTTTTAATATGCTATTTTCTTAATTTGCATGTTTAGGTTAACTATGTTCATTTGCTTACTACTGTAAATTTATCTTCTATTTTATTCTGTTGCCACATTAGAAACCTGCAGTGGTAGCTGAGTGGTATAGAGCTGGACTGCATAAATGTTTAAGTCTGGTTACAGTCCCACTCGATGCAACCATTTTTAATTGTTTATTCTATTTACTTTGTTTACCTTTCACTTGTAGTATTTTCTGTTTCGAGAATGTTTGGTTTCTGAAATATTCCTTGAATGTATAAATTGTACTGGATCCAAAATTTGGGTCAGTCTTACACAGTATGACCTTTTGTACAGCACTTCGTTGTTAAATAAACGTCCATAACCTCTACGTGTGAGTGTTACTGTATCTCATGATCATACAGAAACGTGCCAATATCTTGTGGTAAGATGCTTCCTATTACATATTAATACTCAAAGTTCACTGGAATCCCATATCTTATGTCACGTTTCTGCATTCAGTCTGGCATTAACTACTTGTGAAAAGAGTTTGAAGTATTATGCCTCGGATCTTGCTTGCTATTTTTTGACTTCAAGTTATTCTAAGGATGTGCTTTGATACTTTTGTGACGAGTTCGATTTAGTTTCTGTATAAATTTTAGTTTAAATTTACCTTTATTGTTTTAATTTGCTCTTAACATTTCCTCTGTAGGAAGAAAACCTGAAGAAGGTATGAAAATGTCAAAATGTTGTTAATTAAAGCTCGGAAATTGTTTTATTATGTATAGCGGATATTGAATTTAACATTTTATTATAAACAATGTTTTAGATTATTATAGAGTAGTGCCTACTGCAAGTAATGGCAAAAAATTATGCATAACAAAATTTTTATTTAAAGTATTATAAATTATTTTGGTAACATCATTTGACATTTATTGCTTGAATTTTGGCCCATAATTTCTGGCAGGACAATAATTATATCACATTACTGTCAAGTCAAATACAGTCTATTGACCATCAGAATGTGCAATTTTAATTGAGTTCACAAGTCTCACATTTTTTAATCAGTTTGAGGACCAAGAAGTTAGTGGGTGGAAGTGTGTTGCTGGAGTAAATTTTATAGGACTTTGCTGAACTATTTAAGTGATCATGATTGATTGTTCCACATGGGCCTTTTGACGAATATTTTCACACGACACATGTGGAAAGGATACGACTCTCTGGACAAGCAAGCAGAGTTACTGGTCAACTATGACAAAGGCCAGAAAAAAATGAAAGGGTGACTGATTAACAATAAAGGCTTTTCATTTTAAATTTTCTTTAGCCATGCCTTGCACCATCAAAATTTGTATACATACACAAGTACATTTCTCAGCTTATATTCACTGTGCATTTTGTCAAATGTTCAGAGCATGTCATCATTTGGATGGAGGGGGAAATTGAATATTTTTGTGGTTGGGCTAAAAGGGGAAGTTTGGAAAGGCTTACAATGCAGAGGTTATGTATTCGTACTCTTCTACCGCTGATGTTAACAAAAGTTATACCTTGTAGGGTTAAGCCAAAGGCCTTGATGGACAGTGTCAAGAAGGCTGTGGCGGCTACTCATCCAGGGGTAAGAGCTGCAGGTGTTTCCTTTGTTGGAACTATGTACCTTTATGTTGGACAGCAAATTACTTCATTCTTTGACAGTGAGAAACCTGCTCTTCAACAACTTATTACAGCAGAGTTTGAAAAGGTACAGAATTTCACATTATATAGAATAATCTTACTATATTCTACTACGTGAAAGTAGCTTATACTGCTAAAATCTGCATTAAGGTGAATGACATGGTGTTCAATGTGTTAATCTTCATTAACTGCTTCTCTTTAACAGCTTGAGGGTGAAACGCCACCAGCTCCCACCCGTGGTTTGAAGAAGAGTGGTTCTGATGAATCTCCTGAAGAGGTTAAAGTAAATATGCAAGATTTTATGGAACGAATAGATATCAGCAACCTAATTTCAGAGACTTTAATCTCTGACCTGCAGGACAAGAACTGGAAGGTAAGAATCATGGTGCTTAGTTCCTGTGGTGTTGCAAAAGGTGTTATATTTTTAATTTTTTTATTATGAATACATAGTATACTTGGGACAAATTGGTGCTTTTACCCATTCTGGCAGCTGCAGAAAATTTTCCTTGACGATTTCCTCACCAGTACTTTATAGATATTTTTATTTATTCACTTTTACTGCAATTTCTTTAATCCATTCTGTCTTGATGAATGTTCTTTGTTTATCAGCTGGATTATCTTTGATTAACCTTGAATTATTTATTGATTCAGAACACCAGGAAATCGTGTCATTTCATCTTGTGGCTGTATACACAGCCCTGATGCTGGCAAATTCATATAATTTATGTTAATTAACTTTTTTTTCATCAGGAGCGAAATGAGGCACTACAGAAACTGACAAACATCCTTGTCGAAAATAAGTGCATCTCCAGTAACCTTGGTGAACTTCCACCTATATTGGCCCAGAGACTGGTAGACAGCAATGGGAAGATTGCCTCTTCAGCTATGGCAGTCTGCCAGACACTAGCTGTGTCTATGGGTGCTCATGGGAAAGTTCACATCCGCACATTCTTCCCAAATATCTTGCTTGGTCTTGGTGATAGCAAGGTATGTGTGTTTCTCAAACTTATCAGATATATGAATGAGGATGTCTGCAAGAAGCTTGTATTGACTGTTGGATTTTAAATTGACAATATATGTTAAAGAGGCACATTTTGTTTCAATAGAGATTAATTTTTCTAGAAAATTCAGTTTTATGCTGATTAACTCTAATTTATTTTCTTATTGATTCAATTAGTAAAGTTGTGGTAACCTTCAACTCTATTTTATTTTACATTTTTCAGTGTTCTTAAATTCGATCTACGTAATGCTGACTTTTGCAAGCCGTAAATGGACTCCAGTCCATAAATTTGCTTGAAATCGTTTACTCTTGTTTCATTATGCCACATAGTCTTAATCTATTTTGTATAATTTTAAACTTGTTTTATTTGTTGTAATCCCAATATTTACTTAGTTTTTCAGAATCTGTCTTTTCAATTGATTTTGTGGGTGTTGTGGTAATCGGTCCCAAGATTGGCCCCCCTGCAACCCTTCATGCTACCCTATCCTGTGCAAGCCTTTTCATTTCTACATAACTATCACATTCCAAGGATTCCATCCTTGGCCTCCCTCTTCTGTCATTACCCCTCACACTACCCTCTAAGGCTAATTTTACAAGACCCTCATGTTTCAAAACATCTTTTCACTTCATTAAAGTCCACCAAATTGTCCTCTCTTACCCTATCCACCCATCTGATTTTCATTATTCTCCCATAGCACTACATTTTAAAAGCTTCTATTCTTTTTCTGTCTGCAACTTCTATTGTACTTGTTTCGCCACACTCCATACAAATATTTTTAGTAATGATTTCCTAATATTCATAGTTATATTTTGTGGGTAGATACATTTTTTAAATCGTCAATATTTCAGGTTTGGATCAGAAATGCTGCAGCATCTTGCATCAATGTATGGGGTGAGCAATGTGGTTTCAAGTTTTTCTTTGATGGTGAAATGATAGGAGATGCTTTAAAATCTGGAAGTCCAACCCTTAGGACTGAGCTGTGGAACTGGCTAGCAGAAAAATTGCCTGAAAGTAAGCTTTGAGACGTATAAATTTAACTTAATGTACTTATTTCTTGAAATTGTTTGATTCTCTTTTTTAGTTCCTCCTAAATCATTCCCAAAGGATGAACTTATGGTGTGCTTGCCTCACTTATATTCAAACTTGGAAGATCGCAATGGGGATGTGAGGAAGGCTGCTTTAGAAGCTGTTCCAGCATTTTTAATACACCTTGGACACATCCCTATGTTGAAAGCATCAGAAAAGTTGAAGGTACAGTTTTGTTTATGGACATGTGTGAATGCAAAAGTAGTAATGCTTGTACTATCAGTTACTTTTGATGTGGTTTACATTTTGAGATTTATTGTTTCGGAATTGGTTTTCATCCACAGGTTTGTAGCTTGCTTTGCTCGTAATTTTGCTCCAGATCACCTTCGAAGTTATTCGTCCAGTATAGATCACATCTCCCACAAGTCTTGTTCATTGTGAGAGTTAATATTGTGCAGAGCAGAGTTGGATATGAACTCGTGGTACAGTTCATATTGTATTACTTCCTCGAATTAATTACATGTCAGCATCAAAGTCTTAGTGATGTGTTTCTAGTAGCTATAATTTCTATAGGGTAATCTTGCAACCAAAAGCAAGATTTAGTAATTGTCTTGTGACACTAATGCAAATTTGCATTTAAATATTCTAGAAAGCTTTGAATAGGGATTTTCAAAACTGTGTTCTTAGATTTATTAAATTTCACCAGCAGCCCAGACTGTAGATTGGTAATCTTGTGATTTTGTCTGTTACATATGAATGTTTGTAGGGGTACTAAATAATTTTTAAATAGAATACTCATGTTTTTGGTTTAATCTACCTTCAACTAATCTGTAAAAGTGTGACACTTGTGGATGGTCATTTATATTCACTTAAATTATTATTTGATGTCAAAGAACTTGTCTTTCATCATAGCAACAATGATTCAAACCATTGAATCATTATTAGTATAGAATCGGGCCTGAGTGCAATTCTCCTCTTCATATCAGAAATCCATTATGCCTGTGATCAATTCAATTATTTTCTATTATCTTTCAGATGGCAATTGGGTTCAGATTTACAGTTAAATACAAAACTAGTTCCCAACATGTGTTTAAACTGCCTGCAATTTGTGTCTACATTTGTTTCCTTGTAATATCTGTTGAATGTGTTAATTTTACAGAATATTGAGTAGTTTCAGCACTGCGGGATCTTTGACATGTGGAAATCCAGATATGAAAAATGCAGAAGTAATTCTGAACAGGCATTCATGTCATTTTCTGTTCACCTACTTTGTTTCACACTTAATTTTTAGTTTATAAAAGTATTTATTCCTTGCCATTATATTTATTTTCTCCTTTTATTATTTTTCAGTTATTTATGTTCATTTCAAAAGTTTAAGTTTTATTTCAATTTTGTGTTCACAGCCAGCAACTTCCTCTGTTATTTCTTCTATACTAATGAAATCCATGGGTAACATTCCTGTAAAGGCAGCACTTTCTATGAAAAATCTCAGTGAAGACGCTGAACCCGGCAAAATGGCAAAGACTGGAAATGCAAAAGCTCCTGTTTCAAATAAAATAGCAAAGAGCAAGGTAAGTTGTAATGCAAACTTAGTTTCGCAGGTACACCGTAGTGGTTTGAAGCAGGAGCTGAGCAACTCGGAGGGGCACCACTCCTCTATAGTAAAAGTAATTGAAACACTACAATTGGTATTCTAAATTGATACTAAAAAGATCATTGGATCACAATTGGCTCCAAAATTGTTACACTTCTACTTTTACGAACTTTAAAAATGGTTCATTAAAGTTGTGAAATGGGAGAGGAGGATGTAATTGATTTTTGTAACGAAATTGGTGCTTGTCGGAGGTAACTTGTAGGGATGAGAATATTATTTCATCCATCATAAGCTATATTACATGAATTCTTTATTTTACTGTGTAACCTTATGTGAAAATGATACATTATTCATATTATATGTTCAAAACAAATGGTGAAAATTTGCTTCTGTTGGAGATTTATCAAACACAGTAAGTGTTCATCACTCCAAATCAAGAATGGTGTCAGGTCCTTGGTAATAATTTACTGGACAATATTGTGAAATTATTTTTTATGTTCACATATTCTCTCTTTGTAATAGAGCTCAAAATGTGACATTTGGTTTGTTGGTTATGTATAAAACAGATAACCCTCTTGAATGTGCAACCAAAATGTAGCAGTGGAACACAATGTCCCAGTGAGGCCCAAGTACTATACCTGTGTTCTTCACAGTACATTATTGTACTACTTTTATTCTGGCATAGTTGAGATTAGCTTAAGTCATGTCCTCCATGATTCAACCCAATCTGCACTACACCAAATTTAAATCGCAGGTTGCGCCCACAGGACCGCAGATTCTCTAAGGTTAATTTAATAAGTAGTGACCTGTAAATATATTCGGAGAAATTTTGGTTGTTTTTGTTGTGATCTTCCTGATTGGAGAAGTCTCCTGGTACACTTTGCTTCTTGCCCACCTTCCCCTATCTTTTCACCATAATTGAGTATTTATCAAGAAAGCTTGTGCTTGTGTACTAATGAAATCATCAAACATACTTATTGCTCGGTACAAAATAAGATTAAAATTTTTCAATGTTGTACAACAATGAATCCTATTAATTAACATTACAGACTTGCTAACAGGTCTGTTAAAAATATTAGTTGTTAATTAAATGGTTCAGGAATTGATTGAAGATCCTTCACATTAGATTCAGTATGCGAACTAACTAGAATATGTTTCTTGCTGTAGTCAACAGCTAAGGTCGGTGGCCGCAAGAAAGAAGAAGAACTTGACACAACCCCACTTTTGCCTACAAACAACCTCAAAAACCAGCGGAGCATCGACGAACAGAAGCTCAAGGTAAGTTTTCAGGATGTTGTAAAATTGTGCCGCACCTTAAGTTTGAAGATATTTAGCTGAAAATTCGGTCTCATTTTTTCTTGCATAGATACTGAAATGGAATTTTACTACACCAAGGGAAGAGTTTGTAGAGCAACTGAGGGACTTAATGACCGCAGCCAATATCAACAAGAATTTGATGGCCAATATGTTTCACATGGACTTTAAGTACCATTTAAAGGCAATCGATATGTTGAGTGAGGTTTGTATATGGTTACTATTTTGAAGATGTCCAATAGCTTGGGGTGAACAATGCTTTTCATATTAGTCTTCCTTTTCAGGATCTTCCTAATAACCTACCAGCTACAATTGCAAACTTGGACCTGATACTTAAGTGGCTTAGCCTGAGATTTTTTGATACTAACCCATCAGTTCTCCTAAAAGGATTAGAGTACCTGAACAATGTTTTCGCCTTGCTGATTGAAGAATGTTACAACCTTCAGGAGCCAGAGGCTGCTTCATTCATTCCATATCTTATACTGAAGGTATTATCATTAAACTTGTTTCAGTTGGCCCTGTTTCAATTTTGGAAGCATTTGTGAGGCATGTATCTGATAAAAGATTGTAGCATTCACTGATAATAAATGTATTTGATGAAAGTTGGGTAATATAGGATGTAAGCAATTTTCTCATGCTCTTTGCAACTCTGAACACACTTAACCGCTCATTTATTCCATTTCATGTTGTTTTCAAATTGTTAATCATTATATATTTTGTCAATATTTATGAAGACTTTTCAGTTGTATCTGCTCTTTGTTTTTTAAATAGCATAATATGCTGCACATAACACAAAATAATCTCACTCTTTTACAGTTTGAAATCCTATAATGAAATTTGAATCTTTCTTATGCATTTGGCTCACTTGTATGCTTTTCCATGTTCAAGTTGTTATAACTCAAATAATTTATAGGTTGGTGATCCAAAAGACACTGTGAGGAACAGTGTGAAGGCTTTATTCAAACAGTTTGAGATGGTATATCCTGCCTCTAAATTGTTTTCTTATATAATGGATGGCCTAAAATCGAAAAATGCTAGACAGCGCACAGGTTTGCTTAATGTTTAAATTAACTTTTAACAAAAAAAAAATTGTACAAAATCAACTACAATCTGATTTTTGTTTCAGAATGCCTTGATTTGCTTGGAAGCCTAATTGAGAATTATGGTATTGTTGTGTGTCAGCCTACACCTGTGGCTGCTTTGAAAGAGATAGCACGACAAATTTCAGACAGGGATAATTCCGTTCGAAATGCAGCCCTTAACTGTGTAGTGCAAGCATATTTTCTAGAAGGTGATAGAGTATACAAGATGATTGGGCAGGTAACTATTTACACAAATCTTACCAGTTATTGTATTATTACTTCACAGCCGTCGTGAGTTTTGTATCTGCATCTCCTGTTTTTCATTTAAATCATAATTTTTGTCAGTCTCATGCAAAATTTTAAAACAATTAATACTTAATATATGATGTTCTCTTCTTCCCACTAGATTTCAGATAAAGATTTGTCCCTCTTGGAAGAGCGAATTAAACGAGCGGCCAAGAACCGACCACCACCTGGCACTCGCCCTGTTCCACCGACTGCCAAACCGTTATCAACGTCACAGCAGCAGCATCATCAGCCTCAGGTTGTGCCAGAGCAGGAATACCAACAGGCACAACAGAAAATAGCTCGGCATGGCAGTGAGGGAAGCCTGAATCAAGAAAGTGCTGAAAGTTCGGTTTCTCCACCAGAAACATTCAAGAGTCCACTTCAGTTCAGGTAAATTTCTAAGGTTTGCTGCAGGGTATTCTTCATAAGTCTATTCTACTCTTGAATTCAGAATTGTGGGAGGCCTAATTACGTATGCTTTTTAGGTGGTTTCATGTTTGCTTTACACACAATAGTATGTTTAAAGTTTTCATAGTACATGTCCAGTTTATTGAAATAATTTGCAAATACTCCTTTAAATTTATTTATTTTTGTGTGTGTAGGATACTTTTAAATGACAAGTGTTTTAACAGCTTGTCGGAAAATGTCATTAATTCAGTATGAAACTATTTTCAGTGTACTGCCAGTCCTCTCGTCAATGTTCTTCACATTTAAGGCGTCTTAATTCCAATGTATGAAGGACATCAATAAGTAGAGAGACAATTTGAAAAGACTTGTTACTTTTAAACATAATCCTCACTAATATTAATAGATTTGTCCCAATAATGAGTTTTTTATACTGGATGCAATAGACTTCATTAAGATAGACTTTATCTTGTTTGAACTAGTTTTTACTAATTATTTTACCACATTGTTGATAAAGTTTAAGTTTTGGTTCAAAATAGTGAACCAAAGTTTTTTTTAATCAAAATCTTGCTTACTAAAGGATCAGCTACCCTTTCATAATGTTCTTTCAAGTCTGCACACACTTGTCTCTTTGTGTTGTTGCAGCAACTCTTTTGGGACCCACCTTGAATTTGTTTTGCTTCACTTTTTCTTGTTATCGACAACTTTATGAACTGTGCCAACACCTGCTACATTTAGTTTAGCTAATTATTAATATGTCTGTCTTGTCAAGTTTCAAGCAAAGGACTGTTCATCATTCCGCATCAATCACCAAGGTTTAACCATTTTTGTTATAAGAATTCTGTAGTTCATTCAACTTTTAACATACTGTAAAATCATCTAGGAACGGATTTGAACTGTATCATTGAAAGTAGTTCAATTAATGTGTAAACTTAAAGTGGACACACATTTGATAAATGCAATTTTAAGATTATTAAAAAAGTGTTTGTCAAGTTTCCTTGGTTCAGCCAAGAATGTAGGAACACCTTCTGCATAAAGTTTTTTCTACATCAATTTGTCTGTTAAAATACAGGAAAATTTGAAAGATAATTATAATATGAAGATGTTATAATTGTTTGCTTACTTATTTGCAGTCATATTATTTATTATAAACTTAGTCAGAAAATTGTATTTGTATAATATGAATGATTCTATTGACACAGCCTTTATTTTGGTCTCAATTTGTATATCATTTACATTGTTTTAGGGCTCTATCCCCCAAACCAAGGCCTGTCTCTGGACCATTTGGCCTAGATCCAAATGAGCTTGCAAAAATTGAAGGGAAAGGGATTAGCTTGAGGGCTCCAAAGCTCAATGAGTTTGACCTTAAGGATCTACTAGGTGATGTGACACCTTCAGAAACGGCCAAAACTTCAAGCTACCAGTTTGCAAGGTATGTTTTCAAACCTAGTTGAAAGTTGAACCATTTAGATTTTCTGAAGATATAAAAAATAGCAGAAACCTTTTTGATTTTTTGATATGTTGTTAAAACAATTAATAAGGAAAGAGAGAGAAAGTAGGTAATTTACCTGATGTTCATAGATGGTAGGCACCTTGTGAGGTTTGGAGTTCTTTAAATTTTCGGAGGCACCGTCCCCTTCAGAAAGTTAGTAAGACATTTCCAGTGATCACTTTCTATCTCTTTTTCCTTTCCTTATTAATTATATATATATATATATATATTCAGAAAATGAAAACCAAGGTAATGGAGTGTAATATGGGAAATGGTGGAGTAATAAAGGATGTTAGATTGGGAAGGGATTTTTTTGAAGGTCAGGAATTCTGCTATTTGGCAGCATAATAACTAGGGATGATAGAAGTATAGTAGAAATAAAGAGTGGGTTACAACAGGCAAGGAAGGCTTTTGCAAAAAAAAAAAAAAAAGAGAGGAATTTACTTATGGGTAATATATGTATGAATATTAGGAAATCATTGTTCATAATGTTCATATGTGAAACTTGGACAGTAGGAGTTGCAGAATAGAAAAAGAATAGAAGCCTTTAAAATGAGGTGCTATAGGAGAATGCTGAAAAGCAGATGGGTGGATAGAATCACTAACGAGGAAGCTGTTACCAGAATAGCGGAAGAGAGAATAATATGGAGGACGTCAACAGAGAAATGATATAGATTAAAAGGCCACGTTTTAAGACAAGAGTCTTGTTAAATTAGCATTACAGGGAAGTGTGTGATGTAAGAACTGAAGAGGAAGGAAAGGATGGAATACACTAAGCAGATTTCAGAGAATGTGGGATGTGCTTGTTATGCAGAAATGAAAAAGCATTCACCAGATAGGTTAGCATGGAGAGTTGCATCAGACCAGTCTTAGGACTGAATAACACATCATCATCTGATAATGACATTGTTTGGTTAATTGAAACCATTAATAAGGTCAGGAACGGTACAGAAAACTGGTGGCTTAGCTGTAGTGTACAGTTATCAGGCACCATGGAGAAATTATTAGTGTTGTGGCTTCAGGCATGGGCAGCTATGGGGAATTGGGGTTTAGAAAGTTTAACTATGGCTGCGGTTGGCAGTCCTTTTCAGCAGTCGTCTTTGGCCAATGTAGAAGGTTGGGCAGAGTGTGCAGTTTATTGTGTAGATTGTGTGTAAGGAGAGGCAGGCTGTTTTCTTTAATTCTATAGATTATGTTTTGGTGGGATTCTGGAAGGTTGTGGTGGGTGGAAGTTTAGGACAGACATAGCATCTGCTCCTACCGTAATGTTTGCAGTCACATTATAGTTGAATATATATTGTTTCAGTATTTTTTCCACCTTTTCAGTCAAACAGAGTTCCAGTTCCGAGAGAAAGTAGCATCGAGCTCAAGACCTGAAGAAATTGTGGACAGCGCCATATCGAACATTTCGAACCCAGATGTGTATATTGCTGGTAGGGCTTGTGTGCAGCTAGAGTACTTGCTACAGACAGACAAAGTGAAGTACCTGGCTGGCAAGGAGAACACCCTAATATTGTGTTGCGTTACACAGCTGCGCCTCCTGAGGAACACACAGTCCCGTATGACTTCTTCTGATGCCCACTACAAGGTGTATAGGTTCCTGTTCCTTCTGATTCTCTCGGTAAGTTTGTGTTATTTGAATTGTTAATTTACTTACCCTTCATATTGTTATAATGTTTAAATGTGTTATTTTTGCTTAGTAATGTTTCTGAATTTTCTTCAGTGCGTTTTTTACAACTTTTTCAGTTCTATGATGTTGAATCCTTGGCAAAAAATATTTCAAAAAATGTATTGCAAGACCTAATCTACCAGCTGTTAGTTCTTCTTGTTGACAGTAGACACTTTGAGGACTGGGAAAATGGTGACGCGTTCATTCGTGTCATCAATGTCCTTGTAGTTCGCATAATAGAAAAATCTGACCACACAAATGTGACCAGGTAAATTGATCAATTGTATCACATTTTTATCACTTGCAAGTACTGGCAAGCTTCTTTTATACCACTCTTCAAAACTTGTTTCAGTGCTCTTATCAAATCTCTGAGAGATTGTTCTCTGAGCACCTCAACGTCGCCACGATTCACAGAACTAGTCATGAAGTGTTTGTGGAAAGTGGTCAAGTTGTTCCCAACCTGGGAAGACACAGACTTGGCAGTGATACTCTACGAAATACATTTGTTTCTGAAAGTGAGTTTTATTTCAATTTCTGGATTTCACTTGGTGTGTTGATTAACCATTAATAGTGTCGTCCTTATCATGCAGGATCTCCCTTCACCCTCCTGGAAGAAACGGTCATCAGACACACCTCTTAAGACCATAAAAACATTCTTGCATACAATGACTAAAATTGAGGGTAATAAAATATTCCACTACCTGGGTCGGATTGACAACACAAATGAATCAGAGTTGCATAGTTACCTGGTTAAACTGCTAAAGGTAGATGCTTATCCATTGACCAATAATAGTTCAATTGGAGTTGGATAAATTTTATCCTACTTTATGGTGCAATTTCAGACCAGAAAACAAGAAGATTCTAGTTCTAAGCCGTCCATAACGCAGAAAGAAGCAAGGCCTATGCACCACACCAAAATTCCATATGAAATGCTCTCTTCAATATTCAAGAAAATTGGTCAAAAGCAGCACACAAAAGAGGTAACTTTTGTTTGTATACTTCTTTCTCTTAAAATCTCTTAAAACTAGTTTCTATCACTTCTACCACTGACAGGAATAAGTAAAAGGTGACAGTTTGTAGACAATTTCCTTCTTTTCAAATCCACACACTTTGAAGGAGTGAATACAATGATTTATAATAAATTTGTTTCATTTTACCTTTTGGCATATTAACCGTAATCTCTAAGCAATGTCATGTCAGAGATATGGTAAGTTGACCAGCCCAAATATTGACAAGATATGTCGGAGACAGGGTAATGTTGTCATTCCAAATGTAAGTAAAGTGTCAGACATTATATAGCTGATTGAGCTACATGCGTAACATTCAGTTTTCTTTACCACATTCAGAACTGTAGATGATTGATCATAACCATTTATCACAAATCTGCAATTGTATAGTTAATTTTACCACACACTTGTACCAAACTTTGTTTCAATTTTCTTCTCAATCATTAAACAACCTTTTGTTATTAGATTATTTTATTTATTTTCTTCACATTTTATGTGTAATACATTTTGTGTTATGCATATTGAAATTTATCGACTGGTACCATTTAAGTGGGAGATACCTTGGTGGGTGAAATTTTGACTTTCCCATAAATTAAATTTACACTTAAAAGCAAAAGTTTGTGAATTTAAGTAACATTTAAAATATTTTCAAAGGGCCTTGCTATGCTGTATGACTTTAAACAGCAGTACCCTGAAGCTAACTTGGATCCATTCCTTCAGAAGTCGTCTAAGTACTTCCAAGATTACATTTCACAAGGCATGAAGACCATAGAGATGGAAAGACGAGGTCAAAGCCTGAGGAATGTCATACCAGAGATGGGTAAGTTGAACTGCAGGTTGAAAGATTCTTTAGAATTAATTTCAAAGCATCACACCTGTGTTATATGATGTAGATAAAATTGGGAGTTTCATGTTTATTAAACCAGTTTCTTTGTGGCAAATTTATTCATTTGACAAAGTATTTATGTGAAGATAATTTATCTTGAATACTAGTATGTTGTAATCTAACTTGAAACAAAATATGCAGATGAGACAGAGTTCACATTAGTTGCAGACATATTTTCTACCTGTTTCTAGGAAACACTCAAACTTGAATGTTAATTTTTAATTGATAAAAGTTCCCCCACTCAAATGCTGGATGAAGAATGTGGAAGTAATTATATTCCCTTTCCATACTTGAAAACTTTTCCATACTTGAAAACTTTTCCATACTTGAAAACTTTTCCATACTTGAAAACTTTTCCATACTTGAAAACTTTTATATTTTTACAATTTATTTACCGAGATTAATAATTGCATTCTAATTGCTTCTGTGGTGATATTTTGCAGTTACCACTATAATTTGACTGTCACTGTGCAGTAGCTGCATAGTAGTGCTGTAGCGTTGAATTAATCTTTCTGCAGGTCTTGACCTTGACATTGATTTTGATTGTGTGTTCATTCTGCTGTATATGTTTAGATTTTTACTTAATTTAGTTTCACTGAAATGTCATGGGATTCATTCTTGAGCAGGAGCATCATCTGAGAAGATGGACACAATACCTGCTGCAGCTGGCGATGCTACAGGGAAAGGATCAGAATGTACGAATGCAGAGCTTGAACTGGACTCAAACGCCAGCCCCAAGGATGCACAGTACTACCTCATGAGATTGCAGAGGCTCCAGGCCAACGCTGGCTTCAAACCTGCTCTGGACTCTAATCAGATTCAGTCCCACAAAATTGACTGTGTGATGAACAACGAGAACCTTAACTTGAAGATGTCTCATGACACCGTACAGGAGGTACTGTTGCACATCTGAACCTAGCTTGACTTGTGTATTTCAGAGGATGTCTTTGCAGATCCCCCAAAACCTTCAGCAGTCCACAAATTTATACTCTGCCATAATGCAAGGTGTTGATATGCTATACTTGTTATTTACATAATGCTCATTACAGAATTGGACCGTAAGTTATCATTAACATTTCGAAGTAATTCTTAAAATTGAATGGAGAGATGGTTCTGTAGTGTTAAAATTTATGTCCCAAATACTTTCAAGTGCTGAACCAGCAAATTCATCTTTTTGCTGTATTACCAGTTTTAAACTAGAAGGTTCTAATTGTATTTAAAATGTTGATTTTGATAAACTTCTTGTATAGCTCTTGATTTTTAACCTTTCAATCTTCTATTTCTTATTCTAGGTTTCTCCATCATCCCGCAGCAACAATATGGACTCCATACGGCAACGTCTGGAAGCTATCAAGGCTAAAAAATAAGGCACAAAAAACTTTCTTAAGGTTGACATTATGTTGATGCTGTAAGGATGCATCGGTACCGGTACTCTCGTGCGCTTTAGGCGCCACCTTCTCAATCGTCCCCGCTGTATCTAAATAATCTTAATGGTGAATAACATAATTGTGTAATAATATATGTATATAACGATGAAAACAATACTTAATGTAAGACTGAAGTTACTAATAGTTGTTTCATCAAACTGTCGAGATACTTGTTTTAATTAAACTTTTTAGAGTATTAAATCCGTAACAACTAGAAACTAGGTTTTATTTATTTTAAAATAAATAAGTGGAACTCGAACTGAAGGTATTTCAGTCATCCAGAAGTATATTTCTTGTATTTTCTCCTGTTTACTTGTGGGACACTAAGCAGTATTGTATGATTCACTTATATCTCAATGGATTTTGGGAGAGGGAGACTGAACAAATTACAGGATATATATTTATAATAATGTGGCTCTCAAATTAAGGGCTTGTTGCCATGACAGACAAGGAAAAGCATTTCAAATTTATGGATCTGAATGCCCATTAAGGGAGTAAGACGGTGCTGGCTGACCAGCTGAAAATGACCATAAGTAGGCGGTTTGTGGGTCCATAAATTTGGGGTTTCTCCTGGTCCAACACCGGCTCTCAATTTCATGTAGACCAATAATTCTGTCCATATCATCCTTAGTTGCACACACAATTAAGAACAGGAATGAGAGATAGAAAATTGGTCCATATTCCATGGTGCCAGTCATCTGTACACTTCAGGGAAGCCATCAATTTTCAATTTTGTATCTCTTTTTCTTGTCCTTATTAATTTATTATAAATACTTACACAAGGAAAATAACAACAAACTGAAAATGAATTGATTTGTATAGGAAAGAGAGAGAACAGCAGTTGACTTAAATAAATTTGGATGTTGAGTAGCAGGGATGTACAAAAAAAAAATTGGAGCATAAACTCCCTTCTTCAGACATGCTGTGTCTTTTCAGGCAGTGTACCCAAATGATATGAGCAGCTGGCTGCCACACACCTCACACTGTCTGAAGAAGGGAGTCGATGCTCGTGAAAATTCAAATTTTTGTATTCCTATTATTTGATGCCTTTCGTCAATTTAAAGCAAGTTTTCTGTCTTTCTCCTATTAGATTATATTTAATGCACTAAGGGTGTGGGATGTGTATCTGTTTTCTTACAATGTTAATTTGTATTTGCACTACTGTGATATTTTTACATGTCTGTGTCCTTACGATATTTATTTCAATGTATGATATACTTGATATGAAATAAGTTATTTATGTTGGTAGTTGCAACTTGCATGCTGTTGAATACCTTGTTATGTTCATTCCAAGCACTCACATTTATTAAGTTCTTGTATTGACAACTGGGATAAAGTGTTTTACTTCCTAATACAGAAGTTAGTTTTAACATTAGGCATTGACAGTTTTCGCCAGAAGTGTTGTGGAGTAGCCTTGTTATTTGTTGTTGCAGCTTTTAGGTTTAACAAATTGCAGATGAAATTTTATACTTAGTCTTTCATTGAATAATGTCAGCATAAATATTTCCTTAATAAACAGTTAATGCTATGTGTAATGCTCTTTTTAATGACATTTTAAATGGCCACTTTCAAATTACTTAAAGTTGTGGAGGCAGTGTGTGAATAGGTTCCTCACTTCCAGGTGTCTGACAAAAAGGTGCGCATTCAAGTAAAACATATCTGGGTCATGTGAGTATATATATATATATAAATGTGTGTCTGGAAATGACATTGTCATGTTAATTAAAACAATTTATAATGAAGGGAAAAAGAGGTGGAAAGTAGATTACTTACCTGAGATCCACAAATGGAGGCATCAGACAGTTAGGAAGACATTTCCAGCGATCGGCTAGCTGACGACTCTCGGGAAATGTCTTCCTGATGAAGATGCATGGTGCCTACCATCTGTGAACCTCAGGTAAGTCGCCTACTTTCTCTCTCGCTATCCTTTCCTTATTAATAATATATATTCTGTTGTTTTTGGATGCATTTTCTGGGAAGATACTTGTGTAAAACACACTTTGTAAGAAATGTTTATTTAATGACCTAATAGCAGTAATTGAACTAAGACTGGTTGGAGCAAATATTGACAAAAGTCTGATAAGAAAAATATTACACCTACAAAAATTAAACTTCACGTACTCTTATGAAAATTAAAAAACATTTTTGTGGAAGAAGTGGAATGTATAGGTCTTAAAATGGGTCCCCCAACAGACATGGGGGCAATTAAAAAATTAACTTGCCCATAATTTAAAAAACCAACTGCTTGCTATATACTTGTACAGAAGGAACCATTTCTGATATCTCAGTTTTAAATAAGTTGTTTGTGTGGAAATGTTGTACTGGACGACTGCTATGGTGTGTGGAATGGGCATCACTACGGCCATGTCACCTTCATGATTACTGGAGACTTAGTCTCTCTCTCTGTGACAATCGTCTAGACAGTTCACACGATATTCTAGTCACAATTTCTCTCGAGGTGCACAAGAGGTGAAAATTTGAATGGTTGTTCTTGTTGCCAGGGATTAAACCTCGAACATGAGCACTCCTGCTACTTGATAAGAAACTAATGATTCATCTGATTGACACGAATGGGACGTAGAATAATTTTTCAATAATTAGCAAAATGAGTTATATCAGTGTACTCGTGACGTAATGGGAGTTGACGGCAGCAACGAATTGCGGTGTTTGGGGCCGACAGTAAGTGATGTAAGCAGGTGAATGTGGAGCAAGATAGGGGAGGCGCACGCGTGTTTATCTGCGGCAGTGAACCTCCACGGGCGACTCGGGACACGCGAGTGCGGATCGTTTTGAGGTAAAGCCGCTTAAGATTCAATACAATTGCAGTGTCTTTGAGATGCGGATAAAGCTTTGTTTATTTAAAATAAATTGTATTTTTGGGGTGGAACCAAGTGATAACATCGCTTTAAGTCTTCTCTTTTCGAAAAATGTTTTAGTCAAAGACGTTAGATTTCTAGCGAATTGAAACTAAATTTTTTACCGATAAATAAGGACTTTGAAGAACCTGACTCTAATTGTTAACCTTCCTTGGAGTTAGTATGAAATATGAATAATTGTACTTTAACCGAAATAAACTCGGGAGTTGAATAAAAACTGTTACTTGTTTGGAATGCTCAGCTCAGTCGTATTTCCTAGTCGACTATAAGCGGTTACTAGGCAAGAGGCGAGGAAATTGACAAGTCACGTGATACGAGAGTGGAATTCGCCTAAATTCCTGTCTCAACCAAAACAGCAAAGCGTAATGCCGACAATGAATACATTCTTAATTTATCAAATCAACTGATCTTCATTTCCTGGTTGTATGACGATGTGCGGCTTCGGCGGGCAGTTTAAAGTCTTCAAAATGGAAGCACAAATTCACTCATACTCGGGCGGCACAGTTTCTGAATTTTAACCCTGTACTATATATATATATGCCGAAAAGTTAAGAATTTCTGTAAAATTTTGAATTGCTATATGGTACCCGGTTATTGTTGCACCATCAAGAGCGATACTCGACGGACGAAAATAGTTATTTCTTACATCGGTCAGAATGTTTCAAATAAAAGCATGCCGAAACGTTGTTACGCGTAAATACATAAAATAAAGTCTGTACAAGGTCATCAATTGTAGTTAAATACTGAACTATACTACGTTTCGTCTCCCATTTGAGACCCACGACTCCTTCTTCAGGTTTTTTCCTCCCGCAACAGTGTCAAAACATAAACGTTGTTGCCAGTAAATTTATATAATAAAGTCTGTACAATGTCATCAATTTGTTTAATTATATACAACAGACGTTAAATTTAAACCTTTAAAATAAAAAGTGCCAAAGAGGCTGTTATAACTCATTTAGTATAAATGGCAGTAATTCAGGAGAAATAATACTATCAGAATCACATTTCTGAGTTATTTGGTCATTTACTATTTATATCTCAGTAAGATGCAAATCTCGAGCCCGAAACGTCCGTTTCGTCTAGTTTTTTCTGTATTGTCCTTAATTTAAAGTTTGTGTGTTAATAACCACATCTCCCTTTATGAATAATAAATTCAAATTGAAGAAGAAAATAAAATTTGGCAAGTGTCTGTTATTCTTACTGACTTGACAGGTTTGGATTTATATGAAAACAAACATATAAATGACAATTTAAAATTGTATTTTATTATATAGGCTATTATAAATTCTGTAACAGTAGTCATCAGGCTCCATGGCTCGTGTCCTGATTACGGAAAGTGAAATTCAGCTCCATTTATTTGTTACATTAGAGGAAGGTTTTAGGAAGATTGTAGGGATAAGAAAGTTCGTGGCACTTGTAGATTTAGGGAAAGCCTTTGATAATGTGAACTGGAACACACTATTAAGGATTTTGAAGAGGACAGGAATGAAATATCTAAAAAGAAGAGTTATACGTAACCTCTACCTACGGAAGGCAGTCAGCAGTAATTAGAATTGAAGATCAAGACAAGGATGCAGTCAGTCTCCCGTGTGAGGTTGATGCTGATTCGCCGTAGTTTGGAGGAGATGGCAATGTCGTCTGCTGCTGTTTGGGAGAAGATGTTGTATAGGAAGGGGGCAATGACACTTCCGCCGCGACTGATGTAGTTATTTATTTTAACAGAGGAGGTTCTGTTGGAAAGGTAGCTTAGGAGTATTCTGTCGAGGGTGTCATGTAGGAAAGCTTTAATTTTGGATAGTAGGGAAAGGTGGTGGATTTTATTAAAAGCTTTTTCGAAGTTTTTGGAGAGACGGTATATTTGATGGGGAAAGGAGTGTTTTGGACGAAAACCGTATTGTGTGTCTGGAATCAGGGAGGAGAGTTGGATAATGTAGGAAGGAGACTGACTGGACGGTAATTTTCAGGGTGTGATTTCTGTTTGTTTGGTTTAGGAATCATTATTTTGGCTGCGTGTTTCCATTTGGTTGGGTAATGGCGTGATTGAGATTGTTGTTTTCTTGGTAAGATGTTCTAGGTCTACGCAAATGATTCGTGAAAACAGCAGAATCAATGTTGGCTGCTCTGACGTCATGATTTACAGATTCCACGGAACATACTCAAGTACAGTAATCGAATTGGCGTTCGTGTGGAAATACATATATGAGAGTTTAAATAAATTATGCTTGATAAGTGAGAGAGCAATATCGCGTTAATTCCCGGTTAGACTAAATTTCACTCAGTTTACAGGTAACTTTTTTTTTTAAAAAAAAGTCCGTTAAGATACTTTGTGTGCGATGTTCCCTTTTCTTTATCTTACTTTACGTTTCCCCCTCGGCGTCTTATCGCACGCAAAAACCCAGCGAATGCAGTTTCCACGGAAGAACATTATATATAACCAGATAAACGTAGTCTAGCAAAAATTCAAACAGAGAAGAAATACTTCTATTGAGGCTCACCTATATAAGAGAATTTTGTGCAACTTTCAAAAGTCCCGCTCTTTTCCTGTCCGAATGCAGAGAACATCAACAGATCCACGCAACGTGGACTAGACGTGAAGCCAATAACATCCTCTGTCTACACATTTGTTGCTGAAAACCGTCTTGAGCCGGCTGGAGAAAGAGGGTTGAGGCACTCGAAAATTCGAGTTCTTTAGAATTGCTCGCCCAGTCCTTTTTTCATATGCAAAATAGTATAATTAATTTGAGTTAATTTATGCTAGCCCGGAAAGAGTCATGTTTCCGTGAAATTCTATTGGTGCGAATTATTCAAAACGACAGACACGAAGTAATGCCTCCTGTCTTTTTTTAAAAAAAACAAGTTAGTCTTGAATGTGGCGCGAGTCCTCAAACGATTCTTCTCTGGGGGTGGGGGACAATTATGGTGTCATCAACTAGCATCTGTAAGAATATCAAACACATTTAATTTGAGAGTAAATAGGCACTGATCTAGTGCCTATTTCCTGCGATATCCCCATTTTTCAACGATTTTTTTTACCCAATTTGATTTTTGTCGATTGTAACGCTATCTGTGACCGAAATGACTAATCGTAAGTCAAATTGGCGTAATTTTTACTGGAGAATGCGAATCGTTGAGTTTTCATATTATTAGATGTCCTCCTTCCAGGCGAACATTTTTCATTCACACTTTGTGTGGTTCTCGAGATATTTCAATGTCTTCAGATTCACTGAATACCCTGAATATTGCATACGAAAAGCTCATTTGAACGTCTGTCTCCGACGTTATCTGGTTTTGTGAAGGAGGTACAGTTCGTGTTTGCATGCCCAGTAGGGAAAGGGGAGAGCTAAGGGAAGTATTGTCGTTTAAGGAGGAACTTCCCCTCCACGTGGCTTGGCCAAACTCTACTATTATGGTTCATACGAACGGGATATGGAGACCGCGACATCTTTTTAACATAGGCTATACTTATTATCTATTACATTTTAAGGATGCGTTTATTGATGTACAACTGACAGCAATATATTTCCTAAGACCAATATTTTGAGAATTGCTTTTACACTACCAAATTTCTTCAAGATCAAAAGGAAGTAAAAGTGTCTACCACGGCTACAATATGGACGCAGTTGTCCACTGCTCATCGTCTTGACAACTGTATGTGGCATTAAGGAAACTTTATAAGTCTCTGTTCGTTGCCAGGGAATAAGGAGGATCACTTCAGAGACTTGTGGGAAAAACGTCGGTTCCTTTCAGTCCATCAACTGTCGGCGACTTGATTGCACTACCAGTTCCATTCACATAATGGTTAGGCTGTTTTTTTTATGTTTCTTGCTCCCGTAAGGCACAACAATAAAGCCTTCGTACAGTTGCAAATTAAGACAATCAGTTGTAACAAAATGGACATATGCACATGTTTCATTATTTGGATTACATCGCGGTTTGTTTTGGAAGTGTGTCACAATGTCTGTATATCGCGGTTGCTTTACGTTTTTCCTGTCGATTTTATCTTTCGCCATGTTTTATCCGACAAGTGTGGTAATAACTGTCGGCAGCAACAAGTATTTAAGATTCGTTTATCGACAGTGACGAATGGGTGTGGAGATAAGGAAAAGAATGGTCGACACGCAGGGGGCTACTGGACGAACCACGGGAAAGAAACCGAAACTCTATAAATCTGAGACCAATGACGGACAACGTCAGTATAGCCACACCATGCGGTGAACGTTATTTCAATGTAAATTTTCGCCGATTCATGGTTGTATGTTGCCGATTGAAGCCTGAACTTCTGGAACTCCGAAGTTAGAAAAATGCTCTATGTAGGCCAGCACAGTCTGGAAACGCGTACAAATCCATGCTGAAAAGTAGAAATTTTATATACATACTAAATTAAAAAAGGGTATGTACGATATTTTTAAACATTAAAAAAATTGTTTCATGTCATAATTTTAAACAATTTCCATATTTTTTTTGTAATGTTTCAAAAAATTGTATTTTATTTTGTATATGATTGTGGCAATGCCGAAAGCTTCTTCTTAATAAATTTTGAAATCAAAATTAAAATATAGTTTGGCTATTTAAACTACTGACAAAAATAAGGAAAAATTATTATCATAAACTTTTTTGTTTATTTAAATTGCTAATTTAAAATCTGCAGTACAATGCAATAAGTGAATTTTATGGTGCACAAAAGTAAACCCATTTATTTACCTAATGTTATTGAATATATATGTATAAATTATTAATATATAAACCATACCTGTCGAAAATGTCAACTGCGACTGCGCTCGGTTTGTCAAATGCCTTCCAACAAAGTCGTCGAGCGAGAAAGAGAACGCGTCGCAACGCCTAAAACACAGTTGTTATTGTGTCGTGTCCAGGACTTGACCCCTGCCCGACGAGAGACATGCGCTCCTTGATCCTGGCGCTGACGTGTGTGGCCGCGGCGGACGCTGGTGAGTGCTGCACGTGCCTGTCAGGCTGCGCGCCTGCTTAGTGCTGCTGCAGTGTGTCTGTCGGTCGCAGAGGCCGTGTGCTTCCCTGGCTACGAGCAACTGGGCTGCTTCTCCATGGAGCCTCCGTGGCAGACCTTGAGGAGGCCTCTGCCCAGGCCGGAGCCTCCGGGACTCATCCAGACCAGGCTCTACGCCTACAACAGGGACTTCCCCCTCGGCCTCGTCGTCGAGCTGTGGCCCAGCATCTTCGTCGACATGATTCCCATGAGGACGAAGAAGTCCGTCTTTGTCATCCACGGCTTCCGCACGGACGGCCACGTGCGCTGGCTGATGGACATGAAGAACGCGCTCCTCAACATTGTACGTCAACTTGTCCTTTGTGCACTTTTTTACACTCGAAATTATTATTCAAACCTACACGTAAAACCGACGTTGAATTGTTTCGGGTCGTGAACGAGTTTCAAACCAAGCCAGAATATAAAATAGTTAACCTAATTAATATTTATTTTCTGTACATGCATAAGCGGATTTGGTTTATCCAGTGAACCATACTTGAAAATATTCTGCGCGCGCAAGATTTTGGAGTTCCCGTTACTCGACACGTTTGACGCTACCCTAAATTTCTTGTTCTTCAGAAACGCCTTCCGATTAGCCGATTTGTGATTGTCATGGCAAGATTGAGAGAATTAAATAAAGGGAGAATATTTTCCTCCCTCAAGGTACGCGACGTATTCTTCGCTCCTCCAGTGCACCGAAAAATTTTAAATTCCAAAATCCAAAATCTCTAAAAGTACCAGGGATATTTTAGTCTCTTTTCAAGTAGCGTCCTTATTTAGTGTGCAAACCCTTTACAAATATAAATTAAATATATTTTTTCTAGGTTTGAAGCCCAATATTTCTGTCTAAGGACCATATAAATATTTAAAAGTCGCCCACATGAACTGTCATATCATTTTCAAAGAAACTGCATTGTGTTCGGTACATTCGGGCCTACAAATCAAATCTGTACCTATTTACCTAATATTATTTTTCATGAACTCCGTGTTAACACAAAATCCTCAATTAGTGCTTTATAGTTACATTATGTAAACTATTAATGATAATTAGATACCTTTAAGAGTTGTCCCTATTAAAAAATTTGTTTCTAAATTACAAGATGGCACAGGCATAATTTCCACTTGCTCTAGTTTGATACTAATAATTTATATAAAATTATTAGTATCAAACTAGAGCAAGTGTAATTTAGGCCTGTGGCATCTTATAATATAGGAACTATTTTTTTAAATAGGGACAACTCTTAAAGGTATCTATTTATCATTAATAGTTTACATAAAGTAACTACAAAGCACAAATTGAGGATTTTGTGTTAACACGGAGTACATGAAAAATAATATTTAAATTTAATAAAAGATGACTGCCAATTTTTAAGCCGACACAATGAAACTTAAAAAAAGTAGTTGTGATCTTCCAAAACGTCAACAAACAAAATAGGATTCTTTTTTGAGATGGTGAAGTAACCAATTTACTTTTTCCTTGTATGACTTGGTATGGATTGACCCTTTAGTATTAGAAGAGCGTTCGTATTCGCTATATACTGTTAAGTGTGTAATTAAATATCGCAAGGGAAATAATAAAACGATACTCAAGGCACCACGAGCAGAGGACAAAAAGGCCGATATATTAGGGAGACGACGGGAAGAAGTTGGAATAGAATAGCCCAAAATCGCAGAGAATCAAATACAACCATGTAAAAGGGTTCATAAAGTAAACAATGAGGATATATAAATAATTGTAGAAGACACAATAATAATTTTATTTGATGCTTTTCTACGCAATTTCTTGTCGTCAAGCTTTCCTAATAAATCGTAACTACACGAGGGGAAGATGGACGCCATCCTCACTTCACCCAGGTTGAAAGACAGTGCGTAATTTTGACGAAAAGCCTGATGATAGAAAGACTGATTCTTCTAGAACTGATGTGAGCAAAGTGGGGCAAATGTGTAACTACGAGAGTCACTCCAAAAGTAATCAACACTATTTTTAATTACATTTTACTTCTCATTTTACATCTTTGCAATTTGCGGAGTTCGTAGATACGTCCTTTCATTTATTAAATACGTTCCCGCGAGTGGCGCTGTCAGAGCATGTCTGCTGCAAGAGATTTTGTGGTGAAAGACAATGTTCGGGATACCCCTCGCGGCGGCAGGCCCCACACCGCACCTACACCTGACAATATGAAGACACTTAACGACATGGCTTCGGCTGAAAAACGCACCACAGTGAAAGAAAAGGGATGCTTTGCTGTTGCACGACAATACACGGCCAGAGATCAGAAATCTTGGACCTCTTTGGTAAACTGAAGGAATCCCTTCATGAAGATGACTCCCTAGTGAACGCTGCCGGACTAGACTCTTAGCACGTGGGTATATAGGCCCTAGTTCCTAGATGGCGTAAGGCATTTTGAGGGATGGGGATTGTGTGAGAAAATGAAACTTTATCCTACCCACTGTAAAAACAGGAAAGATGTAGAATGGCAAATAAAAATAGTGAGCATTAGTTTTGGAGTGACGCTCGTAATTGGGATTAATGAAGGAAGACTGCATTTCAGGACGACGTGAACGTGTTCGTGGTGGACTGGGGTAAAGGCGCCGTGGAGCTGAACTACCTCCAGGTGGCCGCCAACACGCGCGTGGTGGCTGCTGAGTGCATCAGGTAAGTCCACGGCTTCTTTCATAGCCCTCCACTAAATCCCACGTGAGACACGACCAGAAATATGTCTAAGGTCCATTTTGATCGTTGACCAAACAACAAAATAACTACGTTGGAATTTACTTTGCTCCCTATACAATGAATATTGTATATATAATTATGTGGAATAGTAAATTGTTACAAGAAACGTTATAGATAGATATTGATTAACATGGGAGATATAAATTTAAAATTTGACTTCAGTGGTATTTTGTGTGTGAACCCCACAAGTCGTTAGGAATTATGTTGTAATAAGATGTTTTATATTGATGCTAATGGTTTTACTTATAATGGCACGTGCAATTAGAACGGTAAAGATGGTTCGTTGTTGTTGTGGTATTCAGTCCTAAGACTGGCCTCCATACTAACCTATCTTACGCAAGCCTTTTCATATCCGCATAACTACCACGTCCCATTTCTTACCTAATCTACTTAGCGTATTCCATCCTTTGCCTCATTCTTCTGTTCTTATCCCACACACTTCCCTCCATTGATAATTTTACAAGACCCTCATGTCATAAAACGTGACCTATTAATCTATCTATTTTCTTGGTCAACATCCTCCATATTGTTCGCTATTCCTTATTCTGCTTAGAACTTCCTCGTTAGTGATTCTATCCACCCATCTGATATTCAGCATTCTCCTATAGTACCACATTTCAAAGGCTTCAAATCTTTTCCTTTCCGCAACTCCTATCGTCCACGTTTTGCATCCATATAACGCCACACTCCATACGAACATTTTTAGCAATGATTTCCTAACATTCACACTTATGTTAGCCGTAAGTAAATCCCTCCTTTTGGCGAAAGCCTTCCTTTCCTGCGCTATCCTACTCTTTATGTCTACTTTACTTCTACCATCCCCAGGAGCAGAATTCCTGAACTTCCGTCAAAATATCCTTTCCCAATCTATTATTCCACTGTTTCCCATACTACACTCCATTGCCTTGGTTTTCCCTCTATTAATTTTCATATTGAATTGTTTCTCCAGGACCCCGTTCATGCCATTTATTATGGTTTCCAAGTCTTCTGACTGGCCTCCTACTACTAATATATCATCAGCAAAGCGTAAGGTTTTTATTTCTTCTCCTTCTTCTCGAATATGTTAATTAAATAATTATGTATTCCTCAGAAATAGATGAATATGGCAAACTAGTCGAAAGCACCTGTGGTGCTGAATTCTCTCTAAATAAACGAGTGAAGTAGCCGGCAACCTAAAATTGGTGTTTCAACAGTTATAGTTAACCTATAGATGAACGATATGAGTTACAGAAAGGAAAATAATGGAAGCCTTCAATACGCGGTGCTACAGAAGGATAGTAAATATCAGATGGGAGGATAGAATTAGTAACCAGGAAGTTCTAAGCAGAATAGGGAAAGAGAGAACAATATGGAGGAATCTAACTAAGAGAAGGGAAAGATTAATAAATAGGCCACGTTTTGAGGCACGAGGGTCTTGTAAAATTTGCATTAGAGGGAACAGAAGAGGGAGGTCGAGGATGGAATACGGTAAGTATATTAGGGAGGATGTGGTAGTTAGGCGAAAATGAAAAGGCTTGCGAAAGGTACGTTAGCATGGAGGGTTGCATCAGTCTAGTCTTAGGACTGAATACCACAACAACAATCCAAAGATCGCGCTTCAGAAGTGTTTCGGGAATTGGAAGAAAGGCTGGCGAAAGCGTGGAATATCTAACGGGAACCATTTTGATGAATATATATGAATGTAAACGAATAAATAATTTTTTTAAAAAAAGGAAGAAAATTCCCGTCACCTTCTTAAAAACACCTTTACAAGAACAATTTTCATAAAATTACCTGTCAATCACAAATAAATTGTATATATGAAAATATTTATATTATGTGTAAGGTTCCTGAGGTTTCTGATGAGCCATTTCGGCGTGGCACCTTCAGACATTCACATCATAGGGCACAGCCTCGGGGCGCACGTCGGGGCTTACATGGGCAAGGCAGTAAGAGGCATAAGGAGACTCACCGGTAAGCAGACCAACCAACCATCGCACTGTCACCCGACACGCAACAATACTTTCAACTGTACGTGTGTGTGTGTGTGTGCAGCTCTGGACCCGGCTCAGCCGGGATTCGAAGACTACGAGGAAACTGTCAGGCTCTGCAAGACAGATGCAGAGTTTGTAGAGGTCATGCACACGGACGGCAAGTTCTTCATCCCTTACGGAGGCCTGGGAATGATAAAGCCCTACGGTAATTACATGACCCCTTCTACAATAATAAAACACAACACAAATCATAACTACAAAAACAATACGGACAAATTTCTGATGAAACAAATACCATTCCACGAGAAGCTTTGTAGCGTTCAGACCAAGTAAGTGACGAACTCAACTGCAATGCTAAATAAACAAAAGGACGGCAAATAAGTCAGCAATTAATTTTATTACAATTTAATTAATCCAAATACATTTCGTCTGACTTTTGAGAATTCATCACGCATATTACAAACGTATCATTACAATAGATTACGGTCTGCTACCTAGAGTCTAAAGTAAGCCTTTTTTTACACATTACAATAATTCAGAAATAAACAATTACTAAAGCAAATGTATTAAAGTTTCACCTAATTTCTAGACTAATCTACTTATTCATCTAGTCTAGCGAGTCTTTGCAACAGGACTACATTATAGCCTTTCATGGTATTCCATTTCCAACCTCGTGTTAGCGCCTACCTATCAGCGCTGTTCGAGTAGGTTCGTGGCTGTTACCTTCCTACACGCTCCTCCACTTTCCCTAGTCAATTCTTCCCAATCCGGAAATCCCGAGCATAACGAATTCCGCCATAGATCGGTACTAGCTGGACTTAACCTTCATTGCTCTTTCTAGAAGTTTGCAGGAATACCATGTTTTTTTTTTGTTGTTAACTGTGAGTCTGCATCTTTAAGTTGTTTTATAGACCCGGACCCAGGTTTATATCGTTCCAAGGATGTTAATTTTTTGTAGGAGCACCCAGCTAGCATAACCTATCGGAGAACTTACTTTCCATGACATTGTACGAGCTTATCTGAACATGCTATTTGTTCCTCTTTTCCTATTTCTTTCTAAATTTTTCCATCTCTATTTCTGACATTTCATTTGCAAGATCATCCCAGGTTGCCACCTTCCGAGGATCTATTAGTTCTTCGATTGAAACATTTCTTAACACTTCTTTTAGTTCTGCCAAGAGCACATTCCAGGACCACGTGCTCCAGAGATCCCTCGTTACCGCAGTCACACCGACTATTACTTTTCCTATTTATTCCTTCCAGGTATAGCCCATACGGGCCAAGTCCCGAAAGGACACATCCCACGAAATGTATGAGGCCAAGAATTGTCTTCGTTTCAGGTCATGTAGACTTCTACATGAATGGAGGGACGACACAACCGGGATGCCTGTCATTTCGACTCTTCCCCAACACTTCCAACTTTTGTACATCCGGCAACTATTTGTTAGATGGTAAGCACCACAGAACGAAAGGGTGATTAAATAGATACTAAAAATAGTCACTTGTAGCACCACCGTACTTTACAATTGTCACAAATGCAACGATCACATTTATGGCAGCAAGTTGTTTGGATCCTTTCACAGAACTGTTTGAGAACGGAGCGTGTTCTCATTTCCGAGCCTTCCAATATTACACAGAGGTACTCAGTAATAGACTGTGCACATTTTGGGGGCACAGGCGCACAGGAGACAAATCGGTGATAAGGTATTGTCATATTGTTTAAACAAGTAGATAACTCATACGATGTGTCAGAAAACATATTTCATCAAATTTCAGTATACTGACTGCCCACTACTTCAATTTTGACACTGTGCAGAGCAGGTGTGACATAGACTCCTGTTTACCTCTAAGCTACCAAAGCACGGACTACCCTGCCAGAGGTACCTTCAATATTAACACCAGGTCATCCAGCCCCTACTGCAGTAAGTTCCAATTTACATTTTCTGATGGTAGAGGCATAAAAATTTAACAAATTGAAATTCAGTGCTTTCTGCTTTCATCTGATGGGCAGATAATCACCCAATTAGTTTATAACACACAGGAAACTTCCAGTACTATCTTTGCCAAACTGTAGAGCGCTTAAATTTTACACCCCTTTATTCATATAACACTGATAACAGATTTGTGTTAGTTCCAGATCCTGTGGTGGATGCAGTTATGAAAAGAGAATATGACAAATACAAATCTAAACGGCGAAACAAGTTCCGATAACCTCATCGCTAACCGAAAAGGACTTAAAAAATTAGTTCAGAAAAGAGGACTTTTTAATGGTGGTAATCTCATTGCTGTGGAAACATCTTAGCTGAAAGCAGAAATCAATTTTCCGCACATTCTTCAAGATAAATCCCAGTGGAACCGACTACATGCAAAATGGAATGTAGTCTTTATCAAAGGAAGTTTTTCTTCACACAGTAGAATGTATTGCAGTAATAAAACTTTACCTTTGAGCTGAATCCCAAAACTCATCCATTCATATTGGACAAAATAAAATGGTTACTGAAGTTAGCTTGTTTTTGAGTAGCACAAAAATGATAAATGGTTCAAAAAATATTTTCTGTATTAGACTTATTAACTGAAATTATCACATTTTCAAAGCAATTGAATGGATACTAGAAAAATAAATAAATAAATCACAGCTAGTTAATTCTCAAATATTTATTCTTTGTAGAAAATTGAAAGAAATCCGAACAGTCAAAATCAACAGGCAGGTTCTAATTGAAACCTGACATAGTACCACACTACACAGTTACAAATTATTTTATTCAGCAGATATATAATACAATTTCAATTTTGTTACAATACGAGATACACATTTAAATTTGTCCACATTTTTAAATACAGATTTGAGTAGAATTAGGGATTAAAAGGGGGAAGGGTGGCATGGTCCAAAAAAACTCACCTGATGAACATGAATGAATATTCGGATGGCACATACACTGCAAGGAAAGAAAAATAAACCTAACAATGAAGATGTCCTTGATGAATGGAAGTGAACTGCTTCTGAAATAAAAAATTAGAACATGGTAAAAGAATAAATGTATTATACGATGGCTGTAAAACTTCTGTCTTGCATCTAATGGGACATATGAAACTAAATACCTTTAATACTTGAACAATATCTACAAACTTCAGTTAGAAGTATCTAATGTGATACAGCCAGCGTATAATGTGTCTGCTCCTTCGGTGCTGGAACCTGTATAGAATGTAAAGTTAGTTAAATGACAATCAGACTTGCATAAAGCTGCACTTCAACAATATTTTTACATAGGGACCAAACTGCATACGGTAAGCAAACCACTATCGTTAAAAAAATTGTCATTTGAGGAAAATTAATGTGATTTATGAAAATGCACAACATTGTAAATGACAACTATTGCAACAAGAAAAGTCCATCTCGGCATTTGAAAAAAACTGAACAATCTGATATAATTTTTATAATATTATGTTGATTTTACCAACTGTCAGAATTCCTGTCTTAAAACTAGGACGAAAATTTAAACCTCAAAAGTAGAGGCATAGGTTATTTATAATTTACAAAAATACAGTATTCCTGTCAGTCGCATAGTGCTAAGCCTCATTCAAGGGGGACTTAGCTAAAATCATGGCAAAAAAATTACAGATAGACCTGATATGAATTTTGTTTCAAAATATTATTTTCTCAAAGTCGGTTCAGGTTTTATGACCTGTTTCAAAACTCACACTCCAGTGTGAATAAAAAGTCTTTAGAGAAAAATCCAGTGTAAGAAGTTAAAACAAATCTTTACCAAGGGCAGATTTCTTTAGTTTTAACTATTAATTTCTACAAATAATTCAATACTAACTAAGCCAGACTATATTTTAAGAGGTCAGTTTTACAAGGAAATACAGCAAGAAATGTGATAACCGACCCACACAACCCAAGTCATGATTTAACAATTCATTAGGAAATACACACAATGAAAAACGCCTCTTTTGCAAACTAAACAATGAAAATATAACACAAGAAATATATATTCAGAACAGAATTATTTAACTTCACATACAACAATTTCCTAAACATCAGAAATACTTCCTGTATATTGAGCTGGCAGGATTTCCCAGTGAATTTTGTAAAAACTAATTGATTTATTCTTAAATAACAACAGGAATTAGTTTGCATTCTGGTCTGCAAGTCCGCTCTCACCTGTTGAAGGAACAAAATGTGTTTAGTAAAGGGTTGCCATATTTTGTAAAAAAAAAACAGTTTTTAATGTCTGATAGCAACAGGAATAATTATGAGACATGTGCAACATCAGAGAATTGAAAACATACAAATTATGGTAACCCTTTAATGAAGGAAAGGAGACCTGAAAAAAAAAATTACCAGTCATGAAAAGTTCACAATTTGAAAATATTTATGCAGTAACATTATAGCCTGATAGACAAGTTACTTGTTTACGGTGTTAAGTGTTCTAAATATGTAAAACAATTCAGGTAGAATTCTTTTACACAAACAGAATCTGAAATCAGTGGTTTTACAATACAGATCAATATGAACATATCTCACAGAACTGTATTCAATGATGTTTATATTCTCATTCAAGAAATAAGAATTTAAAAAGTTGATGCTTTTCCTACTTTTTGATAAAAAAGTTATAGTAATAAACATAAGAGCTAAAAGAAAATTTAAATAAATCAGAATGTACACAGAAGGAAGTATACAGAGGAATCTTAAAGCAATTGGACAGGATTCATTTCGTAAGAGAAGGAACCAGTTAAGGATAACAGAATTTTTAGAATTACATTCTGACAATTAGTTCAAAGAGAATGATGAATTGTTTTCTTCACACACGAATGTCATCCCTTCAATACCACACTTAGCAGTTCAGTTATCTTCATAATGACTAGAGGAATTAATTATCTTGTTGCTCCTTTTGTATAGGTTAACACACACTTCATCATAGCTTGAATTGTTTGGCACTTCACTTCTGAAAGTATGATGCTTATATTAAATTTCAAGGAACTTTTCTTTTCTCACTTAAAAAGTTAGGATTCAGTGAATGTGAAGTCACACTCTTAACAGAACAGGCAGACATCCATTTCATTTTAGATTTCTTTAAAAGATACACCACGTTTCAACATTTAATATCTTGTGATCAAGTTGGAACCCTAGTGGCTTTCATAAGGAATTAAAATGTCACACAGGTTATATGGAGAATCACATACTCTTAACACTTTCTAAATATTGCTGCATCCTTGCACCTGAAAGTCATGAGATAGAACCCTTTCACAAATGTGATCAAATTCATTTTACATTGTCCAAATATATCAAGACTGGAATGTCCACAACTTTTATGTTCCACCACCCCAACTGAAAAAAAGTGCTATTTCAGTTTCCACAGATTGCTGAGTGATATGGTATCAGCCTAATGAGATTCTGAATTTATCACTTTTTCACATTATATTTTACGAATATAGAAGCACAGATTTGTTGTCTACTATGTCCATCTTATGTGCACATTATATAACATTTGGCAGTATTTTCCACTGGTCTGATAAATGGTTATCCCTTGAGTCTTCAAAATAGGTTTCCATAACAAACTTTTTATACTACTGCTGTTCAGACTTCTTTATATTTACAAAACTGTCAATTCTCCTTATTTTTTCCTTTTCATTAGTTCTTTCCCATCTGATATTCATTCATGTTCAGTTTTTTCCAAGACTGGGGTTTTATCTCTATACACTTCTCTATTGAGAATCTTATCTTCTCCAATTATAACTTATGATTTATTGAGCAAATTCAGGATCTGAATTTTTATTACCACAATCTTCTTCTTACATTCTGCCATACCAAGGTTTGGTATTACAATGTTTATTAAATTTTCACAGATTGAATAAGGACTCTGTGAGAAATGAAGATTAAAATTTCAATCCCTTGTGATTATACAATTTATGTTTTGCAGTATTTGATATATACATATATATTTTTTTGCATACAGTCCACGATAAAAGCAAATATTTCATGTCAGTGCATATTATATCTTGGCCATTTCCATTTTTCAAAGTTCTGAGGTGAGAGACTTGCTGTAGATTCATTCAACTTCCACCAGGCGAGTGTTTACTATTAGCTTTGTGACATCTTAAGTTAATAATGTTAAAAACTGAATACAAAATAAATGTGATGTAATTATGAAAATTCACATTATGTAACAAACTATCACTGCAAACTGAATAAATTGCTTCTACACTTTCAAGCAGACATCAAAGAACGCATAGCTAGTTTTCACGATTAAATGTCACAAAAAGTTCTTTTCATTTATGCAAAATAAATGTTGAATATAAATTCTAAAAATAAGGTGTTAATATTTCCTCAATATTAGCCCATGAAATGAGAAGTTCTCGACTCAGGAGCCAAGTAATCTACTTCTGGGAATCCTCTTCTAGGGTCAAGTTGTGTTAAAAAGAAATATTTTTGAAGTTGCCAACTGTGGTTTACATGTAGTTTCGCCTCCAGCCTCTTGTTCCTCTGAAGCCACCTCTGGACCTTCCTCTCCCTCGTACTCGTGGGGGAACTGCGGAAAAAACACAAAGGGTGGGCATGCTGGTAATCGAAATAAGCAAACAGTTCATTCAAACTTTCTATTATATTATATTTAGTTATTTATTTTAATAGAGCATGAAACAATTGCCCAACTGTATGTCATAGATATACAAAACTTCCAAAATATTTTAACAGAAAATACACCCAAATTTATGAAGATACCATTGTGATTCTGGTGCTTACAACTTATAGGTGGTCATTAACATTTTAAGCTGGACTGTAATACAAAAAATTAGTATATGACTTTCTGGACAAATGCGTTTAATACATGGCCACAAGTTTAACGATTTAAAACTAGGGAAAAGGATTATCATTAGTACAGTTTACAGAATATTGATATTGCAAATATTGTGATTAAAATCCTTGGGCACATCAAAACCCCATAACTTGAATAGTATAAAATTTAATAAAGATGCAATATGGTATGTTACTATGATTATATTTAAAGGAACAGACACAAAATGTTTACTTACTGTAACGAGAGACCTTGTTGCTGTATTTACCACCAGGTGGAGTGTAAATCTCACGCTGAGATTTATCAGTTTTACTTAGTTTATTGGGGCTTGAATCTCCACTACCAAATGTTATGGGCGTGTGCCTTTTCTGTCCTACACTCAAGTTGTTCTCTTTCTACAACCCAAAAATAAAAAGTTAACCATAAAATAAATAAATGCCAAAGCGATTATGTATGTCTGTGTCATTCACTAAGTACTTACCGCTGAACCAGCAGTTGGTTTCCAAGAAAGACTAATTTCACTCTTAAAGCTTGGCGGACTATGGAACAGATCCTTAATTAGGGTGTTTATATTTGATGTGGTCTTCAAAGCAACAACTTTTATCTTATTTTCTTCAGATTTCAGTTCTTCTGGAGATTTTCCTTGTAGAGCTTCCCGTAATTTCTTTATGTATCCCTGAATACCACGTGCAAAAAACTGTAACCTGGAAATATAGAATCAAGTTATTTAGGTTTCAAAAATCAAACTAGTGAGAGGAGCAATACTAACCGAAATCTGAAGTCTTTCAATCTGTCAGCATCTTTGGTCAAGAATTCAGGACACTGACGACCAAGACGATGGAAACCATAAATTAGACATTCTACATATGAAAATTCCAGTCTGGGTTCTTCATTTGCATTTCCCTCAGTTTCAGTGTCAGGTGGAAGTGGCATGTATTCCTGCAACAAAATTTGACCATGAAAATGTAATATAAATATGGCAGCATATTAAAACCAAAACTACATTAAATTTGACCTCAGAGAAGAAATTATCGCTCTCGGTTCAGTTATCTACATGGTACTCAAGGCTAAGCCGAATGCTCTGATTTGGCTAATTTCATCATAGGCCTTTTTTTACTTTTAATTACTAAAAGATAATCAAAAGAAAGATTTTATTTGTAAGTAACATAATTTGTGATATAAATGTAAAAGGTCCAACACAGGCAGCCAATAACTCACAATAAGTCGTTGGAAGACTTTCTCCAACTTGATTTCAGCTTCTGATAAAGGACCACAATGTGTGCAGAGTTCGGCAAACAGCTTTAACATCTCCAGTTGAGGATCAACTCCTTCCTCCGCAGAGGAAATTTCCCCAAACTTGGGCAAAATTTGATCACAGAAGTAGTTTACAAAACGTGATGAATCTACCTGTGACTAAAGTAAAATTTCATTTTAGCAGCTATAAAATTATAGCCTCCATTACTTACTTGATAATTACATGTACAAAGAAGTTAATGGAAATTCAATTTTTAACTTTCCAGCAGATACTTCTGGCATACGCCCAAAATCATGGAGATAAAATTACAATTTACAATGCAATAAACAACAACACCAAAAACTGTTAAAATTGAGATATTTACAGTTCATAACTTACTGAAAAATATGGCAATGCATGCTTGACACACTGTATTAGCCTATCAACAACATTCTCTATTTCTGGATCACGGGTATCAAATGGTTCCCCAATGTCTGCTTGTTCTGCTACAAGATCGACCAACTCCTGCTGCCCACTCACTGTTTGACCAAGGCGTGACCATCCCAGTATTTCCATCATGTGATGGAATTCCTCTTCTGTGACAGGCTGAAAACATCGCCAATACATTTTGAGTAAATGATCAAAATTCACGTTCAATGAAACATTACAAATTAAATACAATGCCTGCACACGCTAAAAATTTTCTTTCATTCCAGCAAAATAAGCACATGGAACAGGAAGCCCTTCAAAAATATATTACCATAAAGGGGTAGAGTGCTGTCAAAAGTACAAAGGCGGCAAGTAAAAATTTTAGACTTTTGAAAATATTTCATAGATAAATGTATTATAATTGATTTACAAAGACAAATTCATATTTCTTAGTATGGATAAAACCATTTTCAAGGAGATGAGGGGTTTATGTAAACGCTGAATCTCAAAAAACCATTATCCCTCAATTTCTCAAAAGCCTTTGGAGGGCAAAGTTGTGCACCAATCACAAGTTAAGGGTGTATACGTGGGGAATCTAACTCAACCAGTTCCCCACAAAGTTTAGAAACTCTAAAAGTCATTAGGAAAACAACCAGTTTTACTTACTTGCATAAGAATCTTTTTACTTTCTGCTATCAGATAATCTTCTGAATCCTTATCTATCACCTCTCTGCCCAATGCTTTTATTTTGGAACTCAAAAACTTAAGGCACTTTTCCCGAACCACATCACTTTCACCACATATTTGGGAAAATAATCCATCCAAAGTACCTGCAAAACATGTCAAACAAATTATGCACAATATGTAAATACGGAAATGAGGCAAATAATTTCCTCCACTACAAACCTTTTGCATCCAACTTGAAGAGTGTCATCAGTGAATTGTGTACAACACTTAATTCTGAAGAATCTCCAACTTGTAACAATTGTGCCAAAATGTCTGCTATCTTACGAACATGTTTCTTGTTTTCTTTGCACAAAGATGGCAAATCTTTTACAGCTTGTTTACGTATCTAGAAATGAATGTGATAAAATCACTTAATTTTTAAGATAAAATTCATATCGGAAATAAATTCAGTGCTCTGTTAAGGGTCAATCATACTGTCCATATAAGCCAAAAGTTGCTAGTAGTACCGAGTGTGAATAGTGGGCTGATGCCATGAATGACTGATATCTAGATATTTTGTAGTCTTAGAATCAGTCTTAGGGGGTGGTAGGTACACCCAGATTCCGCCTCCAAGGTTGTGGGGCCAGGAGAAAGAAATCTACCACCTGCTTTCCCGATAGCCGCTGTCAAGAGATTAGTAACCTTGCAACTGTCCCGAAAAAGAAGCTTTCTATCAATAGCTGCAAAATATTGTCTTTTTCTCACAAAGTGGATACAAAAATAAAGAGATTCAGACAAATGGTTCAGAAAGAGAACATTATCCAGAATAGGGAACTTATTAAAAAAAAATTTTCTCATGAAATCATATAAATTGCAATATTCTAAGTAACTTTCTCAAATAAAATATAGTTTTTCCGCCCTCTATTTACTTTACAAGAGCCATTTGAGCAAGACGCAAAGCCAGCTTCGAAAATCCCAGCATATCTAAATTTGTTAGTTCTCTCCATTTTGTAAGGTTTGTCTATTAATATAAGTCGTATCTGTTGTTATTAGTTGCACAGACAATTTTTACAATATTGTTATTATAGCCAAACATGTTGACCACTTTTAATGAACTGCTCCCATTGCAGGCAACTGAAGACCGTCTGATTGACCATGTAGGTTTATGCTAAAATTGTCAGTCTGATCGATCATTGAACCCGACAGTCTTGAATGACTGTGTAGGACCCCATTAGACTTGAAATAGTCCAAGATTAATGAAAGCTTTCAAATCAGATAATATACATCTAGTGCTTAAAATTAGTCAACACAAGTACATTTCTGCTAATACTAAGAGTACCATACATACCGAAATATCTTCATCTTCACACAAATCAAGTTGTGCTTCTATGGCTTTTTCAGCAAGGGTCGGGAAGTGCTTGAAAAATCTAGCAATGAACTGAGAAGCAAGTCTTTTCTCCTTAGGTGAACCTTTCACTGCCGTCAGTATCTCCAAATATTCCTTCTCGTGCTAAAATAAAAATTTATTTTATATCTGCACACCCTGAGTGTACAAGTGACCTAGATATATAACCGAACATTATTATATAATGGAATGATCGTAAACAACTAATTTTTTAATTCTATACACTAAAAATGAACTATAGTGATTGGTAGTACTAATAATGCTTAAAAGTGACATATTTGAGGAACTATATTTAGCCTGCCATAAGCAAGGACTACACATTATTGGTATCTACTTCATCTGCACAATCAAGATATGACATGAAAAAATAAATATAATCATTTAAAATTCTCAACGAAATCCAATCTTACCTCGGATATTTTGTCTTTGGCGTCGGCCAAAATCCCGAAATTTTTATAAAGTTTCTCTATATTATCGGTGCTCATATTAAGTTAAAGTATATCCCTTGTTCGTATATTGAAAAGAATAAAATTTTGTTCAACGAACAACGTGGAAGGGTACAGAAAAACTGCAATTGAAATCTTTTCTTAGCCGCTGAAACACATTTACAACCGGGCTTTCCAAAGTTAATAGTCAAAGATGTAGTTGTTTCGGCGAAATAATTATTGAGTCAACGATAATATGAGTGTTAGCATCTCATTCAAATGCTAAAGATTATAGAGTTACGTTGTGTAATAATAAAATGTAAGTGATTGTAATTTAGATGTACATTGATGAAAAAACCTGGGTTATGATTCAATCTCAAATTTAAACCAAAATTATATTATATTAATTTTGATAACAACATTTATTAAAAATTATACAGGAGTTTTCAGTAAAAATAGAAAGATGAAATTAATTTAAACATTACAAAATATTATTCTAAAATTGTTATAAAAGAGTAATTTTGATTATAATTTGATTTACAAATCCTTAATCTATTGATCATACCTTCATTATCTAAAATATAACTTTGTACATATTATTAAATATATATTTTTTCACGTGTCGGTTCACACGTGATACTTTTTAAACCTCGGAATTCATAACCTTTACGAAATAAAACTTCCCTGAGCTTACCGACCACATTTGGCAACATACATTCCACGTATCGTCTTAATTTTTCATTGCATTTTGATTTTCAAGTTAGTCCTAGATTTTGATGACTGTCCACTAACAGTCATTTAACCTTAAAATTGTGACTTATTCTAAAACTTTTGCATTATGTTTAGATATTTCATCATTTCCTTTCATGGAATTCTATTTTCATTTTTTTAATATATATGGATTATAGAATACATTATTCTAGATTAATAGAGGAAAATTACTTAATTCTTCCTGGTTGATTGTCGACATGTGTAAAAGTACGTCAGGTATAAAATACCTTTACTAGTACAGTATTTATCACTTTTTCTCTTATAGAGCCATATTTCGTTCCGCATATCATTAAGGGTGGGTCGAAGTTGAAATGGAATTAAACTAGCTATATAAGAAATATTAATGAAATTCTTTATCTGAATGGGCATTCATGGGGCTATCAAATGAATACAGAATTTCGTAATATACGTCACATACATTTATTCCATTTCTATATCGACCCGTCCTTATTGAAAGATCCTATAGTATTAGATCACAATATGTAGACTCTGTAGGCAGAAGCTAGGCTTCAACGTGGATGTAGCAAATACGATACTATCTTATAACTATGCGTGCAATTGTTTTACATTGGATATATTATACTATAAACCTAATTCTGTCAGATCATTACTTTCATGCCGGTCCGCTTTAATGTGGCGGCCGACTTCATTGCTCGCTTTATAGAGGTTCCCCAAGATGTTCTTTGAGATACTTGTCTCAAGTCAATCAACCCTTTTCTGTTTAATATTCTTTTGTTCCCTGAAGATATACAAAGTATACCATTTTTCTGATATTCATGCCACTGCATTTTGACATTCTAACATTAGATGTAGTAAGTAAATTAAGTTGGAAGTTCATTAAAGGAGATTTTCTAATTTATTTTGCCGTCAACTAATATTCCTAAGAACTATTAACTTCGCAAAAACGATAATTTTGCGATGCTATTTCCATACATCGAAGGGCTATAATTTTCTAGTATGCCTAAAATGTTTTTTTTCACAATTAATTAATAATACATTAGCTGTAAACCAGTGCAGTAGGCGATTGAATGTTCCTCATTTCGGGGACAAATGAGTTCTTCTGCAAGTCGATCGGAAATTAATTGTAGTGAAGACAGGGAACGATGGGAATACGGCAGAAAGAAGAGAGAAATCCCAATGGTAACTATTACCAGTAGTTTTGTTATTTAATAACATTGAAACCATTCTACAGAGAGTCAATGATTCTTCTTTTTCTTGATGGTACGCATGTCTTTATTAAACTGAAAAGAGACATTGTAGTAACGGAAATAGCAAATAACACAAGTTGGACAATGTTACTCAAAGAAAAGCAGGGAGATAGAAAGACAAAACAAAATAACCGAAACAAACTAATTTCATAGTCACGAATCGGTTTTCCCTAATTTTCTAATTTTACGCACAAAATTAAATACGGAAGACGCCACCAGTGACAGAGACACGCGCGACCTCAGGCAAGGTTCAGCTCTGCTGTGCATCGGCAACGGCGGAGGCTACCCTCAGATGACCTTGCTGCTGCTGCTGTTGTTGCTGCTGCTGCTTGTTGTCAGACCACTTGCCGAGCAAGCTCTTCACTACGTACGGTGGTATCTTCAGCTGCGTAGAAGTCGGCGCTATGTAGTTCTCCGAGAACACGTTCACCTTGTACAGCACTATGGGCACCTTCTCAGCAGACTGCGGACACTTGTGCTGGTGCTGCTTCTTCTGACCGTGGCTGTAGGTCCTGCGGTCTCCGGAGCCGGCGGCGGACGCGTTCACTTCAGCCACGTCTTTCTTGAGCTGATGCTTGGTCGATAGGTCTTTGCCGGCGAACTTGGCCTGTCTTTGTTCCTGAAACTAGGTATATGAGGACCTATAACTTTTGGGTGAATATAGAACAAGGCCTGACTTGACAACAAGCAAGTTAGAGGACTTCGTCCATGGAAAGGCACACACATTTCAAAGAGATGACGTACAAAATTCGACGTCCTACACGATAACTTCGACATTTCACCTCTCAATAATGCCTAGGAGATAATTCATGCGCTCAGAAACATTTACAATGTGTTTCATCTTGCATGCCACTTACTTCTTCTTCAAATACGAATATCTCTTTGAGATATTTCTTCGTCGTCTCCCGTCATTCGGAAGGGCGTGAGAATAGTATCCAATAGCCCGACCTACCTGAGGCAGGTTTTCTAGGGTTTTCTGCATCTCCTTAGGTGAAACACCAGATAGGATCCTTAAACTTTAGCCCGAGGGCCCTAGTTCATCCTTCGCTACCTTGCTCTTCCTTCAACATCCCCCCTTTTCAATTCCCTTCCTATGCTATTAAAGAGAAGTTGCCTGTTTCAGGACCACCCTTATGTAACCTGTTAACCCAAAAACAAAACAAAAATAAATCGACTGCCTATTGTGGGTAAGGAATTTAAATTTTGATTTGCTGATATAGCTTAAACAATCACAAATTCAAGTGTTATTTTTTTTAAAACTGAATTCAATTCGTGAATTGAATATAATCAAATAAAAATTTTACCTCTGCAAACAAATTATGAATGACAATTTTGTAACAAACTGATTACGAACAGAAACGAACGAATAAATTTACAATTCCTTATAAAGAAAAAAATTCTACGAGAAAATTGAAAGAAGTAAGCAGCTGGACCTTGGCTGTGTAAATGTATTGACAGCCATTGAAACTAAGTAGGAAAATATCATCAGACATCTAACCATCGGCACAAATTCTCTTTTTAAAGGCGAAAACTGTACGGCTATTGGAGAAATTGAATTTAATATTTGATGGGGTTTTAAAATTACTATTCAAAAATCAACTGTAAGAAATGAATAATAGTGCTGTATCTAGGGGTGAATTTCTGTGCTGATGGTTAAAAGCCACTCACTTTCCAAAGCAGAGGAATAATTGTGTTAGAGGATTTCAAACATGCGCTTGAATTAAATTAAAAATGTTATGATTATGCAATTTCCATTCGCATCGGAGAAGCGGAATTGTACAAACCGTGCTCCGGCTCTACTAAAAATCTGTTGCTTCATGTTCCTGCTCCAACTCCTCTCAAAAATCCTGGTTATAGACACACCGAAATTATTACAGCTTATTTTAAACATATGGCATGTGTGTGCAAACTGAATAAATATGAATAAGTAGTTATGGATAAGAACTTCTGAATTTTTCCATAAAAAGCAGACTAAGTTTCGGAAGTGGACCAGTTGAAGGACCCACGCAAGCTCATCCTTACGTCATCTCATATTTGATACAGTAAATCTATAATATGAAGCGATAAATTAGTTAATATGTATTAAATAATTTTTAATTTTAAAACTGGATAAAATAAAGTAAAAACTTTATTACAAGTAATTGAAAAATGGATTAATTTTTGTGTAGGTGTTCATTTTGCATTGAGGTATAGCTTGCTCGGCCGTCAATTCCTCTTCAGTCTAATTTTCATATTTTTATTATTTACCACAGATTTTCCCCTTTTTCCTCATTAATCGCAGAAGTTTTTGAACAAACGTAAAATGCTTTTACTAACCACGACTTCCTTGGCTGTCATCTTCGACAAAATGGCGACCGCTCCTAAATCTTGAGTTTGCTTGTTCAGAAGAAAATAGTTGGGTCCATTCCGATGTGGCTTTATATTGTTGATGTATGAATTGTTAAGAAGGTTCTTAACTATACGAAACTGTCATCCGCCTTATTGAAACTAAATGGCGAACGTTATCATACTTATAGGATAGTGATTTTGTTAGGCTTTGTAGTAAGTCGGTCTAAGGGTTTTTCTCTGAAGTGGTGACGTACCACTGTGCGTGGAGTGAGGCTATGTTAGCAATGTCCGTATCCCCCACAATTTTAGCTAGGACTCAATATTGTTTTATGTATTTTTCTCGTTTTAATGAATTTACTTATAAGCGAAGGATGGAATTTGGCAAAAGGGGAATTCTATTCCTAAAACATATACGTCTCGATTTTCCCTTAATTGTAACAGACTGTGACGTCACTAGTAGTGCACCAATCACGAGTTAGGGGCGTATACATGGGGAATACAACTCCACCAGTTCCCCTATAGGACTTATATATTGCATATAAATGTAACTGTAATAAGTACTACACTAGAAACAACCCAAATATGTTGTCAGTGTTTTTATCGAGGTACAGATGATACTTTCCGCTGACCTCCCCCAATTGTTTTCAATATATACTTTTACTGATGTGACAAATGGCGTTTCAACGGAGGAGATGATAGTGTGGATGAACGTGGGTACCTTTCTGTTGCTGAAGGCGGAGGCGCTGTCCCCTTGCGTGTTTCCCGCGGAGAACATCTTTCGCTTCTTGCCAGAGCCTCGCTTAGCCAGGACGTAGTCGATGTCGTAGTTTTTGGGGGGTTTGCGAGGTAGCTCGGGTTCGTGGAAGCCGTACAGTTCGGAGTCGTCGTCATCGCTGGTGAGGTACATCTCCTCGTCCTCCGTCAGGACGATGCCGGGGTAGGGAAGGCGGTTCCGACGTTGCAATTTCTGAGGGCCGCTAACTTTCCTCTTGCGGCGCAACGACGACTTGGCTTGCGAATTCATACCGACATCTGACGCCTGCTTTCCCTTTTGTCTCTTAGGTGCGGACGGTTTCCTTTTTGCTAAGTAACAATTCGAAATTTTCTTCCATATTATTTCCGTCTTATTAAAACGATACATTACGCTGAAAGGCAGTACCGGATCGGTACATTTTCCTCCCTCCCAAATAGACAGAAAACATACGCAGTGTCTTCCTTCTGAGCTTTACCTTTCCAACCGCGGCATCCTCCATACTGAACTTTGCCGTGACGTCACTCAAAGTACAAAGATACGTCCAGTCTGAACTCAAACATATCGTTTCATTGGCATATCTTCGTCGTCCTCATCTTTTTCAACTATGAGACTGTGTCGTGAATGAAGTCTCGCTGAGTGATGTTCTGTATCTATCAATGATCAACATTGTGCCTCCTCCTAACTTTCCGCTGACCTCCCCCAATTATTTTCAATATATAATGTACCTCAACCTGCGCTAATGATAACCTGCCCCAGTTTGCTGCCGGTACAGTATTCTGGACAATCCTCTTAGTTGTCTTAATACGCTCCAAAAATGGTTATCCATGTATCCTTATCCTTCCTCAAGTTCCTTGTAATTTTTCGACACCGGAATTATCCTTTTTCCGAAACCACAGAAAATCCTTACAGCATAGTTCTCTGGCACCAAATAAACAACATCCCGTTCCCTTCACCTCCCTAAAGGAAACCCTCAGCCTAATTCAACATGTCCAACATTTCGAAAATGTGTCACCAAAAATTTAATCTTATCCAGAACTAGCTCCCTAATCTATTTTCCCCACCTGTAATCACGACTTTCCGAGCAACGTGACATTATTACTTAATACTAGAAGTGGGCAAGATAGACATCCTTACATTTGATTTAATTGTTACTCAGGATTTTCTATAAAGGTAAATAAAACCTCAATATTCTCAAAAAAAAAAACAATTTAACTGTTTATAATTTTTTTGTTAAAATGTTTTATCATGTATTTAATATGATGACATTTAAATATTGGTAATAAATTAATTAGATAGTGTTTCATTTTTATACCCCATCCGGTCAAATGATATAAGAAATATCCTAATTTCTCTTCCAACATTTGCGGATAAAATGAATATTTACTTTTAACTACTCTTAGAGAAATATGTTGATATAACTTCGTATCTAACTGGCAATATTGAATTTAAAACATGGCCAGTTTTCTAAAATCTTCCGTATATATTTATACATTACATACTTGAAAATACTATATGTGTAAATAAACAATGCACTTTAATTTCTCTTTGTTGCCGAGTGAATTGGCCAGGGAGTGGGGGAAACAATCTACATATAATATTATAAAGCTCTTTGATTTCCGCCACGTCACCTTTAATATCTAGAAGAATTCTACGATTTGTCTTTCACTTCACTTCACTTCACTTCACTTCTTATATCCTTCTAACCGATCCACAAAAAATAACATCCTACAAGTATTACACGGAAACCTAAGTTCAAATATATCCATCCCTGAAATTATTATGCATGTTCCCAAAACTTCCAAGAATTGCAGCTGTTTGGACTTTTTGTCATACTATAAACATCCCATCGCAAATCAGCTGAAATAGTTTAAACTGAAACGTGCCTTTTTTCGCTCCAACCCGTCCAAAGCTTAAAGTCACCTCCCCAACTAATAGTGTTCAAAATAAGTTTACTTATATTATATATGATAACCTTGGCTTTAAATCAGTCAAATTTTTTTTACAATTCAGTAATGAATAATATTTATTAACATCGTTAAGGGGCTCGTAAACGAGCAACAAAAATTTCACATTGCCGGCAATATTTCAGAAAATTATGGCGGCAATGTGTTGCCCTAGCTACGGACGGGCAATGTATTGCAATGTATATCCCGGCAATATTGCGGCCACATTGTAACCGGAACATTTCCCGCTTACACACGTAGTACCTGGTTTAGACCTTTTTTAAATGAACAATTCACAATTTAAGCAACGAACTGATTCTTGATTATCTATTCAAAAACGTCGCCTTCTATGTCAAAGGAAGATTGAATATTTCCTTAAAAATAGATCATTGTAGGGAAAAAGGATACGGCGATCGGTGATGGGGAATACAACACCAATCTATACGAGATTGGCAATTATTCAAAAAATATTTTGACGGGAATGCCCTATACATCTTTGACGTATTTATTCAGTGTCCTATTGAAGTATGCATAGTTTTAAAGGAAGGATTAATTGAGTTTATTTAATTACAGGCTAGACCTCTTTATTTGCTGAAAAATTATTTTAAAAATTAGAAATTACTTTGTAATTTTTTTGTTACTTTTCAAAAAATGACCAATATATAGGTTTCACAAGTTGTAAAATTTGTTGGCTATTGTTTACCAAAAATCTATTTATTTACTTCGTATTCTCTAATGACCCACGTCTCAAATTGATGAAATTGTGCATCCATAAATGCAATAATCCATGATTGGAATAATGAATAATATTTAAACGAAACACTGAGAAGGAGCGACGGTAACCACATCTAATATTAATTATTAACTCAGCTGATTGGCTACAGAGACCTCTAGGTGAGGGCTGGGGACTAGTATTGCTGGGCAATATTGCATATTTTCGATACCGGACCGAACTCACCGGCAACACCCCGGCAAGTGGTTGCAATACGGGTAATATTGCTCAGCAATACTGATATATTGCCGGGAAATATGTTTATATTGCCGGAAATGTTGCTGGATTTTGGCAATATTGCTTGGCCTTGATTGCCGACCACATATTGCCGTAAAAAGTTGCTCGTTTACAAGCCCCTTTAATATCTTTCCGCCATGCAATTTCATGCGACATATACATATAGTCAAGACAAGTTTCCACTTGTTAAAATCGTTCTTAGCACAAACCGAGCAATGTGTGAAAAAATCAATATAAATCATGATTTTTAATCTGAATTTTCCATTAAACCAATTTCACTTAAACGGGAAAAAGAATTTAAACTAGTTACAACACCATCGCTGTCATCGAGAAGGAACAGAAAATATAATACCATAGTGAATTCAAGATAGTACGCTAAAAAGTAAAGGTTTTGTTCTCAAAATATTACGTAAAATGTTATGCTCATACTATGACTGTATAATCTCCATTGTAATACAAGTTTACCTGCATAAATAAAAGTTAAACCCCAAGTTAGTAAATTTTTTTTTTATATTTCCTGGTTTTAGGTTGGGAAGAGATATTACGAAGGAGGTTAAGGAATTCTGTTATGTGGCAGCGTAATAACTAGAGTCGCATAGCACAGGCAAGGAAGGCTTTCGCAAAAAAGAGAAATTTACTTACGGGTAATATGAGTGTGTATATTAGGAAATCATTGTTAAAAGTGTTCATATGGAGTGTGGCGTTATATGGGTGTGAAACGTGGACGGCAGGAGTTGCAGAAAGGAATAGAAGCGTTTGAAATGTGGTAAGATTGAGATGGGTGGATAGGGTAACTAACGAGGAAGTTGTAAACAGAATAGGGGAAGAACATCCAATATGGACGACTGAACAAGAGAAGGGATAGATTAATAGGCCACGTTTTAAGTCATAAGGTCTTGTAAAATTAGCAATAGTGGGAAGTGGTGGGGTTAGATAGAAGAGGGATGACATGGATGTAATACGCTAATCAGATTATGCAGGATGTGGGATTGGGTAGTTAAGTGGAAATGAAAAGGCTTGTACAACATAGGTTAGCATGGAGGGTTGCATCAGACCAACCCAAGGACTAAATACTACCACCACCACCACAACAACAACAACATTTCATTTAATAAGGAATATCAGGAAGAGTTGTGATGAAGGTAAGGTGGTACCACGATATCACAGAACTAATCTCTTGACATAATCGGCAGACACGAGTTCTGATTGTAAATAGCATAAATCTAAGGTGTTGATGTTAAGCTGCTTCTAAATTCCTATTGGCAAAGATTTAGGAGTGATGCTCAGAGCACAACACTCAACACACAAATTTTCGTTCAAAAGGTGAATTATTCAATCAGTAGAAGAGTTTTGCGCTCTAGAGATCTGCTAAGATCAAAAGAAAGAATTATGACTACTTCTCGCAAAGTGGTAGGTGAGACTTGAGTAGGAGACATCGTCAGTGGAAAGGCGGTTGATCGGTCACACTGATAATATAATCGTTTGTAAATAAATTGATTAAATTCATATTTATTTTTTCATTAAACAACCCAACCCTCTGATATAGTAGGCATATGATCATTCCGGATGTAAAGTATCAGACACACATAACTTATTGGTTGCTGAAACTTCTTTCATTACATGACTACACAACTAATTCACTTATTCTATTACTAATAATACTTTTGCTTACATGCTTTCTTAACGGAGAATTTTTGCATATTTCCAGAATTTCTCAGCTTGATCGTAGCAGTTGTTTCCTAGAGGTCATCATCGCTGTCGTTGCTGGGACAACGTTTTGTGCAATGTTGTCGGTGCTTGTACGTTCATTGGTTACACGTCAACAACACAAATGGGGAACAAAGATGCGCAGGTGAAGAAGAAAGGGAATTCTTAGTCTCAAAACGAGAGTCTATTCAATTTTTTGTATTATTATTTCCGCGAGGAAAAAGAAGTAGCATTAGCAGCGTTATACATCTGAAAGATAACATAATAAAGAGAAAATAATATTTGTAGGATATGGCAGTCTTTTTGTTAGCATGACGAATTATTCTTACTCAAATCATTAAAAGAATTTTAAACAAAAGTTTGTAATTTGCTGATAATGGTAACAAGAAAACTTCGTAATGGTCTTTCAAAAGCAATGATCTTATTTCAAAAAAAAAGTTTCTTTTAAATTTTTAATAATTTTAAAATTTGTTTAGGAACACAAGCTTTTTAAATCACGTTTAAGAACGTTCAGTGGTCCCTCTGGACTCGCGCATAAATCTATATTTATATATAAAGTAACAGAACACTATTTTCCAGATATTTTCAGATCAATTGCTGCCTTAAACCTTACACTACTTTTCCACATAGTCACCGCGGTTATACAGGCACTTGTCAGAACGGGAAAACAGTTTTCGTGTGCCTTCATCAAAGAAAGATGCCGCTTGTAATGAAAGTAAAATCTGCCCTTCCTTTTAACACCATCATCGTCGTTCAATTGTTTCCCACCTGGGAAATTTCTTCAGATAAAGAAACAGGTGAAAATTAGTTGGCCGCAAATCCGTACTGTAGATAGGTTGGTCGAATCTTTCGCAACCAAATGATTCAATCAGATCTTGAATTTGCTTGGTGGTCAAAAATTGTATGTAATGAAGGAATTGGTGAGGAGAAGGTTTTATGAAATTAGCGACAGGAGAACTCACCCACAATCCTGTGTCAGTGCTCTTTAATAAGAATTTACATTGTTTTGATTGATTTTGGTAAGTTTTATTCAACAAATTACTTGGCGTTCAAGGAATATAGACTCTTAAATTAATCGACGGCAGAGTTGAGTTAAGACGGAGCTGCTTGTAATTCGACACGAAATTGCCCGGACCCGGTACGTTATATATATTGCTTTTAAGTCTTCAAAGAACCATTTACTATTTGTCCTCCTGAGCGAACTTCGATATGGTACTCTGAGTTCATTTCAAGCCATTTCCTGTGGATGATTCACATTAAATTACTGAAAGACTCTCTGACACACACGCCGAGACCATATCTTATATTATGGTAGTGGGAAGGGAAGTATATCTACTTTAGCAATAACAGTGATAAGATACTACGATTTAAAATAGGAAGAAAGACGATACCGGCGACTCAAACGCACGAATGAGGTAAGACTTTGAAATCTAAGTGAATTTAGTGAACAAAATGAATACGCTATGCGCTGGGGTTTCATATCCTTAGTAAGGATAGCCTCAAAGGACATGTTCAGAACAATAGTTAACATTTAACTTGTCTCCCGGCGAATCTCTACTACGTTTTTAAATTCAATTATCACTTTTGAATTCGGAAAGCGCTCTTCCCCGCCTACTCCCTTTCTAACTTATTCTCCGCCTGATTTCGTTTTTAATTTTGGTTCTTGCTTTCAAAAAAAGTTTACGAGATTCAACAGGTCTTTTTATTTCTCTCTCCGTGCAAACATTATAAACTTAATTGAGAATAAGTTCGATTCCTGGAAGACTCGACTCAACTGAGTAGATCCTTGGTTACCCGCCGTTATTTGTTAATGTAAGTGTTGAGTATCTTAGTTCAGTAACAGAGTATTATATTTTTAGAGACGTTTCTTTCTTTCGTTGTTTGTTTTTGTTGATTTTCCTCCGACAATTCTTCGGAAAAAAAATTGAAAAAATCCGCAGCGTATCACGCAGTAAATGTGATGACAGATCAATGTTTTTTTCCAAAGTCCGTAGATTAGATAGACGGGACTGATATGGACATACTTGAGTTCGTTTCGTTTATAGTTGATTCGAATACATAAATGCCGAGTCTAGTGATCAAATTGAAGCACTGCGAATGATGTACAATTTTTTCGAGACTTTCCAAATTGTAATTCTTTAATTTTTTCTGATGATTTCACGTTCTTATTGTATTTTTCGCATATGGTTTAAATATTTTCATACAATTCCTCCTAGATTTTTAACATGACCTGCCATAAATAGAAAAAAAACCCTCGTCCACATAGTGACTGGTGCTTCATTAACACAGAGCCCGAATTAAACAGAGAATGTCAGAAGTAAAGGACATTCGGGTTGAATAACTATCGTTCAGTTGGAGTAATGGAGGATAATTTAGAGTTGGAAATGCCAAGATGGCGCAGATTTAATTTGCTAAAAAATATATGCTCATTTGGATACTGAAGATTTTAATTTATTTTTAGAGGTGGTAATGGGATTGGAGGACTTGTTAAAATGTGTTTCGTAATGTTATACAAGATAGCGTCTTATTAAGTAAAATATATTAATTATGAATAATAATCATACATTTGGAATATTTCAATTTATGTCAAAATTGTTTGGATACTGTTTAATGCCAAATAAATAAACCATGAATCTATCCTCTTATTTTATTTCTCCAAACAAAGTCAGATACAGTAACCCGGCAATCATGTGGAAATTGAAAAAGATTCATACATTATAATATAAAATCAGGTTGCTTAATATTTTATCATAAAGTCAAATACACTAAGTATAATATCAAATCATTAAAAAAATTCATTTTAATTGTGTTTTGAAGATGAGTCTGGAGAGAGAGAGAGAGTAGGGGAGAGATACATGAGACTGTCGCTCGTAGCGAATAGTAAGAGACAGTGTCTGTCTAATGCTTTCGTAAAAGATTAGGCAAAAAAACCTATAAAGATAAGATAACATTCATAAAAACATCAAGTTCTGCGATAAGGGGATAGTATACGTAAAGAGAGAGAGAGACTTTTCCGAAGAATGACCACGCCTGCTGCTGGACAATAGTTCAGCGGAAACAGGGCGGATAACACGGATTAATAAAGAGATTACGAAAGGTTACGAAGAAACTCTGAAAAATGCCCGTTTTTAGTTTCCTGTTATTCGCAAATAAGTTATTAGTAGATCTGTGGGAAACGTATGAGTACGATGGTGTCATTTCTAATTCATTACTAAAATGAAAGATAACGAACGAATATGGGCTCATGAAAGAAAGGTGACGGAGGAATAGCAAATACATTCGGCTGGATAATCCGAAAGTTGACGTAGAAAGTGGAATAAGTCTCCCTCACGTTGTTGTTATTGAAACCTCTCCCACACGATACGAACATCGTGACATCGGGATGCCCCATCGACGTCATCAGAAAAGGTACTTTTGTTGTTCCACGTGAATTAGACGTCGCAAACCGTAACGCTGACCGCCAACAGCTGTAATAGTTGGATTAATACACACTTTATCATTCGTCCATCGGAATGATGTAACTGGAAACTTGATTCAACTGACAATATAACTTTTTGCCAATGTTGGTTTGAAATGTTGCTGACAGTGTCGTGTGTGGACGCTTGCAGATAACAGTCGATCTATTGATCCTCCCAAATCTGATTTTTTCCCCTTCAGATAAACTACGAAAGCACACGGGTGAGGCCGTTGCAACGCTAGGAGTTGAGTATTCCCTCTCTCAGTGTATGTGTGCGTGTGTGTGTGTGAGAGAGAGAGTGTGTGTTGATTTGCATGAGAAGACCATTGTTACAGTTGTAAAGTTTCTATATACAAAGTGTGTTTCGAGATCAATCGAGCGAGTTCATCCTGAATACTAATACCACCCACCACTTGTCTGCAGGCAATAACACAAAGCATCTCCAATTTACACAGAAACACATCAAGTTATATGCAGGGTGCAATAGTACAACTGTGATGAGGCACTGTTCGCTTTTGGGCCGATAAAATCGCGCGGAACAACATAAGTATCTTTGCTAATCACGTTGATGGCGTACCCTAATGGTGAATACTAGTTTCATGTCACGGTGTTCGTATCCTTACCATACCTTCCATTAGGTAACACTGACTGAACAATGAAGGAAGAAAGTTGAAACTGTCACCCGCCAGCATGATAGTAAAATTTCATACAACCAATCAGCGGCTGTTTACGGATCCTACAAGGCATTCGTCTAAATCTGCATTGGTACTTTGTGTTATGTATATAGAGATTGCTATGCTATATATTGACAATTATTAATTAACATACAAAAACCATAGTGCAGGACAGTCGGAATCAGAATAGAGAGAAATTTGCAAATAGTAGATACATTTAAATGTATGATAACTCTCAATGATTCTGGATGTAGTGGTTGACTTAGCCGTTAATGCATCTGTAGTTATATTCTCTTAAACTTTCATCCGTGTGTTCTTCAATGCGTCTATTTATCGATTTCCGTCTTGGCATATTCAGTAAATGAGTTTGAGAGATGTCAAGATTATAGGGAAAGAGGTTTGTTTTTGCATCAGCGGGAACTATATCATTGTCCGTTTCTCTTCTCCCTGTCCCATAATTGATTAATCTAGTTGTATGTTTTTCAATGGTAATTTGGTAATGTTTAGAGCCATGACGTCGTTCGCCTTCCTTGCGTCTCTGCTGGCAGTGTCGTGGGCGAGGGATTGCGACCACTGCTCGTGCTTCCTCCGAGACGACACCACGATGACCCTCGACTGCTCTGGCGACGGTCTGCGCTTTCCCAAGGAGACGATCGCAATATCTGACGCGGCGCTGTCGCTGCCCGCGCACGTGGTGTCTCTGGAGGCGGACTACAGCCGCCGCGGCATGACCACTCTTCGGTCCGTGGTCCTCTCTAAGCTGACCAGCCTTGACCTGTCTGACAACCAACTGGCTAACAACCGTATCAACGTGAGAGCATTTGACAGCGTCGCGGCGACCCTCCGCAACCTCAACCTGGCCAGAAACGGATTCGAGACCTTCAACGCTAAGGTCTTCCAACCGCTGAAAGCCCTCGAGACCCTCGACCTGTCAGGAAACATTGTCGTCCAGCTGCCAGACGGCGCCTTTCCACTTTTACCCTCGCTTCTCGCCCTCAACCTCTCCAACAACCTGCTCACTGAAGTCGGCGACAACGTGCTCGTCACTTCCTTTCCAGCTCTACAGAGACTTGACCTCTCGGGCAACGCGTTGAAATCGCTCTGGACGACCAAGTTCCTCGACAACGCCCATATGATCCGTGACCTCTCCCTGGCCAGGAACAAACTCGTCACGGAGGATCTGAAAGAGCTCAGCGGGGTGGTGAACCTACAGCGCCTGGACGTGTCCTTCAACGACTTCAAGGTATTCCCTGCTCAACTCCAGCTGCACTCGGTGGTGGAGGTCAACGTCGGCCATTGTGGGATGGACGCGCTCAACTCTCTATTCAAGGCCTTTCCTAACATCACCAAGGTGTCGGCGCCCGCCAACAGAATCACCGATCTCCACGCCCTGGCTTCCAGCCGCGTCAAGGTAACCTCGTTATTCTTTTGGATTTGATTAAACGAGAAATGAGGCAATAGGTTAACAGTCAATTTTGGTCTCTTCAAAAGTGTTAACTGCTAAACTTTTAGAATTTCCAGATTAACGCCAATAAATTCAAAACCAAAGAAACGTCTCACTGAATTTAGATTTTCTTCGAATAAAGCAGAGTTCTTGAAATCGTTTTGAACTGAAGATATAAAGAAGTCGGTATCATGTTGACGGAATTTATTGAATTAAAAGCGCACTATGTTAAGACCACAAAAATAAATTTGTGTTTTTTTTCTTGTTCAGGTCGAGAACTTACGGATCTCGCTCAGAGGGTATCAGATTTCTCTTATGGTTGTGTGTATTCCTCTTCCGCAGTATAAATAAAAGAATTCATCAAAATTTGCTGTATTATTTCATGAGTAGTCTCGATTTCACTACGTTTCAATTATACTGTTAGTAACGACGAAAACATTGTTTTCTGTTATACAGTTTTTAGACGTCTCTGACAACGCCATCTCGACGTTGCCCGAAGATGGGCATTTCGAATATTTAGAGTTCTTGGACCTTTCCGGGAACACATTCGTGACGATCCCCGCGAACCTCCGAGGCGCCTTATTCCCCAGTCTGAAGATGCTGCTCCTGGACCATAACCCACTAAGGGACGTCAGCTTCGTTGAAGATGCGGGATTCCCGCGACTACGGAACCTCAGCATCAGCCACGTGGAGACTCTCGTGTCCATCAAGGCCAGGGCCTTCAGCGGGTTGCTGAAGCACGAGCTTGATCAGGAAGGAGGAATTGCTGATGGTGATGTGTGTGCCGGGGGACGGCTGCAGCAACTCGCCATCGCCAACAACAAAAACTTGGAGCAGATAGACAAGAACGCCTTCTCGGGACTCAGCATGTGCAAGGTTAGCTATAAGGATCATCTATTTATTTATTTATTTTTAAAATTACACAACTAATTATGTTGCACATCTTACAGCGTTGGACAGGAAAAACTAGTGATTAAACAAGTCAAAAAAATATTTACTATGTATGTTAACAAGAAAAATGATTACGATATAATATGGAATTGAGCTGTGTTTACTTTAAGTAGCCAAATAATCAGCTCAATTTCCCAACTCGCTCTTTGTAACAACGGGGTTTCTAACTTTTTCATAAATAATTTATATTTCTGACTTCAGTTTGTCCCATACTATCTTAACGAATAAAATATTACATCAAGTATTACAATTTTAACATGAACTAACTACATTTACACATGGCCATAGGTTCTACTCTATCGTGAATTTACAGAGCTAAGTGTTCCCTAGTACATTAGAAGTATTTTGGCGAATGAAGTGAAAAAATCCGAGAAAAGAGCCCTTTGGATGTTGTAGTATCAAATTTTAAATAACCACGTAGATTTATTTGTATTTAAACTTCTTTATGAGGGGTGTTTTCGTGGTTTCACTTGCTATGTCTTCAGTTAACGGAGTGGATTGACAAGCAAGTGTTTATCGTGATTATTTTTCTTATCCAGATCGATCTCAGCGGCAACGCTCTGCAAGAAGTAGACCAGAGTCTCGTCGAGTGGCACAACACGACGTCTGTCGATCTTCAGAACAATCCTTGGAACTGTCAGTGTTCCCTCAATTGGATCCTCGACGACGTCATGAAGGCAATGTACGAGTCTGATCAGCCACAGCTCCTCTACGAACTCAGGTACGATTCGAGGAATAAGTTTTCTGAGAAAGACTATTGAAAGTATCCGTCATTTTTTATAAACTACCTGAGAGGAAAAATGTAGTAAAGACTACTACCCTGATAGAGTAATAACTACAGAGAAAAGATGTCCTTTTTACATTAATAACATGAAAAGAGAAAGCTTTTGATCTTTACGATGCACTGTCTACGTGATGTGACGCAAGCGGATGATGTCAAGAGATGGTTAATGACTAAGATTAACCACTTATTAGATACTAAATTATGATCAATGATTTTTATTGCATGACGTTACCCGCAGTGTTTTCATAGTGTGTTTAGTTTTTAATTGATTTAAAAAAGTAGAATAGTGTTTAAAATATTTTTAATCTATTTCCGAATTATAAAACGTTTTATAAAGGCGTCAACTCACGGTCAAAACTTAAAACGAAGAAAGTTTTAATCGATCACACAGCGAAGAAGGCTGCGGGAGTTTTCTCGCAGGCGCTTCAGCCCAAAGTGACTGCGGGGCTCACCTGATCATGTCGGGAATGCCTCGCACTCTCTCTGGGTACTTTTTATCAAAGTTCTCATATGCCGAGACACCTTCACCTATTTCAGGAGGTATATGTACTGGGGTTAAAGACCTTGGGCATATGGCAAGAGTTGTCCGCTAATCCAATTGGATCAGTCGGCCAACTGCCTCCTGAAGCTGGTGGAGACACGAAGAGGGGAATGCTGCGACTCCACAGCAGGCTCGTCTCCCGTCATTCGGAAGGGCGTGAGAATAGTACCCAATGCCCGACCTACCTGATGCAGGTTTTCTAGGGTTTTCCCTGCATCTCTTTAGGTGAAACACTGGGTAGGATCCTTAAACCATAGCCCGGGGGCCCTAGTTAACCCTTGGCTACCTTGCTTTACCTTCCGCATCCCCCCTTTTCAATTCCCTTCCTATGCTATTAAAGGGGAGTTGTCTGTTTCAGGATCACCCTCTTGTAGCCTGTTATCCACAAAAAAATTAATCGATCATTCAATATGAAATTTCATCCCGTCACCGTATCAATTTTCTTGCAGCATACCCATGGAAACTGTCAAGTGTTCGACTAGCTACTTAACACATTCCAGAATTTGCCCCTAAAAATGATGTTACCTTATTTGAGGACCGCCCCAGGGAACCGCAGGCGACTGTGCCTGACCTAAAGTTAAAGAAATTTTACGGTCTTTCGTCAGGAATCTGTTCCATCCTCTAGGCGATTCGGGAATTTTTGCGTAGTAAAATTTTCCTCTTTCACTCTCCTGCTTCCTTTGTTGGGTTGTGTATTTACTCTCGGTCGACGGAAGAGGCTCTGGACTTAGTACTGCTTGACAATAGAGTCAAACTAGTTTCCTCCTTGACAACGTTTCTATCTTAGCCGATAATTTTGCCCTCTAATGAACTTGCACTTTTTTCGATAAGTTATGCAAGTGAATTTCCTTCTTCCAGCCACTAAGATTTAATTACTCGTTTCTTCTTCTTCTTCTCTCCTACTTCCTATTCCCTTCAATTTCCGAGCAACATTAACTATTTGAAGTTGCTTGTTTTCTTAATAGACTTGTGACCGCATTGAACTCACATTCCACTAAATACGACGAAGGCAATGCAATTTAAAAAAATTCTTATTCAACCCCCCCACCCCCCTCCCAAATTGCCCCGCTGGATCGTTCCAGCGCTCTCCAAGGGCAGTATCATTCACTTTGTGAGTGTAGACTAAACAACTGCTTTTCACTCCCGGTGATTAAATTAAAAAAGTAATTACTCTAATAGTAAAAAGAAACATGTAGCATGAATAATATAGTTGGTTATTCAGTTATTATAAATAGCAATTTGTGAAGAGTGCAAAAATAATCATAACTTTCAATTAAGTCATAATAGGTTCATTGTTATATTAAGGTGGGGACATAAAAAGATAAAAATAGTTATGTTTTCACTGAGACAGTTTCTGTTTCCTTTGATCCAGGTGTAACAACCCGTCATACCTCCGGGATGCTCGCATGGTACGTTTCTACAACAAGGAGCAGAAAAAGGCAAATGATTTCTGTGTAAAGCACAGTGGTATGATGATCATGAAGGGTCCACTGGGCCAGGAGGATGCTCCCGCCATGGCTGGCTCAACAATTGCAGTGGTGGTGGTGGTGAGCCTAGCAGCATTGCTGCTTGTCTTGGTGGTGGTTGGGGTACTTCTTCAGAGGCGAGGACAAAAGTTCATGCGCATGAGGAACAGAAGATTCTAAGACTGATGGTGTGACATGTGCCAAAAAAGCGATTGGAATTTTATATCCAGTAGCAGCAAAGTGACAGATAAAAGATAACTTGAGACCTTGGAGATATCCTATGTGCTAGGTTGTCATTTGCTTAGAAGTGCTCTTAGATAACTGTGAAAAATGATGAATAAATTTTTAATCAAACAAAATATTTTTGTTCATAATTCTCTCATTGCTGTTACTTATTAGCAAATACATGTATAGCACACATGCAATTTGCCCAGAATTGAAGGCTATTCTCCAAGAGGTTGTGATTCAGATCAGAAAAGGTATTCGCTTCTAACCAAGTATTACTTGGTAAAATGTCTAATGCTAGGCAACTATTTTTGCAAAACCAGATAAGGCTCTGCCAAGTGACATATTTACAGACACATCTGATATATTATCAAAACCATTTAACAAAACTGACTGTAAACTATATGTTTGTTTAAATATTGAATAATTATTGTGTGTGGATGTACTTAATAAACTTTAATTTTACTTCAGATTGTTGGTATTTATTATAACCATAGATAACTTTTGTAATAGCAAGCATATAGCAGGCAGTGAGTACTAAGCTTGAGTGTGCTACTAAAAATTAGTAATTGAGGACTAATGTGATCTTTGGATTCTAACAAGTCCACTTAAACTAACCAATTTATTGGAAGATTCTGGTACCTGTACAGTCAATATTTAAAGTTCAATAAATTTTTACAATTAAATAGATGACTTTACCAAGCCTGAAAAATAAGTTAGGTTCAATGGAATCAGAACCTTTCTCTCTTTATTTTGTAGGGATGTTGCAGTTACATCAGATGAAATCATTTTCAAACCTATTAGTGAAAGCATGCTTTATCTTATCAAACTTTTAGGGTGCATGGTCATGAAATAGAAAACTGTAGGTAAAGTGACACCAACACATGTATTTAAATGGAAATGTAGGATTATTCCAAGAGTTTGTGTCCAATTTATAAATGAAAATTCCAATATGTTAAGGATCACAATTTACTAGTTATATGTTTTAGTTTAATCATTAGAGTTGATTACTTCACCTTATCTAAAAATGAAATGTAAATTCAGTTTTTGGTGATAGAGATGAAAATGTGTATTTAAATATACATGTCCCTGATGTGACAAAGATTGGGTCATGGTCTTTGGCATTATTGGATGACATCACACATGTTACTTCCCAAGGGCAACTCACCCTGTCATGATGAACAGGAAGTTTTATGAATGCAGCAAGAACACTCAATATTATTCAATAAATAAATTAAAAATACAAGAAATGATTCACTTTTTGCTCATTATTTTAGACTATTTCTATTCTCATATTTGCCGTTCCACCAACTAACCATTGAACACATTTTTCTTCCAGACAAGAAACATCAACATGCCAGTAAGGATAAGTTAATGACCACTATATTTTAGAATGGGGGGAAATATAGATAATGGATGTTTATATAGAAACAAACCAACAAGTGTCAGGAAAGTTTATGAGCGGAAAAGAAGAAAACGGCAAACATTATAATTCATATTTAATCCAATGTTAAATTATAATCAATTGTTCTTTCACTGTTAACAAAGAAAATATAAAATAAAATAGAATCTGTCTCAATGATACAATAGTAATCTTTTTTAGACACATAAAGGCTGTAAAGAAATAACATTTAAAGGAAAATCTTATAACTTCTGAATTTTGTACACTAGAAAGTAAGTAACATATAATGCTTGACACAATTAGTAATGTATAGATTACAAAACTTTTTGCTGCACAAGAGATACAATATTATAAACACAAACTAAAACTACATTGCATCAACTATTTCACACATGAGACGATCGAGGGGATTACACGACTCATTCCCTGTATCATCCTGGTTGGAACTGTCCATGTTTTCAAACAACTCTGTAGGCACAAACAATTTTGAATCTGTTTCATTATTATCTGGAAGCATTTGCAGAGCTTGTTGTAATATCTCCATAACCTAAGAGGAAAATCAAAATAATTAAACACAGGTATTAAATGAAAAAGTGGACATATATCAAAAGGTTAGTTTTACAAGCACATTTAATTAAAACAGGGTTATAATAATATTTCTCTCCAACACATTTACCATTAATAAGACTAGAATAATAAGAGTCAAAGTCTGTATAACTTGGTAAAAAAGGTATCATTTACTTGGATTACAAAAAACTTAATAAAATTGAAGATGATTAAGCTAATAAAATTATTCAGTTATTTGGTTACAAATGTTATACTTTTTCTTTCTGAACTTAATTACTCTGCAGTTCTTTAAAATGACATTCTATAATAAACTGTGATTAGCTTCATTTGAACAAGTTCAATTGAGTAGGAATGAAAATATTTTTACTAAGATTATGAAGCTCAATACAGCATCAACAAATTTCTGAAGTACCTTGTCCAAGTGTTTCTGGAACCTTTGTGCAGTCTCAATCCTCTGTCGTCGCTGCAATTCCATCATTACCCTCAGAGTTTCCCTGGCTTGATGTGGCCTGAACTCATTTAACAAGTGGTGAATATGAATAAAGAGAAGGCTCAGATCTTCTACCTTTTCAGCTCGACGTGGTGACTCAGGACACTGAACAAGTAGATCAAGAAGATCTAAGAAGTTCACAAGAAGTGAGTGGTTCAGTTTCTTCAGTTCACGTCGCCGATCACAGTGTTGTGGATAGAGACGCTTTATGCCCTACAAATAACAAAATAAGTTGTTTCTCAACTTTTATTGACGACAAAATAACAATAGAAGATCTGTTGGTCATTGAATCATTTCAATGTTACATAAACTTTATTAAATATAAATGAAAAACAATAACACACAAAAACTTGATTTATGAAGCATGATAGGACTAACAACTACCGTCATAGCCCCACGCCCACCATGATAGTTAAAATGTTGTGGTATTCAGTCCTAACATTCTGGTGCAATCCTCCATGCTAACCTATTCCACACAAGCCTTAGCATTTATATATAACTACCACATCCCACAACCTCCGTAATCTACTTAGTGTATTCCATTATTACATCCCTCTGTTTTTACCCTACACACTTCCCTCTCATACTAATTTAACAAGAGCCTCATGTCTCAAAATGAGGCCCATTAACCTACCCCTTCTGTTGGTGAAAGTCCTCCAACTCTTACTCCCTTCCCCTTTTCTATTTCTATATTGTTTCCATAAGATAGAATCCCTGAAGCCGAAACTTTCATGGGTAAATTTGAATTAAACATAAATAACTAAAAAATATCTTACCTGACTTTCTAGGGGCCTAATAATGACATCGTCGGCATTGAATGGATTTCCAAACATAGAATAATTGTCATGGATGACAGGCGGTGGTCTGGGTGCTCTTCCCCTCCTAATATTTTCATCTGTATACTGATTAATATACTGAACAGGAGGTAATGGGAGAGAGCTAACTTGTGCTGTTTCTGATGAAGCCATTTTGATTTCCTGATTAGTAATTTCTAGGTAACAGGTATTTAAGACAACATTTACAAACAAAAGAGTTCATATATCCATATTTTAATTGAAAATCGACGAACTTCAATGCATTTTTGCTGTATATATAATTAATTATATATATAAAAGGATCGTCGGTTTGTTGTGTAATAAACTACGAACACTCTGGAATGCTATTAGCACATTACTAACATTAATAATCAGGTACAAACAATCACACAAGACACTGTTGTCCACATAAATTCAAAACAACAAGTTTTTCATTTGTTTAACATGGCAAATTCACTAATCCAAAGTCCTTATTTCGAGAATATCTCAAAGACACTGTTTTCAATATATCTTTGGAATTAATTTGAAAGATTATTACATCAACTCCAAGGATATTGGTATTTTGTTTAAAACTTTACTGCAAACTAACTATTCAAATTTATTATTGCAGTATGTAAACTGCAGCCGAATAATAACGTTTGCTAAGGTTACTAACTTTCGCAAAAAGTTTAATGATTAATGTTAAATCTTAATTTTTGGAATTCGAAATTGAATTCGTTTAATATTAATGAGGCAGTTAAATTACCGTTTTTCCTTTTCTTTTGTGTTCTAATCTTTATGTATTTTAATTATTTTACTCCTGCCCTTGTTTTTCTTTGCAAAATAAATTAACATATTCACTAATATAATTTTTTATCTCGGACAACAGCATTATTCATAGTAATATACCAATAATTTGTCTAAATGCGAAATACTTTCAATTATAAAGTAGAGAATGATTACGGTGTATCTACAGATCGTTTCACGTTTATTACCAAAGCAATTCTTCCCTCTTGGGTTTGATAATAGCGGAAATACTTACGAAGTCGTTGATAATAAATAATATACGGATCTTATAAAATTATCTTAATTCGATAAGGATAAGTACAACAAAGAGAAGGATGAAATTATTTAATAAGTCAAAAAGCTGACGTTTCTCCGTAAAATTTTAAGAATTTAGTTTTTATTATAGCGCCAACTTCCGACTTTCTTATGACAAGTTGAACAAAAAATATTATGTCCTTTTTTAAATATCGAAAATCGTGCTGTTTAACAAATTAAAACATGCGTGTTATAAGGTTAACAAGCAGTTTCACAGCCAAAGCTGCCAGAAAACTGGTAAGGCATGATTTCTATTGAATCGGAATTTGAAATACAGGTGCTGTAGCAATAACAGTTCCCAAATCTAGGCGAAAATGTCACATATACAAGAATAATCTTTCCTTGTTTTAAATAAATCCATGACAGTAATCATCATATTTTAATTTTGTGTGAACGAGCTTATAGAATAACAATACGTGACATAATAATAGTCTTCCTCTTAACAAACAGCTGACTACAATGCTTACAGCATGTAACAGTGAACGTGATCAGAAAATTATTATTATCAGTTGAGCACTATTGTACTTAATTTATTTTCCTATAAAAGTCGATATTATAGTGTTTTTCCAAATTTATTTCCAAAAGGCCCTGCAATTCAAGTTATGAGATGCGTGTAATTAAATTCAGAAACCAAGCAGGAGTGAAATTTTCACATTTCTGTCTTGATTCCAGCTTGGGGTGCAGTGACGAACTATGGCTGGGAAGGATGTTGTTATGGATGAAATTGTGAAACAAGGACTAATGATTAAACGATCTCAGAACAAGAAGCGATTCACCCCAGTCAACTACAAGCAACGTTGGTTTGTCCTAACAAAACAGTTCCTTTTGTATTACGACAGTGATGGTGAGGTAAGTAATTATCTCATGAATATATTGTTCATCTTGTGGCATCATTGCCACAGCAATCTGTTTATAATGACAACTAACGTACCGTATTGCACTACCAAACCTAAGCCTATTTTACATTTTAAAATGAATGTTTATTATTGAAGGTGTAAAAATTACTCACAATCAAAACAATGTCAGTGTTAATAACATCAGTGTAATATTTGGTTATTAAAAATAGATATAACTTAAGGTAGATGGTATTTTTTAATGGACTTGTTTGTAGTCAATTTGAAAATATATCATCCAGTGTTGTGGTTAAATAACAATGTTTTTATTGGAATTTCAGTAAGTGTATTTGCTATCAACTATCTGTTAATCTTGATTTTTGTGTTTTATGCATAAACGTAGTTGAAACCTCTAATTTTTATACTACATATTCAATCTACTTTTTAAGTCTTGTTTCCTTTTTTCTATCCTTAAAATATTAATTTCCTTGACAAACAACTGAACATTTTTCCAACTCATTTATTCAGCATTTGGGTATTAAATAGTGTTGCTAATAGTTTACAGTTGGGTTTGAGGTTTTTGAGGGATTGTTTAAAGTTCAGAGAAGTTTGAAAAATTTTTCCTATAATCTGCACACAATATAAACTGCATAACTGTCACTGCTCTGCATAATCTTGGTTTATCTTTTGCTTAATGGAAAATTATTGATGTAAGTGAAAACACACAAATATTGTCATGCATTAGATGAAGCAGGGAACATGATACATTCCCGATGTTGATGAGGTGTGTTGTCTTAATCATAAAGCATGTGCAGTGCAACATTTGCTGAAGATTTTCTTCTGTATAGGGAGGTACATTGTCCTAAAAACTGCATTTTGTTGAATTCCTTGTCACAGTCAATTTGGTCTTATTAAAAATGCTGCACTTGTCAACATATATCTTTCACTTATAACATGCTACCTGTATATCTTTCACAATTAAAGGCGAACTTTGATGGCTGTAGAATGATTATTATCATCATTTTAATAAACTAGAGTGCTTGTTACTGTAGAGATTATTATAGAACATAAGGTCCATTTAGACCTTTACTCTTTATAAGTATGTTCATATCATATTTTGAGATAAGTTTTACTTTTAACTGTTTAGTCCTAAGAAAGGAGGAGACTATAGATATTGCATATGTGAATTTATTTTACATGTTTCTGTCACTTTTTTCTCTCGTTATTTAAAGTTGCATCAACTACTATGGTTATTAGTGACTACGGTAGGGCGGACTTGTGATCTGTAATTTCACAGTGTGAAAACACACACACAACATCAACGTCCATGCCAGGATTCAAACCCGGGACCTCTGTGATACGAGGTAGCAATGCTAACCACTCCACCACAGAAGTTGGCTCTGTCACCTTTTCTGGTTTCAAATATACCAAGTGGAATATAAATTTCCATTTGTCCATAGAAAGCTCAACTAATGAAATTTAGGGAACATCAACTGTGTATATGATGAAATTCACAAAAACACGAGATTGTATTCCTTTCTCTTCTGCTTAAAAAATTATATTGCTTTAAATTTTAAAAGGGTGACTTTTGCTTTGACAGAAGCTGAACTTTGTATCAGTTTGTGTTGTTCAATCCATATCTGTCTGTTCACTTCTTTTTGCCCATGAATGCTAAATATAATATAGACATGAACAATAGGCACTTTATAGAACACAGAGAAGGCTGAGTATTCCTTCTTTGTAATCGTAGCAGTCAGTTTAATCACTCATTGAAATCTGTCTGGTATATGCGGTAAACAATAACCCACTTCATTTTCTAAATGTCCCATTGTGTCCTTTTTCTATTCATGCTTCTAATATGGTAATGTCAGACAGATAGTGATGGTGTGACAAAATTATTCATAAATAAACTTTTCAGCACATAGTTTCTAATTTTTTCTGCTTGTTTGAGGAGAAGCTTTTTTTGTCCACAACTGTTATTCCGGAATTATTATGCAAACATAAATATAGTAAAAAAATTTAGAAAGAAGTCACACAGTTGGCTCTATACCGGAAAAAAAATAAAGGAATGATTGGGAAAATGATCAAGTGTTGCACTGCCCAAGTATTGAATGTTTTATTTTTTTCAAAGAAATGTTTGACAAACAGTTGCTGATATAAACTGTCATTTCTAACAGAATTAAAAGTATGTCTGGAGGAATAGAGGGAAAGGAATGTTGGAACTCCCATACAGTCCACACTCTGAAGCCATTAATAGTGTTTATGTTTTTTTATTCCATCGATTCTTATGAAATCTCAAAAATGTAAGTATATGCGTGATGCATAAAAGTCGTTCATATTTTAAAAGATTAATTTTCCCTCCCGTACGCTGTCTCGGTGAAGAAGAGAATAAATGCATAAGTTTTTTTTTTCGCCCATTATTGCAAAGCTGGGTTTCAATGTATTATTAGTATGCCATATTTAAAGCGCACCGGTGCTACACTCTTTCAAACACAACGTCTCCTATTTCGTCAATTAATGCCAAACGTGACGTTTTTACTCTTCTGAATATTGCCAGTTTTAAAGTGGCTTTTGTTGTAAGTAAAATTCTATAGTGAATAATTAATGTGTAAAGGAAAGAGTTAAAATGTGGGTGTCTTACTTAGCTCGCGGGCTGCGTTCTTCCTGGAAAATTACGCGAACCCTTCCGAAAATTTGAGGAGCTCCCTCCTGTCCTGGATGTAAAAAAAAAAATCACCCATTAGATAAGTGGGTAATGAAATGTGTCCGTCTCGAAGGGGGGGCATCCAGTACTACCAAACACAACTGTCAACCCTACCAATTTTGGGGGATGAGGGATAGATAATATGCCTAAATGTGAACCCCCATTATTGATTACAGATTTGGATTCTCTAGAAACAGTTACATTGATTTAACCTGCGATTCAAGTAATTCCGTTCACAGATAGAGCAGTAATCAACAAAAATCAAAATGGGGAAAACCGTAGGAAAATGGCGATGTCTCGAGAAATACGTATATGGTGTCGATATTTTTAAAAGAGGTTTCTAATGCCACTAAATTTGACTTCTATCACAGCTCCCTGGGGAGTAAAAACGGAGGTTACTCTAAAATCAACAGTAACGCGCGAGCAGTTCCTCATCTCTTAGAGGGATAGGATTGGAATGGAAGTCTTATTAAATTTCGCTCTCGGTATATAACATAGATTTATTCCACTCGCTTTTGCTTCTTTCAGACTAGGATCTTTTCAACTTCACAGGTCGATGTGAACCCATGCCAGATCTGAGACTGATTTTCTAGACTTTTCGTAGCCAAGTCTCGTCATCGCTAATTTACTACTCACACGTGTGGCGGAGATATTTTTGGACCCACATTATGTTTCATGTATTTAAATAATTATGTAACGTGAGCTGCGTTTACTGAGTGAAAATATATGTGAAGAGTGAAAAAAAAATCTTATCTTCTTTGGTGTATCACCCTTCCCCCGTCTTTAAGTAAGAGGTTTTGTGGGAGTCTTTAGTCCTCCTTGTTGATCCTTCCTCCAGTGGTCTCCTGTGCATAATGATGTGAAGCGAGGTTTATGGGACTTGTGCGGGAAGACAGACTGCTTTTAATATTCATCACCCTCGTCGTCGACTTCATCAACTTGGCGTCAACGACGAGGAGTAGGCAGGATAATAATTGCCCGCACTGAGGGAACCAGCAAGTGTTCTACATCTTCGTCAACCAGACATTGCCTTGCGAATCTGTATTTCATTTGTGTGCTTATTTAATTTCTTCGTGTGTTGCCTGTCTGCTCTTCTCTTCCTCCCCCTTTCCCTGGGTCTCAGGCCCAAGCGTTAAATCGCAATCAGATAATTACTTTGTTTCTAAATTGGTTTTACAGTTAGTTTTACTTCATGTTTTGATAAAAATTGGGCTAGTTTTGTGACTTTTTATAAAGAAATCAGTAATACAAATGATTGAACCACACTTCCTAATTATTTTAATTGGGACTGTACAGAAGAAACAAATTTCCTTCCTTTATTTATCATACCCCTATTTGATCCCTTTTTGAACAAGGCGAAATGATTTGAAAAATGTTTTCATTTAGGCCTGCCGTTTCCAAATTCAAAATATAAATGAAATTTTAGAACAAAATTCTACGGCCATAGAATATTTCAATTATATCCGTTAATAAATAGAGATGCAAACTACATTTTTCTAAAGATGCTACATATTTATTTAAACAATACTTGAAATAGAAAAACTAAAACTTAATGTTAAATAGCACCTGTATATCACTTGATGGTTGTTTTTCAAACAAATTAAATAGATTTAAATTAAAGACTATTTCACAATCTATTTACCTGAAGAGGTACAAAAATTGTGAACAATATGTCGTGTGAATAAAATAAAAGCTGAGTTTGTCTATGAATTGGTCCATAATTTAATTCTATTTAATTAATAATAATCTAAAAGAGTAGTAGTGGTGAGTGATCAGTAGATTCATCTGTTTTGGTGAACTCGCCCATCTTGTTACGATAGTATCAGGGGGACGTCGCGGCCAATAATTACTTTAAAAAGGTTAAAGAATATTATGTTTGGAATTGATTAATGCTTATTTCTCAACTGTAGCCTATGAAAATAAAGTATTTTCTATAAAATAAAATTGATTCGATATTAGCACCGCTCTCATGTTTTGTTCGCTGTTATTCATTACCACGCTCAGTGGGCGAGCACCAATCAAAAGCCGCCATGTCAAAGTAAACCTTACTATTTAATAAATTATCACTATTTTTTTCCTCATTTCCACTGGAAAAGAATTTATCCTTTAACGACTGGTACGCGTGGTTTATGCTAACATTTAATAATTTATTAATAACCGTTTCGGTAGTTGTCTTCAATTATACTATCCAGTATTACACCTCGTTGTTGGTGAGACTATAAAAACAGTTTTTTTTAAAAAAAGTACATCATTAGTACAATCATTCATAAACTGCAGTATTTCTCAATGAAGTAAATCGTGTATTTTTATAGGAAATTCAGAAGTAAGACAAGAAATATTTATTTTTGTACCTCTTCTGGTCGTCCTCGAAACGTTTGAAGCCCTCATAAAAGACTGGAATTACTGTCTTTCTCTTTACTAAATACCAACATCGACCTCCGTTTATTTGATTTAATCCTCTGTCAACACCTTTTCACTAATGCTCTAACGAATCCATTTTTGTTGCCCTCCCTTCTACCTTTGGGTGTGTATGTTCGCTTAAAATGTCTTCTTTGTCTTCAGAAGTGCCGCTTTGTAACGTCGAGGGACAAGTTATTTCGATTCCCGGATAAGAATCTTACTTTGAAGTCTCGATTGTTCCCACCAGTAATTTCTCTCTCTCCTCTTATTCTTAGCTACGGAAAGGAAAGGGGAAGAGGCGGGTAGAGGGAAACAGCTTCAGGAGAAATTAGATTTAACGATGAAAGTCGAACGAAGTTATCGATAGCGTAAGCTCGGCTAGAAGGGAACGACAGATATCCGTAATTAATGTAATTCTATCAGGAAGCGAAGGCAGACAAGGCAGGGAATAAAAAGAGGGGAAAGGGGCGGTGGAAGAGAAGAAAAAAACTAAAGTTGTTTCTCATTTTTTGGCAGATAAATTGTTAGTTCTTTTTTCTCATGGTCATTATGGGTTTTATTTTATAAATTCATCATATTTTCTCCCAATAAATAGATGGTATTGTTTTAAAAAAATATAATGCGATATGAAACATTAAAAATTTGATTTCACAAATTATTTAAAAAATGAAGTAAGTCTCGTATTAATTTATTAGGCGTATGAACACTACTCAAGAAGAGTTGTAAAGAATTTAATTGTTTCCAACGCACTATCTCGTTCTAAAAATCTACTGATAACGGCTAGTAATATGATTGGAACTGCCGCTGAGGGAGCTTAAATAGACATGGTTTTTAGAAATCCATGTGCATACGTGTATTACAAGGTTTTACCCATGCAGCTACACAAGAAATGAGATTTCCTTGGCTATCCTGGATAATATTAAAATTGCTTTTGCGACAGATGAAAAATAATGTTATTATTGATATTAATGAAATGAGAAGCCAGTTTTTTGGGAACATAGGTACAGGGCTATTGAAATGTATCTCTAGGACTGATGACGTCACGCGCTGTTCCATGTCTCCTCGTCTTTAGTTTAAATGGTTTCACTTAATGCGTGGTCGTTGAGCAAAGAATGCGTCGTTAACCAAGATTATCGCCGAGTGTAAACTGTAGTGATCTGTATTGTGCCTGATCCACGGGCTGTCTTTACTGGTGCTGCAAGTGTGAGCGCCCGTGTTCCCTGTTCCCTGACCCCTGACCTGTGCCGTAGATGTGAGCGAGTATGTAGGAAGTGCATGTGTGGAGGGAGGGAGCACCTGCAATGCCGGAAGGAAACTTGGCAGCGAGGCGGAGGAATCAATAGCGGACCAACGCCCCCGCCTCTCCTCTCCTCTTCCTCTTCTCATCCACGTCTCCTCGTCTTCCGTCTTGGGGACAATCACCTCCTGCCATCATCAAAGGATCCGTCAATCCGTTCTCGACAACACACCTCTACTTCCGGCAACAAAAACCAGTCAAAAGCACGTTTCTCCACACGACTACTCGAGCAGTCCAAGTGGTCCTTGCAGTGCATCGTGCGTTTCACCAGCGAGAAGATTATTTACTGGTCTGTATTATCCTCATTCGAATTGTTGTAAGTTCAGAATGGAGAACAACAGAGCTAAGGAAATTAGACAATTGAAATTGATTGTCTGACTTTTAATGACACAGCTAGGAATAAATATTTTTTGATTTACTTCCAATTCGGTGGAGCGTCTTCCATAAAAATGTAGGTTACTTATTTCATTGACAAATGCCATAGATGAATGATTGTGTGATGAAGGTTGGAATATGACCTAATTTGTAAATATTGTATCGTGAAATTGTATGGAAAAGTTAATATTTAAAAAGTTGTTAGTATATTGGCGTCACCCAATCATACAATAGGTCATTTTTAATGTATTGGATCGTGCTGCGCTTCATCTTGCCCGTGCTAGAATTTTTGGTAAATTTTCCCATCTTCTAGCGAGTTCCATTCGGCGGCAAAACTAAGCTGTCTTCCTTTTGCTTCTTTAGTTCCTTTATTAAATAAACACTGCATGTGGAAGATGACAGCTTCCTACTTATATTATAATTTTGCAGCTTCCTGAAAACCGAATAACCAATTCTTTAGCGTTAGGTAACGCTTACTACAGGGAAGAAATTTTTCAATTGGATCTAATGGAATATTGACGTGCTGGGTCAAGAAACAACTGTATAGTCGAAAACAAAATTAATGACCGCAACTCAAATGCTAAGGTTACGGTCAACGGCAAATTGGCCACAAACTGGTTAGGCGCGTGTGTATCTGAGGAAACTCCAGCAAGCCTTTAGATTAGAATGTGTCGTGTCTTGTCACCATAAAGTCTTCGCCATGACAAGTAAAAGAACAACCCGGGCTGGTCTCTTCTCGCTCGATACACAGCGCGATTCCAATCTCCGTTCTAAGATATGACCGGCAAATTACATAACATCTTTTATAATAACTGGAAAGCAGAAAGTACATCATTCTCCGTATGTATTATTATTATTCATATAAAAACTTTATCGTATTAATTTTTAGTTGGTACAATAATGATACAATATATACATGAAATTAAAATAATCTATATAAAATTAACATGTCAACATGTGGGGTTGGTTAATCCATTGATTAATCTGCTTTAGCAGAATGGGTTTGGTTTATTTATTAATGTTTGTGAGTACCTGAGAGGCGTATGACGTAGGTGGGTGAGGGTTGACAGGCAGTGAACTGATTTTTGGAGGATATAAGAGGATGTGGTCTGCGGGCATGATAGGAGGGTTAGGGTGTGCCTGAATAATCAGGGGGAAGGATGAGGTCAATTGGGAGTTTTCTTTCGAGGCGACGGAAGCGTGGAGGTGGAGGAGGATTGATATGGAATTGCTGGATCATGGGATTTGGGTTGTTGAGGGCGCTTTTTCATTCTCCGTCAGTTTGCAATCAATGCCATTTGCTTGGACTAATAATAAATAATAATTGATGCATGGCTGTTATTGGGGGTTTATTAAAAAATAAAACCATTTTGGATTTACAGTGATTAGCTGTAATCCCTAAGATTGCCTCTATTCCGCCGCGGCGCCTTCTAGATCATAATTCCTGTATTTTCTCAATTAGTACACAAACTTACTGGTCTTATTCACTAATCAGGCCGGACGGACATCCAATGGACACTTGAGTTTACATCAAACCACTTCTCAGCATCATTAAAACATTTCTTGTTATTAGCAAGATACGAAAAATGCAAACTTCTCGCAGTGGTATTGTATGCGATGGTACAATGATTGTAATGCAAGTATTTGTAACCTTCCTGATGCAGATTTTCTAGAGTTTTCTGTGCATCTCGTTAGGTGAAACACCTTCTAGTATCCTTAAACTATAGCGCGGGGGCCCTAGTCAACACTTGGCTACCTAGCTCTACCTTCCACATCCTCCCCTTTTCAATTCCCTTCCTATGCTATTAAAGGGGAGTTTGCCTGTTTCAGGATCACCCTCATGTAGTCTGTTACACAAAAAAATAACTAAAAAAATGTCCACAATTTGTTTTGACTTCAGCCAACTCTTGCATAATATACTATCTATGTAGTCTTCCTTGATACAAATATGACGAATTATTGATACTTGTGTCGAGTTTGGGTTTACCTGTTCAAATAATGCGACAGAATTGACTCGTTAGCCATTTATTTATTTATCTATCTATCAGATTTTAAGTATAGGATGAGTATCCAAGTATTTCTGTCTTTGAAATGGGGTTTAAATGCTTATCCTTCATCGTGGGTGCTGATTTATAGTGTTTTTAAACTAGTCAGTATGCATGACGATTTTAGCTGTGATGTGACCGATTGGTTTGAATCGTCGCGTGATCTCAGATTTTGAGAGCGAGATAATTAGTTCTACTCTAGCGTAGCAGCTGGTTTGCTCTTTCCCTCCAGATCCAAGATATTTAGACGCAGAATGATTCTCATGAACTAGTTGCTTTCTAGTTGATTTCATGATGCATTCACTATCCTAGGTATAGGGGTTTTCAGTAAGGCATGGTCGATGTTGAAATGGAATAAAACAAGGTGTGTGTGAGGTATTAAGAAAAAACGAATTTCGTTAATATCTCTCACACAGCCTGTTTTATCCCATTTCAACATCGAGTTGTTCTTACCTGAGTCATGATACTGATCAATCTACCTTATGAATGAATAAAGTAACTAAAATTGACAGTAATATATTTTAATAAAATATAAAACAACATTAATTATTCAAGTAAAGTAATAATTGGTTGAACGTAGTGTTAATAATTTAAAGAAGTCAGATAAATATGACTACTAACCTATATTATAATTTGATGTTGGTTAATATCTTTGAATATATATAAATAACCTGTCCATGACATAATTTTTACATATCAATAATTAAAGGCTATATTTTATTGAATGTCTGATTCATTGATTAAATAAAGTTATATTTGGAGTACTTTCAATAAAAGTATAGAGTGATTGTAGAAATACCAAATAAATGTATATAGGGTGCTGAAACATCCCTCACTTGGGCTTCCAAAATGCTTCTTAAAAACTTGCAGAGGAAATAGGAATGGTTTATACTCATGCAAGAACTTGCATCTCTTTTTGCTGCGTACTGCAGCTTGATAAAACTTCATGCATGTTTACATGCGAGTGCTTGCACAACGACTTGTTAGAAATTTACTTTGCTATTTCTTACAAGTCTCAGAGAGCGACCGCGGCAGCTTGGAAACAGAATTAATTCCCTAAGGGGCTCTATAGGCCGAATCTAGTAACCCAACGTCCACTACTAAATTTCCCAATTTACTCTGCAAAATGTAAAACTTATTTTCCGTTATTAGCGAATTATTGTTTTTTGTGTGATATATCCGATTGTAACTTTCATGTTATTTATTAACTTTCATTTTTCTTTACCCATCTCCATCGCGTCTTAATATTAGAGGATGAACTATTCTAAATACATGTCGCCACAAACGTCAACAGTTGCCAACAATTTTCAAAACTTTAATCTCATGTTTTCATTCTGGTTTTCTATTCATTGCTGTATCGTAGGGCTTTGAACACAACTGGATCCATCCATGCTATCATGTCCAATGTAGCCATCTTATTTCCTCTTCTTGCTGCTGTCGGAGACGCCGAGAGTTGTCCCGCGGTGTGACGTCGCATGGCGTAAATGATGACTTTGACAGATGTGTATGCTACAATTACATGCAGCAGCGCCGCCACGCCTACCTCGACGGAGTAATGTGTAACAGCAAAAGACGGTGGTGTTGTTAATTTGAGGAGAGTGGATAGAGGTCAGCTGTTTGGGAGTGACGAAACGACGCGGTCGGTCGTAATTCCACTCTGTTTGAGACTTTATTGCCCCGCCGGTCATAAAAAGAAACACACACTCGCAGAGGGTGAATCTCTATAAGTGCATTTTTTTATTGGGCCACCGTGGGATGGAAGGGGCAGCAACTCTTTACGTCTTCTTGAAAGTTCCAGCACAATAAACTCAACTGTATTCTCTTAAAAGCAATATTATGACAGATTTCCTGTATTTCATGCAGGTTGTTCAGAAAATTGTTAAATATTTGGAGGTGGTAGTAACCATTTCAACAAACCAATAAAAGGTCCAATAAACATGGGCCCGGAGCTCTGTACACTTGACCATAACGGCTAATGACGTTTGTTTGAAAATATGACCTAATGACACGGGTTGTCTAGCACCCCTCAAGGTGAACAGTGGAAGGCCTCGGTATGTCGACACACCTCAGGTGGAAGATCATCTGCTAAAAAGTCCTGGAACCAGTGACAGCAGCAGAAGACGTGAATCATCCTCTTGTCTGAGTGATACTACACGAAACGTTGCCGTATCCATACCATCTTCAGGCCAGAAGGCCACCGTATCAGATTCCAGTCCTACCGATGGCTCTTGCAGAAGTGTGCAGCAGATCCGCTGTTATCGTCAAAGATTTTATTTTCCGACGAGGCAGCATGTGTATGCTGATGGAAATCCCTACACAGTTGCAGAAAGAGGACATCAACATCATCTCTCCATAAACGTATGGACACTTACTAGGGCCATACATCCTACAACAAAGTTTGAATGAGCCATATTATCATCACTTTATTGTAGATATATTGGTTATTTTTTAGAGGATGTGCAATGCCAACAAAGACTTAGAGATGTGGTTTATGCACCTCTTGTAGCAAGCGTCATGAATGGACCTCAGGTTGAACCTCTCCTATGACCATGTGTACATATCTCAGAAAGTATACGGTTTCCGGGCCCATGTTTGTTGGCCTTTTTTTCTGGTTTTGATAGTTCCTAACATCTCTCAAAATATTACACTTTTTGAACACCCTGTATAAGTCACTCGATACCTTTGACACTTGTACAGAGATCGTCTGTTTAATTTATATCGTTTATTATCCACACACAATTTCAGTCCCCATCTAACCTTACGACTAATGCTGCTGAAGTCCTCCTCACGGTAATATTCAAAACCTCTTTTCAAATACAACACACAGTTTAGGAAATATAGTCAAATAATAAAGTGTTATTTTTAATTAAACTGAATAAATACGTGTACTAAATATGAATTCAGAGATTAAAATATAGAGAAATCGTTAAACGTAGCTGACAACCAGACCGACTTTTTCCGCAACAGTGTATCTCTCAATGATCAATCTTCCATATAAAAGGATGAAAGAACGAAACCTGAAGTTATGACGAAGAGAGCGGCTCATACTTAAGTGAATAAATATTTTCTTTCGTGTAGTGAGAGATATGATTTATTTTGTCGGTTACAAAAACGTTACATAAGTCCGTAATGCTTCAATTTATCGGTTTCCACAAAAGACGTAACAGTAACATTACCGGAAGGAGAACTATTACTGCTGGGATTTGGAGGTCGTAGGTTCCCTGGACCGGCGCCTTTTCGATTTGCGCTTCTTGATGGGCGTGGACGCCTTCTTTACGCAGACTATCGCGGGCTTGTCCTTGCCACCCTCGCCGCTCTCCGGATGCCTGCGCTCGCACTGTTGATAAGCCAACTGCGCCCGGTATCGCGCCATCGCGAAGTCCAGGTCAAACCTGCGCGTGTTGCGCACCTTCTTCTCCGGGATATGGAATCCGCCTGCAGACTCGTCGCTGGACGGAGAGTATTCCTCGAGCTCAGACTCGCTCCTCATCGTCGTCTGGCTGTTTTTGGCTGAGCACGGCGACTCCATGGTGGCAAGCTGCGGACAGAAACAAAAAACAATACTATTTATTAGCGATAGAATTAGCTGGTGGTTATTTAATAGTGTTACTGTTTCACGTAATTGACAATCAGACACGAAAAGGTCATGCGACGGTCACGAGTAAATTTATTTCGAAAAATACTCATGAACCAAGACCCTTGATCTAATACACAACATTGTTTATCTCTTTATGCTTCTTCCTTCTCTTATAAATCGAAGACCCTTATGTGACCCTACTTAGTTTCTGTTTATGAAATTATTTCTCAGAGGATTACATTCTGTAGAGATCGAAACGTGGTAACAAGATTGACTCAGCATTTGACGAATATTTTAACATTAACTGTTTTTAAACGACTTATAACAGTCTCTTTGTCAGTTTTTATTTTATTGAAATGATCAACTATACTACGTTTCGTCTCTCATATGAGATTTCTTCAGGTAAAAAAATTTAGCTATTGTCGGACTTCACTCCATGACTCCTTCTGCCGGGTAATGGAGTGAGGTCCATCAACAGCTAAATTTTATACCTGAAGTCTCAAATGAGAGACGAAACGTAGTATAGCTCATTATTTAATGAAATCAGAACTGACAAAGAGACTGTCACAACTTGTTTAATATTTATTAAAGTGTCAGATAAACTGATTCACCGACATGGACAATGTCAAGTAACTATTTGCGAAATTTTTGTATAAGAAAATGAGGATTGTAGCATCAAAACGTAATAATATGAACACGGGTCCACTTTAAGTACATAATGGCCGTCGTGACACACTTGATTACTTAGAAAGAGGAAAAATTATTCGGTATTTTTCATCAAGAGAATCGGCTAAACGTTTGCTAAGTTTGAGATGATGACCGTACAAGATGGTCCGATAGACAAGTACAGAGTTATATCTGTAACAAGTTCATCCAGTCGTGATCCAATAATTTCAAGCAAAGAAAATAACTCGGCGTGCTAATGAAATAAAAGTGGATTGCAAAGTTTATTCTACGTGCATAAGTTATAGAGGACAAACTAACTACGTCATCGTTATATATATCTACTTACGTGTATTTATTGAAAACGCAGAGGACGAATTAAAATTTAGATTTGGTCGAACGTTAATTTTGCTGTAGACAACTCTGTAATTTTAAATAAAATAAATTTTGATAGATGGAAGGTTTTATGCCGAACGATGTGTGCTTGTGGGCCGAAACTATGGAAACTAGGCAACAATGAACCGAGGGAGTATAAAAAGATTTGCACTCCAGAACAAGCTTCCGTTTGTTTTTTCGTTAGAAATTTTTTGAGAGATGGAAAAATAAATTTGAGTAGTCCCAGTTACCCTTGAGACGCCTAGATTCAGGAAACTGCGCTGTCTATGAAACAGTCAAGATAAATGAACAGTTTGAATACTTCAGTGTTTCTTTTCTAAACGATGAAAAAGTATACGTATTCTCTTCATAACAGTAGCTCAGTGGGCAACAGCTCATAGGAGTCTCAGTTGAAATCTGACAGTTTTGTATTTTTTAACCAATTGTGGAGGGTAAAAATAAATTATATATAATTATTTACCTCTCGATAGCTACAAATGAGCAGAATGTCCAGATTGAAAATTAAATAAATAAAATAAAGAGCTTAAAGAAGTAGTCGAACGCAAATTAAATGAAGGTTCATCACTTTTACAAAATAAATTAGCAGAAGTTCCAGATAAAAAGTGAAACAAATAAATTAAAGAGCTTGAAGAAGAAGCTGAACGTAAATTAAACTACGTTCATGACTTTGTTGACAAGGTGTCGTCGACGTTGACAGTTTTATATGTACACATCTTTTTTAAGGGGTTGAAAAATGACTGTCGAAAGCTTCCTAGTGATAGTAAAAATTTTATTCTGAAGATTGTTTTAGTTGATCCAACGCTTTTAAACTCAATCAGTCTTATTATAAATGGATTCATGTTCATTTCGGCTCCTAGCGGTGTTTCTTCGTTGGCTAAAGAGTGACATTTCCGTCTCGAGTTCCTCTTCTCACTAGAATTTCTTTGCCTCGACTGAAGCGGGAAATTCTCCACCCTAACTCCTGTAAGGGTAAAGACCCACTGAGACAATCCTATGTTTAGAACAAAGAGTATTGCCGTCTGTCTCGTCTGGTCACTCCTCCGTCTGGACATCAGCGATCTTTCTCAACCACCAAATTCCAGGTCGGGCAAAGTCCCACAGCCACTCGCCCAGCCTCCTTAATAAACAATAAAAGCAGGTTAATTTTTGACCACAAAACATTCCCCCCCCCCTTCATTTTCTACCATAAGCAGGGTTGGTTTATATTAAAACGGAAATCGACTTTAGAATAAATTTTTAGAAACTACATTCTTTCACTGACTCAATTTGTAAACAATGCGTTTTTAATTTGTTCATAATCTATTATTCTTTTCCAGGTAAGTCGGAGTTCTGAGAAGAATCTACCAGTTTCTTATTAAACTCTGTAAGTACAAATTTTGTTTTATTTTTTGCTCATGTTGCTTTCTGATTGTAGATGTTTGGTTTTAAATGGGTTTTCAGTTGGTTAAATGAACATTTATATTAATTGTGCGAATTTTTAAAAATTGAAATATCCTGGTTGTGTTTCTCGGTCCTTGTGGTTAGTGCCAGAGTGATGAGGAAGTGTCTTTTTACTATCGCTTCATTTCTTTCTTATCTTGTTAAAGGACCGTTTCCTTTTCCTTTATTACAATGCCTCTTCTCTACATTTATGTCAATATTTTAAATTTAAGGGCTACGTTCCGTTAGAATCGATTAACGTGAGAATTTTCTAATTATATGTATACACTTGCTGACTGCCCGCAGATTTTCCTGTCAATTCATGTCAGTGCATGCTGTTTGGAGTCTGGAATGTTACACGTGCTCCTTTCTTGTCTGTGTTATAGAATTCATAATTGTGTTTTACATTTTTATTTTCTCTTGTGCGCATTGAAGTTGACGACTGAGAGAAGCATTGAAGGAAAACATCAAAGATCTTAATTGACAGATTTATTCGATGGCAGATATACAAACAGAAAGTGCTACGTTGAAGATTCTGAGAAATAATTTTGAAATTATGAATAAAAATTAACTGAAGTGGTCTTGCGAAAAGAAAACAATGCAAAACCTGTGTTCAACACATCAATCTACGAAGGGAAGAACTCGATACTTGACTACTTCAAAGGCAAAAAGAGCATGGCGAAACACAGATTTGGAATTTTTTAAGACTGCTACAAAACGTAAAAGAGACGAACGTTTATCAGAAACAGCGTTTGAAAATTGGAGTAATGTATTTGACCGTAATATTTAGAAAGACTAACAGGTATACATGTACGAAAGGTCAAGACCAAATACATGTAACGTATGTCGACGGAACTCATGAAACGAATCTTGGGCCAAGGAAAAAATTGTTACTTCCCCCGAAGACCAATACTTTTTCCATAGTTGCATGAATCATAGTTGAAATATGGTGTCTGCAACTAGAGTAACCTCGTTACGCCTATGTTGACAACACAACCATCAGACTCGTGCATATTTTCATTTTAACTTTATGATTATTGTATTGTCAAGTATTAACGGCGTTTGGGATAGACTCTGTTGCAGTTTTAACGATAAGTAATAACAATCGATAATAGTGAGCGTGATTGTTTTTCTGTCAGACGTCATGTTAGACATAACCTTAGATTTAATACCGTTTCGTCGAAATTGGCGAAATGTTGTCTGATTGTAGCCATTTGCTACAAAGTTTGCCACGTTTCTGAAGGATCGTGAGATAGAGTAACAGACACTGCTACATGAAGTAGGCTCGTACTGCGAAAGACTGCCTCCGCTTCGAGGTCCAGTACAACTTGTACATTTGTGGAATATTTCAGAAAGATGACATTTTTAAAGTGAAAATTCTAGAAATGGAAGGTAAGAAAAGTAAACAAATAAAATATGGTTGCGTTGAGTTGGTCTCGAACCCTAGTTCACTTTCTGCAGTCCAGCTCTCAACCCCTGAGTTATGGCTGCAAGCTCTCAGATGTGGCAATGTAGACTATTTGGCAGTTCTATTATCCAGTTATTTCTAATTTGTCATGCATTCGTGCGACCCATCCTCGAGGTATAATTCATTTTCATTTCTATTAGAATAGAGATTGGGTGTGGCATTATAATATAACCTTAAGGTAAATGCTTCGTCGTGATTCGAATACCAATAGAAATTTTATACTTGAAAAAAAAAAACTTCTCACTCAGGATGTAATTATACGAACATTACCCGACGCTGACGTATCTAGTTGCAATCTTAGGAAGAAATAAACATTTAAGTGGTTTTAGAACTCGTATTGTTTGTGGTTGGTAACAGAATTCTTCAGTTGGGTGTGATTATGTAATATTTGCCGCGACTGATTCTTACGAGGCGAAAAATAATATTAATTTTTAAAATATGTAAGTGGCGGTACATGTTGAAAGTGAAGTAAAGTAATGAAGAGAGAAAGTGACCTGCGTTCCACCCTCGTTGAAGTGATGGATTCTCTCTCTTCTCTGTCGCGGGCAAGGCGACACCTTCATTATCTCCAGGAAACTGGGGCAGCCAACCCCCTGAAATCTGGGCCATCGTCTCCTCACATCTCTTATTAGGGTTTCGGTGTCACAGCCGCTTCTTCTCTGTGCCATCATTAAAACGAAAAGCACTTCTGCTCTGCTACAGTCACAGAGACGATCATTCACATGGAAATGACTCTTCAACTTCGCCTACGCACTGCCTACGCTTAGTTTCATGAAGCCCAGTCCATAAGCTCGACTAGTTCATTAGTGTGGTACTGTATTTCTGTAAAACGAGCTATATAAAATAGAATATCGGTTTTCGACTAGAAAAAAGAAAGCACGGAAGGGGTGGACGCACTATACCAGGTTTTTATTGGTTGAAGTTTTAATTTAGATGAGTATGAATTACAGTAACGTTTCGTTCGAAGATGCTGTGGTTAGTTGAAGTTTGAATTTTGGCGTTTCGGAAGATCATAACTTTGTGAAGTGTTGTGAGTCTGCTTGATATTAACCTCTTATCGGACGAGTTTCTCGTCCTGAGTGGTCGAGCAAGAACTGACGCAGCCCAGTTAACTCGTCCTTTGTCAATTTTATTTTTTCTTCCTTGATCTGGACGTGATATCTCGCCCCTTTCATAGAAGTTGATAGTTTTCTCACGAGAGAGCGTAATTGTCTTCACTACGCATGATTTACTCCAAACTTTTATCAATGTCTAAATGCGGGAAAAATTACGAAATATTCGTAATTTTTATGATTTTAAATCTATGCTATTTCGAGATATTATTTGCAATACTTTGAGGGTCGCGCGTTCGAATCTTGCCATCGGAAAGGATGTTGCAATGTCTGTATTCTGTGAAGAAATTTATTTGAAACATGTTATAAAATCTTTATTCCTTACTCTTCGCTGTAGCCGACCGGACCTCTTAAATGAATTTTGAAAACTATCCGTCAGTGCAGGAGTGTTAACCGGGTCTTGTATTTATTAAAACAAACGACTCCTAGAAACTTATTATTTCCTTCTCGTTTTTTGTTATTTTTCTTATACTTATGTTGATCCTGTATAGATTTATTTTGTTTAATGTAGACAGCACTCGGAAGTTATATAAGTGTACGCGGAATTAAAAGAAAAACTCGTGATGAGTATACAATAGAGCCATGACCAATTGGACGGCAAAAGGATTGTGGTGAATATTAAGTAATTTTTTATTTTAACTGGACTATTATTTGTAGACAGTTTAACCTCAGACACTATGAGTGAAAATATGAAACGTTAAAGGTCCATCAAATAATTATTCGAACATAAATTCCCGTCAATTCTGGTGTTCCTCAGGGTAGTGTCCTGGAGCCTTTGCTTTTCCTGATCTATACTGCAGATATTCCAGAGACCAACAATACGAAATTCTGCTCCGTTTCCGACGATGCAGCAGTGTTTTCTACAGACGAAGATCCTTCCAGGACCTCCGTAAACCGGCAATAACACTTAAACCTTGTGATTAATCGGTTCACAAGATGGCGGACCAAAGTCAATCAAGCAAAATCAGTCCATATCGCGTTTATTATAAAATAAATAATTCAGCCAAGTGTACTGTCTCCTTGGTCATTGATCAGAACTGTCCCTGAAAAACAAAATACTTATTTACAAAACGGACTTGAATCCCATATGAACTGCAACTGTGGGACTGTGCAAAATAATCAACTCTGAGAATACTACAAAGGTTCCAGGCCAAAGTACTAAGGTCAATTACAGGTGTTCCATGGGCATACTCTACACAAGGATCTCAGGATTCCTTTTACTAGAGACGAAATACAACGAATCTCTGACAAGTTTAAGAAAAAAAAATCAGTGAGCACGAAAATAATCACATTTGGGAGTTGTATACAACTGGTCCTACCATCCGATGACTGCAACGAGAAAGACTTTATAAAAGACCAAAAGTGAAATATTGCAAAACGGGAGAAACATCGATGAGTGTTTCCCCTTATCACATGTAACAAACCTTAATACTCTATGTATAGATGTCCATTGTAAGTAAACATATGAATTTAAAAAAATCCCACACGCTGTCTGACAGAAAAATGAAAGTTATTATATTACTATGCACGCGTTACTGTATCGATACAGATCCTATTCACAATAATACAGAAATACATATCTAGAGGATTGTTATCAAATATAAATTTAAGTTTTGGGTTGTTATCAGTCTCAATAATTTTACAACTTGCTCATAAATATTATCTATTGATTTCGTTAAAAAAACTTCTCAGGCGAGCTTTCGGCCAAAGTCATGCCTTAATCATCTACACAAAGAAAACAAAATGTATTAAAAACATTTTCAATTACAAATTCTTTATTTTATTGCAAGCATAAATACGTATTCAAATAAAATAATTTAATTAAACCCAAATGACCGCTATTTGAATGTGCATATTTTCATGATAAATCTCCTTACTTATCCAGATTGAAAGAGTCCGTAATTTTAGAAGTGACGTCGGCGTCGTGTGTAACTTGTTTCGATACAAGGCGTACCATTATTTTCGAGTATAGGAGAAAAATGAATATGCCGATCTAAAATTTAAAATAAATATTTACCAAGTTTGTACGTGAGATTAGATAAACTCGAGGTTTATCCGGTCCACAGGGACGTGGTCTACAGGATTTCCGTAAGAAAGACATGTTTCGTATAGAAACCGGTGCACGTGAAAACTGTCTAGGGAAAATAGCGTTAGAGACGAATGGAAGGAATGATAATTTTTATCTTGTATTTGATTTTTTTGGCAAAACAATATAAAGTTTTATAATTTGGTAATTTTTTTATAAGAAAATTGTTTGTTTAGATTATTAATTTTTACCGTGACATCTGTTTATAAATTAACTAACGAAAACAATAAATAATATTTATCATTGAAGGTGTGAAATGATTGAGACTGATAAAATACTAAATGGAATCTAATATATAAGTACGTTGTTGATTATATAATGTTCGTCTGGAGAGTGGCGTTATATGGATGCGAAACGTGGACTAAAGGAAACAAATAGAAGCCTTTCAAATGTGGTGCTATAGGAGAATGGTGAAAATAGATGGGTGGATAGAGCAGAATAGGGGAAGAGCGAACAATATTGAGGACGTTGACCAAGAGAAGGGATAGATTAATAGACCCCGTTTTAAGTCATGAGGGTCTTCTAAAATTAGTATTGGAGGGAAGTGTTTGGGGTAAGAACAGAAGAGGGAGGAAAGAATTGAATCCGCGAAGCAGATTAGGTAGGACGCGGAATGTGGTAATTTTGCGGAAATGAAAAGGCTTTCGCAAGATAGGTTAGCATGGAGGGTTGAATCAGACCAGTCATAGGACTGAATACCACAACTCATTGATTAAGTGACAAAACCACAAATCTGAAGATTACTTTTGGATATAACTCAAGAACACATGGCGATCATTAAGATGGCATCTTGGGATGATCAGCGGTGAGTATAGACTTTCAAGTTTGATTTGATCGACCCTCCAATTTATTTAAGTCACATAACTATTCTCTTCCCTCCGAGTCTCTGTCTCTCCTTATATACCAACTTCTATCTACAATTTCACTACCATCTATCAGAAATATTTGAACCTCGTTAAGCTATTTTTTTCGTTAGCTATTATTTTTTCTAGAAAAAGTGATATTGAGAGTACTTGTTTACTGTTGATTCCCCGAATCTCAGATGCCGCTCTACGTACTCATATAAAGAAAAACGTTTATTAAATTATCAACTTTTTCCCTTTGAAATTCTACATTTCATGGCAGTTTGTTAATGGAGGAATAGTGTTTTTGTAAAGTGACGTGTGTAGTTGGCCGGTTAAGGAGGGTGAGAGGAGGGATGATGGTGGGGGCGGGTTTGTGTGACTGGGTCCATACCGCCGCGCCCAAGTGCGGGGGTGGAGAGAGCGAGAGAGAGGCAGTAGCGGCCCGGGAGCGTCGCCAGCACCACGTCTTCTCTCCGCCGCCAGGTAAGTCACGTCAACCTCGGCGCTCTCCTCGGACAACTCTAACATATATTACATGTGAGTGTACATGCAGGCACGCATAGCGAGCGGCCGGCGTTGCTCATAAAGGGAGGGTAGGCACGACAGGGGAGAGGGAGGGGGGTTCGAAAACGATGAACACGCACAGAGAGATCGATACTTGCTCTCCGCTCCTCGTCTCGTCTCCGCGAACGGGTCATTCACTCCTTCATGTGAAGGACACAGAATTTCCTTATCAGGATGAGAACTAGTCGGTGAACGTAGAAAGTGACGAGGAGTGCTAGATAGGAAAAAATAGGAGAGATATGACGGTGATACAAGGTGCTCGACCATGAAAAGGATCAGATGTCATTTCGAGTAGGATTGTCGTTTCGGGCACTCCGTCGTCTGAAATGGCTAGGGCTACACAGTGACAATTTAGACGGCAAATGGTAAACAATAAGCACACGCACCGAAAGAGGAGGAGTCAGAGTATGGCGGTACTATAAAGTATGTGATAGACGTTTCGTGCAGTGTTCTGTGTCTTCAGTGAAGAGCGTAAACTGTAAAATTCGTAATCCAGGAACCCACCGAGTTCTGTCGAGCGGTTACACACACAGGTAGAGAGCCCCATCTCCCATGTCGGTAATTATGCTATTTTTCTTGCCACAGGTTCTCGCGTTATCACATGACTACTTAGCTCTGTCCATGAGTATCCGCTTCATTTGTTTTACTCATTAAATGTGGTCTCATTGACGTCGGAGTTTCATAATACATGCGACGAAAATTGCCATTGACGCTAAACGGCGTCTGTTACTACATACTGAGGGTACGCATGGAAAATCGTCGTAATTTTTACACTCGTTATAGTATTGATTCTGGTTGAGTGTCAAACATCACCACACTGCTGCGCGAAGTAAATCCTACTAATTCAACGACTGTAACTCAAAAATACTAATTTACAAATAGCTTTATTGGGTTGCTTTGTGCAAAACGCAATGGCAATCTTTAAAATACAGAAAATGAATGTACCAAAGTTATATGCAACAAGAAAAATAAATAAATAAATAATGGGATATAACGACTAAAACATACACCTTCATTACCCCTTTAAAAATATATTTATTAAAACTAATAACTGTTAATGACGCTCTACTGATCACTCCACTTTTTCTCTTGCCTGGCTCTTCACTTGACTGCAACGACTTAAATATTAAATTTTTATATGAAAACCTTACCATTTCTAAAATAACATTTTATTGTACACTTTTTATTATTAATATCAACCCTATCATTTTTCATTATATTAATCTCAACCGTATTATCATAAGCAGTTCATATCATTTTAATTCGTTTTATTCTGTGGGCACACCGCAGGTAGACTATTCAAATCCCGAATTGTTTCATTTAAAAATAAAAATTTTCCTGTACCGTTCCGCTATTTCATCTAATCTTCCGTTTAAATAAGTGAGTGGGAGGTAGAAGTAAATTGTTCACCTTTCTCCGGGTCTTAACGTTCTCTATTTATCGCAGTGCATTCATTAATTTAAACTTTTTTTTACAAACGCCGCTCGTTAATGATCTACGAGGCATTTCCGTTAAAGTTCTCCCTCTGGTTGATAAACCAAGATGTGCCGCAACTTACTGGTTACATTCACATAATCTAATTTTACTGAGAAAACCGCGAGGCAACGACGACTCATGCTCTCATCTTTGATTCAGTCGCATTCGGTTATTATGTCATTGTGCAGTCAAGATAATCCATTGTTTTGCTTTAAGTCTTTATTAACAGAAAATACACATTACAAATATACTAGTTTTCAGAAAGTATTTCTTGTAACATTTTTTGTACTCCCAATATAGTGGTGATGACTTCACTGTGTATCTTCCATCATTCCTTATTTTGATAGTAATAAAATTTATGTATTTCTTTGGTTTTATTATATGCATCACGCATTTTTTGAAAAATTATTCACTTTGCATTACAACAGATTTGATTTTACGTTGGAAGGGAACAGGTATTAGCGATAGTAAGTTAATACACCCTTATCGTGCCTCTTTCTTTTGTTTGTTGGCGTTTCACCATAAATAGCATAGGAACGGAAGGACAAGGGGAGATACGGAAGGGAGTGCAAGGTAGCCAAGGGTTAACTAGAATCCTACCCGGAACCCATCTAAATTTGATGTTCGGAAAATCTTAGAGAAAGCTGCATTTAGTAAGTCGGTCTCTTGGTACTTGTCCCACGCCCTTCCAATGACTTAAGGTGCGGTTTGCAGCATTGCTATTAAAGGGGAGTTGCCTGTTTCAGGATCACCCTCATGTATTCTGATACCCCCCTCCCCCCTTAAAAATAAAAAAACAACTGACGGACCGTCAGTTCATCACGGGGAATTCCCATGCAGACCCTTCCGAATAAATATTCGACTGATCCTTAGAATAAGTAATACAAAATAAAAAAATAATTGCCTTGCTTTAATTTAATTTGGTCGCCTGAAGAGTATTCAGCTCTGTCCCTACGCAAAGTTTCTGTACTATTCCCTCGCCTGTTCTTCCTAATTATCATTTCACACTTTCTTTGAAGATCCAGCAATTCCTTGACAATCCTCCTCCATATCCATGCTTCCGTCGGCTAAAATGAAAACTCCCAATTGACCTCATCCTTCCCCCTGAACATTCAGGCACATCCTAACCCACCTTACCATCCCCCATATATCCTCCAATAATCAGTTCACCACCTGTCAACCCTCACCCACCCACGTCGTATGCCTCTCATTACTCCAAAAAATAAATAAACTAAACCCATTCTGCAAAAGTAGGTTAATCAATGAATTAACCTACCTCCATGCCGACATGTCAATTATAAATATTATTTTAAATTTTATTCACTATTTAATATTGTATATACTGTATCAATTATTGTACCAACTAACAATCATTACGATACAATTTTTTTTATATGAATAATAAAAAAACACTTTCTTTGTCAACTTTGTGTATCGGTATCCTCTACTCTGGTTGTCGAATCGTTAGATTTATTCAGAACATACCTTTATATTAGTCCAACTAGAACTAAGTTCTAGTGATCGACCAGTCTGTTAAACAACTATTTATTCCATGTTTCTGGCGCTTACTCGCTTCTCAATGCTCATCTTTTTGTTAGGTACCAAAGCAAGGTTCATATTTTGTACTGCCGGTTGTGCACCAGATTAACATGCAGTTGGCAAGTAAAAAAATTACGATATCTTGTGGCCAGAAATTGTACCTTATCCGTGTTAATTATTTACATTTAGACAATCGTCGGCCCAGTCACCTATTAAACAAGAAAAGATGTTTATTATATCGCGTGGAATCACACTAATTTTATAGGCATATTTTAAAAGTATATGTACAGTATAGGTAAATAATAAAGGCTTTTAAAAATTACAATACTAATTCAGTTTTCAAACTTGAGAATAGACATTTTTATCCTCAGCATCAGGGACAACGATAAAAAATTCTTAAATATGTACCAGAGAAACTCGACGAGAATGCAAATCCACTTCGTTGTACTCAATTTCTGCGAGTGAATAGTATCGCTGTAAAGTAGAAAACACTCTTATTCGACCAAATTAGATTGTCACCACTCAAAACTTGCAAATTAGCTTCCATTAGTTTTGACATTCTAAGACTCAATCAATCTCCAATATCGACAATCCATGATATGGGGAAAATGATTTCTAAAAATTACTACAACGTACTAAAAACTTATATAGAGCTCTTTTAATGTCTGTAAATTTCCATGAGGTTCTATTGAAAGCGAGATCTACTATTTTCTACAAGGTTCTATCTCTTTTTGCTTGGTTCTGCAGCCTCTTCAGATCCTTGGCCTAACGGGTCTACTGCGGACTGTCGTCTTACTCGACTCATTCCGAATTTGGACTGAATAATGTTCTATAGAGTCAAATTTACCTCATTTCTCATCGGTACTCTCACCAATCAGATTAGTGGGCCCGAAAAATTGTATCTATTCCTTCTCATCCCACCCGCCGTACCATTCTGACTCGTTCCGTGTGTGTGCGGTTTAGAAGTGAAATATTTTCATAACTTTCAGTGTCTTTAAAGTTGAGTTTGAATAAATTAATAGTTATTGTAAAAATGTACGTGACTTCCGCACAGAATTCGAAGTTAATGAATGACAGGAAAGACGTAGAAGACTTCATAAGCAACATATTATTTTTCCGAAGAAGAGCCTTGGTCAAAGAAACTTATAACACGTTTTTTTAAAAATAATTATTCATATTTGCTAAGATTTTAACGTAGTCGATTTATCTGTAAGATTATAGATTATGAATTTTGTTGTCTCAGTGCAAGGCAAATTAGTTCTCATGACAGTAATCGTTTCTTCATAACCATTATCTACATTGAGATTTAAAATAATTTGCTTATGTAACAAAATATTATTTAGCGAATAGATTGTTTTTAGAAATTAAATACGATTTACTTAAAATGAACGAGACAAACCTTCTTTGTGTTAAGTCTTTAAATAATACTAACTTCAGAAGAAAGACAAGAATGGAGAAATGTCAACCAAACCATGTTTTGTCCGGTTAACATTTTTCCATTCTTGTCTTTCCTCTAAAATTATCTATATGCCTTACTGAGCTTCATTTGAAGCATTTCCACTTAGTTAGACTAAAATACTAACTTAATCAAAACGTAGTCGTTGATTTCACAAATTTTTTGACTCCGCTGTATTTGCAGAATTGCCTTTGCTGGTTTCTGAGAAAATATTTCCTCTATATCTGTCTATCTGACTGTGAGCTCTGTGAATTTCAATATCTATCCACCCAGATATCGAGGAGGAATAACTCCAGGAGCCGCAATATCATCCCCTTTCCTTCTTCCGGGAATCGATGACTAATCTGCTGTAGGATAATATACGCTCAAGTCAGCTGGAGCTCAAGACCACAGTAGTCTCTGCAAATACACAGATATTAATCCATAGAATCTCTGGCCTAGTTACCGTGCATTTCTTTACATCCTTCCTGTTCGTACGTACTTCCCATCTTGTTTGTCTTGGCGTGTCTTCAAGTTTCGATTGAAAAGATTCACTTATATACGAGAGAACACAAAAAGTATCAGAAGGAACATCATTTTTATTTGTGTACACGATCTCTTTTCACATAGACACTCTTCGCACTGAGGTTCTCCAACTTGTAATATACAATTTGTGATCGTTAATGTATCATCAGCTGTTACGCCACCTTCGTCACATGTACTGTGACCTCTATTGTTATAAAATACTGATATTGCTTCAGACTGACGTATGTACATGACGAGGCACTTTGTGACGCATAAAAAGAAAATAGAAGTAAATAGGATGAATGACAGTAGCTGTCGAAAGCTTCCAAATTTAATACCAAATGCAATAAAATGTGTAGGAGACAGTAATGGTTGCCATTATATGCAGACTCATCTATTCTATATAATAATATTACCGATTCTTACGATACGAAAGAATTATTAATTAGATTAGAAAAACTAGTTTCATGTTGATTACAATCTATTTCAAGATGTTCAAATAATAGTTTTTCAAACATGCGGTTGTTTCGTTAATGAATTCTTTACATGACTTTTTAGCACGAGCTACAGCTACAATTTCAATTCAATAGTTTTCGCCACTGTAATATACCGTTGCACCTTGACCATATGTGAACGCTTTTCCTCGGTTCTTCAACTGGTCGAGAAACGACGGATATTATTGTCCGTTTACTGCGCGACAGTATGGTAGCCTCCCAAAAAGGCTACTCACTTCCCGGACAGATTTCTCTGTCTTTGTCTTATTTGGAGCCGGTTCTTCGCAGAACAAACGCAACATCCAGCTTGAGGATATTTTTTCGAACCAATTCTTCCAAAATTGAAGCCACGGAGCCATGGCATATGCCAGCAGACTATTGAAACATGGTACTTCTCAGAGAATAATAGTCTCTTAATTTTTTTAATAGCCACATACTTATCGACATATACTCCACGAACTTTTTCTATTATCACGAAAGTTCTGATTGTTGGTTTTCGACAACGAACGGACACTTCCACTCTCGACGTCTGATATTCTTCGATTTAACGCCGCCAAAGAAGCAGTTCTCGGCAAAAGCCTTGTTTTACTAGGCTCAGAATGTTCCATTATGAATCGCGAAGTGAGGAAGGAACAGTCCTGAACTTGTCATGCATTTGAATCCTTGAGTAGTCTTCACTGAGCCGATTTATTGTGAGTTGCTTCCATTGACCGCGACTGCCTTCCCTTTTGCTGTTAAGTGAAGGAATTACGGTCGTTTCGTTGCTTCCTTTTCTTCCGTAATCGACCTACATTTCTCAAGAGCTTCTGTAAGGTTCTTCACGTATATGGCGACGATTGCTTTACCGTCTTCACTGCAAAACTACTTTCTCCCTCTCACTTGAGACAGTTCTGACAACATCCCACACACATAAGGCCAATCTTGATTTAATCGAACTGTTTATCGCAGTTGTCATATTGATAACACTTGCCACGGAGGACGGAATATTCCGCGGCGTTAAATGTACGCATACGTAATTAGAAAATGACTGAGACATCGACACTGAACAGAAACTGTGGACTGTATAAGGCATGAAATGTGGAATAATAGATTCTTATTACAAAGTATGCAACGACTGGAAAATCATTTTCAAAAAATCAACCATCGAAGCTGTTGAAGAGATGAAGCAGCAACTTGATACATAGGGACAATATTAGCAAAGACAATATTTGAAAACTGCACCTTTTTTTGGGGGGGGGGGGAATCATTCATAATGTTTGTTGGTGGCACGAAGTATTTTTTTCCGCCAAGGATTGTATAATAATCTCATTTGACATTAATATGTTTTGAAAAAGAATCAACATATGATATTATGGTTAATTTTGTAATAAAGGAAAATAAATGAAGTTTTTACATAACGACTGGATACTGTGTCAGTTTTTGAACGATAGGGTTCCTCAAAGATGGATTGGCCGTACTGGACATAACGAACTAAGGTTCCCGGAGTCACTGCATGTGATTTTTTCTTGTGTTTATAAAAGATTGGGGGTCACGTGTCTCCGCTTGTGGCAATAATGGTCACTGCATAGCAATCGTGGAAGCAGTAACTCAATACTTATTTGCTAGAGTGTGGAATGGATTTTAATACGCCTCAGATATATGTCGTGCACCTTAAGGGAGCCATATTGAGAGCCTTTGAGTTGTAAAATAAAAAAACCTTTCTGTATTTTAATTTATTTCAACTTCACATCATTTTTTAATATGCATTATTTTTCGAATTATATAGTTTGTCAAGTTGACATTCGTATTTTAAACACCTCGTACTTTATAAAATTGAACGCAATGATTGAAATAGTCTTGGCTAAAGTATACTAATTAAAATAAATGCCCACAACGTTTCCTCAATCCTTGATCCTTGAAATTCGCTTCGTGCGGCTCTTATGATGTTGAATCACCTGACTAAAGCAATAAAAATTGAAGAAATGTGCGGTATTTAATTTATTACTTAATTTTGTTCATTAATTATCTACTTCTTTATATAATTAAATGAACAGCCATTTATAAATATAGCTCCGATTATGATGAAATCATGGGCCCTGAATATTTCTCCTAAATTTCTGAGAAAATGGTGCAAATTAACAGGACTGATTTTTCTGATGCCACGGAATATGAAATCCACTTGAGTGTTGGTTAACTTCTTTTAAAGTATCTTGCCTGGTACATTCTATAAAAGTTGGATGATTCGCTGGTAAATGCGAGCAAGGTAAATACAAGGATGAGTTCTCGGTGTTCCTTTCTCCTTTGGGACAAGTACGAGAGTGCAAACACTTGGCTCGCACCTGCACCACGAGGAGGCAGCTAATTGGCTTACTCGGGCAGACCGGACGGAGGAAAGGGAGAGGCGCTGCACCTGCCTGGACCAGACAGAGACGCGCCCGTCGTCATGACGACGACAGCCAGACGCGATCAATTCGGGACGACCCGATAACAGCACGTGCCATGTTCCCAGTTGCCCGGCCGCGCTACAAAGACCACCAGGAACAACCCGACACTATGCGAAATTCAAACGAAAATCATTTCATGTGTTTGCCAAAAGACAAATTCAAATCACCATTGAGTTTGTGGGGTTGGCTTTTCATCCATTTACATAAAGTAATATTTTGTTGATTTTTTAGTAAAACTGATAGATAATGAACGTCATCCTCTAAACTGCTGTTAAACGAAGGCTGGAAGAAACCAAACCAAGACGTGCATTCTTCGTTGTAACTTTGTTTGGAATATTCACACTTAAGATGTGCTCATCCATCCATTTATCTACGTATCCTCAAGCGACACTACTTTTCTCGAGATTAACAGAAGGAAATTGAAGCCAAACTGGACAAAGGGGAAGTTGAGACTGGTCTCAAAGGTTTTGTACAGAATTTACCAATTAATTACAGCTACACTGTAACTCGTTTATGAGTAAATGTTTCTTATTTACTTAAATCAAAAGGAATATCCTATGCTCGAAGCGTTGGAGAACTGGTCTCTGCTCGCGCAGGTAAATGTCCCAGGAGAGAATGACAGATGGCTGCTTTTCTATATGGTTTGAACTAAAGTTCCCACCAGCCAAGACTATTCCGTTAGTTTTGACAGCTGTATTCTACAGAGTCGCAGATCTTGGGCATATGACAAGAGATGTCTAATATTTCTAAACTGGTCGCAGCGTGAAGAAGGGAATTCTACTTCCCAACAACAAACTACTTTCCGAAACGTCGAGACAAGTACCTAGAGACCGACCTACGTGATGCAGGTATTCTAGGCTTCACTTTTAGGCGAATACCGAGTGGGAGCCCTAGTTCACCTCCGCCTGCATCTCTCTCCCTTTCCGAACCCTACCTATACTATTAATGGGGAGTTTCCACATCGAGGATACCGTCAGAGAAAATAATTCAATGTCGGAACGCAAACAGCAAATAGAAGTCGTTTAGTTTTGTCAGGAAACGTGTAAAATGAAGCTACATTGAAGACTGTGATCTCCTTTAAGAAGAACGGGAAAAGAAGACGATCTGCGAGGTCCTTCCGATAATTTTCCTGATTCGTATCCATATGATATTCCCATCAACAATAAAGAATATCGCCCGTTAAAACTAAAGTATCTGTCTAACGTCGTTGGAATCTTGATGAATTTAGTGGAGTCTGGATTTTCACAGTCGCACACTCGTCTCATTCATTCCACATCGCTCCCTCACTCTGCCCTTTTTCTCCCCTCTCATCCCATTGGTCTGTCTGTTTTCTATTTTAGCTGTGCGCGTTTGGGACCGCAATTTCATCTGATTCCCCTTACACAACCAAGCGGAGGATTGTCTTGTCTTCGTCTCGTCTGTGACACGTCCTGACCGCAGCGCCAGATTACTACGCGACGTCAACCCCGTGTCAAGCCACAAATATCCTCATCCTTTCATCGGGAAACTCTCAAAGGCCCCACGTGCCTCCCCAAGGTGGACAACGCCTACATTTTACGATTTTACAATCAAATTATAGATTCCCTTTCTCATTTTCTCATCATTTCCTTAGTTCTTCACTGCTTTAGAATGACGCATTCGGATTCCAGCTCTCAAAACCTGAATTATCCTCGACTAAAGTTATTCTAAGATATGGAATTATTATAACGATCTTTGATTTTTATTGGTAAGTTCGTCGCAGGTTTCCTTATAGAATCGCCATGTTGATGATGGCGTGATGAAGTAGGTATCTGTGTTTGCCAATATGGCGATAGTAAACAAGATAACAACATGTTATTTTTACTTCATAATTTACCCTGCCAGTTTTGGTTTGACGGGAAAATTTTAATTCAAAAGTTTAAAAAGTAACTTGTATATTAATTTTATTTCGTAATTTATCTTTTTTATTTATGTCTTTGAACTCAAATACGGATGAGGCTCTTCGATCATGAAGGAAAAATCCTTGGTGGTGGTTTCCCTGACAGGTTACTCTAGCAAGTATTCGTTTTTTTGTCCTCTATCATTGAGTGCCATTTAAATAAAATCTGTGGCGCCTTCTGTATCATAATGACATGAGGTAATGGGAAACTTTCACCACTCTAAAAAAACCTTAAATTATATGTTTAATAAATAGAAAATCAGCCTATGAGTTGTAATAAATTTAATATAAATTTTATTAATATTAATAATCACACGACGTTTCGTTCCTGAATTTGAAACCTCGCCTGCTGAACTTTAACTATAAAAATACAAAAGAAGTATTTACAATATAATCCATTAGAAAATAAACAATTACTTTAAGATTCAATAAATTAAGGAAGATGAAAATTTGAAAGGGGCTGAAATGAGTATTATTAGTTTTTAGAATAACATTGTAAAGTTTAACAATGAGTGAATAATAAAGTTTATAATAGAAGAGAATCGTAAATTTTCTTCAAATTACTTAAAATATTTTTAACATCAATAGCCGAATTGTTAGATCTGATGTTAGCCAAAAAAAAATTACATTGAACAATCCAAAACTTTTACATTTTCCTAATGACTTTTATGGGTATTTACATACATATGCTTCGACAAGAGAGTAATTTTGTGCATTATATTTTTAATTATTTTTATGTTCATTAATGCGCTTTTCTAATAAGCGTTTGGTTTAACCAATATAACAGGAATTGCAGTCTGAACAGTTAATTTGGTGTACATTATGGTTATCGAAGTTATTAATTTTATTTGAAAAATTTATAAGAAACTTTAAATAATTGCAAGATTTGAATATAAACCGGATACCATAATATTTCAAGTCAATAAGTTTGTACTGTATTTTATCAAAAATTGGTTACGTGGTACTTTTACATGTGAATTATTAATTTCATATTTAATTTTCGTGAACTTAATTTTAACATATTTGTAAATGAAATGCAAATGATCAGAATAAGAATATTTACCATTTTATCCAGATTAGATGGTAATTATTAGTAATTGATTGCCTCGTCTACTATAGTTTTTCTGGTGGTTTGACATGTAATTAATAATTCAATAAATCAATTAAATTAGCTGCCTTGTCAGTTTAATCAATTAAATTAGCTGCCTTGTCAGTTTTTATTTTAATTTAAATATTAAATACTACGTTTCGTCTCTCATTTGAGACCTCATCAGGTATACTAAAAATAATATTTTATTGGGTAATATGTTATGATAAAAATTTTAAATACAAAGCATGGTTTTAAACTTATAAAATTTATCTGTACGTGAAACCTCACTCCATGACACCTTCGGTCGAAGTACCGCAAATACGGCTTAGTGTGCCTGAAGAAGTCTCAAATGAGAGACATCAAAGACATTATAAACGTAGTATTTAATATTTAAATTAAAATAAAAACTGACAGATGGATTTAACTCATTTATTATATATTTAATCAGATAAAATATTAATTTGTAATTAAGAATTCTTCCTGAGTAAGTGGACTTCTGCTATCAAGTGGCAACTATCTAATTGTTAGAAATAGTAACCAAATATGAAGGAAGTCGAAAGAGCAGTCTTTTTCAATTTCGAGTGTAAAGTTTAATTTAGGTTGGTAATTGAAAGTTATGAGCAAATTATTTATATCGATTTTAGGAATAGTACAAAAACTAACATCGACATACCTGAAATAATTTAGTGACTTAAAATCTGAAGATGAAATACACAAGGCTTCCAAAACTCTAACAATTTCCGCGAAAAATGGAGAACGAGGATTCCCCATAGGGGAACTATTAATAGAATTTGTTGTAGCAAATTTTAATAACTGTAATAATTTGTTGATTAATATTGTTTGCTTTGTCTGCTATTTTTAAATGCATTGAAAATTGATCTATTATTACACCTAAAAATTTTGACTGTTTTCCTATTTTTGTGGCAATTCCCTCAGATCGAATCCATGGAGGCGTTATAATTCCTTATTTATATTTTACTCCATTTCTTATACAGGGTTTATGAAATGGATCGCTGTTTGTGAAGTTAAACTGGTTCTTGCCTTTCCACCCTCAGACATATTTGCTCTTAGAAAACTTTTTTGTAGTCTTGTAGCCTATTTGAACGCAGTGAAGCTCTCGTACCAGTCTGAGTACTCGGATTTCTGGGCGTTAATTTTTTTTCTCCAGAGAACTGGGAACTAACGCTCTTGTAAACATAACCTCATCGCAGCAGCCTGTCTGATTTGAAGGAAACAATGGACGGAAAATTTGGGACGTTTCGACCACACATTGCTCTATCGTCATCTTCCAGACGAAGTGGAGGAAACTCCTTGGATGTTGGCTGTATGCACAACACGTATAACTTCAACACTCCTGGAAATAACGAGTTGAAAATATTAATAACGAATCAGAATATTGAGAATAATGAGCCTCTTTGTAAGTTGACTAGTGTGAAGCTAACGAGAGATTCTCGAACCGCGGTGTATAGTGACACAGCGAGGAAGCAGCAGTTTTGTTTGGAAGTGAAAGAGTCTCTGAAAAGACAGTAACAAGAGGCCGTGAAGCACTCTCTACCCAATAAAAGCGTCCCAGGTCTAGGTGAAGATAACGAAAACGAATGAAAAGGTAAGCGAACGCGAAGGCCACCTGTTGTGGGAACTCGGCGATGTGAACAACAATTAAGTAGCCATTTGAGTCTCTAGAAGTTTCTAGCCGGTACCTGATGAAGACTGGAATAATCCGAGATTTTAGTTGCTCAGAAATCGAATAGACCAACCTCCCTGTTTTTTTTTCTTTGGACTAATTTGAAGTTTTGTTTCAGTTCTTAGGTAATGTACTTGAAATTAATTTCCTGTTGAATTTATTTTGCGAGATTCTCTTCTCTTTGAATATCTATTTTGACATAGTGTGAGATGAGGTGATTAGGGTGAAGGAAGAGAAGCTAAGGAAGGCGGAAGCAGGACTTCAGCACGGGCCACAGACACGAGAGGGAAGGAGAAGAGATGCTATCGATTGGTTGGACGAGACGAGAATGACGGCAGTGGAATACGGGATTAGGAGAGAGACCTAGAAAGTCGTCCGCAATTACGACACGGGGAATGTCTACGAAACAGTCAGAATCTGAAACAAGTAAAGGGATGAAAAGCGATCACACACCCAAAGCATCATACTGATGGTACTGAGGATGCATTCTATGCATCGTTGTGAGCCTTAATTTTGGAAATTCAATACACTTGGAGCTCGTTGCCCAAATGAAGAGAAATACGTCCACTTCGGCAGGATTCATTTTCGCAGAGGAACAGCTGGATGACCAGATTTAAAGAATTAGCACGATTTATATCTAGGCTGTAATCTGTTTCAGAGTATATTATTACTAACAACCTTGCCCATGGAATATAACGTAAAGATTGACGAAACTTTAATGATGTTTGTTCCCATAACATGAAGGAATCGCAGTCAGCATTGGATCCCGCGTCAGACGGAGAATTAATTTTTAAGCATCAATTTTGCGCAGTTTGCAACTGTAAAAAAATTATATTTTGAAATGTCCTTCATTTGGAACGAAATTTGGCAATTTTATTTGTTGCATTTACGCGACTATCTTTGAGCTCGAACAACCAGGAGGTTGATATATACTTTATTATCTTGGTTTTGATTTTTTTCTTGTGAATTATACGATAAATATACGATCCAGTTGTATGACAAGATATAAAGTGAAATTTACTTCGCATTATGCTTTAATTAAATATTTATAATTGTTTCGTTTTTAATCTCTTATTGATAATAGTAGTTATTAACGTCTGTAAGTTTAAATTAATGTTTAAATGAGGCCAAAATTAGACAAAAAATTAGTAAAACAACTACATGTATATAATGTATCAAATGTATACCGATTATCTTGGATCTTTTAAATTTTTAAGTTCTTTGATTCTTTAATTATTGTATTCTTTGTTTCTACTTTAATATCTTTGTAATGTAATAATTTTCTGTATTATTTAGTTCAACCTGAAGAGGATCCTGTTCAGGAAAGAAACGTGTATTGTTTTTAAATTATAGTTGGTTGCGTTTTACTAATTTTTGTCTTATTGATAATTTAAATTGTAAGAAGCAATGGGTAAAATTGTTATAATATCAAATATTTTTATTAGTATATCGATTATCTCCACCCAACGGAAACGCCAAAGTACCACGGAAATATCCAAAAACTAAATTTCGCACTGTGATTTGGCAGATCGCGTCGAAGAATAGTGTAAGGAATTTACGTGATTGTAGGTTTTCTGGAGGATCGTATTGAAGTGCGAGGTTATGAAATTATCACTTTGATGGATAAATTCCATCCCTCGGAATGATTCAGCTCTCTCCACTGTGCTACATTTGTCTTCCATCATCACGCCTTGAAATCGTTGATTTTTCAACTGGACTCCATCATTGAAATAATCTGAATTAGCCAGTTTTATTTAATCATTTAGTTTGTTTTATATCTGTAATGGATGATCCACCTCGACTTTTGCTTTGTACTTGGACCAGTTGGTGTTTATAAACGTCCGCCTCGTTAGAAGATGAAGTTGTGAGGGTGATCCGTGAATGTGGATGTTGCAGAAGCCTTCGCGCAAGGAGCGTGGCCGCGTGGAGCTGAGCGCCGTGTCTGTGGTGGAGGCGGCGCAGCTGAACGAGCCGACGGAGCAGCACCCCCAAGGTGTTCCCTTCCAGCTGGTGTACAGCGAGGCGGGCCAGGAGTACACCCTCTACCTGCTCGCTCCCAGGGAGCACGACAGGACCGACTGGATACGCGCCATCCGTGCAGGCAAGTAATAACACGAAGTCGGACGTTGATTTACAAAAATCCCTTCCCTCGTAACATCGATGGGAAGCTACGTACTTTCAAACCAACAATAAACTATTAACCTCAAATGCTTCTATTGGCTTACTCATTAACAATTGCAACCAAAAGGAATAATTTCAACTGCTGGGTCTAAATACTGCATGTGTTTTGCGTTTCTCCGTGAGATTACAAATATTCCACTAAACTTACGTTTCCGCCAGCAGCAGCCCCCTAATTATTCACGGCGATTCCTTTTCGTGAATGGGCCTCTGCCACATACAAAAGGAAGGGTCAACCTTTTGTCCTAAAGACTTTGAATGTCCCCAACAGGAAACAGATACATCGACTTAAAGTTTCATTTCGCGTATTTAATACATTGCACTATACTACATCACTACTCGATATTACAAAATATAGGTCCCAATATTTAAAGAGATATTAAAGCACCACAGTTGTAAACCTCTCAATCAGTATGAAAAGTATGACAGTGCTCAAAGTAAATTTGGACTCATTGGGTATTTAAATATACTTTGATGTACGTGTATTAAGACGTCTTCATTACTTCGCCCAGCTGGTGCGTAATGGTGGGTGATGCTGTACTGAGCATGATTGATACGGTGTGTGCGCTACTAATAATAGCAGATGACGTTGGGCGTGTTTGATGGCTGCAGGTGAACGTGGCGGCCTCCCACGTCCGGCCCTCAAGGAAAACCAACCAAAACCACGCCCTGCACCATCAAGGGCAGGGCCGCTTCCTACCCCGCGTTCTCCTGTTCTCTCAACTGTATCATAGTGGTAGGACAAACAGAATTTGTTACAAATATTTGAATAGTAGGCTACGCGGACCCACTTCACTTAAAATAAGAATACCAACTCCAAATTATAAATTAAACATTTAAATCCTATTAATGGACGTATTTTTACGTAATTCATATTATAATTTCTTGAGTTTTATCTCTCTTGATTATGATTTAAGGATTCGTGTAGTCAATTCCATGAATTATTGTCATTTGTAATTGTTTTTAATTGGTCCACAATTAATTATAGCAAGAAAATAAGTAATTCTAAATAAGAGAATAATTATTTTTTCCAATACTACTATTTCTGTAATTCCCTTTGTGTATTGACCATAATTCCGAATGTTATTTAATTTACAATAGTTAAATTCAACTTAGTAAGTTAATGTGTACCGTAAATGTGCCAAAGAAACCGAGGAAAGGCTTACATGACTAGCGAAAGTTAATCCCCGTAATATATATCGTCACGTCACATGAAATGGAATGTTTTGTAATTATTTTGGGGTGGGGAGGAGAGGAGGATGGAACGACAAATAGAATGCGAGTTAGGAGAAGATCAGTTTGGTTGTAGGAAGAATGTAGGGACAAGAGAAGCAGGATTGAGTCAGCGTCTAATTTTAAAAGATAGCACAAGAAAAAATAGACCTACGTTCATGGCATTTGTAGATCTATTAAAAACCTTTGATAATGTTAACTGGAACACACTATTAAGGATTTTGAAGAGGACAGGAATAAAATATCGAAAAAGAAGAGTTATACATAACATAAGGCAGTCAGCAGTAATTAGAATTGAAGTGCAACAAGAAAGGAGTATGACAGGGATGCAGTCTGTCGCCCATGCTTTTTAACTTATATATAGAACAGGTGCTGAAGAAAGGCAAATTAATATGGAGCACTGCAAGGAGAAGAAATAAAAACCTTAAGGTTTGCTGATGATATGTGCTATTAGGGGAGTCCATAATAAGTGACATGAACGTGATCCTGGAGAAAGAGTACAATATGAGGATTAATAGGGGAAAAACCAAGATGATTGTGGAAATTGTGGAATAGCAAAAGTTTTCGATTGAAAAGTGATATTTTGAAGGAAGTTAAGGAATTCAACTACTTGCGCAGAATAATAACTAGGGATGGTAGAAGTATAGTAGACATGCAAGGAAGGCTTTGGCGAAAAAGAGTAATATAAGTGTGAATATTAGGAAATGATTACTAAAATTGTTCGTATGGAGTGTGGCTCTATATGGATGCGAAACGTGAACGATAGAGTTGCAGAAAGGAAAAGAATAGAAGCTACTGAAAAATGCTGAAAATCATATGGGTGGATAGAGTTAGTTAACAGGATGTTCTAAGCAGAATAGGGGAAGGGAGAACAATTTGGGTGGACTTTGACCAAGTCTTGAGGCATTAGAGGGAAGTGTGTGGGGTAAGAACAGAAGAGGGAGACCACAGATTGAAAACGCTAAATTTGGGAGGTTGGGGATGTGCTAGTTATGTAGAAATGAAAAGGCTTGCGATCGATAGGTTCGTCTGGAGGTTTGCATCAGTCTTAGTGATGAATACCACAACAATAAAAATAAATGTTTATTTTCTTTTGAAACGTCACACAGAGGACTCGTAGAAATGACATGATTACTCTGCTTGCAATTAATTATAATAATGGATTAAAATTCATTTCAAGTGTGTACAGTTTAAATACAAGCAATAACTACATTACAGTGACAATTCTAGATGTAATGAACTTACAGGAAACAATAATTAGGAAGAGATGTTAAAATAGATTTCAGAAACAACTAAGGTAATTTTACATAGTTACTGTGGTTATTGACTTGACCTTCGATTATACTTTAAAAATGTTATTAATTTACACACTTTATTATTTAGGAAGTATTGTTATAATTTTTGTACTATTGATTCCCATCTTTCCCGTCCGGTCTATTTTGAAGAGGGATTTTTCTGGGATTTAGTTATCACTAAATGTTTACATAAATATTTAAGTTGTAAATAATTTCTTTAGATTTGGTCACGTGGCAACGGTCTGTTATGGAGATCCTTGTATTGGCAATTAACTCAAGACCAAGCTACGTTTTCGACACCTCGTCAAGGATTTCGCCACACACCATCGCGAGACAATGGAGACAAGTGTGCATTGTGACCCTATAAATGACAATGGTGCCTCATTTGAATCCTTATCCTTCCTATCCTTCGTGTTCCGATCCCAAGAAGATTCTTTCCGCCTGTTCTCACCTCAGCCTGACTCAGAAAACAACAGTAGACGCCATTTTGGATTAGACACGTACGAAGCCTAGAAAAGTTAATAGTTCAGGGTTACAAATCCCAACTCGGCGGTCACATGCTCGTAGAAAAGCTCTTTGTAGCATCACATCAAACGCAGTCATTTTTTCGGTTAGTATTTATTTATTTTACTAGGATCAGATCTTGAAAATATTCTACGCTGTATGATATTTGACAAACGCGACACCCAACGCACCCTTACTTGTTTCCATATGAGAAACTTGGTACCTCAGCAGTCTCAGGTTTTTACAACATTTGACAATTAATTTTATTAATAAAATGAAATGGCCTAGGAGACAACTACATTTTAGTAATTTTTCATGTCAGGTACAACAATGCCAAGTAATTTTATGGATGGTTATGTTTCCTGCCTCTCTTTCTCCTTGTCTATCCCTTATGGTCGTCGTACCTTCCTTCACTTTTTCTCACTCCCAACTTCACGATTGTCTTAACTTCCCGTCAGTGTTTAGCTTTTTCTCTTGAACATAATATTCTTCAGTAATCTTTTTTTTTATATTAAGTATAGATAATTCCTACTCTTTTCTGTTGTCATCTGTGTTTATTTTTAGTTTCGCCTTTGCACCCCGCACTATATATTTCCACATTTATTGATGCCCATTCATTTGTCTTTCTTGCCCTCTGTGTTTTACGTATAGAAAGGTTTCTTGTAATCTCTTTCTTATTGCGTATTCTTTTCAGTTACGTCCTCCCCGCGGATCACTTCCTTTTCTCTCCGTGTGCTCTCACACACTTGCTCGCAGTATTGTTCCCAAGTCACATTGTAGCGAGTGAGGGAAAAAATTCCCTCGAGAGTTTCGGTTAAACTTTGATGAATTCAGAGCAGGGGCGCACTCACTAACTCTCTTCAATACCTCGTCCTCTTCTACATTCGCCTCTGCTCTCTTCTCTTTTGGTGACACAGAACATACACAGACTGGATCCTCCCTTAACTAAATTCTCCCTCGCCATAGAACACACAAAATGAAACAAGATAATTAAATGAATCAATTTTGCGAAATGAGTTCTGGCAAATGAATGCGATGAAATCGCCGTTTTGATTTTATCCGATATTTATATGGCGTGCCATTTAAAGTAGCCACAATACACTTGGAAACCTCAACTAGCAACGTGATTATTCAGATTTTATCTGTAGCAATCGAGTTAGAAAAGTTGGTTTAATATTGCGCTACCTAACGTTGTAATTTATGCTGTGGTGTGCCCATTGAAATGGCAGTATTGCTTAAGATCCGCATAACTATACGCGCCTCCTCGTAGATTACCAATACCACTCCAATCACCCGCAGTTCAGAATCTAAATATCACTGCTCTGCGTCACAATAGGAAAATGTTCTATAGGAGAAGTAGACAACAGGTACGTCTGCTTCTCAGGTGTTATCAATCGGGAAAATTGGTTACAACCATCACAGCCTGTTCTTCTTTTCACTCCCTCTCTCCGAAGCCATTAATTTCTGTCGCTTGACAGGTTTTCAAGTATTGAAGTAATTAATAATAATCTTGTCGTCCATTACATGTCTATTCTGAATCTTACGAGAAACTGCTTATATTGGGTCTCATCTTTGGTGATACATGTTTATGAATATCTCTGGGTAGCTGAATGTATCTTTGCTGTCCACTCACGTTGATACAGCTGTAGCTCAATTTATCTACATCAGGGTTGACGAAAAGGAAAATATCTGTTCTTCTTTTCTTTTATTCTATTTTTGTATGTTAAAGCTGTTTGTTCAGTCGTTTCTGCAATAAGATGAACTTACTACAACGAGATGAATGAAAAAAAAAAGACGCGTGATATCGAGTCTTACGACTGATTGCTCGCGAAAGAAGATCTGCAGCGAAGGACGGGAGGAAGACGTGCAGTCGGAAAGACCGTTTTCGGTATCGACAAGATGGGGTAGGGGGAGACCGAGGTATACATATAGAGAGAACGCACGCTTAAGGCCGCCCCGACAAAGCAAGCCTGCTGGTAAGTGACAGGGCCATTTAGAAACCTTCAATCATCCTCAGGTTTTGGAGACGATGACAAGACAAGCCGCGCTGTAGCAATTACTAATAGAGGACGCAAAGCTCCGAGGGAGGGAAGGAAGGAAACAGGGTTCTCTTTGAATGGTAGCGAAGGTCCCAAGACGATTTCTACCTGCTCCCGGGTTCAATATCGCAGACTCGCTCACACTGGAGAGACGATGTGACCCGAATATCAAGGCGGACAACGCAGAAAGAAAGAGAGAAAACATGGACGGCAACTTCCCCCTAGTAATCAGGACCGACGGAGACGGACGAACGGGGAAAATCCAATTACTTCCACAGAGGAATCAGGACGAGCCATTCTTATAGATATATTAGGGGAAACGTGAAAAAGTGGAACATTTAAATCGAAATTTATAATTAACGTTTCGCTCGCGACAGTGTGCAGTCACAAAAATGGCGTCATTCGTTCTCATCCCTGAATGTCTACTTCATTGTCGCAACATAAACGCTCACATTAACAACATATTCAGAGAAATCGAAGCGCCTTGTCAACTCCGTGCAAAATTGCTTCATGTCTTTACCTTTGATGGGAAACTTAACTTTGTGCCATATTATTCTCTCTCGAACGCATTGGAGTACTTACAAAACAGGCCCAATTGGCAGTCATATGTCATTTTCCATGTTTGCACGTCAGCGGCTGGATCGTTCACGTACTACGACATCATCGCACTATTGCTATTGAGGCACGAACATGGATTAGTACTATCTGCGATAACTTCTACACCTGCTACAAATTTATATTAAAATAATATTTCCGGTAATAAGGGGTTTTTCACTTATTGTTTCGTTACTATTATCATTTTTGTTGGCCACTGTAACAACGATAAAGTAGGGGGAGGAAAGTGTAAAGTACTGACTATTTTGAATCTCTATCTTGTGAACGTTCAAACATACCCAAGGGAGCTGGAGGGCCTCTCGGGAACGTCCTCGTTAACCACGGAGGACGCCTGCATTTACATTATGGAAATTGCGACGCGCAGCTAACTACTGCGCCCCCTCATTCACGGAAAGCAAGAAATACAACAGTAATTCAATTCTCAACAAATTATGCGTATTTTTGATTTCACGAAGAACAGTGACAATGTTGGAATAAATATTTCAGAAATGGGAGTGCTGTAAACTTATAATAGGTTTTTTTTATATTTATATAAAAAACAACCATTTCTTTAGTGCGCCCTGCGCACAATTATTTATATATACATATATATTTGTTAAATGAGATGATTGTTTGAATATGAAAGTGGTTCTCATGGGTTACTTATTGCAGCAGAGATTTCACGTTCGTAACGAACCTGTTCCATCATCTGGGTGATTCCGGAACTTCCGTAGAGTTTTCCACCCTCACTCTCCGGTTTCGTTTGTCGAGTTGTTGATGTGCCCTCAGTTACTTCCACTTCCTTTCCTTTCCCGCGCTTCTTTCTAACTCAAGAGCAACAATGTTCTCCTCCCCTTTAACTTTCGATCAACACTGACTTATTAATTGTTCATTTCTTCTCCAAGGGACGTGTGTTCACCAATGTTTATCCACTTTCTTAATGTTTCGTGTTCTCACCTCACATTGAAACTATTATTTTCCCCTTCTCCAAGGGACGTGTGTTCACTAATCTTTATTCGTCCTCCGTCAAGCGCGGAAATTTTTTCGCTGACGAAGGAAAAAGAAAACTGAAGGTTGAACGTCTCTTCAACAAAACAAGCCTAATCTTTTGTAGCTGCTGCCGCAGGAGAATTCCCATCTCTTGCCTGTCTGTCTCCGAGTTAAAATATTCTTGGGGAATTTCGATCGGTTAAAATCAAATATATGTGAATAAAATTAGGAAGGGGTCCTACTGCGCTAGTGTATTCACCCCTTTTTGGGTTATTGTAGCTTATTTAATACCGTTAAGATTGGTCGTAAATTTATTGATCCTAACCTTCCGATACTGATATCTCCGTCGTTGGGAATAATTACCCATTGTTACCCCGCTTCAAACCGACAGGGGTTGAATACGGCACCGGTTGAGGCGACTATTTGATTCACAATTCACTGAGACTGTGAATTCGACTCCATCTCAGTGATTTTCGCTATATTATCTTTCCCATTCATGCGTCTTTTTTTTTATCATCCCCGCCTGAATCTTGAATGAGACTTAGGGCGATATCTCGGGATGATCAATGTTCTTTATTTGTGGAATGTTATGAATATTATTATATCGTGTACACAATTAATTTATCTAAAAAGCAGTAAACGTGGCTTCCTAGGTTAACTTCACAATACCAATTAAACTTCGTTCTTTGCCAATTAAACTTGATTTAGTAAAAGTGCAATGAAAGGCCTATTGCAGGTTTACTTACTTTGTGCAGCGCTTACTCCTTCTTCTCTTGGTCTGTAGCTTCCTGAAGTTGAGGCACGTTCTCTTGTCTCTTCGTGCACTCTCAACAAACAGAAACGAACGGTCTCTTCATTTCGGAATCTTGACTTTTTCATTCTATGCCTCCGCACGTCGGTGTCCACGGCTTGTCCGAATCTATTGTCCTATCATGACACAAAACACGGGTGGTGTAGCTTGGTCGTACTACAAATTGTCTATGTCTCTTGTGAATTCCTTATATCTCTTTATATAAAATTGTCAATTAGTAATACTAAACAAAATACATAAAACTCTGGTAGTGTTACTGCCCATAATTATGGCGGTAAGAAGACGACGACTGTTGTTTCAGTGTGCAGCGACTCTGCGACTCCCAGCGAGCGTTTCCACCCGGGCCTGTGGTCGGGGAAGAGGTGGACCTGCTGCAGGGCCACCACCAGGCAGACCGACGGCTGCGACTCCTGCGAGCCCTGGGACCACAGAGGCTCCACAGACTCCCTCGACGCACCTCTTAGGCTAGGTAAGTCCATACAGCTACTAGCTGTCACCACCACTTTCCCCACCCAAAGACGAGCACATTTCACAATGGAAAATGGGCAGAGGAAATACTGTGACCGCTTACAACCCCTTAAAGAAGAACCGATAGCTGTGCAAACATCTTGGGGACCAGTTGGATTAAGGCTGACAAGAGGGACTACTTTGGCCAAAAGACATATATTACGACTGAAAACGAGCCTATTTTATTTAATTATTTATGTAAAATTAAACAAGCACTTTAATATTGTTTGACCAAATAATATTTGGATGTTGACATAAAATTGTCGAAGAAAGAAAATAATCGTCTATTTTTTTAATAAATATATACTTGATAAAAAAATGGTTGGTATTAATTATTCCTTATATTATCGACATTTTATATGCATTGAATATTTTCATTTAATTTATATTGGCCACAAGGGGATCGCTTTTAGAAAAAAAATATAAGCAAGGGTCTACATCATCACTCTGCTCGGCAGTTATTTAGTATCGTAAAGGCCGTTTAAGTTATTCGTAAAAAGGGAAAACTTTTCTAACATGTCTTGCTGTCGTTTCGCTTCCAGCATAAACTATAAAAATTACTGGATATGAAAGAGACTGTGTTTGATTTATAGACAAAGATGCTATCAAGAATTTTAATAAACATTTCTCTTTAAAAGTCACGTTCTTTTTTTTGTAATGACTTTCTACGCATTGCAATAAATTAAGGTGCAGTCTCTTTTTAGTTTTGAAAATAATTATCAAAGTCATTGATTGAAGTTATTTTCGCCGATCTTCTCCAATCAAAATCTTCCGACTTCGGTAAGAGCCATTCACCCCACTCCACCGATGTTTTGGGGGAAAATACCATGTCCCACCAGATTCCAGGTTTCCCGGAATCTCAATAAATGCAGAAATCCCCGGCCGTCGCCAACTTGTCTAAGTTTTATTACCCTGTCTGTAACCCTCTTCAGTTTCTCTCGCGCCGCATTGCTTTGATTTTTACCATTACAGGCTAAACACTGCATAACCAAATCTCGGCTCGTAACGTGGTGTAACTCCACACGCCTTAGAGATTATGTTGAATGAGTATGAAAATTGCCCCGTCATACATGAAAAAAAGAATCGTAGCCTTTGTTTTAAAAATCTACTGATAATATGCGATGTACAGATTTTAATGACAGCGATCACACTTGGCTAGGGAATCTTTTCCTCGGCAGCCGTATTGATGCTGGCTTGGTCTAAATGGTTAAGTACTGTCTAAAGGCTTTGTGCCGGAAATGACCAGAGCCGAACTGTCGTTTGTTTGTAATCATTAAAATGACGTCGATATTTATTGTACGTAATTCCTGGAATCTATCTGTGATACCTAAACAATTTCGTTTAGGTATGCAGGGAAATTTCGTGTGTGTGAATGAGTCGAAAAGGTGATTTGTGCGTGTAGCAAGCAGCTCGTTCTCTGTCCTCTTCTCCTCGTCCTAGTCGTCCGCCGTCAGATAATTACAAAATCCAGGCAGGAGGCAGCAAGCGTCGCTTCGGTGTCCGGACAAGGTGTAATTTCCTGTGGACGGCCAGATAGAGCACAACAGGATAGGTAAAGGAAGGAATGGGAAGGGAGGCAAAGCGTAACCGCGGAATACGGGGTATTTAAAGCTGACACCGGCAGTGAATAAGCGAGTCACCATCTCTGTCTCGTGGATTGGAAATGGCGAAATGAAGCGAGTGAACCGTGAAAAGCGGCGTTACTCTTCTATGAAGGCAACTGATTGCTGGACCGATACAAAAGTGTTGTTGGTATGAAATGCAATGTTTTTTAAAAATATTTTACGCTTCTTTACATCACTTCCGTGTTCTGAGACTATTTCCCTTCGTCCCCTGACACTAATTCAACATAATATTCTTATTTGAAATTAAGTTCAACGTGGGTAACAAATAAACACGGTGCATTCTTTCATTCCAGGTAGATGATGTCACACCCGAGGAGAAGGATCTGATTGTATTCTTAAACTTTAAACGCGGTTTTGCTGCCTTTTTCCTGTCTCTTATGACTATTTCTGTTTCTCAACTATTTTCCTTATCTCAGGAAATTTGTTCCGATTGCAACGTTTTATAAGAAATCTTATCACCTGTTGAAATTTAACACATTTGCTGCACTCGTGGAAAACTTTGTGGGTGATCTACAATATGTAGCAGACTTCACGTGATCATCGAACTCATAAATGAGGGCAACGCCGAGTCCCTGACGAAATCGGAGATCATTCGGTTTTAATGGGTCCTCGTGTTTTGACTGAGCTTCGGAAATGAGTCACTTGCAGAAGCGTCGTCTTCTGCTCTGATTGGGAAGCTGCGTCATCCAGAGTTTAAGTGGAATCAAGGCTACGGCTGCGGCAACTCTTCATTCACGTCCGTCCAACGATAAGACTTCAACTGGACAGTCACGAAATTGGAGGTATTTTTTGTGGAAAGGGGATTAGTAACGAGTGATGTTGGTTCTTCGTATGATGACTGGTCTTCTCTTCCTCGGTAGTAACGCGAACGAGTTGGAAAGAAGCTGAAGAGGAAAGAACCGGCCCGGCCAAGGAGAATCTGTGATTGTAGATATACAACAGTATTTACAAACTTAAATTACAGCCATGTCAACGTCGCCATAAGATAGAACACGTGATGTTGCCTCGCGCGCAATAATTTAGCAGCAGGAACCCAAAAAGTGCTCTCGAACCTGTCGCGTTTCGGTGGACTCAACTACACTTCGGTATCTCCGAGAGAGTAAGTAATATGTGCAGCAATTACCCGGCCCACAAGCTGCTGGTGGGTAGAGTTTCCAATGAGAACAGTTGATTCCTGGCAGCGTAATAGGTTCTTGATTACTTTGCTGTCGAGTTCAGGACTTGGTGAATCTCGTTTAGGACACCACGAGGATAATTTCTATCAGCTACAACTTGAGAAAAATGTGATCCACACAGACTGTTAAGACCGCCAGAAAATTTTTCGGCCATAACCTAAGAATCTTAGATTTGGGAATCTTGTTGAGACTACTACAGATTTTTACATTCACCTTTATCATCCAGAATGTGAACCGTGACTATTAATAGACTTATTTTCAGCACCTTCCACATTGATTGTGGCGCTCCCCTGACCTTCGGGAATGTTTTGTACTCTCTGGTTTTTTCAAAGTTCTCACATGCCGAGGCACCTTCACCTATTTTAGGAGGTGTATATACTGGGGTCGAAGGACTTTGGGCATATTGATCCCATTGGATCAGTCGGCCAACTGCCTCCTAAAACTGGTGGAGACACGGAGAATGGAATGCTGCGACCCCGCAGCAAACTTATCTCCCGTCATTCGGAAGGGCGTGAGAATAGTACCCAATAGCCCGACCTACCTGATGCAGTTTTTCTAGAGCTTTCCATGCATCTCTTTAGATGAAACACTGGGTAGGATCCTTAAACTATAGCCTGGGACCCTAGTCGACCATTGGCTACCTTGCTCTATCCCCCCCCCCCCATTTCAATTCCTTTCCCTTGCTATTAAAGAGTAGTTGCCTGTTTCAGGATAATCCTCGTGCACCCTGTTAACCAAAAAATAAAAAATAAGACTTTTAAAGCGTCACATACTTGCAGGGTATATGTACCCCTGTCGCCAAATACTTTTAATAGTTTTGAAGTAAACTTTATATTTCACCTATAAATCAGTGGTAATTACTGCAACACAAAGTCATTATAAAGAAAATTCCGTAACAATATTTATTATATGTAAATTATAAAAGTCAGTGAAACCATTAATTATCTTCTCGATTCAAGAAAAATTTGAGCATGAAAATATTTTTTGAAGTTAAACTAAATGGACGCACAAAGGCATGCCAAAGAAACTTTACCAGCTATTTCAATTTATGAGATGTAATTTCTAATTCTTCGTAAGGTCTAATTCACGAAACGAGCTTCAGAAGTCTGTGAGCGTGTGGCTATGTCCCGCTGATGCGACAGCTGACTCTTCGATTCCCACTGTCATTGTTGCTAAATTATTCGCTTGTGGGCGCTAGCTACGGGCTGGAAATCGCGAAGTAATAAAATCCTCCAGATGTGTGGTACGGGTCCTTGCGCATTCTTATTTGGTTTCCGCCTGCACAACTTTTCTGTCTGTATGACTAATTGTAGGTTTTATACTAATAAGTCACAGCTGGATATAAATAGTTATATACCGACATCTACCTGTGCTTGGCTGTTAGGCTCTTGTTAATATTAATTATATATACTATCATTTTCTTAAAAGATTGGTTTCGTTACATCACTATGGAGCTCAGTAGAGGTGAATCTATTTTTATCGCTGTCGTGCAATAACAGATAAAATATTTACGGAGTGAAATTTTAAGGACATCTTTTGTGAGTAAACCGTTTCATGGAGGCCAAAAGGCTCGTGATGTGGTATTTCTGAAAATAGTGCATGTTCTCGGTAAAAACGTGCTGCTATGAAAAGGTGAAGATTGTCTGTCACATCCGCTGGCGGAAGTGAATCACTATTAAAAATGTTAGCCATCAAAGGAAATACTTAGCCGTCGTCATTTACATTGCAATTTTTCACTCTCCATTGAATAATAAAAAAAATCTCTGGCAATCAATTTTGTGACTTACTGGAACTCGACTGTAATAAAGATTTTATCTCAGTGACGTCAAGCCTAAGGAGAATCAATGACGATGAGAAGACTATTGTAAAAGAGATTAGTAATCTTCTAATATATAAAATGTATGCTTACAAGAGTAACGTAAGGATCCATTTCAACACTATTACTCAGTATCCGGGAAGAAACGCTGTGGCCTTAAGATTCCCCAATCTCAAGGAAAGGACCAGACACTAGCGTTCAATAGTTTTAGGGGTAGCTGAGATTGAATGTGCCGCTATTTACGTTGTTACTGTTTAATTTCAACCTCTAAGGGAACACTACTATGGGACGGGGTGGAAGGGACAACACAAATAATGAAAAAACAACCGACATTGATGTCGAAACCGAATAGGAGTCGTTGACGTTAATTCTGACTTTCACTAAGTTGATTAAATTGTATTTCAGCCCCTAGGGCGAAGGTTCAGTTTGGCCGATGTTCAGGGGAAGGGGGCTTCATTTCAATGCTTTTTTTGTAAATAATTTTTAATGATCATATTTAATAACGGCTTCGTCGTGTATTATAAATGGCATTTACAACAAGACGTACTTGTTACTCTTTTTACAACGAAACAGTTCATCTGTGGATGTTCCATCACTTGTGGAGAGTGAGATAATCGACTATTGTTAAGAATAATTTTAGAACCGTGAAATCCACCACTTCACAAAGGTTTATAGGGTTAAATGTTTTAAATTATATATATATTAAATTATATATATATAGTAATATTCAATAATAATTTATTTCGCCATTTAATGAAAATTTAAATTATTGAATAATATTTTATGTTAATGAAAGGTATTTATAAAATGAAAACAGCAAATTAAATTAAAATGACTAATTCTAATCAAATTAAAATATTTACAATCTTTCAACACAAGGAGACTCTAATTACAGGGAGTATGTTGGGCCTCATAATAAGTCTGAAACAAAAAATACTGTTATGTTAAGAAAAGTTGATAATCAAATTATTTATTACAAGTAAAATATATATTCAATTCTTTTGTAGGATATTATTATTTTTAAATCGAGATATGTAATATAATTGGTATTTCAATTGCAATATTACAATAAAACATGTGAAAAGATGCTATTAAGAAAATTATTTATTATAATTTAAATAATTAACTATATTGAAATGTGAAGGCACAAGTATATCGTAGAGTTTACATAAACATATTTAAACGTACCTCTTTTATTTTGAACTGCCGTGAGTCTGTTAGGAGGAAGTAACCGACCACCCAGAATAGAGTTAGCTGTCTTTTATAGGCGCTCCGTATGTTTCTTCTCGGACCTCTTGCAGTAATAATGTAATAACACTGTTTTTATGAGCTGTATATCCAGTTGAGGAGGAACGGTTTGTCTTATGTTCCTTCTCCTGTAATGTGAAGGGGAGGGAGCCTCGTCGTAGGTAAGCGTGTCACGTACCGAGTCAAGACTCTCCCAAAGTCCCTCGACATCACGAGACCGACCCAATCCGGGGATATTTGAAGGCTTTCCCTTTTATTGGGGGGACAAACTGGGTTACGTTACACGAGGAGCTGCTGCCAATTCTTTTCAAATGCGGTTGTCATATTAGCCCAGTACAGCAGTTCTGTTGTCTTTGTATCGCGAATAGTCTGCGTTACGTTCTTAGACTCAAACTGAAGTCAGTAATAGTCACATTAAGTACAGCGGCAGATGTTTCCCGTGACGTAAGCTGATAACGTCACAATGTGACCAGCCTAGGATGCAGCTCGTACTATTCATTCGGTGAGTAGGAAAAACAAAATAATTCACAGTCACGACTGTGACGGCCATCTTCTACCTTAGGTGATTTTCCTCAAGTTACGATGATTTGTTATTGGAACCGAGCCAACTTGTAAGTACTTAAATAGACTCGGATGAGACCCGATAGCTTACAAATATGAAGAATTCGGTCCGTGTAAAACACGTAACATCACGAATGCATTGGCCGTGTAGCTGATGACGTCACGAGATGTGCGACGATAAGCGCCCAGCGCATCGTGTAACAAACATATTGTCGTGACTGTGGTGACCATCACCCCCCCCCCTCCCCAAATTACAGTAATTTCTGCTCTATCAAATGTGCAATCGTCAAGTAGATAATGAAGTAACAACTAGTCAACAGTAGGTGAAAAAAATACCCCACAACGTTTCTGCAAAATGTTTTCCCCTTTTCACGTGTTTATGCTATCAGAGCTTGTGAACAAAATAAAACAGACTTATATACTTCCTAACATGTGTAACGCATCATGGAAGCGTTACGTTCCCGACACGCCATTTTTCGGATGACATGGGACTTGTAGTGTGTAATGTGAACATCGTCAATAGAATCTTTGTTTTTTAATTCTGTTAATAGCTGCACCAACATCGAGGTAATTAGGGACTTGCTAATTAGGTAACTTTTCATGTACTCGGTCAGGGAACTTGAGTGAGACACACAAAACACCGAGGCCCTTGCCAGCCAGGAATCGAACCCGGGATCTCTGTAGTGCGAGGCTGTGACGCTAGTCACTAGACAATTGAGGCGATTGCCTTTTGTTCAAGAAATATGATTTTCAATTCTGTATATTGCGCTACATTTGTTATTTTTCTCGCCGTTTATTTAAAAAAATAATTTTAGCTTTTTTATTTAAATATTACAACGTTTCGTCTCTCATTTGAGACTTCTTCAGGTAAAAAATTAGCTGTATATTGAAAGTAAAACTAAATATGTACAGCTAAATTTTCACCTGAAGAAGTCTGAAGTGAGAGACGAAACGTTATAATGTTTAATATTTAAATTTTAAAAAAACTGACAAAGAGGCTGATTTAACTCATTTATTGTATATTTGTATTGAAAGATAAAATATTAAATATTTTAAGTTATTTCTGCTAATATGAGCTGCCTCCGACCCGATTTCTTCCCCTCTTCGTCTGTCGGCTCTTTTGCATAATGATAAAAGTCTTAGAAGGCAGAACAAAGTCGAGATGAATTGTCTACGTGCTTTGCTTGACTGGAGCCCAAATCAGTACTTAGGTCCATTTTCTTCTGAAGACCGCCGTCCATTTAATTTTTCCCCCTCAACAACCGTCTCTTCTGTGCCTCATTACGTAGTCATTCTGCATCTTTACTTGTGCCTGTAATATTTTTATGGTTGAGTCACCTTCGTAACTTATCGAAGGCAGTAAATTGCAAGTTGTAGCATAACCTAGAGATGTGTGCATCCTCTCAGTCTCTGTTATGGTATTAGGGAGCTACTTAGTTGTGTTGCGTCGTCCTTCCGTCATTAGCGGTTATCTTGTCTGCTTCCGAGACAAATACTTGTAAATCTCTCACAGGTCGAGGCAGAAAAACGTAGCAGAGTACGTCCGCTTCTAATCTCTCCCCTCATTCTCTGTCTCGCTCTTCGTGCAGCTATGTTTCATCTCCAGCTCGGCCTTCCTTTTTTACTGTCTCGTTTCTTCTAAATCCACATTTTCCCCATTTGTTCTCAATTATTCAACACTTCACCTTAATTTACGTTCATTTCAATTTCTATTCAACCTTAAGTGTGTTAATTTTTTTTCTACTCAGATTTATTTCACCATCTTCCTTTCTCGTAGTGTGACCATTTTTGTTTGATTATTCTTGTAGTAATGTACCTAATTTTTATTTCGCCAAGTTGCTGAGTATTGCTCCTTTAATTAATTTATTTATGTATATCAGATCTATTTTACAACGCTTTAATTTCCTTTTATTTACTTATTACTGTCTCGATTCCGCCACAAACGTTAATTATTCACTTTTTGTTTTCTTTTAAAATAATTTGATCTCTTCCCCGGTTCGTTAGTCTTCGATCCGTTTTCCCTTCTCTTAAACCAAGGTCATTCACTTAAAATTTTCTTTTTTTAATTTAACTCTTTCACTTGTTTTATGTTTAGTTATTTTTTCTCCTATTCTTGTCTGCTAATTTCACCTCTATCCTTCGCGACAGTATATCCCATTTTGCTTCTACACTTTCTCCATTCTGTATTAACGTTGTTCTCACTCCTTCTTAGCCCAGTTTCCCTTTATTTTCCTACCCTTATTTGGGTTGTATTTATTCACTGATACATTGACTTATTATCTAAATTACCCTTTATTTTGCCCTGTATTTTATTCCGTTTAGTCTCCCTTCCCAGGTTTCTCCCTGTTGTTGTTCCTTTTATATTTCCCTTTTAAATATCCGTTTCTTTTACTTTGTATACTCTTATTCGCTTTATATTTATCCTTTTTTTTCATTTTCGTTTCTCTCCTTGGAACGAGGAACGCAGATAAAATATAAGAAGGAAATGAGGCTGTTTGGATCAGAGAAAAAACGCGAGACACGAAATAAATTCGAAATGTTTTGAATTTGGCATGTTAGAATTTTTGTCAAAATGAAAATACTTAGTTGTGATATAAGACAAAGGTAAGTCCGGGTTTCTTACTTTGCCCTGAATTTTATTTCAAACTCGGCAAATCTTAGGACTGTCAAGGTAAGATTATTTTGTTCGGCTGTCTGAGTTGATGTGGACCTGAATGTTTATAAATCGCTTCGGCCAGTTTTATAGTCACCTTTCTTCCTTGGATCGGGAATTCTCTTTGCGACCACAATTAGTCAAATAATCAGAAATTGGCAGTCTTTTACATTCGCAGAATTTCGTTGTACTAACATTCCTATTCTCATTGTTCGTGCTTCTGTCGCGGCTGTGGAGGAGGCGAGGCGCCATCACTCGCCCAAGAGGCCGTTCTACTTCATTTTACTGGTTCAACGTTTGTTCGTTATCTGCAGAAGTCGTACTTTATTGTTCGTGACGTAAGCCGGTGACGCCTCCAGAGGAACAACTACTTCCCACGATGCTACACGAGGTGTCAAGAATACTCTTGCGCAACTGACATTTTATGTCAAATAAATTAGTTATTTGTGCCTAAGTGGGGAAATTACTTCTATCAATCAACGTAATTTATTAATGGTTTGAGCAATGATGTGGTGGACCTACCTTTTATAATTCTTTTTAAAACAATCAGTTGAATCTTTAGATGGTTAAACACATTATCAAAGGGCTGGGCACATAATTAAATGAGACGTATGTAAATCAAATTACACAGGTAGACGCATAATAGATGTAATTAAAAGTCTATTTACAATACTTATACATGTTAGAACTTGTTCCTGTTAGTGCCATGGATCGATATCAGGTTGACCGTAGTCGTTGGAAAATTACTCCAAAAATATAAGGAAAACCCTATTAATGACCAATAAAAGTCAGCTTGAATACCCCTGAATTTACAAGTAGTTGAAGAACCCCGAAAGTACCACGTCACGTGAGAACATTGGGTATATATAGCGGTTTGCCCCCTTAATGTGCGATGTGTTCCTCCAGGGCTGCACCCTTGTGGTGTTGGCCGCTGATGGTGACTGCAATAGAATGAATCTCTCCCAGACTGTTGGAATTAGGCAGCTATTAGCACATATGTGGTGGCCTTCCAGGCTCCACCTCGAATCTCCTCGCTGGCAATTTGCTACTACTCTGCGCGAATGGTCAGAGGAAACTTCTCTTGCTCGTCTCTCGTAGCACAGTGTCCAACTCTCAACGCTCGGCATCTTCCTGGTACGTCGGGCTCCTGTCTTTTTTTAATTAAAGATCCGCCAACTGCCCAAGAATGTAGCATATTCCGCCACAAAATCACCTTGCGGGGTGAAATATTTTATGCAGAAACACGCTCAGTCTCGTCAACGAAACGTTTTTCGCAGTTTTGTTTCTCCAGATTTATCGCGATCAGTGTCAATAGCGTTTTTTTTTGTCCGAAACTTGAGAATTAGCTATGCCCGCTACTTCGTTCGCGCGGTAATAGTTATTTTTATTTTGCCGCAAAAACGGAAGAACAGGTACAGAATTTTGATAAAGTTAAATTCATCGAATTTATAAAAATTACGGTATAATGTATTTATGATCGCTTCAGGGCAAACCTTATAACTCGCAGTTGGTTTAGAAGAACTCCCGCCATTATACGTTTCGGAGCCAATAAAATAATCAATTACTAAATTTTAAAATAAAATTTATCTGGCGCGACAAATAAAACCTATTCGTCGTATCAACGATCCAAAGATGGTTATTGTTTCTCAGCTCTCTGCCAATGTTTATTACGGCGCGAATCCTACTGCAACAATAGTTGGATTGAGAATATTCGCCCTATCGCTCTCTCTCTCTCACGATGTAAAAATTAAGCTTATAATAACACAATAAATGGGATGAATGGTTTGGGAACGCCTAATAGGACTTATAACTCGTCGTTGGTTTTCAGGCCCTCTTTCATGCAGCAATTCAAATGGATTTATAAATATTTACATTAATATCTACTAAACTCTGCAAGAAATGAAACGTACACGAAAATTTAAGTTAACATTCCTGTTTCTATCCTTGAAATTTTCATTGAGTCCGATGAGCCGTTTCGGAGCCTATTTGAGACACTTCTATTTTATTTATTGGTTGAAGGAATTTATTGAAATTTTTGTTTAAAGACTGATAATTTATTATTATCATAATTTTTTCCCTTATTTTTATCAGTAACTTCAATAATCAATACTAATCCATTTAAGAAAATTAGAAATTTTGTTTTCTTTTTAAATAAATTAAGGTATATATAATATTTTTAAACATTATATCATTGGGAAAATTTTTTATATCATAGTTTTAAACAAATTTCCAGATATATATATATATATATATAATTATGTTTCAAATATTGTTATTTATTTTGTAGATAAATATGGCAATTGCCGGAAGTTTATTCCGAATAAAGTTTGGAAATCAAAATTGAAATATACTTTTGGTTTATTAGTGACTGATAAGAATTAGGGAAAAAATTGTTATCATAATTTATTTATTGGTTTAGATGCTGTCTTTCCAATATTATCAGTCAAGTGCTAAAATGAGCTTATCTTCTACAACGTTACACAGGTATATATATATATATATATATATATATATATATATATATATACCTGTGCTACATTATTACTTAAATAAAAACTCATGAAACGTGCCGTTTATTACAAATATGCTTATTACATTTCTTTTGAAGATATAGAAGGAATGAGATTATGGTGATACAAATTCATAATGCCATTAAACAAAATACCTCATTTACTCTTTACGACTAATTTTTTATGTTGTTTGTTGGGGAATGAAGCAATTCGTTGTTACGTCATTAAGAGTGGCAGGGTATGTGGGTGCCGATTAAAAGGTGACTTTTTACAGTATAGGAAAATAATTTGAAAGGGGCGATGCGGAAGTGTTAACTAGGCCTTAAAACGCTAACTATGGATTAGAAGACAAAGAAAGTGTTAGAAATAGAAGGTTCCCCAGGCTATATATAGTTAAAGACTCTTACTGGGAATGAACCTAAGGAAGATGCAGGGCAAACCCGAGAAAACCTGCATCAGATGGGTTCGGGCTATTGGGTAGTGTTGTCACGCCCTTCCGAATGACGGGTGAGTAGTTTGCTGTGTGGCTATACAGTTTAGGACTGATCCCGTTGGCCTGCGACCCCGGAACATACGCCTCCCAAAACAGGCAGGTGAGAACTTTTTTGTTGGCAGGCTTCATGATGATGATAATGAAGAATCGGGCAACTCCCCTTTAATAGCATACGAAGGGGAGTTGCGGAAGAGAGAAATATCGTGTGTGTGACAGGTGGACTAAGAGAGTGACTTGTTCTCTGCAAGCTGTACCCCGGGAAGAGGGAGGGAAGGGGTGTACACGTGGCAACACCGCTCAGCCCGGCTTGAGGCAGGCAGCACCGTTGGGTCGGTGACCAGTGAGCGCCGCGCTGCCATGTAGGATGCGTGTGTTCGGCTGCAGGTGGCCTTTCTGGAGTCTGCACAGCCTCGCAGGTACGAGGACTTCTCTGTTCAGGCTCCTGTCCACTCAGTGATTGCCTCGTGTGTCTTGCCGCAAGCTGCTTCACTTATTTATTCCTGCTGCTTTCTTGCGCTGCATCCGTTACTGTTATTGTTTCCCGTTGTCTCCCTTACGTCTCTATTTCCTCTCCTGTTTAAGTTGATGAGATTACGATGATTTCAATGTTTCTGTTTACTTAAATAAATTGTTTTGTTTTTTAATGGGTGCTAGACGTCATAGTCACGCCTATTTGTCGTCGAAGCCTCTGGTCAGCACTCACTCATGGTTACTTTGTACGAACTTGAATAGACTTAATTTACACATGTTGCTGTAGGAGCATAGCCCCTTGTGATCCTCCTTGTCCCATTTCCAGCGTCTCTAAACGAGGCTTCTCATCAGGATCTCTGGCTGCGTCTCTTGTTTTCTTACCGGAAACCTGCTCCTTGAAGAGAGTTCTTTTCTGTTGTTTTTTATACAATTCACTGCGGATTTTTTTTATGTTAAGACGTTGAATTCTGGTGATTTTCCGCAATTATATTTGGAATTTATTTAATGCTAGTCGCTATTGTCGTTTATTATTTATAGTGTCAATTCGACCTCCCACTTTTCTCCTTTCCCGTTTTTCCCCTGTATTATAAAAGTTGGTGATTTAGCTCTCATCATTGCTCTACTAAGAGAGAGGCCAAGATGGAATACGCTAAGTAGATTAGGTAGGATGTGGTATGTGCTAGTAAGGGTTTGCGTAAGATTGGTTATCATGGAGGGTTGCATCAGACCAGTCTTAGGACTGAATGCCACAACAACTCAGTTTTATATATTTTATTTTTTGTTTCTATCTTCTCCTTTGATTTTCGTTTATTCTTGTTTCTTTAATTGTGAAGTTGCGATGAATTCCACGAGCATATTTGTTGGTTCTCGTGGCCTTTTGTTTTCTGCGGTCCCGGTATCTTCACTCTTTCCTTACGGTAACCCTTTCTTGCCAACGATTGCCTCCCTCATCATTCCTCGTGGATTTCCAGTGTTACTTTCACCAACTCTGTAATTATAGACACTATACTTTTTTTCTGGCTCCTCTTGTCTGGTTTCTAGTGTTTTGTTTACCCTTAAGGGCAGATTTTTCGTGGAATCACTGATAACGTTTATTGAGAATAGTGTTCCCACGTTGTGTTCTCTTTCTGCTTTGCCTGACACTATTTTACTCTCAAATACAACGTCGAGGAGCCGAGAGGATGCCTTGAAACCTCCTTATTGAGTTCCTTGAGGTTTATTCCTTTATGTTGTTTGTCTTTATGCAATTTCCCTGTTCGCGGCTAGTTTTAATATTTTTAATTTTATTTTAACCACCCTCTTACTCTTTATCATGGTACTAGTTCTAAAATCATTTATTCATTTTATGCTTTTCCTCCCGAGCCACCTACAACCCGTTCTCACGATCTTCCCCCTTACCTTTACGCCCATTTTATTTATAAATGGCGTGGATATATTTTGGATCTGTTTGGAGTTTCTGGTTTCTTCTGTTTTTTCAATTACTGCTCGCCAGTCTCTTCTATTCAAAATTATACATCCATTGTTATAAATCTCTTCTTTTTCGAGTCTTCGTGTTCCTCCCTTACTCAGGCCTTATCTGGGTATTTAACGTCGATACCCCTCCCCCGAGGTCCTTGGATCCTCTTCAACATTTGCCTGTTGGACTAAAGCCACTTTATGAAATTCGTTGTGTGATTTATACTGTCTGTCTACTTTTTTTATACGATCTATTGAAATTTTTCCTCCACAAAACCCACGAGTTCTATCAATCTTTTATAGATCTTAACCCTTCTCCACCTTTTCGTTACTATTCCCCTATTTTCTGTCGATTTCATTCAAGAGGGAGGTAACCACTAACGATTATTTATGTTCTTTCATTTGTCTTTCTATTAGTTCCCACCCGCAATACTCCCTTTGAGGTTTTTATTTGTCAGACATTCAATCTAAATTTCTACCTTTTTACTTACTCTCCTTAATCACCTTCGTCTATATTTTTACATTGATAACTGTTTCTCAATTAGGTTGCCTGCATAAAGTCTTTTTTATATAAAAAAAATTAAATCTTTCAGTTTCTATAATTCTGTTGTTTTATCAAAATTTTCACCGTCATCTTCCTATAAATATAATAGCCCCTTTGCAGTAAGTGTTTGAAAGTAAGGTAACACATAATTGCTCCCTCCATTTTTATTCCAAAGCGTGGAAGAATCGCAGTTGATTCCAAGGATGTGCGACCGATTAACGGGGGAAAGTGCCGTAGGCGAAGGCGTGAGATTGATTGCGGCGCCAGGTCTTCCTTCATCTTTCTCTTCGCAGTGTTGAAAGGAAAACGGTGGGCGGACGAGAACAACTCACGAAGTTCAGTGTCGCGTCTGCCACTTGCTTCTTCGAAGGGAAAGTGCGCTGGAACACGCCCTGGTCATTTCCAGAAATAAATTATTAGCCACAATGCGCGTATAAATGTCCGGAGGAGGAAAAAACGAGGCTTAAAAAGAACAGGGAAGAATTCTCTTTTTAGGCTACGCACACACGTGGGAAAGATGGATGACGTCACCAGTTCTGCCTTATTCTATGACTTGGATAGTTGGATAATACTGATGTGTTGACAAAATTTTAAAAAAAGTAACCTGTGGAATCTGACCGGAAACTATGAAATATCAGGAAAGTAAGGTCGTTGTAGAAAGGTGGAATAAGACGAGAAAAGATGGAAGAAATTCGTAAGAGAACCCCAAACCTCCCAACAGCCTGGAACCAACTCTATTCAGTCCAACTTTCGAACGACAACCGATCTACATGTATTGGCTTTGTATATCTGTCTCTCCGAGAAGAAATATTTCTTCTTACTGATAGTGTTCCTTTCTTCCTTGCTACTTTATTCGATTTTTTTTATGTTCCACTCATTATTACTACATTTTATTTTCTTCTAACTTAATTTAATTCTTTGTTAATTTCTCTCTTTGCTCCCTCCCCCAATTTCTTCCCTTTTCATATTTTGTTGATCTTTCTTCCATTTTTTCATTCATTACCAGTGTTGCTTCTTTGTTACTTTCTCTTATTCTCATTTTTCTTCCTTACTTGTCTTTTGTGAATTTTCCGTTCCTCGCTTTATTTCTTCCGCCGTTACTTTCCGTCATTCCATGTCTTAATATCCTTCTTTGTTTATTCCTATTTACTCCCTCCCTCCCAGTCTTGCTTTCTCTGCTGTCCGCAAGGCTGTGGAAATATGACGAAGAAATAACTTAAATTATACCATCTCTGACGCTATACGAATTATCTTTGAAGTACCCTCTTCAATAGCCGACACCGTAGATGTCCCTTGTGTTCCCTGTACTCGGTACTCACTGGGGAGGATTCGGGATCTGTAGTAACAAGTGGCTGCCTGACGTGTGTGTGGGATTGGCCGTGGCTTTGTCTCTCCTTGTGCATGCAGATTTATGGTAAAGGAGGTCGTTCATTTACATGCTCGAACACGCGACCTCCAAGTCCTCCTCTCTCCAAGGATTCCACGTGCGTCGTCGTTCCCTCTGACCCTACCGGTCTATCACTTTTCCTTGGAAAATCTGTCGATAACCGAAAAGTGAGTAAAGTATTCTGTATGCTCTTGAGTGGCGTCATACTTCTCAAACATTTTAGATTTACTTAGAAATTTATGTTTAAAGTTGAAGAACTCTTCTGATTATTCCTTTGCAACTAAGAAAATAAAATCACGTCGTTTTTATCCCGAAGTTCACTTTTTTCGTTGGCTTTTCATTTCGCCCATGAGAAAATAAATGCGGACGAGTCCAGGTTAAGATATCTGGTATTCCACTCTCTATTAATAGCGAAAATCACCAATAAAATGTTTCCATTCTTACCTCTTTTATTCGAAATGATTTCATTTTTACATTCTTTGACAACACAACGACAGTTATTAACATCGGAAACTGTGAAAGTGTTATTCACCTATCTTTTATTTTTCCTCATGGAACCGTATCATCAGTGATATTATATAGAGAAGTATATACAACACTACAAACGACGAGTTTTGGAGCAAAACGAAAAAAAAAATTCGTCTTGTCACATGTTAGATTCGAATGAAGAAGAAACGGGATGAAGAAGTCCTAGTTAAGCACAGCATATACTTTTTCTGGTCCGTAGGTGAAAAATAAGTGAACTGGGAAAAAAGATTTATATTTTAGTAGAATAAAACAAATGTTTTGACGATTTTGAACAAAGGCTTGAAAAGTAAAGATTTAAAAAAGTACTTGTTGAAATTAACAGAGCAGCAAGCTGCTGTACACGATAAAACATAGAGGGAGGGAGGGCTGTACAGATAAATGCTGCAGAAAAATTGATAGATATAGATCACACAGAGAGTTGTATTTGACACCTCTCTTATTACACACGTTTCTTCTCGATATTTAAAAAAAATCCGAAAAAGTAAGTAATATGGAATTTTTGTAATAGGAAGAGGTTTTCCTAAGAAGAAATGAAGTCATAAAAACTGATATAATACATACTCCACCACATTTACTTTCTGTTCCTGCTGCTTTGGAAAATATATACAAAACCGTAGCCGCAGAAGAGGAAGTATTAGCGGAAACGATGACGTCTTTTCGTCGTTGCTGTTCTCCCATGAAAGATGGGAAAGGAAATTGAGTTCATTTTGTTTTCATTGTTGAATTTTGACAGAACCTCGCTATTTGTCTTGCTGTGTGTGCATGTATAAAACTGATGATTGGGCAATATTTTCCCCGCATTGCGACGCGTAATACTTCTCTCATTCTCTCTTTTTTATGTCTCCCTCCCTCTTCTTCCTCATGGCTAATAATTTCTGTCCGCTAATTCGTTTGTGCAGCTCTCCGAGCCAGAGTTTTAATTGTTGTTGGGTCGGCCCTCAAATATTGATAAAACCTCAGTTCTCTCTCTTCCTCTCCCTTCCTTTCTATCCGCTTCTCTCTCTCTCTCCTAGAGAGGGCTAAAAAAAGGCCACCAGCACCTCTGATGCCCTTCTGTCCTTACTTAATTCTCCGATAATGAGTTTTAATGGATTTTTAAATATCGAAGTTAAATTCAACAGTTTTGAAATCTAATATAATAATCATTTTCAACCAAATATGTAAGTAATAAAATGGATAAGTGTGACATAATAAATATATACACAATGTATACATTATGATTTGATATATTCATTTTATCATCAAATATACTAAGAACACAAATTTTGTCACAATTCAAAATTCAATAAAATATGCTTATACATTCCCTGCAATCAAATATTTTACCATCAAGTCTCCAATATATAAATTTATGTACAATAAAATAAATAGAGTAAATAGATTAAATAATAATATTGTAATTATTTTGTTCCAAAAATATTGACTGGACAAATGGCTTTTTTGTGACATTTGTATCATAAAAGAAATTGTTTTCTATGACTTGGGGGAAAAAACATGTTCTTTCCTGTTTAACTGATCTAGATATGTTGTTAATATTATTAAATCAAAATAATATTTAATAAGACAATTTTAGTACAAAATAGACGTAGAAAGTAATTATTATTCTACATTGATGAGCAAAATTCTTTGCATCTGTTCTAATAATTGGGCAATTAATGTAAAAAATTACACTAATAATTTAAACAAAAATCATGTTTCATTATTACAATAAACTTTCTGGTTCATTCTATGTTATAAATTTCCATTTGTTATTTTGAATGTTAACAATGTGCTTAACAGTTGTATAGGTGTTACTGTCATTTTGGGTGCTATATTTGTGTGATTATGACATCCAAATTTTTATCTGATTTCACTCCTTTGATCTGATGTTTCAGTGGATGGAAAACAAAAATGTGCAATTATTTTGTACTAAAATTTTCCTAATCATCAGCATATTACTGGAATAAACCCACAGTTTAAGAAATGGCCTTTTAAAAAAAGTGCCCGGGAAATGATTATCAAATATAGATAACATTTTCATTTATAAATAGAATAATCAAGAGTCAGTGCTACTCTACAAATGCCCATATTTTAGAAATAAAATTTCCCAAATATGTAATACTCCTGTTGGGTTTGCCAAAATATATCTAGTAACTTCCTAAGTAAATAAATTAGAAACAAAAATTGAGATTCAGTGAAATAATATTGGTGCACTTTAATAACAGTTTTAAATTAATTCAATCAAATAAATGCTCTTTGTCAAGTAATGTAAAGTAAATGACTGAAGTAGGTTAACATTTTATTTTTGAAAATGTTCTTTATATTAGTATTTTATTTATGTTTTAATTCTTGCATAGTGGTGGTATTATTTCTTGTAATATTTTTTGTTTTTTGCATATTGCAACAACACTTTGTGTAATGTATTATAAAAAATGTATCCATCTAAATCCTCGTCTAATTCTGGTATTAAAATATTTTAACATAACATCATATCTTTAACATATTTTCTTATTGTGTGATCAGTTTCTGTTTGTGGCTACACACTAATTTAATGTTTTTCCTTGATAAAGGTGCACCGTCCACGCCCATCATGCCTGGAGGGGCACCTGGGACGCCGTCCACAAAAGCCAAAGTAAGTATGACTATAAGAGCAGTAGTTGAAGTTAGCATTTCCTTAGAACTTTGGTCTCTAAGCTTTGCTTGCTGCTCCTACCAATGTATCATAGATTAAATATTATCATCTCTTATAAATCATTACTAATTATATAAAATTAAGTTGATACTATGGGAATATATAATGAATTGTCACATTACAAAATTTTGAGTTTTGTTCTCTTCTATGAAAACGTTAAACAATGACCTTTACATTAATTTTTTATATATATATTTGCAATAAAATTGCAACAATCAGAAATATTTTGAAATTGATGTCAGTGAAATTTTAGGCTTCAGGGCAGTCTTTTCAAAGAGTCTTAGAATTTATATTCTTACAATTCGAATCCTAAATTAATGCTTTATATAGTTACAATAACAGCAATAAATGAGTACATTCATATTTACTTTTTATTATATGTATACATAGAATTGTCAAGCTACATTTGTGGAATATATGCAAAAATCATAACTTGTTCATTCTCAATATTTTTTTGAAAATAAAATCTGTTCTATCTGAATGTAATATAAATTGAAACTGCAATTGGTTGTTTACACACAAATAAAACCTGAAATACACATTAACATTGCAATTTTATCTGTATAGGAAAAGTTGATGATTCGGCCAAAAGTGGTTGTTGCTCTATATCCATTCAAGGCAATAGAAGGTGGGGATCTGTCACTGGAAAAGGTGAGTTTTCCCCACTTAAATAGTAATAATTATCTCTTGTAACCTATGAAATTCTGGATGTAATACAAAATCTTTTTGCTTTTAAGGGCGCTGAGTATGAAGTATTAGACGATTCTCAGGAACACTGGTGGAAAGTTAAAGATGAAAATGGGTATGTATCTTTTCATATATATATATATATATATCAAATATTCTCTTGGTGTACCCACTCATATGTGCGCTTTAACTGTATTAATTTGCTGTCACTAATATTTCTCTACATTTTCTGCTGCAGTAAGGTCTGAACTATGAAATACACTTGTCCCACACTAATACACTCTTCTTTCTTGGTATCCAGTTCATAAAATATATTTGTGAATTGGAAATATGTTCTATTTTCCCCACGTCTATGTTATTAAATTTTGTGTGTTCTACAGATCAGTAAATGCTAATATTTTTTACGTTCTCTTCTAGCATCTCCCAATGCCAATTTAAACTTCAAAATTTTAAGTCCTAGTTTTCAATCCTTGTGTTTGTAATACTGGCAATACACATATCATATAGACCTGTTTATGTAACAATAGTAAATTTTGTTTCAATACCAAGAAATATATTGATGAATATTTTATTATACTCTCTGTATATACCACTTTTAACACTCTCTATAAGGAATAAAGATTAATACTGTATATACATTATGCTTCTAGTCTTAATGGATATGAAATACCTCCCAACAGTTGTGGTTCTATAAATAGTTGATAGATAAGTTGCTAACTAGTCATGCCACATGTAAATTGTATGAGTAGTGTTTCTCATTCAATTAATTAAATGATCAGTTTGAATGTGAAGAGATGCAGTAAATTATTACAGACACATGGATTAGTTACGATAAATTCACACAATTTAACTAAAAATGCAGAAAAAGAAATTATATAATGGGTATTGTTGCAAAAGAGAAGAAGAGGTCCTTTCAGAAATGATTTTGTGAGAAGGACAATTCTGTGTTGGAAACCATGCCATGGTAAAAGACCCATGATGAGCAAGATCATTTGATAGTTGAGGCAGAGACTAAGTGAATGAAACAAGCATGACCTAGAAAAGACAGAAGGAAATTAAGTTATCAGAATATTAATCCTATGTAAGTGCAAGTAAACTGAGGTTACATTTTAGAAATATGGTTTTAGATAACATTAATTTTTTCCTTGTATACAAAGTTTGTAATATACTGTGAAAATATGTTTCATTCCCAGATCAATTGGATATATCCCAAGCAACTATGTCAAGGAGAAGGAACACCTGGGATTGCAGAAATATGAGTAAGTTTTAGTTGTTACTTTAGTAGACCAGTACTGTATTGCCTTTACAGGCAGAAATTAGTATTAATGTTTATAAAAAAAATGTTCTCATCCTTATCTCACTGTTCTTGATACCCTGTGAACTGATCTAGTACCCTGTGAACTGATCGAGTTTCCTAATGTTCAAAATGTGGCATTTTAAGTTTGTATTTACAGTAAAAATTAAAGTGTAATCTCTGCAATGTGTCAGTATAGTTAAATTCACATATGATTAATAAATTGTGTAACCTAAAGATTTCAGCATGTTATGAGTATTGGCATTCAGAAGAATGACTTGATTTTGCTATTATTTATTCTTATAATTACTCTTTGCAGATGGTACGTTGGAGATATGTCTCGACAGAGGGCGGAGTCTTTGCTCAAGCAGGAAGATAAAGAAGGCTGCTTTGTTGTGCGCAATTCATCAACTAAGGGCCTCTACACTCTTTCACTTTATACCAAAATGTAAGTCTTTCTACTATATTTATGAATACTGTGTAACAGTTACAATCAATAATAAGTAGACTTTGATATTATTTTTATATATTATAAATTTAAAGAAAACACAAAATGTATTAACACTTGGTTATTCCAAGTAACTTTATTAAGAGTAAATGTAATTGCTTTACTCTAACTGAACAACAATAACAATGAGAAAATTACTCTGAGAATTTTTGGATTTCTTCTGAAAATTCATATTTTTTTTACCAGCTGTAGAAACTGACTTTCATATACAGCAAGCCATCATCTTTGTTTTCCTTCTCTATTAATCCTATTTCTGAAATGCATCTATTCTATTCTATCCATATCATATGAGATTACATTACATTACAAGGATGCAGGTATGCTATCATCTGGCTACTAAAATATAATAGGATTGTATTTTTATAAATAAAAAAGAAATGGGATAGAGAAATGGATAGGTGGTTTGTTTAACAATGTAATCAAGTTCATGTGCATTTTAAGAAGTAATATCTAAGTAAGGAAAGATACACCATGGGTAAAGCATTGAGATATTCTCTCATGACAGTCATTATCACAATCACTACGGGCTCTGTTATCTTGAATGAGGTCTGTACATACCATATTACTGTTGATTTGATGATTTCACCCCCAACTATTGGAGTGTGTGCATGTTTTATTCATTTGCATGCATGTGTGAGGTAGTATTTGTTTATAGTTCCACTTATTTTCCCTTTGTTGACACCTTTTCCTTGAGAGAGAGGTAGAGATCGTATGCTTAATTGAGTGCAAGGTTGTTTCCGCATGACGGTTGACCCCTGCTTTGGCCTTCAACCAACAGTGCCCAGTCTGCAGTCAAAGACAAATGGACCGAGCCCACTAACCTGCCGAAGAAGGGGGATAACACTTCTTTGTGGAAGCTGCCCTTCATGGTCAGGTAAGCGACACTCTGCATCTCTCTTTCCTGCCCTTACAAATCATTTTGATTGTGCTGTATGACCAATGTTATATTTATTGAGAAAATTTTCTCTGTTATATTCTATATTTCGTGGAGACCATCTTTCACACTCAGCTAAGGTACGATCTCTATCACTCCTTCTTACCCTTATAGATCACTAATGGACTATGTAATTCTATCATTTTTTTTTCATTTAAATGCTTGAAAATATTCATTTATATTAGGTGTACAATTATCCAGGTATATATTTTATTTCTATAGATATGCATTCAGATTTAACTTCTCTGATTTGTTGTCTTCTAATGAGACATCTTGTTGTCCCATAACCTTATTTTGAAACAATAACTTACCCACTTCAGTTTTAAGTATTCTGTGTCTCGGTAATTCCTAAGCTTCTGTTCCTGAGGCTTCTAGTCTTCAAATATGTTAAATATCTCCCACCATATTTTATCTGTTGTGGAACTAAATATTTGATGGATCATAAGTCCTTTGTATGCTAACTAATCACAATTTTGATACTTGAGTTTCAAATATTTGTTTTCAGTCCACACCCACATGTAAAACATTACCACATTAAGCAGAACTCCCGGTGTGAGTTCTTCCTCTCAGAAAAGCACTGTTGTGGCTCCATACCTGATCTGGTCAACTACCACAGACACAACAGCGGTGGGTTGGCCTCTCGACTGAAGACGAGTCCTTGTGATCGTCCTGTACCAGCAACAGCAGGACTTAGTCATGGTAAGATTTGTATTAAGATAGACTCAGACACGGGCAGGCTATCATCATACTACTACAAATATATAATACAGATTGAGTTTCTGTTTTTCTATATGTTCAGGTTAATTATAAAATTTATCTGTCGACTCATTTTTTACAAGAAGGAACGATCAAAATCATCCTAGACCTTAGTGAATAAATTATTTACTTCTGCTTGGAAGTAGTATAATTTCATTATTTTACTGTTTCATATTGTTAAATAACTGCCTCAGCTATATCAAGTGAGGCCATGAATAATAACTGCAAGCCAAGGATGTGGTAAAATGCCAAGTGACACCAATTGTCAGGTTTTTGGTTTTAGATTGAGGTAGATGTTACACTTTGAGGCAAATGAAAATGCTAATCTGGTTTATTGCTCACTATACATACCATTTGCTGTCAAAACATTACAGGGTGAGGGGTTAAGAGAAAATATGGTAGAAGAATGAGCTACAAATAAGTTCCTGTTGTTGTATTCAGTCCAGAGACTGGTCTGATGCATCCCTCCATGCTAACAAATTATGTGCAAGTCTTTTCATTTCTACATAACTACCACATCCTCCCTAATCTGTGTAGCATATTACATCATTGGCCTCCCATTTCTGTTCTTACCCCACACATTTCCCTCTAATGCTAATTTTATCAGACCCTCATCTCTTAAAATGTGGCCCTTCTTTTGGTTAAAGTCCTACAAGTTCCTACCACACAAATAATCATTGGTTGGCTAATCCAAAGTAAATTTCCAACAGCAGAAAAATAACCTTTGTATGAAGAATTTTGTTTCTATGTGAATATCTTTAATTGCAGACAAATGGGAAATAGACCCACAAGAGTTGATGCTCTTGGAAGAATTGGGCTCAGGTCAGTTTGGGGTCGTGAGGCGAGGCAAGTGGCGTGGCTCCATTGACGTCGCAGTAAAGATGATGAAGCAGGGTACAATGTCAGAGGACGACTTCATTGAGGAAGCGAAAGTTATGACAAGGCTACAACACTCTAACCTTGTGCAGTTGTATGGGGTCTGCAGCAAACACAGACCTATTTATATTGTGACAGAGTATATGCGCCATGGTTCCTTGCTCAACTACCTCCGCCGTCATGAGGCAACTCTAGGGGGCAACACTGGCCTTCTCCTAGACATGTGCATACAGGTAAGATCATGTCTGATGCTCCTTTCTTTTGTTTGGACTTGACTTTTACAATGATAAGAAAATTTACTCTGTTAGTAATATTTCTGTAATTCAACGTATTGCTTTATCAGTCATCCTGTAATCTTAAATTGTGCCAAATAAATTATCAAATTTATAACTGAGAGGGTAATACAAAAGCCAGAACTTTCTTGTACAAATTTGATACTGTGTATTGTTGACTCTACTATAATTGTCTCTCTTATAATTTCATGCGGTATTTTTACAAAGAGATCTAAAACACACAATGTCATAAGTGGCTTATTTGGCCTCCAAATTAACATCTCTCAATCAACAATTATTCCTTCAAAAAATAAATATTTGAAATAACACAATGAAACATGATATAGTCACATTGAGTCTATACTAACATTAGAGGGAAACAAATACATCCCTTATATAATAGAAACATTCAGAACAATTGAAAGTTAATTTTCTGAATTTTGTTAGGTATGTAATGGGATGGCTTATCTTGAGAGACACAACTACATACACAGGGACCTGGCTGCTCGAAACTGTTTGGTTGGATCTGAGAACATTGTGAAAGTTGCAGACTTTGGCTTAGCCAGGTAAGTTTTAATTTTCTTTTCTTTTTTCTCAGGGTATTGTGATATACTTTTCTTGAAATTTCTATTCAGAAATTTTGTGTCATTGTTAGGTATGTTCTGGATGACCAGTACACAAGCTCTGGAGGCACAAAGTTTCCCATTAAGTGGGCCCCACCTGAAGTCCTCAACTACACCAGATTCTCTTCAAAGTCAGATGTGTGGGCATATGGTGTGTATATCCATAAAAACCATAATTGTAAAATGTGATAGTAATCTTTATTAATTTAGGTACTTTGAGACCATATCATTAGTATGATGTTTATAGAACAGTATATTTTATGTAAATACAAAATTAATAGAATACTGAATTTTAATGTAACATTTACCTAACAAATATTAATACTTGTTAAGAAGTTAATAACAATAAATAGTAATGTGAGGTGATGTTACTTATAAATATCATTTTCTTTGTGTAACTGTAAAATGATGCACTTGTTATCTTATTTTACAGTAACTTTATAAAACAATTTACTGTAGTATTATTCTTTTAAAAATATACATTCCATAACTATAACATAATCTAACTTGATCATGTTGAAAAAGTTGTTTATGAAATTATTCCTGAATTGTGAAACAGGCAGAATTAGAGCTTTATTTTGTATTAAATGTTTAAAAATTACAGGTGTCCTTATGTGGGAGGTATTCACTTGTGGAAAGATGCCTTATGGAAGGCTCAAAAACACTGAGGTGGTTGAGAGGGTTCAGAGGGGCATTATACTTGAGAGACCCAAGGCTTGCTTCAAAGAAGTCTACCAGGTTTGTCATTAATATATGTATATAATCTTATATTGGTCAGACAATGGAATTCAAATAATTCATTCAAGGGAAAAATTACATCTATCCAGAATATGATGCAATACCTGTATAAAATTGTTTACAATTCAATGTAGTTGAGAAAATTAGGATTTAATTATTCCAGAACTAAGTATAAATATCTGATATATTTTTTAAAAAGATTGAGCATTCATCATTGGGCTGTCTACTAGGGCTGCATTTAGTTTATTGCTGGGTCTTTTACTTGCTGGCGTTTTCACATTGTGGCTTGTAAATAAGGTGTCAGTTTTAAATTAATTTATATTTTATAAAGATTCAAGAGGCAAAACTCCCATATACCTAAAAAAAAATTGTATTTTTTGTGACATAAGAGGAACTGGAAAATTCAACCTTTCTTTTACTAGGTGATGCGTAAGTGCTGGTGTCACAACCCTGAAGATAGGCCTTCATTCCGCTCACTGAAAGAACAGCTCGTGAGTGTGTCACAAGGGGTTCTGGTTGACTGACTGCCTCTAGCCCCCCTCCCGGCGCCATCCCCAAGCCCAGCATGCATCTTTTGCACGTCGTATGGGCACCCGTGGGTGGAACTTTGCCGAGCGATACAGGCAAGTCGCCGAGCCAAATAGACAGGACCACAACCTGACCTGGAATTGAGACACAGAAAAATAAACAGTTGTATCCTGAGATGTACTCCGTTCATGAAGACAAGTCCATCCTCACAATCTTTATTGTGCGTTTTATATGAGAATATTTACTCTGCTTCCTTTTTTGTACTAGTATACCCTGCACAGAGAATCGGAAACTCTGTGTGCAGGTGTTAACAAAAGACAGTGTCTCAAACTGTATTTGAAAATATTTGTATAACCTTAAATAGTTTGGAAACATAGTAAGATATCCACCTTTTCCCTATCCAGGACCCGTTTCGCACATGTGTGTCAAGTAGTGAATTTAATCAGCTGAGGAGTTTCCTGTAGGCACGATCATTCCTATTGAACCTAGTCTGCCCCTTTTTAAATTACTACCGGTAGTTCAGTGGTATTTGTTTTAGCGGTTGTGCCATACTAGTAGAAGTGTATACCCTGTACCCCATTTAATTTAGGACAGTCTGTCAGTCAGATTAAGCACAGAAAGAAGAATGTGTGTGTCCGATGGCTGTGAGGAAATTCATCAGCTTCACAAGACAAGAGCTACAACCTGGCTAAGATCACACAACTTTGTTTGGAAAAGAAAACTGAAAAAATTCTAGTTGTTGTGGTACAGTAATAATAGAGTAGTGGGAAAAGTATTTCAGATGTGTGGAGTTAGACTGCCTTTTTGTGTACCTTATTTGGTACGATGAGTGGAAAGACATTTACTGGAGGCATTTATGCCATCTTTCCACTTTATTCAAACTGGATCAAATTTTCATGTCATCACTGTGACCCTCAAACGAGTCAAATATTAATGAAGTTTTAAAAATTATGTAAGTGTATATTTAGTTATATGTTCGAAACTGAGTGACACTTGATGATCTCGCTATCATCACTTCTATGAGGGTCACCAAAAAACTTTAGAAAGAAGACAAGAAGTGACTCAATTCACTTTTTTCTTTCTTCCTTTCTGTTTTTTCTTTCACATCTGTAAATGCTTTTCGTGATTTATTGTGATTAAATACAGGTGGTTACTTGCAATCTGTGTATGATGTGTAAGCACTGTTTTAGTGATATTTTATAATTTTGTTGTCTTATTATAGTTTTATTGGACATGCAAAATTGAAAATAGTTCCAAGACTGAAAGGAATTGGTGAAGATGGTGTCAGCATTAGAAATTTGTTGTACTTAAAGAGAAGAAAATAACGGTCCCCATGTAAGTGGTCTCATGAATTACATAGAGATGTATGATATCTGTAGAAGATCTATTTATAGTTGTCATAATTTATACCTGAAGAGATTTAATTTATTGTAGTTCTTTCACTTGTTAAAAAGAGGGAAAGATATATTTAAAAAGAATGTTACTCAGCATGTATTAGATCAACAATTGTTGCAAAGATGTATGAAGTTTTATAAATTTTTATTCAGAGAGTTTAATATGTTAAGTAACTTTACGCATGTTCAGGATGGAAAACTATAATGAAATGAGTTAAGGTTATTTGTAAAGATGCATTATTATATTCTGTTTGTTCATCCAAATTGTCTTATGAATATGGTAAAAGTATATCTTTATTATATTTGAGATTTTTTTTAAAAAAATGTTAAAATTAATCACAAAGTATTTTATGTAAAAGTTTTTTGTTTTTGTTGTGCACTCAGTTAAGGAAGAGCAAAAAATCTGTGACTACAATCTATTTTTCTCACAACTCATTGCATACCCAGTGTTATTGTTTAAGTATTATTATTTTACATTCATCATGGTAGAAGTTGATTTTTTGTAAGTCAAGTGTAAGAGTTACTTGAATATGAAAGGGAAACAAAATTATTTTACGCACAATGATTGTTACATGAATCTGCTTTATGGTTTGGGGTTTGTGAATTGTTAAGCAGTAAAATTGTATAACTATGAAGCTGTATTTTTTGCTTTTTTTTAAGATAAAGATGTTCGTTCACATATCTCTTACAGGGTCACAAGGCAAAAGCCAAAGGCTTGTCATTTAATTACTTGTTCCAAATTTATTTAGTTACTACACATTTTTAAAATTTGTCCAAAACTCTGTCATTCCAATCTACACTAGACATTAGTGTGTGTAAAATATTTTTTTTGTGTGTGTTTGTGTCTGTGTGTAACTGCCATCTGCAGCGTTGTGATACTAGTTTTGTAAGTGTCAAACTACTATTTTGTTTTCTCATTGAATACTTTTCAAGTGTAGGCTGTAATGTCAAATCAGCTTAAAAATAAATTGGGGGGGGGGGGGGGATGTTATTAAAGCCATATGAAATTAGTCTCTTGACTGAGGTTTTCTGTAGGCATTCAAAATATGAAATAGATTCAAATTGTCCTCCATTTTAAAATTGAGATCCATACTATTTTGATAATTTTTAAATGTTTGAAGAATCTTTCTAATTGCTAATGTTCCTCATATAAATAATCCTTCGATCAGTGAGAAGTGGTTTGCCTCAATTTTGCTGAGTTGCATTACAGTTTACATAATAAATTATAATTATTTAAACTTCGCTTAAATGTTAAAGTAATAATTTTGTATTGCAGGAGTTTGTCAAATTGAGTTTATTTATCTTTTGTTGTACTTTGCTTATGATTTTTTTTAGTATGCGTTTTGAAAAATAAGTAATTTTGGAAAAGAAACGGTGAACTTACTTTTGTTATTTTTATTATAGATTATATTTACAAAGAAGTTTTTTGTGCTCAGTTGACAATCTGCCTCATTTTGTACAAGTAAGCGCAACTTTACTTTGCAATATACAATGCTCTTTTAGCAAATGTATTTTACTGTACAGAGTGGACAAATGTGTGCATTAAAATACTTTACCCCATTAGAAGCATTCCATTCCTATGTGTCTTTTATGTTTGCTTCTATTCATATTCTCTTTTTATTTATAATTTATTTGGCTGAAACAGTAAAAAAGGCAAAATATGAGAATCAGATTTATAGGCATAAAATGTATCAATAGAATAATAGAAGGCCAAAATAATTTTTAAAAACATTGTTCAAATTATTTGCTGGTTTCTGTTCAACCGGCTGTGCCGAAATAACAAAAATTCAGAATGGCTTCCTCATTACTTTGATAGTATTTTTAAGGACATCATGGAGATATATTTTAACTTGAGTTTTGGAAATAAATATTTGAGCATATTACTGTTTATTATTTTCCCCATTTCTTTCTTTTTTAACTTTTTGTATTAGTTACATTCGTATGTGTCTGGATATATGTTAGTGTACTCCTATACATACAAAGTCGAAGTAATATTAATAAATTAGATAGAGAAGGAAAACAGCCATTGACATACCTTGCATTAATATATATATCATTATTATTTTTAAGACATTAATTTGCCCCGGCTTAAATGTATTCCTTGATGCCATTCTTTTCTACCGCCTTCCCATATTGAATAAATAGACGCGTAGTTTTCCGACTTTTTTTTGGAATTTTCGTTTCTAAAATCTGAATTGAAAACAGTTTATAATTTTTAAAATGTGTGGAATAAACTGTCAATTGAAGAAACCGACAAGAGTGAATCCATAGAGTTCTCGCCTTTGCAGCCGGGTCAATTGAGAGTTCAAAAAGCCCTCGTTCTCTAAGAATGAAACCGTCTGCAGTCCTAGAATATTACAAAATTAATTAAATTTATAGCAGTATTTCAAGAATGAAGTAAAGAAGATGCAAATGAATAGACAGAAAATGATACTGATTTTTGGAGATCAAACATTTTTACTTTATTTAGTTATTTACGCACAATGATTGTTACATGAATGTGCTTTATGATTTGGGGTTTGTGAATTGTTAAGCAGTAAAAGTGTATAACAATGAAGCTGTTTTTTTGTTGCTTTACTTGAGGGTGATCCTGAAACAGCCCCTATTGACTTCAATAGCATAGGAAGGACATTGAAAAGGGGGGATGGGATGTGGAAGGTAGAGCAAGGTAGCCAAGGGTTGACTGGGGCCCCCGGGCTATATTTTAAGAATCCTACCCAGTGTTTCGCCTAAAGACGTACAGGGAAAACGTGCATCAGGTATGTCGGGCCAATGAGTTGGTTGCAGGGTCGCAGCATTTCGTTCTCTGTGTCTGCGCTTGTTTAAGGAGGCAGTTGGCTGATCCAGGTTTTCAAATTTTAAATAAAGAGGAATTATAACGTGTGCAAGAGAATTGTATTACCGGAAGTGAAACGGACGAAGATGATGATGATTGAAGCAAGGGTCGATCGCACCCGGAAGCACTTGTCTTAAATGTGACAACTTCTACTACAAAGTGCTTAAGATCTCACCGATAAAAACCGCAGGTCTTCACTGCAACAAGGGAAATTCGACGAGAACTTCAGGAAATAAGGTAGAGTGCAAATTCTATTAGTAAACTGCATGATATTATCTCATAGGTAATATTAAAGTTTATAGATTCGGCTATCCGAGCTATCATCAATAGCTCCAATTAGTTCTGATAATCAACTTTCTACTGTAGCTGCTAACTTCATGGATATATCACTGTCTAGTTAATAGGCTTGCCGCTAGATGGAACGGCAGATCATGAGAACGTTGAATCGTTTCCAATCTGCAAATCTGACACTATTAATATATTTATTTAGAAAACAGGTCCTTCAGAGTTATAATTTCAGGCAGCTACTCAAGCACTAAGAAGTTTATCAAAGGAATACCTCAAGGTTCGGTCTTAGAGCCAACCAGATTCAACACCTTCCTAAAACCGCAAACGTGCAATATGCTGACGATTCAACTTTCTTCTGCACCAAGGAGAACTACTACCAATCAAGTGTCCAAGTTCAATTAGATAAAAATGGTCCTATGATGTAAAGAAACCGGTATAAAATTAAATAATCATAAATGCCAAGCCATGATGTTTTCCAGACGTAGAAAACCAGAGGTGGTTTTCCAAAACTTAACATTTGAAGGCAATATAATACCGATGCAAGACTCCTGTAAATACCTTGGGGTCCTTAATATTCAAACCAACAAATCCATCATACGAATATAAAACTAGAAGAGTAGCTGGCCCTTTGTAAGAGCAAACCACTTGAGTGAGAGGCATAAAGTCACAATAATAAAAACTATTTCTCTACATATCCTTACTTATGGCATGGCACAGTGACTAAATCTAACCTCAACATCTTCAAGGAATACAAAACCGATGACTAAGGTGGGCCAAGAAGGATAAAAAAATTTGTCCTATATGAAGACGCTAACCTCAATTACATAAAAGAAAAATTAGCATGCTAACAACAAAATTATTCAATCGTCTTAGGACAATTAAGAAAATGTATCCAAATTATAAAAAACCTAGGAGATAAAATACCCAAAAGCATAATTGTATGATTATAAAATGAATCTGTCGTTCTATCTTGAGATGTAATTAGTTTTATTTCCTAGTCTTACTAAAAAGCAATCGCCAACATTCAAAGCTCCATCAAAAATGAAAAACCACATGGCAGGGAAAAATAAGCCCGGTACAATTGTTAACAGTTATAAAAAAAGTAACTAGCAATCGCAGCGTCAAAGGGAGAGAAAAAGAGAATGGAATTGTTTCAAAGACTGTCCACAATCCACTATAATTATGCAATTAATAGATAAAAAATATCAAGTAGTTACAATTAGATGCACTTGAGTGATTATTATAACAAAAACTATTGGCTCTGGTGCGCCACAGACATTTGTTGTAGTCCGCAAAGACTATGTTTGGTTTGCCAAAACCGTGCTGTGGAACCCCACAAGGTGTCCTTGTCAGTGTTCGTTTATTCTCGCTTATTGTACTGTTATCTTATCCGGTCGACGTGGAGTTCCATCAGGACCTTCTACTTGGTTACTCTATGACTCATAATTACTACTACAGTACTTCCGTTGCCGCCGATTACGCGCGTAATCGTAATGGAGGAGAAGCTACGGTCTTATCTCTGAGTTGTGGCCAAGAGGCCGACACAGAGGCGAGGATGAAAAATGAAGTAAACTAAACAGCGTTCTATTACGTAACGGGTTCGTTGCACTTACACGATGACATCCATCACTGTTTTCTCCAATCAGCGCTCTGGAAGAAAGGTCCATGGCATTTCCGTGTTCCAGGTCTATATCATGGACATGTGTCTAGAATGGCGTCAATCTTGTTGACGAGTACAGAGAACGATAACGGCCTTGGCGCCAGAATTCAATATTGTCACAATAAACGGATGAATAAGTCAATACTTGTCTTCAATTTTGTTCGGGTTGAATTGGAACTGTCGAGCTAGAGCGTGCCGTTGCAACTATCATCAGAAGAGCGAGACACGAACACCGATAATATTTATTAATGACTTACCAAATTATTTAAAATAAGGCTTTTCACTGACGACTGCATCATCTACAGAAAGATAACGAACGAGCAAGACGCGATAGTATTACAAGAAGATCTAGCTGGGCTCGGGAAAATAAAATGAAAATTAATGGAAATAAAAGCAGCTCAATCTCGTTTACAAAACGCACCTTGTAAAATGAGACAGAATACAAATAGGTGGGGAACTAATTCCAAGGACAACGAGCTGGGGATATATTTCAACAACAGGTGGCAGGAACAGCTTGGTAATTCCTTACGTTTCATAATGAGGAACTTAAAAAAGGGAAGTTCAAAATCAAAGGAGGTGGTATATTTATCCTTATTTAGACCAATTTTGGAATACGGGGCGGCTTGTTGGGATCTCTATAGAAAAAAAACATAGGTTCATTAGAGAAAGTTCAGAAAAGGGCTGCTAATTTTGTGTGAGTAGGGCCGGGTCGTAGGAACGAAAAAGGTAGAACAACTAGATTGGGAGATATTGTCACAAAGGAGGGAGAAAGCAAGGCTGCATTCACTATTCAAAGCTTTAACGGGGCAAAAACCGTGGGTTTGAATTAGATCCAAAATGCACAAGCCCAGTAATATAGGTAGATGAGATCATCAATTCAAAGTAAAATGTTGAAAACAAAAAACAGATGTTGGCAAATTATTATCCCCAAATAGAGCCATCACGACTGGAATAATTTACCTGTGGGAGTGTTTGAAGGAAATCATCTTCAGGAAAATAAATTCAGGACAAATCTAAAAAAAAACGTGTGAAGTGAAGTGGTTAATTTGAATAATATAAAAACATATTCGAATTTAAATGTTAAAGTCAAAGTGAAGTGAAGTGTTAAGATAATTCTTGTACTGTTCCTCTTTTTTTCTTTCAGGGCTAAAGAAATTTTAAAGGACTATAATTATTATTTTTTAGGATTAGGAGTATTTATGTTTAAGAAATTTAATTTTGCCACCGGTCTTGCGCCCAATTGTAGACCAACAATAAATACAAATATTGTTGAATAGGAGATACAGGAACTACGCTGATATACAAAAATTTAAAAATAAAACATTAAATACCAGCAGATGTTTGTTCTATGCCGTCCCGCCACGTCAACAAATACGTGTTCTGGCTTCTATAATTATGGCTTTTCCACAAATACACCTACGAAGAGAGAGAGGAACAAAAGAGACAGAGAGGGAGAGACAGGGAGGCAAAAAGGGAGAGAGAGAAATAGAAATCAAGAAATGTCCTATAGCCGTTCAATCAATTAAAATGTTTCACATCGTGATGATGTAATAATATCCTTGCTTTATTTTCCTCTATCGCAGTTGCCACTAGACTGATACAACTTAAATTGGTATATGATAGGTGTTGAGGGACAAACTACTGTCGTCAAATACTCAAAAGTATGGTGGCAAAGTAAAAATAACAGCCAACTGGTTGAACCCGATACGGGTTTCTCAGTTGGACCTGATTAGAAGGAAAAGTGGTTCAACTGAGATGCGATAGAGACCGAAGAAGCTCTTCAGGGAAGGGCTTTTCCCAAGCTGATGGTCCGTCTAAATGCTGTTCCAATCTACGATATAAGGAATAGTAGCCCACAAATTAAATTTCAACTTTGACTATTCTTTGAAGTTAAATTTCCGAACATGCTGCCAGTTTTTCCCCGCATTTCTGGTTCACTTGCCATTGAAATCCGTTTCCCGTCATTCTTTACTTGTTCCTACAGCTCATCTTTTCCTTGTGCTGATGTGGCCCGAAGTGAGAGAGCAGACTAACAAGAGTTAACTCAGAATATATTGGCATTCTTGGCATGAGGAAGACTTCCAATTAGTAACTAAGTAGGCCCTGGCAACGAACTCTCGTAGTTGGCAACCCTGACTTAAGCCCCACTTAAAGAAGTGTTCATCGCTGCGCGTGCGTGGGTGTATGTGAGAGACAGAATCAAAGAATGTGTTTAAAATCGAAAATGGGATAAAATAGGTGTTTGAGAGCAATAACTCAGATACATGACTAAGTAGAGGAACCGCGTAACATACAGAAGAAAAAAGAAGAGAAATCATTCATATTTAGAGAAAAAGTAAGAAATGAATGGAAATTATTCATTAAATATTCTAAACGATGGAAGTATTTCTCCTTTTATTCTTGTAAAATAATTCAAGGAAAGGCCCGACATGAGGAAGGAAGGTTGTAAGAGGAAAAAGCAATAATAAAAAGAAGGAATAGAGTGTGAAGTGCGAAGAAGAAAGTTAAATTCATTGTTGCATTTTTTACATAGATAAAGGAGAGGTATAAAAAAGTAATGCAAGACTAAGAAACGGAGAAAGAAGGAATTAAAATGGAAAATTAAGCACGAACGGAAATTAAGCAAGACAAGTTAACCTATCTAACGCAAGCCTTTTCATTTCAGGATAACTAAAACATACCACATACTCCCTAATCTGCTTACTGTTTCCATCCTTTCCTCCCTGTTCTGTTCTTACCCCACACACCTCCTGTAATACTAATTTTACAAGACCCTCATGTCTCAATATATGGAGGCAAAAGAAAGGAGACACATTTGAGCCAGGGCAATAAAACTCAGACTTCACGACACGCCTTGGGTGTTTCCCAATTTTGGTGAGAGTTAGCTGCAACGGGTTGTAACGCTAAATGTTATTGGTCTATATCTATCCCTGCCACCTGGGTGGTATGAACCAAAGAAGTGGGGAGTCGATTTTAAAAAGGCGTGCAGATCAATTTTAGTGGAGATTTGGACAGATTTTTCGAGAGCGGTGAGACGGGAGAGATGGCAAGACAGATTTGGTGAAAGATTCCGAGAGAGGTTGATGGACCGGTGGTTGTAATTGTGGCAAGGGAGATTTTGAAATTCTTCCTGAAAGAGGAAGAATATCAGCGGTGGCTGTGATCTGGAGAGAGGACGACCAAATTAGGAGGAAGGAGCTGGAATATGCACTAAGCCGACACGTTAATTACCTCTGTGACTCTTTGTGATTTTCTGTACTGCCAGGTCCCAGTAGATTTGTGTAAAATATTTTGTTCTATGAGAAGCCCCATAACATGCGACCCTGTGGTTATAGATACAATTGTTTAGTTTTAAGGAATTTATTTGTATATATTTTTTGCAAATATATATATGTAGTTTTAATTTTAGAAAGAATAGCCGACATAAAGATCGAAATATCAAAATTGTAACTATTAATGTAAATATGGTTATGGATCGAGTCTTTCTTTTATGTTATAAAAACTCATTATTAATATATTAATATCCCATCTTAAAATAATTTAGTTGCCCCCCTATTCATTACAGCGTGTTTATTGGCTGATGATGTTTTAAGAGTAGGAAGCTATTATTTTTTTAGTCATGACGACAATTTGAAATATGTTTGGAGGGTAACTTGACTAGGAGGTGCTGTAGTAGTTGCCGAGGGAGAGAAGTGACCATTGTTTCTGTGCCTGATAGGGAAGCTGAACCTTGGACGACGCAACGCGGCTCCTCCAGGCTGTTCCTCTGAACGTCGCCACGTTTCTGGGAAGCACGTGCTCCATCCCGGCCGCCATATTGACCTGTATTCAAATTGTCTGCGACGTCTCTCTATTTCTGGACAGACACAGCACAGAGAGAGCATTGTGCATCCTGGAAGCCACGGTTCATATTTCCTCGCCTGACAAGTGCGTTCCTGTTGAAGTCGTCAAGTTTAATTAAATCCGGAATACGGTTTAACCTCCAGCGGCGCTTCTGATCTCAGTCACACCTGTGACATATTTTACGTGCGTATATAGTTAATAAGCAACTGCAGAGTGGACCACTTGAGTCCGAGTGGTCTGTCTCGCCTGACGAGTCACTCAGGAGGTTCCCCGTGGGTTGCTACCTCCAAGGCCTCTCACTCGCCTTTTGCGTCGCAAGGCGTCTTACCTTCGTGTCACTCGAAAAAACCTTCCTCCAACTCGTTACTATGCTAACAACTTTACACAGCATTCGACACAGAAAATAATGCAATTATCGCAAGACAGTAAACCACAATAAGTTACAAGCAGCAGCAATTCCTATACAGCTTTCATTCCTCAAACAATTTATGTATTCTTCACATGTTCCTCAGACCAAATTTTAAATACTAGCTAGGTACCCGGCGTTGTCCGCATGGTTGTTCGTATTCGCTCGGAAGAGGATGAATTCGATACTAATCCCTTGGTAAACACGTGATTGTACTGCTATGGAATGATGGTCTATGGGCAGGAGCTTTCAGTATAATGATGAAATAATTTTATTGTTCGTTAAAAAAAATTGACGATGTTCTTCGTTTATGTTATTAGTTTCAAATAAAATAATCTGAGCGAACAGCACAGGACAGGAAATTAGTTTAGTATCTCATGTATGCAAATAGTATATAGGAGCATGGAACGACAAATAGAATGCGAATTAGGAAAAGATCAGTTTGGAATTAGGAAGAATGTAGGGACAAGAGAAGCAGTATTGACTTTGCGTCTAATTTTAGAAGACAGGAATTAAATATCGAAAAAATCACCTACTACATAGCTTTAGACTTTCTGTACAGTTTTTTCTGATCTTTTGTATGTTTTTTTTTCTTGTATTGCCTGCAGCTATTAAGAAAGGCCAGTTTCCTGGTCGCGCAGCTCCAAGTACTGAAAATTCCATTGCGTGACTTTGTGCTCTCTTGTCTGTGTGTAGTGTTTTTAATGACTTTAGACTATATACTTTTTATTTTATTTTATTTATTTGAGGATTATTTGTAATTAATTAGTACCTTATTTTGTTCTTAAAGTTATTTGTTGTTTGTAACGCATGACGTATCGTATTTCCTCAATCGAGAACTAATGGAAACAACAGTAAATCTAAATCTCTAAAGAAGGCAGCAAGCAGTAATAAAATTTGAAAATCAAGAAAATACAGCAGAAATCAACAAGATGTAAGACAACGATGCTGTTTAAATTATATACAGAGCAGGCGATGAAGAAATTTAGGGTCTCGTAAAATTAGCATAAGAGAAAAGTGTGTGGAGAAGAACAGAAGAGGGAATACGTTAAGGAGATTAGGGAGAACGTGAGATGTAGTAGTTATGCGGAAATGAAAAGGATTGTGCGAGATAGGATAACACGAAGGGTTGCATCAGACAAGTCTTAGGTCTGAGTACCACAACACAGTATGATAAATAAAACGCAAATAATGGCCAAAAGTTAGATATGTAAAAATTTAGTTTGAAAACGTTTCGACCCTCAATTTTGAATTGCAGAATTTGGAGCACGAAGCTTCGAATTATGGTTACTGTAGATCATAAGTGTAAAAAAACGATTTTCGCCAACTCGTGAATAGAAAAAATATTAATTATTTGCATTGTTGTTAGCTACTTGAAATTATTTCGTCAAGTTTTGCTATTAGACATACACAAAATTCAAAGTACACACATAACCTTACATTCTCAAGAATTCTCACTTTAATTATTCCGCCAGTCAAGATATCTATTAAATTAAAATGATTAAAAATATTACCTTTAGTGTTTTATGTCCTCTTGATATTTCCGAAGTTCGTACAATTGGGAGAAGTCGAGTTTGAAAGTTTAATCACTGCGCTTGGTTCCGTGTAACAACTGAAAATGCGGTTCTCAATAAAACGGATGTTACCAACTTACATACATAAAAAATGTTTGGTTTTTTCATTATCATGAATTTCTGCTGTTTGTATTCTACGATATTTATCACCGTAGCAGAAAGTAAACATAGCAACCATAGTGTGCGGAATGCAATATGGTGTTTGTCCAAGTATTCTGTGTTTCAATGCTCCGTGCCGTCATAATCCACGACATGCTGACCAATTCGCTTAGTTTTTAGCTATAAATTCTTTGACGTTTGTGCTGGGGGTTTCTCACTCGCCTTCCCCAGTATTTTCCTCGGGGTTCCAAGAATACGTCTATTCTTTGTTGCAATCAGTCTAAATAATATAACAAAATACATAGTTTCCTGTTTTTGTAAGACTCTCCTGATTGCTGAAGTAATTGCATCTAACGTCTCCTCCGTGCAGGAAGACTATGTCTAGACTGAAACTACGCGTTGCGAGCGACAGACTTGTTAAGGCGATTAAGCTATTCATTGTCTTAAGTCACGGGGAAAATGTGCTAAGTTGAAAGAGAGAGAGGAGAAGGAAGCTAAACTGTTCGTCATTAAAGGATAAAGGCTGACAGGTGACAGAGATGAATGCACACAGACACAATGTCTCGGGCCAGGAATTCCTGGGAGAGTTAATTACCATTCTCTGGCCAATACATACAATAACAAGCCGGAAATTGTCGGAAACGAGTGAATGTTGCGACTAACTTCACTACCAACTTCTACATAGATAGTAGCGCTATACTCTCTCTCGGCTTGTGTGCACGGAAGATATTCCACTGTATCCAACTGGGTATTTTTCATATACATTCTCTTTCATGTCCTGAATATAGCTGTGAACAGACTGAAGCCAAATTTAGGTATAATCTTGTGAATTTCATAGACATCTAGATCAATCTTCGTCAAACACAGTTCGCGAAAGGTAATTAGACAAAGGAGAGAATAAAGAATCGCCTTTCTGTTCAGTTACCATATTTATTTGTTTACAGGATCAGAATAGAAAAATGTCGATCGGACCCGGGACTCGAACCCAGGACCTCCCGCTTCCCGGGCGGATGCTATACTGTTAACCTTGTCCGAATCGACGCCCCGAGGTCCTCTATTCGTGTAAACCTAAGCTCGACTCACCTACAATTTACTAAGCACCTAATTTGTGAAAATGTACACAATGGAGGGATGTTGGGGCATCGAATCGAAGAATCTTAGTGGTAGATTAACCCGCCCGATAAGCGGGATGTCCTGGATCCAGTTCCGGGTCCGGTAGACATTTTGTCCTTCCTGATTCTCTAAATTTAGCTTCACGCTCTTTATCTGAGTTTCAATAGATGCGTTTTCTTCTCCCATTCATATTTATTTGTATTACATAAAGCGGTTAGACAAATCACTAGATATAGAAAGTTTGAAAAATTATCTTTACTTGAAATAACGATTATTTAAATGAGGACATGGGCAAACACGCCGATTTGTACCAACCTGTTCACATCGCCAGCCTACAATAACACCAGAAAAATGTCTACAAGCGAACTTAAAGGACGACGAAAAGTTAAAAAGTTTGAACATTAGTTATATCTAAAAAAAACCGTTAAATTTACAATTGGATTACCGTGTTTTATGTCCTCTAGCTCATTTAAATCATAGATGTAATTTACATAATATATATATATATATTGATAATGTTATATTTTAAGAAATTGTATAGAATAAATTAACATTGAGAACAGACTTTCAGTCCAGAGACGACGGTGATCCCTTTTTTTCAGTTTGAAGTTGACGAGGATTGGAACTATTTCGTGGAAGGGAAATGGATCTTCCCTGATTTAGAAGGTCCAATTTCCTGCGACCCAGATTACACTAATTGCTCACATCGGCAATCCAATTCACACACACTCACACAAAGATAGAGAGAGAGAAAGAAGGACAGAGAAGTGAAAATAACTGGAGGCAGACACAAAGAGATTGAGTTTCACGTGTTTTGATCTACTGTTAGGTTTCAAATAATGCTACTAATAATTTTAAAATATCAAACCGAGTGAATTTATAAACATAATTATTAATCTTTTTGTTTATTTACCCTCTACACCAAAGAAAATAAATATAATTTTAGAAAATCAAACTGGCTGTACTTCAGTTGGAAGCAATTCTTTTCTCTTTGAGTAAATAATATATTTTATTCGAATGAAAAATCGGGACCAATGGACGGTTTTATTATACTGAAGGAAGATATGGTCAATGTATTTTCATTTCTTATAAAGTTACTATTTAAAATTGCTCCTTTTCTCTCAGCTTAAGAAAGAAATTTTCTGATTTGTTTATTTGAGGCATATTACACACTTACATACTAAATTGTCCCCATTTGAAATTAATTTGGATGTTACATTAATTTCAATAATTAAAGAGCCGTCAGTTTTATTTATTCAGTGATAGTTTGCAACACTTGTCTGTATCAATTGCAAATTAAATTAATATTGAAGTATTTTTCTATAAGAGAACTGTACATAGAATAAACTTAACGTTGTCCCTAAGTTAGATCACATTTTAAAATAAAATTTTTACGTTTTAATTATATTGTCTTTTAGTTAACTGAATACTTCAACGATTTACATATTAATGACGATTTTATATAATTTGAAAATAAAACAAACCAAACAAGGGATAATACATTGAAAGGTTTAGTTTTACCTCTGATTTATGAGTAAAATTTAATAAAATTCCTGACCAATTTCAGACTAATTACCAACATAGAAGAAATAAAAACCGTACGGTTTGCCTATGATGTAGTATTGGGGAAGTTAGAAGAAGACTTGGCAACGATATTAAATGGCATGAACGTTGTCATGGAAAAAGTTCAATATGGAGGGAAAACCAAGGTGATGGAGTGTAGTGTGGGAAACAGTGGAATAACAAAGGGTGTTAGATTGGGAAGGGATATTTTGACGGAAGTTAAGGAATTCTGCTACTTGGGAAGCGTAATAACTAGGGATGATAGAAGTATAGTAGACATAAAGAGTAGGATAACACAGGCAAGGAAAAAGTGGAATTTACTTACGGCTAATATTAGGAAATCGATGCTAAAAATTTTCGCATGGAATGTGGCGTCATATGGGTGCGAAACGTGGACAATAGGAGTTGCAGAAAGGAACAGAAGCCTTTGAAATGTGGTGCTATAGGAGAATGATGAAAATCAGATGGTTGGGTAGAGTAACTAACCAGGAAGTTCTACTCAGAAAAGGGGAAGAGCGAACAATACGGAGGACGTCGACAAAGAGAAGGGATAGATTAATAGGCCACGTTTTAAGGCCTGATGGTATTGTAAAATTAGCATTAGAGGGAAGTGTTTGGGGTAAGAACAGAAGAGGGAAATATGCTAAGCAGATTATGGAGGTTGCAGTAGTTATGTGGATATGAAGAGGCTTGCGCAAGATAGGTTAGTATTGAGGGTTGCATCAGACTAGTCTTAAGACTGAATACCGCAACATACATACACGATTGCTTATTTGTTATTTCTTCCGCTTTTCATCCCGAGGACCAACTAATCATCGTTAATCAATTTACTAATCACATTCTTCACAACCTAATTTCAAGGATTTCAGTGGAGAATGGTCATTGTGTAAATTGATCAAAGATGCGTGGAATTCAAATCAGAGGAAGTAGAAATGCTTCAATTTAAGGTCAAGTCCATTCTTCACTGAAAAGCTAACATCGGATGGTCTGTAATAATTGACTTGAAAATACGTATATTTTATGAATTTTTCGCTAGTAGCTTATCGTCAAGACACTTTTGTCTACACGAATTAAAGGCTGATATTATGCTCTTGAAAATGGTAATTATTTAATCCATTATTGTGTTGTAAAACAACATAGTGCAAATATTGCTTTAATACTCTCGAGAACATAGGCTCTTGCTCTCCGCCGTTTTTGTGTTCGTTTATGAATCCGTTTAAAATTTATTAAATTTAACAATGAATCTCATTTCAACGATAGGAATACTTCATGTAAATCAAACTGTTTGTCTGCGTGTAAGTTTAATAAAAGAAATAATGGAAAATGTCAGCTGGTGTGTCACAGAATTGAGATTTAACCAATGCAGCCAACTGACCTTGTACCTATTTTTTTAATCACCCTGGAGATAAAAAGAAGATAGTGTTTGTTGGTAGATGAGGAAGATGGGATATTCAGAGGCTGGAGTATTGTTGCCTACGATGGTCCATGTTCACGTCATGACACAGATATCGGAAACCCTCAGCATCTACCGTGTTGTATTTCACGCCTTTTAAGAAAGGTTTAAAAATATGTGAAGCAGTAGTTTTATCTATTACGTTATTTTTCCTTTTTGTTGCGCATTACCTTGGCAGTGTGTGTTGGTTCCCTGGATTGTTGACGTGCGTGTCCCGGCGCAGCTCCATCGATCCTTTTGCAAGCCTCCCTTTCTCTTCCCTACCCTTCCCTTTCCCGAAGTTCTGTCCGGTTCTGGAACGGGAGAGATGTAAACGTGACAAGGTTCCAGAAGCACCTCCGCTCTTCAGTTCTACGCTTACGCATATCGCCCTCACGCTTTCGTCTTCCTTTTCTGTATTAATTCGGATACACTCTATTTTTTCTGTTTATGTTGTTCTCTCTTCACGCAAAGTTACACTCTTTCGTTTCAATATTTCTCTCTATCTGTGCTACAGAACCTCTGAGGTTTTCTATTTTTTCCCTATCATTTCCTTCTGTTTCTACCACACAGTCTCATTTTCCTAGCATTTCTCATTGTTCTCTTTCTTTAGTTTTTCTCTATTTATTTCTGTACACTAGCCATTATCTTCCTTGTACTTATTTATGTCATCCAGATCCTCTGTAGAATTGTTTTTGGGTTTATTCTTTTCCATTTATTGGATAGCATCATAACATTACCACTTTCCGTGGAGTATTATTGCCTGAACGTCAGACAAGATACGTTATAGCACAGATACAAGAAACACTTCTTTTTTTACATTTTTTCTCTCTCGCTCTTTTTAAAGTATAATCAAAATTCTGCCCTTTCTCTACTTACTTTTTTCTTCCTAATCGTTCTGCTTTTCTGTTGCAGTACTTCGATACCATCATTCTTAGTTCCTTTATGCATTCCAGTGGCTATTTTTTTATTCCCTTCCTTCGCCACAGTTTTCTCCATCTCTTTACTTTTTTCTTCGGCTGTTTTATTTTCGCAACATATGTTCCATCCTTTTCGTTCTCAGTTCTTTTATATCTTGTATGAATTTTTGGAGCGAGAAACAAAGGGAATGGTTGATTTCCAATCTTACAGGAGTTTTCTTCCGCAGGTATTTCCCCAGACTGACTATGGGGCTAACCGATGGGGATGAATCGTACTGTGGTTTTATCAAGGTTCTAACATGTCGGATAGGGGGTGTATGGACTGGGACCGAAGACCATGGTCATACGGTACGAGTTGTCCGCTGATTCTATGGGATCAGTCAGCCAACTGCCTCCTAAAACTGGTGAAGATATGAAGAAGGGAATGCTGCGACCCCACAGTTAACTCATCTCCCGTCATTGGGAAGGGCGTGAGAATATTACCTAAAAGCCCGACTACCTGATTCAGGTCTTGTAGGGTAGGATTTTTAAACTATAGCTCGGGAGCTCTACTCTACCCTTGGTTACTTTGCTTTACCTTCCACATGCCCCTTTTCAATTCCATTCCTATGCTTTAAAGGGGAGTTGCCTGATTCAAGGTTGCCCTCATGCAGCCTGTTACCCCCCAAAAAAGATTCAAAATCTTTACCTTCCTTCTTTCACAGTTCTCTTCACATGCCCAATCTCTCTAAGATAAAGAGAGTGTAGAAATTACAGTCTTTGTTTCACAACACTCTTCCATTCCTCTTCATCGACCAGTATCTCGTCATCTCAATCACTATTGTTATATATCTTACGTCTGTTATCTCTTGATCACAAAATCTCCGTTGGATCGGTGGCTCTCTATCTGCAAATATTACTCAAGATTGTTTAAATTACTCACGTCACTGATGCTTTCTTTTGTCCTTTTACTTTATTGTGCCTCTCCTGATCTCTTTTTTTAATGGCGTTGCAGTGAGAAATTGACGGTAGCTTATTCGTCGTCATCTCAAGTATTATGGTGGGACTCGCTGACACTCTGAAAGTCAGAAAGAAAACAATTAGCAATGTTGCGAAGGATATCAAATAAAAAGAGATCCATATTGAGATCTGCGAACGGGAAAAGTCCACCAAGATATAATGTTTGGACAATCTGCGTAGTGTTTTCGGCCATCATTATAGTTAAGCAGTTGCTGCAACCGTATATTTGGAGCTGCATCTATGAGTGACTGTGTTTGCTATCCCTGTCAATATTTATCCTGTTAAGAGTGACGCACGGAGCAAAGAAGAAGCCACAAAGCTGCTGCTGACGGACCCAGCCAAGGTCTCGAAGGCCGCCGCCATTATAAAGCAGGGAGGCCATCTTCACGTGTCTCGGTAGTTATTTAACTTCAAATCTATGCCGGGGGATTCTTTTCATTTCATTAGTAGAATATTGCAGACAAAGGATTGGCGTATAAAACATTAAATCGGCCTTCAATTGAATATGATTCAAGTTGGGATATGTATATGGAAAATCAAATAAATTTATTAGATAACATTGGCAGTCGGAGGGGGTCAAGATTTGGAAGTCGAAATAATTAGGTACAGAGGAACATAAATTTAAAATTAAAACCAGGCCTCAGAAAACGAACCTGAATAAGTTATTATTTTAATTACTGGGATTTTTATTGTTATATATATATATATATATATATGTAACTCATTGTGCGAATAATTTTTTATTATTTGAGAACCTCAGTGGAAAACTTCGTTTTTCCTTCTATCCTTCAACCTTGACTCCCTCTATAGAGTAAATCAGTAAATATGGTCATACAAAGTTCGACCATATAAGCAACTAATTTCATGAGAAGCAAATTATAAAGTAAATTTGGAAAATGGTGGATGTTCCGACACGGATTTTTAGGCATTTAAAGACCATTAGACATGGACTGGAAATTAAAGTTCTAAATTTAAAATCAAATACAGAAAATATTCAAATTCCTTAATTTAAAACACCTTATATCATGTTACGATTCACAGGTACATGATTAATATTAACAATATTTGAATGTGTTTAAAAGTTCAAAAATTCATAAATTAATCTTTTACAATAGTGGCGTTGTCAAAATCGAAATTGATTAAATTTAATACAATGCTTAGTACAAAGATAATAAATAACTAAAAATATTGCGAAATTGTTCAGCAAGTAAATTTAATAATTAGTATTTATTTAATATGAATACAACGTCTCAATAAATAAAAAGACGGCCAAAAAGTTAGCATATAAATTTATTACTAAAGCGACGTTTCACCTTCATTTTGAGACTTCCTCAGGCGTAAAATATAGCAATACATCATATTTACTCCTTAACTCCCTCATCCGAAAAGATTATTGAATTTACAAGTGACGAATTTAGTGTCGTGCATGGACGACGGCCGTAACCTTAAGTAGTGAGTGATAAATTTATATGCTCACTTTTTGGCCGTCTTTTTATTTATTATAAAATTATAAAGTCGGAAAACTGTTGTAATATAACGTTTCATTCAACGTTGTATACTTCTTTAAGTAACTGTACAAAAAAAATGAATATTAATTTTTTGTGTATTAAAAAATCAATACTTATTTGTTGTGCATTCAAAATTAATATTGATTTTATACATTTTTTGTCTATACCTACTTGAAGAAGTCCGCAAAGATGGATGAAACGTTGTATTTATATTAATTAAATTTATTTTCTTGCTTATCTGAACGTTTTATTTATTTATTTATTATAATGGTTACTAATTGAGTTTTGTCCTTATTTTTATCCTTATAAGAGAAATTTATAGTAAATTTTCTGTGCGCAGTTTTCTTCACAAGATATTTTGGAGGAAAAGTTTAACTTCTTTGAGAAACGATGGGTAGACAGATATAGTTTTCTTGTTTTACACTTCAGTTCTTTTGATACACAGGTTTGCTATGAATTAGTTCTCTATTTCTTTTCACAGACAAATCCTATTGAAAACTGCTATTGACTCTATTTCTTGTCTTTGTTAAGTCACCAGTCTTATGACGTCTCCGCTTTCAGCTATATTCTAAAGGTTCTAAATGATTAATTCTTCTTCTTTTAATTTTATCAATTCATTGATTTGCCGGGAATCATTTTCGGTGATTATCGATAACCTCAAATTCTATAAGATGCAGTTGATGAAGTATTCATCGTATTGGTACTAATATGTGACAACACTACAAAGACAGTTCTTTGTGGCATTGAGGATTTATTTTGGGCGAGTATATTTCAATCCTCTCACCATATCAGAGGTCTATAACTGCCACTGTTTATTTTGGGCTGAGTGATTTGCGATCATAGCTTTCCATTTCTCGTGCCTGTAGCTGCGACAAAGAGTTATAAATTGCTTTGTCTTAAAGATAATCTTTGAACATTTCTAAAATCTCTGAACGGAGAAGTGATCGTCTAGTTACTCTACTAAAATCATTGAGAGCCAATAACCGATAATTAACAATTTTACAATCTTCCATTTTTTTAATTACACGGCTCACCTTATCTGTTACAGCGATGAATGTGTCTATCGAGTATTATTAATCGCTGAATTTAATAGTAATGGCGTAAAAATATTTTTGAGTTGCAAGTTCTAATTTTCCAATTAAATGGAAGTGTTTACAGGGTTTCATATTACGGATATAGGAACACGTGCGTGTGGTGCCATGTGACACAAAATTAAAACCATTTCACGCTCTCATTAACTACGTCAACGAAGAAAATGGCGTGTAAGATAATACCTCAACTTATTTAAAATGATTTGCTACACAAACACCGCCTCAATGTAACATTGATAATGTATTATATAACTTATACATTCGTAAATAAAACATGTAAATCTTGTAAGTCTGCCCGTATGTGTTTTAATTATTTCCCAGAGTGACTGACCTTGTGGGTCTTGTGATATAAGGAGGTCACTGATATAAAGAAAATTTAACATTTTCCTTCTAACAATCTTATCTTCAGCGAAAGGAGGGAAAATTATGAGTGATTGTGTAAAAAGGATTCCCCTGCAAGGTTCGTTTTCCTTATCCATTATTTACTCAAGGCTATAAGAAAACGAGAATAATTATCACTTAATTTAAGTGAAGTTTAGTTTCCGTGGGCATCAGAATGTCGTGAAAAAAGAATAAATAAGTTTACTTTATAAGAAATGGAAAACTAATGACAATAGATCAGAGAAGAAAAAAAGGCACGTTAAACCAAATAATATCACGAAAGAAGGGGGTGATACTTATATTTAAAAAGAGGTTGCTGTAGATATAATTGAAGAACAGAGAGTAATTTTTTACCAGACGTAAGGATAGTAGTAATTATAAATAGAAATAATTATTAACCCAAGATAAAAAAATTGATAATAATGGTCAGTGTTTTTATTATATATGAAAAATGAGTAAAATTAACTTAGAAATAGTAGTTACAAAAATATTTATATAATGTTCAAGAGACTCTATATAAATGATATTATGTGACATTTATCAGCATGGGAATCAAACTCAAATTCTCAAGGAACCCGTGGGGCGTGTAGCAGAGATTATTGCAGTTTCTTCAGGCATACATTCGACGTTCTACGTCCTTGTACAACGTACTGAATTGAGTTCCCGGTTGGCGTCTCGTGCAACACAGATACATGCATATAAATAATATATTATACGGTTACGTCTCATTATTCTTTTCAACTCTGTGGCTGCGATTACTTCAAAATTTAATCTATTGGGTTATTATTTAAATTTAGAAATCACGTGGCGTATTTTACTTCTCGTTATTGTTAAGGTTTCCATACATTTTTTTTCTGGCTGTGCGGTGACGTCAGTCCTTTGACGCTCGTCGGACGGAAATAACTTTATTGTCATGGCGGTTATAATGAGAATTTTTTTTTCGGAACAGAAATTTAACATGGAGTGATTTTTACTTATTCGGAAAAAATTTGTCTTCTATCTATGGTCACGTGGTTTTTCTTTATGGCGTTTAAAATGAGAATTTGTTGTTTTTTCGAAACTGAAATTAAATATGCAATGTTTTTTCTAATTCTGAAAATAAGTTTGTCACCTGTCTTTTGTTCTGTATGTTGATGATGTCACATCCTGCTATGACGTACGATAAATATATTATAAAATTGTGATAATAAATCAAAATATATTTTTTAATTTGCTAAAGAGCTATTTGAATACGTTTGTGTGCGTCACACGTCGTTGTGCCAACTTTAGAATAGTAAAAATAACGCAATAGTATGAATGCAACATAATAATTAACTTTTGTAAAGCATGTCATTCATTGATTATTTTTATTGCCTGTTATTTAACGGTTGCGTCATATCGTTTTTTTTATCGTTATGCGTCGCTCCTCCTGTCTCACTTGTGAAGCAGTGAAGCCTGACACTCACGTGAGAATCAGAGAGAGAGAGACCTTAGAACGCAGAAGCTGCGAAATGAGAGAGCGAGGACAAAATGAGAAGCAGTAAACAGGAAGTGAGGCGTCACGTCGCTCACTCGTACAAGTGGAGCCTGAAATTGTCTGTCAGAAAAGAAAGGAAGACAACCTCAACTTAAAAAGCAAAGTGGAACAGAGAGGAATCGCAGTGTCTAAGAGGTTTCATCAAAGCGAAAGGAAATTTGAAACCAAAAATATTAGTTGTAAAGAGCACTGTCACACAGTCACAAAACAGGCGGCGACTATATTTCTACAATTCTGCAAGTTTACCTCTGGTTCATAAAACAGTTTCGATGTCAAATTGCTGCCCTTGTTACGTCACTATCTGTTAGTGAAATATAATAATTTATTGAAAACTTTTTTAATAAAATTGATTGATTAGTTTAATAAAACATTCAAGTTATTAACTTTAACATTTAATTGTGTATTAAAAATATTTTATTATTCAGTCGAACAATTAATTATGTTACTGTGATGGAGCTCAAGGTTAAAAATGTTTTATTGATGAAAGTGTAAAGAACTACTCTATTCTCAAGTTTTCTGTGGGCGTGTAGCAGAGACTTTTTAACCTCCGTTGCACCGCGACATGATTGGACTTTGCATCACTCCCACGCGCTTGATTGCGTTGTATGCTTATCGTTCTCATAATCCTTCTCGGGAAAAAGACGATTGTCGAAGTCTATCCGGAACTAACTCATTTCTATAAGTCTTACAGCTTTCTGAAGCTCAATGTTGAAATGTATTATTGTTGATCTTAAAATTCTAATTATTCATTAATAGGATCGTTACGAGGGGTGGCTCAAAGAGTATCGTATGAGGTAAGATTACCAATTATTATATTATCGTTATTTTTAAATGGGTTCTTTTAATTTAATATATATTTTTAATTACCAGGGAGTTTGGTTTATTTTACTGACTTTTATTTTATTTTTGTGCTCTTATTGTTCTTGTTTAGCTGAAACTAACTGAACTCTTTTTGACTTTGCCGAGGGAAAGAATTGGTTTCTGTCTTTAATGTTGAAAATATAGGAATTGATCTGTTTTTAATATTTTTATGTGAATCAGTCACTAACTCTTTTTTCGTTCTAGTTAGTATCGAAGTTTAATTCTTTTGTCTCCACAAAACGTCTCTGAAGTCATAGTTCCTAAACTGTAACTGTCCATTTGTCTTCTCTAGCATTCTGTCCGAGTTTATGCCACGCCTAATTAAACCCTGTCATTCGGACACGTGTCTTTGCATCCTCTAAAACGATTCTATCCGTTACGATGAATTTTTCTAATAATTTAGCTGAGCTTCTTTTTTTACTCATTGAATCGCGAGTTTTTCCTGCGCCCGTCTGTCGTCTAATCCCCGTGTATTCTTTCAATGAGAATGTTGATAGATTGAGAAAGGTTGTGTTGCCAAATCTCGTTACATAACTGTAGCCTGCGTTGATTTGATCTTCATTAATTCTTCTTTATCAAGTTCCACGCTCACGTAAATGTAGGTTATCTCTGACTGTCTGCGTGGAAGATACAAATTCAAGTATGTGATGCATGCTGTTCACTTGAGCGTTATCTTTTCAGAATTGCAAATCCCATAACTTCAATAAAAATAAAAACGAAGGCCAAAGGGAGATAGACTGGAAAAATTCCGTGCTTGAGAAAGACGGTCTTTAAAAGCTTACGTGTTACAATGGTTAAAAAATGAGAGCAATATTTAACTTGTAATCTTGTAACAGAATCAGAACAATATTTTACACTTACATTGGCCTCCGTTTAACATGAAGTTCAAACTCCATTGCCTTACTGACAAACATTATGGTCGAATACATCCTTCATGTCAGCGTATCAGTTTCATTATTATCGTGTCATTAACTCTGTCTCGCTCTCTAATATCTTCAATGTATTGATTAGAATGTAATGACGGCGTCGTTGACCTTAATTAACACACGATCCAAAAAAAACACTTATTGATAAATTATTTCCTTTGCTATCAGAAACAATAGGCTCGACGTTGGGTTTGAAGGCAGCTGGTCGACTTTTGCAATTTCAATTTCTCTTTCCAGAATCAATAATTTTAGTCTCTTCTCCTTTTCCAAATGTTGATTTTCCACGGCGTAGCATAACATCAGTGGCGGAATTATAGTTTGAGGCGTTTCGTTTTGCACTGGACGGTCCACTTTTTTACCTAACTATTATGCAAACTATTTGGTGGGCCTTTTGGATCGTCAATTTAAATGTAGAAGGAAGCTGAGAACGAATTTTAAGTTGTTGTTGTTCTACTTCCCGTGAGTGGGACGTCAAAATTTTCTCCTCTTACATCACCATAGCTACTCTTTCTCACTGGAGAGTTCTCGACTCGAGTGTGACGTCAGCGGATCTGAAGGTCGTAAGGGAAAAAGGAAAGGTCGCTTGCGTGTGTGTGTGTGTGGTTTCATTACGGTTAAGTATAATGACCTTGCCTCGAACTGCGTCACAGAGATGCGGGGAGATGAGAATTGCTCCGAGAGCATCTCTTGTTAAGATCCATAACCGAGGGTTTTTATATTTACTGAATAGAAATACAACGAATATATATATACATATATATATATATAGATTGAAAATATTAAAAGGTCTTTATTAGATGAATGAGTAGTATATTAGAAAATTATGCTATAAAACGTTTTCGATCACCTGACGAAAGCAACACGGACTTGCAAAAATATCGTACGGTATTTAATTTATTACCATATTTCCCTGTTAATTATCTACTTTATTAACCAAAAAATATATTGAAAAATTTAAATATTGACGTCTCTGCTTATGGTTGTAGAGAAGCGGGGTTTGAAATTATACTTACGGGAGAAATTTTAAGTAATTATTTATATATGGGAAGACCAGTTTGGTTTTGGAATAATGTTGGGACAAGAGAAGCAATATTGACTTTGCGTCTAATTTTAGAAGACAGGATAAGAAAAAAACAGGCCTACCTCCGTGGCATTTGTATATTTAGAAAAAGCCTTTGATAATGTGAACTGAAACACACTATGAAGATGTTTAAAGAAGGCAGGATTAAAATATCGAGACAGAAGATTTAACCATAACCTCTACAAAAGGCAGTCAGCAGTTATTAGAATTGAAGATCAATAAAAGAAAGCAGAAATCGAGAAAGGAATAATACAAGAATGCAGTCTGTCGCCCAAGCTATTTAACTTATATATAAAATCCGGCGATGAAGAAAGTTAAAACGGAATATAGAAAAGGAATCATACTGCAAGGAGATAAAGTAAAAGCCCTGCCATTTGCCGATGATATTGCTGTATTAGGGGAGTCAGAAGAAGACTTGGAAACCATAATAAATGGCATGAACGTGGTCCTGGAGAAAGAGTTCAATATGTAGATTAAGAGGGGAAACCACCGTGATGGAGTGTAGTATGGGAAATAGTGGAATAAAGAAGGGTCTTAGATTAGGAAGGAATATTTTTAAGGAAGCGTAATAACTAGAGTAGGATAGCACAGACAAGGGTACTTACGGGTAATATAAGAGTGAATATTAGGAAATCATTGCTAAAAATGAGTGTGGCGTTATATAGGTGCAAAATGTGTACGGTAGGAGTTGCAGAAAGGAAAAGTATAGAAGCTTTTGAAATGTGGTGCTATAGGCGAATGCTGAAATTCGGATCGGTGGATAGAGTAACTAACGCGGAAGTGCTAAACAGAATAGGAAAGAGCGAACAGTATAGATGACTTGACCAAGAGAAGGAATTGATTAATAGACCACGTTCTGAGATATGAAAGTATTGTAAAATTAGCATTAGAGCGAAGTGTGTGGGGTAAGAACAGAAGAGGGGGGAAAGGAATACGCTAAGCAGATTAGGAAGGATGTGGTGAAATGAAAAGTCTTATGCAAAATAAGTATCAATGGAGGGTTTCATCAGATCAGTCTTAGGACTGAATACCTCAAGAATATTAATTAAGGAAATTATTGATTGAGAAATACTTATCAATTCGGCGAAGAAATGTGCTCTTTTATCTGAAAAAGCGTGTCCATCAATATTTGAGAAATGTTTCGTCGTCAATGTTGATCAGTGTATATGTCGGGAGAGACTCTGGATCAGAGCTGTACGAGCAGTCTCCATCTTCCTCTCCAAGTGTGCTCTCTTGATGGAACAGTCTGATTCTCCTTTTAAAAAGAGGTTTCCTCCGTCGACATCATGCCTAATAGCACCTTTTCTTGAGGGTCACCCAGGATTCCATATGGTGATGACTGCTTACGCACTCCTTGTCACTTTGGACTTCACTCCTGGTTTCAACAACGCCCTCTCCTTTGATGGGCCACGATTTTCGAAGCTCCGATTTTAAACAATGAGGTCTACGAATTCGAATTCCTGCATTATGAGAATTAGAAGAGTTAATTCGTCGGCCACGAATCCTCCCGTGAGTGTTTTCTGTACAACGGCCACGGCACTCTTCATTGTAGAAACATTCTCCTATGTGTGGCGTAGGGAGCCCTAGTAAACCCCTTGATAGGTCTTCCGTGTGATTGGAGCTGGGATTCGCCAGTAATCCCACCGCTACATACGAAGCTCATTCTCGTCAAAACATTGGGAATTATATTCGTGTTGTTTGGGGAGGGGTAACATGCACGGGAATTCACTGTGGCGCAATTAAGTTTGCTTGGTATTTTCGTGTGCGACTGATGCAACTCTGGAGAGGAACGACGTAGTGCGTTATTTATTGCATCCTGTCTGTCTGTCTCTCTCTCTCTCTCGAACTACGCAACACCTAGCGGCGTATAACATAGCAGGCCAGTTGCCTTCAATCACCCGGACAATTTACCGGTTGCAGTGGCTGAATATGGTGTGTGTGATGACCTGGAGGGGGCTCGTCCCTCCTCTGTGACGCACTTCACAACCTTGCGAAACCGACGCACACCCAGTGCCAACCTGCGGGAAGGCCGCCCTTGAACCCACCGACCGTTGCGTAACACGCACTCACACGCCCACATACCACAATCCCTCCCTGTAGCCGTCTGCAGAAGTGACGTCACGTTTCACTTCTCACGATTACTGCCGAATTGTGGTTACTTTAATTTATTTCATGATAACTTGAACAGTATGACATTATTAAAAATAACTAAAGAACAAAAGTCAAAGTATGAAATATTATTGATTTACATTACATTCTATGTGAGGATTATGGACGCAGCGGTTATTATTTATGTGACTTCGTGGTTGATATATAGTAATTGCATACTGGTAATTATTGGAGTTCTCTCAGAATAGATGAAAGGTAGTTTTCTCGGGTTCAAATTAATTAATAAAGTCTCCAATATACCAAAATACATGTCTATATTCTCTTAGAGCACATTAACAGTTTAACTATTCTTAGTGTCGAAGTATACCTCCATTTCTTATTAAGCTGTCGCGGTACTCACTCGCTCCCTGTCTGCCTGTTGTTACTCATTGGGCTTCAAAAATCATCCTTCCGTTTTCTTTTTTCTCTCTGGCCTCTTTCGCGTTGTAATGTTCAACGTCGATTGTTAAATAAATAGTAAATGACAATTTTGATCCAATTCATTCCTGGTATTACCGTCGGCTGTTTAGGGTATCTATTTTTAATCCTACTTGATCCAAAACCCTAAGTCAGGGCTGCGCGCAATTGAAAACCGTGTTACACTAATTGGAACCATCACCTTCACATCGTCGGAATTTTCAGTCTACATTTTATTAACCGTTACGATATGAATTTTTAAAGTTATGAATAAAGGACCAACTTCTTTGAGAAGACAGGAATCATCTCGACTCATCTTGTTCATTTATAGATGATGACGATGCACCAGGAAGAAGAAGAAGGAATGAGGCTCCAAAGAAGCTTCGTTTGTTGTGGTATTGATTCCACAAGAAGACCGATCTGGCGCAACCCTCCAAGCTGACCTGTCTTACACAAGCCTTTTCATATCCGAATAACTACCACATCCTCCCTAAACTGCTTAGCGTATTTCATCCTTGGCCTCCATCTTCTGTTATTCCCCCAGCTCTAAGGTCGGACAAGCATCGCCTTGCTCTACACCAGAAAAGTATTCACAATACCGAGATAATTTTATACAACAGCCTTCCGCCAGTGGTTAAAAATAGTACCTACAAAAGCTTCGTGAAGCAGAGTAAAACTATTCTTTTAAATGGCGCGTTTTACTCGGTACAGGATTTTCTTAATCGTCCTTCTAGTATTTAAATCAAGGTTCCTTCAAAAAGTGTTGAATGAGCTGCCTTGTAAAATAGCACATCACATATATTAAAATTTCTATTCAGTTTTTTCTGCTCTTTTGTTTGTTTGTTTGTTTCACGTATTGCCTGGAGCTACGACAGAGGGAAGAACAGTTTCCTGGTCGCAGAGCTCCAAGTAGTTAAAACTCCATTCCGTGTTCCTCAGTGTGTGCTTGTTTGTGTTTCCCAGTGTGTGTCCGTGTTGTGTTTATATTGACTTTTGTCTATATTTTACTAATTTATTTTAAGTTTACTTGTCTTTAATTATGTACTTTATTTTGTTCATTTTTAATTTTTAATGTATGACGTATCCTTTTCCTCAATCGAGGATTAATGGAAACAACAATAAATCCTAATCTAAATCACATACTTCCCTCTAATGCTAATTTTGCAAGGCCCTCGTGCCTAAAAACGTGGTCTATTAATCCGTCAAAGTCATCCATATTGTTCGCTTTTCCCCTATTCTGCTTTCTCTTTAGTGATTATATCCACCCATCTCATTCTCCTATAGCACCACATTTCAAAGGCTTCTAATCTTTTCTTTTCTGCAACTCTTGCTGTCCATGTTTCGCACCCATATAACGCCACACTCCACACCAACATTTTCAGTAATGATTTCCTAATATTCATACTAATATTAGCTGTAAGTAAACTCCTCTTTTGTGCGAATGCCTTCCTTGCCTCTGCTATCCTGCTCTAGTTATCATGGTGCCCAAGTAACAGCATTCCTTAACTTCTTTAAAAATATCCCTTCTTAATCTAACACCGTTTGTTATTCTACTGATCCCATACTACACTCCATTACCTTGGTTCACCTCTATTAACCGTCATGTTACTCTTCCTCCAGGACCACGTTCCTGCGATTTATTATGGTTTCCAAGTGTTCTTGTGACTCCCCTAATATTGCAATGTCATCGGCAAACTGTAGGGGTTTTATTTCATCTTGCAGCATGATTTCTTTTTCCTATTTCGTTTTATCTTTCATTCCGTCGAATATATAACCGCGTGGGCGACAGACTGCTTTTTGGTATCATGGCGGGAAGTAAAACTTGCACACAAAAAGAGACGGAATGATATAAAAAAAGAGAAGAGGATCACGAGATTGTGGATATAATTACATTTTACAAGCACAGTGTCAATTAAACGCAATTATAATAATAGCATAGCACAACATAAAAGTTTCAACAGGACAAATCACACCGCAAATGTATCCGCTATAAACGTGTTCACTAACATTGTTTTCTCAATGTGACTTTTTAAAAGGGTAAAGAAAGTGCGTGAGGGTTTGGGACGGGGTTAAAATAATAATAAGAACCAAACAGCAACGAGGGTGAATACAGCAGAGCTGAAACGAAAGTCGTGTAGATAATAAAGTATGAATGTCCTTTCAACAAGGACACCGATCAAAGTTTGAAAAGTTTCACACACACACACACTCATGAGAATAGAAAGGGGATTCTAGCCATCCTCTATTATTGCCACTAGGAAACACTGTTTATCATAGTTCTTTCTGGTAGAAAGAATCATCTGCTTATCACGCTTAGGTGCAGCAAAAATTAACCCTCATGCTTAACGAATAATATGGTTAAATTTTTTATTTGCAAACCATATACTTTGATGTCCCCGTATTTCCAAAGTACCTCGTATCCACTCTTTGGATATCAATGGCGGAGTATTGACAAAATTAAGAAGGTATACAAATTTATTTTGCCGTAAGACAGTTCTATGACGATAATATTGTAAGGAAAGCATAACAATCATATCTTATGTAAGAACACTCGACGCTACGGACAATTATCTATATTGTTTCTGTTGTGGTGTACCTGGAAAGAGTGAGAGTGCTGTGGTGGAGGCACCTGGCCATGTCCCAAAGAAAAGGAATCCCCAAAATAAACCACCCGATGGGAAGCGGAGCAGGGCGCTGTGTGGAGTAAAAGAGACAGAGAAGATCTCATCACGTGGATCATTTCAACCAATTAGCGAGTATATATGTCAGCTTCATGTAAAGGAAGTCAGTTTATTTAGTATTTTTGGCTTTTAAAGAACACATCCATGTTTCATTACCTTTGAGGTGATGGAAGACCTGTTTCTTCTTTAAGGGAAATGAGTCTTTAAATAGCGAAGCCACGTGCTGTGAGGAGTCTTTGGCCGCCGGCTGCTGTAGGTAGAGGAAGAAGGCGTGGACTAGCGTCACGCGTGACGTCACACGAGTAGGGGCGTCTATATCTGGATGTGGACGGCGACGCTTCCTCAACGGCGACCTTTGTGGGTCCTCCTTGGCTTCCTGACGGATCCTTCTCTCTCCCACCCCGTGTCCTGAATTCCCGGACGAGACGAGACGAGCTCGGCCTGGCCTGGTTTTCCAGGACTCTTCTTTGAAAGCCTCGGCAGAGGAAAAATACCCTTGGCAGAGGCGAGGAACACACAAACAGGAGAGAGAGAGATGGAAGATGCAATGTTTCAAAGAATAGGGAAGAAACGTGTTACTTTATTACACACAATAAAACAGGCAACAGCCAAAAGTGTTTTACTGCCGCCGTAGTCGTAAAGTGAGTCACGGCTGTGTATTTCTTGCAAACCACGAACGAAACGTCGCGTCGCTTCCAAAGGAAGACAGAAAGAGTGTAGAGGACAACTTGTTGCACTGCTTCAACTTCAACGTGCTTATCAAGGTCAAACGTAAAGATTTCCACCAACCATGAATGTAACGAATAATAATTATTTACGTAAAAAATATTAATCATATATATTAATCATTTCTTAATAATTTTTGATTTATGTGTAACATTTTGAAATTTATGGTAATGTTCCCATCGGAGGACGATGATAAATCTGCAGAGATATAATGATATACAGGCTAGGTAATGTAAAATTTTGAGTAAATAATGGAAAGAAAGACCAAATATAAAGAAAATAACAAATATAGAACGAATCAAATTACGGCATGAAGGGAGAAAGAATGAGGCAGTAAAGGGACGAAACTGAGCACTTAATTTAAATAAGATAAGAAATAGCCAATGGACAATAGTAAATGCAATAATTGTGGATAGCTATAATAACGGAAACAAAGTAATTAAATAATGAAATAGAACCGCTGAAATAGCTGAGAAAAAGAATATTATAGGAAGAAAGAAAAAGACAGGAAATGTAAAAGAAAGCTATGAATAACAAAAAAGTATTGATAAAATTATACAGAGAAACATAAAAAAGGGCTAGGAGAGAACAGTTAAGCGGACAAAGTTATTAAGTAATGGGTTTTATGGTGACTTGGAATCTTGGATCTGATAAAAGTTAGCCTTTCGACACGGAAAAATAAAAATTTGCTGGTAAAAATGAATGTTGATGTCTTTTTTCTTTTATAATTAATAACATATGTAGTGCTGATTTGTCTGTATCTTGTGTCTGAGATGAGTGCAAGAACCGCGCCATCTTGGCAACATCTTTTACAAGGGATTTCGTCTTTGATGAGGAGCCAGGGAATTTCTTTTACGACGACGCTACACCACGTGGACATTGCCTCAGCGACAGGCACTCATCATATTTATTAGGTACACTTTGCATGTTACGAAACTTTACCACAATCACCTTCAGCATGCAGCAAACTGCACTAATTTATACTTACTCCACTTTCTTAGGATATGACTACGAAGAAGTCATTGTTAATTTACTCGTTATATTTAAAATTGTACCAGTACAGCATAATGTCGTCAATATGGATGCGAATCAACCTACATTTATTTATTCGTAATTCATTTGAAGTGAATATAAGGGTATTATTATTTTTAAATAAAGAATTATATAAAACTGAAAAATTCTTTTACTTAACGTTCAATAATTTAAAGTATGTAATAATATCATCAAATTTTAATTTCAAAGTCGGCGTTTATTAATTTACACCAAATATTTTATACAATTATTCACAATGATTAAATATGTTACAAACTAGACACATGAAAACTATTCTAGGGGTCGTTGTAGCGGCCCTTCTCATAGAAACAGAAAAATCAGCTCGGCCCAACGGAACTTCCTTGTTGAAAAATGAGCATTTTGAACATTTAGTTTTATTCTTTGTCACCACGGACAAGAGCAAGCATTCCGTCCTTTATCCAAATGTTCAAAGTCTTACTTTCCAACTTATTATTCTTTAATGTCCATTTCTCAATGCAACTTCTTTTACTGTCCACTTTCAATGTCCACCCTTAAAGTTCACTCCTTAATCCTGAATATCATAAATCCTTAGTGTTGTAATGCTCAATCTCGAAAAAATAATTTCCTCGGTTTTTAAAATCTTGCCATTATTTTACTTCCTGCGGTGCAGGAACCTGATCTCAAATCAGAACAATATCTTTCCTCTTTAGGAGGAGCTATTCGCGCCGCTCCACCGATGTTTTGGGGAAAAACCGTGTCTCGCCAGATTACACCTTTTTCGGAACCTCAAGACTCTTGGTTTTATCAGCCTGTCTGTAAATTTATTCAACTTCTCACACTCTGATTGCCTTTGCCTACGTACCGCCAAATTATGCATTTCGTTGCAGTTTAATACTTACCATTACAATATGCAAATTTAGACAGTAAATTTACTTACTGGTTTCATTATTTGCAGTTAAAATTAGTTTACTTCATAGTGTTTCTTAAATTTGTCCGATATAACTTTATCCATACTGTAGTAATATAGATCTGTCTCTCTCAAAACCCTCACGCAGAAAAATATTTCCAGATAATAATCGTCTTGAATAGGAAAGGTAATTTTCCAATGAGGGTTACACATATATTATTCTAACATTATCTGTTTCTTGACTATTTTCCTACTACAGGCAACAAACTCTGAATTCAGAGTATTCGCGTATTGGGTAGGAGAAAGATCTCACAATCGTAGGACATCGAAGCTCTCCAGTTACGGCATCGTGTAAGGTTGGAATGGTTCCTTCAAGGAAATCTGACTAGCTTGGTCGGAGGAATTTTCGTTTAGCAGTCGCTCTCTTGTGTGTCCTGCGAGTCTTCTGGTCTTTTGTTCTGTGGGGGACTTCATAAAAGAGACGAGAGGGCGTTGGTCTACGTGGGCCAAGTTCCAAATCCCAAAGACTCTTTCGAACCTAGACAGAGAAAGAGAGACAGCAAGAGTTTCCATTAGTGCCTCCAACTGCCGGAACGGAAACCTCAACTCCAATAAATAAAAGACACGGACAGGGAAACAGATGTTTGTGACTCAGGAACACGCGAACAATATTCATCGAATATGTCTCAAGTAGTTGTTGGTTTACTTCTTTTGTGTTAATTGAAAGTTGTATAACACAGATTTTAAACTTCGTTTTTTCAATATACTTAAGTTAACCAACAATCCATGGATAAACCAAATTTGTCATTTATTAAAACCATATTTCATCCACGATTTTGAATCTGTTTCAGGTACAGCCTAATGTCATCAAATTCCTCATCAAGTTAAATTTTGAATAAATACTAAGAGATACTTCACGGCCTGCGTCGACCAATCCATATTTCGACCGTGGAAACGTGGATGCATTTCATGAAGGAGAAAGATTACGTACCTGAAGAAAACTTTACATAGTAGCCGAAACGTCGTATGAATAAATAACAGAAACTTGATTTGTCTGTGTATTGGCCATTGATATAATTATTTTTACAAATATATTTTAATTAACTATCCATTCCGTGCTTCCCCGTTGGAAATATTTTGCCTGAGGACAATACAATTAAACTTGTTGAACTTCGTCTACCATGGTCTACCGTTCAGTCTTCTTCCTCGAGGCTTCCCTGTATAAACTTTCCTTCAGGCATTCTTTCTAGATGTCCCAACCATCTCAATCTTCTGCTCTTAATACCAGCCACTATACCTGTAATGTTATATAGTATTTTTAATTCTTCATTATTTCCCGTCTTCCATTGTCCATTGTCATTATCTTTCCCATCTTCTTAGACGTTTCTCGTCGGCCACAGTTAAAGTCCATGTCTGGTCCACATGTCACCACTAGTTTTAGCCCAGAGCGGTATACCTTATTTTTCAGATTCCTGCTGAGATTGACAGTGAAAAGTAAGTGTGATTACCGGCAGCCAGTCTTGCTTTAATTTCTTCCGTTTATTGTTATCTGCTGTGTTTATAGTTTCCAAATATTTAAAGCTATTAGCTTTACCATTATGGTGTCCATTTAAATGTATTGCACTGGATTCCGCCATTTTCTTCGTCCTCGATGAGAGCATACACCAAGATTTTGATTGGTTTATTTCAAGTCCTATTTCCCCAGCTGCCTATTCTGATTAATTGGTCCACTCGGCGGAAATTCAGCGCACTGGAGGAAATGATGGCTTGAATGTTCTGTGAAGCAAGACGGCAACTGAGAATTTAATGAAAGGATCAGGATAGAAAAATCTCCACCCTCATCCATTAGTTCAATTTTTTTGGTTACGTTTTTTCAAAGAATTTGTCCAGAATATTTTATTACGCTGTTGAAATGAGTTAACCATGTCGTGTACTGAGAAAATAATTAGTGATGGTCTATTCCATGAGTCGGGGCTTCCAATCCTAGACCTATTTTAATTTTCTGTACTGTGCCGACAGAATGTTTGATATAAAGGGAGGAGATGGAATCCGAGCTATTCTCTGGCACAATCAGGTAGATCAGGTTTCCCTTCTGCTTGACTAGCCTTTCTGAAACTTAACTCGTACGTCTTCTGTCTCTCTCCCTCCCTGCCCTAACTAGGCACTGTGATACTTCTCGCATCTCAATTCTCATAACCCTGCTCTTAACAATCTACTCATTCACATATTCTGTAAGAGTTCTGGGAATCAAAAGGACTCTCGTAAATTAAACTAATATACATTAATTTTTATATAAATGAATATACATTAAATAAGAAAAAAGTAGTACAGAATAATGGCTATAGCAGGACGCGTCGTTCCTTTCATCGGTACTTCTTCAGATGCCACGCAAACAAGATTTTACAAACCTGACATCTATAACACAACTGTATGAAAATTTATGGAATATTGCTTTCAATTTACTTTATCAGATTTATACGCATATATTTTTGAATGTGTTCAGTGCACAAACATTGCACCCGGAATTATAATCGTACATCTGTTAAGCGTATTCGTCTTCTTCAAAAACTAACAATGGAAATATATGATAATAATCAAAATCATAAAATTTATTTAAATTCATGATATACTTGTTTACATTAATAGTAGAATTTTTGGAAATGGCATGTAACATTTCACTCGTCAATCAAGAATAATAATTTCATTATTCACCCAAAATTTTAAAAATCAAATTTATAATTATTTAAATAAATGTTTGGACACAATTCCATAATTTTAAATGCTGAATTTCAAATCCGTATTTTTTTTGGAGTGGTTGATACGAGATTCAAAAGAGCGTTCTGATTGGCAGAAGTTACAAGCTTTACAGTCTAAACAGTTAATTTAGTATATAATATTATATTTATCTGCACTATTAATTTTATCTTTCATATTTTTGATAGCTCAAATGCCAAAATTATTAAACAAGTTAGTAAGTGTGTGTTTCACAAAAGCAGAACTATAAAAATTAATTTAACACTTTGCTTTTTAACAGGTTAATTGCTAATTTTCTTGTTTGACTTTAATCAATGTTCATTTTTAGTTTCGTATTTAATTTTAATCCATATAATTTTATTAGTAATTTTTTAAAATATAATGTAATTGATTAGGTTTTAATAGAAGAATATTGTTAAATTTATGATACCACTGATGACTAGACTGTCTTATCTATCATATTATAATCCATAGCCCTTTTTTGGCAGAATGGATGGTAAAAAATGAATTGATGACTTTTTCTGAAGAGAAGTGTTTTATCACAATTGATAATTAGCTCATTGTTAGAATCTATGACAAAAACATCAAACACAAGTAATGGGTGAATCTTCTCAATTTAGAAAGTGAAGTTTAATTAATGACGGTAATTATTGAAAATATTGAGTAAACTATGTGACGAATTTTCACGATTGTACAAAATATATTAACATTATCTATGAAATAGCTTAATGGTTTATAATCTAAAGTTGAAATACATACGCCTTCTAACTCCATCAATACTATTTCAGCGAAAAATGGAGTAAATGTTTCCCATGAAGTAACTACTAATGTTTTTTATATTATTCAATGTACATAAATTATTTCGATTGTTAACTTTTGGAAATCTACAATACGCTTAACAGCTGTTAGGTTATAACATTCACTTAGACCTCAATGTTAGTGCGCTGAACAAATTGTCCGTTTACATCTATGAACGAAATTGTAAGTAATGCTCCATTAATTTTCATATGATTGTATGTAGTTTGTAAAGTCTGGTTCTGTTTGTAATTTTAGATTAATAATAATTTATTATTCCTCCTGAAGAAGTTCCAATAAAATGAACGACACGTCGTACTAAACGGCCCAATATTGTCATTATTAGTTGCTAAATTTGCTTATTAAATTTGATTTGATTTCTGACTACTTAGTTTGCTTTACTCGTTTTTATTTCAATAAAGTTAGATTAATATAACTATTACTTTTAAATTTAAATATTTTTATGTTTCTGACTTTTATATAAATAATTAAATGAATTATAACAGCCTCTTTGTCTGTTTTTTTATTTTGTTGAAAAGTTGAAATATACTACGTTTCGTCTCTCATTTGAGACTTCTTAAGGTATAAAAATTTATCTGTTCATGGACGTTACTCCGTGACTCCTTCGGCTAATTTAGATGTTCAAAGACCTTACTCCATGACTTCTCCGGCTAATTTTTTATACCTGAGAAGTCTCCAATGAGAGACGAATGGTAGTGTATTTCATCTTTTAAATAAAATAAAATATTGACAAAGAGGCTGTTATAATGCATTTAATTTTTATGTTTCATTTAAAAGACTAAGATCCAAATTTGTATGTAATTCATTACGAACGTTATTAGAAAAACGAATTTCAATACGTATTAATTCCGGTCCTTTGCAATCTTCCCACCGTTCCTTTTGGTTGACTTTAACGCAGAGGGGATAAGGAGATAAGGACATTCATGGTTTTAAGAAAATAACCTTACGAATAATATTTAGTATAAAGTTCTGATGAGTGTTTGAAGGGAAAAGAAACGGGGAAAATACTTGACAATCGCCTGTCCATACCATTAATTTAAAGGAACGATTGTAAAAAGACTTTGTTCTTGCTAATCTCCGTGGATCACTGAGTCATCTTTCTGGTATTGTTTGCACGAGGAGTAAGTTGCTGAGAGCACTGGAATGTGAATACTGTGTACGTGCGTCACAGACTGCGCGTGCTCCAGTCAGCATTATCTCTGGTTGCAAGAACCAACAGACACAAGGGAGCGTCAAGGTGAATTCTTACACCCAAAAAATAACTGCAATAAATAGTAACAATACTACAGCAACTAATTATATTTTACTAGGAGGCAAAGATCGTGACAAATTACGGTTCTACACAGTAACACGCAATCAACGAAAAAGAAAAAAAATATATCTATGGGAGACTTCAAGAAAAGCTGGCCGAGAACTACGGAGTATGGCAACAAAAGAGTTAGAAGGAAGAATAACAACAAAGAGAATACAAAGTAATGAAAGGAAAATTAGTTCGGTGCACGATTGGGAACAGAAGTTCAAACCACAGAAGGAAAGTAACTGGCGACGTACAGGAGATGAATATTAAGAAATAATTAGAAAACTGCTGGGCAAATGAGAGATCAGAAATAAGCACATAACGAAGACGTCTACAATATGGCTGAAGTATGCTCATGTTTCAAAGACTTGTCTAATTGTGTACTAGTTTTGCAAAACAATGGAACTGATGACAAAAACTGTACCAGATATTCAAGTATCTTATTTTAAGACGAAAAATAAAATAAACTTTGGCTCCGGTTCGCCGTAATCCGTTCCAAACTAATTCATTACGCCTCTCTCATTTTGCATCCTCTCTCTCTCGCTCTCTCTCTCTCTTCTCGTGGCAAGTGTTAAATTTAAAAACGCGAGTAGGCCTTACTTATTTCTGGCACCCCACCTAAATAATTTATAAACTCAATCTCTCTCTCTCTCCCTCTCTCTCCCTCTCTCTCCCTCTCTCTCCCTCTCTCCCTCTTCATTACGAACATTTGGAAGCGAGAAAACGTTACTAAATCACTTCCTCCCAAAAATGTACCAAAGCGTGACTACACATATATTTAAACCTATTTCTTGGTCACTCTGTATACCTGTTTCCAAGTATCATCACCTTATTTTCCCAACATTATTCTCAATGCTACACAATTTGCCTTAGTTTCATTCGGTCATTATCATTCATTTTAAGCGAAAATTTTCTTTATAGAAAAACGACAGGCAGGCTACTGTAATAATGTTGTTGTCGTGGTATTCGGTCCTAAGACTGGTCTGATGCAACCCTCCATGCTAATCTTGCGCAAGCCTTTTCAAATCGTCATTACTGCCACAGCACACTTTCTCTCTAACCTGCTTAATCTATTCCATTCTTGGCCTCCCGCTTCTTTTCTCACCCCACACACTTCCCTTTAATGCTAATTTTACGAGATCCTCATGTCTTAAAACGTGACCTATTAATCTATCCCTTCTCTTGCTCAAAGTCCTTCATATTGTTCGCTCTTCCCCTATTCTGCTTAGAACTTCCTGGTTAGTGATTCTATCCACCCATCTGATTTTCAGCATTCTCCTATAACATTACATTTCAAAGGCTTCTATTATTTTCCTTTCTGCATCGTTAATATTTTGCATGCATGAGATACTAAACTATAATAATAATGATATTCATTTACGTCTTTTTGGACAGGCAACTTTGTTGCTTAATTGCTTTATTGTACTGTTTATTTGAAAAACACCAAACAAATAATAACTGAAAAATTTATTCGTCCTTGAAGTTCTTATAACTCTGTAAAATTATTATAACGGATTTAATCCGTTCTTTTAAGAAGTCCGTAACATCTTCTTCATTTCCCCGTTTCATTGTTTGTGAAGCAAGTAGAAACTGTACATTTCTGTCCGTGAAAACATCTCAACGAAGCACCTGTTATGTCTGTCAAGAATTGCGACCACGTTCCTAACTGTAAAGAAGCTAAACAGCACAGCGGCTGACTGGTAAAGGTTCATGTACACATGATGCTAATTTATAATAGCTTCAATATGGAAACGTCGCAGCTTGGTGACGGTGACGTTCTGTACCAGGCGGTTGGAAGCACCACGTGGTGGAGCAGCCGCCGCCATTGATCCGCGGACAGACGAGGCAGAGGTGAGCTAATTGGCTTTGTAGGATAGAATTTACGGTCCGTTAAGGTGGCCAACAGCCAGCAGACTACATACACCACTCTGTCTGCGGCGGTAGGGAAAAAATAATCGCTTTGTTCTTAAGACAATCGAGGACGGGTCAAAGAAAATAGAGACAGAGAGAGAGAAAAACTAAGTGCCGTGGCGAAAGCCGGTCGTTCATTCACTGGCCCGTGGAAGACTCTTGGGACCCTCGGTCGGAAAATGTAGGCTTTAGCTTCATTTTAATACCATTGCCCTGCTTGACATAAGCAAATATGGCTGCCGATTCTGAAGCGGAGAACCGATTTGAAACCAAACACGACAAGTTGTATTGCCCTGCAATTTTTTTTTGTGTTCCGTCTCCCTTATTTTCTTTTGTGTGGGTTTCATTTAAAATCTTAAATTAGCCATAATAAATTATTTTGCACGTTGTTCACATTTAGAGGACTAAATTTCTATCTTAAAGTTTGTACAGAGTTTTAATGGCGTCGACGTTTGTCAAAAGGTATTATTATGATCAGATCACTATTAATCTAATTTATATTTTGAACCTCTGAAGTTCAGAACTTTGACAATGCGATACACTCAAGTCTGAAGTGACGACGACCACAGTCGTTTGGATATTGAAACTTCCTACTTCCAAACCTGGATCTAATATCCAACGTTTTCACTCTCATTTTCTTCTCCAACTTATGTTATGGAACTTAGTTTAATCACGTCGTGTCGTTGATGATGAAATTTGTGTTCAGCCTGGAATCGTCGAGGACCTTATTCACTGCCAACCGTGAATATTTATTATTTTAGTTTTTGCGTTTGTAGAAGGAAAAACCGCACTTGCACTTTGCTGGTCAGCATAAAATTTCAACGACCTGAAACGATTCCAGAAGCGAGTGTCTATTCTTGGACGAGCGCTCTTACTTTTCCGATTATCACGCGTTCCGTCGCCCCTTGTATTTTTAATTTCCCCCGTTACAGATTGCTATTTTTTTTTCAGGAGCTGCGTTCCAGATCGTTTTCAGCTCCAATAATAAATTAGTTTGCGAGGCGCGTGTCTGTGTTTTAATGGTGTTGAACCGGACCACTTCGTTGCTTGCGTCTTCCGCAGACTTTTTCCCTCTTTTTCTTCGTCTAGCATCAGCAGGTTATATTTAAAATTTTCTCTAATTTCCTTTTCTCCTGCGCACATTAGCCTATTTTATGACTGAACATTTAAAATAATGAACCTGAAAAACACAAGTCCTTCATTTTGTGATTCAACGTTTGTGCGTCATTTAATAACTACAGGAACCCGTAAATGAAACTGGGTGAAAGTTTATGGGAGTGAAAAAATTGTGCAACCTTTCTATTTGTGTCTTCCTCACCGGTTATTAAATTTTTTCTCTTTATTTCTATATTTTTCATACCTACTCTTTTTTAATTGCTTTTCTCATCTCCTACTACATAAATTAATATTACAAAGACATGTCTCATTATAAAATGTGAAATATATTCAAATAAAATGTTTATATTTCAAAATTGAAAATTATATAAGTGAATTATTACGCGTTACCAAACAGAACGGAACTGTATAACAGCAGTATTCAACATTACGAATTCCAAGTACTATTAGTTGATTTACGTAGTGAATAATTTTACGTATTTCGTTCGGAGAAGCAATGGTTGTACTGGTCAAGAATGTTAGATAATTACTGTGATTTGTGTATCGGTTACAATAATTTTCACGCGGCGTCACTATATGATGATCGATTACAGATACTATCAGCTCATTACCATCTTCTCTCGGCTTTCTTTCTAAATGTTCATAAATTCATAAATTTCGCCTAAAAAATGAGCACTTTTTCAAAAGTAATTATGTTTATTGAATGTTAGAAAATGCAACCGACTTCGATCCATTTTAAAACGTATTCTGATGAAGTGGAAAAGTTGGTCCGTCTTTGTTCCAAAATTGTGTTCTGGTAATAGGTTTTACGATCCTATCAGCTGCTAAATTTAGAGTCACGTTTCGACACACTCAAAAAGTCACAACATCACTTCACAAAGATGTTAACCCCTATGTGTCCCATGACGAAGGAGTGTTGTGGCACTTGCATTGTCGGCCATGTTGATTGTTATTACGATTTCGCTCCACTCAGATCAGATATAAACTTGTGGGCCACAGTGAGCAAGTGTCACGTACTGATGGGATCAATTATAATTTCCTAGATGATGCCGTTCATTTTGTTGACGTGTAAACGTTTATAAAAATATTGATTTATTAACAAATTAATTAAATTATTTGAGCAATTAATAATTATGTCAATTTCTTTAAAAGAAAACACGGCTTTAAAACGACAAATAAAATCTATTGAATTTAGAAGAAAAACAAGAATGGGAAAATGTCGACTGGACAAGGGACTCGAACCCCGGCCTCCCGCTATCCGGGCGGGCACTCTACCACTAAGCTAATTCGAGTCGAAGTCAAAGGACCGAGTATGCAAAAGGTTGTCCACCCTTTCAGTAAATTCAGTTTAAGAATAAAAATCGAAGTCGCCGGTAAATTTAGTTTGTTGTCGTCTCGGTGTTTTTGTATAATTATTTTTGTTGTCATTATCAGCGTGCTACTTGTTTATTTCCAGCTGTTGAATATAATACTGGTGTGCTGCGACTTCCTTCTTGTGTGGTTTCCGATAACCGCGGAACACGGCAAGGTCGTTGCTTGCTCCACATATTCCCTCGTCTCTTCTGACGAACGACATCACGGAACAGAGTCGGTAAAATGAAACGTGCGCTGTTCTTTCCCGTTTCTCTTCAAAGCTGACGCAAGTGAGATTTCTGTTCATCCTCGACCTCTATTCCGATACTTCGCATAAATAAGTCTCATTAACTCAATCGATAGAGCAGTTAGTATTGTGTCCTCTACTAGTCAACTATACTATAGTGACTGCTATCAATTCTACTACTCTGTGTAAAAGTCTTTTTTCTGTGTTAAATTTGCGTCTGATGTTAGTGAAGTTGGCCAATATTTCAGACAATGATAATAAAGGTAAACTTTAAGTGCTAATAAAATTTTGTATTGTAACTTAAGTTTACCATTTTATCAGGGGCTGTAAAATTAGCCAACTTTTCTCAGAAATTTAATTTTTCCCCTTAAACTGGTATTCAACATTTAAAGTGGGCCAGTTCGGAAAATATTAGAGCCATGCTGCAAGCAGAATATCCAAATGTTTTTAAAATAATCATGTTACCACATATGGGCACAAATAAGACATACAGTGGTTGGAATACCAATTTGCATGTATCATTCATACATTGAATGTACGCGTGTCCCTGTTGGGACGAAACAAATTTTTCAAACAAATAGATTAGGAAAATTTGTAAAGGTATTCGTAAAAATTACGTCAAATTATCCATATCAAAGGACCATTATTTTTAGTTTTCTACTTCTAACTCGGTTGATATAGGATTCTGTCACCTTAACGATTTATTGAGATAGGCAATAAAACATTAAATATTATAGAACGCAGAAATTCATCATTACTATTATTTATTAATTTTACACCTAATATAGAAAAGTATAAAAGAAACAGCAACCACAACTATCTCATTAATATTTCTTGAATGTCAGTAAAACGTAATATTTTAGATAATATATAGGCAATTATGTTGTTAATAAATTCAATATTTTATATAATTTATTGCATTTAGGTCAGAAAACCGCACGATACGGAAGAAAAAAATCAATGTAAACATAATTTCCAATTTCAACACGTGACGCTTGATCAATACGCTCGATCAGTTTATAACTGATCGGTTTGATAATTAAACGAAACAGTAATAAACGTCGACATGGCACACACCTTTCCAAACTTTATACTTGCTATTTATGAATTATAATAAAACACTACTGGGCCTATTGAAAAAAAATGCCAAGAGAGGGTAAGGAGAAAATTCCAATTCCATCATTGTAAATTAATGAATAACTAGATTTTTCCATTTTACTTGGGTTCCAAAGGCTCAACAGCCCTCTTGAAGACTGTCATCTGGCGTGACACATTCCGAATTTTGGGGTGATACGTGGTCAGTGTATCAATTCCCGGTCCTCGCGACCATGACGACTCAAACATCCAAGCCCATGCCAGGATTCGAACCCGGGACCCCTGAGATGTGAAGCAGCAACTAGAGGCTAGCCACTAAACCACACATCTCTGAAAGCGATATTTAATAGTAAACGTAATTTCACTTAGACGATCTTGAATGCCTTTTACATCATTGATTCGCTGGTTTTAATCTGTATCCAAGCCCTTCCTACAACAAGATTTTTCACACTTTTAGACACGTATTTACCATAAAATTCTAGTTCAACTCCAACGCTTTTGAATTCTATACGACTGTTGAGAATCCCTGAATTTTGTCTACTCGTGGTTTGTAAAATACCTATATTTAATATTATGCACCCTATTCTTTATTTCCTTAAATTATTATTTTTTCATTTCAATTCTGAGTGATGAGACGAAGATGGCTCAGAACCATGCAATAGTAAGAGAGACATATTTTGATCATTTACCTAATTATAAGATGAGAAATAATAATTGAGGACCCTAGACTGGGGACCTTTTGGAGCCCCTCAAGGTTACACGTGACAGAGTTATGGCGTCTGGAGTCACTCGAACCTAACCGCTGCTTTTATGGCAAACCAATTCCTCACAAGAGAAATTCCCCATAAAATAAAAAATACAAAAACCTCTATGTGTTTGTACCAGACTGGACACAACCCATGAAAATCTTTCATCTGAGAATAAACTAATCCGACTGAAAATTTATTCTTTCGTAATTCGAAGAAAGATTTATCGAGGAGATACTCAGTTTAAATTCGATTTGTAATTTGTCTTATAACGTTGACAGATTATTCTTACTACGTACTGTGATAGAATTACTCCTTACTATGCAGATTTTATGTAACGAAGCTTTTGTAAAATAGATCAATATGGCTGAAGGGTCGTTAAGCGATACGATCACGTTGATCGAAACCCCGATAAATGATAGCCAGTGACGCTAAGGAGATGTCTAAGACGCAACCTCCATCAATCATAACACGCTCATCGGAAACCAATTATTCCAATACTTTTAAGATTTCTTAAAATTTACTTCAGCAATTATATTACAGTCCTCCAGATTATAAGGTTTTTGTAATTGTCCTCTGTTCCTGTTGGAAAGTCGGCCAGTTGCCTCCGAGCCTGGAATCCAGTCATCGGGATGGCGTGAGACAAGGACCGAGAGTCCGACCACCTGATGGGGGACCTCATTAAACTATGGCTGCTTTACACTCCTTTCCACAACCAGCGTTTTTATCCCTTCCTTTACATTAAAGTTGTGAGGTCATCACTTGGTACACGCTCACGTAGCCTGTCACGAATAAATTTATTATTATAGCTAATTTTTCATCCTCTTATTTAAACCACTTCCACACATTGTAATGATATTTTACTTACTACTATATATCTATTTCACTAAGCTAAAAATTATTAATTTTCCGAACATGTCGAACAGTTTAACTTCTGAAAGTCGACTATTAACGCAAAAAACAACATATTTTTGTTAATAAATACAATGTTTGAATAAACATTTATTACCAATTTCAGATAAAATGGTCTATAAGTCCCTAGATGACAAGTAAATTTCGATAATTTGCTGAATTCCTGTTTGTGAAAATACGATACGTCTATGTGGAGTGAGTAAGCGGAAGAGTGATAATGTAGAAAAATTCTTGGTAAACCCCGTAGATTACCAAAGAAAATTATTTCCTCATTATCTTTCTTCGTCTCGTTTCGTTATCTTTGTCAGTTCTGTGAAGCTCAATTTCGCGTCTGGATATTACTAGTTCAGTTAGAAAAAGAGATAAGAGCTCTAACTCAAATTAGTTTAACCCTCGATTGTCTTTGTACAAAATATCCCTTTTGCCTTTCAGTGTCGGAAGCGTTGATTTATTTTTCACGTACTCCACGCTGACGATTTTACTTTTGAAAAATGATCGTTGGGAACCCGAGAATGTTTCCTTCAATAAACGATTTTTTTCCGCTAGCGTAGACATGAATTAGTTTTTCTATAAATTGATCTAAATCAATCGAAATGTTTTTTTTTCAACGGGGAGGACTGAACTGAGGGCTTATAAAATTCCGAGATCTGGAAAAACAGCTATTTTGCTCCTTATATTCTTCGTCTGCGAAATATTAATTTCAGATTTTGATCTATTTTTTTAAAGAAATTAATATAAAAATTAATTGTATATCTTATTACTAATCAAATTATTGACCACTTTGCGTTTTAACTAATTTTAGTTAAATATAAGTTGACGGAAGTTCGGTCGAAGTGTCATTACAAACTTAAACTAATAAATTGAAAATTCTCCTAATGATGAGGTTTCCCTGTTTAACTCTTGTCTTTCTTTCTTTCCCTTCCCCATCACTTCATTGTTTCCCTTCATACAATATTAAAGTTTCCTTTAAAATATAATTAATAAATATATAACTCTTGAAAGGTATATGGCAATATAAATAATTTTTTTCACAGATGACTGTGGTTGAAGAGACGAATTCTCATAGAGTTTCTGAATTACGTATAGACGTATATGTGCATATGTCAAATAAAAGAATATATTTATACGAGCTGGCAGAAATGTAACATGAAAATTCAGTCGTGCCAAGAAAGCTAATGAACCATGGTTCGACTGTTAGCATTTTGCCATTTAAGCCATTTATATCTTAGTACGAGTATTTATCATTAACAGAAATTAACTCACCAAGAAGCGGCTGAATGTAAGGCAAAAATTGTATTAGTTGAAATTTATTATTTTATAAAATAATTTTTCTGACAATTACATATATAATAAATGATTTAATCAGCCTCTTTGTCGTATTTTTATAATTTAAATATTACGACGTTTCGTATCTCATTTGAGACTTCTTCAGGCAAAAAATTAGCTGTGCATGTGACATAACTCCATGACTCCTTCGGCCGAAATGATGGAAAAGATTCCCATTGACGGTCAGCCGTTGACGGCTGGAAATGTTTTCCTAACCTTATGATGAAGGGGGCGGTGCCTCCGAAAATTCGAGTACCTCAAATCCTACTTGGTGCCTGCAATCTCTAAACTACTTCAGGTAAGTCACCAACTTTCTGTCTTTCTTTCCTGTCCTTATTAATTTTAAATATATAGTGTTCGTTTTAGTTATTCTTGTTGGATGATTAGGCTTTTTTTCCACCACTGTGTTTTTTACTTGCACAACAGTTGTTAGCACCACTTGCACAATGAATATCTCATCTCTCTCACACAAACTTAAACACACTTATCAGCAAACGTTTGACTTGTAATTGAGCAGACTTATCTCATTCAGACGACAAATTAAAACAGCTAGCGTCTGTAGGAGATAAGATTGGCTGAGCGCCATTGCTGTAGACCCAGGCCCCCCCTCCCCCTCCCCTTCCACACCTTTACAACGGCCCTTACAATTAAGACCCCTGTATAATAGCGTTAAAGCGAACTCGTCGTCAACTTAGCACAGATTCTTTCTGTCTCACCTCGTGTCTTTTTTCCTTGCAAATGTTCCCTTTTTCCCTCTCAGATTAGTTCCACCGTCGAAATTTATAAATCCGTGAGGTGGTAAAAATCTTGGAGACAGTGAAGAGGTTCAAACTAAGTAAGTGTCTGTGCTGGTTGTAGCGGGCGGAACGACGCACGTGAAGGCAAGTCGTTATATAAAAAGAAATCCCGATTGACGTCACCAGCGGTAAAACCGCGAAGCCATATCTATATAAATACGTACGTGATAATTATGCAGCAAGGGAAGAAAAAAAAGAATCGGGAAGTCATCTTTCCACACTGACAGAAACATTATCCCAAATTGTATTTTATTCTCATTAAGAAGTGTCCTGTTATTTTACTCTCCGTGATTCACAATTATGGGTCGGAAGTTACAAGTAGGTCTCGCCCAATGAACGACATAAATGACGAAAAAATTGTTTCTGATTCTTAATTAAAGATTAATCAAGTTATTTAAATAAATTACTGTTGATAAACTGGCTATTCAGACACGAGGCCCTCAATGGCCAGGTTAATCGTGGAGTAACAATTTAAATTGTCTACGCAAATATGAGAGATTTTGACTGTTGGATGAAGTTGGCTTCACTCAGACTGTATGACCATCAGATGGTGTCGTGTTTCGTTCTAAATTCTTAAAATGCTACCATGCCCTCCACGTTTTATGCATTTCGTCCCCTCTTCTCTAGGAATGACTATAATTTCATGCCTCATCTCGTTTGTTCCCTTAAACATACAGACCGATCTCTAATCCGAATTAAGAAGACGTCATCAGCTCTTTGATAAACCCCGGTTCTTCGAATCCAGGGTTGTTTGCGCGCGGACACCTGCCTACAACACAAGTTCCTTCCTTGTACACGACTTCTTTTTGCTGTTTCTTCTTCGTTGTCATTCACCGTTTTCCTGCTGCTCGCGTGCCCCAAAAGCTGCATCGCCTGTTGAATACATCTGACAGAGAGACGTGGTGCAAAGTCAGTTGAGAAGTGGAAAAGACGACTTATCACGTTTACTAAAATGAACACCAAATATATATTTAATATACTATTATAATTATAAATTAATAAATTTCAATTAACATAATTGTAAGCGAAAACTGATTAAATTTTTGTTATTCTTCACCTTCTATTTCTCTGCAGCCCATTCAGGGCCTTGGCCTACCGGGTCGACTCCGGACTGTCACCTTACGTGACTCATTCTGAATTTGGAGTGACACGTGGTCAGCGTATCGATTGAATGAATTTATTGATACTGCGATTGAGTTACACTCGGTGGCAGATACAAAAAATAAGCTTAAAATAATAATATAAATTACATCATAAAGAAAAAATATAAAAAGTACCCATTGTTCAGATGATTTTCAGTCGCACTGTACTTGCACTTAACGGTCACTTACTAATTGTGATCGCCATGAAAATTTTAAAAAATAATTTGGAACGTCCAAAACAAAGGGAATACAACAACAAGATATGATTCCCCCCCCCACCCCCGAAATATGCAAACTAACAATTACTTTTCTTTCTGTACCATTTGTCATGGTTTGAACGACTTTATGTTTCTTGTAGTTATATTTTATTGCCGTTTAATGACTGTCTTATAGTAATTTCCCACGTTCAGATTCACAATATAGCGTCACGTTTTCTTTTGCTTTTATCCATGTACCCTTTTTTTGTGATTGTATTCCGATTTCTCTTTCCGTGTGGTCTGTTTTATAATTCACTTCATATAAGCACGATACTTTCACTTCTTCATATTATGTATACATCAGTTTAAACATCTTGGCACTGGCAAGAATTTCCCTGGAAGAAAACTGTTTGCCTTTAAGTCATAGCTAGACATAACTAGTTTAAATCACGAGACGGACAGAGAGAGAGAGAGAGAGACAGAGGCAGGTAGTTGCGTCATCAACACCCAAAACTGTCTCTAGATTGGACCGGTTATCGTTTCAACTAGTCTTGACAAGGAAATTGGAGCCAATAAAGAATAGAACTTTTTTTTTCGCAAATAATTGACCACGGTATTGTGACAAATAATGGAGGAATACAGTGGCAGACAACTGTGGTATCGAAGGTATTTGATTCTGGCAGTTAATATTAATATATTATAAAATTAATAATAAATTTTACTCCGAAAATAATATAGTTTATAGACTAAAAATGATACGCCTTGGTGTCAGTTTACATGTATTTAAAGCTTATGAGCTGGTGTAGTTTCTCCATTACTTTTTAACAGTTTTTTTGTTTCATACATCACTGAAGAAATTCCTCACGTATCACGAATAGTTGTAATGTTTATTATTTCTTTTCTTTGGCTACTGTTATTAATTATTTAACAAGTACCTTATCGTTTAATTTTCTTTAATCTTAAATAATCTTGGACACACTTTATATTGGTCAGGCTGATATTCGCCTAGTGTATTACTGCCGTGCGTCTGACTAAGCGTCGTTAGCGACGTCCCTCGATGTTCAGCTCTGCACCTCCAGGTGTCTTATGTTGACTTATAGATTACTGTCATTTATCACTGGTACGCTACAAGGCTGGTCAACTCACGGTTGTAATTAACAAAAGTGCACAATATGTACATAATACAGCTTCACACCACACAAGAAACATTTTCCGTTTGTGGAGGCAGATGTAACCTTCTCCTATACTCGATACCCTGCACTATGACGATGCAAGGCTAGGCCCTCCTAGTCACTTGTGTCAACAAGTGCCACCTGTGCTCCTCCCCTAAAACAATTTTACTTCCTAGCTCAATAAGCAACGGTTTCTGACAATAAATTCGTCATTAGAACTTCACTTATGATGGCCATGGTTCCATCATGTTTGACCTCAAGCAGTCATTGCATTACGATTCTATCTTCTGATAATTTGTTGGTTCTTGTCTCTCGTATCACCTCTATGTTTTAATAAATATGTCTATATATGGTTGTAAGATAATCACAATTGAATATTCGCTCCGTTCGTTTCATCTGTTCAAGAATTTATCAACGTTATCCTTTCGAAATCCATCATTACAAATGCATTAACGAAACGCCATGGGAGAATGAAGCAAATAAAGTATTTAGCAGTTATTTGGCGGCATTTAGATTAATTACAGGAATAATTAATAAAAAGTATACCTAATAGAAGAAAATAAAATATGAAATGCAATTGGTGTTTTCACGAAAACCAAGGAGTAGTAATGATTTTTTAACCGAACAAATACGTGTTTTTCAAACGAAGCACAATTATTTCAGATGCAACAAAATATTTTATATGATGTCTACGACATCTTTAATACAAACGTTCAAGATTTCGATTATTCTCCGAATATTTATTTAATTCGACGGCAATCAAATTATTTCTAAACCAATGGGATTTTATGGGTGATTGTTCCGGAAGTGTATTTATTGCATGCAGCATTCAGAGTGTGTTAAGTTTATTTTTAATTGTGTGCTTCGACCTTCGTTGTGTATTCACTTTGAGCTTTTAAATATTAGTTGGTGTATGTAATTTATGAGAGGCGCTTGATAATTGTAGTTGTCGGAACCGCCGCTGCCCCCGCGTAGCGGTGCGATCGCGGCATCGGTGGCAGCGCCTCTGACGTCAGCCGCGGACACGGAATAGTAGAGTACGACGACTCCACGGAGAAGCATCTGTCCTGCTCCCGCTCCACGCAGACGCAGCGTCGTGTTTTAACTCCAGCAGCGACGACGACTACGGAGACGCGATGCACCCCACGGAGAACGGACGTGAGTAGCGAAGCTGTGGCTTTCAGTCCCCTGTGGCACGTGGTCGCCCTCCATAGTTCCTATCCTACCTTCCAACGCGGCGCGGCCCGCCATGTTCTGCGGGAAAAACACGTGTTGCTCCAACATACGTGCAACCGTGATACTCCACTGCAACTCGGACGAAAATCTACAACAGGATTTGTCGATATTTCAACTCTTAACAAAGATTTTTTAGTTGAGTGTTTCATAATAGCTGCGACCACCATTACGGTGATTTGAATTGGGTGGGTGTTTTCGGGATTTTATTTTACCTAATTCTGTGCATTTGTTTTATTTAATTTGTTGACAAATAAATAGCAATTGTACCCTTTATTTGTTGACATTAATCATTTGAGAAATATCACACTTTTAGAAGGTATGCAGTCGGTACAATTTTTTTTTCCAAGTTGTTGGCAATATTAACTTTGAATTTATGCTCTCATTGGGTGTTTTGAAGTTTGTGTGGGGGGCGGCTTAGAATGTTTTTTATGGTTATGAATTTCGATTCGGCTATTTATCAAATTGTCTTCTTTCCCAAGTTTTTTTAATGTTCATATGTTAGGGTTGTTTTGTACTACTACTAATATCACCTCATAGTTTTTTTTAGCAAACTGCAAGAATCTACAATTTGAGTTAATGTTTTAAAAATATATTTATACCGCAGCAGTATAAAAAAATGAGTTTTATTTATAATTTTATCAATGTGCATTTTTGCGGCTTTTTTCCTTGATCTTGAAGCCGATTGTGATTTTATTAAAAAATCTATATTTAGTGTGAATCTTGTTGTTTTCAATATGTGCAGGTGACTTTGAGTTTAATTTTTAAAATAACTTAACTGATTATGGTTTACAAATTTGTATAGATGGAACAGACTGGGCATCATCTGTTGGTAAATATTAGTCTGAATGAAAAACGAATCGTTTCGTTTTTTAATATGTGAGGAAATATTTAATGTAAACGTTACCAATGAGCGAGGCCCAAGTATATATTTAAAACAGATAGACAATGAGTCGTATTTAATGAGGTTTTAACAATTTTTTAGTTTAACGATAATTCAGAAAAAGTTGTAATGTCGCAATAAAGCGTTACGCCCTCTACTCATGTGGTAGTCTTCTACGGTCCCGATGCTATCTCGGTCGGAGGGGACGAGGAATTTTTTGACCATTGTCTTCACTGCAGCTGCGACTGTTTTAAATTACCTAATTAAGACCTAACATATGTTCATAAATTGACGAATTCAAGTTTCTCCAATTTATTGGTAGACAATCGAAACAGACAGCAATCGCAATTCTCTTAAGTTTTTGTTTTTATTTTGTTGTTTTTATAATCTTTTTTTTTAATCCGTTGGTAGAATTTTATATTTTTTAAATAAGAAACTAACATGCGTTTGAGTCTCTTTACTTTGATTTGAATGTGAATTTTATAATATTTTGGCCTGATTTTGCCATGGCGTCTTATTCCTGCTCCTATGAGGATACGACGTTCAAATAACTGGCAAGTGCATAAATTATTAAGTTTACATCGGATGTATATATGTGACTAAAGGAGTAGAAGTTCTTCCTACAACAGATTGATTTATTTTATGAAATTACCTGTGACCTTTGTCTACCGTGGATCTAAACCGCAGTTATCCTTTCCTTCTTTCTCCCGGTAATAGTGAGTACTTGTTGAAGCTGCTGGTCGATGGATCAGAATACATGGTAATGGTGATAATGAACCTGCCTGCAGGTCGTCGGGCAGTTCTTCTGCGTTGTTGGTGGGAGTCGTTATTGTCAAGGTCGAGGAATTCATTCATCCACAAAGACTGGGTTCAAATATCGCTGTCTATCTGCGCAAATAATTGGGTAACGTTGTGGAAAATCAGAGAATCATAATAGAACTGACAATGTTTTATTAAAACCAGTACTTAATTTTTTTACAAAGAAATACTGTGGAATGTTATGTGGATCCTTTTATGGACTTTTGAGAACAGGGGAATCGTTAGCAGCAGATGCTCGTAATATTCACGACTTAAAATTTTTCTTTGCCTGTTCGAAACATTCCAAGTTAAGTTGAAAGGAAAGTCTGATGGTGGCTGGATTGTCTTTTGCCTGGAGCGGAATTCTTCACGAATGGTGATACTCTTTGTTCCTTTCGGGGCGCTCACGAGTCTGCCAAGGGGAAGGTTGCTTATTCACTTCAACTGAATCCTGACGCTATGTTTCATTTCGTTTTGAAATGGATCACGTCTAATTCATTTCCGAGCAACAATTAATCTTAATTTACCTCGTTGCCTTCGAGGACCTCGCAAGTGTAAGCGAGATTGGCTGTACGCCCAGTTTTCTCAGCGGAAAACTCCCAAAAGCGACGTAGTCTTGTTTCATATGCATGAGCTAAGTCATTCCTACTACTTCCTCAAGATGACGGCGATGCACCAGACACATCTAGTTACTACTAGCCCTACTTCTAGTTTCTATGACGTGTCGGGAAGAGAAAGAGAGACGTGCCAGTTAAAGCCGGGATGATATTACAGCAGTGCCAAATTAGTTTTCCGTTCGATGATTTGCAAGGAAAAAATAATGGAACGACAGAAAATAGTACCAGTAATAGTTTTACCCTGAATTGCGAAGAGCTACATCGGCAACGTTTTGTGGATGATTCTGAAACTAGACTGGAGACGCGTAATCTCCCCGCAAATATTTGCATTTTCATGGTATGTTTTTGACGTGTCGTAAAACTCCTGCAGCTGAAGTCGCAATGCACTGAGTGTGCATACGGCAATGAAGAGAATTTATGTATCTCAATAATAAAAAGGTTTAATTGAGAATAAGTATTCCCTTAATCAAAATAGCATAGAATTCGGGTTGCATCTGTATTTAAAGCATTACATTTGTTTGGTCTTTTCTGTTTCGGATAAGTTCTACATGTCCAGTAGTCCCCGACGCGCATCACAGCAGACAAATGTCACCTGAAATCATGCAATTGACTATTAGTTAACCAAACGCAGTGAAGTTATCTAACTTCCATGAGGGTACGATAACTGCATATACTTATTTACAATACTCGTAATCCAGCACCCGATTGTTTGTTTATTAATAGTTGTTAGACTATATTAGGGTAACTAACGTATATGCGCGAGTCTTTTATCAAGCGTGTCCAGACATATCCGATTATTCCTCAAGTAGAACCAAGTAGCAGTTAGTGTACCTCAATATACTGAAACTTTAGGCGTAATTCTCAGTACTCGGTCAGCATTATTTATGTCACGTTACCAGACCATATTTTAGACAAATTTGTTAGGTCCAAGTGATTTTGTTTCCAAATGACTATTATTTCCTTTTCTGCTTTCGTTGAAAACGTGACATGTATTGGTATACCTATCGTACTTTTTTATGAAAGCAAAACCACGGACTACAAATAAGTTCTTTAGATGAATTGTAACAATTTGGGCGACGTCGAATCGTAATATAATGTAACCGCGATTTCCTAGTATTTGCAGCGGAAGTAGGTTTTCTTATAAATTAAAAATTTGATTCAGGGAACAAAAGTGTGGCTATATTAAAGAGAAAACTCTTGATATAACGGGAATGACGTTTCAATGTTCTACAGAAGGAATTTTAACTTAATACTTTTCAGTTCAAAGTAATAAATGTGAATATGGAAGGGACGTTGGCAAATTATTTCTCAAATTCAATTATTTAATATAAGAAATCTGAAGAAAAAAATTTATGTTTAAAGTCATTTAACGTCTTTTTTTCCGAACGAAATGAGTTAATGACTAGATAAGACGTTTCGATGCATTTTCCCACCTTATTCGGGTTCTCCTTTCACAATATATTAATATCCAATCATTGACAACACTCAATATACTGAAATAATTTATACTGAAATTGAGAAAGAAATAAGTCCGAGGCACCACAGAACACGACGGGTTGTCGCTGCGGTGGAAGCCATATTGGCAACACGTGCTCCGTGGATAATCTTCGCGAGTGCAGGCAGCCTTGAGGATGTGGGTTCGCGTGTCTCCCATCGAGGTTTCGGGGGCACGTGGGGGCCGACAGACGGTTGTGCAACAGCAAGTCTTCTGATTTCCACCCCATACATATGAGGCACTGCGAGTCTGGCTCTACAGGAACAGGTTTTCTTCCCGACAACCCTTCCTTTGTCTTAGCCCCTTCAGTCCGGCAGTACCACCACGATCATGAGAACTAAAACGGTCCTCTTCTACAACTTGGGGCTCGGAGGAAGAAACTTCTCTTATCAACACCGTTTTGTGTTCGACGCCAATTAAGGAGTTTAAATTGGAAATCTGCTGTATACACTAAACTACATCATTTCGATGAATAACTTAATGCCGTGAGAAATGAATAGGAAGGCTTTAGTGTTTGGTGATCAACTGCTATTCTACAGCGGAAGACGCGGGAACTGCGTCATTTCCGGCCTAATTCATTGTTATGTTCTCGTATGTAATTTGTGAAAAATATTTTTTGTCACTGTTTTGATAGCCGACATTTTTTCAGGAATAACTTTACTTCCTACGGGTAGGTTAACTTTTTATACACTCCATTTTATATCAATCACGCGTGTAAAGGAAAATTGCGGCTCGATCTAAAATCAAAATTTACTTTACTCACTGTGAAATTTTTTAATTCGTGATTTAACCACGAGTGGTTTATTGTGGAAAACTATTACAAGATCCTGATCAGGTGGAGTAAATTGACGAATGGAAAGATTGTAATGTATCACTGCAATTGCCAAGGCGTTATTCCATCCAAGAAAAGGGTCCCGCTGATTAGAAAATCTACTCTGAAACCTGGTAACTAAGTGTTTCTAGTGTTTTACCATGCCTTACTAAATGTCCTGACACTCCCCGTACAACATTTTTTATGTTTAAAATTGACGTTAGTCTTCCTGTTTCCTTAAGGTACAACTTAGACTCTCTATGTGTCGAATAATAACTCCAGTTAATAAAAATTCACGTACTGTATTCTAAACATGATTTAACTAAAAATTCTTGATAAAATTTACATTAATAATGTAAACTACAATAGAACTTTGTATCAAGAAAGTTAACCATGCATTAGTAATTGTTTTCATGTTTTCCTCAACTGAAAATTTTAATTTCATTGTTCTGGTAATAGTGCGTGGAATTGATATGTTACATATTTTAAAGTGAAATATCAAAACAATAAATGAAGTGCACGACGTAAGTAACTCAGTGGTCGCCTTCTCGCTACCTGCTCCTAGTCCGCCTCTGCTACCTGCTATTTACCGCCTGTTGAGACATGACGGCGACAGTAATTGTCTTCGCCTGCCAGTGTACGAGTGAGTGAATATCTGTTTACCACGTGTTGTTGACCTCCCTCCCCCCTCTTCCCCCTCGCCCGATGATTCATTCACATGCATTATCTCGCGGGTCATCACGCCAAGAACCTGACCCACGACGACGCCAAGGACGGTCCGAGGAGAACGTGACTCACCAGTCATGAGCGAGTGCACGTTGTTATGTTGAGATGAATCGAGGGTTCAGAGAGAAAAGGTTCCAACCTCATGAATGAGATATATACGTTGAATAAACGTATCTATAGTGCCGCTGCAGTGCCCACTCTTTCATTTTTCCTTTCTCAACATGGATGTAGGACAAACAGTTGCGGTCAATCATGACCCTGTTCTACAATTACAGTCTTCCAGACGAGGTCGTTCGTTCACACGCAACACTGGCTTCTATGGCTCGTGATTCTCAAAGTTCATAGGTCGGAAAAATTGTCACAGATCTGTAGTCGAAGATGTAATCTCTTTTTTCAGGTTGGTCGTCACCTGAGTTGTCCTCTTCCTGGCATAACCTCGTGTGAAACTCGAGGAATCGACGTCGTCTACTTTCTTGCGAGTTCGACTTCACAATCAGTCTGATGGTTAAAATTATGCTAAAACATTTCGACAAAAATTATTTTTAGAACTCCTTACAATTCCTTAATCGTTATCTGCTCTTATCGCTCGGTAAATGACGCTAAATCGAACCAACAATTTACGGACTCTTCCAGGAAATAATTCAAACATGGTTTAAAAAAATCTTTCCATTTACGTCACCCTTTCTTCTTTGAATTATCGACCGCCCAATTAATGTGTAACATTTAGCTTGACGATTTAAGGACCGGTAGTTACTGCCTATAAATATGTATAAGGAATGAGCATATTGATGAACTGATCAATCAGGTGACCATGACCCGGAAGTATCGAGAAATGCATTGACCGGCCAAGGACTTTTCTCCTCATTTGAATGCAGTATATGCGAGGATATTCGTAGCTGTAGTAGCGTGACCTCTACGACTACTTAGCGAGTTTGGTGACGAAATGCAGCGTGCGTGTGTGTGTGTACGCCTGGAAGCTGCTGCAGCAGGCTGTTGCTTCTGGAAGGTTGTCTTGGCCCTCGGCCAAATAGTTGCGAGAGACGCATCGGCACGATCGTTGAACCCGCGCATTGACGCCACAGGAACTCAAAATCTAGTATACAAGTAGGCGAACAGCCCTTGCTGACTGTGGTCCAGTGTCCTCGTACCTGGAATTGTTCGCGGGCTTAACAGGTCAGGTTTGAAATGTTCGGCGCACACTGTGCGACATGACATAGGAAATTCTGTAATACTATATATGTTGGGAAAAGAAAGAAATGTTTAAAACTTTGTCAAATTCTTTTAGAATATCTGAAGATATGGAATGTAAAACGCATTGTTCTTGTCTCCTGCTTGTTGTGTTGATCTTCCAAGTAGTTGATTTACCGTTGACTTACTTGCGACATCAGTGAATTATAGCTTACTGTAAAAGTTAATTAGGTTGGAGTGTTTTTCCCTCTGAGAAACGAGAGAATAATACTAGAGTGGGCCATAAAAGATGGTTTAAAACTAGGAACGGAGACACGAAGAGCATGTAAGCAATACGACCTTTAAGTCGTAATAGCACAAGTAAACAGTAAAAGGTTCTTAAGTTGGGAACCGACAGAAGTGAAACTTGAAAGGTCCAGGTTCGCTGCTGCACGTCAATGTAATAACAAATTATAAACTATGCCATTTTTGCGGCGTTTTATTCTCGAGGAATAATTAAAAGTGCATTTTTAAAAAAATTACAAACTTATTAATGCATTTACGAGTGTTTAATATTATCTATAATTTCAAATTTGTAAGGGGTTACGTGATTTCAGATACATGAAATAGTACTTCTGGTGCGTTGCTCGATTATTTACGTAAATTATCCCGATAAATTATTGAATTTGAATATGATATATTGTTCAACTTGTCATTAAATGGCCATCGAGTCATATTTTCTTTACTTTACCTTTTCACATTTCCTGCTCTATCATAGGAGATAGAATGTTACTACAGTCACTACAGTTTATAGAATGTCTAAGAAATAAGTACATTTAATTCTCCGCTAAGAGATCCGGACACACTCTGCATACTCTAAGAGACTACGTTAAGAATATAAAAAGTACTCCGGGGACCTTGGGGTTCACAAATATTCCTGGTAACATAATATAGCCTACAATATTCCAGCGTAGCTAACAAAGTAGAAAAAACATTCTATAGGAATGGTATGGTATGTTAAAGAAATACCTTCCGTACCTTAAGGGAGCGGAAAAATTATTCTTTGTATCGTGTTAGTAAAACATATCCCCGGTAGAGAAAATTATTAGTGACTGCCCTGCGCCTGCGCCGTAAGTAAAACTTGTGGTAGAAATACCAATGCCCTGGGATTAAGTAATGCTTAAGTTGGCTGTTTAGCATCAAAATTGAGCTCAGCGGCACCCATAACAGCAGTTTAGACACAAATCTCGGCTGTTTTATTGTTATTTTTATGAGGCGCCCCTCCCCCACTACTCAGATCCCATGACGAATGGGGTTGCAAGATACAAAACTATCGGGGAAACACTATCAAATAATTAGCCTCATAAACTATTTATTGGACGCAAATAAAACGGCAGTTTTTGTTAAATTATAATTGACACACTGTACACCCTAGCCCTATGGCGTGGTAGTCACATCTCACTCAACACTTTGTTTCCAGTCGCAAGGAACGCGTGCACAAAATTTGGTTGATTTAAATTGCACCACGCGTTTAGATTTCGAAGAGGAACATACATCCGAAATTAGAGATTTTTTGTTCACAAAAGTGTGGATTAAAGTTGAATAAAATTCAGAACCTTATGCGGCCTTATTCTTTAATACAATCATATAAACGTTTGGGTACCCATTTGTACCTGTGAGGCATCAGTTGAAGATTTTTATTTAATAATTACGCTAGTAATAATCTAATACACCCCCTCCCCCCTCCGCCTTATGTCTTCATACTAGTAAACACTACCCAAGAAAATCTTCCGGTGATAACGTGAAAGTTTTTTGGTGTGTTGTTTTTTTGTAAAGGATAGATGCGACGACCTAGTTCGAAGCGGAAGCGGGTCATTAGTCAGTCACAGTCGACAGAGACTTGGTGCCAAAGCCAACGTGACAATCTCGTCATTAGCACCGGAGGGAAGGGGAGGAGGGTCCACACAGGGACGTAACTTACTCAAGGTCGTCACAGAACAAACTGGGTCACGTTCTCAGAGCGATAAAGAATTATGCATTTTGCTGCTATTGTCGTGAAAAGACGAAAGAGGGAGACGTTGGTGAATTCTCCTTTAGATAAAAAAAAGATCGCAGTGAATTGATCAAACGTTTACAACAGTAAAAAAGCGAGTTTTTCTTTACAGACGAGGCTAAACAGAACAATAATGAAATTAACCTTATTAACGCTACACGAAGGCCATCGATAGATTACAGTAACTTTCCCCCTTCTGAAGACTTTATTTTTCAGGTTGACTTTTAATGTTATTTCCTGATTTCAGACATTCTCAATGAATTTCATCTGCTATGAAGCCAGATTTACCAAACTTATTGACAGCGTGGTCAGAAGACTGCATGAGCTATGAGAATGAGAGTTCAAGGCACCAGAACTATGCCGTGACGTCACGTATCAAGGTCACCAGGTGTTATCGTGTGGAAAAGGGGGGAGGATAAAAGTGCGCGTTGCTGTTTCCACTTAATCCTGTAATATTACATCATCCATACCTGAATTACCTCGTGACAAGATACTTGTCGGTGAAGAGTTCCCGCCAAAAACAAACTTTTTCTGTGATTCAGAATTGACGCTGGATTTTGCTTCCCTCCGTCATATGCACAGTTAAACTCTTTATTTTTATGACGGGCTCTTATTTCCGTGAAATTCGAGAATTACTCAGTCTTATTCGGGTCCATTACATTACTAAGACATTTAAGATAACAGTGCCACTTCTCTACAACCTTTTACTTTACCGAAGATTTTTTAGTGTGTCCAGAAGCAACTTAAAGCCAAGCACGTGATGTAATGTCATTGTAACTAGAGTTGGCGAAAACGACAACACGGTGTTGTTTGACACTCTGATACCTTTGCCCACGTTCCTCAAACTATATTTCTATGATTTTCTTGGAAAATAAGTCTGGGTTTACCCGATGTGAAATTCATTCAATCGTCTACGACATTGACCAAACTTGACTAATGTCCGTAACCATGCTAATATATTTTTAAAAATCTCTTTCAGTTCCCTCTTTTCAGGTGTATAAACTTACTGTTGTTTGAAAATTGAATGAAATACCTGGGTGCTAGATCTTGGCGCAATTTTGAAAATGGCGCGCGTCACGGGAGTGCTTAGTGTTTGGCGCCATGACAGTGCAGCGTGGCGCTCGCTCTGTCCCTAGGTCGATATCCCTGCGACCGCAGCGCCGCGCAGCGCCGTGCCTGCCTCGCTATTGATCCGTGCAGGTCACATGGTGTCCACAGATCGATAAACCTCGAGCCTTCCTCTTCCTCTGTCCCCTTACCTGCCGCAACCCCCACTTCACCTAATTGTACAACCTACTTCATTCAAATCCACCTTAGCTCACGGGGGGCAGGTGTGGCAACACACGGCGAGACAAACCGTTTCTTTCGTGCGATTGGACGTGGATCACCAACTCCCCATTCTAGAATACCTTCCCCGCGCAACCTGTCACGTACGACGACCTAATAATTGCTTGTGTGTTCCACGACACTTTTATTACCCCTTTGTTACTGAGCTTAATTATTGGTTGGCACAATGACTAATGCGATCGATATCAAATTCATAACGACTGCGCGCCAAAAAAAGTAGTTACGCAATGGCGATCTGCGATAGCCGTATCTTTCGTTATTGCCAGGTAGTCGTGTCGCAGTATTTCGCCTAACTTTTTATCATTTCGTACGTAGTCTATTCTCGTTCTTCTATGACGCAGTACGGACAAAATTCTTTCGTTTTATGAGATTGGAGTTTTCCTCTCCGATATTTTTTTTTGGAGCTAATATGTCCATAAATTTCCTTCGGGGGGCTTAAAAAATAACAGGCCACAGTTTTGTCATACAGCCCAAACACTGTTCTTTATATCTAATCAGAAAACGCCACGTAATTGGCTGGCCAAGTAGGGACTTACGATTTTGTGATCCGGAAAAACGAAGTATTACTTCAGACGGTACTCCGTGTGTTGCAGTTCTGTGTCACTCACAGTACAGCTTCTCGCTTGCTCTTTGTTTTTTTTCCTTTTGTTGGAGCCACTTGTTGCTCCGTTTCTGGAAGCCTCGCACACTACTTGCCCTTTCGTATTGTGTTAAAGTTAATTTCTCTCTAATATTTTGTTTGTTTGTAGGTTTCAGAAAAGTGATTCAGATCCTTCCCTTTTCCACCCATCCAAATATAGTTCAGTTTTTTTATGCCACTTTGCTCTTTGCCTTCCCGATTTTCAATCTGCGATTCCCGTTCTTATTGACTTAGTTTCCCTTTGAATTATTAATGTCACTGAACGTTTTTTAATTCACTGGTTGCGGACGTATGCTAACCCTTCATCATCGTTGTGTGCTACGCGCGGGATGTTGTCTATATTTCCTGAAATATTGGTTTGGTTTTGTTGTAGATTGTTATAGATCGTCTCTAAAACGGTGAGATTGGGTGTGTTTTGGTCAACTATTTGCTTTTGAGCTGGACATTGCCTCCCCGCAGTCAGTTTCCAACCACGGGAACGCAAGAAAAGCTAGTTTCGTAGCTAGTAGTGCAAGAACTTCCGCTTTCAAATGTAATGCAGTTAAGAAAATGGTGCGTGTCCAACTTGGTGACTGCACGGCAGGAGGGAGGGGCGTGTTTTCGTGAGCGTAGGAGCCGTTGCCCTCCTTAGCCGCCCTTCCCGATCGATGAATTACATTCGCAGCTCCAAACTGCGCCTCTTCGTTGTGTACCGTGGGTCTACATCAAGGAGGACTCATTTTGCGCAGTTCACGTTTCATTGCATCTTCGTAATCGGCAGATTTGTGCAACTTCCTCCCTGGAAGTAGTGGTCTACAATCTTTGGGCGCGCGACGTCTCAGGCAACAATGGAAATAACAAATGACAATTCTTATTGATCGCATCTAGTGAGAGAAACTGGGGGAAAAAATGCTGTCGTCGGAAGTGGGCAGTTCGTTTTGGAAATGGAAATCCGGGAGAGTTCGTCTAAGTGAAGTGTGAATAAAATACTGCGCACCTGTCAAAAACCCAAGAAAAAGTAAACAGACGCAATGGATTCAAATTCTGATTGTGGTATGTTGACGGAGATATTAGCATCTTAAAACTTCCCATTTTAAATTAATTTAGAAAGCGGTACTCTTTCCAATATACATTTGTTTACATTTGTATGTAGAATATAGAAACTTTGTCCAACTCGTTTACTAGATTCCTTAATTTTGCGAACATACTAGGCCATTTTTTTTTATTTATGAAAATAACTAGATTGGCACTGTCGTCTGACCAGGAGAAAACTCTGGGAACTTTATACAGATTTGTGAAATTCTGTCCTTAGTAACCTATATCACAATAGAATGTAGAATTGATTGCCGATACATTTAAGAACTTTTAATTTTTAATGTTTCACATTTTTGGATTCTGACTTTAATATAAAAAATTGTGAATTTGAATTAATATTTGTTTTGGCTTTTAGTGTAAGTTATATAATTTTGTTGTTTAAATTAGATTTACAAATTTATGGTGCAATTATCACTATTGTTTGTATTTTAAAATTAAAAATAATTGATCAATTTAAGCACATTCTGAAAATTTATTATTATCCTGCGAAGTAACTACTTATATAATGCATATGTAACTACAATTGTGCCTAGTTCCATAAATCAGCTTTGTTGAATCAATCGCAATTCCACAATTCTCAATTTTTTCATATTAGAACTTAATTTTTCTATTTGGTAAGAGGAGAGTTTAAGGTTGATAATAATGACTTGAATAACTTATATTTTGACTACTATATTACCATGTATTATTATCCCTCATTTTCATTTATTAATTTTCCCATCTTAATTGTAACAAATTTGCTTAGTTATGTAGTGTTTAAATGATGAATTTTAATGAAGCACAAAAATTTTAAATTACAGATTTCAAACTGGACGAGGATCATGACACCATGGTCGAGAATCACAAGGAGGTAGTGCACACTAATGAGGGTTTGATTTACCTAGATGACAACCACAGCAGCAGGACTTTGCAAGCACTCAACATGATGCGGAAAAATAAACATTTTTGTGATCTGGTTCTCCATGTAAGTGTTTGTAAACAGATGTATTGTTCATTATAGATTTTAAACTGTGATTAATGTAACTGTAAAATCACTTGCAATTCTACAAATAAAGACAGTGTTGAAATTGCTAGTAACAGTTTCATGTTTTACTAAAGTATCTAAGATTAAATATAGTTTGTTTCCAATTTTTTATAGTTAATAAAGTCTCAGAAGTATATTATTTTCTGTTTAGTTCAGTTTTAAATTATTGACACAATTTTCTCAGGTTGGCAGTGCAGAGTTCCATGCCCACAGGGCTGTCCTTGCCAGTATGAGCCCTCACCTGTTTGAGATGTTTACGCAAGATGATGAGACAAAGGGAAACAACCGTGAAAATGTAATCACTTACAAACTGAATGGTGGTTTTGATAAAAATGCCATGGAAATGTTGATAGATTATGCATACACTTCAAGGTATTACTGGATGTCAGATTTGGCTTATTAGTATACTTTCCATATTTAGTGTACCAGTTATTATCGTTGCTGTTCTCCGATTACACTTGGTTTAATAGTTAAAATACATATAAGTGGCTTCTTGTTTTCCATGAAACAATTGAACAGATGAAATATTGTACCATTTTCTCATGTGATGCCATTCTATTACAGATTAGAAGTAGATAATGATCATGTCAAGTCTGTTTACTTGACTGCTGCCCACCTGAAGATGGATCGTGTTGTTAAAGAATGTGCTCGACATCTAATCAAGAATCTCTCAATTGACAACTGCATTGAAACAAGGTCATTGCCAGGAATTGCAAAGAATAAACTCTTTGTGGAAGAGGTGGAATCTTATATTGCTAAAGAGGTTGGTTTGTAAATCTCTTAACAAATTTCTGTTCTATATAAAACAATTAATGGGGAAAGGACAGAGAGATAGAAAGAAGATGACTTACCAGAGGTTCATAGATGGTAGACACCTTGTGAGGTTTAGAGACTTGAATATTAAGGAGCGAAGGCTTTCCCGGTGAATTTGATTCAAATATAATTCACGGTCTCGGTACCATAGTCTACCTGATGACAATGGTGGAGCTTGCTGTCGAAACGTTGTGTGTACAAACTTTTACCCGGGTTGAAACCCAAGAATTATATTTAGATGACTTGAAGTTCTCAAATGGCAGGCACCATATAGGGCTTCAAATTTTGGAGACATAAGACGGTTAGGAAAATATTTCCAGCCATGTGGACAGAGAACAGTGCTGGCACACACTAAATTACAGAATGGGGGAAGTTCGGTTCATTGCAGGGTACAATGGATGTGTTGTTCCTGATGAAGTAGGCTTAACATCTATGAAAAGTTAAAGGACTGCCTCCTATCGTATATGGTGACCCAGGTTTCAGGCAATTCAGCATGTTTCTTCCTTTACTTTCAATACCAATTATATCTTTAATGGCATTTGTATGAAAAATGCTAAATATTAAATTATTACATTCTTCTTTAACCAAGTCTCTTGTTTGATGTATGCAACACTCAAACTCATTATTATTTTGCAGTTCGAGATGGTGTGTCAGTCAAAAATTCTGTTGTCATTATCCTGCATTCGTGTAGAAGTTTTGAATCAGACTAGGCAAGAGATGTCTCTTGTAAACTGTGGTTCTATTTGTCAATTGGTCTTGGACTGGACAAAGCGCCAGAGTGTAGAAGAATTGCTCTCTTTTGATCAACTTGTGGAGAAGGTAATTGATGTTTATTTTAATTTTTTAGACTAAATGATTTTACGATTTTAATATTAGGCATAAAATAAACAAATAATTTTAATTTTCATAATTTAATCTGATCTATAGACTTGTACAAAATAATTCAAATAAAAGTTAGCTGTGTTCAGTGAGAAATTTTGTTTAAATAAATATCTTATGGGATATTTGGTATACCTGGGTCTTTGCAGGATTGAGTTTTAGTTCTGGGTCCTAATTTTAGGGGTTCATTATACTGTTACATTTAAATGATTTGTACTTGTTCTAATGTCTACATATTTATGTAATCGGTGAGAAAGTTAAATATGTATTGTGTCTACTATATTATCTCTCATTTTACAATTCATGCTGGTTTTAATTTGTAACATGTAAGAAAATAAAAAATTAACTGAATTAGTTCTTGTGATTTATTTATGCAAATATTTTGGAATAGTTAGCAAATTTAATTGTGTATATGTATATATTTTTAGACACATCTTCTGTACCTCGCTCTAGACAATTCTTTGCAAGATTGTTCTGAATTACCATCTGGGGATATAAGTGATACAGAGATAGTTCAAGACTACAAGAAGATGTCCAAAAAGAATCAGTCAAATCCGAAGGTATGTAAGAATGTTAATTGGAGACATAACTTGCTGCAAACATTTGATGAAAGTGTTTAAATGTCTGATGTCTTCTTAATTAACAGGGTCGGCGTAAGGCACAATTGCAGCCTGCAAAGCCTCGTGTTATCATCTACTCAAGAGATATTGGTCAGAGAGCTGAACAACAAAAAGATGATGAATGGAGGCTCATTGCTTCCACAACAGTTGCTGGTAAGGCATTATTCTAGTTTGACACTGGCCTTCAGTCAGATTAGTAAACATTGGTAGGAAATGTCTCTCCTATTAGCCATCAGATACATAGTTAAGTTTCTATAGAAAATTGTCAGTGCAGGTTTTTCTTTTAGATTATAGAATGAAGTGTTCTTGAGTAATTCAAGCTGGATACTATATTTTCAACTTGGATATTATACTTGAACTTGGATTCTAATTAATGCGTTATGTTTGCAGAGCACACTTTTTTGGCCCTGATTGCTATTGAAGGTCGCTTGGCTACACTTTCTGTTATGTTACGTCTGAATCAACCCTCAACTCCATCACCTGTTGCAACACCAGTCTCCAGTAGGCCCTCGAGTGAAGAGAAACCAGATTTGTACTGTGTCCTGGCCAACATGAGCTCCAACAAATGTTCTGTTGGCTGTGCCAACCTTAATGGCATGTTGCTTGTGTGTGGTAAGTTGAATCCACAAGAGTATTTTGATTAACTTCATATCAATCATAAATTATGTTTTTGCATAGCTGTCTTCTTTCATCTTTAATGTATGCAGTTCAAAAATACATTCCAATTAGACTCTGTTATTTAATAATTTCTCAAAAAGAAATTTTTAATAAAGAATAGTTTACATATACATACTTGTCTACTGTGTAGGTGGCTATGACCGGGCAGAATGCTTACGTTGTGTTGAGTCGTACGACCCAGGCTCAAATCTTTGGGTCACCCTCGCCCCAATGAAGGAAGCCAGGGGCCGTTTCGACATTGCAGTTGTAAGAGGGATGGTGTATGCTGTGGGTGGGAGCAATGGCACAACAGAGTTGGCAACAGTGGAAATGTACAATCCAGAAGATAAGCGGTGGACCCGTGTTACTTCACTTCCCTTGGCTCGCTGCAATACAGGCATGTGTTTTTGTCTTTGATTTCTTTTTATGATGTAAGAAAAGGATTTTCTTCTGAATTGAAGATGGTGTTGGCTTTTTTGTTTTGTTAACGTGTGTTGTGGTGTTTTGTGGCATTCAATTTAAACTTCCCTAGAATCAGTGTATCATTTTGATCTTCATTCTACTTCTTGACTAGATAATTTGTTTGTCATTTGTACTGTTTGAATGTGCAGATCTACAAAGGAAGGGCTCCCCAGTTACTAATAAATGTATAAAAGTTGGGAGAGGTTTTGCCTTTCCTATGTGCTTGCTGATAACTGACATTAGTAATATGTTGATAATATATCATGAATTTTTTTGTTTACAATGTGTAGTTTCTATTTTACAAATGTAAAGTAGATATAGTAGGTCTTAAACATACAACTTAAGTGAATATAATTTCAATTTACTCATTCAGTATCTATGCTAATTCCTGTAACTATTCTGGCCTTATTTGGAAAGTTTAGATTAATGAATTGGGCCAGTTAACTTTTACCACCAATTAGGCATCGACAAAAATAATTCATTGCAAGCATTTTAATTTTTCCATTGTTGTTTCCATTTTGATTTGTTATGATCATTATTCATAAACAACAAATGTTGAGTTCTTTTTTTGTTTCAATGATGTTTCTTAATTCAGAAATAATAATGTAAGAAACCAACTTTTATAGTAGCTTTTTCCAGTATAGCTTGCATCATACTCATTGATACTTAAATAGTAACTTTTTATATTTATATTGAATGTCACAATGAGAAATTATTAGCTTGCAATGTTGAGTCAGTTTCTGTTCTTCATGGGCTATGCAAGAAATATTATTTTATAGACCCAATTGGAATACATTTTTTGAAACCAGTAATTTTTATTTTTTCTCTCAAACATTTGTATTTTAGCAAGCAAACAAGTTGAACCACAAAGTCCTTAATTTTCATAAAGGTTGAACCTAGTAACCTGAAGTAGAAGTATAAAATATTTTCAATTGTGTGTTTTTTTTTCTTTTTTATTGAGAGTATTTTATACTGTCATTAATGCCACAGAACACCTGTCAAAGACAACTTGGTTAAAGATTAAACAGTGGTCCTTCAGGAGCATTTCCAGTGAAATGTTTTGTTTATACAATTTTGTCCTCAGATGAGTTAGGGAGTGGCTGCACGACTTCTCAGGAAAAGCTCTTGTAGGTTAAGGTAAGCCTTGTTTGGTTCTAAAACTTCTGTCTGTACACTTAATTTTGCTGAAGGGGATTATGGTACAGAGACTTCTTGACCTGAGAGTAAAAGTTTGGGTACATAATTTTCTTTCACAGTAATGAAACAAATTGCCACCGGTAAATGAAAGAAGGATCTCTTTTCTCCTCACAGACTCTTATAAATTATTCATAGAAATATAAATAATTTCGTTACCTTTAAAGGTCCGCTGCTCGGTTTATCAGTGGAGCACTGAGTGCAGTGAAGGTAGTATAACTTGTATTAAACAACGTTCAGTAAACCCACTACTATTAAAACCAGTCTTTTCCTATTTACTTTTCAGCAGTTGTAAAGAGCCGATGAAGATTGTGGTGTGACGAGTCAAGGAGGAATCCTGCACCCCATATCATTCGAAAGATGATATAAAGGGCTCTGATATTCAGAGATAGATGACTACGTAGTAGCACTGGTTATGGGAGCTAATATTTTGGAAAATGCCTAGGGAGCGACAGCACGGTGTGTTGTTATTATTTCGATTTGTTTTTCTTTTCTTACTCGAAAGTCCCCCGGAAACACCCTTTCCTCATGAACGTGCAACTTGTCTCCCCTCGCACACCGTGTGGCGGGTACACCGCTTGACGGCATTCGATAATATATTATCTCCGTCATTCCAGTGCTGGTGTGGTCATGTAGGCAGATACAAACGAAATTAAATGAATTCTCGACGTGGTCTCGGTAAGTAAATAGAGTTAATAGTTCTATCTAGTGTATTCTGTAAGAAATCGTAGTTGAGATATTGGCAGAGTCTGGCGAGGGAAATGCTCCTGACATGAAGGGAAAACGATGCTGATTCTAATCTTGATTCCCAAGGTCGGACAAGGCTGCACGAGTGTGGTGTTTCCCGGAAGGTGTAAATGCATGGATGCCAAATTAACCGTGTAACTCTACTGTACTGTATTATCACAATTTCTTTAATTACAAAGATCTGGTTCCGTTTGGTGTACCTTTTATCGTCAGTACGTAGATTTCAGAGACGATCCCGACCACGTTCATTGCTGTTCGGTTTGTAATGCCTGTACTGTGTTTGAATCAAGTCATGTAACATGACTGGAAATGCTAATAAATATTTTTGTTGAAGCACTAAAATTTTCAAATAATATTTCTATTTGACGCTTTTTAGCACCGCTCCCCAGCATAGTCGTAGTCGTAAGTGCATGTCGCATTCGTAGGAGCTCCATGCTGGGGCGTCGGCAATTGACAGGACGAGCCAAGTTCATTTCATGAGCTCTCTTTATGATCATCATATGTTAATGGCTCCTTTTGTTTTTGTGTTTAACAGGTGTGTGTGATTTGAACGACAAAATCTACTGTGTCGGAGGGTGGAATGGCCAAGTGGGCATCAAACAGTGTGACGTGTTCGATCCAGAGAACAATTTGTGGTCTAACATAGCACCACTTCAAACTGGTAAGTATAAATAGGGATATTATTAAAAAAAGCTAGTTGCTAGTTGAAGTGAGGAATTTTTTTTTCATGGAATGAATCATTAGATATTTGAGATGTTGCTACCTACTTTCTATTAATTGAATTGGAACCAAGTGTGTCAAATTATCTAGGATTGTGCTATTTTTGGCAGGTCGCTACCAAGCTGGTGTTTGCTCCATGGATGGACTGGTGTTTGCTGTTGGTGGATGTGATGCATGGAACTGCCTGAATTCAGTAGAGGTCTATGACCCCCAGGAAGACTCTTGGCAATATGCCCAAAGCATGATAACTGTCCGCAGAGGTTGTGGTCTGGCTGTATTTAAAGGTAAGTGTATTTTAGACTTCTAAAAGCTGCTCTTAATTATTGATTGCTATGTTCAAAAAGGGATTATACCTTTATCTGATCACTGACATGCAAGACTATTTTATTGTCCCTGACAGAATCCTTCAACATGCTCAAAAATTTTTGAGGAAGTGACTATTTTATTGTCCCTGATAGAATCCTTCAACATGCTCAAAAATTTTTGAGGAAGTGACTATTTTATTGTCCCTGATAGAATCCTTCAACATGCTCAAAAATTTTTGAGGAAGTTTTTTGTTTGTTTGTGGTGGTCAGTGCAGTTTCAATCTGTTGTTACTCAAGAGTTATAGCATTTATTAAGTGTTCACCTATCAAAGATTGAAACGGTCCTTGGAAGTATTCAGTTGAGTTAGTGACTGTTTATCATAATGAAGTCCAGCAGATTCTGGTTCAATTTATTTGGTTTCTAAGTAAAATTCATAATTCTGAAACTGCAAATATTTTAGGGAAGTTGTATGCAGTTGGTGGCTCTGATGGCACTCACTCACTTTCATCCACTGAAGTGTATGATCCTAAGGAAAAGACTTGGACCCCTGGACCAAACATGACTACAGCTCGAGCAAATGTTGGTGTTGCAGTCATTGGCAGCAGGTTGTATGCAGTGGGTGGATTTTCTGGTAGGTTGAACATTTGCCAGTCTGTTGTACTATGCTAATTAGTCTTGATAACCACAATACTTTAAATAGATTATTAATCAAAAAGATCAGTGATATAAAGGTTGATGATAAAAGAGAAACTTCCACATATTTTAATATAAAATAAGTTTACTCTCTATCATATCGTATTGTTTCAACCTATTCATTTTTACTCATTTCAGGAAAAACATTCCTGAACAGCATAGAGTACCTGGATGAGAACACAGATGAGTGGACCACCTTTGTTCCAAAGGTATTGGCAGTTCAAGAAAATGTCTCGGAACAAGTTTTAGTGAATGGAATTAATGGTGGCCACAAAGACATAGCTGAGAATGGCCTCACAAAAGACTGCACCTTGAATGGTTCTGTTAACGGCAGCACCTGCAACATGACAAATGTGTCGAGTTAAGGGAACTTGAGGCCTGAATTGGGAAGAACTGGCCTTGTCGTTGCAGACAAATAATTCCCTTCTCCTCCACCATACACTATGGAAACTTGTATATGGCTTTGGGGGAGAAAAACATTTACCCTTACTGCAGGAAACTTGAAATTGTCCAGTGTATTTTGTGGTTTGTGTGAAGAACTTCGTATGAGATCTCTAATTTTGTAGTTTTACTATATGATTATATATATATGTGATGCCGAGATATCTATATCTATATATATATATATACACTAAGTTATTCATAATGATGCATTTATATTACAGTAATGAAATATGTAAGCTATGTAGAGAAGTTTTGTTCGATATTCATATTTAAGACTAGGGCAAGAAGATTCCCAACAAGAATTTGGTTAAAACTTGTCCAATCCAGGAATATCTAACTTAAATATTAGTTAAATTTATTATTTTCAATTCTAATTTGCAACAATATTTGGTCTTTGACTGAATTACAGTATGAAAAATAATTGTGGTGAAACAACTTTGAAATATGAGGTAGTCAGTGTTTAGTGCCCTCATAAGTGTTGTAAATGTTAATTCTAAGAAATTTCTAGATCCATTGCCCCCAACTGTTTATTAAAAGCAAATGTGCAGTTTTTGTTGTCCTTCAAGTCTGAGATTTGATTACATTTTATGAAAAGACATTATTCTAAAGACAAAGCAATTCACGAGTGACCTTGGGTCAAAATGTTTTCAGTCTTTGGCTGTATGAACGACCTTTATATTCATTTTAGAATATTTGATAGTTGAATAAGGGAAGAAAAAAAATGTGCTTGCCAAGTCCAAATTTATACACCGTTAATCTTTCATCACGATGATGCTGAGATATCTATATATACATATATATACAAAATGAAATAGTTTTAAGAAAAATTTATTGTAAAGAAAAGAAACTCTGAAACTTGGAGGAAGAGAAGTGTTAGATAATTTGAATGAAAACATTTATTTTTGTAATTGTCTGTGTATTGGCTACTATACTTCACTTTGGAATCTCTAATATAAGACCACATCAGAACTTCTGTCTTTAAGTGTGTGTAATCACCAAATAAACTAGAACAAAAAGCAATAAACTTTGGTTTTAATACCCCTGGATTATTCTGAAACTTTTGTGTCTGCAGAGATTGTGGACATACTTGTCTTAGGAACCCAGTAATTCAAATGTGATTCAAAATTGTGAAGTAAAGGACTGTCTAGAGTGAAGCCATTAATTTGTCTTCTTTTGTTCTGTATTATGCAAGGAATAAGTTTATGACAATAAAAGTAGTAGACATGGTTCTTCTAGGGGAATGCTTTTTCAAGAATTTAGAACATACAATAAATTCCCCTATCAAAGGCTGTTTTTCCCAAATTGTATTTGTCTTGCCATTAGAATAACAACTTGCATACAGCCCACAAATTTCAAATAAGGCACAGGTTTCAGTTGTTAATGTGGGTTTAATTTTTTAATACAGACAGGTGATTATAAATTAATTTTGTAGTTATTTAAAAGTAAAAGGTTTCAGTTATACCACCACACTGCTTGACTACTGTAATATCTATATCAAAGTAAAGTATTTCTCAAAAAAAGTTATTCAGTTAAATACTAACCTTAAAGTGAAAGTGGTAAACAATAAATGCAGTGACAGCAAATTGTAAGCTCTAGTCATGTTTATTCTTTCTGATATTCCATATGGGAAGAATTGCTTAGCAAACTGGCAAATACAGCTCAAAAAGAACTACTCAACAGGATCGAGAGGTGTATCCTGCCAAAACGATCCATTTAAAATCCATGATACATTTAATGTATACAAATACTTTAAATTGATAAAAATTTAATAAAATTTGAAATTATTAAATTTCAATAAACAAGTGGAAACTTTAATAATTTCATGTTAAAGGAATTTTCGAGTCCATAACTTAAAAATTAAAGATTTAAAACAATTAACGTTAATGAGATTTAATTTATTTAAAAATGTTAAAGGCAAATTATTTTCCTATATTAACATCATAAAAAAATTTCTCAATACTATAAAAGTAAATATTTAATTAAAAGATTTTTAATCAATCTTGAATTGTGATATTAAGTATTGTCAAATATCAAAAGAACTACTATCCAAAAAATGTTTTTAATGAATTGAAATAGAATATTAAATAGAAACTGAAAAATCCTTAATTATTAAAACATCAAGAAAACTGAATTTAAAATAACTTTTTTTCCTCAAATAAAATTAAATTTAGACCCTGCCTCTACTCTAGAGTATTCATAATATCTTGTGAGAAACAATTTTAAATATAATATAAAACATAAAAAATTAAGTACATAATAATAAAATTTTAAAACAAGGAAACACTATGGACATTTCAGTGTCGGTTTACATTGTACAGATGTAGGAGCAATATTTAGTTATATAAATAAAGTAAATAAATTATTTGATATAAAATATTACAATAAAAGCTTAAAGTAATACAAGAATGCTTATATTTATGACTTGTTAATTTTATGTATAATATTTAGCTTTGTAGCATAAAGCTTATAATTTTGATTGTCCAGAATATTTTTGCCCTTCCCCAAACTTCAATAGCAGTAGTCTGCTTTAACTCTTCTTCCGTCATAACAAAATTTTAGTTTCTGCTCGTTCAAAATACAACACTCCGAACCTAATGTCTCGAATCTCCCACACAGCTTTTTCAAAGCCTCTGGACTCTCTCAAAACCTTAAAATTCTAGGTGAAGTTTCCTTCTCATGTGATTTCAACAGGTTTCTGTTCAAGCTAAATTTTGCCCCTTGGAAGGTGCATAGGATGTTCTTTTGTGGACTTTACTCCTGAATCATGGCTCTGGTTTTTACATATTTGTTCTTAATTACATTTTCATAAGTTGTTACTTATGCAAATAGTACCCAATAGCCTGATCTACCTGATGTAGGCTGTATAAGGTTTTCCTTGCATCTCTTTAGGTGAAGGATCGGATAGGATCCTTAAACTATAGGCTGGGGATCCTAGTCAACCCTTGCTCTACCATCCATATCCCCCTTTTCCATTCACTTCCCATACTATTGAAGGAGAGTTGCCTGTTTCAGGATCGCCCTCATGTAGCCCCTTACTATAAATAAGAGGGAACTTTGTCTTCCCTTTTGGTAGACCATGATTTAGGTCGGGGAGGGATTTCCTTGCTGTTTCCAGTCTTTTAAAGAACAGGTAGCTTCTATTTCGTCACCTATTGATTTTCTCCCCATTTTGTGGGTCGTTAATGTTAGTCTATTTATACTTAACGAGGGCCGCTCTGAAGAGACGATTCCGAGTTGTTAGATGTGTGTGTGCAAAACTACCCCCATTTGTCATTTATGTCGGGTGGTGGTTGCAAAAGTATGGACGTGGTGTCTGTATAGCAACTTAGTGCATCCCGAGGTATTTGCCAAAATTTCTCATCGCCTTATATGACTAGTTTGGCAAAGTTCCTATCCGAAAATCCCTGCTGAAGATAGTGCACAGTCACACGACTAGATGGCCGTCACTGCTAGAACTCTACGCTAGTTGTCTGTGCCGATGGTGCTGCTACCTCACGAACACTATCGGAACTGCTAACATTTAGTCTTCCTTTTATCTCCAAGAGTGCAGCACTTGACTCGTAAATTACCTTACAATTTTTAAACTTTTTTCCCCCTCAAAGCGAGAAACAGAGTTGTAAAATAATTAAGGACTTATATTTACACGTAAGTTATGAATTATATACATATAATAATCAGCAGCAAAGTTGTGTTGCAAAACTGGTTATGGGCAGAAACATTTTAGGCAATTCCCTGTTTAGAGAAACTCCACTAGACCAGTAGTATTTCTCAGAGAAGGTTCTCCGTAAATATTGCATGCAGTTTTCCTTCCCCTTCCGTATGTGAGCTTTTCCCCGAGAATATTTACTTTGGTCCGTTCCCGTGTCTGTGTCATGTTTGCATTTTGCACGAGGTTCTGGACAACTTTACGGTCCCACTCGGCCTTGTACCTGTTTCGTCTCCTATTTATATTTCTTTCTGTCCTCCTTGCTTATAACAAAGCAACATAGCTTGTTCTCGTGGTTTCCGTGTCATTGTCTCTTCCTCAGTTTTGTCATTTTCTTCCCAATTTACCTATTTGATCTATTTATATACATTGTTTAAATCTTGGTTTCTCTCCTATATTAGATTACTGTTTTCTGTATTCATTTAAAACATGTTTTTTTATTCAATCAGTTTAACTCTCTCTTTGCATTTTCTTGGTTTTATAGATGGTTTTCTCTCTATTTAATTAAGAAAAATTCTAGAGTTTCCCATCCCAGTAAAACAAAAATTATTGCGGGACGTTTCGACGAACAAATGTACTGTCGTCAGTTTCTAGAAGTGTCGGGATTCTAAAAACAGATGATTTCTCTCTCTCTCTCTCTCTCTCTCTCTCTCTATATATATATATATATATATATATATATATATATATATATATATACCATCACGAAATATTGTTCGACCCGGGTGGAAACCCAGAAAGTATTCGATGCTCGCTTTATATTTACTCAATTGATTCTTATTCCATCTATTCGGACTGATTTTAAACTGTTCCAAATTCGCGTCCGCGGTTCTAACCTCTCACCAGATTATTGTCTTTAGTCTTTCAAAACTCCCAAAGACGCCCATTCTCCACATTTTTCATTCAACATTTTAATGGAATTTCAAAATTTGTGACACACACGGAGAATACTGTTGTTCCGCTTCAAAGAACTAGATCAGTACAGTGAACGAAGTATGAAATAACTATTTTACCCATCTCTAGTATTAAGGAATGCTGTAAAAATATCCTTTGTTGCTAGGATGGTCTTAGTTGCAGGTCAGGAAAATAAATTAGGGAGCGAAAGGCTTTGGTAACACAACCTGAAATATTAGACCGAAAGCGAGAGAGAATTATAAGAAGGTAACTGTTTAGAGATTGTACGGTAGAGCTGCTGCGAGGGGAAGCTTCGTCAGGGGTAACAACCTCTCTTTATGGAAATGAGCATTCGTTTAATTAAAAACAAGCCATGGAACGAGAGTAAGTCAGAAAATCATCATCATAAATTAAGGCAATAGGATTCAAGAAGACAATTAAAAAAGAAATCGTCCTTCCTCCGTGCTTTATTTTTGAACGGCTGACGTTAATGACGAAAATTTCTAAACTAAATACTACCCAAGAATTATTAAATAAAGCAAATACGCCGAATCAGTAATCTATAGTCTTTCTGGTTTACCATAGCAGTGGGTTCACTGCGCATTTATTTTCGCGCATTTCGAGGCACCGTCTGTTGCTGTTAATTTGTAATAAAAATAGCCACAAAATGTACGGCGTCATAAGGCCGAGACTTCTCCATAGTCAAGTAGAACCTAGACTGAACTGAACCAACAGTGGAGGTCCACACACCAAGAAGAGGCAGAAGGTTTGCCCCGGAATAAAGGAGAAACAAAGTACACCATTAATTGGGATTAAAGTAACAATGATTTCCTTTATCCTTTTAGTTACTTTTATCCTCCACGATCCGAAGATAGACCATTCATGATGCTAACAATCCCTTTCCACAGGCATGGAGACAAAATGGCTGCCGGACCTTATCCCGACGTTGAAATGTAACAAGACCGGAGGACCAAATCACGGACAGAAATGACGAGCCGAATAAAGATTTATGTGAGTAAACCTTCCGAAATGTTGAGTAGTTAAAGGCAGTCATGAGTTTTTATGGCGACTGCTTGGTATTCAGAGGAATGTCCCTCTTCTCCGTCACGGTGACGTATGGAGCGATTGCACGTTATGGCGGCAAACATGCCCGGTCCTGCCTGCCTGCCTGTCTGTCTGACTGTGTAAAGAAGGCGTTTTTACGAGTCGCTTATAGATAGCTACAAGATAGAAAGGTGCCGGAGTATCGATCTCTCCCGTCCGAAGGAAAGCTCTTTGCCGATTACTCTCCTCTCTCCGCCTAGTAATTCCATTGGCAATTTTATAAATTTCTCCATATATTAATGAGAAAAGCCCTGGCGCCACAGGGAGTTCCGAAAATGTGTCTCCTATCCTCCACATCATGCACGTCTTCGGCTCCACGTTTATTTCATGCAGAATCAAATGTAAATTAGATATCAGAGATAACATCATCCAAATAAGACCACAGTGACCAACGCCGTGGCCTGTCTAAGAACTAAACCGTGCTTTTGAGTGAGGCCGACTCTCCTGCAAACTGAGTTGTTTGAATTCACGGTCAGTCTCCAGATCTTTGGCTGAAGAGTTCTTTGAGAACATCGACCTCATTGTGATTCCATTTGAAGCTAAAGATAATACAGTTTGTTAAGTACGTCTATAGCAAAAGATCTGTGAGCTAAGAGAAATACGTAGAAGAACTCAAAGAACATCAATTACAACACATTAGACCATACTGAGTGGCATCACTCAGAGTTCAGTTGTGTATCTTCAAGAACCAAATGAGTTAGAGTCTTTGGTTTCTTTCAGACCGGGATTAATTAAGAAAAAGAGTAACCATAAACAGTCTCCAGATGAAAACAATGTATTACTTGGAAGGTTTCGACATTTTTGTCATGCTCATCCTAGAAATGTAATAAAACCAATATCATAATGATAAAAGTAGAATAAAAATTACTTTTTATATAAGCATAATTTTATTAAGTACAGTATAAATCAATAAAGTAAATTACAACAAATGAGTTCGTCAAACCGTTCGCATATACATCCATATACGACTAGAATCGATTATTATCTTTTAATAATTTAAAAACTTTCATTAAAGTATATAAAATAAAAACAATGATATAGTTTTAAAAATAAATTTTATGTATGTATTTATACTGTCTTTTTAATAAAGAATTAACCTTTTCCTGTCGAGTATTTTCATTATTTCCACATAATGTTGTTCCACTTCGCCTACTTCATGCCTATTATTGTCAATCGTCTTTGAATTTAACTTAATATATACAGATTTGGCAAAATATTAGTATTGTTAAAATGAAATCCACGTCCGGTTGATTCATAATGAGGCGACAAAGCAGAATTACTTTTTGATTTAGGTTTTAAAGTTTATCTATGGTGGTAAATTCTAAACCTGTGAACAATCCTGTTGACTGAAGCTCTGAACGAGTCTTCCCTGTCTCTTTTGTGTATATTGAGTGCTTTTTACTTCATTAGTTTAATTTATAGCTAAGCTGAAGATGAAATAGTCTTGTTCATTTATAAATTGAAGAATATTGTTATCTATTTCCGGGAAAATGAACGCAAATGACGTAGTCCGGAATTGGTTGGAAAACTCTTGACTACGACTATTTGAGTGCTACGCTAAAAAAGAAAGAATTATTTATTTATTTTCAAAGAATCTATTATATGCATAGGTTAAAGTTTGTCTTTGGTTTCTTGGTACAAACAAATTTGTTGAAATAAGTTAATAAATGGAATAAAAACATAAAGATCTGTACTGAAGAACAGTGAAATGAGTACGATATACGTCACAACATTTTCAGATATATTCATCTACATGGATAATTAATGAAAATGTGTCGGCACTTCTGTGCTATGAGATTCTCTGGAATCGGGAGTGACTCTGAGCCAAAAGTTTGTGGGTGCCAACTTTGGTAACATAAATGTTATCGCAGAGCGGCATAGATGATCCACCTGCTGTATACTAAGATCAATAATGTCTTTATAATATAATTCCCTAAACGTTAAAAAAAGCTTAGGGTAGCCAACTTCACGTCACCCGTAGCAGAAATTAAATTACGGTAAATTAATGCATATAATTGGGAAATTACTCAACGCTCTTCTTTTAGCGTTGGTGGGACATTGAATATACATGTTAATCGTTTCGTAAAGGAAAATACACATGTGTTTCATTGAACTGTATTGAATAACTGCTAACATAAGTTTATTGTGTTAAAAGATAGTCAGTAATATACAATTTTAAGTATTTACAACAAATCTCGCGTATGGTTTAACATCATCCTTCCATGTATTTGCAATATATCATGTAAAAAAATGTGAGATTAGCAAACAATAAGAAATCGACGCATATTGCGAAGGATTAAATACGGCAGGATGCCCTTACTATGCATTGTGACGTCATAATCTTTTTTAGCTACAAATCCTTCCACGACTTTTGTAGAGCATTCTCACCATCTCAGTGATTTTCTGTGGTACATGTAAACCCGACGCCGAATAGTTGTTTACGGTTTTTCAAAAAAAAAACCTCAGATTTCACTTAGAAAAAGGAAAATTCTCACACAAGGAAATGCCTTTTCATGCTTTGAGTATTACTGCAAAATAATCTTTTTGTTACGAGCCAAGAACTGCAGCCCAAAATTAATTATAAAGGAAATTCTGCAAAGATATTTATTATATCTAAATTAGAAACGTCATTCAGTTTACTTGAATTTTCTAGAATCTAGAAAATGTTGCGTTGGAGATTATATAAATGGAAGCACAGAATCATGTCAAAAGCACATCTTTACCATTTATTTGGGTTTATACTATAAAATCTCTAATTTACGGGCTTCAGTCCAGAAGACTCTGAGCGCGTGGTTTTGTCTCGCTAGTGCGACAGCTGACTCTTCGACCCCCAGGGTCACTGCTGCTGAATTATTCGCTTGGAGCCGCCAGCTATGGACCACGTTAGCAGCAAGCGGCTTCGGGTTTCTACGAAGATAAGGTAGATGCGTAAACTCGGTTCCTGCCTTGTAACAAGATGATATGTGAACCGAGAATCTGTTACAGAGGTTTAAATGTTAATAATATCTGTACCAAGCCTTTTCTTATCTGTCGAAGAGTAATGAATATACAAACACATTCTTGGATATACAAATATAAATAGGCATCCTTTTCGAGTGACGATTGGTAATAGTGGAATGACGTAACGGTCTTGTAGACTATGTATATGATAATTTTGGTCTGGAGCGAGGGAAACGCCTGGTTTGTAGAGAGCGCGCGCGGTTGTCGTGCCACTGCGGCTGCCTACCTCCACGGCGCTACAACTTTGCAGTCTCCTTGTGGCCAGACTTGAAGACTTATTGGGTTCTTGCCATTAACGAAATTGTGCGCCTTTCCGAGGAATCAATTTGTAATGTGGTCTCCCTCCCCCTCCTTTCACCCTCTACCTCCTCGGCTCCTAAACCTTCTATTACTCTGATTAAATCCTAAACGAATGATACAAGGAAGGAGGCGGCTCCTCCTTCGCTTTAAGGAAATGGAAGAAGCCGCTATTAAATAAATTTGGATAACTCGGTTTGTCGGTGCTGCGGTATGTAGAGCAGATGCATTACTCTCGGATTCCTGCCAAAGAATATATTAAGCATAGTAAGATAAAAGAAACAGCAGACTCTGGGAGCGACGTCTTCAATAAATCCCTCTGTTCGTCTCGCCTTTAAGCGAAACACATTAAGGATATCAGTCGGGGATCGATTGTCCCTCGGCTAAATCTAGCGAGTGAAGTGTTTCGTAATTAAACCTTTTGCGAGTGAGAAAGGGATTGTGGAAAGGACGTTTATTTGAAATGTAAGACGTTTTAAGAGCTGCAGGAAGGCCAATATCTTGCGCTCGATCACTTTGCAGAAATTAGAAAAGAAGGGGGTTTCGCCTTCAAGGCACTCAAACTATCCTCCACCATGGAAATTTACTACCGCTTGAAGAAAATTAGAAGCCATATCTTTACGCTTTCCCTGTGTGTGCCAATGATTATGGAGTAATATGGCGAAGAACTAAAAGCCATACGTGCTCATTACTAGGCAAGACATTACGGCGGTATCATAAATTAGACGTTCTATATTCTTTTGAAAAATATTTAAACTGTATCTCTATAACAATAAGGCATTAGAAATTGGAGTTATATCAAACGTGTTTCGTCGCCCAGCGCCATTCGGTTGAGATTCTCGCGGGACCCAAACTCGACTTTCAGACCAACAGAACGTAAACAGAGCCGTAAGCCAGAGCTGATTTCTACGAAATACAATAGTCTCTTACAGACATTAAAAAATTATTCATGTAAACCTGACGATCTTGAAGTGTTAGTCTTAACATGAATTGTAGGACAAAATACGTTAAATGGAAATTTAATTTCAAATCATTGTTACAATAAACAAAAAACAATTACTTTTATTTGCAAGGCAACGCAACATAAAAAATACAAAACACAAGTTATATAAAATATATCCACATAAACATACATAAAATAAAGTCGGGTTCATTATGTGGATAACCATATGTATATCGAATAAATGTATGTAAAAGTGGCATAACCGCACAAAAAACATGGTGATCTGACATAAAGCATCGAAAAACATCGTTATTAATTTCATAGAAAGATCATAAAAAATATTTTGTCAATAAACTAACCTCAAGTTTGATGTCAAAGAATGAACATTCACTTTTGAAGAATAGAAACTGGTAAAATACGTTAAGGTTCATTTAAATAATAAAATTTTAAATGAAGTAATTAAATAAATGTCTTAATACTATAAATAAAACTGAAAGGATGGCCAAAAGTCAGAAGTGGAATTCCATTCTGGAATATTTGAAATGTTTACTTGCCATTTTTTTCAGTCACTTAGACCCCAGACGTTCCTGCAGAAACATAAATTTTTAGTTAATTTTAACTTTAACTACAAAATACCAAGATTATTTATTTACTTATGTTCAACTACTTATATTTAATTATATAATTTTTTTCAAGAAAGAACTTGAAGAGGTCCCGAAAGTTGGGGGACTAAACGTTTTCAAATAAAAATGTTCCGTTTCTGGCTTTACACCATTCTTTATGTATTCTTTACAACATAAAATATTGATAATGCCCCGGGCAACTTAGATAATTTAAACGATTTACAAATAAAATGAGTTGCCTACGCAGCAGGAAAAATATTTCATAGCTTGTAAAAAGTGAAAAATTAAGACCATTGTTTTTTCTAAATGTCCAAAATCACCTAAGCTGTGTTTAGAATGTTTTAATAAATATCGTGGAACATTTTATAATTTCATATTTTATCCTAAATATAAGCTTATAAAAAAGTTGTTATAAATTTGTATACTTTTATATTGCACATCCTATATTTTTATTTGAGTGCTTATTCCATTAAAATATTGAATAAAGTATGGAGAAATGGACCTCTTTGGGAGTTTGGAAACAGTAGGGAGAATAATCTGATGGGAGGTTAGAGACGCGGACGCGACTTTGAAACAGTATAAGATCAATCTGAATGAAATGAATAAATAAAAGCCAAGGATCTAAGGCTCTCTCGGGTTCCTACCCGGGTCGAACAACAATATTACGTGATGGTATATATATTATAGTTTTTTAGAACCCCCAACACGTCTAGAAAATGACAGTACATTTGTTCGTCGGAACGTGGTGCAATAATTTTTGTTTGACCGGGATGGAAACTCCTAGAAATGTTTCTTAAATAAATAAAAAGAAAATCTGTAGAAACAAAGAAAAAATAAACGGACAGAATCAAAAAGAGAAGAGAAAAACGTTTAAAATGAATGCATAAAAAGTAATAGAATATAGGAAAGAATTCAAGACTTAAACAAAGAATAAATAGAGTTATCTGTGAATGGAGGAAGAGGTAATGACACGCAGAAAGAAAGTTGTAAAGAGGGAAGGGAGCAGAGTAATTAAATAGAGAACAGTGTCAAAGAAATTTGTCAGAATTGTTTTCAGATAAGAAATTTAAAGAGTAATAAGAATTGAAACGAAGAACAAAAGAAAATTGAATTTAAAAAAGAGGAAGAGAAGAGTAACAGGAAAGAGATTAGGAGAGAGAAACACAATGAAGGAGTGAGCGAACTGAAAATTGGAGAGAGAAATTATATATTTGAAAAATAGACTAATGAATTTGTGATATAAGTTGATCTTTGGAGCCTGACGTTGTTCGTCACGTGAGAAATGTGACGGCAGTGGATGACGTGACAATACAAGGTGAACGTGATGGAGTTTAATGAGCGTTGCGGAGAGGGAGAATCCCACTAAGCAAAGGGAAATAAATATTTGAAGCGACCAACCGCATCCTTGGGGACATCTGCACGCGTGCATTATACAACCCCCTCCCCTGCCCCTCCCCCACCCAACCCCTCACAGCGCTCCACTGACGTCCAAACCGTCATTATTATCCTCAACCTTCAGCCAAAGCCGCCATCTTGAATGAGGAGGGCCTCTCACGTGGCGCGAATACATCAAACCTCGAGCTGTTAAAACAACTAACTTTACTTATTTTTATCTTCTTTATGTCAAGTAAAATCATTATTTGAAACCTTCTCAATTATGATTTGTGATTGAAAATGGCAGTTTAATATTGTTTGAAGCCTTCTTACAGCTCTCCAGCAGCAAGTAACATCAGGATCTCCTCGTGCATTAAACGTAAATATAAAATACCTCGAATTTTAACAATATACTAAAAAAACTATCATATTATTTCTATAAACAGAAAAATATCACAAAAAATTAAAAATTCATTTTTTATTAAAAAAATTATTTATTGTTAGATTTCCATCCCTGGAATACCCGACATAGAGCAATCCAGAAATTTTATTTATTGTTATGTTCTAAGTGTATATTTTTAGTTTTTTTTCACTCTTATACTAGCACTTGATGTAAGTTTTAATTCTTCTCCTTATGAGATGACAAATATTTTATCTGAATTAGATGGTAAGCAGTGGTAGTAGCATCTCAACTCCTGAATCACGTACCAGCTGTTCTGTGTGTGTGTGTGTATTTTCCTCCGCGTCACACAGAGACAAAGACGGGCAGAGAGAGAGAGAGAGAGAGAGAGAGAGAGAGAGAGAGAGAGAGATTTCAATTAGGTTATGATGTCTGAGGAGGGGAGCAACTGCTGCCACCGCCATCAAGTAATGAGGGTGTGGCTCAGCCGAGTCGCGATAATCAGACACAATCACTTTCAGATATTAGGCTCCTCAATTAGCGTCAGATTTCAGGGGAGAGGTGGCGGCGGCAACCAGAATCCAAACTGACGAGCAGTCCCGAGTCTTTACAACCCTCTGACCAACTCTCTATCTACTTACTTGATTCCTTCTTCCCCCTAACAGGATTGCGCTAACTCTACTTATAAACCGTTCTTTTCTAATGGACGGTTCAGATTTGCCATAATATCATCAACTTTCTTCCACCGTCCCCGTTTTTCACTTCACTGGGCGCTGAATTAGATTTACAGATTCGTGATGAGATTAGTCAGTCACCAGCCATTGAGAGGGGACCACCAGAGCTCGCCATCGTCTACACCAATAGCCAATTAACGAAGTGTCATAGAATATCGTCCACATTACCATGGATTATGTCCTGCATAAAATTACAGAAACCTGTGATTATTTAGGAGTGCTGGTTAGAGTATTGACACCAACATTAATGGCGTCCAGGTGTTATGATCTGCAGACCACGAATTGCGAACGCAATAAGATTCGAAGGCATTGCTACTACCAGTGCGTGGCTGTGCATATTTTAAAGCTGGGAAAGTCTTGTAAATTATTCTGGGAGAACCATCAATAGTGCAGCAGAGGCAATCAGTCAAGGACGGTTGTAATTTGATGCCAGCAAAGAGAATAACCGGAGGACAATTAACTTGCAAGTTGGTGTTTTCTGTTAATTGTAGAGCGAGTAATGCTCAACGTAATTCCCAGTCTATATTATTGAGATAATCACTTTACCTTCCTTTATACAATTATACTATAAACTAGTCCGGTCTTGACAACTAACATTAGAGGGAAGTGCGTGGGGTACGAACAGAAGAGGAAGAGGACGTGGGATGCGGTAATTATGAAGAAATGAAAAGGCTTTCGCAGGATAGGTTAGCATAGAGGGTCACATCAGACCAGTCTTAGGACTTATTACAACAACAACTGCACATAAAACATATTTAATAAAATCTGATTAAATCATATTAATTGGTGTAAAAGCATCATACCTGTGGTAACTGCGGACACTAAATATGCCAACGTACCTATAATAAATAAAAGCATAGTAAAATTTAATTTCAAAAGGTTTATTATGTATATATATATTTCCGATTAAGCCCCGGATACTTAGATGTAGCGCAATAATAACGAGTGAAATGTGTTGTCTACGCTGCAGGCAGACTTCTGCAAAACATAATACAATTGTAAATGGAAAGTACGAGCCATTCTTCCAATTGTCCTAAATCACCTTAATTATGTTTTGCGGACATCATGTGACATAGTATTATGTAATATGTTATCCTTAAGATAAGCTGTACGGCGTTTATCTCAGCTTCAATTGAAGCATTTCTTTTCTCTTTGACCGAAATATAAATTAATAATATAGAGAGTATAATGTGTACAGTTTTTATGTTCCATATCCCATATAGTGTTTATTTTAAGGATTTAGCTGAAATCCCATTAATCTTGAATATGAAGAGTTACAGGACCCCACGGCAGCAAATTCCTAACCGATATATGCTTGAAAACTGGTTGCATCATCACGTATAGTTACTTTGCAAATCCCTATTGACTGAGAAATTGTACCCGAGTTCGGAGATAGGGAAGGAAGGAAAAGGAATGGAAATACTTAAAGATAGGATATATCTGAGAAGAATACAGAGAATGGCAGGGTAAAATTAAATTTAGTTTGCTAATCCCTTCTTGAATTAAGTGACACCTATTGAGGGAAGGAAGTGCAGGAATGCAGAACACGGCAAAGATGAGTGTGTAAGGGAAACTACGAAGCGCTCGTCAGTTGACGTGAAGACTTTGATCGCCTCCCAGATGAAGAAGGCCGCTGGTGTCGTGCTCTTGGTCGCCGCCAGGCAGCCAGCCATGTAAATGCATCTCTGTCGATCCCTTTCCCTCTTCCCCTTGGCTTTTTCCAGCTACTGACAGCTGCTGATGGTCATTAATGGGTCGAAAATGGCGGAAGTAGGCTGGCGAGGGAGCGAGCGAGGCTTTTAAGGAAGAGAGGAGGCGTCGTGATCGAAATGGCTAGCGTAATGAGAGACCACTTTGCCCTCATCTGCAGAGGCAGCGGCGGCGGCGCCACCGTCGCTGATAGTACTACAAGCTTGGCCCCGGTAAATTGACTAACACTTCGTTAAAACAAAAAGACTTAGAAGAACGACTTACTCCGTCACTCTAGCTGCAACCATCATTTACAGTGATATGATCCTATCCACTACAAACCAACCCTACTTAGCAAGTCTTATGTAATATAGGAACATTCAATTATAATAAAAAAATAGAGCGACAGACACTGAGAAAGAACACGCGCAGACAGAGACAGGGAGAGAACGAGTAGCACAGAAATGGACACTAGAAGGCACACCACACAGGAGGAAAGGACAAACTCTCAAATAGGAAGAGATCATGTGATATTAGGGAACATATAGAAATTTAATTTACCAAACACACGCATACACTAAGAAATACAGACCTTCATGCAATCCAGAGATATTATTATTTGGTCTATAAGTCATTAATACCTACAAAACTTTTCCTTTGTAGTTGTCAGACATCATGGATATTATTCTCCGCTTCTACGTCTCTCATTCCAACGTGCAAAAAAATTACCTTATTTAGTTAATATCTCATATACTTCCCTTTCCCGTGCTACAATTACTTTTATCAAATAGGGCCATTTACCTTTCCAAGTAAAATATTTATCTTTATTAAGAAATATGGTGAAACTTTTACTCAGTGCACTTTTTTAAATTAGTAAGAAAATTTAAATGAAATTGTAGCGCAATCTTGACTAATTTCTCTTTTCTGCTTAAGGAAATATTACATAGTGATGACTTAGTCGGTTCAAACTCGTACTACGTTACGGTCAAGTATTTACAAGCGAGAATGGCTAAAATAGCGTTTCTTAACTAACCTTACATATTTCGGTAAATAGCTTTTTATTCATTCTGAGAACGTTTGTTGCTGCCTTCTTTAAAATAAAAATTATCTTACCTCTGAAGCACGAATCTATGTGAAAAGTTTCGTGCTCCTTCAAATTAATACGCAGATATGGACGCAGGAAGAACTGAAAATATTGCGCCCTATATTGCTTTTATTCCCGCGTATGCATAGGGAGTATTTTTCATTAAATCCTAACAGAGAAACTTGGCGGTAACTTTGAAAGATAATTATAGTCTGTATTCGAGAGTGCGATGACTGGCATCCCGACTCTTTGGAGAAGTTGGGAGTTATTAGTAGTTTTATTTGTGTACTAATTGCCCCCGCGCGTTAGTGCCTCTGGAGCTCCGATTAGGAGGGCGACGCAGCCACGATGGAAAACTTGGACTGACGACGACATCATTGCCAAGTTTAAACTTCCTGGTATAATTAATTGCCGGCCGACCTTCCGGCCCCAGTGCGGATCGGCCACGTCTTTGCTTTGCAGTGATCTAGAGTGATTCCACGCGAAGAAAAGGTTGAGTGTTGTCGAGAACGCGACTGTCACTACGCTGCTGGGAAAGGTGAAGGAAGGAGAAGGACGACGACGAGGAGGAGGAGGAGGAGGGTTTAATTCCGGGGCAGCAGCAGGTAGTTCATCAAGAGAGCGCAGATTAGAAACACCGCCGCTTCCTTTCCTCCTCTCTTTATCTCCCGCACAAAAGCAGTAACGCTAACAAACTGAAATTAAAATTTAATTAACCGCTATAAATTTCGGGGCGACTTGTAGAATGAAGATTCAGGGTATGACATTGTTTAGTGCGTCTCGTCCCCGCAACGAAAATAAAGTGCGAGGCATTACATTAATTAAAAGTGGAATCGCCTCCCCTAATTTCTAATGAAACCCGCAAACCCCTGGGAAACTCCATCATCTCTCTCCAAAGACCGCGAGTCCATGCACGAGAGAAGAATCCTCCTGGAAGTCGATGTTACGACACCAACTAAATCTCTGTGGAACCTTAAGGTTGCTTCAATACACCAAATGATGTCTGAAAGTTTTACGGAACGTTTACTAGGAATGCATGACGTCAAACAACGAGCGCCATTGATATTACGTATTCTTCAGAATAAATATATCTCGAGATTGTGTGTATGTAGGGAGGCTTGAATATCCTCGGTATCTTAAGGAGGTGAATAATAAATAAAATTTGATCATTCTCTTGAGTACACGACACAAAGAGATTTTGCTTAAAATATTTATATTGTTATAATATATAAAGTGAAGAAATATGAGCAGACCAGGACCTTTCATTTTGTGGTCATTGGGTGATTAATTATTAATGATAAAAATTGAAATATTAATAAAGAAAAAGGAACAATTTTATTAAATTAAATTTGAATTAGAAATAAAATAAAACATTAATTTTCAAATATCATTAAATTTTGGGCCGGCTACTTACTAAAGTTACCGGAGAGTAAGCGTACCTACTAAGGCTTTAGTTGCGTATAAACAAAACTTGTCATCGAAAATTTTACAAGCACTCAAATAAGCCAGGGGCGAGAAATGTAATTCTAGTACATCACCGCTTGTAGATCCAGGAGCTGGTGATGATAGGACATATCTTCCACGGTCAGGTTGTGATGTGGCTGTCTTCTCGGCGTCGATACTCCAACAATCACCTATTGGAAGATTAATTTTCTCCAAGTCAAACATACTGTTGTAATGTACTCTAATGTAATGCTTATGTCTTCTCAACTAATCTAATGGAATGGCAGTAAGTAATGCAATATTCTGATGTAATTGATGTTATAGCTTCTCCACTATTAATCCTCGAAAATCCGCTCTCCTTCACCTTATATTAACTTGGTTTGCCTGGCGAGGTGTGTTGGCTTTCACCGACGCGGGTTGTTTTTTTTTCGTTGGTGTTTCGTGTCCTATTTTTCCTGGGCTTGACCTGGTCGGACTCCGTACCTTCTTCGTTGTTGCAACACGTGATTCTTTTGCAATGAGATGTTTACCGAGTCCCAAACTCAGACCTTTGTCCGAACTTTCAGGTGTAAGGGCTGACTGACCTGCCATTCCTCTAGTGGTACTGAATTGCGTTTCTCTTTCTTGCTATCGATATCATTAATTGGATATTAATTTAACATTAAGCAATCACGATCATCATTTTCTTGCCGTTGGTCTGACAAGCAGCCTTGCCCGCTTCCTCATTATTGTCCTCCATATACACATATACAAAATTAATAAAAGTTATGGGGAAAATTGATTTTCATATAAATATATGTGTTTGTGAGCAAACGCACACCACAGTTTTAATAATGTCTAAATATGTTAAAAACTATCTGGGTGTCCGGCGTTGCCTGTGTATATATCTATACAAACCCGGAAGACGAATAAATTCAATACACGTGATTTAACTGCCATCGAGACCGATACTTTTATCGAACCATTAACCCCTGGATTGGCACACACCAACTATCCCGATTGGTTAGCATGAAATTAACGGAGATGATATTTGAGTCGAGAATTGCCTGGAACATTATATAAGAAATATAAAAAATTATGTATTTTAAATATCTTTGCATTTTTCAATATATAATTGGTGAGAGTAACACTTATGTAAAGAAATGGACGCCATGTTGAGAAATTTTGACGGTTTTCTCTGACTCAGCACATGGTGACGTAACAAAATGCCGCATATATATATATATATAACTATAATTGTTTTAATGGTTGTTCTAGGGGTTTCTCACCCCGCACTGCACTGTTTTATCTCGGATTTTAAGAATATTATTATTATTAGCATGATACTACAAAAGGGCAATATCCCGGTAGTAGTTACATACATTTAACCACGAGCAAGAAAAACAAGAAACAAAATACAATTATTCGCGCTTAAATCAGTCTTTTGTTGAAAACTTTAACGTTCTGGGGAAAAACCTCCAGAAATCTTGTAGGTAAACGATTCCATTCCCTGATGGTCCTGGTCCTGTTTACGAAAGAGAAATTTTCTACATCCGTCCTCTGATCTCCAAATTTGGTTAAAATCTGTATAAACAATATACAAGAAAACATGCAAATTTACATACATCCTTTGTTATTATGTTTTATTATGGCGTTAAACTAAATGAAACAGTGGAATTTATTGTTGTGACACTCTCGAACAGTTAATATACGACACCATTGTAGATACTCTGGTTAGCTAAATCTTATTATTAGAAGGTCATTCCCACTATTCTATCCTTGATTAACAAAAGTATTTTGGATAGTTTAGCCGTTTCAGACGTTCGGTTGTTTTTTTTTCCCCTTTGGAAGAACATGTTATTGACGAATGTGCCACTTTATGAGAGCCGCGTTGACGCCCACGTTTCCCCACTATGACGTCAGCGGACGACGACACGTGATCAAGTGAGGAGGTAAGTAAAATCCCGGGTCTGGTGATGATGCACGTCGCTTGGCTTTCACAGATGAAGGTACCGCGGAGCAACTTCCCCCTTTCCTCAGGCTTGGTCTTTCGCTAATGGGGGGGATTCATATAACAAAATTAAAAGAGGCGGCGCTTCTACTTCTTCTTGCGGCGCAGTTCGTCTTGATTAGCAACAGCACGACGTCTTCCTGGCCAATTAGCAAGTTTTAGACTCCGACGACGGGGGGCGATTAAGGACGCGTCAAGTCAACCTCCTTCTTTCTACCTTCTCACGCACCGAGTAGTTCACTATCCAAAATACATTCCATCCGATCCTGGTACCACCAATGTGAAAGACGGACACCGAAACCTTAACTAGTATTTGGTAATTCATTAATTATAAATTCTTTTGATTCTACAATAATATCTTAGCCATCTTCGCAAGTCGTTTTTGCCTCAAGGCACTACACGTGACAATAGAAGATTTCGTAATTTTATAAGCAACTAATAATAAAAAGTCATTTAATTGTTTTTCTTTGGTTGTTATTACACTAAATTTTACTCAAACAGACGTAAATCTGTATATATTTATTTTGTAAGGAATGAAAAGGCAGAGACAAGAAAACAGATAAAATGGTACAAAAACTGCAGAGAGAAAATCGACGAGTGACAAAGTGAAAATGAAAAGTAGAGCAAAAAAAGGGAGATAAACGTGTCGTGTTAGTTTCGTTAAGCGAAGGTGACGAAGCTATAAACCCCTCTAAAGAAGGACTGTTAATGAGGTTAAAAGTCTAGTTAATGTTAGTCGAACAGCAATGGAACTCTTTAGGTCATCAGGGACGGAATATCAGAGCTACATCACCAGAGACCGGACACTATTCGTTTTCTGGACTTTTTCACCGTCACCTATGGCCAATAAACCTAATTGTCTGGTTTATGTCTTCTTTCTAGCTTTGCTTCTATTAATTCATCACTGGCCTGGCTGAGTCTTGGCCTGCCTAAGAATGTCATGCAATTAGTGCTTTATTCTTCCAATTCCTAACCCCGATGCTTTTCACGTTCTTTCCACACAATCCAACCATCTGGTCCTTGGTCGTCCCACTTTCCTTATTATCCGTGAAGATACGTTTTGCTGGATTATTTGGGTCCATCCGGGACCACATCACCATCCAATCTCAACCTACTGATTTTTATTTTTCGCACCAAGTCCATATCTTTGTGCAGATCATAGATCTCAACACTGGACCTTCTCCTCCACACTGTATTACCATTAACTGATCCAAATATCCTTCTTAAAATTTTCTTCTCAAATTCATTTCGCAGATGGCGGCCGAATGACTTCAAGAATTTTGTGATGTCTTCTATGTAGGTTTGGACGTAAGCTTGTTCAGCGATGGTCTTGACGGTGTCTGTGGATGTTTCTCAATTACATATAATTTCTTAAACGTACAAATCACTTCAGTTATCTTCCCAGAGCTCTCAATTCATTCTATTTCAACTATATACATTACTAATATACTTCAACATATTAATGATTCTGTCCTTACACACTATTTTTTATAATTGTGCGGGACACTTCTCGTTGTCGTCTTCGTTAAAATAAACCGTATTATTTGACTGTGTAAAATTATGAAGAGCTGCGGCTACAAGGAAACGATAATGATCAAAAATATGACGACGTGCCTCATGGCAGTGTAATGTTGTCTCCTTTCTAATACACAACAAAATATTTCATTACGTTAGAAAAATATGTATATAAATACAGGCTATTTGAAGAATTCAGATTAGGCCAATGTTAGAAATGTTTTCGATTTATCCAGTTGGAGCATTCTAAATTATTACATATATACATTTTATCGTCGGAGATTCATGTAATTGACTGTCGAGACGCAACGACCGTCATTTAATCCTTCAATACAAAATGTTCACGTTGTAAAATTAACCTGTTTACTATCTCTATTTTACGAACAAGAAGCAGTCGCCGTGTTAAAACTATTGCTACGTCTAACTAAACGGAACTGACGTCACATCCGACTCGAAGTCTCTAGAATTTGCTTCAAACCCATCAGGGTTAAGAAGAACTTGTCAGCTATGGACGGCTATATGAAAAAGACGAAGAGATTGGAAAGTTTCAGGGTGCTTAGAGAAGTAGAAGTTTTTTTAACTGTCGTCTGGCAAAGACCCTAACACCATTTTAGCGTATGGACTTCCTCCCTCGCTTTTTCTAAAGCCACTTTGGCTGCTTGATCCACTTACTTGACCCCCTTTACTTGAATAACAGGATTGCTGCTGCCAAATCACTTATAAAACCTTTCTAATGGAATCCCCTTAAAGCTTATTAAAACATTCCCGCTTTTTGGTCTGAAATGCGGAGCAAGGTTCTGTTCAACTAAGTTATGAGGAATAGTGTCTTAATCCCCACCCCCACCCTACCCTCCTCTCCTGACAACTCTTTTCTTGTCAGACGGCCTGTATACTCCTTCAAGACCACCTGCAATTACTCGTAATACATCTATGACTTCCTCTTACAATTATTGAGCAATAAACTCAGTTTCTTTTACTGAAGTCGAGTTTCCTTTTCTAGTAGTTACTTATTGAAGCATTCTTCGTTCTCTATGACTTGAGTTTTAGGTTTCCCCCTCCTTAATTTATCCTTTTACTTTACTTGACGTGTCCTTAGATTCGAATTCCAATTAAATCTTTATTTTCGTGATTTTGTTTTATTTAATCTTCTAATGACATCATCCTTAGTAACATTTCTTCAACCAAGTGGCACTGACAGCTACAAGCAAAGATTTGGAAAACGTTATTCCAATCAACTGTCTCACTTAAAACTCTTTCTCTCATACACACACACACACAAATACATATTGTATGAATCTTGTTGAAATGACCGAAAATATGATTGATAAAAATAAATAAACGCACAAATTTCGCTTATTCCTCCCTGTGGCAAAATTTTTCCGAATTGGCACTCGATATCTAAATCTAGAAAATCAGTCTGAAGAAAAAATTCTTCCTGATTTCCAGAATCTTTAATTATTCATTCTTGCGTAACATCAGAAGAGACGTCATTCGTGGCCTGCAGAGTTTAGAATCATAATTTATATGTTAAAAATGATGTTTTTTTTATTTACTATGCTATTTTGGTTCTTTTCAGCTCTAAAGAAATTTTAGCGAGAAATAATTCTTTTTCACTTCTTAGATCTGATCACTCACTTCCCCTGAAAACAGTTTAAAAAAAAGGCCGATAGAAAACTATGCCATATGCCTGTATCATCTGCATAGCAAAGTTTGCGAACATATGCCACACTTTTAGCTCTCTTAATGCTCTAGATTAAATGTTGACTACAATTTAGATGTAATTAAAGATGTATTCTGATTATTCGCTGTACTTGCACTCCTGTGTGAGTCACCTCGGCGACTTTAACTCTGTCACTTGTTGGATATTAGTTTATCACATACAAACACACCGAGAGGCTTTTGCTCTTTGTGCTGATACAAGTGAGTTAATCCTTTGGATTCCGTATGACGTAATGTAATGCGTTCTAAGAGTTTCTACCTTAAGGAAATGCAGAAGCAGAGGGAGTGGGGAGGGAGGACAGAGCAGAGAGAGAGAGGCGCATTAATTAGCAACGTCATTAGGGCCAGAAGGCCGGCCAGTGCTGTGCCTCTCTCCTTCTCTCTCTCTCTCTGCAGATCCGATTACGTCCCACTCTCCAGCAGGCAGAAATCATTAGCGCAAGTGGAAGTGTCAGTTGATCCTGGCTGCATCTTCCCGCCGCCGCCGCCGCCGCTGCCGCCGGTGTCATATGTTATAATAGGGAGGGGGCGGGGGAGGCACGCTAACAGGCAAGTGTGTCCTGTGTTCTCCTCCAGTGCCGGACTAATTAGCAAGTGTGGCTTCAATCAAAAGCTCCCCACCCTCGCTCGCGCTCTCACTCTCTCTCTCTCCGTCTCTCTCGCACACGGGCTCTTTCCAATTATATTCCACCTCCCCTTCCTCTCTCTTCGCCCCCCTCCGTTCCCCTACCGTCCCTCGCCGGTGGCGTACATCACCCCCGCCCGAGTCCAATCACGGGGGCCAGGGCAGCCAAACTAAGCACACGCTCCCTTGAAATTGCTCACAACTGAGAACAATTTTTTTTAACTTCTTCTGACCATTCAATATGGTCAAATAAGCCGTTAAATGAAGTCTTATAAACATTAATTAATAATTGCAACTTCGTAATACAATTTTGTATTACACAAAATACGACGCCGCCCTCTCGCTGCCTCGCACCACAGAGGTCCCAGGTTCGAATCCTAGCACGGGCTTGGACGTTGTGTTGCTTGAGTTACCAAACTATGACTTCCTTACTTAGATATAAAGTTCCCCGTAATTGTGTACAGTCGCTACTGACCGTAGCTGTTGGTACGTTTTTTAGACAATTTTTTTAAAAAATACGACGCTTCGTTCTGAAATTAGGACCTCTTCGGATATTAAGTATATGAGATCTTTAAATCATAATGTACGGCTTGAACTTCTTACGCATTGTTATTAATGTGTGGAACATCAACTGGAATCTAAAATCTATTAAAAAATTGATAATTAAAACCAATTAAATATATTCTCGTAAAACGTATATGGAATATAAAATTTGTGAAATTAGAATTACTGTCTCGTAAATAGCAAACAAAATCTGTTGAAACAAAACTGATTGGATCCCTAAAAAAAAAGTTGCATCTAGAGTTTAAGGAAATACCTGTGTTGTAGTTGTTATTCCGTAGAGCTCATAGGTGTTTGAAACCAGTAGAGAAGATAGAAAGAGAGACAAGAGTAAAGATGTGTGTGTGATTGGGGAGGAAGGGGGAAGCTTAAACACTTGCCCTTCCGCGTACCAAAAGATGCTAATACCAAGGATCACGCTTGTAACTAAATGTATACCGGTAACGTCACGAGTGATGAGCGCTGCGCGTTACATAACGACGTATTTCCAGTGGGTAAATACGGTCATAATTTACTTCATAGCGTTTTCATAATACTTAACTCTTTGTAATTTAGTTATAGCACGAGTCTCACTACTATAAACTGTAAATAACAATTTACCAGTCTTTGGTTAATCTTAATGTTGCTTCCTATAAATATGTTATTTTGTAAATACAATTATCAAATAAAATTAACAGTAATCAGAATTGTTTACAAATTAAGAATATATAATCCCGACTGTAATCCCTTCTTTCGTTTTCCTAATATATATTTTAGTAGGAAATAAATCGCCATCTTCGAAGGATTATGTAAATCAAATGCTAAATTGTGACCTTTTTGAGTACTAATTCAAAATGAAGGTATTAAGTTGAATCCTAAGAAGGCTGAAAGAGTGTAGTGACTTTGGTTTGTGGATGTTGGCAGCGCCTAGCCGCGCGCGTAGTTCGAGGGAGTGCAGATTGCGCAGGGCCGCGGACGGTGAGAGGTGAGGAGGAGAAGAGGGGCGGGGAGAGGAGAGAGAAAGAGAGTGAACAGGCGGGCGGGCGAGAGGAAGGAACAGTCAGTCAGTGGCTGGCGAGCCTTCGTGCCGTGAGCGAGTGAGTGAGTGCAATGTGGTAGCAGCTCTCCACACACCAACGTCACTCTCGTCCCTCGCCTTGCAGGTAACCCTACTCAATCTTTATTCTCTGCAAATGCTCTCTCACTGATCATAACCTCTTAGCTATAGCGTTATACAGAAAGAACAGGTAACACTACTCCACGATTATTCAATCTTTATTAAATTTCCGGTAGCAGTAAATCAAAGATATAATTTCGTCATAACCTGCTGTCATCTCTGACCGTCATCAAGGTTTCGTTGTATCTTTAATTGTGGCTCGTTCACTCAAAACAAGTTACAGTATTCTATTGAAAGAAAGTAAAATAATTATCGCGTGCTTTTTAAAATTGCGTTTATTTATGACGGTCACCGACTACGTCACTGTGCCATTGTTGTTAGTTGTGACGCAGCTGGAGCGGGAGATTGTCATCGCAGCGTACGTATGTCTTTGAACGCGCCAACTTTAGACTCACATGTTTTCTAAGATGGACGACGGTTGTAAACTGTAGTAGCATGATCTTTTTTTTTGGACAAATTATATATTATTGCTGTGATGAATTTCGGTCAATCGTCGTCACGTTGATGTCCGTTGCTTTAAGATATTAAATTTCCGGCGGGGATAATTTTGAGGTTAACATACACGAGTTTGATTCGAATGCTTTGATTACAGAAGTGTGGTAACGAAAGACCGACGACTTAAATCAAGTAAATACAATTTATGTAGTATCTTTCTGGCAATTCCAATAACCGCCAAAATGTTCCTCTTTAAATGATTAAGATTTAGATTTTACGCTCCTGTTTTTAAAGTATTACTGTCGTATTTCAATGTGCAAGCCATATTTTAATTTTAGTATTCACGTCACCTAGTGTTAAAATTTACTTAATCCAGTTACCTTGACACTGTTTCTTTCACGTTTCTCCCCGAAATTCAGTACTTATTAAACACTCGATGCATTGTATAGTTTAAGCATTTGTTATTTTGACTAACCATGGAAATTTTGTGGTTTTATTTGTTTGCTATTAGAGACATGATTTCTTCAACTCGCCAAGTCTATTCGAAGGTTATTTTTCAAGTATAAATTCACGTTACGCAGGATACTTTCGTAGTCTGCGTGAAGTACAATTTACGTATATTTTGCTTTTGTCAACTACATTACCGTGTTATAAACATTTACGTTAAGTGTCATTTAATCAACTATTGAAATTGTTATACTGTGTTCACTAGCAAGCTTAATGTTTGAGTGATATCCTAAACGGTTCTCTTTGAACCTTTGGAGGATTTATAAAGACGAACGACAGTAACATAAACCAGGTCAACAAATTTTATTATATTCCAGTACTTACCTACGTCAATTGTCATATGAGTATATGCTGTGAGGTATCAGTGTCTTAAAAAACAACCGTCTATGAGTTGAAAATTTGTGCGTTAAGTAATAGTTGCAGCTCACACTTTCTTTAGCTTTTAAGTATATCGACACCAAAAAATACACAAAGTCAATTTCTGGAAACTATATAAATTAAGGATGACTAATACCTCTTCTCCTTGGCTCTGCAGGCCATACAGGGTCTCGGCCTAGCGGGTTGACTGCGGACTGTCATCTTACATGACACAATCCGAATTTGAAATGATACCTCGGTCAGCGTATCGATTCCCCAGCAGTCTTAATCCCATTCTTTGTGACCATGACGACACAAACTTCCAACCCCATGCGAGGGTTCCAACCCAAGGCCCCTGTTTTGGGGAGCAGACCACAAGGGGGCGGCAAGGATAACTAATCCCTCTTAAATTTTTGACTAAAAATTATTTTAAACTGTTAACTTGACTTGTACTCCCATCGCCACTTTAAGATATCTCAGTAATGTTGAATTGTATTAAACAGAATGTAAAAGAAAATATTACAGCATTAAGAATGGTAATTTTCTATGAATCTTATTTTACAAATGAGGTTTTTGGGCTCTATTATCCGTGGTAGGAATTTTTTTTAAAGTTGACACATTTGATAAATTAAATGTGAAAAATTTTGCAATCCTTGCTGTTTTCATCAGGAATTCAAAGTCGCAGGAGCCACAGAAACAATTCACACGATTAGATCAAATGCAAAAATATATAAAAAAAGAGAAGTTACACTAAAATAAGGGATCATAGTTCTTTTTGAGTTTTGTAAAATCAGTTTGAACATCAATTGGGTGATGTTATATTTCTGGAATGTACCCTGGTCTGAACATCTAAAAACTTAAAAGGGTCACGACTGCGTCCAGTCCACTCTCAGCTCGAACCGTACTAAATTCCTGGTAGGGTTTCCGTGTTGAGATGCCCAAGTGAGGGGAGGATCTCGTTTCAGTATTGCGTCAGTCTGACAAATTGAATATCCAAGTGAACAAGTCAAGGAGAAGCTATATCAGTATCAAGGAGCGTTCTAAGTTGAGGTTCAAAGGAACTGTTGCCGTAAACGGTGTCATTAATCTATGTAATCGTTTTTTGAATATAATGTAACTATAATCTCCATAATAACAATGGTTATGAATATGGATGATATTGTAGTGTTAGGTGAGTCAAAAGAAGACTTGGAATCTATAATAAATTGTATGAAGGAGAAAGAGTTCAATATGAGGATTAATTGAGGAAATACCAAGATAATGGAGTTTAGTATGGGAAACAGTGGAATAATAAAGGGTGTTAGATTGGGAAGGGATATTTTGACAGAATTCTGCTACTTGTGAAGCGTAATAACTAGGGATGGTAGAAGTATAGTAGAGAAAAAGAGCAGGATACCACAGGCAAGGAAGGCTTTCGCTAAAAGAGGGATTTACTTACGGGTAATATAAGTGTGAATATTAGGAAATCGTTGCTAAAAATGTTTGTATGGAGCGTGGCGTTATTTGGATGCGAAACGTGGACGGTAGGCGTTTGGGAAAAGAAAAGAATTGAAGCCATTGAAATGTGGTGCTATAGGAGAAAAGGGGAAGAGCGAACAATATGAAGAACGTTGACCAAGAGACATGAGGGTCTTGTAAAATTAGCATTAGAGGGACATTTGTGGGGTAAGAACAGAAGAGGGAGGTCAAGAATGGAATACGCTAAGTAGATGGATTGCGCTAGTTATGGGGAAATGAAAATACTTGCCCAAGATAGGTTAGCATGGAGGGTTGCATCAGACCAGTCATAGGACTGAGTATATTACAACAACATGAATATGGAATAGAAAGAAAGCGAGGTAAAATGACTGTAAATGCTGCAGATCCTTGAGAATAGTTACCACTGCCATGCTTTGTGCGAAAAGGGGCGCTTGTTTTTTTTTGGCATCATGTCTCGGGTCTGTGGAGAAAGTCTATTACCGAAACCACCAGATCGTATTACATAGGCGAAAAGTTTCTTGGCTTCGTGTCTACGCTTGTCATAAAGGAAAACGGCTTTTCACTTAGATGCAGTAATTACCTAACTGTTTCCTTACTTGCCTTCATAATTTTGTCACTGAATTTTATTTACACATCTCTAGGAAATATAATTAATTGTTCACTTAACGTCAGTAAATGATATAAATTGCATAAAATTAACAACCCGTATAACAGACAACTAAGAATAAGAAATTTAAAACTTTAAATAAATAGACGTTTCCACCAACACTTGTGGTCTATGTCAATACTTATAACATGTGTTAGAAATAGTCACAAGGACGACGAGTGTTGATCGAAACTGTGTAAGTTTTAAATTTCTTGTTCAATAATTTTTCTTGTCTTTTATACGGTTCGTTATTTGTATTCATTTTCTTTGAAATGCTGATAATTTGTCACCACCATCGCTGTTCTCCACGTTAAATGGCAAAGTAATCCAGCTCTTCCTGACCTCACTTCCTGACATCAACTATGGAAAATATGTTATGACTGGACATTCTTTTGATGGTTGGTACTAGTTTTCTGTATTTCCCTCGGCTGCAGAGTTGCAATCACTTCCAAACTTCCGTTTCCGGTATGATTCATCCACAAACATCACCAGAAACTTTGTTCTTGGTACCACCGCTTCGTCGTTGTTGGACATGTGTTGGTACATTTTAACCAATTTTTATGTCATGAAGGAATTGGGCACCAAACAACACGGTAAAACGGATAAATCACATTGTACGAGCGTGGGTGCAAACTATTTGCTCCAAATTTTGGTGATTACAGTTGGTAACATGTTACCATATTAGAGATTCGTGGAAGAAGTACCACGTGACATGGCAGTTCACACGTACCAGCACATCATTTTGAACAGGAGAGATTAGAGTATCAGCAATATTTCTGCTCTAATCACGATCGTAACAGGTGTTGCAATGTCACGTGACGGAATACTCTTCAAATTACGGCTGCGGCTTCATTGTTGTCCTCGCAGCAACGTCACGGTCGTATTTTACTTTCCTCTCTTAAGCAAGTCGTTGAACTTGTTCTGTTATTACCTTATCAGAAAATTAAACAATAGGATTTACGACTCTGGGAGGCGTAAAGTCTCTGCGCTCGTTGTTTTCCAGATTTATTAAAGCTATGTTTCCTTTATAGCGACGGTTGTTTACGTCATCGTCACGTTACTTATCGTTTCCAGTATCAGCTACAAGGTTATAATTACAGTAAAGCGATCAGTGGATAAAGTAAGGGAAGTCAATGGGAAAAAGCGAAGTAGGCAGGATACCTGACCACACGTATTTCTCCTCAAATTAAATTGGAATATGATTATGCAACTTAATGAACTCTTCCGAAAATAGAACTGTACAACGATTATGTGAACTAGCGCCAGATGGTGAACTAAGAAGGCTCCAACAATCCCGATGAGCGGTCGTTTCGACTTGCTCGTTATTCTTGATCCAAGTTGGAAAAAGGAACATTTTTCAAACTTCAAGAAGTAGCCAAAGTACAGACAGTAAATTGGCGATTAAATGAATACAATACAACGTTTCTGCAAGTCTTTCGTGAGGTGATAACAAGTGTCATCGTTCATTCACTTTTGCCATGATACAATCTTCTAATTATATTTCAATGGGTTTTGAATTCCAGTAACCAAAATGTTAAGTCTGTTCGCTATTTGTTCTGTCACTCTGGTTATATATGATAGCCACTTGGATCATTTTCTGTCTTCTTTTGTTCAACCTTTAATATAATTCAGTTTGAATGAATCTAAATATGGGTCTTGTGGAAATCCTGCAAAGTTCATCTTTGGGATTTCATAGATAACTTTACGCTGACAAATAAAATTTCCGTCTCACTTTATTTGATGCGCGCCTACTTAGTGAACCATTCTGGCCGAGTGTTTGTATGTTCCTCGGTTGTGTGTGTGAATTATCGAGGTAGCAATGGAAGGGAAAAGGAATGGGCCGTCGCACCACTTGTTCGCCTAAGTGTAATTGGAGCCGTGGTCTGAGTTCTTCGGCTGTCGCTAATTGATTTCCTCGAGTGCGGCGGCTTTAACCATGGGAGCGAGAGTGAGTGGCAAAGTGGGGGGGGGGGGAGGGGGCAACCCTTTCCTGCCTGCCCTCGCCTTCCCTCGCACACCAGGTGTTGAAAGCTTTCCGCAGTAATGGGGGAAGGGGACCGACGCCGCGTGTTCATAACGAATGCAATCCGAGCAGCCCGTTCCCCGTCCCCTACCTCGCGGGACTGTCCCACCGCCAGCTCCAGCCTTCACTCGTCTACCGCGCCTCGATCTGCCTCATTCATCTCTTTCCCAATTCTTTATTTCTCCAGTTTCATTTTGCTTGTCTTACAGTCCCACCGAAGTACAATCTCCAATCAAAACGCAAGCCACCAAATCTCAATTCTTTATTTGATACATGGCCGCACCGGAATGTCTTCACGGAATTGTATAATATTACTATTACAAACGTCGATACGTATTTTAAAAATATACCTGCCGTAATTAAGTAAGGAAAAAAACGCGAAATTTGGCAGCTGAATTTAGCGGCTCTTTCCCACATTTACTGTCCGTCATGCCTTAGACGTTCGGGTCTTCCGATTTGGGAACAGTACATTCATTTACGAAGTCTCACCTGGCTAACATTAAAATCATTTGGCCTAATATTTATTACAATCGGAATATTCTGAAGTCTGGGGTGCAGCCTGCAAAACCTTATAGGACGGGCCCAGGTTATGCAAAACAGATTCCTCCGTATAATCACCAAAGCCCCAATCTACACCTCCCTCAAGCTACCCAAATTGAAAAAAATCCCAGGCCGTTTCCGAAATAGAACTATAAAATCGTAAAAATACTGCAAAAAGACTAGATTTAAAAAATTAGAAATTTAGGACAAATTGATAGTGTAAAATCAAAATTAATGGCTTATACAACTTCCAGATGAGTAAATACTAAATTCCTACCCATCTATATCCCAAAAACCAAACAGGACCGCTAATTCAAACCAAACAATAAACTAGTAAATACATATCAAGAGTCTAGCCAGTTGTAATCACTTCGTTTAGGAAGTCAGGAACCCCGTAACAAACCATCATTTAAAGTCATGGGCGTCAGCCCGGCACTTTAACTTAAATGAGAATCGCCCTCATCCGAATAACGCTTCGCTCAATTTGCTCTAAGTCGGAGCAGATGATTTTTATTACACTAAACAAAAAATAAATAATGAACAAGTAAAAATATAAAATAAAGCTTAAAAGATTCTGTAATTGTACAGAAGCACAGTACAACGTTGTTCCGAAACTAGAAAATACAGTACTTTGTAAGCTCTTAATCTAATGTACGATTCGAAGGAAAAATAAAATTAAGACTGTCACTTTCAGTCTAGAAGGGTACGATAATTAAAAAATTGGTTAGGGTCGGTGCAATATCCGAATCGGAACAATAAGAAACAAATTTTAATAAGCGATTTTGCTTGTAAATTCACACTCTTTAAAAATAAATAATGAAATCGAGCTTTCATGAAGCAGCGGACGGCAGGGTCTTCAGGAGAGACCTGTCCTTGACCGGTCAGCAAAGTTTTCTTATTTTCCATGTGACTTTCACGGATTTCTCTGGTTCCGCTTCAATGACAGAGTTCAAGTTACTGCTGCGATTCGGTCTCAACACCTCGCAGTAATCCTCTAGTCAACAGACCTGTGCAAGTAAAGCCCGATCTACATGATGAATTGTAGGCTTCACAAGAAATAATCCGATGCTGGGTTTAAATGTCTCAAGGAGAGACTTCCTTTTTTTGACTCCGGAGGTCATAAATCAGAGCGTGCGTGGCCAGGTCCTCTGGTGGTGCTGCTGCTGCTTCCTCTGCGGGGTCCACCAGACGGTGATAAGCACTTCCGGGAAACCAGCCTGAGCTGTGCGGTCGCCACACTCGGCGTGTTATCCTATCGGAGCCGCCCACTCAACACGCAACAACTTAACCACCTTACAGACAATACTACCAAGTCCTCAGGCTATTCCTTACAGTTCGGTAAAACAACCGAATATATGCAGCTGCTTCTTCTGATCCCAGAATTACTCATGTAGGGTCACATCCTTGGACACATAAACAGCCGCTTATAAGACCCTCTCATTATTCTATCTTTGTATTTATTTTGAGCTGTATTAACTGCTTTCTACATTTGGGTTACACATTCTTTGTAAGGGAAACTCATAACCACACAACATTCACGCTCATGCCTAGATTCGAACCCGGGACCTCTGTGGTGTGAGGCAGCGACGCTAACCACTAGACCACAGGAGACCGGCTTATTAAACCGTATTCCTTGTAACTCCACATTTTACACTTATTGTTAACAATCACTTATTGGCACTGGTAAGATTTTTTCCTACTGTCAGCCTTGCAGTTTCTTCTTTCTATACTTAGGTCTATCGCGCTGTTTCACTCTATCAAAGCGACACTTTTCATTCAAAATGATAATGACAATTAAAAGTTACTTGTTGATCATTAGTATTATGCTAGGTCTTACTAGTCACAAGTTCGAACCTCTTATGGCATATATGGGAAACTGACGTATTGTAACGCTTCCCTCCTCCTCGGATCCGTTCACGTGGCAATGCCGGCCGGGGCGCCACTGCATACGCAGAATTAATATATATTATCAAAGAAAACTACAATCGCGAACCGCGTGATCCCGAGGGAGATGGCCGGCGTCGAGGGAACGTTTTTTTCAATAATTAAACAAGGGGTTAAATTTTAAACAATTTACTTTGGCAGTTAAATACCAGCCAGAGCCCACTCCTACCACTCCACAATCATTAAATGTTGCTTCTACACACTCACGCTCATATTCATTCTCCCTTAAACTCAAACGCCTAACTTAACTACAAATAATTACAAATATTTCAAATTTCCTACATATAAAATTGTTCAACTGAAATGACTGAAATGCAATTGCCGGTCATTGTAGCCACAACCACACGTCGTTAAATCAAAAGGAATGGGAGGGCTTACCATATGAAGATCTCGGTGCCGCTAGTTCTGCTGGTGCAATCATACGCTGGTCAACCGCGCGTGGGCACGCGCTCCAAATCGCAACAGCCTCGCGATTTCAGTGGCAGTCACTCAACTCTACTCCACTCATTATTTATCCACGAAAAAGGCATGTTATCTCTCGCCGCTCACAGAATCATATTTCACCACATAAAACTGTACTGTCCATATTTTCCAAAACCACTGCCCTCACCATTGACATCAATCAACCTCCATCTCCAAAGCTGCACTGTTAATATTTTCCAAAAACCACCGCCATCCTCGCCGTTCACAGCAAATAATCTCTCCCTAACAATCCATCTTCTTCGCTCTCCAAGATTTTACTGTATTAAAAATATTTTTCGAATCACAAATTTCCCCACTCCCTGAGGGGTTTCAAGTAAAAGTTTACCGTCCGCCCTGACTGCGAACCGCTCCCAGGTCAACGACCGTCCAGCCTCAAAATATTTGACCTGCTGTTGGGGTATCCTCGAAAAACAATGTCAAAGGATCATGCCGTTACCCGCGGATTGCTACAATGACCGACACGCAGTGACGAAAATTGTACACACCCGAAGGGCGATCTCACTTATTACAGTATAATGTATGTTAGAGAACTCCACGTTTGATTGTACATAAATCTTTTTTCCAGTACTGAGTCACCCGCGTCGAAGTGATCAACACACAGACTTAAGTGGATATTCAATTGATAAGGTGAGAGCTGTGAGACTAACCTTCTTTTATTTCCTCTCTCAATATTTGTATACGGAGCCTCGAACGTTCTGGAGAGATATTTTTTTCCTCCCTCCTCCTCCTGCATGGAAGGAAGGAGGGAAAGTGCAACGCCGTGCATGTTTGTGTTCCGATTAGCTTATCAGCGTTCACGCACGCCCGGTCCAACCACTTCTTCCTTACATCCCTCCGTGGTGTGACCATTGCACAGGGTCACTTTCACTCACAAGGTGGAAGATTTTGTTTCATTTCATGCTTCCTTCCTGGGAAAAAAAGAGTATTGAGCCAGTTCTGTCTCAGAGACAGTGAATTGTAACAATAACAGCCCCAACTTACGTAGTGCAAGGAAAGGATAACGTCAAGGAGAAAACTCCGAAATCACTTTTCATCTAGCCATAGCTGTATTATTTTATTTAAAATTTTACAATTGGTGTCGTAATTGAAAAGCATATAGATTATTAGGGTACAATCATGCGGTTAACCATTTCTAGATCAGTCTTATCTGGTTGATGTCTTCTTTATATCTCAGTTTCAACCGGAAGACGAGGTCTTTTTAGCCACCATATGAAACGAGGTCTTGATACGAGTGATTTATCATTGATAATATAATTCTGGTATGATTATTACACATAGTTCTGCGTGTATTACTAAGCTTCAAGATGTCTTTTATGCGATTGATACGAGAATTAGCAGTTGATCTCACGAGCTCTGCCATAAAATACGGATGAGACTCAAGTATAATAAACTGCAGCTGAAATGCTAAGACTAGTGGTAAACTAGCTTTATGTCAAGCGACAACACTGGAGCGATTTAATCCGTTAAAATATTAGGGCTAAATTCATGCCTCGTGAAATAAGCATCGAATTTCTCTGGAGGCTTATTTTTTTTAAGCGTTGGAACTTTCATGGACATGGTTTGTGTCAGTGAAATTCGACAGTAGGGCTTTATCTGAAATGCTGAATGTTACTTTCGGGGAATAAGCATCAATTCAATAAATATTTGAATGGTTGAAGGGTTTCAGTGGCGGCTGTCTCAAACATTCTGGGTCAAAGGCGTGATACAAAACTAGTTGTGAAAATAATAATCCAATACACGAAATAGCCACGTCTTTCATAGTGTTGTTCACTTTTCTTCTGTATTTCTGATTGGCAGCCCGATTTGTATGTGGTCAGTTGTGGTGATGTCACCAGCTGGGAAAAAAACCACTCAGATGTAGGGACACTAAATGGACGTGATCGTGATCATGGCTGACACTGTTTCCGTCCTCTCATCCCTGTCCTACTAAAAAATAAGAATTCATTTGAAAATAGTGCCAAATCGCATTAAGACATGCAAGGATAAATCAGACAGATTTCCAACGTTGCTTCATAAAGTGATACCAGTGAAAGACCAAATTAGGAGTTGAAGAAGGCCAGATCAGTTTATCTTCCTATCGCTCAGGTTCAGTCGTCAACGAAATCAGCGATCCTTTGATCGATTGCGGGTCGTATCGGACCAATTATAAAGTAGACTGAGAGAGGTGGCGCGATTCTCTTTTCCAGTGGTGATGATGGCGACGCCTTGGCTATGGACGGTGACGGCAGCGGCGACGAGGAGGAGGCACACTTATCTGTTAATGAGCTTTTCGCATCCAGCTTCCCTCATTAGTGTAACAAGTAACTATCGGCTCGTTAAGTCTAGCCCCAGCCAGCCAGCCAGCAGGGCCAGTAAGCCACACAGTTCTTCCATTAGTGCCCTAACGAGGGCGTCGTCTTGCGGGCGGCCTCACCCCTTCCCCGACCCACCCCCACAGAAACAACAATTTACTACCCGGTCCAGTCCAGCGGCGGACACCACAAACAATATCCTTCCCTTCAGTTTCGCCAAATATCCAAGATTCTGCTTAATTGTTTAAATACGCGTGGTAGCCGTCTTTGTTCTTCTACAAATCTGAAGACAAAACGCGTTTTCATATTCCATATTCAGATTTTGTCACATGCAATAATGAATAGTTGAGAACAGATCACCATCAGCTTTCCTTCTATGAACGCGAATGCGGGTTTCTTTTTTAAAAGTAAAGTTTGGTTGATTGTCTTCATGGGGTTCAAGAATCTTAGATGGACATCCAACTTTATGGAGTTTAGCTGCATATTTTGTTTGTTGCCGGTTTCATGGCTTCTCGCAGATGCGTTGCGGCGATGCCGCCAAATTTCACCGCTTTCTACGTCAAGAATTGGGCAAACCCCGGGCTTTGCCTCCATTTAGATACTCTTTTGAAAATATATGGGCTAAATTATAACTTTTATCGCTATTTATCTGAGCTTCCTGTTATATGACAACTGAATTAGTCGGCCAGATGCCTCCTAAATCTGGTGGAGACATGAAGAAGAGAGTGCTGCGACCCCATAGAACACTCTTTTTCCGTTATCGAAGGACGTGAGAATAGCCTCGAATACCCCGACCTTCCTGATGCAGTATTCTAGGGGTTTTCCCTGAATATCTTTCAAGTGAATCACCGGGTGGGACTCTTAAACTATAACCCGGGAGCCCTACTAAACCCTTGGTTACCTTCCACCCCCTCCCCTTTTCAATTCCATTTATCAAAGGGGATTTACCTGTTTCCGAATCATCCTCGTGTAGCTTCTTACCCCCCTCCCCAAAAAGGGTGGGAAACACTTCAAAATGAGAAAAAAACTCGTCTTTGTTCACTACAAAGGCTACAAATCATTTATTGTAATCATATATAGTCTGGAGAAACGTACATATCTTAGTAAAGGAGACCACGGTTACAAAATAAAACGAAGGAGCAACGGACGGGAAGAAGACATTATATTTATATCTCCAATAACAGGTACATTTCAGAAGTGAAAGAAGAACAGAAAAAATTGATTCGTATTTGAAATATCAACCAATTTATTGTAACTATATTTGTCACCTTGTGTAAACTTAACTACAGTATAACTGATCTATATTAACCCCTACATGATGACTAATCATCCATGTTTTCATTTTATTTTACTCCGTCTCAAGGTACAAAATTATCATTCTTTTTTTGTTATTTCACCCCATTCCTGTCTTAGCAAATCATCACTCGATTAAATCCTCACCTTCCCTTACTTTGTGAATTTTCGTTTAGAAAAATTCCGCTGTGTGTTCAATCGTTTCTAAGATTAGTTTTTAACTGAGTATTTCCAAAAATTTTAGCTACTCTGAACAATAATACTCATCAGACGGTTTCTCAAAGTCTACATTAATAATGGCTTCGCTATTCCGCTCAGACTACTCTTTGCTCCATTGACTGAGAACTCAAAATAAAATATTTTTATTTAAAATTATTATTTATTAATTGAAAATGGTTATAAATAATATGCAGACCGAGGTTAATTTATTGATAATATTAAAAATTGTGGCATGTGAAAGCTATTAATTAATACATAAATAACAACGCAATTTCATTATAAAATATCAAAAAATATTCCTTTTATTTCTATACAGGAGAAATACTCAACAAGGCGGAAAAATTAGGTATAAATAAAAAACTTGTGACATGTATTTTGTTATTCGATTCATTTAATTTATGTCAACCATTATATCAGTACTGTACTTAACAAATTTTTCGGGATTGTGAGTCAAAAATAAAGCGTAAAAGTTCATTAATTTGGAATATTTGCAAAGCTCGGAATTTCAAAGGTGAGAATCCAGCTGTTGCAAGAGCAAACTAACTGCAAAGTAATAAAACCAGGCACCATGAAGTTGACAAGAGTGTCTGAAGTATCTGAGGATTAGCAGCCTCCGGGTGGAAATTGGGAATCCATATCCATTACCCCGGGAAGGACCTAGAATAGCGTCGTCTGTGACCTTTTCCAGAGCACAACTGCGCCGAAACGGGGGAAAAGGCGACCAATTAATTGGCATAATTGAGTCATCCATCCAATGACACGAGATTATCTGTCATCCTTCGTTAGTCTTAGCCAGGCTCTTGCCGCAAGTGGTTCTCATCCATCAACAACAGAGGAAGAGAATTCAATGGATCCAAGACAAGATGGACTTGGTATATTGCGGATGTCTTGGACACACGGCGCGTCGGTTGAAATTTTTTTCTAGTGACACGCAGGGTCCTTAAGAAAGGACGGAATGATGATTGTATTAAGGCAAGCAGTAACTGGGCATCACGAAGATTTCCTGGAGCCTACACGCCGAGAGTAACCTGTCAAACGCGAGACAGTAAATAACAACGGGACGCTGGGAGATTGGCGTACCTCAAAACGACAACGATTCTACCCTTGAAATTAAAATTTTAAGTAAAACCAATTAAAATAAAAGGTTCTAAACGTAAGTGCATAAAATATTAAAAACTATGCATTGAAATAAAAGGAAATAAAAAGGAGAAAAAATTTAATACATAAGCATCTCATGCACGTTTTAAGTATCTAGAGAGTGATTTTGAAAATTTTGGAACGCAAATTAAAAAAAGGACAATTTATAGATTCTAGGCAACTCACATGGGAAAGCACTTTGGACAGCTACTCCGAATGATGGTCTCTGAAGTCAAGTTGCTCTCGTGCAAGGATCATGAAAGAGAAAAATAAATTATAAGCATTCGAAGATGTTTTATTTGTGCTCGTTGAGTATATTGGAACCTGTGCGCACGTAAATGTACTTCACGACTAACTAATAACCGGATGAACGTGAGGGGCAGTCAATGGCTTGGATTTGAATTTAGTATACATGAGGTGGATGTGTAGTTGGTTTTTTCCCCGGCTCTACAGTTTGACATTTCGATTGTGATTGCAGCTTGCGTCGATTAGTGTGGAAAGTTTAACACGGGAAGTGTCGACAAAAAAGCGGGGGAACCGTAGTAAACACACATTCAGTCCGGATTAAAGCGTTCAGCTGGCGTATCCTGCGGACGTCCTTCCTCACCCTTTCAAAACATTATTATTATTCCATCCCTCCGCTCCTCCTTTCTTCTCTTCATTCCACTTCCTATGGCGTTTGTTCACCCTTTCGCCTTTCTCAGCTCAGATTAATGTAATTTTACCTTTTTAAATAAGGATCACGTGAGGATAAATGAGCAATGATTAATTATTTCCTCATTTCAGCTATCCATTTTAGCTGCTGTATCACGTATATAATTTATTATGAACATAAATAATTATAAGACAATCCTGTACTGTCTATTTTCTTTATTATCTCACACATTTTGTCCTCAATCGTGTATATTCTGATTTTTCATTTCTTTTAATTCATTTATTATTAATTTCCTCGCATGTTTTTATCTCATTACTGTATTTACTCGTGCCATACTCTCTTTTCGTGTTTTCCGCAAGTATTTTTTATCTATTGTGTATATATTTTCTCTCATGCTTTGTTATGTATTTATTTATTTTCCCATTTAAGTGAATTGCTGCTTTTCTGTTATATTTGTTTTCTCATTTTTTCTCATTTTTGTATATTCTAATAATTACAAATTTTTGTCACTTCTTTTATATTTATTATTGTTAATTTATTTTCACAACAACATTATTATTTTATCTATTTTCGGATTTATACATGTTCTCATTTTTAAAAATGTGATTGTATTTATTTTGCAAATAATTTTCCCCGTGTATTTTAGCTCTTTTTTGCCATTTCATTTTAGTCTGTATTTTCTTGAATACTTTTACCTTTCTACTGACTTTACGTTTTTCTCGTACAAGAATTATATATTTTCTCTGCCAATTAATTTGTTTCTTTGGTTTTTCGCAATCACTCTTATTTTTCCTTTTATCAACCGGTAATAGTCATTGGCAACTTTCTACAATTTGGAGAAGGATTCGCGGTATGGAAAAAGACATACACACCTAGACAGGAATCGAACCAGGGAGCACTACTGTAGTGCGAGGCAAAGACGCTGACCACTACACCATAATTACCTTGTAATCGCGTTTTAATGTTTCCTTCGAGTGCTCGTTTTATTTATATTTTTCACAAAAGTTCTCATCGTTAAAAACGTGAATGCATCCAAGGATTACAGCGATTTCCTCCCACTGATGTACGCGATTAAACTCCCTTCTTTTCAACTAGAAATTTTTCTTGTTCGAACAAGGAAAAATGGAATAAAAAGGAATCTATCGTGATATATCGACTATCGATTTTACATCGTGGCTTATATATTTTTTAATAATTTTTGCGTTTTCGTGTTGGTAATTGAGATCCTTGGGTGGTTGGTTCTTCTCGTCGCAGTCGGCGGCGTCTCTCTTTCTGTGTTGTGCTGTGGGTATGTGTATGTGTGTGTGTGTGTGTGAATGGTCCTAATAGCGAGTAATCGGCCTCCATTCAGCGGGGACCCTCGCTCGTTAAAATCCGATTCATACCATACTCGTCTATGGACTTGATTAAGGCTACACCACACCACACCAGCCAGCCGCCACCACTCACATACAAAATAACCACTCTCCATCTCCTTCTCCGACTCTGACTGGCTGACTTCGGAGAAGGATTCATGCTTGGAGGAAAAACGAAAGCTGGTTATGTTCTTGTAGTATAGAAAGGGTTGGCTGTGGAACAAGAAAGACTGGGTTCGTATTCAGTGGCCTACTTACAGCAAAAATCAGATCGTGCAGATTGCATATTTTACCCTTGTACTCATAAAGGAAATTTATTAACTACTCAGGAAGATATCGTTTTACTGCCTGATCAGACTCAATAAGGAACGGAAATATTGAACTCACAACATCATGAAGCACCGCTTAATCGTTGGAGTCGTTCACACGACTACAACCTCCGCTGACCTCTGGTAATCTCTATAAATAAGGTCACCGAGTATCGCAAAGTAATACAGGAATTATATGTTTTTCGTCGCTTCCTCTTCGTGTCCTTTCTTTTTGCCACCGAGGTGAGCCTCGCCAAGGTCCTTGACTAGGAGGAATGTCGGATTCCTCGTCGGTCACCTACCAAAGCCGCGCTGACATTTTCACAGGTTTATTTCTGAAGCCTTCTGCTTGTATCGCTAGCAACACACCGGCTGCACTGGCTTCTCCTCCCTACCATCTGCAGCTCCAGCATAACTCCCACGCGATGACGTCATCGAGTACACAGGCTCATCCTCGTTGGCCAGAGATTTCTTTCATTTTTTGCGCACCCTCGAGGAGTGGGAAGTTGCATTGTTTGACTTGTAAAGTACAATTAATTTAAGTACATACATCTGAAAAATGGGAAGATATTCATCCTGTTAGCCACATGCACAACTGCTGGACGCATGTGTATCGTGGTCATTCTAGACACAATTCCGAAGAACCAAACCTTCATTTTCATTTGCTACTTACAGGATTCGTCTCCCTCTTTGTACTTCCTCACCTTATGAAATTACTTCCCTTCACATAGACGTATCTATTCCCTCGAAAGATTCCAATGCAACCTTTCCCATTTTCTCATCATAACATAAAACTGAGCTTTTCTCCTATGTGACACTTATTGCAATGTGGCGTAATTCAGTCTTTCAAGTCTCGTAGATGATGTTCAACTTCTTTGTCAATCGATGTTTTCTCTGATGAAAAAGATAGCCGGCTTTAAAATTCCGTTAAAAATGGAACTTACTTAACATTTTAGAGAGCGAGGGTAAATTTCGTTTTGTTAATTTTCTCTACGCTGTGGAGCAGATAGGAGCCAATCAACGAATTAAAAACCATGATTGCTTTTGTGAGTCTTGACCGTTCGGTACGTGGGACAACACCAGCAGCAGCAGCAGCATGAGAGGCGAAGGTGAAGGTTGTTGGGAGGGTGAGGAACGGAACTGAGCGGCGTGCCGACACGGGGCAGATGTAATTCTGTAGAAAGGGGGCTGGAGGGAAGGGAGAAAGGAGAGAACAGAGCGAGAGAGAGAGAGAGAGAAGGAACCTTCCGCCGCGAGGAAATTGAACTCCTTGAATAAGACCCCTTAATGAACTCCTCCCACAAATCCTATACCTCATCTCTTCTTGTTGACTCTAATCAAGAAGCCGTACAAATAAAGGAGGCTGCTTCTCTCCTTCCACTGCCACTCCTCCTCCTCGTGCTCAAGAAGAAAATTTCTCGGGCTCTTCTATGATATGTAAATTTTTCTCCCTCAGCATCCTCCTCCTCCTCCTCGGTCTTCTTCCTGCGACCTGATAACCAACTAACTAACCACGACGACGGAGACAAAGTTGCGTGGAACGAAACGGTCACTTCCGGAGACGAGGGTCTCTCTCTCTCTCTCCCCCCCGATCTCTCTCTCTCGATCTCTAGGTAATTTCAACTCGTAAGGGAACAATATTCTTGCTTATATGACAAGTTCTTGAAACCTTTCATTGCCTCACGACCACGATTATTAAATCATATGATGAATGAACCCATTATTATCTACGAAGAAAGGAAAAATAATGTTGTGTAGTGTCATTTTTCGGAATTTTTATTCATTTGGCCAGTTTTATCCGGCGTATGCTTGTCCCGTATGAAAAATGTTATTTAGTCAACTTTATTACGGAAAAGAGTATTTTTGGAAAATCTCTTCCTCCACTCGTCATTCATGTAACTAACCGTGATTTCCCTTACGTCACTGTTGTTTTATTCTGAGTGTGAATCTTATCGAATAGGGAGTGTGCTCTACTTATGTCTATTGATCCCTTGGCTTCCAGCCTACATATTCTTCCTTAACACAATTCATCTTTATCTCCTTCTGGTAAAGAGCCAGACCGTGTTCTACGCGATTCCATATTCTTAAACATGCAATAATGAGGACAGTCCTCAACAAGAAATTAGATACACGAATGTGTAATTTAGAGAACCACATAGACACGTAGAAAAGAAAGGCAGATGAGCCCGATATGAAGGCGATGGTAGACTCTGTGAGATGATTAACTTTATTTCTCTATGGAAGTGTCGCACTGTTCGAAAATGTAGTATTTTTCCCTTGATCTTGTCATTGGAATGCAAGGAAATAAACAAAAAAATATGCGGTTAAATTTTATATATTTTATAATAATTGTGTTTTTCTGCTACACGATTTGAAAGTGTACTGTTTATGAGAAATATTATTTCTCAGGAAACGATTCTCTTCAAAACCCATGATCATAATTTAAAACAGTTCTTAGACTGTTTTTTTAATTTATGTGGTCGAAGGTGACTGTAATGATTTTTTTTTTCGGTAATTCTTGAAAGTTTGTAGCAGTCAATATGGAGGGTGTCAAGTTCTCTCTTCCAATAACAACCTGTACGTTACTCAAAAAAAAGTAATGATGATAATTTGTCCCTTGTTTTTATCAGTCACGTAATAAAATCTATTTTAATTTTGATTTCCAAATTATTACGTGACTGATAAAAACCAGGGACAAATTATCATCATTATTAAATTAACTATCAGTCTTTAAACAAAAATTTAAAAAAAAATCCTTGAAGAAAAAAAGTTTAAACTTGTAACTAAACTACGAGAAAATCATGAACGTTTTTTGAGGCCTAATTGTCATCGACATACTGCTGGAGGGCCACGTTGCATTCCAGTAATACGTAAACCCATGGAAATGTACAAGGGTGAGGGTTAGCAAGCAGTTGGATCACGATGCTCGGAGGTGAGGAGTGAAACGTCGGATAAAGCGACAAAATGCAATGAGGTCCGATCCCCGACGCTGAATATGTCGCAAGTATTCCTATGCAAATATCCTCACCAATTTCTTGGTGTTTTCGTAAGCCCTTTGCTTCCACAATTATCATCCCTGACAATCGTTTCCCTAGTTTGTTGCTCCAGTGGCTGCCACGAGTCTCAAGAAAATTTAAAGCATAATAGTTTTCACCCCTGTAGGTTATTATTTTTCCCCCTTGCCTCGCGGTTGACAGATCCTTCACGAGCGTTTGTTGTTACTGGGGCAGATCACCGCAGTCGGCACTTCCCTTCTTCTGCTTCGCGTGAGGAGACAGACTGTACTTTGCAGCAGAGACACACGAGGATTACGACAGCTGTGGCCCACAATGCGCCTTCATTAGTGACACCAGAACTACTCTCTCTCTCTCTAATGCCACGCATTGTCCTCTCTATCTCTGTCCCGAATATAGAGCACACGTTACCCCGTCCGATAATTTATATCGTTACCCCGTCTGTGATGATTCCTCTACCTCCTTATACCTGAGCCCCCCCCCTCCCAACCCCCCAAAAAAGACTTTGAATGCAGTATTAGTTGATTCTGTTACCCATGTTTCATATTGGCCTATCTATCACGTGAAACATACTGATTAAAATAAATACTCAAATTAAATTGGTAATAACTACAACATAGTTTCCTGACTTTAAAATTTACAAGAAATAAACGACTGCCAAAAAGTCAGCATTAAATATATCACTATTTATTCACAAAAGCGACGTTTCATCTCCATTTTGAGACTTCCTCAGGCTTAAAATTTAGCAATACAACATATTTACTCCTTGACTCCCCCAGTCGAAAAGATTATTGAATTTACATGTGAAGAATTTGGTGTCGCGCATGGACCATCTCCGAAATCATTTCGGACGTAACCGTCGCTGAAGATGTTATGTTATAATTGTAAATAAAATTTGATTTTACATCTTCAAGTACTACTTCTGTCCCCAAAAATGATAAATAAGTTGTGATATTTGTATAATTAAGAATAAGAATGGTGTGAATTCAAGGGAATGTGCTAAATTTATTTTAGAACATTCAATGACATTACTTACCAGTTTTAAAAGTCAATAATTATGAAGTGGATGTACATGACGATTACAGATTACATTCTTATAATTTAATAATATGGGACTTTTTTCAGAATAATGGAGGAATTTTAAAATTTACATTTATGGATTTTTATTTGGCTGTGTTCTGCAGTGAAGCAATACAGAATCGTTGTGCATTTGACCACAGGTGCTTAGTAATTATTCTTATAGGTTTTTCCGTATTATACACATATATCGTGTTGGAAATAAAGTGATAATCACGTTGAGAAGTATATATTTATTCACAAAGTATGTAAAATTAAATTATACATGTCATTCTGATAAGAAGTTTTAATGTTTTAATTATATATAGAATTCTTTGTGAAATTGTACATGTTATTTTTAGTAATTTATTTTTTTGTTTTTGAAAGATGAGAATGGGAAAAAAGTTGGCACTTTTTGTTTCAAAATTTAAGAAAATATATTAACGGAGCTTTAAATTACTTATTGGCGCTGATTTAAAACCTGTGAGGATGTAATGCTAAAAGGAAAATTGATTAAGCTCATGTTTAAAATTATAAATGTTTAATGTTTCATTCCTCTTGCTTCTCCTCCTCTGATGATTTTTTAATGAACAACAATGACTTGGTTTCAGGATAGGGGAGCATTGTACTTTATCTCTACTGTGGTGAGATGCTCGATCCGATGTTTTGATTAGTTATTTTACAGCCGATCTTTTCTGTTAAGAACAGGCGCCTTAGGCAAAGACAAAATAAAGAAAGAGAGAGAGAGAGAGAGAGAGAGAGAGAGAGAGAGAGAGAGAGAACCCCCCTCGTGTTTGTTTCTCGGTCCTTGTCTCTCTCCGTCACGGAAGCGAACACGCACACTTAAGCTTAAACGAGAAAGCACAAGTGTTATTAAAATTCGGCCTCACTCCGCCTTCTATTGCTGATTTTATCAGCTTCCTCCCTCCATCTGCCCCAACCCCAGCAGCACGAGAATAAAAAAACCAACACAGTTCCCCCAAGAAGACGGAAACCGAATAAGGGGAAAGCGTGCCCAAAGTCATGGATATATCCCCGCTTCTTTTCCTTCCACTGCTCAGGTGAATATTCAATATTGACATACCCAAACATCAACTAAAAATTTTATGAACTAAAATTTCTTATATTTATCCATTAGAACATAAAATGTTTTTAACTGAAAGTATCTATTTTAGTTTTTTTGAGTATTGAAAATATTTCCTCTTCATATTGTGCTTACTTTTTCTTCATTCCACCTGTCCTCGGCAATTATCATCTTAAATTGATTATTAATCCTGTTTCCTCTAGTGCTCTATAATATAGGCAATAAATCATTAAAACGTGAAAGTATATTTTTAATTTTGATAATACATTTTTATTTTGTTAACGCATTCTTAGAATATAATTAGTAATGGACTCGAGTTTCCAGAGGTTAGCACTTCTCAGTTCTAGTGACACTTAGCTTTACCTCCCAAACGGTTTTAAGTGTCTATGTATATCGCTTTTTGCGTATCAAATTGTTCATAAATAACTAATGATTTAAATCAGGGAAGCAATAAAAACTAAAATTTCCAATTTTTGTGCGACTTTCCCTCTACGGCTTGCAATTGATAGAGATGTATGATGAGTGGAAGATCCTCCAGTTTTAACTAAGCTGGAAACATCACCTAGCGACGGTAAAATAATTCCACACTTAAGTGTATCGTAAATAAGTTTGATTCCTAGCTGATGGTTCGTGAGTGCTGAGGAATACCTATTGCTACTGTTTATTAAGGTAAGCTGAAGAATCTGCATCAACAACGTCGCTCTGCCGACTTTCGCCACGCCAAGGTGAGAAATTAAAATATTATTCTGCCATACGTGTACCTGATGTGGTTCCTAGAGTTGCGTTAGCTCAAGTCTGGCCTTCTCCATTGTATAAAATATATTACTAGTTGTCTGGCCCACGCTTCGAGCAAACGGTGAAAAATTATTTTGAATCCTTAGTTTTAAATTATTTTGTAACTTTATTGAAAAATTAAACTTGCAAAATAATGTAGTGTCAAATAATGCGTAAATATAGATATCTATGTTAACTTATCTTCACTAAAGTGTATTTCAAACGAGATTAGCCGCCACAGGTTTCATCCGCAAACTCCGCTCACACGTGATCCCAAAACTGTGGAAGACATCAGAATAGCTTCAGTGGGGATGACCTGTAGTTGCTACATGAGGAAGGCCGTACCCTTCCGCGCTGAATGGCCGCTCCCCTGCCGTTCAGACTGAGACTCTCTTTTTTCTCCCCCTCTTTCTCCCACCTTCGGTCTTTCTTTTATAAAAAGGAAGCCTTGCCGCCGAGCCGCACATCGCTTGTGCTAATGGAGGTTACAGCCCAAGTTAATGGAAAAATTATCGAAGTGAAAATTTCTCATTAAAGAGACTAGTGGAGCCCATGCTCGGCTTTATGTGCGCCCGTGAACGTGTGTGTGTGTGTGAGAGAGAGAGAAAGAGACAGGAGGGAAGGAAGGAAGGAAATGGTGAAGGAAAAAGAGCGAGGGGATGAGGATGGCGATATTATTGCGTGCGCCCTTGCACGCTGCCAACCTTACGTCACAGTGTTACCAACATCTGGCGCGGAAAAACTCCTGCGTGGACTGGAGAAGTTAATCTTGATACCGTGGTAACAAAGATGCCCTTCGGCTTTTTCCGTCGTCCAGGAGGAAGATGCTGACAGGAAGCAACAGGCATTAACATATTCAATATAGTTAGAAACTACAAATTCTGTTTTCATGATTAATAATATCCTTTATACAAAGAAGAAATACTTGCCAATGGCTGAAATTATGTTTTGGAGAAGAATTAAAAAAATTGCGGACAGTTAAGATAAAACATAAAAAGAGAAGAGTGCATTCTTGATTAAAGTTATTAAGTGAAATGCAAACTGGAGGGCCACATTACTACACGATATCTTTGAATGAGAGACACATGGACGGAATCCCAGATCATAGTGGAATTTCCACTAAAATGTCGCTACACGCCTTTTTAAAATCTATTTCCCACTTCTTTGGTTAATATATCCAGGTGGCAGGGATGGATATTGGCCAATAACATTTATGGTTACACTTGGGAAAATACACCTCCCGATCACGAAAAAATCTCACCAAAATGGGGAATTACTCTAGGCGCGCCTTGAAGTCTGCGTTTTATTGCCCCTAGCTCAAATGCTGTCTCCTTTGTTTTGACTCCATACCTCCAAATGTCCAAGCAGATGTGTTTGACCGTTACAAAGTATTTAACTGTAAATAGAATATCCGTGATATGTAGAGAAGAGTGGTGCTACTTCTAAATACCGGTTCAATACAATTTCTTGATTTATTTTAAATTTTGCTCATAGTTGAATGGAATACTATTTTTTCCAAGAGACGATATACACGTGAACATAACAGAGTTGAACATAATTTTTGTGTATTGGTATCATATGTAAGCAGTGTGTGTACGAGCGCCTGTGCCATCGTTATAACGGAGACAAATAAGCGTCTTACGTCATGTCTGTTTGTTAATTCCACTCCCTAATCTATGGACACAAGGAAAGTTGAGACCGGGACAGTTTGCACATGCCTTGGGAATTAGGTAGACCATCCCAGTACTACGTCGTCGCAAGTACTTTGTTGTGTCTGCTGGAGACAACGCGCAGTAAACCATTCAAGTAAACCATTGTAGAAGTAAAGTCATGTACAGATATTTTGGCAATTACTACATAGAAAATTCTATGGACACCTGACAAGTTAGTTAGCTCATTACGTCGCCTTCCCCACTCGTAAGGGGTTTCTCAGACAAGCCATGTGCCCGACTTCCTGTTCCACACACACACACACATCTGAGGAGTTGCGCATGGACCAGACTCGAGGACGCGGTTCCCTGAGTTCGCTCTTGCAACGTGATCCACTGCTCGGGTTTCTCCCCATCTTCCTCGGGTGTTGGTGTCGGGCAACTACACTAACATCATCAACAACACCAGCAGGGGCGACCCTACCAATGTAGCAGGGAGACATCCTCTCAAACGCCAATGGATACCTGATAACGATGACGGAGCTGGTTTTATAATTGCTGCCAACTGAAACGCGAAGGCTGTATTTTACGAAAGCCCGCTCTAGTTTTTCAGCTGCAACGTTCTTGTGCATCTCCGAGGAAACAAATTAAAAATATTTGATAATGATCCGGGAGAGTTCGTATTCAGGGTAATTAAAAACAGGAGGACGAGAGATGTAGACAACATTTTTGTTCGAGGCACTTTAAATAGATAGGGGCAGTTGTGCAGAGAAGCGTAAAAAGAAAAAGCGATACAGCTAAACGACTCTGTTCGCAGGAGCCTTCATCTGGCTGCTGAATTGTTCGTAGCCCCTGCCTCCGTCTCCTTTCCTCCTCGGAGCCTGAATGTCGTTGGGATTAGAAGGCCGCCCGCCATTACTCATGCGCGTGTGCTAATTATTGCCGGCTATCTGCCCATTACCGTGATAAGGCTGGTCCTCCTCCTGTGTCTGTAATTACACCCCCACACCCTCGCTAGTAATTACCGAAAGGATTTAGCGCTGACGCGACTCGGTCCAACCTCCCCCCAATTAATTTCCTGTGGCTCTCTCCCTCCCTCTGAGCTTCTCGTGTCTGCAGGACCTCGTCTTCGAGACCTCCTCACGTTTCTTGTTAACCCCCTCTGTAAACCCTCTTTCCTCCTCACTCTCCGTGCCTCCGTAGTAGCAGCTGGAAACTTGTTCCCTCATCGATCATGAAGGTTGAATCGTCAAAAGTGATATTTTGCCCTTTATTGTATTTCTTTTAATTCAATATTTTAACCTCATGCTGAGGAAAAAGAATAATGTGTCATCACATGAAGATATAAATGCTATACGGTAAAATTTCTGGCAGGGAAGCGCAGTCGAATTGGGATACTATGAAACTAATCCTTATACATCGCACTCCACAATTGCAATTACATTCTGGCAGTTATCACATTTTAAATTCACAGTCATTCCCTCCTGTATAAGGACACTAATGTTTATTTCTCCAATTTGTGTACAAACTGTACGAATAGTTTTTTGTATATTATCTGTAGATAAAAGTCCCCAAAACCAGACCCCAATTTCTCTTTTTACTTAAAAGAAATAGTAAATTAAAACAATTACGTTTCATACGCATGAATTATTTACTTTTTCATGTTAAGCATCATATCTATTATTTATAAAATTGAATTAAAATTCTGTGTAAGAAAATAAAATTTGAAAGACCTTACATATTCTCGATTTGAAACATTATTGGCTAAAGATAATCCAAATGACAATAAGAATTTAGAAAAAGGAATTAAATCAAGATAATGACAATATGACGTCAAGTATACGTATAATATAACAATTATAATTGGATATTAGTTATGTTAAAGAAAGGTACAAAATGTATTTAAAAATATTAGCGACAAGAAACGTAGACATTCATATGTAGATAATTTATGTACAGTTGAGGAGAATTAGCTAGTCGTGTGTCAAGACGATGCTCATATTGTATAGGGGAAAGACATCAGCTCGCTTTTACTACGTTCTTTGGTGAGACAAGTTGGGAGTGTGAAAGCAATTCTTTGAATATTGGCGTTAGGAAATATATTCCTGTCGGTTCAGGATATGTTGTACATCGAGAAACGAATACTTAAAATGTAATAGTTAATAAGTATAGAGTCTGTTAAAAAGATGTCATCGCAGTCTCCATATCCCATTCGTATGGAGACAATTAATGTACACATCAGGGTGGACTGATAAGCAACCATTCATCTGGTGACGTGAGTTCTCCACTTACTTTAATTATACTATATAATTTTTTTACCAAATTATAAGAGTATATTTTATAGATCAGCTGGCTGAAATCTAAAATCACTAATAGTTAGGACAACCCCCGTTCCCGGTCGTGGTGAGGCAAATGGAAAACATTTTCTCCCCCTTCCACCCACGCACTCCTCTCTTTCCTCGCTTGCACGTGGGCAAGGGTTGGCGCGGGTGTTTGTTTGAAATATATTTTTTAGTGGTGTGGTAACAGTGCCCGCCCCCTTGTATTAATAAACGACGACCACCCCTCCCACTTTATTTACGGCTGATTAGAGATGGGACCAACGCTGCTCTCGCGGTCACTGTTGTTTATATATTACAATGTTGTATTATTTTTTAGGGAAGGGGAGGGACTTGTTTATTGGTATGAGTCTATAAATCGGCAGGGCTGATGGTCCTCGTGGGTTAATATTTCAGAAAAAAAGAATATAATACAGAGAGAGGCTGTGAAATGTAATTTAAAACAACGTGTAAATCCCCTCTCTCTTCCCCCCCCCCCCCACTCTGTCCTCGTCTAGATGCTATCTGTTGATATTAATACCCTGGCCTGGGCCCGCGACCGCAACAGCCTGCGGGTTCGAGTCTCCTCAAGGACAACCTCTCACGTTTCTCTCCTCCTCATCTTACATCTCCTTCCCTCTCACTCTCTTCATCGCTCTGCACACCCACCCTGCCGTGCTCGTCAACTTGACAACAGTTTCACGAACTGCAGTCTACGTTAATAACACAGAAGCATCTATCTTCCTTGTTATCACGTGATGCTATCTAAACAATCAATTTTAATTTCCAACTGAAACATGAAAATTATCAGATGAATTTCTCGAGCACGATTTATAATTAATGAGCTTTTATTGCCTTTATTTAGAATATAATATCAATTTAAAGTGATCGTATTTTGGAGATCCAATGTCTGGTCACCGCTTCACGTGTTTAACTGGTAATGGTTGAAGGTTGCGAATGGTTCGTGTCATATCATATAACCAAATAGGGAAAATTCCAAAGACATAAAATCAACAAGCTTCGTCACCATTCTGCCGTCCAAAGGAGAAAGGTATTCTAAGGAATGCTTTTGAGAAATCGGGGGATAAAGTTTTTTTGAGCTTCGACATTTACATAAACCCCATCTGTCTGTAAATGGTTTTATCCGTAACAAGAAATTTTAATTTGTCTTTATAAGTTAATTATAATTCATTTATCTGTGAAATATTTTCAAAAGTCGAAAGTTTTTACTTAGTGCCTTTCTACTTTGGACGGCAGCATTGCGTGTATTATCACCTGACAACGCTGTGTGACATGTTGCACCGTCCTATTCCAAGACGTTGTGAATATACATTTCAATGACTTATAGCTGAATCCTGTTTCTGCACGGCGCTTTGCCAAACACTAATGAGCATCGCCCTAACAGCAGAGCACCAACATTTCAAAAATATTGTCAACATTGCTGTTTAATGTTCTTACAGCCTTATTGCTAGGCTTATTGTTATTTTAATGTAAATGCGTTAGGTATAATATTAACGTTTTCGCAACGCATACAGAAAATGAATTTGAATGTAACCTATATTTAGGTTTGATCATCGTATTTTTTCTATTATTTCCCTATTGTTGTTATAGTTCAGATTGTAAGAAGCGGAAAGAAGAAGAAGAATATTGCACTGCATCTTGAACTTTACTCTGAGGAACATAGAAATTTGTTTAACAAAATGGCCACTCCTCATTTGGAATGGAATATGTGGTTCTGAAATATTCCATATTGAGAAACAGTGGTGAAGTCATTCTCCCCAAGATTTATTACCGTTGATCCAACCAACCCTTTTTTGTGGTATGTGCGTGATTTCTGTCTCTCTTGGCATCACCAGCTTTTTTTGAATCCGTTTTCAGAGACGTTCACATAAGAGTCGGATGTTTTTCACTCAGAGATAATAGTGTTACAATTTTCGGAATATACTATTATAATTTTCATTGCAGTGAAAATGATGTCGTGATATCTATGTTTTCATTTTTGGAACATGTTATAAGAATGTTTATTTATTTTTTAAAATTATTTATGTAGAAGGTCTTAAAATCTAACTTGCTGTAAATATGGATAGAAGCAGGGTGTGTATAATAATAATAATGTAAGTTATCTGTTGTAGCCAGGAGGGGCAAGTGTTTTCTTTTTGCTTTAAGGTGTTTGAAGAATGTCGATAAGACGACGAGGCAGGTCAGGCGACTAGGGACACCTCTCACAGGTGACGGACGGTCTGATTGAAAAAAGAGAAAGAACAGAGGCGCCCTTCACTTGTATCTCAAGCCCATTGCTATGCATAGGGAGAGACCAAAGGCAGGTTCTCCCTCGGATAGCGCAGTCCTCGACGCGCACAGGGGCTAAGTGATGAAAACCTCTCTCGCTTCTCCTTCTCTCTCTCTGTCACACACAGTTTCTCCCGTCAGTAAATTGATTACCCTGGAAAATTTCTCTCGAATATAGACCACGAATTAATAAACTTTTTCTTCTGGGGATACAGACCTGCATTTGAAAATCAATGGAACTGTTGAGGTAGTTGATGGAAAATATTTTCAAACCTTTGAAATGTCGTGCAGCTATAAAAGATTCAGACCTGACAGGATAATGCCCGACCTACCTGATGCATGTTTTTCTAGGGTTTTCCCTGCATCTCTTTAGGTGAAACAGCGGGTAGGATCCTTAAATTATAGCCCTTGGCTACCTTGCTCTACCTACCGCATGCCCCCTTTTCAATTCCCTTCCTATGCTTTAAAATGGGAGCTGCTTGTTTCAGAATCACCCTCATGTAGCCTGTTAACCCCCCCCCCCTCCCCCCCAAAAAATTGAAGAGATTCGTATTGAGAACCGGGAATTTGATTGCAGTATACAACCCAATGATTTTTCAGAGTCACAGACTACATGAGGATAATCCAATTAATGAAAACTCCTCTTAAATAGCATAGGAAGAGAATTTGAAGTGAGAGGAAGGTAGCAAGACACCCCCGGGTTATTGCTTAAAGATCCTTCCCGATATTCAACCGAAAAAGCCGCAGTGCGTACCCTAGAAAACCTGCATTAGCTGCTTGGCTATAGTGTCATAGAAGTACTAAATTTATATTATCTACGAGTTGGTGGAAGAATTAAACGAAAGAAAAGTGGGTATTGGATTTTGAAATAGAGGAAGCTGAAGATAGAATTGAGTAGAGAACTGACTCATTATAGGAAGAAATTCGTGATTACTGAGAGAAATACTATAGATTGGAAGAAAGAGACGAAGGTTCACGAAGAGAGGACAGATTTCGGAAGGAAATCCAATCAAGAATTTATATACAATAACAAGTAGTTGCCTGTGTTTTCGAGGTTTTGGAAGGAAAAACTACAGTAATGACGACGTGACGTTGACAGAGACCTTTCAGGAGTGATCACAGCAACACGTTACTTATTCTTGAGTTGTTGTAATTAGTTAATGATTCAAGTCTCTGTCGATCATTGATTGATTATAATTGCCCTGTGCTACCCCCACTTGATCCCCGAGGTTCTGTTCACCCACCGAGCGACCGGAGACGAGCGCCGTCGAGGAGTCCATCTCTTCTCCTTGGCCTTTTCTTTTTTGTTCTCCTTTCAGCCGCCGTGTTGGTCGTGTGGCAGGGCTGCCAATACCAGCGTCGTCGTGCAAGATTTATTGCGTTTGACAGTAAAGTCTAGCGAGGGAGAAAACCCCGCCGTCGCGTCCTTCCTTCCATCTTAGCTATAAAACTCGTCTTCGCCCCCCACCCCCACCCTCTCCTCCCCAGAAGCATAATTGGCTGGCCACGATGAATTACCAACTTTCGTCCAAGAAGGAAACAGGAAGAAGGTGTCTGTGGGTGATAGAGAGAGTGAGACAGAGATGCACAACTCTTACAAGGATTTTACCTTCTTTTTATATAATTCCGTGCCAAAGATAACCAGACGATATAAAATGACTCAGCTTTTTATTTTTTCGTATCGCTCTTCGACTTTGTTCTGCATTCTACCGCGTCTTCTCTTTGGCTCTTTTATTTTTCAATTTTGGTTTATAGTCGCATCAATTGCACTGTTAGGTGAACTTATATTCATGTAGGGGTAATCATAGTATGGTTTCTCAACCATCCAAGCCCATGCCAGGATTCGAACCCGGGACCTCTGTGCTACGAGGCAGCCACTGGACCACAGGAGGTCGGCTCTGTGGCGTTAATGTTGCGTATTATGCCTTAGCACATAGCCAAGAATTTTACGCCGCTATCCCGACTACTCCGACTTATTTTTCCAAAACTTCCTACGACTACGGCAAAGTTGGATTGATGGAGTGCAGTCAAAACCAATCTCTACTTTGGTATGTTGCTGAACTATGTCTCTTTTCAGTTGCATTATATTTAAAAGTTTCCCAATTTATTTTATTTTATCTTTATGTATGAGTCTCCAAATTACCACAAGGTGACATTGAGGCTCCATATTGTTATTCTTTTCCCTTTATCTCCATGCCGTACTCAAATATATATTTTTAAACACTGTTCAGACTAGAGTTTCCAATGAAATGTAAACACTGTGACTGTGTTTTTCCTCATATTCCTGATCAGTACTAATATTCACCCTCCAAGGTTCTCATTGTGGCAAAGTCTGTACAAGAAGAAATTATCGTTTATTGTAAGGAAATATGTTGTATACAATAATAGTAAGCGTAACCATAACAGATTCTGATGTCACGAGTAGTTTTATGACAAATTGATGACACGTGAGAGCAAAATCAAACAGAGTAAGTGAAGCATAACTTACACTACCAATCTTTAAGGAATGTCGCCCTGTGCGTAATGCGCAGAGATACTTTTGCGGCGGGGACAGCAGGCTTGGAAATAAAAATAACTTCAAAATGTGTTGTAAAACTGTATTTCATGCAATGGCGACCGTCTTGAGATCATCAGAAGCACCATCGTTTATGGTCGGAAGAGATCGTAATTAAGTAATGAAGAAATACCAGTGATAAAGGTTGTGGAGATCAGTTTATGGAATAAACAATTCATAAATAAAACTAAGCTACTAGAATGAACTGGGAGGCGGAGGACCAAAAAAATATTAAGCATGACTCAGAAAACACTGTTAGAATTTTATTACAAATGCGCTTTTAAATCAGCGATAATATTGTTCTAAGCCCTTTTCTTTTTTCCTTTCCTGATACATCAGGGTTACCCAGTAATTGGCAACTCCACTTTAAAAGCATACGAATAGAATTTGACAGGAACGATACCGAAGGGAGAATGAAGGCAGCCAAAGATTACCTAGGGCCCCTAGGGGTATAGTTATAGGATCATACCCGTTATTTACCTGAAAGAAACGCAAGGCAAACCCTAGAAAACCTGCATAAGGTAGGTCTGACTCTTGTCTCACGCCCTTCCGAATGACGGGAGAGGAGTTTGCTATAGCATTCCATTCTCAGTACGTCGACCAGCTTAGTAACGACTGAAATTTGTCCGAAAGTACATCATCAGTTCACACCGTGGGAAACGCAGTCTTACTACCTTCTACAGCCACAGGCCCTGAAGGTTAGCGATTGCGCCTGGACAGTCCGAGTGGCAGGGAGCGTTTGCCTGGCCCAGAGGATTGGGAAAGGCCATCTTCATGCCACATTACTCCCACAGTACACTTCAGTGTATCGACCTCCGATTTATTATTTATACAACATTTAATGTATTAATTGTACACACTTTTGCAAGAAATACGATTCCATACAATCAATAATTTAACGGTATTGCTAAGATCGGATACAATGTTAATGAGATTAAGACACTACATTCATAATATAATTCAAACTAAAATTTACATGTTGATCAAATGGTCTGAATGATGAAGTAGAATCAGACGAATAACCAGATCAGTCTCATAAAATGTCTTTATTGTATTTCAGTCAAGACAGTAACATGACACTATACTAATACATATTGTTAATGACGAGGCACTGTTTTGCTGATAAATGAAATTAAGATAAAAAGATGAATATAACAAAAGGTCTCAAGCTTCTTTAAATGTTGTAAATACAATAAAGACATTTTATGAGACTGTTCTGGTTTTTCGCCTGATTCCAAAATTTACGTTAATAATCTAATCAATACTAAAATTTTAACCTATGAATAATTATAAATTAAATTTGTTCCAAACATAGCTACTATATTGGACCCAATGCCAGTAAATTATAGATTGTTTCGTATAATTTTAGTTGAAATTTTGCGTAGAATTTATATATATATTAAATATTTTGAAATAATGTAAAATTAATACGAGTTTGACATGCAAGAATGCACTTGATAAATAATAAAGCGTAAATAGGGTATTTCCTAATCCTCCAGACCAGGCAAACAAGCTGTTTCCTGCCACCGGTGAAGCCCAATCATAATCATTAGTTTTTTCTGGGAATCATAAAGAACTTGTAAAGGAAGTGCTGCTTCTCTTAAATAATTATAACCATAAAAAGTACATGTTTATTGTATTGGACAGGCACTCGTACATTCTTTATACTGCGTGACTATAAACCTGAAGTTAGAGAAATATTTGCTTGAAGTGCAAAACCGTCTAAGTTAATCAACATCCTGACTGTATGTCTTGCACGTTGCAAGTAATTCGTGTGTCCGCCGCGGACGCAGCGCAGGTGAGAGGAGAGAGGACAGGTGAGGTGAGGTGTTGTTAACGCAGTAAATAAAGCGAATGAGAGCGTCGGTGGCGGCTGCTGCTGCTGTTATTAACTAACTCAATCCTGCAGGCGGGCGCACAGTCCCCTCCCCCTCCCCCTCACCCACTACCCTTCCACCTCGCTATTGAATAGCCCCCAAATTTCGACGCGTATAGGAGCAATCAGCATTTTATACCGCCGAGCCCCGAGAATTGTAGCGCAATCCAAGTTCACATTCATTGAGGCTGGTGAGAGGAATGCCTGATTAAAAACATTCCCCGGTTGCTCCCAATCAGGAGCTACAATCCTCTCTCTCTCCCCTTCTCTCTCTCTCCCCTTCTCTCTCTTCCCTGTGTTGATTAACTTGGACTGCCACCTGCTCAAAGTCTCCGCTAATCGCCCCATTGTCCGTCGCTGAAACAGCAACGTGTGACGCCATAGTCCCGCTCTGCAGTCGTTTCGGTCACCACTATCTTCAATAATCATCCCTTCAACTCCCCTTGTTTATGCATCGAAAACGCATAAGCTGCAATTTTCCTTTTTTATTCTGAAAAATTGTTCTCAACACTGGTAGAATTCTTTCTTTTGGATATAGCAAGGTCCTGGGTTCGATTCAATGGTCCGGTTAACATTTTCCCATTCTTGTCTTTCTTCTAAAAAAATAAATATATGCTTTACTGGGCTTCAATTGAGCATTCTCACTAACTTACATTATCTTTCTTCTAATTTTGAAACATCTACAGATAAATCAAGATGAAAAAGGGAAATAGTAAGCCCTAGACAGGGACAAAACTCTTTACAGAACAAAATGGGCGAGGGTGGATGCTTTTTATCTAACAAGTAATCCAGGAATTACATTACGAAAAAAGAAGAAGAAAAATTAAAATATAAAATCCTTAACGTCTGCGTTAAGAAAGGAAAGATAGGATAATATTTGATGGGATTAAAAAATGGAATATTTAAAATATGTTTGCATAGATCCAGTACTTCGACGTCCCAAACATTACAAATTAATTCCACAACGGCTCACCTACTCTAAAAATATGAATCATGTAAGATTAATATTTAAAAATATCATTTAATTTTAAGTAATTGAAATGTATAATAAGAAAATTAATATTTTAAATTGGAAAGAAAAAAATATATAGAAACATTAAAATGTGTATAAACATAAATATATTATGTATCAAATAGGAATTCAACAGCTAATTTTCTTGAATGAAATTTTAAGTTAATAAATAAAAAAAATAACTAAAATCAAATTAAGTATAGCCGACCTCCTGTGGTGTAGTGGTCAGCGTCGTTGCATACCAGCTCAGAGCTCTCGGATTTGAATCCTAGCAAGTGCATGGAATGTGTTTGAGAGAGTTTCTAAACTGTAAAACCCGAATACTGCGTCAGGAAATGATTTCCCCGACAGTAATCCCTAATAATATTAGGCATTTAAATAATGCTACTTTAAATAAAATTAAGGCTTCGTATTTATTCCAATTATTATGCAAGATCAAAAAATGAATAAAAATATATTCGTCTAAAAAATTAAGAATTTTATAGATAAATTCGTTTATTCATTAATAAAACTTGTTCCCAAGTTTTTTTAAAAAAAACTGTTGTTACTGATTCCAAGAAACTTCGACATCTCAAAACTGACTCCTATAGTAATAATAATCTTTCGTTTCTTAGAAACTATTGTGGTTAATCAAGAAGAGGTACTGTAACCCTATAAATGTTAGAATGGTCTGGATGAGAGGGTGGATTAGACTAAAACTTTTATTTTTTGTTCTTCATAGAAAAAGAGTAATGTGAGGCTAGATACACTACTCTGTGTGAAAAGTATGGCGTCAGATGCAGAGGTTCTTAGTAAATCTAATTCAATCAAACGGAATGTTATTAAAACTCTGAAGTAAAAATCATTCGTTGATTTTCACGTTGAGTCATATCACGGAGAAATGATATTTCGAAGGCTTTCCCTGCAGACTCTTATTACCACGGACATTACGATGTTTGATTTATTTTTTATGTAGAAAACCTTTGATGAGTTTAAGGATTGACTTCTCATAGCTAGTAAATTAGTGTAGGTGGAGGGATTTTATTGACTGTGGCGATTTCTATTTTATTCAATCGGTGGCGATTCATATCATTCAGATGAACTTTCCACTCCCCTCAGCCATTTCTGTGTTTTGTAAACATAGAGAAGAGTTAAAGCGATTCCCTTATCCAGTTTCACGTATCCATTTCTCCTACGTACTTTATAGGTGAGGCTTTCAATTAATTTTTATGACTTAATTAGAATAAACTATGAACTTAATAGTTTTAGAGTGAACCTAATGGTAACCAAGCTTTCCGACCGCTGATACATCAGGAGTATTGTTACGTCACCAGAAAGTCTGCTTTTGTATTATAAATTATTTTTTTTATTACCCTCAGGATTTCACCACTTTGTTGTGATATGAATTGAACACTTTAAACGACAGCAGTCGCCATGTTGTGACGTCATGAATCTGACACACGTTCCAAAGTAAAAGACACCGACTCTGTACGCTTCGTACGCAATTACCTCGTAAATAACATGTAAAGCAAAAATTATCCACAACCGTATATGTATTCTTTTATTTTTGGCATCTAAACAGACTAAACTTCATATTAACCATTCTACTGCCACATTTTGTCTCAATCGCATTTCATCATTCCTTGCCATGTCACGTCAAAGTTCAAACCATCAGTTATTCATTAGTTGCTATACTGTGGTTTACGGTTAGGAATGTATTATTATTTTAGACCATTTCAGTTTCTTCTGACAGTAAAATTTCATGCGTCAATCTTTACAATCAATATTAATTTATTTATTATAGTAGTTATTGATGTATTATGTCATTTACACGCGATATGACGCGAGATGTGTTATTTGTACGCTTCTCAGACCCTCTAGTGTGCAGGCTTCACCAGAGATGTGGTTGAATCCATAACCCACGTTGTCATGTCCTGTGACGTCTGAGATAATTTAATTAGTGTGGAGAGTTGGAGTTATTAGAATTGTGTTGATAGAGTGAGTCCGTTGACATCTGTATCCCTTCCCTACTCTTCCTTTCATCCGGAGGGAACGCTAAGCTGTCAGGACAGGGATGGGAAGAGAGGAGGAGGTGCCGAGGAATGCCGCAATTGCACCCCAAGATTAATTAAACGTCAACTCAACCACCTCCATCCTACCCCGTCTCTCTCTCTCTCCCTCTCTACCTCTCCCTCTTTCCCGTTTAGTCCAAGCAGCTCCCCGTCTTGTCTTTTCTACTTCTGATCCTTGATCCCCGAACAATTGCTGACCCCAGAATCAATATCACAACTTTTTTGTTGTTTTTGCATTAGCTCTTAACCTAATACGTAACGAAAATATTTTTGGTTTTGTATGTCAAGTAGGATGCTCCGAACTGCTGGCCTCTCACCAACGGATCAGCGATACGTATTTTCTTTCTCTGTGAGGGAGAGGTTATCTGAGCGTTATCTACGTCATAGCTCTCCAATGCTGTAGCAAAGCAATGAGAGATGCGAAAAGGATAGAAAGGTAGCAAAGGGTTAATCACGGCTCCATTTCTATAGTTTAAAGAGTCTACCCACCATTCGCTTAAAGGGGTACAGGGGAAACCCTAGAGAGAAATCTGCATCACGTTTGTCTCACGCCTTTACAATGACTAGACTGGAAGTTGCTGGAAGGGGGGAGGGGCGCAGCATTACAGTTCTCATTCCTTGATCAGTTTTCGTCGAGACAGCTGGCCGACTGTTCCAATGAGAACTTTCGCCGTGTTCTCAACTCAACGTCTGAGACTTCGAATTATACGGGTCTCAGAATTGACCTTATGGTAACCTTAATTCAAGAAAGAAATCACCGTAGTTAGCATTCCCCGACTAATTTAGACTGCATGACGATGATCAACCAGATGGACATTGGGATGGATTTTGAAGGGATAGCCGTAAGCTTCTCAACTACGAGAGAACATCATAATTAAAAATGCCTCTCTAATTGTTTCGTATATGATTTTCTAAATACACTCCACTATTCTGTAGAAGAACTGAATCGTAATAAACAATATGAAATGAATTAAATCTAATTACCGAAATTTAACACCCAAATGAAGACACGATTATGCACTGGGTCGGAAATCAAAATTGGCGATTGGGATAATAGAACGTGGAATTGATATGCGTAAGGGCAGGAAATGAAGAATATAAGATAATAGCTCGTTGTAAAAATTAATTATTTGGTCGTAAGGGTTGATCATGGGATTGGTTTCAGCCACAGAAAATGACTAGGAAGGGTTTTTGCAAGTTTCTGCATCAAAATTATAAAGTACAGAAATACCTTTATTGGGAAGGTCTATACTGTTCGAATAAATTTTAGAATCGGAAGACAGAATTAACAATGCGAAGGTAACCTCTATTGTCATGGGTAAGGGAAGTGACGACAACGCGTCATCGAGGCTTCTGGAGTTCTTGCCAGACAACCTTGTGACGTCATCCACTTAGTTCCTGGGATGTAATAATAACGTAATATCTGAATGAACGTTTAAATGAGTGGTGATTTGTCCAGTAGAGAGAAAGAAAGAGAGAGAGGCAAACCTGCTTCAGTCTGCAAGGACCGAAACACAAGAGTGCAGAGAGAGAGAGAGAGAGAGAAAGAGAGAGTGATAGAGGGAGCAGGCTGCGACTGGCTACAATGCCCCAGACGTAATCCTCCCCTTCTCCTTCGCCCCTTCCCTCTTACCCTGCGCCTCATCTCCAAAATGCAATTCCTTTTGGACCCCACCCTTCAACGGCTCGGACAGCTGAAAGATTTCCAATAAACGCGCCACCCAATTTCCGCGCCAGCAGCAGCAGTGGCGGCGGCGGTGGAGGCGGCGGAGGCGGCAGTAGCAGCTATCCCTGACTTGTGGTGGTGGAAATTGAGCCGCTGCCTCTCTCTCTCTCCAGCACTCATGCAATTAAGACGCCGTCCAATGATTGAGGTTCCAGATAGAGTAAATCATGTCTTTTGACCCTTCAGAAAAAACCTATTACAGCGCCAAGAGAGACAGAAAAACAGAGAGGGGAAGCTACAAGTAAAAGAACAAATGGGCTTTTCTCTCCTTTTTTCCAGTATAATTTCACGGAGGAAATTGAGAAAAATCTCATCTTTTCCGTACAGTGGCGCTGCACCGAGGGCAGCACAGAGAAAGGGGATGGGGGAAGGAAGGGAAGGTGGCCCCGGTTCCTCTCCTCCTTCACCCTCCCGTTCATTTTCATTTCTGGTGCCTTCAGCATCCTTCCTTGTCTTGCCTACCTTTGTATTTTTCAAAACTTCCCCGCCCCTTGAAAATAAGGCCGTTATTGTACTTGTATTCTACTGATCCTTTACTGTGCCAGAAAAAAAAATACGTTTCTGATCCTGATACTGGGCACGTGGTTACTTAAATCACGGGACAGTCATACACTACCGTATTGATTGTCCAGGAAGAACCTAACCGATTCCATCCGGAAGATAGTTTATTTACGAGTAGTTTTGCACCAAGTAGTTTTTCGAGACAAAGAAAAGGTAATTGATGAGAAGAAAGCGTAAATGAATTGTTTTGAGTCCAATCCTTCACCCGTTGAAGGTTTCTCCCATTTCTAAGGAATTGCCATGTATAAATTTAGGAAACGAACGTAACGGCAATGCCACTAATCGGAAAAACATAGTGGCAACCGCGGGATGAAAATAAGACATATCATCCGGTAAAAATCAAATGTAAAGAATACTAGCAGTTATTGAGAACAGAAAAAGAAATATAAAAGATTGAAATAATAACTTTAGAAGAGCTTTTTGAAGCAAACTAAAAGAAACAAATTTTAGAGAGCTATGGAAAAATTATCCATCCACAGAAAAACCTCGACCAGGGATAAATAGAAGACCAATTAAAGGGCATCTGATTAGAATATTTAATTAAACTGTAAGCAATGACTCATACAAAGGAGCGGAGAAAAACTGAAAAATAATAATATGCACCAACAGATATGATAAATGAAGGTGTATATTTGAGGGGGAAACCGCCCTGCAGCACCACGTGCTCAATCCCAATTAACGTTCGTACAAATGTCAAAGAGCAACAAAGAGGACACTAGGGAGTAGACGGAGTACAAAAACACACACACTTCAATTTAGCAGTAATGGTCGGGAAATTTAATTTAGATAAGAATTTATATCACCGGCCATAAACGTACATTCCGTGCGAAACCAATACCCATTATTAATATTATTATTAAAGCATTCGCAGCGGCGAGAGACAGGAGAGAGAGGGGGGGATTGGGGGGGGGGGAGGGACGAGGGTGAGAACCCTCACTCACCACACGACACGGCTTTGATTACACGCAAATCCTGTAGTAGTAGCAGTAGCGCTTGCTTGAAAAAAGGGACGTTGATTTGGTTCCCCAATAGACGTATTGGTAGAGGTTCCAACTAGTAACGAATAAAAGAGAGCGGAAGGGGAAAACCAGCGTAGCTGCTGGCCTGAACTGAACTGAGATGAGATGGTTGAGCAGTGTGTATAGAACTATGACTTGTTCACACCTCAAATCCTGTAGTTATATATTAACAAGACAGCGTAATAAAAATTTTAAAATACATAGAATAAATAAAATACTAAAAAATATTAATGTCTTTAGATAAAGAGAGTAATTATTCTAGTTTGATGAATGCGAAGTTCCACGTCAGATCCAATAATTCTGCCATAAATGCAAAGATACCAATAAATTAAATATAATTTATAATTCCTTACAATCAATAACGTACTTATCATTCAAAGTAATAAATTCTTCGTTATTAATTTTTGAACATCAAAATAGACTTAACAGCTATACCTTTCTAACAGCTATTTTGGTCGCAATATCAGCAGAATAAAAAATTTATCCCTTTGTATATCATGAAAAAAATTGTAAGAAATGTTCCATAAATTTTCATATTGTATTATATGTGCTACTTTTCTTAAACCTTGTCTTATTTGTATTTTTATATGTAGGCCTATAATAATTTATCATTGAATCCTAAGAGGTTTTACTGAAACGAATTGCCATTGTATGTCCTAAATTTATCATTTAATAAAATTTTATTTTTGATTAACTAGGCTGCTAAAATTGTAATAACCAGACACCATACTCTTAATGTGTCAATATAGCAGTTATGGAAACGTTGATACGTAAAGAATGTTGCAACCTAGTTCTATCAGAACAAAATGGCTTTACTGAAATAAAAACTTTAAAACCGGATCAAATGAAGAGTATTTATTTTAAATTTAATTGTAGAATCTTATGATGAGTTTAGCGAAATATTTCATAGAGTTCAATGTTGTCGTCGATTGAGCTAGTTTGTCTCTGGAGGATGAACGTTGTCACCTCTCTGGTCTGAGTGACGTCATGCTGACGTAACATGTGACGGTTGCTAATTCAATGCCATCCTCAATAAATTACCAAAAAAATGCGAAAGAGCTAAAAACTATAATCTTATTAGAATAGTACAAATAAATATAGCAAATCAAATTGTCTTTCCTGAGACCTTAAATCATTTTTAGTGATGCTCCACCTTTGAATCTAAGAGTCTCGTCAGACGTTTTCCCAGAACTTTCGATACTACGAGGAAGTTGAAGCTCATCGTCATCGGTTTGCTTTCGACAACAGCACTGTTTATTTGGAAATAGATAGATATTGAAAATACTGTGGCCGTGAGTGCTGGTGTAGTAAATGGGAACAGATTTCCCACTGTGCTCTTGGAGCGATTGGACAGGCAACGCGACGCTCTGGTAACATTATGTCTGTGGAGTTGGGTTTTTTTGTGCATGTAAACAAAGGAACAACTATAAGTGCATATGACGCGTCTGTCCATTTGCTTGAATATGAGGAAGTTTCACAAGATGCTACGGGTAAATTGTGGCTTTCTGGTTCATACCAATGGTGCAAACTGTCCCAAGAAACGGATACGGAAGAAAATTTAAGCTTTCGTCACGATTCGTCGTAGTTGTTTCGCCATTGCTGTAAATAATACCAACTTTTTGAACAATAATGAAAAAAGTAACACTGCTACATCTCTCTCCGTTTCTCGAGCTGAGATCAAGCGACAAGTCTCCCGCCTTCTTACACGTCCATCTTCTCATTATCGGCGTGAGTATGGTTCCTTTCTCTCCTTTGTCTGTCCATCTCTTTCTTGCGTGATGGTGACAATGGTGCTCTCACCGTCCCCACCTTTCCTCCTCCTCCTCCTCCTGCACGGCGCAATAATTGAAGATGAAGGGAGGACCTGGTGGCGAGAATGCGCAGCTGGTATTAATAAAACCATACCGTGGCGGGAATCATACAGAGACGAAGCAATAAAGCGCCGGGGAATGAAGATTATATTGCACTACGGATTTTTTTTGCTTCCCCTCCCCCTCTCCTCCCCTCCCTCGTTTCATTAAGCCACGAGGATTCTTCGCGCCGCACAGCGCCGTGCCGCGCCGGACAGACAGACAGACAGACACCGAGGACCGACGGATATTGCTGGCTCGACACCTCCGCAACTGCCAGAGTCAACGGCAATCCCAGTCACAAGGAGGAATCCTTTGTATATAGCAAACCATTCCGAGGTCTTCCTTTTCGAATTTTAAATTTTCCCCGTCGCCGATGTCGACTGTGGTGTGACGTTATCACACGCAAACTGAACTAACCTTTACTTCCTCGCAGCGGTTGTACTTATCGGACGCTCGAGGAAAATCATGTATGGGGCTCATTCTTTCAAATATCCGAGCATCATGCCAAATTAATTTAGTGACGAATCTTTCAACCTTCAACTTGTATTACTCACTTCCATAACATCGAAAAAGTCATTTTTGAGTAAAATTCTCCTAAAAGATCATAAATCTCTCAATGGAGAAGCAGAGATATTACAACTTCTCGTTTCCTTCAGCTCCCTTTGACCAATGCTTATTTTTTCAAATACGTTATCTCATGGGCGCTCAGTAGGACTATGATTTATGGAAAACGCAAACTGTAAATTATTTTAAATGTCACAATGTAATTAATTTAAAATTGAATTTACAATATAAAATTAGAAAAAAAGTATGCTCGGAGTCCGTGAAATATCTTGACTAAGATCATACACCCAATCATAACTGATTTAGACAGCTAGAGTCAGTGTCAAATATAATAATGTTCTACAGTTTAGGAGAATTAGCTAGTCGTGTGTCAAGACGATGCGCAGTGGACAACTCCACCCATCTTGTAGTGGGGACAGACATCAACTCACTTTTACTCCGGGTTTTGTCGAGAAAAATCTGGTAGTGTAAAATCAATTATGTACATATTGACGTTAGGAAATATATTGCTGTCAGTTCAGGGAATGTTGTACGTGAAGAAACGCGTCCTTAAAAACATGTCGCAGTTTCCATATCCCTAACTATGATAGTGGAGTACGAGGTCTTTCCCGGTGAACGGCATGTATAAATTGTTCTCGGGTTTCCAACCGGATCAAAGAGATTATCAGTGAAGTTTCAATGGCTTGCTCTGCCATCATCTTCAGATTATATGATAGTAGAGTTTCGCCGGCCACTTGGAGGGGAAGTTCCTCCTCAAACGACAATACTTCCCTCTCCCTTCTTCTTTCCCTACTGTAGAAACTCACGCACTGTACTTAATGTGACATGACGCCACGTTTCGTACTTTCCCGCGTTGTCACTCCAACACTCATCGGCGACTAACGATGACACCGTCACGCTTCTGAATACAACACCAACCTTAATCAATTTATCCATTTTTCATAGTGCTTTGCTTTATTTCACAGCACTCCATTTAAAGACAATCACTTTCGAATATCCCTCTGATCTCCTGCCTCTACAATTGTCCACCAGCTCTCGTCCTAAATAAACAGTCTCCCTCCATTTTCACGTTGCCAACCTCCACACTTCACCCCCTTAACATTTTCTTTGGCGTAGTTTTTCCACGTCACATATATCTTTTTAAAAAATAATAAAATGTGCCAAGTTAAATAGAGTATAAGCTATTACTTTATAGTGACCTTACAATATTATAATGTATATATAATTGACATCACAATGCCACCAAATTTAACGTGAGTATGACGTCACTCAGAGCAGGTAGTTGACAACCTTTGTACTTCCGACACTAATGACCCAAAATATATGTGCAATATGGAAAATTCTTGAAAAATTTTCGTTTTGTCTAGAAATGTAATAAATACTTTTAGTCAACTGTATTCGAAGGTATATAAACACAATGAAATTTATTCACGAGAACAGTGACGATATGAGTTGTGATTGCTGTGTGACGTCACCATTAGTGGTTGTTGTGATCGTCCGCCGCTCTATTTCTTCCCACTCCTATCTCAGAATGTGCGAGAAGAGTTCCTGCTAAAGACTCATAAAAGTAAGTCCACGGTTCAAGCCGAGGCCATTAAATTGCTCCAGTGAAGTGGAGGTGTAGAAAGAGGAGGAACGCATGGGTTGTGCCCTTTTCTTCCTCACTTTAAAGAAGCCTTTGGTGAAGTTCTCTACCGCGGTAGTCTTGATAGACCAGAACAGAGCTAGGAAGACTCTCCGACGCCGCCGTCGCCACTTCCATTTCATTAAGAGATGGGCGAATTTAATGGGCGACACTAAAACACTGCATTGGAGAAGAGAAGGGAAGAGACGAGAGGCTGGTCCATTAAAACACAACAATAAATAGCTCATTAAAAGCTAGCTAGCTAGCTACCAGTGCTACCACCACCACAACTCTGCATTCAAATTAAACGCAACTACTACTCTCTCTCTCTCTCCGACTGGTTTAGCTTTAACGATCGATTAGCAATTTGCGGGCAAGAATAACGTTCGCATCAAATTACCGGAGGAGGAGGAGCGACGGTGCTGCCGCCGCCGCTGCTGAACCACCTTCCGCATCAATTTCATCTGTCCAATTTCCTCATCCAAGCAAGAGCTTTCTGCCTGATCCTCTTGCTCCTCCTCGTCTTCCCTCCTCCTCCTCCTGCGCAATCAACACGACACCTCCACCACTCCAGACTCCAGGCAGCACCGCACAAATTTTCCGCGCATAGTCAAGTGGCAAAAGAAACAACAAGGAAGCACATCTTAGATGAAGTGTTGGTTCAGCACCTTGTGCATATCATGACGTCATCACCTGAGTTGTCGTGTGAGTCACTGTCCGTTGACAACCAAAAGTGCGTACTTTCTTCCCCTTTAACACGTCAGTCTTTGTTATCAATTCAAATCAGTCCTACTGTGTCAAGACTAAACTGTGGGTAACAGGAACTGAGAACTAACGGAACGTGTAGCAGTATTTATTTACTTTCATTACTTTGATTCATCAACCTCGTGAGTTGTCTGTGAAGTATTTCTGACTGTACAGCTTTCGTTACGTCGGTAAGAGAGAATTTTTTTTGGTCATGTTCATAGAAATTATTAAGAGCTATGCGTGAAAAAATAAGACAAAACTTTTTAAATTATGTATACAACAACATTATAAACGCACTTCGCTCTAAAACGACAAAGGGTGAATATAATAATCACAGAAACAGCTTATAACCTGTCTCGATTCCACTCCATCAGACACTTAAAATTTCGATTTGCATCATACATCAGAAAATAATGAATTGAAACCTAGTACATAAGAAATGTTTTCTGCTGAATATCGACCTTGAATGCTATGAATTAAAGAATCGGGATGGAAAAATCTCGAGTAGGGTCGATTTCCGGTTCGGTCGAGGCTTTTCCATCCTTTAATATTTGGAAACCTCGAACGTTCTGTGTCCAAGAATGTTTCTTCATTCTAAATATGACTGGTTGGAAGAAAAGAAAAACAACGGAATCTTCTAGATTTGGATTTTTGAGGCTGTCATGAAAGAGCACAGGTTCTTTGGCGTTTGTAGGATTAATTAGACACTCTCATTTATCTTGCAGGGAAACGTATCGCTTTACAATTCTGTGATACTGGAAGTGCAATTCGCCTTTTGGAGCCCCCCGTTGGTTGGTCCTCAGTCCGGAGGAAGAACCACCCGCTACGGCTTTCAATTTACAACATTAATAATTTGAGCCGCCATCAAAGTGTGATGGCTTCTGCTGCTGCTGGTAGCAAGGCAGCGGGACGGGAAGTGGAGGGAAGGAGGAGGCGGCAGAGGACTCCCACCATATTGCCGGAAATTACTGTCAGTCGAGTTATGGCTCTCCCTCTATATTCCTTGATAGAATTAAGCCGGCTCTGGAATCGATAGCGGCGCTAACAACGACCTCGTTCAATATCGGTAATGACGCTCGTCCTCTTCTTCTCCCCGAGGGCGGGGACAGTGGACAGGAGGACCTCAAGTTTGGATCGACAAAGTGGTAAATATGAACTCAGGTGTCCAGGGGATTATGTCTTTCTGGTTGTGGTAACCGAGACACAAATATACCATGTGGTCGTGTGCTTGTGTCATCAACGAGCGCTGATTACTCAAGGTCCAGCATCTATGGGTGTGCATTGCTTCTGCACCATCATCACAGTGCCATACCACGGTATCTTGTCAGGAAAATCTTAAAAACTGACTTGTACTGTAAGGTTCAAGGAATGTTATCAGTATCGGTCAAAGACGTCAGAGGCAACAAGGCAACAGGCGAAGGAAGAATATGTTTAAATAATTATAAGAGGCATGATATTAAAATTTGCGCTTGCATGTGACGTCACGAGGTTTTCACCAGTGTGGTGACGACGTGCTGACTACCACAGTCACGTTAGTAATAACGAAGAGTAATTTGGCGGCGAAACGTTGAGAGCTGTCGGTTGGTTGTCGCGACGGCGGCCGTTAATGAAGCTCTGTGAGTCAGTGGACACTTGAGGGCGCGATTGTTTGCGAGTGACAATGGCGGGCCAATCATCGGGACCACGCCACGCACAAAGGTAAATCCCCCGCACAGACTGCCGTAATTGGCGAGGTCCTCCTCATTACGCCGCGCGCCCAATCAGCGCCTCGTTAGACGCTCAAGGGCCGACGCCGTAATGAAGCGTCTTGAGCTGTCCGTCTAATTGCCCGGGGCGTCGATCTGCCAGAGGGGCTAACGTCCGGCCGGCCTTCTCTTTAAACCAAGGCCTCCTTCATCTTCATCAAGCCACTGCGGACTCGGTTGCTTTCATCAAGTCCTTCTTTGACCAACTTTCCTCCACTTTGTCCCACGAATGAGATGATGGACCTTCTAGTTAGTGGCAGAGATGTGTTCTCGCTCACGTTTCGTCAGGTTTGCATGATTCGACTCTTTGCTAACGTATCGTATCAACAATTTGATTGCCATCTCGTAGCTAGTAGTTCGTATCTCACTTCAACTTTTGTTCAGCTAGAACCATTTACACGGGTGTATTCCATTAAACAGAGAATTGTGGTAGATAATTGTCTTAATATTTCGTTTGATCATTTACCAAACAGAGCTGTCTTCGGCTGCGGGTTACTCCACCTCATCACGGATTTCCATTAAATCTCCTTAGTCGAATCCCACATATCTCAAACGAACTTTGGAAGAGTTTCCGGTGATCTAATGTGAAACTTGGTGTGATACAGCCGCTTTTTTACCCCATTTACACAACACGACTAATATTTTAGCAACTCTGAAACCTAATATTTATCTGATTATTTTTATTAAAATGAAAATAACCTAGCACGTGCAACTTTTTGTGCTCTATTAAATGAAACTAATTTTTGAATATGTTCTATGGAAATATGTCACAGCTAATTCGGAAAGAAAATAGGCGCTCTAACAACATTAAAAATGTAACGTTAAATAACTCCAAACATAAGCAAGTTGTAAACAGGTCGTACCTCAAAGTATTTTTGTTTTCTAATTTATAATTTCAAGCTCATAGACCTTTGTATTAATCTACAAATTAAGTATAAAGTTGATGGCTTTTGTAATATGGCTAAAATATGGCATTTTCTACTCAATTTCACACAAAAATGTTTTTATAAATCGTTTCGAACGGATATCACTAGATATAGCATATTTTAAATCTCTTATAACAAGAAACGTTATTAACTAACTTGGATATAGAGCCGTGAAATGAGGCCCAAAACAGACATTGCCATGGAAACAGGTTATATTTCAACATATTATTCCTAAGTTTTAGGTTCATTCTTTTTTAACAATCACATGCTTAAGAATTATTAATATTATATTGCGTTGGTCCATGATGACATTGTGATTGACATCGTCATAGTTGGTTTCTTATTCAAGGCTCCAAATCCTTCAGTGATTGTCTGGTTTCCGAACCAATGTATCGTACATAGTTCCTAAACCAAAGTTCACATTTCAATTTTTCTAATAATTTCTTTGTAACATATTGCTATACTTGCAATCCTTCACAATGGATTCGAGACGAGACGAGATGATGTGACCTAAGGTTGCAAATAATGTGTTGCTCTGGAACTTTGGGCTTTTTAACCAATATCGCATGATCCCAAACAATCTTTTATATTTCGTTTTTTTGATGTAGTTTTCTTTTTTAACTTGCTGTGTGTCCTTTCCAGTGACTGACGTTTGCCTTCTCTTTCTCTGTGTGTTACAGATTCCGCGTGTGCGTGTGCTTTGTTTGGTTTTGTTGTTTTGTTGTTGTACGTCCCAAGTCAGAGTCTGATCTGGCGGCCGTCACAGAGACGCGGAGTCTGCTGGCTCATCTCCATGGATCCAATTCTCCCCGCTCACCTGCTATAGGTAAGACCTCCATTTCTTTCCTCGTGTGACCAAATCGGACAGGATATTAGGCGGTCTATACACGATATTTATAACACTGCTGTACATGCTCTAATTATTTTTCTTGGAGAGAAGAGCTTCAAATTTATTAGATGACATTTATAAAAGATATATATTCTGCGTGTCTTTGAATATTTCTGTGAGACGGGAGAGACAGTAAGTTTAGATCAGTACCTCTGTAGAAACGCATCTCAAAATAATACAAGTATCCTATTAGTTTACCAACCGTCCGTGAAATCACCCGTAGAGATTCTTGGAAGTTGCCGACTATCGCATCAATGTACGAAGAATTTGTTTTCTCGTGTACCGTGAACTGTGACAATTAAGGATAATTTAAATGGTTCATATCCGCCATACCGTGGTGTAATAGACGCTTCGACTCAGAACAGAAAGCTTTCATGTGTATACTGAGGGTTTCATTGGATTTGCCAACTTGCATGCGGCTATATGCGTGGATATATTTTTAGGGGTTGAGGGTGTCAGGTTGTGATTTATTTATTTTTCAACTCCAGCACCACCGCCAGTGTCAAATTTTGACGCCAGCAACCGGAAGTGTAATTGACGCATTCAACGAGGGTTGTATTTTCGGCTGTCGTTCCTCGCTTCTGCTGTTAATTACATGAACACGAGCAGAAGAGGGGCGAATTATTGGTGGTGCTATTATTGTCATTTTTCGTGTTCTGGGCGTACCTGGTATTTTCGGTGCGCCACCAACCCAAAGTTGATTGCGACTGAAAGCTTTCCCGCCACCTGAAACCTCGTTACAGACTTGCTGGAAGCTGCGTGATGGATGGACCGTGGCAAGGGCAATTACAGATAGCTTCCTTTATCTAATTGCACGCACCCCCTTCCTCTCCCTGCGTTTCGACGATAGCGCCGCCCTATCTTACCCCCAACCCCACAGCAATTACCCTATCAGTGCTGTCCGTGATAACCGGAAGCCACGCCACTCTCACGGACCCTGACCACTAAATATCGCAGATGGACGCGATTGGAGGATTCTCCTTCCTGAAAACGTCCAAACCGATAGTTATATCATTAAACCTGGCATGCTCACCGTATCAGCTGACATGACGTCACAGCAACTTGCCTACTGCGCAATTCATTTTGCGCATCCCATGTCACAACATTAATTACCTGATTTTATAAACAGTGTCGTTGTATAGTAAGTAAGAGCAAATTAGCTGGAAATACTACTTTTCCTAAGCTCTCGCGTTGCTTACTTTTTACCCATTTAAGTCTCAACATCGCAGAAACTTCCAGTCTACTGGTAATTCATTCATTTAACTTGGGAAACTTTTTAATGTAATCCAATTTCGACACTAATACCGAGCAGTTAATACGTAGAGCTCTAGAATTAATTCATGGAAGTCCAGATTATGTAGTCATTGGGTTGAGGAGAGTAAGTCCACGGATTCTAACGCTTATTCAATTTCGCAACCCACCGGTTCCGGGTTCAAATCCTGACATGGGTTTGGATGTTGGTGTCATCATGGTCACGGAGACTGGGATTAAGATTGCTGGAGAATCGATAAGCTGACCAAATTGGGAATGTGTCATGTAAGATGAATGTCCGCAGTCAAGGAGCTGCATGAGCTACAAGGCCAAGGAGGAAGAAGATTTGTACCACTTAGTACCTGGAGCAAGTCTCAGCTGTTTACTCTTCAACTTCTACTGGGGAAAACCCCGGCAGATACTACGAATTAATGAGCTTGTAAGTTTCCGTTTGACACAATGTTCTGTACTCCAGGCAACCAACTTTATAATAATCATAATGCTGCTGCTACGTTACGTCAGTATTGATCGTATGTAATTTACAAGTGAAGAAAAATGTAAATGTTTCTCATGAAGGGTTAGTTTATGAACGGAACAGCCTTGTTTGTCAGTACGTTTGTTATAATTTTGCATCATTTTCAACGTTTGGGACTTTATCAGGCAGATGTTAGCAGAATTGAGAAATTGATGGCCTTTACCCCATGATTCCTTCGACCGAAATGATGACTGATGAAGTCCCTAAACATAAGATGAAAATTGAAAAATATGATAAATTGTAATAAACATTCTGGCAATTAAGGCTGTTTCTCATGAATTTCAGAACATCATTACGCCGGGAAAAGTTTGTCTCTTATTCACAGCCACTGGTCCGAACAAAGTAGGCCCAATTCTCAGATTTTATTTCCTTCAACGCTTACAATCTTTGTAATCTTTTCATGTGTCTGTTTTTCTCTACGTTCATTCTATCACTTATTTTTTCCTTGATTGGAAAAACTGAACCATCGTCAAATATTATATCTGATGTAGATGGAGCAAGACAAGAGAACAGAGTAAGGAAAGTATTGAAGGCAAGGGAACGAGGCGGCACAGAGTAATCAGGGCCAACGGTTTAGAGGAACAGGCCAGCTCATTAATTAAGAAAACCGACCCGCCGCAGAACAACAGGATAAGCTTGCAATTCCTGGAGAAGGGGGAACGGAGGACGGAAATTGGACGACCGCGGCAGACCACGACTCAATTTGCAGCAACCACCAACATCGACAATCGGCATCGATTCTTTCGAAACGCAACGCTCGCTCGAGCCACTGAGGAATACTAATCCTACAAGACACATTCAGCATCTTACATTACTTTAGTCACCTTGTCGCTATACGTCATGAGGCCGCCAATTAATGCAAGGCATCGTCAAGATAAAGTAATATTGAATCACTATAGGCAACCTCACCGCATTTGTTCTATTTTCAAGTCTGTGTAATTACACGCTTCACGTCTTTTTCTCACTGCCATGTTGTTGCTATTGTTCTGGTATTCAGTCCTAAGACTCGTCTTGGGCAAGACTTTTCATTTCCGCGTAACTACCACATGCACCCTAATCTGCTTAGCGTATTCCATCCTTAGTTGCCCTCTTCTGTTCTTACCCCACACACTTCCCTCTACTGCTAATTTTACAAGACCCTCAGGTCTTAAACCGTGGCTTATTAATCTATCCCTTCACTTGGTCAACGTCCTCCATATTGTTCTCTCTTCCCCTTTTCTGTTTATAACTTCCTCGTTAGTGATTTTATCCACCCATCTCATTCTCCTATAACACCAAATTTCAAAAGCTTCTATTCTTTTCCTTCCCGCATCTGCTATCGTCCACGTTTCGCACCCATATAATGTGACACTCCGTACGAACATTTTTTGCAACAACTTCCTAATATTCACACTTATATTACCAGTAAGTAAATTTCTCTTTTCCCAGATAGCCTTCCTTGCCTGTGCTATCCTACTCTTTATGTGTAGCAGAATTTCTTAACTTCCGTCGAAAAATCCTTTCCCAATCTAACACCATTTGTTATTATAATTTTTCCCATACTGCATTCCATTACATTGGTTTTCCCTCTATTAATCTTCATATTGAACTCTTGCTCCAGGACCACGTTCATGCAATTTATTATGGTTTCCAAGTCTTTTTCTGACTCCCCTATTACTACAATATCATTGGCAAGGCGTAGGGTTTTTTCTCCTTGTAGTATGATTCCTTTTGCATATTACAGTTTAACTTTCTTTATCGCCTGTTCTATATATAAGTTAAACAGCATGGGCGACAGACTGCATCGTTGTCTTACTACTTTCTTGATTACGGCATTTCCTTTCCTTACTGCTGCCTGTCCTCTGTAGAGCTTATGTACTGTCATATTTATCTAATATTTGCTTTTTCATTCCTTCTTCCGTTTATTCTCTGGCCTTTGTTGCTCATGAAACGAAGTGATCGCTGTTTTAACTCTCCGTTTCAGTTATTGACTGCATTTTATTCTATATAATATTTTTGATTTTTTGGCCAAACGTCTTTCTCGACTGTTACAGAACATAATCCTGATGCCAGATGATCAGAGAGAAGATATTATGAAATCCAGCTGTCACAACTGTCCACTGAGATTATTATTTTCTTACGTCTTCTCGTTCCTTTTCCGTGTCTAATTAGCCTTTGCCCATTGGCTTCGCTTGACAGACAAGAAGGTAGGGAGGCTTCTCATTAGGAGAAGAACTCGTTAGCAACGAAAACAAGGACAACCAGGCAGGCACACACAAACACACACGAGGGAGAGAGACACACACACACACAGGGAAGGGGCGGTGAGAGGAATTTTCAAATCATTGCTCCGATATACAAGTAAACAATGTTCTGGAAATAAGAAATAAGACCTTCCCAGTCCATCAGAGTTTGGTCATTATTGCGAAGTCCGCTCAACGCGATGAACACATGAGATGCGAGAAAATACTTGAAGAATATGTTGGGCCATCGTGACAGTAGTTCAACTTGTTCAAAACGAAGTTTTACCTCAGGATCTTTTGTATCATGATGATTTCTCTGATCCACGGCTGTTGACTCGTGGGCACTATTTCCTGTAATGGTCAAGACAGGACGAGCAAGAAGTCACGGAGACCATCGTTGTTCTATTCAAGTCATAAGACTTATGTCCAACAGTCGAAATGACCCATTTCTATGGAGACAAAAATAGTAACTTGGTTTGAAGAAAGAAAATGGCCGAAGCGACGTGCAAATGACTGAAGTTTCTTTGAGATTAGATGTGACTTGCAAGTCTGCACTGCCGATACGAGAGGAAGGGTAGCGATCTCAAACTGTTTTCCATTGTGGGGAATAGCGTGTACACGTATCGACGTCGTCGTGTGAGGAATGTTGCGGCGGCGGCACCTGGCTTAGGCTTCCTTGGGGCGACGCCAGAGCTCATTAGGTGTTCGCAGCAATTACTGGCCCTCTGGTATTTATACCGTCACCATTACTCACGGTCGCTAACAAGACGTCTCCTCCGCCGACGCGACGGCCAGTTAAAATTCCCAGGCCTCGCTTCGCCTCGACTACGCTAGCCTCACGTCGGGGCGCCATCGGTCAGCGGTAGCTCTCGTTAATCCTAATCCCATCCTATGCTATTAAAGGGGACAGGCAGTAATGTGGATCACCTTTGTTAGAAGAGTAACGTCCATGTTCATAAAAAATGTATGTTTTGTCCTTGTGGTCAAGAGTGAGACAGAGTTGTAATTACTGGTCGGTACAAAAGTGATGTTGCTGTAGAGGAGCAAACTGAGTGAAGACACAGAGAGATATATTCCACCTTACTACAAGCCTTTTTATCCTTCAGACTTCATATCTCTTCAACGTCCCTGTTCTTCCTTCCTTTCAGCAGGTATTTTGTTTTGAAACCTGTTAACCTGGAAACCAAATAATGGGTTGAAAAAAGTCTTGGTAATATTACTTCATTTGAATTAACGACAAATATTGACTATATCGCGAGATTTCGGAGCTAATTTACTCAATAATTCGAATATTTTATCTAATTGAAACAATCACCTGTCTCAGAGTTAACACAACAAAAGCCACAACTTAAAAGTTTTAGTGTAACATAAGAAAGTTATTATATATTTAAGTATCAATGGGGTCATCTTTTAAGTTTTATTACAAACATTTTTATTTTTCCCGTATTTTAGTAACATGACACTTGTTGGTTGGAACATTAATAAAATGGGTTTTTAATGTTACGGTTTACTTTATTTCCCGTAAGTGCTTTTGAATATTTAACTTGTACATAAAAACTGACACCGGATTAAGGGAAAATACCCGCTGTTATATTATTATCGAATTTTAAAGGAAAATATCGCCAATTATAGTCAGAACAATTTACACTTTTACCAAAGGCTGTACTGACTTTATTTTCTCCTTCCAAGAAAATCTAAATGATTTGTTTCCTAAGAAACATCTTTTTTGTCTTATTAGGACAGAAAATGACTCGGTCCGAATTGTAAGCTAACTAGAAAGTAATTTTGAATAGAATTCAATGTTTTAAAATATTTATATGTAAAATTTCAATTCTTTGTCACGATTGTTTGAACTGAAAATTTTGTATGATTGCAATGCGATATTTTAAGCAAGTCAATTTTAATATCATAAATTAAAATTATCCAACATTTTAATTTTAAATCAATATATTGGTAATAAGTCAGAAAACAGTAATTTACCAAATTTTAATATTGTAATATTTTTTACATTGATGGCTGTCCGTGGTTTCACCCAAATATAAATATGAAATATTGGTAAAATATAGTTTAACATCTGTTTAAATAAATAAAAATATGACGCCACTCCTCTTTATGTAACGGGGAAAACAGAGGGCCATTTTAATTTTTGACGTCGGACACACATTTCTTTTTTGTAATTGTTTACTATTCTTAAGATTGTACTTAGTACATTATATATTAAAATATTTGGATTATGATTAGAAAGTTATGGCACACTTTTTTCGAGAGTGACATTCATTCTCGTTCTGGCTTCTCTTCTTTGATGGCATAGGAAGGGATAGATACGTTAAGCTCGCGTTTTCCAAACTCTATCACAACATGAAGTAAACATGCCTGACGTGTATTTATTCCTTTTTTTATAATTTAACTAGCGTAGACTTTATTTGGTCGTGGAACAGATAACATATAAGTGAAGATCTAAGTTCAATTATCATGTTTTATTATTATTATTAGATCCACGTGGTAAAATATAACTAAAATTGAATCTCTCCCGTCATACAGAAAAAATAAGCTCGTTTGCAAAGCTGACAGAAAAAATTAATTCACGGAAGTCAGTCTTGTCCAAGAATTAATTACGATTACATGATATTGAAGAAGAACGGAATTCCTGTCTACTGCAGTATTTTACAGTGTGCAGCTGGAATAGGGGAGTTATGGGGAATATTATAGCGTATCACTTGTGTAGAGGAAGGTGAGTGAGTGTCCAAGTTTTTTTGACCACGTGTTTGCCTTTGGCGCGTAATGGACAACTACGAAAAATAGAGCAAGATGGCGCCGTCGTGTTGGTTTGGTTCATTTGCAGGCTAAGGCAGCGTGTGAGAGAGTCGGCAGACGAAGTGCAATTACTGACGGCCGGGTAGGGACCAGCCTCGTTATAAGGGTGTTCCCAATTAGGCATCAGTAGCGTCGGTGCGAGGAGGGGGTGGGATAGATAACTAGACAGGGAGGGCTAATTAGCGCCGCGCAGTAATCCGACACTGCCGCCCCCCGATAATGTATCACTCCGCCTACGCCGCCGCAATTGTCCCGTACTGAAATACCATATTCATCTCTCTCACGCACACACTTATCCTGCGACAGCATTCCATCAAATACTTCATTTGCGACAGAATTAGACCTCAAAATAAACGGGAGTTTATTATTTTTCTAACCAAGTTGTTGCCATTATTATTATCCTAACCCTTTAGTAGGAGAGCAACTGCACTCAATGCGGGAAAGTCTCGTGACGCCATCACGTTGTATAGCCTGAAACGGCAGTATTGCATAAAAGTTGGAATAATGATTCATTAAAAATTTCTACCATCGACACGGACACATACCTGACGGGAAGTAGACCAGGATAGTGTACGAGCGGTGTGAGAATTTTCCGTACTTATCATTTAATCGAGTTTCTTAGCCTTCTGGACTAAGCTCCGATAGAAATCATTTCTTCTCTTCCTCAAATTAATATTTTTATTCAAGAAAATTGGCTGGGTTCCTTTGGAGTAAAAAAAGGGGAGGGGAGGGTGATCCTGAAACAGACAACTCCCCTTTAATAACATAGGAAAGGAATTGAAAAGGGGGATGCGGAAGGTAAAGCAAGGTACCAAAGGGTTGACTAGGGCTCCCGGGGCGTACTTTAAGGGTCCGATGTTTCATCTAAAAGAAAAGGAGGGAAAACCCTACATCAATTAGGTCAGGCTTTAAAATTATCAGTATCATTTTTATAATTTATTCGGATAAAGAAACACTCGCAAGAAGGTTTCATCTTGAAAGGCTATCAAGTAAAAATCCGACAAGTTAACGTGTATGGGGTGTTGACCTAGACATTGAAAAAATAAAGTTGAAAATAAAATAAGTATAAAGGAAAGAAAAATATTAAGAAAACTCGTTGGTACCGTGAATTAAAAGGAAGAATACAGAAATCCTGATACTGTATAAAGAACCAGATGTGGTAAAGAAGACAATTCAGATGGACAGGACACTTTCACGTATTTATAGAGAAACCACAAGGACGCAGAAGTAGAGGCGTGTCACGGAAAATGTGGCTGGATAATGTGAAGGAAGGCCTCTGAGGTTGGCCGGGGAAGGAAGTAGATCGGGAAGTATAGGCTTATGTAGTAAGAGGACCAAGATCCTAAAGAAGAGAGAGAAAACTCAATATCAGCGAGTATCCAGGGGGAAGAGACGAGAATAGTCATAACTTCACGTGAAAACATGTAAAATCTTCTTTAAGGGAGGTTTGCTTCGTTTAATTGGTCATTACGTCACTCGCCTGTGTGATGATGTCAGTAGCTGACGTCATGAAAGATATCGGAGACTTCAATATACAACAAAATGACACTGTTTCTGTACTTTTTTCGGACTCGTAGAATCTTCAACAGTAACACTAATTTTCCTTGGGAAACAAAAAATTAATATTCAGACAAAATTCAATCGAATTATATTTCAATATTATCGTTATTATTATTTTTGATTCTTTCAAGAAATTTGTAATCGTATTATATGCTCCAGAGTCTTTTCCCCAACACTTTCTTAGCGTTGCTTGAATTTTATGATAGCTCAAAGGTTCAAACCTTGATTGATTAGAGAATGATGGTTTCTGCGCCCATTCTAACCGTTCTTCTACTTCGTCTTGTCTTGATTATAAGACGAGTTTCGCAGCTACATGACCATGTGCAGTTTAGACCCAACATCGTCTAGAACACGTTTATGGTTTTACCACTTAAACTAATCGCTCTCACTTAGAAATTCTCTGTAACGTTTAGTGTGCTGAAAAATCGGCCGTGTTCTTTTGGTTGTTTTTTGTTCGATCTTGTATATCATAACCTTTCCTTGACCGTCAGTGAGGACCAGTACTGGAGAGATCGCTTTCTATCCGCCCTGTTCTTTTCCTGTCAGCAGAACCGGGACCTGAATCCTATGAATGGATCTGAAAGGGGTGAAGAAAGGGAAGGGAAGGGGTAATGTAATGCAATGTAATGTCTGGTGGTGGCGGTGGCTAGTCGGAGGATTCCATCCGCCATTGTCCGGATGTCACACATGGGGATTAATAGTCTCGGTGCGTGCAGAAAGAAGAAGCGTGGTTGTCAGATAAAAGGGTGGGGGATCGTCTCCATAATTAAGGGGGGCTCTTCCCCTTTAGGGTCGACGTCTTCAAAAGAGAAGGAAGGCAAGGCAGGCAGCTGGCCAGACCTGTATAATCACTTAATCACAAAACAAACGGGCTAGGAGCATTATCATGTAGATCCTCTTCTCGAAGGGTTTCTTTCGCATTTGCAGACTCGTTCTCACGAAGCCAACAACGACTGCAGCAGCAGCAGCTCGCAGGTAAGGGGTGGTTGGTTGCTTCTTACCGACTCATCGCTCATGGTCTCTTTACTAGTAATCCCATAACAGTCAAGGCAGACATTACTTTCTAAAGCTACAGAATTGCGAAAGATTTTCCATTTACCCAAAAGAAGTACTTCTGAGTTGGAAATGATGTGAACAGGCCTTTCGTAAGTTTTCTATTATATTTAGAACAATTTGTGTTAATGTTGTGGTTGACTCAGCGTTTGTGCGGTTTCATGGTCCACGAAGATTCTGCTTAACTAGGAATGGTTCTTCATTTTTTAGAGCTGAAAAAATGTAGTTGCTTAATTTACACAACTCCTACGCGTTTTTCTATCTTTAATCAGATTCTTTTCTTGAATAAATTGGATCTGTTACTTGTTTTAGGTTGAAATGTAACTTGAAAATAAATTCATAAAAATAACAGCATCCATTTTGAGGATTACTATCCGTTTTATTTGTACGAACCGTAGTCATATGGCCCATTAAAATTTCAAAATGAATGTATTTTACTGGAAAGATCCAAATTCCTCGTCGTTTGTCTATGTTTGAAAAATAGAGCTTTGTCGATGGTTTCAAATACCAGAAAAGTTATTTTTCGTTGTAAATCACTTGTGTTGGCAGAAACTTGTTCCGTAAATTATTACGGCCTCTTCCTATATTTCTTAAGTTTCCAACAGTGCGTTTCCTGTAAAAAAAATAACTATTACTTTTGGGAGAATTCTTTTAATTTTTTCAAGAAGTGTCCGCCAGTAAGATTTTATATTTGATATTTTTGGGGGCTCGTAAATTCCTTCTAGTTTAAAAGTAAACTTTTGGTGACAATAGTAATTTCATTAACTGTTTTTACTAGAGGATCTGGAATCTCCTCCTCTGTTTTCCTCGTGAATTTCAATTTTAATGACGGGATATCTGGCCACTTCTCATATTTACAGTTCTTGATTTTTACAAGATTACTGCGGCCTTCATTAATCCTAAGTCTACGATGTTAAGAGAGAGAGAGATTAACGGAATCGTAAGATGGCTGTAGAGTCGTTTAGTTTTTGGAGTAAGGTAAGAAAGATGGCCTTTACAGTGTTGCCCTTCAAAGGTCGCCCTTGTCAGTCTAGAGAACAGACAGACAGCTACTTACCGGCTGCATCGTCCTTGTGTCCTAAGAAATCCATTCCTCCTACAGGAAGAAACAAAGAAAATAACAAGATCTAGACAGGAGTCCGGCCTAGAATCCATCCTAGGTTAGTCTCAATAAGCGCTTTCACATCAATTAATAAAGGTGTTAATTTATTTCGCTTTTTCTGGCGTAACACATTTTGTTCTCTGATTTTGGCGATTTGTGAACTTCTAATAGGACTAGTTGAGGAGAGACGATTGCAGGGGGATCTTAAATGCAAATCACTGTCATCCTTACCAAGTGGTCCTCACTTGATAACAACAGCCAATAAACGCCTTCTCTCATCCGGTTGGAACCTCGGTGTTTACTCACGCAATACATACAACAAGTAGATCTATGGTAGAACTCGAAAACGAAGAATGTTTCCCGATAGTGACATATCAGACAATATTAAGGATTCAAATCTCTACGCAGAGAAAACATAATTTTCCAATTTCAAACCCAATTCACCTAGGAAATTGTACCATGATTTGTACCTTTTTTAAATAAACAATAATCAATAATATACATAAATATCGTTAATGATTTACAAAGGATCATTCAGCGTAATGTGTCACATTAATCTATATAAAGACGACAAATTATATTTATTTGTGTAATGACTATATTCAAAATATGAACAAAAATATTCTTTTACAACAAATAAAGCAAAATGACAATTATTTTATAGAAACCTTCAATTTTGTCTCTAAAATTTAAAACCCAAGAAGGATTCTATTACATTATTATATAGTTCATAATCGCTCATAACAAATTTTATATTCGTCGAAGAATATTACAGAAAAATCTTTAATATAAAAATTAGTTTTGTTGTGCTGGTGGCCTGATGCAACCCTATCTTGTACAAGCCTTTTAATTTCCGCATAACTACCACACCCTCCATAATCTGATTAGCGTATACCATCCTTGGCCTCCATCTTCCGTTCTTACCCCACACACCTCCGTCTAAAGTTAATTTTACAACACCCTCATGACTCTGTGTGTCATCGTTATCCATTATTATCTCTTCCCCTATTCTGATTAGGATTTCCTGGTTAGTTACTCAATCCACCCGTCTGATTTTCAGCATTCGCCAATAGCGCCACATTTTGAGGCTTCAATTCTTTTCCTTTCTGCAATTCATACCATCCACGTTTGGCACTTATTAGAACACTCCATTAGAACATTTTAGCATTGATTTGCTAATATTAATACTTACATTACCTGTAAGTAAATTCCTCTATTTTACAAAAGCCTGTGCTATTCTACGCTTTATGTCTACTATACTTCTACCATCCCTAGTTATTATGCTGGCCAAGTTGCAGAATTCCTTAGCCTCCTTCCGAATATCCCTTCCCAATCTAGCACCCTTTTTTATTCCACTATTTCCCATACTACACTCCATTACCTTGGTTTTCCTCTATAAATCCTAATGTACTCTTCCTCTAGGAGCTCGTTCATGCCATTTATTATGGTTTCCAAGTCTTCTTCTGATTCCCCTAATACTACAATATCATCGGTAAACCGTAGGGTTTTTTATTTCTTCTCCTTGCAGTATGATTTTAAGTTTCTTCATTGCCTGTACTATATATACGTTAAACAGCATGGGCGACAGGCTGCATTCTTGTTTCTTAATGGATCAGGATGGAACCTTCTTATGCTAATCGGTAATCGAATCCAGAACCTCCCATTAGTCCGGTCTGCTCTTTAACACTCGGAATCTGGTGTTGACTAGTTTACGTAACTCATTATAGAGTACTAGGGGGAGGTCGAGATTTCATTAGCTGACTTTACTTCAACGTTCATAGCCCTTAAGGCACAGCTTTAATGAAAGCATTCGTCCTATTCTTAAGTGAATTATGTCAATGACGTGATCATCTTTCTCCCAGTGGTATCTGGAAGTGAAATGTTTCTCTTGTGATTCAGATGTATTCAAAGAACTTTGCATCTTCGCTTCAAACGTCGTCATAGGATCTCCCAATTGTGCAAACTTCTCAATTCTAGATTGAGATATGGTTAAGTTCAAAAAAATCTCTCTTCCGAAATAAAAGTTAAGTCTGGATTGTGCCAGAAATAAATATTACAACTTGCCGCAGCCTTCTGGCAACTGAATAAACAGACGTAGTATGAAGCAACTGATGTATTAACACTCTTAATAACATTTCGTACGAGTCTTTTCTCACGAGGTCACACGAATTCTGATGCCATATGCTCCACGTTATCCGATCCTAACAGATCCATGTCACGGAGGATTTGAAGGAAAGCAAGGGTGAATGAGGTGGTGAAAGTTAACCAAGTGAGTGATGGACGAAATTAGCGCGATGGCGCTTGTGTTTCGTGTGCTGTGAGGGGGAGACATGGAATTGTGGAGAGATAATCCACCCACGCAGGGGCAAGCAGACGACGCAGGACATTTGACGTGGCGGGACCAGGAAGCTGGGATTTGCCCGAATGACGACTGAAATATTTGTCACCAGGTAATCCTCTTATCACGAGACTGGCGCGCGGACACGCGCACGTAACAGACAGACAGACAGACAGCTGCAGAGAGAGGGCGACACAAAGTATTATTTAAAGGTGCGGGCGTGTGTGGTTTACGTGCCGGGGATTCCCTAATTGTCAGTCGAGTTGACACGGACTTTGCACGAGGAAGAATTAACTCTCCCACCACCCGCTTTATTTGTCAAAGAGAGACGAATTTTATGCCCAGGTAATGCTACACATGGAAAAAACTCTACTCAAAATTTCTGAGGTTTTGTTATTCAAATTTATTTTTGCTCCTCAATTCCTGCTAACAGGACATGCATTACAGTGCTATCAGTTATTTTTAGGTTAGGAACACAAACATTTGTACAGCAATCTTGGTTACCAAAATTTTGCATATTTAATCAGTTGTTTTGTTTACTCTAAAAGTTTTGCGACATCTTTGAAACCCCTTACATGTTAAAATAGTGCTTCCGTGCTTCTCAACCCGAGTGATAATTCACAAGAGTCCGGTTCCGATGTCAGTGACGTCACCTATCGCGCCGTAATTATTTTTTTACTCACTATTGATCCACTTACCAGTTGACAGATAATGGAGGAAATAAAACTTTAGAACTGTGCGAACGTAACGTCATCCTTTCAGTCTGTCTTTATAAATACACTATAAATCGAACGTAACACTGTTGTAGAGGGTTCCTCACTTCATCTCAGTGTCGTAGCTGTGACGACATCCAGTTAGAGTTATTTCCTTATTTTTTTCCATTTTTTAATGGTATTCAGTCCTAAGACTGGTCTGTTGCAATCCTCCTTGCTATTCTATATTCCGCAAGCCTTTTCCTTTCCCCATAACTACCACATCTTCCCTAATCTGTTTTGCGTATTCCATCCTCAACCTCCCTCTTCTATTCTAACCCCACGCACTTCCCACTAATGCTAATTTTACAAGATCTTCAAGTCTTAAAACGTGACCTATTAATCTATCCCTTCTATTGGTCAAAGTCCTTCGTATTGTACGCTCTTTCCCTATCCTGCTTAGGACTTCCTTGTTAGTTACTCTAGCCACCCATCTGAATTTCAGCTTTCTCCTCTAGCAACACATTTCAAAGGCTTCTATTCTTTTCCTTTCTGCAACTACTGCCGCCCACGTTTCACATCCATGTAACGTCTCAATCCAAACGAACATTTTTAGATAATGATTTCCTAATATTCACACTTATATTCCACTTTTACGCGAAAGCCTTCCTTGCCTGCGCCATCCTTCTCTAACTATTATGTTGCCCAAGTATCAGAATTCCTTATCCTCCTTCAAAATATCTCTTCGCAAACTAAAACTTTTTGTTATTCCACTTGTTCCCATACTACACTCCATTTCCTTGGTTTCCCTCTATTAATCCTCATGTTGTTCACTTCATCCAAGTTCATTCCATTTATTATGGTTTCCAAGTCTTCTTCTGCATACCCTAGTACTACAATATCATCGGCAAAGCTTACGGTTTTTATTTCTTCTTCTTGCAGTGTGATTCCCTTTCCGTATTCGTTTCTAACTTTCTTCACCGCCTGTTCTATATATAAGTTAAACAACATGGGCGACCGACTGCATCCTTGTCTTTCTTTTGATTATTTCTACTTTCTTTCCTTGATTTTCAATTCTAATTACTGCTGATTACCTTCTGTAGAGGTTATATATCAGCCTTCTTTCCCGATATTTTATTCCTGTGCTCTTCGAAATCTTCAATAGTGTGTTCCAGTTCACATTATAAAACGCGTTTTCTAAATCTTCAAATGCCCTGAACGTAAGCCTGTTATTTCTTATCCTGTCTTCTAAAATTAGCCGCAGAGTCTTTTGTCCTACAGTCTTCCTAAAACCAAACAGATCTTCTCCTAACTCTAATTCTATTTGTCGTTCCAGCCGCTTATATACTATTTTAGTTAATGTTTCGTAGGCATGAGATAGTAAACTACTTCTCTCATCATTGTATTGGGGTTTTTCTGTGTGGTCGCAGCATTTCGTCCTCCACGCCCCTGGGCAAGTTTAGCTGGCAGCTGGCCGACTGCTCCTATAGGAACATCTGACAACCCACGGTCAAATCAGGGGGACATTTATTTATGTTTCCGAACTCAGTACGAGTTGACTGCATGTAACACACTTGACGAGTAAGTTAATTAATTCTCTATGTACCTATAAGTGATTAAATATAGGTCTTCGCGGACAGGAGAGTGGCGCCGCAACAGTTGAAAATCATTTCAGTTTGAAGGCTCTTGTTTTTCCTGTCCCCCACTCGATTCCTTCATTCCTTTGCCACCGTTTTCACCAATAACGCGAGGCTTTTATTTTGCGGCCTTTCTCTCGTATTAGAGCATATTAATACAGGGAGAGAAAAAGCGGGAGTGCACTCTCTTTTTTTTTCGCCGCCGCCGCCGGGTTCTGCTTTATTTACAAGCGAGTTGCTTGTGTCGCCCTAATTGGGGGGAACACACCACTCAAATTGCTTGTATCTGTTAAAGCCGAGCCTTCCATTAGGAGCCATTAATGGATTGAGTGGCGACCAATTATAAAAATCGGGTTAGCCTCTTGGCTCAGGCCAGGCTGGAGAGAGAAAAACCTCTCAGTCTATCTCTCTCTCCCTCTCTCACTCTCTCTCTCACTGCTCAGTGCAGTTGAGTGTCTGTCAGAAAACGACCTTAACAGTGCGGGATTAAAATCGAGTGTAATGCTTTTATTGCGTGACGCAGAAATAGTTAAGAGAGAAAGAGTGAGGGGGAAGGCTTGATTTCCTCTTACCTTTGGAGTGTACTGCCGCGCTACTTACTTTCTCTTGTTTTCGTGTTACCCTCCTACAAATATAATCGGTGATTAATCCGGGAAGAAAGAAACACCTCTCCTTGCTGTACAATTTCAGTCAAGATAATAAGAATCTGAAATCATTCGCATGTTTTTATTTTCTTGTATTTACTTAATTTCATTTTATTACTAAAATTTTAAAAATATTTAGTTTTGGTTTTCATGTTAATAAAGAATGTTAAAAATTGCACACTTCATACCCATGTATTATTGTAGTTAAACGTTTTATAGGAGTATGTTGGAAGTCTATAGGCTTGCTGCTACGTCACAGCCTACAACGTCAATAAGCGATTATAAAAAAACTTCTTAATATAATATATTTTGCGTAAGCCTTCGGTATTTATGTTTTTTTGTCGAATATTTTTATACAGTAAAATTTACATATCCCAACATACAGTGTCATGAAAAGATACACCATCAAATACTACTGTTTATTTTTTTATGTTTAATAGTGTTTGTTAATTTTTTTTCCGCAGAGATAATTATATTTCTACGGAATCTTACACATATAAATAAAGTTGTAGTAGCTGTAACTATTATCAGTATTAGTTTTTTGTCTTAATAAGACTCTAAAGCGCACCTCACATACAGTCCTATGCTCTACTACTACTACCAGGATTGTTAAAAAGTAACTAACGATATTTATTCTAAAGAATGTTATAAATCTATTTTCCGGACACCTCAAACTACTTGTACGCATAATCATTCAGGCACTTGTCGTAACGGTTTGCCTTTGTCAACGAAAGATACCACCACTTCTTGTTTCGCATCATCACATTCGTTGAATTGTTTCCAGCAATGAATATCTTCAGAAGAAGAAACAGATAAAAATCGTTTGGACAATAAGGAGGTTGTCGCCATGCGATTACGTCTTGAGTTTATACGGCGGCGTGTGTCCGGGTGTTGCCATGAATCAAAATGATTCCACGTCTTTTGTTCTGTGACGCACGACGGTTCGTACTGTCTTGCATAAAACGTCTTTGTTGATTGTCTACTTCCTGGCAAGAATCAAACCAACAAAACACCTTTCTATCCTAGGCATATTCTTGTCAGTGGATAACGATTTCTTATTCACGGCGATGTTGAGTCAGTAATGATATCAGAACTCACACAATTGCCGATGAAATTTTTATGTTATAACATTTCCTGCATTCAATAACCGAAGCACAGTTCCGACACAATCGCTGGGTTGTTCAATTGTCTTGAACGTTTTTCAACGCTTTTAACAAAAGGAAAACTACGCTTCACATTTGCGTCTGGCTTTGTAATGAAAGGAGGATATCATGCTGCGTGCCCAAATTCTCAACTGCAGCGGTTAAATATTCAAACACTACTATGTAATTTTCTGTCAATAAGATACCTGTCTTTATCGTTTAAATGTGTTTAGTTTCACTATTAAGAACCTATGTTGAAAATTTATTTGAGGAACAATTAACGAATGTGAATAACAAATACATATGAAGAATTAACGACCCGTATAACAGACTTATACACAACATTTTGAAATTCTTTTTAACATAAAGTAGACGTTTGCTGAAGAGGACCGCATTGGATGGTCAAAACGTCTCCTTTATGTTTAAAAATATTTAAACTTTTTGTTAACGTCTGTTATACGTGTCGTTAATTTCCACGTGAAAGTATAGTATAGTATGGAAGAAATAGTAGGATGGTACAGGCAAGGAAGGATTTCGCAAAAAAAGGAGAATTTACTTTAGGGTAATATAATAAGAATATTAGAAAATCAATGCTAAAAATGTTCGTATGGAGTGTTGCGTTATTGGGTTCAAAACGTGGACGATAGGAGTTTCTGACAGAAACAGAATAGAATCTTTCAAAATGTGGTGCTATAGGAGAATCCTGAAAATCAAATTGGTGGATAGGGTAACTTACCAGGAAGTTCTAAGTATAATAGGGGAAGAGAGAACAATATGGGGGGACTTTGAGAAATATAAGGAGTAGATTAATAGGCCACGTTTTGAGACATGAGGGTCTTGTAAAATTAGAATTAGAGGGAAGTGTGTGGGAGGCAGATTCTATGTTGCCCTACTATAAAGATCTGCAGGACAAATCCAAACATGAAAGATAAAATATCGTTTGGGCCTAATAATGACTTTGAAACATTATAGTGTTATTATATGTTAAGACTCGTAAAGGAAAGGCCGTGTCAGATCATATTATTGCCACGTGACAAAGTGCAGATGTCGCCGCGGGTTCGAGTGACTGATGTCCGGAGACCGAGACACCATTATTATTATTATTATTTTCATCGCTGTCAGAAATTTTTCCTCTTCCCTCTCTTCCAGGCCTTGTCATGGAGACTGTTTCCCCACAATTAGTTTTACCTGTCACGGTCACGTTTGCTTTTATTCCATACACACATGCACACACAACGTGCGCGTGCCTCCGCACTTATGCACGGCTCATTCATCTCTCCATCTCTCTCTGTGTACGTGAGAGTGTGCAACAGCTGCTTCCCTTCCTCAAACAAAGGCAAAAAGAGGAAATGAGAAGAAAAGAAATGGCTGTGAGCACCTGCCGTCATTGAGGATCCTACGGATGTTGTTGACGAAGATGCATTAGGAGCAATAGCAGCATCTGGTGATGTAGAATACCCATACGAATAAATTCTATTTTCGATCCATACACAGACAGCGATTATCACCAATCTACTCGCTTAAACATTAGTTGGAATCTTCTAAAATATTTCAACGCAGAACTAAACTATAGCTATGCAATATTTGTGATTTTGTCGCGAGTAACGTATTCATAAATCTGATGCAGTTTAAAGTCAAGGCGCAGAAATTTCATGACAATTTTATGATGAGGTTGTGTTTCTGGTATTCAGTCCTAAGACTGGTCTTTTGCAACCCTCCATGGGAACCTATCTTGCACCAATCTTTTCATTTATGCATAATTAGCACATGCCACATCCTCCCTCAGCTACTTAGCATACTCCATCCTTGGCCTCCCTCTTATGTTCTTACCCCACACACGTTTGTCTAATGCTAATTTTACAAGACCCGCATGCCTCTTATTCTATCCCTTCTCTTGCTCAACTTCCTCCATATTGTTCTCTCTTCCCCTTTTCTGTTTAAAACTTCCTCGTTAGTGATTTTATCCACCCATCTCATTCTCCTATAGCACCACATTTCAAATGCTTCTATCGTCCACGTCTCGCACTCATATAACGCCACGCTCCATATGAACATTTTTAGCAAAGATTTCCTAATATTCATACTTATATTACCCGTAAGTAAATGCCTCTTTTTCTCGAAATCCTTTCTTGCCTGTGCTATCCTACACTTTATGTCTTCTGTACTTCTAACGTCCCTAGTTATTACGCTTTCCAAGTAGCAGAATTCCTTAACATCCGTCAAAATATCCCTTCCCAATCTAACATTCTTTGTTATTTCACTGTTTCCCATACTACATTCCATTTCGTTAGTTTTCCCTCTATTAATCCTTATATTGAACTCTTGAGCCCGTTCATGCCATTTACCTCTTGCTGAGATATGGAATCGAATTGACCGTATATTTTTTTAGTTTATAATCAGTGTTGAATTTCCTTTAACTGATGAACAATAACACTATTATCCAATTTGTAAGAACATTACTGCGCCTTACACTATACACCTGCATGGCTGGAATGTAGTAGGAGTTGCCTAGCTGTCAGGCGCAATGTGGAGTGTAACGACTCTCCACTTACACTTATTGATCCGGTAACCGCTATTAACTCTACTCAATATGTCAGCATAATATTCAAAACAGATGTTGTATACTGGTTGTTTTTTAACACTATTAAGACATTTAGATCATTCCCTCCTGATTATATACTGTAGCATTCAAACAATATTTTAATCTTTGCTGTTAATTAGCATAGTGGAGGTAAGGTTGAGGTAGCAGTGGTGCCTGTGGTTCTGTTTCTCTTCTTTCTTTCTTTCTGAGAACGAGAGTGAGTGTTGTGTTGTGGCGTTGGCAAGCGCCTGCGCCGAGATAGTGTATTGACTACAGGATAAAACTCATTCGCTCTAAAAGCATTTGAGTGCCTTTCTATCCGCTCACTCAGATTCAGAATGAATACGTCTGTCTCGCTCCTACTAAAAGCACCGCGTCTTTTCCTCCGCACGGCGGAGCGGAGTGAGTGAGTGAGGGTGGGGTAAGAGGGGGCGGGGGGGAGATGGGTTCGCTTTCCTTTCACGCCGAGCTCCGGCGCCGCGACGTCGTCCTCGTCCTCCTCCACAACAGGTGAATTATCCCCCTCCTCAAACCACACTGCCCCAAAGGAAGAAAAACTACTTGGCGGTATGACGTCATGATCAGGCTAATCACAGCAGCTCTCATCACACCGATTATCACGAAAGTCGAGACCGTCCCACACACTTTGTCAGATGCCGATCGCGGCCTGCAAATAAATTTTCTGGTGAATAAAAGAAAATATAACCAATATTATCTAAAGTTTCTTTTATTACTTGATAATCACTCGTCTGGTCTTTATTCAATTCAACGTGACCATGTCTCAGTATCATAACTGATGAGTTGACATGTGTTAGGAAATTAGTTTTCAGAACTGGTAACAATAATCTATGATAGGAAATCGACAGAAATAGATTCCCTTTGAGTAGAGTCATTTAATGTTTTTTTGCGGCCGTATTATTTATTGATTTAGAGTTGTCAGTCAGTGGCAAGGCGAGAGACTGGTTGTGTTTCTGCGAGTGACCGTTTCTCTCTCGCGGGAGCCGTAAGACGACGCTGCCAACTTTCCGGAGTGGGAATCAATGTGAAGGAACGGAAAGGAGGGAAGGAAAGAGAGACGCTGGCTGCCACGACGACGATATTGAAGTTTTTATTGCACGTGGGCTGTAAAACCTTTTTCCTCTTTCCTGTTCCTCCAAGCTGAGAACCTCGAGACCAGATTGTGTGTGCGTGTGTTGAGTTTTGCATGGACGCGACTGTACACACACGCGCGCGCTCGCGCTCGGGGCGGCGGCTGTTGTAAATTATGGCAACGCCGCCCCCACCACCGGTGCTGCTACTGTCCGCTGTCACTGCGTCTGTGTGTACACAGAGGAATTTAATTACCTAATTAGAGTAATTAGTCAGCATAACTTGAACCTGCGTCGACGCGAATAGGAGAACGAAAGGAGACAGACACTGGGAGAACCGAGAAAACAAGGCAATTTGTCGTCTTTAAGAATGCGTCGGCCGTTTCGTGTCTGGGAAAACGCGCGCAATATCCGTCAAGGAAATTAATTTCCAACTATTTATAGTTAATAAAAATATTTAGACCATTTATCTTATTTGAATCGATTTATTCCGATTGACTTATGTGCAGTCCAAGGACATTTTAGGAAGTTAATAATTTTTTATGATGATCCTTGTTTCAAAATCAAGAAAAAAAAAGTTATCAGTTCTCCGTGGTTTCGAGAGAAAGCTTGTATTAACTGCTGCTACTCACGTTCGTAGTTTCTGCGTTTCAGAATTAAAAATTACGAGGAAAATCAGGGGTCACTAGAAAGATGGGATTGTTATGTTTAAATTTGAATTATGTTATTCGTAATAAGACAAATATACAACACCAGGTACTGTTGAAAGATCCTTCATTTCTAACGAAAGAAAAATCATATATATATATATATATATATATATTACAAGAAGGAATGTAAGCAACAGAATAATATTTATAGGATTATAAAGTGGGACAGACAAATAATTAATTTTTCAGGTGGTATATATGCTGAGAAATGAATACCACCTGACTGCAATAACAGCATCAAAATGGAGCCAAACTGAGATAGGTCGACGTGTATACCATGCCACAGTTGAAATTCAATAGACCTTGTGGCCAGGAAGGTCACGACAGTACGGGCAACATGCGGTCGTGAATTGTCCTTCTTAAACGTAGCGTTACAATATGGTCGTAACAGAACAGGAATGTACCGTCTTCTATTCAAAGTGCCTCCATGAAGACAAGAGATGTCCCCAATGGTATTTCATCATACCCAATCTCCTGATAAGGGGGGCTTCCATGACTGTGTGCGTTATCCTAGATGCCGCCAAACCGTACGCGTTCGTAATGATGTTAGGATCATCCATTTTCACAACATTCCTTTCCGTCATGTGGCGTCAAGGATAGCAGAGCCATTGTCGTCGTGTTTAAAATCCATGCTGCCTGAAAACGGCGTCGAACTGTTCGTACAGACACTTGTCCACTTCCTTACGAAGCCTTTTCTTGACTGAGAGTTCGTGACGTTACTGTACGATCCCTTAAGGCCATGTGGATAAGATGTCTGTTTTCTCAACAGTCAGTGATTAGGGTCGCCGAGTACGTGTAACTGTATTGAACCCGTATATTCCATATTCTGCAGTCAGTAATTGGATAATAACCTGCTAGAGTACAAATACTGAGGTACGATAAACCGCAATACCGGAGATTTTAATTCTTCCTCAATCAAAGTCCAGCGTGTCGGTAGGTATTTTTGTTTATTAAACGAGACATAACATTACGTACATTCTAAATGAAAATAACCCTTCCTCTTTTGCCCTTATGCGTTGATAAGCTTATCATATCATATCACAGCATTTATTGTATCAGTCATGCAAGTTTCACTTGTAGTGTGCGACCTTCCATTTTAATAACATGATCATAGCTGTAATAGAATAGAGGTGTTAACTAAGCTACAGGGCGCCTTTGAAGTAAACAAGGACGTTTATCGATCAAAAGTAAATTCCTGAGCCTTCACTCTATTTGAACCGATTCTTGAGAAAAGGCAGTCATTGACATTAAATTTGAAATCCAGATGTACACTCGTCCATTTATATTCGTGTCTCTGGGATCTCGCCTAGGTTTGTTTACAAGACTGTGAGCTCTGTTGTCCCAGTGGGCCTTTGTGCTTTCCTCCTCGTGTTGTTTTTTCTCCTTCTCTCACTCTCTCTCTCTCTCTCTCTTTTCGTTTGACACTAATGGCCCGCTCACGCATCTGGTAGCTTCGTCGTCTTAATGCGTGACGCAGCTCCATTAAGGTCTCACTCAGCGACATCATCTCTCTCTGCTCTCAGTCTCTCGCTCTTTCTATCTGTTAGTCTCCCATGAGGAACTATAACCCACAGTAACAGCTTGGAAAAATTGTTCTTAAGGCCACTCGGGCTCATAGTGACCTTATTTTCATTCAGAAACAAAAATTTACATTTTTTAAAAATCACGTAGGTGTTTCGCTTCTCTTTATATCTCTCAAAATCTTGGAAGGAAGCAAGAAGCAAAGGGCTGACCGATATATACAACCTCCAACTTCTCTTCATTACCATACCATAAAAATTCGTTAGTAAGAGAGAAAATTAAATGAAGAGGTAAATAACCCGAACACGTCCTTGTATCTGTACTAATTAGAAATATTTAATTTTTTTCAGTTCAGGCTTGTTCATCAAATTCTCTGACATGCATAAGACCTCTTAAGGCTAATACTCTTTTATGTAACACGTGATATTCACACGTCTGGAGAGGGGAATCTTCAGCACTTCATTCCTGGCAGTATATATTCTGAAGAAAATGGAATATTTAACTATCACAGACCGGTAGTTTTTAAGTATCTTTATATATTATGTTTCAGTGCTTTTTGTATACCACTTTCAAGAATTACCCCCACCACCTCGAGGCCACGTGGTAAGCTCGCCCTCTCTCTTTCCCGAACGTGGCGCCACTCGAAATGTATGTCGTTAAAGCGAATTATTCCGGCAGAGCGATTCCACAAAACACGGGCTCGCTTCTCTATCTATCTCCCCCCACCCTCTCTCACTCTCTCTCTCTCTGTATGTCTCCATAATTAGTTAAAAGCGGATAACACCGGTGACGTCATTTAGGCAATTATTTCGTCCTAATACACGCGAAAACGCTTTAAAAGTGTAATTACTAAAAGTCATTACGAGAGTGGGCACCAAAGCTGCCGCATAATGGTTTTATGCATAGCCAGAGCCTCTCTTTCGGTCCGGAAAAAAAAATATATGCGTATGTGCATGTGTGTGCAAGTGGCCCCGCGTTAATGGAAGTAATGTTTTTTAAAATGTCATTTTTCGTGTGTGGCTTGCCGTTTTTTACAGAAAAAATCGCGAAACAGGGATGGATGGCTTACAATTGAGACGAATTAAAGCGGCGACGCGTGTCCCGTCAATTACCCTAATTAGTTAGCTGGGTTTTCTCTCCCCCCAACCACCTCACTCTATCTCTCTCTCCGTATGTCTCTCTGATTCCATTTCAGTCCGTAGAAGTGTCCCTCTCAGTCTTTCCCTTTTTCGGAGGTTAAATTTAATACTTGAATGTATTAAGTAATTTTCTCATTTGTATTGGGGAATAAAATAGTGCCTCCGGGATCCTCGTCGTTTCATTACAGACGACATTCAAATTGAAATAAGATGTTAACTCATTTGGTGGAATAATCCGTTCACGACTGTTACCAATGAGCAACAACCGCAGAATAGGGTAAGAAGGTCGCACACAACCAATATTGGGAATATTAGCCTCGTCTTGACAAAACCCTTCTCTCCTTGGTTTCGAACCGCGGGATATTCACTCTCCTATTACAAATTATGCCGTACCTTTCAGTGATATTTTCTGTGTTGAGTATTGATTATGCCATTTTCAGAACAGTCAAGTTGACGGTCATCAACGTTGTAACAACGTCCCTAAGATTGTTATGTGGGATTAATTAACTAAGGATTTCTTGCTATAGTTTAAGGGCCCTTCCCGGCATGTGATAAATGCGATACAAAAGAAACTCTACAGTAGTTTTCACCAGGTTAGGTCAGACTCGTTAGTACCCTACCCACGTGTGTCCGATGACTTGGCTGTGGCGTTTACAGCAGGCGACTTTTCCGATGGAAACAGAGAATAACTCTTGAGTATGACATACCTGTCTCGGTATAAGGGAACCTTAATTTAATGACTCTGATTAAAAGTTAAATATACCTACCGTTCTTATCGTGTTTATGTCTTCTTATTGTGTTTATAACGTGTTCCTTTAGACAGCGAAGAAGATATGCAATGAATGAAGTATTGAGAGACAAATTCCATAATAGCATTACACAAAAATCATTGTTTTTCGAAAGAATAAAGGGAAAAGTTAACACTAAATCTGACAGAACAGATAAAGTGGAAGAATTTAAAAAATGAGCTGTAAAATTACACGTGATGGCAGAACTAGAAAAGATTTAGTGAATGGAATCAGCCAGACCAAGAATGAATTTAGCAAGAACAAAAATCTGTTAACTTTGAATAATGTCAACTTAGATTCGAGAAAAAATATTAAAGAGATACGTTTGAATGCCAGCGAAGCATGGTAATTGAAAATCAAAAAAAGAAGAGACTATTAGGTTGTCTAATGCGATACTATAGGAGAATTTAAAACATAAATTTAAAGAAGGAATTAGAAGAACACATAAAGAGGCTCTAGAAGCAAATAAAAAATAATGTGAGCTTACAAATTGGCATCTGGGATTAATTAGGGGTAATTAACTTAAAAAGTTGACGGAAAGCTTTGCAGAGGAAGACCACGTTTATTAAATATAAACGGAAAGCTTTGCTGAGGAAGAACACGTTTATTACATATAAACAACATATATTTAAAACAGAATGTATGAATTGTGTTTCCTATTGTCAACTCAAGAGGAAAGCAGAGACGCGTCAGGAATGGAGAACTGCGTCCAACCAGCTAAACGGCTCTAAACCAAAGAAGAAAACCAGAACACTTATCAAACAATTAACGCCATTAAGAAACATTCGTCATATTTACTTTTATTCGTTACTGAATCGATCTGTAATATTAACACAAGCAGCGGAATATTCCGCTCTTTCCTCGTAAACATTAATATTGTTGGAATCAATCACAGATTATTCCGCTTACATGTCAAAAAATTTCTAGTCAATAACGGGATGGAAACTCTGTCAGCTCTTATTACTTTTTGTATTACTTTGATTCTGTCACCGGTATCTGCTCTCTTTCAGTATCGGTCCTCGTCAATAGCTTCCATTCCGTTAATGAGTGAAGACAATCCAGCCAGGATTGTGTGCGATTTCCTTTTGTTAGTTACTTTTGTCGGGCCACGTTGGCCGTCCTGCCAGGACTCAGGTTAACGAACGTCTGCAGCAGTTTAGTTTTGCTTAGTTTATCCCGCGAATTAGCATACAAGGCTCGGGCTCCGAAAAGAGGAACTCGGGAAGTAAATTTGATTCCTCGGAATTAAAACTGTCGCTTTTTCTCTCGCACGAATTGAAAAATCCCCCCGCCTTGCTACGGAGTTCAAAATGCAAATGTCGTCGTAGTCTTCCGCGCTCAGCCACACGCAAACACAAAAAAAAAAGAACGGAGAAAGAAACACTGTCGACTTCTGTATCTCCTTACCTGTGGGAAGATGCTATTCCTTCCAAGGTAAAGCGGCAGCCAATGTGGCCTTTGTTTGTGTTAATCTCGCATTTGTTGAAATGTCCGAGTATTTGAACGTTGTTATATATCTGCGCAGATTGCCTTGGTTAAGGAAGCGATGATGTGTAAGTTCCTGTAAAATCGGTCCTCCAGGTGATTAAACGGTTTTCAGAGTCAGATAAACGGATATAAATCTCGACCATCAGAAAAAGAAATAGAAACCCAGGTCCCGTGAGCGTCGCTCCTGTGTGTAAAGCCAATAGTGATTGATTATCGTCATCGTTTGTGTTGTTAGTCTCTGTTCTCAGAAAAAGTCTAGATAATGTGGCCGAAGTATATGAGAAAATATTATGAATTGTTAAACATTTCATTTCAAGGTTCCTTGACCTCGTTCCTTTTTCCGATTCGTTTACAGTTATCTATGATCCACGCCTGAGAATAATTTACACATTCTATTTCCATTAAAGTAATTATTAATTAATAATTCAAGACTTTAATTATATCACCTTTGCGGGTCCTCGAAGAATTTATTTCAATAAGTAAGTTAAAAGTACAGATAAAGGAAGGCTGTCGCGAAAAAGAGAAATTTACTTACGGGTAATATAAGTGTGAATATTAGGAAATCGTTGCTAAAAATGTTCGTATGGAGCGTGACGTTACGTGGGTGCGAAACGTGGACGATAGGAGCTACAGGAAAGGAAAAGAATAGAAGCCTTTGAAATGTGGTGCTGTAGGCGAATGCTGAAAATTAGATGGGTGGATAGAATAACTAACGAGGAAGTCCTAAGCAGGATAGGGGAAAAGCGAACAATATGGAGGACGTTGACAAGGAGAAGGGATAGATTAATAGGCCACGTTTTAGGGCACGAGGGTTTTGTAAAATTAGCAGTAGAGGGAAGTGTGTGGGGCAAGTATAGAATACGCTAAGCGGATTAGGGTGGATGTGGGATGTGATAGTTATGCGTAAATGAATATTTGCGTATCCATCATGAAACAAACGACTTCTAGACAAAAAAAACACTACAAAATAGTCAAAAGAAGAGATCAAATGATCCTATCGAGAGTAAGAACCGGACAAACAAAGTTTTCACATCTCTACATCATAACAAAAGATCCCCCACCGATTTGTGATCAGTGCAATATAAAGATCACAGTTGAACACCTGTTGAAGTACTGTCCAAAATTTGAAGAAGAGAGGATAGAAGTTGTAAAAGAAAATGATCTTAACCAGCTTACAAAAGGAAAAAAGGTACAAGAAAAATTAATAAATTTCTTTTAAGAAAACTATTTATACCAGGAAATGTAAACTTTTAGTATATATTATTTTAGATACATTTAAGGTTAGCTCTGAAAATATGAATGTTAAGTAAAAATGTACAAAATTGCCAATTTAAAGTAAAAAAATGTAACGGATATTGTAATTTCGTATAAGTCGCTAATGACTTTTTTGTTTATGCGACTATAAATAAATTAATAAAAAATTAAAAATAATATTTGCGCAAGAGAGGTTAGCATAGAGGGTTGCATCAGACCAGTCACAAGACTGAATACCACTACAACAACACTTCATTGATCAGAAACAAGTGTAACTGTGTAATTTACATAATATCTCAGGTCAAAGTGACGCTATTAGCGGTGATGTATTATATTAATTGCGAACCTCTGTTCAATAAAGCTCATTTCTTATCCAAAGAGCGAGTAAGCACGTGTCGAGTGTAGTTAATGTCTCTGACCCCGAGTTGTAATATTTGCGGAGATTAAATAGATTGGAGCCGAATAGCGCGCGTTAACAGAGAGGAAAAGGGGCCTTGACTTATGACGCGGTTTATAAGAGTGTCAAAGGGAGGGAGAGAGTTTTGAAACAGTTCGACTATTAAAAGTCTCTTTGAAAAGGGGAGGGGAGGGGAGGAGATGGGGTGGCGCATGGCCTTCTTCCTGCATTGCTCCAATTCCGCGAGTATTTTTCATCTCGCTTTTTAATAACAGTGGCGAGTAATGGTAGCAGGAGAGGAGAGGCGGGAGAGAAAAAAAATTTTGCCGTTAATTTAGGTTTGAATCTGAGCTCTCGTGCTTGTCTAGAAATTAAAGGGCTCTCTTTCTCTCTCTCTCCCCCTCTCTCCATCCTTCCTTCCTGACTGCGGCGTTATTAAAACTTATAGGGTTGGCCAAGTTATGTGTAATATACGTCGACGTTAGATCGTCCCGCGTTTATGACAGGAGTGGGGAAAGGGAAGAGGCGGGGGTGAGACGGGGAATAAGGGAGTGAGGCACCTCACGCGATTTAAAAACCACAACCTCGTCCTCCGTGAAAGGAAACCTAAGGCGGAAAATCGCAGTCATCCCAAGTAGCCTCGTCTTGTGCTTCAACGGGCAATACTTCATTCATATACAGCTCTGTAATGTATACTAACAGATAGAATATACAGGCGAAGTGAATCTAAGGAGCGCAAAGAGGAAGAGACTTCTTTAAGGACATATCTTCAAAAACAAACATGAGACATATAGGAAACATGTGTAAGTAGAGGGCAGGGAGATGTAATGAAAGTCAAAGCGTTAATTGTCTCTCTCTCTTTCTTTGCCTGGTCGTATTTGCCTCTCAGTTGATGGTGCCTGTCCTGTAAGTGAACCGCTATGGTGACACAGACCGCGGAGATTTAAGTCTGCCGCGAGTCAGAGACGGAGACCCCCGGGAGAATAGACAAATGGATTGGAGGCATGAGATACACTCATGACATCCTGTAATAGCTACGTTGTTTGTGGTTATTCAATTGTGTGGAAGTTATTGCAATAATTGTAGTACTTTTAGAAACAATGCGATGATTCAGTAAATACAGTTTTATACATATTGTAAGTATTTTGAAAGAATGACGACTAAAGTATCTACGGATATACCATGGTGGCAGTTTGACAATTATTTAAACAAATTCTGTCGATTCTGTATGTCTCACTTGTTGACTCTACCTTTATGCCCCTAAACTCTTGTAATCACTGCTCAATCAGTCCGTATCTGTATTTCTCCCATCCTTTAGATTTTAGAGTTAACGCGGATTATTTTTGCAGCATATTCATATCACCGTAGTAGTATCGCAAGTCTGGAATAGGTCGACGTAATTAAGTACACAACCTCGTTATGGAAAAAGCGAGCGGGCGGGCCTTGCTTGGGTCTTCGCCATTCGTCTCCCCTGCAAAGCACCACCCTCTCCCCTCCTCCCCTGAAAACTACCAAAGCTATTTTCTGACAAGACCTTTTATTTTTCTCTTGTGTGCGCCTCGGAGAAGTTTAGGGGATAAACCGCGCGGAAAATTGTCAATTTTGTTTCAGCCGTGTGACACCGAGTGTGTGTTCGGATCAAGTGGCACAGGAGTCGATACCGACCCCCTCCACTCCAACCCTCGCCACGGTAAATAAAGTGGATAGGGAGAGAAAAAATACTCTCCCACTTTCCTCCCAGGTAACAAGGAGAAGTAGGCGGGGAGGAAAAACATACACTCACACGCAGCAGTCATTGACACGTAATTGAAATCAATAGAGTCGCTCATTTTCACCCCCGCCCATCCCCAAAGCCTGTTGACACGGCTCATTGATTCTTTCTCTCTCTACGAGAAACCTACTTTACGAAATAAAATTCTTCAGCTGCCTATCGTTCGTATTTTCGGAACCTGATAGAGGGAAAAAGAAAAGAAATAAGTCTATTCACGCATTATACGCAATATAAATTTATGAGCTGAAACATTTATATGTTTAGTGACAGTGTTTTCGCGTTAATGGAAAGACAATATTATGCCGAGCATAATAATAACTTCTGTGAGGCTAATATTTTTGTTTTGTGTTGACTAATTTTAAACAAATGTTCTGGGTATTTAAAATTAATTAAGAAGTTCCTGTAAGCTGTTGTGTCTAAAGTACCTCACGGAAGAACACCAAAAGAAGCAGCAGAGTACGGACAACAAACAAGCAGCCGTTAACGTTACCGCAAGTACGAGACTTTTAATTATCTCTGAAAGTTCCGTCGTTGTTACGGAATTTCTGAGAGTAAGTCCTGGCTCAATCATTTCAATAAACCGGTTACCGTACTCATAAAGATTGCATATGAGACCATAAAGAAATCATTTCCTTTATTGTCACAAACTTGTTTCCTCCTAAGGGATTTTTTTAGAATATCTCAGAATAATAGCAAGTTAAACTTGGCTTCAAAATATAAGAAGAAAACTTCAGTTGAAAATACGAAGGAGAGATTTTCTTCAAGACAAAAAATGCAGTTGTGTGGTTTACATCAAGTTAGAGGCAAACATTTGGGTCGAAAACCGTTTACAATCGTTGTCATATCAAGGACACAAATCGATGACGTGGCACTGTTTTATTTATTTCACAATCGCCTGAAAATTAATAATAATAATAGTATTGTACATTATTAAATAATATAAATACTCCTTAAGCCTATTTGATAAAAAATTTAATATTGCGTTTTTATGTGAACGTCATCAGTTGTGTATTTAATTTTAAATGAAATCAACGGATTAATTCATGCAAAAATTTAGGTGTGTATCTCTTGATTTGAATAAATAAAATATACATCTGTGGAGGTTCCAGATTGGAGGAACTAAACGTTGTGTTACTTCATTTTAGTAAAATTATTTTCTGACAAATATGCTAATTGACTCATTTAAATACTTTACACAATTGTAAATGATACTGAAAATTCATAATATTTAAGAGCCAATAAGTCAGATTATAATTAATCAATTACAAGGAAAAATTAATTGCTCATTATTTTGAGAAAAATTCTAATGTCACAATCCGTGGAGATCGTGAGGCGTGTGCTACAATTATAATGAAACAAAGTTATACGTAGAAGTAGGCCAAAGAGCTTATTTGAGAATGCAGTTATAATTGTTTCTGATATTATTTCTATTAGTTTCGACTTAAAAAGATGAAACAATTAGAAAAAAGTATTCAAAGGGACCGAAATAAGACATAACAAGTGGCTACATTCGTGATGTTTGATGCATTTTCTCTCAACCAAAGAAAAACGAAATTACAACTTTTAAAAAGGGTACGTTGCATAGATTAAAGACTGCAGGAAAAATACTTGCAATGTTCTGCGAAAAATGAGGGGAAACAGCTTTGAATTGAAGTCCTCAACGAGCTGAAGAATGTTTCTGAAGCCCAAGAGAGTTAAGAAGTGCAATCGCGCCGCTTGGACAAACAACTTACTCCTAATTATTTCTTTGTAGAGTACAAATTTCTGTAAAACGAATCGTTTCGATCTATGAAATGTTTCCGTCGTAGCTTTTTTGCTGTATCTATCTCCTGGTCCCTTGAGGCCATAATTGCAGATAGGAGGAGGAGGAGGAACGGCGGTAGCTTCTTCGTCGTGGCCACATTAATTCCTCTGATTGCGAAGGCCATTACGGGGGTCCGCAAGAATTCTGGCCGACTAACGACCCGGATAACAGGCCAACTTTTCCGTCTTCAGGCGAAGAAGCAGCAGCTTCACTACCCTCCCCACAACTGCACTGCACCAATTATTATTCTCATCCCGCCTCTTCTTCCCCTGGAAAACTCACTCATCACTGTCCCTTCGGGATATATCTGTAGAAATTCTTCCCGCCGAAATTTTCATCAGCGTGATAATCCGACGATGTGCTCGTGGTCGTGGCAAGTGGCACGTTAACTCCCCTTTAGCTTTATCCTCAGACTGCTTACTTTACACCAAATCTGACTCACCTAATTTTCGTTGAAGTAAAATACAATTTGTAACCTGTCCGGATTATGTTAGTATACAGGATCGAGAATTTTATAGTGGAAACATTTTTTTACCTCAGCTAGAACACAGCGCATTTCCCCATTCACTTAAGACATGCAACTCTTCGACAAACCTCCCTTCCTTTCATCTAAGTTTGTCCTATTAGTTTCTAAGATCTGTGTGCATGAGTTCGATAGCCATCTTGTTTCGATGACAGCACAATTAGATTACGAATCGTCCGTCGTCAAATATGGGGGAATAACTTTAATTTATAAGCTGATTAAAATCATGTTTACATTTTATGCCCATGGATGTCATCTGTCTTTGTTACGCAAACCGAAACATCATAAAATTTCTTAGTCTAAGTGACAAATGTAGAACTCAATTGAGGGCGTCTGCTGAATTTTTGCGTCTCCGGCGACTGTTTCTAGAGTTATTGATACATTCAGACGATCATTGGCCTGAAAGTTTGTCGGCCACGTTTGGAACCCTTTAATTCATGACTTATGAAATAACGACACACCCTGAATAAACTCATTAAAATTCAAGTGTAACACCGTCAAAATAATGGAAATTTTTTAAAATTATTTAGCCACCGCGCCAAATACTGAAGTTGTCTCAAGGTGAAACCTGTATGTAACCATAGCATACACAATACAAAACACAATGTGGCTATGGAAATAAAAACCCAAAAGTGGCTCTTTGATGAAATATAGTTTATTATGAAGTAAACTATCATATAAATAGAGTATTATTGTAGTTACAACAATTTTTGTGCGGTCCTCGAGATGACGCATGAAACAAGTTTTGGTTTCTGATAGGCAAAACCCAATATGGCCATTTTGTTCTATGAGTCTCATTCCTTGTGGTAAAATAAGAAACCCTTCAAGTTTTAACATATTCATTACTTCATCAAAACAGTTTTACAGGCGGATGAATTACTCATAACTTTACTAATACACTTAAGTACTAATTTTCTTCCTTGAATGAAGATCTACGAGTCCAGCAACTACTGTCACAGGGAAATATTTTAAATTTATTCCTGCTCCATGTAGTAGCTTCTGTTAAAAATAAGATATGCTTCACGTCTGGTTTATCTATTAAGAGAAATTAATGACAACGACCTTTAACAGACAAAGGCTTTTTATTCCACATTAATGTTAACCGACGTTTATGTTCCTATTTGTACTCTCTTAAAAGTTAACAATTCTTTTCTCAAACAAATATAGTATATTAAGAACTCAAAGAAAGGGCTTGACAAGCAGTTCACACGCTAACATTGACTCTTACTTCCGAGGCACAACGTGGTACAAATTCAGTGTCTGCGTTCCACGTTGTGCCTCGGAAGGAATAGTCAATGCCAGGGTGAGAACTGATTGATTTAATTTATTTGAGAATAGAATTGTTAATCTTGAACAGGGTACAAAAAGGTGCCGAAACGTCGGTTTACATGAATATGTAATAAAAAGCATTCGTCTGTTAAAGGTAATTTTCATTAATTTCGCTTAAAAATAAAGGAATTAAGTATGGAACATGTAAAAAGCTGAATTAACAATTTGAAATAAAAATTTTGTATTATTTTTGGACTAATTTCGTGAAACAGATTCCGCTGGCAGGCTTTTCCGAAATATTCCATATGAGTATTTCAATTTTTTAAACTTATTAATTTGATAAAAAGCGATGTATTGTACATAAACATATTCAAGACATTATCAGGATTTTTTCGAAAGAAAAGACCTTGTTATTTGAAAATATTCCTTGTAATAAACAAAACACAAAAAGTTTCTATAAATAATTATATTTTCAGTTTGACAGATCCCATCGAAAGGAAAATGAATTCCCCGTGTTCCTTATGTATTACAGAATGTTATGTGTTGTTCTGCTTATAAACCAAAATAAAACTAGAGACAAATAAAGAGAAAGGCGGGGAAATAACTATGAACACTGAAAACTACTACCTAATTGTAACTGTAGTGACCTCAGAGCCATTCCTTAGGTTTAAAGAAAGGTTTCTTTGTAAATTTGTTGCTGATTAAGAGGACGAGGAACGTCATGGCATTAAGAAAGCAATTTTCCAAATATCTTAAGCACATTGATATGCTTATTAATTTGCGACCTGATTAGGGAGAGACTAGTCCGTAGTTGGTACGAGTGGCGGGAAAATTCAAATTCTCAGGATATAGAAGAGTCTCCTCAGTGAAGGAAGCGACGGATGACTGCTGAAGTCACGTTAATATTAATACGTAATGAGCGTGAACGCAGCTGGAGGTTCCGCAATTACGCAAAAGGGGTTAGGGGGATTGTATGTTGAGGGTTGGATTTCAAGGACTTGTTATTTTGTAGACAAGTGCTACGGGATTTATAACATGTCGTGCAGAATTAAGGAGCTGGCTGGCTGGCTGGCCCCTCGGCAAATTGGATGCAAAAGTGTTAGCTTCCAGGTCTAACGAATCGTAGGGCCGCCCTTAACAAGCTCGTCAAGGGAGCGTACAGTCGCGCCACAGCGGAAATGCAACACAAACTCCGGCCCGGCTGCTGGACTCTGCGAGGCGGGGAAAGAAACGGGCGCACGAGTCTGTGACTCGAGAAATGCGAAGGAGGTCAATCTGATGACCTCAGAGCCAAGCCACGGGTGGGAAGTGTGCAGAAATGCAGCGCCAGAGAAGTCTTTACAACAGTCGTCCTACACAACGAACGAGAAGAAAAAAATTAACCTATCAAAGAGGATAGAAGGATCTTCCTCAGAGAGAAAAAGATACACATATTAAATTTAACTTCCCCAGGACTGTTAGATAATGTACATCAGGACAGTAAACAACTTCCCTAAGGTAAGGCCATTACAGGATTATGTTGCCGCCACAGCTCAATACCGTGAGGGGGCGTACAACACCGACCACTGCAAACGTCAACACTTCATTTCCAGGCTACCGTCTCATTTCAGTGTCATTGATTTTAGTATTGCTAACGTGAGGGACAATATGAGAGGTTCTGGGCAACGGTTGACGATTTAACATATACTTTTCCACTACCTGTACCCGGGAACGACAATTCCTAATATATCTAAGGATCTCATTTAGAGATCGCGGTTTGAAAACAAATTATTATTCAATATTCTTCCCGATCGATGCGAAAAATGTATATCCATTTAAATGTAATCAGAGGTCATACGGCATCTAAAAAAACACTATTTGTATTTATTGTTAGTCTATAATTGGGCGCAAGTCCGGTGGCAGATACAAAATAAAATTGCTTAAACATAAATACTCCTAATCTAAAAAATAATAATAATCAGAGTCCTTTAAAATTTCTATAAACCTGGAAGAAAAAAGAGAAAAACTACAAGAATTATATTAACTTAACACTTCACTTTGACTTAATCATTTAAATTGTGGTATGAATTTATATCATTCAAAATAACCACTTCACGTCACACGTTTTTTGAGAGTTGTCCTGAATTTATTTTCCTGAAGAGGATTTCCTCCAAACACTCCCACAGATAAATTATTCCAGTCGTTGGTGGAATGAGGATTTGCCAATATCTGTTTTATGCTTTCTACATTTTACTTTGCATTGATGATCCCATCTACCTACATAACTGGGCTTTTTGCATTTTGGAGCTAATTCAAATCCATGGTTTTTGTTCCATATAAGCTTTGAATAGCAAATGCAGCCTTGCTTTCTTTTTTATAGCAATCGAGCTGCCATGTTTTCTATTTTTATCAACAATTCCGTACTTAAAGTTTTTTAAGTGATAGTTACATATTTAGAAATGAACGCCCGAGCGTGTTACATGTGAACGATGTTGATGATGGTAAATACGGTTCGAACCGTAGGGGCACAAGGTCTCTGAGAAACGCAGAGAGAGAGAGAGAGCGAGAGAGAGTTGGGAGTCAACAGATATTTGGAATGGAGGCAGAGAAGGGGAACGGGTGGTGGTAATGCCATTGCATTAATCATCCTCTAGTTCCTAATTAGCCTCCCCTGTCGCGGCTATTTGTTCTGCGTGTGTACTCTGCCTAGTTCAATTCATTATCTCCAAAACCCTCGGCCCATAACTGCGTTGATTCGAGGTGGGTAAATATGGCCCCCGTTCCTTCCCTATCTCTCTCAACATTTATATTCACCCCTTACTCCCCACCATCCATGTCATACTATGATATTATTTCGGCACATTCATCCTTAGTTGTTAATTCCTCATAATTGAGAATAATTTCCTACCGACTTCTTTTTGATTCACCAAGAACAGGATCAAAATTTGTGTGTCTCTTTTTCCCGCAAATCAGGATGTTGAATAATATTCCTCTCCAACCCAAACGCTTTTCCATTCCATTAAGTTATACTTTGGTTCCTATATCAATTTTTGTGAGTTGGAACTGAACACCCCTTCATTTTCCTTGAACGTGGTGTCATCGTACCATTTTACAGAAGAAACACAATTCGTGAATCCTGATATTTTTCAGATATGATAACAAATATGTCAAAGGGATAATGAGAGAGGAGGTCTTCAAACTTCTGGAAACAGAGCAAATTCGTTGACGATTTCCCAGTGTATGTCTCTCAATTAAGTCAGAATAATCGATACAAAATTAATTTATCAAACTTTTCCCCGTAATTTCTAACACGCATCAATTCCAATAAAAATGCAATTGATATGAAATATTTGCTGCAACAAGCGTAAATGGACAAGTGTTATCATCAGGGATGAAATCATCTGATATACATCAAGAAATGTTTGGACCATCAGATCCCTCCGTTGGGTTCCATAGGAATATTGGTGTCATACATGTGTCACCTGATTTCAATATTAAACAAGAGTCAGGTTGATATTATCTGTTACATTATAGTAAAATTTATTACGATGTGTTTGCGATGTTCAGAGCACAAAATGAGCTACATCTATACAATATTGGCGATTATAGAGGGTTATTGGTTAAAGATATATTAGATATGGTTAAATAATTTGACGTTAAATTGTTTATGATTTGGTCAATATATCGAGGTTCGTTTAAAGAGTTTGTTGTAGTCATCAAGAATTTCATCGTTATTCTCATGTAACATTATATACATTTGTTGATTAAATGTCGGGCGGTGTATGTCGCATTAAATTTGTCACAGGTGACATGTCCATGAGATAGTCCAGAATGGCCAATTCTGACACTGGTGAATGTTTTTTGTACACGTCTCTTTAAATTGTATTTGTAGGATGGGATTTCAACGACAATGTTCCTTACTTCATGGAGTTTAGTCTACGTCTTAATCCATTCATTTTTAAATAGCCATTTTTTATTTTCGTACAACACAGTGACGTCAACAGTTGACGTCTGCCGATTATCGCACATCTTGTCTTTTTGCCACTTAAAAGGAATTTTCTTCTCTTTTGTATATTTGACTAGAGTGTCCGAGTTTGATTCATTGCCAATTAGAGCTTCCTTTACTTTCCTTTCCTTCGCTTCCTCGTCCTCTATAAATCCATCGCTCTGCGCTGTGATCCGCACGGTTCCCCTCCTTTTTAATGGCGGCGGCTGCGATCTTGTTATAACACTCACATCTATTAAAACAAATTGACACTTGGGAAAAGACCCCCGGGGCTTTCACCAAACAAACGCGCCAGGGTCTCTTCCTCAGAAAGAAAGGAGTCATTACTCTATAAATAGGTAACACGGCGCACCTGTGCTCCTCAGACGTTTGAAGAGGTCCAAGTTTCTCTTTCAATTCGCAATCTGGAAAATAACAATCTCTCAGTGACTCCTGTGTTGTTTCGTCTAGAACAAACTTGTGAGATAGGACAAGTGAAAATGCTCGTAAAAACAGTAAGAATGACTTCCCTCTTTTCTCCAAGCCATCATCGATAAAACATGAAGGATTACCTCATACATAAAATACTGTAGAGAAGAGTAAAAATTATCAGAAACGATATCGACGTGAATTGATCTCTGCTGATACTAGTTATTCGTTCCTTCTCGTATGTTTCCGTATGGATTGACCTTTTTTGTCCTGGCGGAAGGACGAATCTAAGGGTCAATGACAGATTATAATTTGATAAAGGTAACACTTACAGTAAGATGATTAATAATAAAGTGTGATCGCCGCATTTCGCCAGAGCTCACAGATCCGTGACGTCACACTGACGTATCTAAACTCCTCCCCTGTTGTGGTTTTTTCGCTGGAGGAGTATTTCACCTTCCGGTCCAAAGTGTGGTTTATGTGTATTCCGAGAGAAAGACAGGGAGAGAGATAGAGAGAGATGGAAGGAAGGCGGTGATAACGACGAGGGAGGAAAGTTGGTTATCCCCGCGCGGCGGCTTTTAGCGAAATCCCGCGTCGCCCGCCTCCCTAAGTGTGTTTTAAAAGCCTTCTCTGACATCTTGACCGAATCGGACACAGACACGGAATAGCTTTCTGGCGACGCCCCTTTCCTTTTCTTTTCCTCTCCGTGTCTCTCTCTCTCTGTCTCCGTCAGCCTCGCTCCTCTCCTCAGTGCTCTAAGAATTGTCACTCGTCCAGGAGGAGCGTCGTCGCATCTTTCCTTGTGCAAAGTGATAAAACTAAGTGCTGTGACTGGAAGAGCGCTGGAGTAGTGGTGCTGCAGCCGCTGAGAGGGATGAAAAGATGACGAAATGCAGCCTCCTCTTCAAAGAGAGAGTCGGCGATCTTGGACTCTGCGAGTGTTGTCCACTCACGCTCAGCAATCTCGACCATCTAAACCCAGTCATCTGGAATCCAGTAAAACATATAATACCCTCCATCGTGATATTCGCCAGTTCTCTATAAAAAATTATTTTACGCGGATTGTAGAACGTGTATAATAGAGAAAATATAACTGCTTTGTGATGAGAGTGACATCAGCTAGAGGCTCATTTCTTGGTGGTTTCAAGGATCTCAACTAGACGTGATCTGGACGGTAATTTAATTACTCTAACTTTGTGAATCGTCTAATTATGTTTTGACCAAGAGGCGAGACTTTCTGACGTCACACTCTGCTAACCTCCACATCCGCCGCGACATTATGCTTTCGTCCAAAGACATTCAACGCTTTTTCATAACATATCTTGAAAGTTATTCCCTGTGACTGCGAGACTATCATAGAAGCTACATTTTTTGCTTGGAGGTTGTGTAAAATCTTCTGGTTCCTATCATCGGTGTTCCTTGGTTATTTTCGGAGGCAAATTGAGAATGTACGCTGATGCCTTTCTTCTTCTTCTTCCAATGGGTCAACAGCCCTCAAGAGGGCCTAGGCCTACCGAGGGACTGTCATCTGGCGTGACACATACGTTGATGCCCTAGAAGACCGATCATTCTAGCAGCGTTGTTTCTCTGCAAACCTGTTGGGATATTATATCGTTTAAGGAGGGTGCGTGGAATAGACGATCACATTATTAGAGGGCAACTGCTTCCGGAAGCTGTAGATATCGCAGTTGTGATGTCCCGAAAAGGAAGGGGTGATCAAAGGTGGATAATGTAGTTTAGTAGCGTGAGATTCTCCAACGCTTAGACTACGGTCAAGGGATGGAAGTCGATCATAGATGATAAGAAGAAGTGCAAACAATGTTAAAGACCAGTTTATTGTGTTTTATGCACTCTAAAAAAGGCTGCAGTGATAGAAACTGTCAGGAGCCCCTGAGGTTGTTGCAGCGTGCAATGCTGGTTGATCAGGAGGAGGTTTCCCCGTCTTCATTCACTGATAAACAGTTCTCTTTACAAGAAGATGGCGTACCGTCCCATGTGTACCTCGTCACCGAGAAATTGCTTCTCTCGTTCTTTTATGAAAATGCTACTCGTGTAGAAGACAACTAGAGCGGTAACTTCTCAAGTCGACGCTTGTACGGTCCAAAGATTCCGTTTAAACAATGACTCGTCAAGTAAATAACTACATATTTGAGGAGTCATTGCTTCTCGAGTTACAGCGGATATTGATGTCTAAATCTTGCGCGGTTGCTCTCAGGTTGAGACTCCAAGAATTGTTTATTCTAGAAATTCAACTGGAAAACCTTAATGTAGTTGTAATTATCACGTCCGTTCCTCGATAGTCTCGCGCTAAAAAATTGAGACCATGACGTTGAGAAGAATCAGGGTTTTCTCTTCAGAGTCAAGCACGTGAATATCTTGTTGTTTGCTGCGTGTACTATGCGGGACTATTTTACGTATAAGTGTATTACCTAAGCTGTGTCTATGACCTCTTGAAGCAGTATTTTGTTCGTAATTGTTACAGACGCTGATGGCCGGAACCTGGCGCCCTCTAGGAGCAGGGCCGGAGTGAGGAGAGCGATGCACAGCACGGACAATGCGGCAGGTCAGTGGTTCTCAACTCCCTCTTTCTGTCCGACGCCAATTTTAAACCTCAAAGTTTACTTACAACGTGCTCGCTTGCTCGGAGCGAACAGAAGAGACCCAGGCCCTGCACAGACAGGTAAACTGTCTTGTCCTCCATTCTGGCTTGACTCCTTCAGGTAAACTTCATCAAAGACAAAGAAAGAGAACTTCAATGCTCAAGTCCTATAATTCTAGACGTGCTTATAGTGAACTCAACTGATAAAACGAGAGAACCATTCTTCATTAAGGCGAATGTGATTTAGTAAATTATGCTGACAGATTCAACCAGGCCCCGAGCAAGAAGCGGACGATCCTGGTCATGTCGAGATTTTTCCATCCCAATCCTTATTCTCTTACGTAGACTTTAATGCAAAGCTTCGATTGAAAGAATTTGTCGGAAGAAGGAAATTTCAACTGTTGATCATGACATCCATATAATTTTTAGATAGCATCTGACCGTCGTTGATGGGACGGCTTCCGATTGGTTTTCAGCCAATGACGTAGTGCGATGTGATGTAGTTGCGAGTAAGCACGTATTACATTACCAGATGTGCAAGGAACAGGTTTTAAATACACAACCTCCTTTTATTTCATAATAATAATCTCATTAACGATTTTAATCGTTACAATAATCTAACAGTTTTGAAAATAAATAAATACTCTATGATACAGAAATAATTTAATACTAAATTTTTAATACATAATCAGGTGATTATTAAATTTAAAATCTAAAAATACCAAAATAACGTAGAATATGAAATATATCTCTGTGTGTCTAATACTATTATAAGATAATTAATTAATCATTTACGAAAACAAGAGATGAAATTTTAGATGTGCTGAACGCCCAAGCTTAATGGCCGGCTCATTCACCGTATTAATTTTCTTCCCGTAGTTATTTTAAATGTTAACGATATGAATAAAACATCTTATTCGTTAATTTCATTTCGCAATGCTTTAATCTCTTGATTTTATAAGGTGTGTTTCATTAACTATCTTACAACTGTTTGTAATATTGTAAATTCTTTCTTCTACTGTATTTTTAGATCAAAAATTTAATATACACCTCATTAGTTAGCAAATTGAAGGAACCCAATACTGTGGTACACCTTTGTGTTAAAATTTTCTAATTAAATATTTTTCTGGCATAATTTGTGACATTAAATGGACGCAGCACATGCTGCGACGTGACGTAATAAGATGACGTCACGCGATGCGCTAGGAGAGATGCGCAGTGAACTATGGCATCGACGAGCACTCGCTTTTCTGTCACAATAATTATATTCAATTTGTAGTACATGGCGTAAATAACGTTGCTCGTGCCCGAGCGTAGAGAGGCTGGACTCGCGGCGAGCTCGTTGGCAAGGAAACATATATACGACCCCATTCCATCACCAGGCAGCAATTTAATAAAATGTTAATTAAATCCAGTGGCTGCTTGCATTACATCACTCGGATGCAGAATAATGCGCCGCCGCCGCTCACTTAAAAGTTGCATTCATTATTCAAGTAGGCAAAAAAAAGAGGCCGGCGTGGGTTTTATGCCCATTGGAAATAAAAAAACTCTTGGGAACGTCTTTATTAAAAGCCATAAAAATAACCCCCATCCCCTTTCCCATCCTCTCGCGCTACAACGAGGAAGGACATAAAATGTGTTGTAATATGGTCCGAAGGCCAAGGCCTTTCTTTTTTTAAAAAAAATGCAAACAGCTCTCGCGCGCGTCTCTCGGATATATTTATACACGTCGACATTTTCAATATTCAATTACGGGGGACAGTAAATCTCTTTTTCTTTTCCTGAGACTGAGCCCAAGGGCCCGTCTTTTCCTTCGTCCTGATATTTGTTTCCTCCTCCTCATTCTCCTCCTCCTTGAGGCCGTCGTATTTACTTCTTGTCTTTGCTCGTTATTTATGTGTGTCGGAAGGAAAAGGGAAAGGCAGAAAGCGTTCGCTATTGGTCGTTTTAATATTGTAATATTTGATGTCCCGTTTTTTTTTCGGACGCGTCGATGCAGCTATTTTTTTCCGTCTGACTCTCCTCTGGTCTTCCTTTTCCATTTCCCTGGATTGCGGCTATAAAACACTCTGGTGCTTTCTCTGCCGCGGGAAATTAGTATCGGAAGATGTAGGTATTCTGATGTACAAAGAACCTGCACTGACTACGGGTTATGTCGTGAACTGTCCCTCCCTTAGTATCCACTGTTACATTACCTGACGTACGCTGACGACGTCAAGTCATGTTGACATACGCACCTGGGTCAGAAAATTTCAATGGTTAGCTTTCAACAGTGTCAGTTTCATATGGATTCTCTCGCGTTGACACTTCTACTAGACAGGTAGCTGACGATGTCTAGATTCTCTTCTGTCCCTGATGATCATCACAAATATGTCGTCCACGTGCGGCAAATAGCATGAAAAATAATAATAAACAATCAAATCTATGCAGACCTCCTGTGGTCTAGTGGTTAGCACCGCAGAGGTCCCGGGTTCGAATCTTGGCAAGGGCTTAGATGTTTGAGAAACCTTACTTCGATGGATATAAGTTCCCCTAATGGTACACCGTCGCTAATGATCTTGTAGATGATGCGAATATAAACGAAAAAAAATCCAATCTATGTAAATAAAAGTAACTGTATGCTGTGACTCCCCAAATTTATATACCACGGTTCAAACAACGCACTGCTACTTACATTGTATATCCTTTATGAGTTCCTATACTTTTCATCCGATCGCCATGGCCAATGTCCGAGTAAAGCTAATCAAAATTCACAGACTGTACTTGTCTTATAATTAAGAATTGATTCTAAAATTTATATTAATAATGTAAACAACAAAACAGAAGCGTAGTGAAATAAAGAATATTTACATCTAAAATCTTTTTCAGTATGAGATCAAGAAACTCAACTCTGCATCAAACATAGTTGAGATGTTGCGCTCAAATTCAGTACATTGTAGAATTGATATATATTAAAAACAGTAAATGGCAGTATTATCGACATAAGTTCACTACGTAAGTGACCCCCCACTTAGCAGATGGTCTCGTCCTGTTTATAGGGCAGCCGCTGCTTCCTGAGGCTAGGACAGGCCGTCAACTTGATAATAATGGAAGCACCGGTATCACAATGGTGACGTCACGTCACATGTTGGGCGGGGGAGTAACTTCGATGTACAAGTGCATTTTTCTGCCTTTGAGTTATGATACTATAGTAATAGGTTTTGAAGGCGATCGTGGCTTGTTGTTTGGGCGGAGGGTGACAGGGAAGGCACGGCAAAGGAAGATTGGTCCCGGCTCTCCTCCCCTGGCGGCCCTCTGGGAAATCGTCCGAGAACCACTTCCGCCCTCCCTGTCCACTTTTGTTTCTGGAAAATTACTCTCGGCGGCATGTGAATTTCAAATTCGCAGCGACTCGTCCGTCCGTATGTACGTACGGGTCTCTTATTTATAAACAAACTTCCTTTTGCCGGGGGAGAGGAGAGGAGCAGATGCATTCATGATTGAGAGCGCAAGGTCTCGGCCCTCCTATATCATACAACATTTACTACAGAGCGTTTCGCTTACTCTCCTACTGCTGCTGCGATATCTCCTTAAGGTCTCCTCTGGAATCGCTTTATTGCCCTCACTCGCTCCTCTGTTTGTTTTCCTGCCAATCTCGTCCATTCTCTGGCTTATGTAACAAGTTTTCTCTGTGAATATCTTTCCACTGACTACCAAGAACGCTACGCTTTCACTTATTTGGACAAATTAATCCAATCTCCATTCCTGAGAATATCCTCTATACCATAATTTTTTTTTAAATTTCTTTCTTGTTCTGAAACATTTGCCATCTGAATCTTTTCAATAGTTTTTTTATAAAATCTAATTCCTGATAAAAAATATTAATTTATATCAACTCATTTTCTTGCTTTTCCTTAGGAACGTTCTTTCCTTTCTGTAACTGACTCCTTTCTGTGATTCGGTCAAAAATCTCTGTTCGTCTCGAACAAGACGAAACGAAAAATATATCAGTTTCATTTTAATTCGTATTTTTAATATACCTCTGAGTACATAGATATATAATAAACTAAAAACTTCTGACTTCCGATAATTGGAATAAGAGTGGGCGTAGATGACAATCAACGTATAGAACCTCATGAGAACAGTAAAGGTATGATCGCAATGAAAAGAAAATGGCAATATTAATTCACTCTCTTCCTTCCTCTGTTTCTGATACATTTTACTCAAATACATTATGGTTGGCATAAAATTGTCGATTACAAATCACGCCATTATGTATCAGCAATCGAGGATGTGCCGTCATAAAAGTACATTTCTGAATTGATATAGAGATTCTGTTGAGGTGTGAGAATTGTGACCGCGCGAGGGAAAGGGGCAACGACTGGAATGGACAGAAACGTGGATTTCTGAGGATCAGGGATAAACGCTAACATTGTCGTATGGAAATATTGGTCCTTGCCTCTGTCTCTCTCAGTTCAGCAAACAGGGAAGGAAAAGAGGGAGGGAGGGAGATACGTGGCGCTATAATATTTTGAGAAGCAATTTCCGCTGCAGCGATTCCCACCAAAATAGGAGCGAGCATGGCTACCGGTGAGTGTTACTTACTCGCCCTTGATTTCCCCGTCACAGTGTGCTCCCTTCCCTTTGCAGAATCCAATATCTATAAGCTGTTAGGTCCCTTCCACGACGGACTGTATTACAGTTCCCTTATCAGCGGCAACCGCCGGCCCTCTTAAGCTACTTTGCCAAATCCCCTTCCCTCTCAGGGAGAGAGGAGAGGTAAAACACCACCAGCGACGCCCTCTATAAATCTTTGTGTGTCGATTTCCTTCGTTATTAAATTTGTTCAATTTTCGAGACCATTGGGTTTCCGCAAGGGAAAGTCTTGTGGCGAAACGGAACCCGTCATGTTGTTTACTCCTTGAAAAAGGGAAATAAAGGGAAGAGAGAGAGCGAGATATACTTCCTTTTCGTTCTTCTCATCCAGTTAAGGTTCTTCTGACCGAGTGTACAGTCCACATTATAAATGAAGACTCCTTCACCCACCTTCAGCTATTTAATTTAGCGTACACTGCAAAGTGAAAGTAATCCCGCCTCTGCACACCATCATCTACTTCCACTAGCATGCTTAGATTCTGATTTTGGTAACCAGATGTGTCTCCATTTCGTATTCGCCGTAGTGAAAAAAGTGGGAAGGATGATTAGATTTCCTAACGTTACTTCTTTTTAAATATTATATTAAACTATAATTTCATTCTTAAAATTATTTGAAAATGGATATTTTATAAACCGTAATTGCAATAACTGAAAGGAACTAATGTGGAATAATCCCAGCTAATTTAGGCAGTTTTCAAGTTTCTTTTTCAATTTCTATATAATTACAATAAATTAAAAAGAAAATTGTAACTTTATTGCAGGATGACGTCATCTGTGACAAATGGAGAGATAGAGAGAAAGTCACGATACATTACATTTTCTCTGCTTCTCTATTTACCTGTGTTCTTTATATCTACTGAGCTCTTATCGACTTTGAATTGATTTTTTAACCGTAACAATATTTACGTTCACTTTTAACTTCGCCCATTATAAAATCATTTTATTCTCACACAGTTGTTCACGTTGGATCTATTAAACAATTTCGTTTATTAAGTTTAAATTGATTTGTGTCTAATTGTATCACAACTCCCATTCAATTTCTACATAAGAAAAGCTATGTTTTCATGATGATGGATATTTAATCGTAGAAATAAAAGGAAATGGAATAGAACTTATTAAAGAATTTACAATGTGATTCTGATCATCTCGTTTTAGAACTGTTACAGTTATCAGAGCAACCTTTACTGTGGATTACGTCACCTCAAAATATTATCCTTCACGTTGTTCTATACAAGGAGTCTCAATTGCCAACTTATAGTGGAGGGACTCTAGTACTCTAAGCAGTATATGATCCGGGTTTGAATTGCTACATACAATAGCGACACTTGTAGTCAAACTTATGGTTTGGCTTGTCTCACTGAGTTTTGTGTACCGAAATATCTTCTTACAAAAATTCCATCTTTTACTTATTATTTAAGTACTCATATAAGTTTTACATAACGTTATCTTTAATTTTTAATCCTTTCACGAAACTAAGTGCCAAAGAAAGGAACAGTAAGGAAGTTACAAAAGGTGAACGTTATGTACCGTATCCATGTTGTCTTCGAACGAAAGTACGAAAGGTTTATTTAATTTTTTGAATTATTAATATTAATTAATCTTAACATGCCACCTCAGGGATATAGAAACCAAAAGGGCAACAATATTATATCTCTTCTTGAGCTGTAGTCATCTTTGGTCGGAGAATGTCTGTGCTCATAAATAATATCTCTGTTAGCTGTTGTGTTTATTGTTTTCACACACTTATTTGTTTGTAATTATGAGGAGTTTAATACTTTTCCATACAAGAAGAAACTGTTACACACGAATAATAATTGTGAGAAATTATTAAAACGTTAACTTTTCACCTCTTCACTTCTTTCAAATTTATGTACGTTATTTACGAATATATCAAATTAACATTTTGCAAATCCTCGTTGTAGGGTTGTTTTGAGTTCAAGATAAAGTGAATAGTAATTGAAATGTCTTGACGTTTGTGTAGTAACAGTGAAATTCACTTAGGAACAAAATACAGACATTGTTGAGTAGCTTGAAATGAAATATAATATCAATAAAATTCCTTACGAAGTATGGAGTTGTAATATTTGCTCTTGGATCTATTACGTTATAGTTATGGAGATTGTATTTTACTGATTAAAGTTTTTTAAGCGTGCTTGTAAAATTTGTGACCAAACTGTGTGTAAAAAATTTGAACTGGTTTATTGAGCCTGAAGTTTAACGTTCTGATAATGTGTATCTAATGGGAAATCGTTCTTGCGAAACCTAAAAGTTGTATTTATTTACAGCATGCTCTGTTATGGTAAAATCCACTTTCAATGCCATAGGATCGATGCATTTTCGCAGTAGGAATAAAAATTTATACAGTAGCACCGTCGGGATTTAGGAGATAAGCTCACCCGACAGATTTTTTCTTGCCTTCTTTAGGAGACTTTAATATTAAAAGTAGAAGACGAGAGTGATGGACTGTCTTCACCCTCGTTTCATTTGCCCTCCCACAGTCTCAGGGGCGATCTTCCTTCCGCAGGGAGGGGAGGGCGAGGGCTGAGAGCCTAGCACCTGGTGTTAACTGGAACTTAGCAATTGACTCCTGCACCCTTCAGAATTACGTTCTGCAAAATTTAGCACAACTGCGGTGACCGATCTCCTCGCATTTCCACCTTATAAAATACAGACACGCTGGGAGGGAGCAAGCCAACTTCCGCGATGGATCTCTTCTAATATATTGTCCATGCAGCTCCTGTCGATTGCTTGAAAAGAGATACCCACCCGAAATCCAGTGCAACCTTCGATCTGAATTACGGCCTTGGTAATGGCTGTAAAAAATCCATTTAATGACTGAAAAGTCGAAATGGGCTCTTATTCTAAGTTAGTGAAGTGGACAATTAGGCAGACCCGCGGTACGACACTCTGGTTAGAGTCTCATTTCAGAAACGCCCTCGCTTCGAAGTTGTAGCGAATTATCTTCATCTTAATGACACAGTAAAGAGACAAGAATTTTCTCATTACCCCTTGTTTCATAACAATGAAAAACCCAATGCTAAAGTAGCTTTAAGGAAAGAGAGAACATTTGAGTGGCACAAACGTTTCAAAGGTTGCGACAAACTGTCCTTATGCGCGAAAAATCAGAAAAAAAGCACCAAGGAGAAAGTGTCCACCGTCAGCATGACACACATTTTACGATTTTTTGATAACCTAAGTAATAATATTCACTTGTAATTCGGACTAAATTATGATATTATGTATTAAGAGTTTGTTCGCGAGCACAACTACATCAGTCTTGTTTCTCGTCACTCTTTTGCAGACATCAAGAGATATTTGACTTTGGATCTGATTACGGTAATTAAGGTGAGGAAAAGTAGATTATGTGAATTTCACAAAATGTCGACAAGTGTGGAATAAATCGGGACTGCCGATGAATCACGATTTTACATTCCAAAGAAATTTCTACGATATATACCGATGTAACAAAAAAGTATATGTATGTTTGTAAATTTGTTTGTAATTTTTCATACAGGTTTAAACGCGTGGACAGGTTTCTACAAAACTTGGTTACCATATTCTTAAAACCGTTATCAAAAGACTGGGATGGGGAACCATTACCACAAAAAATATATATGCGTTTGTGTTAGCATTAAAAGGTCTGTGCCGTCATCGAGCACTGATACAAGGAATTCTGGGAAATACGCCATATTTCATTCGTGCAATATGCCAGCTATGTATCATTTGACCAACTATGGCTCATGTTTATGCTTACAAACTGAGCCTTTGCCGAATTATATCTTGGTATACAAACTTTTAGAAATATCAGAGTAATAAAAAATCACAGGTAATATAGTAATCATTACAATTTAATAGATTTGATGACAATTAATGCAGGTGGAAGTTGTCTATAACCTTTTGTATATATTTATAGATATATCTTAAAGTTAGAAGTTTGACGAAATATTTTCAATTGAGAATTTCAAAAATTTAACATTAGACTATTAATAAATTTTTATTCCAGAGTTGGCGGATTTTGCAATTTTTTAATATTTAAACGCGTAATACGAAACGGGTTTTCGATAGTTACCTCTGACATAGAGTACATCCGAATACTTGCTTCGTTCGTAGTAAAGGGTGAAACACAACACTCCTTCAACTATGTGTAACCGAAACACAAATTGTATTTATACTTAGATGTTACAGTTTTGCTTGAAACTATATTATACTACATGTTAGTGTACCTGTCTGTTTCATATATGCTACTGACGTCATAAGTTGCGTAAGGACACGAGCTATGTGGTTTGACTAGAAACGAAACAATCTTGTTGTCACGATGGCAAGAAACACTCAAATTCATTGCTGGCAACGGCTATCTTGTGTCTTCAGATATTGTCTCTTGCTTGAGGAATGAAGATTGTACCTCGAATGTTTATCTGAAATGACTCCAATGTTGTACTTTGTTTTAAAGCTTCTTCACGCAGGTGTAATTATGTTCTGAGCAGTCTCTAAATTTTGTGGAAGAACGGTCTGTCAAGAAATAACCGAGGAATACAGAAATTAGAGATGTGAAACTTTGACAGAGTTCTCAGATTGTGTTGCTAGGTTTTATAAAGGGTTGGCAAAATGCGAAAGGGTAAAAGAGACTAATGTTATTTTGCACAGTTGTAATAAGTTAATTCTTTAGTAATAGATTGGTTAACGAGACTTCTAAGATTGCGCAGTGTTTGAACGGGCCAGTAATTTCTATGAAAAAGGGATGATGATAAGCAGGATTTCATCATTTATATGTTTGTGACACAAGCCAATGTTTCTGACTGTTTGGTTCCCTGTGATTGTTTGAAGAATGTGTGTGAGGGCGGTTGTATAAGGAGACCAAAGAGGAATAAGAACAGTGAGGAAGCAAAGGGGGACGGCGATAAAACTTTAATTAGACGCGGCGTCGCGCCGCACCTAAGGGAAATATTGCAGAGAGCCGCGTGCGTCCCTTCCCTTCCTCTTCTCCTTCGTCTTCTTTCCTCTCCTGCCTTGCTTGTAATGGGATTGTCTTGTATGGATGATTACAATGGGGCACTCGGGCCAATCACTTTACGGGATAAGAAAAGAGGAACCGGAGAGAGAGAGAGACAAGGAGATGGAGACTTTGGAGCTATTGGACGCGACAGCTGCTCCTGGCGGCGCGTCCAACCCTCGGGACCCGGTCGGTGAATTATTTATCGGAAGGGAAGGGGCGGGGAAAATGAAGCGACGGCACTGGCCACACTTGAGGCTGAAAGTATTCATAGAGTATCTATCAGCGAGACAGGGAAACACCCGGGCAGGCGAGACTCGTGTTGCTTGGTTGGACAGTCTATGAGGTCGAGACAAAAAAAACCTTACTACAATATTATCTTAAGTGATTCTTTCGGACAGTCAAGTCATGAGAACGGGATCAGGGAGATATCTCTCCCAGAATCCCTTATTCTCTGTCTAAAGAGGAACAGAACTTTGTTCAGTTCAATATTGAGGACTAGCACTTGCTGTTTCTTCTCCCAGCTTCTCAGGAAACCGAAAGCGAACCTCTATTTCTTCTGGACCACATAGTTAACGCCAATGTTCCCAGGACAAATCTTCACGCTATAAACTCCAAGTAACGTCATCCTACAAGCGAAACCAATAATAATAATAGCTAGGAACTGTCTTAGGCACGCGTGCGTATCTACGACCCAATGGACCAACTTCGTTCAGCGCCGCCTGTTGATAGGGATGGTTAAGGAAGTAACAGCTTTTGTTTTTAGCAACATCCTCGTGGATTGAAAATGCTTTGAGAAAAGGAAGAAGCCTAGAAATTCACGACCACCCCCATTTATTTAACCAAACCCATTCTGCTAAAGAAGGTTAATCAATGGATTAACCTACCTCCATGCCGACATGTCAATTATATGCATTATTTTAATTTTATATTCACTATTTAATATTGTATATACTGTGTCAATTATTTTACCAACTAACAATCATTACGATAAAAGTTTTTATATGGAGAAAGATAACCTACATTGATTTATTTTCTAATATTAATTCATAGTCCACCTACCAGGTCCCGATTGGTTGTCAATAATCAGAAGAAGTTCAAATATTTCCATAATGTAATGAAAATGACAATCCACTATGGGCTGTACAGTTGGTTTGAAGAGTTCCAGATCAAGCGGGAAAGTTCTTCCATAATTCAGTTATGACGACGATGACGTGTTCCTACTTGCATCACTTGTGTCTGTTAACTTAATTCTGTATTTTCTTGATACATAGTCATCGATCAAAACCGCGATGCCGAAGGACAAGTCTAATCCACCCGTGCACCTCTCTATTCCCGTCTCTCTGACTTAGTGACGATTAACTCTCGAGTGCAGTGAGTTATTATTAACTACGGTGAGAGTGCTCTGCGTCTATTATGTCTCTCCTAGTCTGAATCTTACAGCAATCCCGTGGTCTTCGAACTCTCTCTCGCTCCCTCTCCATCTGTCCGTGTGTGAGAAAGACGGAGAAATTACCACGGTGTGTCAGGCTCTCTGTAACTAGTGCGCGGGTGGGAGGGAAACCGAGATCAACTTTGACACTGGATTCCTTCGGACGGAGAAAATTCTACTGGAACGTTACTTGATCCCGATTTCTTGAATACGAGCCAAAATAAACTTGGGCTCATCGCTGACAGGCAATAAACATCACAGTTTATGACATCAGTCACCAGGACCAATCAGACCACGCCACGTCATCAATAACTCCGCGGTAGAATATGGAGGATCTCTGCATCACATGCTTGAACAACGTTGCTAGAACTATTCGTCGAAACGTTGAGCGTTCATGAAACGACTATGGGCAAGTTGTTTGAAACGACACGAAAATTGACCTGAAGTGGTCCCCGCAATATAAAAGAAAAGATTTCCTATTCAAGAAATGGATGATTAATAATTTATTTGCCGTACAAAATATAGGAAGGTTTATCTTCAAGGAGAGCTTCTTGTTCGAAGGAAGTTTATGATTGACTTTATTGATGTCACAAAGCCGGAATCCTTGGAGAGAGAGGGAGAAGCTTTTGCAAAGGTCCGCAGTCGCTCATATATATTTATTAGGCTACGCGGGCGTGAGCTTTTTTTTGCGTCGTCGCCGTACGCTCTTAATGCCGTCTTTATTTATATTTGTATCCGCGGCGCGTGGGTGTTTTCCGATGCGCTAAAAGCATTACGGAATCCGCGCCATTCATTCAATTTAGACGGGCAAGTTTAGGGATAGAAATTAATATCTCGCGGCAGCGGCGGCAGCAGGTGCTAATGTGCTAAGCTTGTCGCCGTCTTCTCTTGTCACTCTTTATTCTAGTTAAGGTGGCCGCCGCCCCCGTCCCGTCCCGCCCCGCCCCCTCCCCCTCCTCTCTATCCACGCTTTTTGCGGCGGCTCCTCCTCCTCCTCCTCTTTTTTTCCGGAGGCACCCATCTACTTTACTCAGTGCTCGCCCGAGCCAGACAAGCTACACGGAGAGTGCATTCTCAGATTCTGTTTACCATATATATCATTCTTCCTTGAAAATAATAGCAAATTCATGTAGCGCTCTATTAGCAAAAGGATTTATTTTCATTTCGGAGAGCGGAGAGGAGATAGAGGTCGCCCCGCCAAGGAAAGGAAAGGTCCAGGGAGACGACAGCGTAGAAAAGAGGAGAGGAGAGAGGGTTAGAAAGGTCTGGCCAGGGACAGCGGAGTGCCACCAACATCATTAACCATTGACACGATCACTGCGTCACAATGACAAGAAACGGCCAATGTCGGAGAAGCTAAGGAGGAATACTGCGGGAAGACTGACTTTAATAGCTGAGTTCGCAATTTAAAACAATTCGAAAATATTACAACATATGCGTAAAAATGAAGAAAATAACGATAAACGATTTCTCATATTTTCTGTTTTTATTTTGAAAAACGGAAAATTATACAGTGCTGCCAATAATCATCGGTATCTTCAGCACCTTAACATTCATAAGTGTTAAGCGTCGTAATGACGTCATCAAAAATAGAGAAACGCGGACATTTTCGGAGTTTCTGTCTACCGTTATTATTTTATTTTAATATTTCATGTGTTTTGGACGTTGTATCTAAATTCGAGCAACATATAATTGTAGACTGATAAAATGAAAAAAAAGTAAGCTGCATAAAGTCGTATATTATTAAGAGTAACATCTTGAACAATGGTAGTTCGCAGTCGACCGGATAGGCCAAGGCCCTTAATGAGCTGTAGAGCCAAGGAAGAACAAAAAAACATCTTCAGCAACGCACAACATGGCCTGGGTTAAATATTTTTCGTGCTTTACATTACAGTCTCTATAATGTCTTATCCGGAATTGAATGAAGGATATTTCTAGGTGGCTATTTCTCTGCTGAGAGTCTTTCAGTGTAGTATCCTTGTGGTGCAAGTATCTTGCAAGCGTTCATATTTTCTTCTAACACGTGTCGTATGTCATAAAAACTTTTTCAGAATTGTAGTCTATTCCAGGCGATCAGAAAATATGGTCATCGTTTTTTATCGCACCTTCACTGAGTTCTTGGTGATCCTGGAGATGTTGAAACTCTGCGTGACTGTGACGTAACTTGTGGCTCAATACAGCTCGTTTTACTCGTCCAAAGCCTGGCACAGGACTAGTTCATCGTCAGAGTCGGAGATTTCAAAGTCGAAAGATGTGTTCAAATTTTTTCATCATTTATTTTACCGAATACTGACGTTGGTGGCTTGAGAAGTGTTTATCTGCCATAGCTCTCTGAATTTCCGCAGAAATTGTTGCGATCCACAGTTCTCCTTCATATTCAACAGTCACAGTATCTGAAACTCTTCCTTGAACGATCCAATCTATAGACTATTTCGATGTATAACTGTTACGACGCTACTTAGATTTATTAGAACCACAACTCCGTCTTCATCCATTTATTATCTTCCTTTCGCCCGCTCTTTGTGTTTAGTGTTTCCATTACATTAACTGTCACCTATTATTAATTAATCATGCTAATTTATGCGAACGTCGCCCTCTATTCGTCTCCAGTAGTAGTTGTTGTTGTTGATGTTGTCGCTGTCTTGTCACGGAGTGGACGTAGAGTCAGTGGCCTATTAATTCCACGTTCCCGCGTAGAGCGTACCCATTATCTTGGAGAATTTCTCCAATCTCTCCCGTGTCTCTCTTCGCAGCCCTCCCATCGCTCCAACCCTTTCTTCTTTGTTCCCTTAATTTCCGTTCGGACACAATTAAGAGTAGCCTCGACGGCGCCGATTAATCACTGCTAATCTCGTTTTCATAACACTCGCTCTCTTTGTGGGCGCGCGTGTGTGTGTGGAAATTACGTCATTCACTAACCTCATAATCCTACGGGAAAATTTCATAACACAAATAGATATTAAAATAAATTTTTCACTTATATAAAAGAAAGCGCTGAAGTAACCATTGTATGCTGAAAACTCATAGAGAATTGTGAGAAGGACAAGTCAACCCTCGAATATCGAAGGCGAATCTCTGCAGATGCCTCTTCTGAATACTCCTTTCCTTTTCTCAGAAAAACAGATTTTTCTTACATGGACCAAAGTATAAAAAATGTTGACACCACCCTCATGCAGGACAAAAGTATACCACAAAGGTGTTGTAAATTCAGATAAAACCCATTTAATTTTTAAAATTATAACGCGTATCCAAATCAGCAATACATGATTTAATTGTTAGAAAATAAATTAAATAAATTATTAGAGTCACCGATTCGTAAATTAGATAAGTAAACCTCCAACAATCTGAACGGTGGCATAATCAAGAAAATAATTTATATAAAGTAGGAAATTTAACTAATTCTATCCGTAATTTTTTTAAATGTCGAAATATCTTCTAAACAAGGATGTTGACAATAATTGTCGACAGCAACAACATATATAAGGCTGTTACTGTTTATGTGTGACGTCACAGCATGGTAGCTGTCATATTGGTTTTCCGCCGAGTGTAGAATGTTAATGTGGCTCGAAATCTCGAAGTATTACTCGACAAGTGCACCTAAAATTTCTATGATAGTAACAGCCACAATCTCTAAATTCCAACCCCCGACTAAAACAATTTGATAAGGCGATTTGTGTCCATATGTCTGTGAGTAAAAGGCGTTTTTTTCCTTTATTTCGTGTTTCCTCCTCCTCCTCCTCCTCTCTCTCTCTCACTCTCTCTCCACTGCTACCCCCAATCTTTCAGTTTTTCTTATCCCTTCATCATTTCCTACCTATTCTGCCCAAGACGACAGTGAGTTCTGCAAGTAGGTTGGCCATGGCGATGGTCGATATTAGCATCCATATGCATGCGTGCAAGGATAAATGCGGCGTTTCCATTGTCTGGCCGCTACAAAAGACTCCTGCTCTGATTTACAGGCCTGTTTTTCTCCTGCTAACTACCTCTCAGGGCAAAAATCGCATTTCCTCCCTGCTCTTCCTCAATTACCCATTCATCCTTGAGTGAGTTATGCGTGCTTCTTAATTACGGCCAGACACGCAACGTTTCGCCACTTCTCCACCCCCAACAACGTCTTCCTGCTCAGCAAACCACTGCGAAAAATATCTCTATCCTTCCTCGGTCTTGCACTTTCCTCCACGATCAAGTCTCATCACCTCAAATCGATCTTGGAAGTAAATTTCCTTACATCTAAGAATAATTTCTGAATGAAATAGGCGATTTTAGAACAGGAAAAATTATAAGACCTTACTTAAGAGTCAAAAGAACAGACATAAAACTGAGGAAGTGAGAACAAAAATAGACCAAAAGAATGATAAGTCGAAAACGTGAGCACAATATATGGTTGTAAAATATTAACAGCCAGCATTGTAAGGTTATGAACTGCAGAATGGAAGGTATTATACGGTAATAATTACAGACAAAAAATAACAAAGTTATATAGAAAATAATGACTAGGAAGTTTTTTTTGAAAAATTAATAATCACATTCTGGATAGAGAAGAAGAAAGGGAGAGCTTAGACAAAGTGACATGTTCGAGAATTGGCATTATGAGAGTGAGAATTTGACGTCATCTCCAATAGGTATTGAAAACCAAGGAAATTATAGTATTATATAATATAAAATACTTTTCTTGCATTACCTATCTGTTTCTTATAGATTTTTCTCCGCGTTACTCAATCAATACTTATAGTAAAATTTAACTCTGCATAAATTATTATAAATTCCCACCCTTATTCGATGCTAAAAAGTAGGTGAATCCAATTTATTTAAACTTCTATTTCAAAATATTTAATCCGTACCATATTTCTCTCGCAGTTTGTCGATAGAATTTTGCAAAATTTTCTCCTTATTTGAAATACCTGCTGCATCACCACAAGCCAGTTAATTAATAATACATTTCGCACCGTAGTCACTCAATGTAATGACCTATTTTATATATATTTACCTTTTCTCTTGTCGTTATTTACCTTTCCACCTCATTCCGTCATATTGAATTTTTTCTCAATCCTCCTATTAAAGATAAATCGTCTGTATTATATAGCTAATTCTGTTTGTATCTTACAGTGGATTATGCTCATGGATACAAGCACTCGTACGGAAAAGAAATTATTTCATTAAGTCACATTTCTTCTTTTTTATCCTTCGTCTGCGAATAGTATTTTCTTCTCCCAATTGAATTTAATACTTTTTCTTTTGTTGGAAATGTTTAGTACTTGGGTTTCACCAGGATAATATATATATTCTGTAATATAATCAGAAATTTTGCATAAATTATTCAATTCCTTCTTTGATAATTCCTTCTATAATATAGGAAATTAAATAGTTGGCGATAACACCTTCACTGTCTCGTTAAGATTTGGGACTGATAAAGTTTTCAGAGCTGATTACGTAATTTATTGCCAATGCTTTCCTTTGAATGAAGGATGGTGACTGTTGAGACGGGGATGGGAAAATTTACAGGTGAGAAGGAATTGTACAAGATTCTTCTCGTCACTTTGTCGATGGAGATTAAGGGAGGAGGATGGAAAGGAAAGGGTTTCTGAGTCCGGTGATCGGACTCTAATCCCGGTAATGGCTGCTTTTAAAAGTGTTCTTGCACTTGCACAAGATTTCCATTAAGGATAAGCACACGCCTCCTCGCGCATTAATAAGGAAGTGCGCCTAATTGTACGAGCGAGGAGTGGGGGTTGGAGAGGGAAGGGGGAAGGTTGGGTTTTGTCCGAAGAAGGAATAATTACAAATGCCAACCCTTCCACTTCTACTCTACTTTCGCTCAACGGCAGGAAATTAAGAAACAGATTTGAAGATTGCGGCTCTGCTCTCTGGGCTCGCCAGAAAGAGAGAGAGTGAGAAGGGGGGGAAGGAGAGACGAGGAGAAGGGAAAAAAATTGCCTTTCAGGGGCGCCAACTTGGCCAAGATGAAAACAATTTCGACGGCGAGATGTATGGCCTCGCTAGATTACTTTACCTGCCTTTGCCTTGCTTGCTTCTATTCGCGGAGCCTCGTCGTCACTCGTGTTTATTGTGCTTCGCCTCGGGATACAAACACGCGTCTCTCCGGACCTCCGGCTCTCTTTCTCTGCCAGATTCTACTTACCAACTTAAGCAGATGTTTCTTAGGTCAAATCGCTTTCGTTAACATCTCATTTCCGTAGTCAAAGTCCTCGTTATACATATCCTTTCCTTCCTTTGAATTCTCTCCTCACTGTACGTTTGTCCATTATTCCCCTGATTGGTTTTTACGTATCTGACACACGAGTCGTATAATTTGGCGGAAAGTGAACAATATTAGTTATATAAATAAACAAATCACACATCGCAATAAGTACAGTTCTTTAGTCTGTTATAACAAAAAGTACACTGTGAGTTGCGTGATGACACAACGTGGTCGCCGCCATATTCTCAGTGGGCAATTACCTATGGGATATTTAATATATATAGCTAGTACGGGGGTTTGTTGTTGGATAGACATATGCACAAATATGGTCTTAAAATATAAAAATATAACTTTGACAAACTTGAAAAACAGTTCGAAATAAATTAATCCATCCTCAAATTTTGAACTAGAAACTTATAACTACTCAACTATGTGGGACTAATTTTTATTATTATTCAATTCTCTTGTTGAGTCTTTCAAGCACTAGTTTTCTTTATGTACACTGCAGCGTGTCTATACTGAAGTAAATATATATATATATATATATATATATATATATATATATATATATATATATACTAAATCAAGTTAATTCTATTGACTAATTTTCAGTTGGTTAAATCTTTTTAGCGTTATTATTTATTTTTCATTATCTAATAATTTTTATAAATATTTTCTTTCAATTTATTTTATTTCCCTTGTTATTAACTACCTGGTCAACATCCCAGTTGAAGATTAAATAAATAAATGGATACTATGGAACTTAGGTAACAGAAAATATATTTTCAACCTTTCTTGGTTTTACATCATTTTTCTTCTGTAGTTTTTTCTGTTATCTAAATATCTACTAAAACAACCATTTTACAAATAACATAGAATAATTATTCAATTACAACTACGCTTCGCTCTCTCATCCTTAACAACGTACAAATAAATTTCTTCAGTCTTAATTGAATTAATATTTAATACATACTTCAAAGTTTTAAAATCCTCCAAAAATTAATTTTTACCTTGTGAAGTCCCAAATTTGAGGATGAAAAATTGAATAAAACGTCAATTTTGTATCTAAATTGGTCGTTTTAATTTATCTTTTTAATTCCTATATAGATACAGAGATTGAGGGAAATATTATTTTCCTGTACAATTACAACTATTACTTTATTGTTGTCATTATGCATTCTATTTGTTCATCTTGAGCGTTTCACCCGGGAACAATTGTCTTCAGAATCTACTCACGTATAGTCGCGGACGTAATTTTTACCGTTTGGTAAAATATAAGACAGTGAGAACGAAAGAAAAGTAGAGCACCAAAATTACTTGTTTTGAGTTAAATCATGAAAACTAAAAATGAAGATAAGGTTGGTAGATGGAGACATAGTTGACGCTGATCTCGAATCTTCAAATATAATTGTAAAGGAGAGAGAGCATAATATTTGGGTCATATTTTAATTTTTATAATAAGATTAAATTACAAAAATAAAATTAAAAAATTACATGAAATATTATGTAAAATGCTAATACAGAATTTAAAAAATATGTAGAACAATCTGAAAAGTATATTTTGCAAATAATATAATATTTGAATAGGAACTCGAGCTATAATAGGTTTGATATAACCGTGTGAGACGGATGAGAACGAGCGACTAAGTTATTAATATAAAAATGTTTAGCTGGAAACATGTGAACAAGTCGTCCATAGCTAATGTCCGGCCAACTGAGATGGTTAAATTATTTTCGGCGGGAATGGCCGGTTACCAAATTCGTAAACTTGGAACTTGACTATCTTAACAGGAAAGAAAATATTCTTTCTGTACAACGCTAAGGCAGAAAGACATGCGTATGGCACTTCACTGTAAGGAAAAATATTCATGATTTACGTTCTATTTAACTACAAAATTGTTATCTCGAAACGATGAGATTATTTGAGATGAAGTAAAGAAAGGGTGAAGGAGAAAGAACAGTAAATATAGAAAAGAGAGAAATATAGTTCACCCCGTCAGTGAGGAAGGAAGAAGAATTTACTTACTGCGAAACTCGAAAAGTAAAGTGCAGAAGGTTACAGATATGGCGGAAGTCAGAAGAAACAGCCACGTTAGAGATATTCTGTGAAGGTTGAACCGTAACAGACAAATGTGCATGTTAGAAATGGCTGGACTTGTAAAGGCGAGATTCCTGCAGTCGCTCTGGTTGTGGTGTGGCCGTTGCTTGTGTGTGTCTAATCTCTATGCTGTTTTGTTGTTTGTCATAGCAGCAGCTCCAGAGGCGAAGGGCACCCTCTCCTCTCTCCTCTCTCTCTCCCTCTCTCTCGCTCGCTGAGAAATCGCTTTAAGTGGTCTCCTTTTCAGGTTAAAAGCAGTCTCCGCTCTCAGCACGAATGCTTTTCCAAGTTAAGTGTATTGCCGTTCTCTCTCGCTCTCTTTGCCACTCTTTTCCTTGAGGACGAGGAGGAGTATTGCGGGTTCGTTCGCTGTTTTGCTTGCTCTCCAAAAGTCCAACAAAAGGCGCGGCTTTGCCATTTTGAGTGCAGCTTTTTAAGTGGCGAAGCAGTTAAAATGATAATCGGCTCTTAAATTCCGCCCGCCGCCGACGACGAGGAGTGTGGAGAGAGGAGAGGGAAAGGGGAAACCCCGGGGAGCTTTGATGTGCCTGCCACCTGGCGGAGGGCGCCCGTACCGTCGCGTCGTCCTGATGGACACAAACACACTCCAAGAAGAAAACAATCCTTCTACTAACTGCTACAGCCCGTGACATTTAGAAGTCTACGCTTACTTGTTTCAGAAATACTCAAGACTGCGATGGTAGTCTTTTATTATCTTTTGGTCTTTAATCGCTATATATTTACCCCTAACATGTCACGATTTTTTGCAAAGTTTTGAGACTTAAAACGTTTATTCACGTAATTTATTATTTTTTGGCTTATACTTTTGCTGTGGGATTCAGTCGTAAGACTCGTCTGATGCAACCCTCCATGCTAACCTATCTTTCGCAAGCCTTATCATTTCCGCATAACTACCACATCCTCCCTAATCTGATTAGCGTATTACATCCTTTGCGACCTTCTTCTGTTACTACCCCACACACGTCCCTCTAATGTTAATTTCACAAGACCCTCTTAAAACGTGGCCTATTTAATCTATCACTTCCCGTGGTCAACGTCCAACATATTGTTCACACTTCCCCTATTTTGTTTTGAACTTCCTCGTTAGCGATTCTATCCACCCATCTGACTTTCAGTATACTCCTATGGCTTATACTATGTATACTTATAGCTTAACAGCTGAGCTGTCTGAAGAGGACCCCTTGATTTCTTATGAAATGTCCTCTAAATCAGCCTTATTTTCTATTACATTGCCTTATTTATTTTACTATTTTTTTAATTTTTGTAGATATATTGAAATCTTGAATATCTCACCCCCTTCCCGCTCAATGTCCCTTAAGTAAGCTGAAAAATGGGAATCGCAGAAATACAGTCTTCAAAGACGCTGTAATGAAGAATTTGGGTAATGAGAAGAATGGTTTAGAACATGCTGCAAAGTAATAATAATTTAGGTTGTCCCATGAGCTTGAAGATTCATTTCCTCATTTCATATTTGGCCTTATTTTCCCTGAAAATTTCGGCGCTGTTAGCGTAGAGATGGGCGAGGCATTTCACCTGTACATCAAGCCAATGGGAAAAAGGTAGCAAGGAATGATGATGGCTGATTTTTTTCGCCATGAAGCTCATTTAGAACATAAAAGGAAAATTTTTATTTTTACATCGTGAAAAATGTAATCCAGTTGAAGACCAATTTCAGGCAGTTTATTTAATAAATACGGAAATAACTGCGTTTCGGTACGTATTCGTACTTTCTTCGTGTGCTATAACTTTCAAACACAAATTTTTACAACTTTTAAGGTACTCCGAGACTATGTGTGATGTTGGGAAAATTAAAAAAACTGAAGAAGATAGAAATATGTACCGAAATATCTGAAATTAGTCTGAAACTACATTACGTGAAAGGAAACGAGTAGAGTAGAGCGAGAACAGTCCCAGAAAGATTCGACACATGGAATATGTATTTAGTACTTGTTCAATAGGGTGGCTGAGACGAGGGATTTGTTTATAGAGGCATAACGTACTTGAAAATACTTGTCAATCTAAAAATGCACTCTAAAATAGAAATTTAGCCTAATTTTGTGACAATTTTCATTGAAATTAAGGGGTCAGTAAGCTCCCCGCATTCCTCTTCAGACCCCTCAACTGTTTAGCTATAAGAATAGTATGAGTCAAAAGAATTAATTAATTGTAAGAACAAATGTTTTTTAAAGATTCTCATATTATCACAGTTTTTTACATTTTAATTTTTTTAATTATCGATTTGTGAAAAAATCTATCCTGATAGAAAGACATGAAGGCCTCGTTTGGAATCAGCGCTAAAAAAGTTTTAGTCATCAATTATGAACCTTTTGAAACCATCACACAATCCAAAATTTTCTGCTTTGTTTTTCAATCGACGAGAAATCTGCTTTTTCCTCCCTTGTAAAGTTAGCTTTGAACTACATTCTTAAAACGTGGTTTCTTTGTTGATTTGTAGTATTGTGTTGCCTTGACGACAAATCTCCTGCTGAACATGAAAGGGGCAGAACCTCTCAGTATGAATTTATCTGTGACAATTAAGATCAGAAACAACCGCCCACATTATCCTACATCAATTTGGTTTGAAATTGTGATAGAAATACTGATGCAGGGATTTAGAGCAGACTTTTAGGCTGCTTACGTTGTATTTAAGTCATTTCAATGGCAGTGTGAGAACTTTCGATGACAACGTTAGCAGCAATAACAACGTATACAAATCTCCGTTTCTCCTGAAGAAGGAGACTGTTGCCTCCGTAAATTTGAGAAGTATTTTATCTTGTTCTCAGTAACGACGCATAGCTTCAATTTCAGAAAAGTCAACACCTTTCTTATTATCCTTACAATGTAAGTTATAGACTTCTACTTTGTCCACGTTGCATGTAATATAATTCAATACCTTGCTGACATTTTAGATTGCGCCCTTTGTCTTCCATAAACGTAAATGGCGCCAATTCAGTTTTTTTTGGTCCTTCATCATTCCAGGAAACGAGAAGACGGACGAAAGAGAGAGAGACGGCGCAAATCTTTGTCCATAAGTTGTGGAATCGAATGATTGGAACAGCTGTAATAGAATAAAGCAGGACTCTACCACACGATTCAAGAGAGGGGGAGGGGGAAGAAGAGAAATAAAAAGAACATTCTAGAATGAGACAGTCTGTGAAAGGTACGACGAGAAAACTAATTTATGACACATGGTTTGTTTTCTGTGGAAAGGTAAAAAATCCATTTATGTCGAATTGTGACAGCGTTGATACGCTTAACTGCTCCGCAATAGAAAGGGTAAAGGGAAATAATAATAATAACACGCCAACAGCATTACAAAAAAATTAAACCCCTTAACATTTCCATCGTATTGCGTAATCCCTAATCCTCCCTCCTAAAAATACCGGAAGCCTCTTTAATACATATATATTTAAAACACACACAGATTATTACGGCGTACAAATCGCGTTAGGTGCGCTCAAAATGTTTATTATTTCGACATTATTTTGCTGCTGCTCCATTCGGAGAGCAGAGAGAGATAGTGAGAGACGATTAAAGTACGGTCTCAAAATTGAAATGTTTCACCGTAAACACGCCGGAAACAGCGTTTGAAGTCAGAGAATTTGTGATGGGATCTTCTTTCACAGTCCGTTTCAACGTTTTACTTAACTTCACTTTCACTTCTATTTTTTTTCTTATTGTTTACTGACATGCTCGTTGTTCTTATAACGAGTATCATGTCATCCTCAACATCAAACAATAATGTCTGATTGATAATAAAATCACATCATATTTTCCCTACTTTGCTCACTATCATACGAGAGTGCAGAAATTAAAAACCGTTCCTACTTTTCTAGTGTAGGTTTCCTTGTATACAAGAACTGTTGCTAATTAAATTCCATTTCATCAATATTTTGTAAAAAGAAAGCCCGGGTGTACAGATATACTGTTACTAAACAAATCGGGCTGCGGACTTCCCCGCCCAAATCCGCAGAGGAAAACTGCGTGACAATGGCCAAACTCTGACAAAGGAGTCACGTTTAGACCTATACCATTTACAAGAAACACGTGCCGCTTCTCAGAGTTGAAGGAGAAGATTCCTTCCACCTAACAGTCCATAATCCGGCTTTACACTGTGCGACAGATTCCTCCCAGCGACCATGATCACGAGAGAGGAAGACGGAATACCATGTCCCTCCTTCCCACACCTAATCATCCGATGTGAAGTCAAATTTTCGGCTGAGATTGGAGACTATATAATGAGAATATTTCCATTCTTCATCTCCTAAAAATCACTGGTGATAATACAGAAATATACGGCAGTTCCCTCTTTTAAAAAGGCTCATTCTGCTAACTACTACTACACTTCGCCCAGTATTCTTCTAAAAGTCTGATCAACGAGGTCATGCCATTTAGATAAGTAGAAGACCATGTCTGTCATCAGCGCAGGCGCCGTCTGATGACTACCTAAGGAGCCTACGGATTACTAGCCTCTGGTCATTGGTGTTAAAATGTTTCGTGTCCGTTCCCTTTTCTTTCGACAAGTTTGCTCACGAGACACCCTAATTTTAAGAAGTCCATGTTCTCGTCAACGAGAACCTAATTCACAGTTCATTTTAAGATGTTAATTTTTAGTAAAAGTAATTGAACCATTGCGTTGATTTGTTACTTTAAAAGTTGCGCATCGAAGATTAAATCCAATAATTAATTTATTCATACGAGGGCCAGCCAAATATAAACGTCAGGCCTAGTAGGAGAGTCGGAGGCCGCTTTACCACGAATTCCGTCTGGGTCTCTCCACTCCACCAGAGCACCCACTGCCAATGTTAGGCTCATTCACTCAATACTAGAGCAATGAGTGAGCAAGAGGTTCTTCCTTCCATTGCGCAACGGATTATTGAAAAGATTTGGATTAGACCTTCAGAAATATTAACACAATTTGGGGATGACACTCTCTCCAAAACCCTCGTGTTCGAGTGGCTCGACAGTTTTTTGAAGGCCGAGAAATGGTGGAAAATCAGAGTCACTATCGGCGTCCTTGAACTTCCATCATAGAAAACAACATCGGAGCAGTAAAAGAGGAAGAACGGCGCCTGACCGTTGGCAAAATTGCTCCTTCAGTTGGTCTCAGCCACGGGAGTGCACATTCGATCATCAGTTATGGTACTTGGCTTCATAAAGATCTCAGCTAGGTGAATTCTTCGGCGCCTTTCTCCTGATCACAAAAACGCCCGTTTGGAGATTTGCCACAGGCTTTTGGCCCGTTATGCTGTCGAAGAAGAAGGCTTTCTCAGTCACTAGACGCCTCAATCGAAACAGGCGGACAAAGACTGGCGATGAGACACGAGGCTGCACCAATAAAGGTCAAAACGCGATTGTCTGCAGGGAAAGTTCTTGCCACCGTCTTTTGGGATTTAAAAGGCATTCTTTCGGTTGAGTTTCTCTACGAACAGGAACTCAGAATATTCCTCTCAACTACTGGACAAAACAAAAGCTGCATATCGAAGCAAAAGACGGCGTTTCCCAATCAGAAGCGTAATCCTCCTTCAGGGCAATGCAAGGCCTCACACGGCGTGGATAACTCAGGCCAAATTGGAGGAAATTCACTGTGATCGGATAGAACATCCACCATACAGCCCAGACTTGTGACCGTCTGACTACCATCTGTTTGGATAGGAGGTCAAAGGTTCAATAGCGATGACGATGTTGAAAACTCTGTGCTCAATTGGTTAGATTGAACCTTCAGCTTTTTATAATGACGGAATCAGAAGGCTTCCAAAACGCTGGGGAAAATATGTTTCGTTACAAGAAAACTATGTATAAAAAACGAGAAAAATGTTTTGAAATTCTATCGTTCTCAGAAAAATTATTAAGAATAAATTTCCATTTATATTTGATTGACCTTTGTATAGAATGTCATTCCATCATAAAAAAAATTCATAGATAAAATTCTACTCTAGGAATATTTGTACGTTAAATTTGTTATACGACTCAAAGTATCTGTAAAGAAATAAGGTAAATAAGAATCGTTAGCGTTTCAAAATCATGGTAAGTAATATGGAATCCAATAAAGTCCTTGTCGATTGTGTGTGACGTCACACGAGACCGTCATATTGCTACCATGTAGGGAAAAAATAAGCAGTGGCTGGGCTAAAATAAATTAAGAGATTACAAATCCATTTTTGTATTAATAAGTCGTGTATTATTTAAGCTACATTCGCGTTATTTTCCCGCATACTGCGACATAAAAAAATCCCTCAAAATCGGATTTAAAAAAAGGTTCGTTGAATCATAATTTAATTTTTTGCAGATAATAATTTATTTTCCTCATCACTGTCAGCACTTATAACGGACAAGTAATAATAACACCAAAAGCTAAATCCATTTTAATATATTTTTATCCGGTTTAGAATAAAAAATATTGTAATTTAAATTTATGAGAGAGAAGTGTAGAAGCTTAACTTCGGTTCAGTGGCATTAATAGAAATGTACTGTGTTTCATAACAAAATGTTTATTATAAAATCCTTAAATTATCTATATTTTTATTTCATCCTGACCAAAGTTTGTCCGGGATTATAGTTACATTTTGAGGGTACTTTGAAAATATCCTAAAAGGAGCAAGATGATCACGATCGAATTACAAAACTTCTCCGTCGTAAATCATTACAAATATAACATTATAAAGTGGTATATATTTTTCGTTTTGTCAAGCTGTAAGCGAGTTTAAGGGAGTCTTCTTAATCCAATATGGCGAATCTCCGCCTTTAATTGAGATATTTGAGATCAACAGCGGCATGAATCATTAGTTAACCTAATGAACATAAATGAGTTTTTATTTCCATTTTTATACTTTTAGTTTTGTCTACAGTATTTGATCATTTTCCATATTTTATTTTCAGTGATGTGATGTGATTTTAATGAGCTTAAGCTTGAAAATTTCACTTAAACTGAAAAGGAGAATCACTCATACTAAAAGTATAATGTTATAAGGATTAATTGATGGAAAATCCTTTTCAAATAATGGGAACAAGTAAATTATTTATTTTACTAAGACGGGGCACTCACTTCCGTCAATATTCTAATTCTTTTCTTTTTACCTGATTATGTTTCTGAATTGCTTTAAAAATTAATGTAATAAACGAATATCGAAATTAATTTAAATATGGCGTTTTCATGATTTAATCTTATATTATTGTTAAAAATAGTTAAAAACTATTTTTCTTAAATCAGTTTATATTCATTACAATATATTTATTTTTACGTTTTAGTATTTGTTCATAATAATGTGCAAGAGGCTTGAACTTGAATTTAGAGATATCTTGATGATGTTAGTCCCCTCACAAAACGGTATTTTTCTCTATGGAAGCATGAAAGTGGGAAGGGACTAGAGAATATCGTTCCATAATGTCTTCCCTTAAAATTGCACGCGGAATAAGATAAAATTCCGAGAGAGAATTTACCTTAAATGGAACGTATAAGGGGAAATTGGGTGATAAGTATTTGTGGCCTTGGATTGAGCTCAGGTGCTAAGGAAATCCCCTCGGAGGCGTCCGTGTCGCGCTGTAGCACTTTTAACTTCTTAATGCTGAGGGATGAGTTTGCATGCAGCTGTCGGGGCGCATGATGTATGGGTCCCGAGACGAGGTCCTGCAGGAGAGCGAGCCTTAATATCCCGGAAAGCCTTCCCGTGCACTTTGCCTGCCGAGTGATATATTAGGTGCGGGGTAGGGGGATGACCACCGACCGACTGGTCAGGTGTCCACATCGACAATCTTCATAATTAGGACATGCAGAAAAGGGTAGGGCACCGGGGTCACACTTTTTAAAGGAGGTTCGTTAGGACTTCCGGAGACAATATTTCTTCTAGAATTTCTTTAGCTTGCTTGCAAAAGGAAATCTGAATCACGAGTTGACTACAGAAGGTCTGACAATCCGCAAAACATTTAAATAAAGGGGGTAGTCATACAATTAGAAAAACCATACAATTGACCTGATGGGTGATGGAAACTAAGTAACAAATTGCACCAACATTCACACAGAATACTACACCAATAATAATTCGACAAAGCACTTATATATATATGACTCCAGCATCGCACCAACGAATGGCTCTACAGCCCATTGAGGGCCTGGGACTACCAGGTCGACTGCGGACTGTCATCTTGCATGACACATTCCTAATTTTGAGTGATACGTGGTCAGCGTGTCGATTCTCCAACAGTCTTCGCGACTATGACGTCACAAATATCCAAGCCCTTGTTAGGATTCCAGCCCGGGTTCGGATTCTGGCATGGGCTTGGATGTTTGTGTCGGCATAGTCGCGTAGACCGGGATTAAGACTGTTGGAGGATCGATACGCTGACCGCGTGTCACTCCCAATTCGGAATGTGTCATGCAAGATGACAGTCCGCAGTCGACTGGGTATACCTAGGCCCTCAATGGGCTGTACAGCCATGGAGAAAGAAAAAAAACATTCTGTTGAAAAATTAACGACCCGTAGAACAGAAATTTACACAATTTTTTATAAGAATTTTTAACATAAAGTAGACGGATGAAGAGTTCTCGGGATTCCAGCCCAGTGATGTCGTTTGTAGTCCACAACGTTTCTATAGTTGACACCGCCATCTTCTTCAGGTGAAGTCATAGTCGCGAAGGTGAAGTGGCGGTGTCAGCCATAGAAACGTTGTGGGCTACAAACGACATCACTGGGCTGGAATCCCGAAAACTCTTCATCCAGCATCTTCGTCGGGAATATCTACGTTCTCTATAAAGTAGACGTTTCGACAATCCGTTTTCGTCCTTGTCAATATTTCATTTGGTCTCAAATATTGACGAGGGCCACAATGGCTGGCCGAAAGTTCTAGTTTATGTTAAACATTGTTCTAAAATGGTGTAAATGTCTGCTATACAGGTCATTATAACTTCAATTGGATGGATTTATTAGACGCGGTGATGTCGTTGACGTATAAATATAGTTGTAATTTTGGTAGGTAAATATGAGAGTCATAGTCCCTTGCCCCTGGCTTAGGAAGGCGCGGAGACTCAGTTGCTGTGGGTTATGTTGGAAGAACTCGTGTCCCAAGGAAGTCGTGAGAGGTGACGTGTGTTGTTTTGCGTCCATATACAAAGGCGTCTTAGGGAAGTGAATCCTCGAGGGTGGCTCATTGAAATATATGACGCGGCTTATGAGGCGTCGATAGCTCGCGAGGCCGCATTGATCCCGAGGTCCCCGGGGAGGGCGTCAGTCCTCGTGGCCGCCCGCGCACACTTTATTGCTGGGCCCTCTGCGAAATACTACATGGCCCCTCCGCTTTGCTCTCGGAACACACCATTACTCTCTAGGCCGCGGTTTGACTTCGTCACGTTGCTGCTGTACGACGTCGACAGTTACGCTGTAATAGGTTTAAGCAGAGCGTCGCTCTTGTGAGAATCGGCTCGACTCCGAAGAAATTTGTGATGTTGTTGCTCACAAGATTTTATGAGATGAATGGTATCTCTATTCTATTTCCCAACTATCTATGTGTAAGGTGAAGACTGTACTGTCGTTGGACAGACCACGTGGGAATTGCATAATGGAAAAAGTGGTTCTGGGAGTCTTGGATTCTATTGCCAAGAGACAATTTAGTCCGGCCAAGTCGCTGTGTCTTTCTTTGCGCCCGACGACAGAAATATCTATCCGAAGGTAATAACTGGTGTGGAAGACGGAAGCACCTTATCAGCTGCTAATGTCCGTGGTCGTTCCCTCCTAAGGAGGAGAAATGGGTGTCGTGTCCGAGGTAAGCCCTGGAAGCTGCTCCGCTGGCCACGGAGGATTTGCGGCAGTGGCATCGCTCTGCATTACGCGCCTGTCACAACGCTCAATCCTGCGCCATCAATTAGTCTCCCCTGACACGAACAAAGTCCGAACAGGGCCCGACACTGTGTTTCTCTTAACACGCTACTCAAGGACAACGATGAAGAAGCCGAACATTGATTCTCAGTCACGGCAAGAGCTATTGTCATAAGGAGATCCTTTCGTGTAGGATATCAGGGATTATGTCAGAAATAAGACAGATATAATATACTTAAATCACCAGACAAAATATTCTTGTATAGTTACCACTTAAAAAGCAAATATGGCACTTCAGTCTCTTTCGAATAAGATTCACCTAATTTTTTTAAACTATTCCAAGTCTATTACGTCGTTAATAAAGCTACACTGCGGAGAACTTTCATATTATTATGAATCAGAATATATTGTATTCTATGAGACACTGTGGTAACTAAAAAATAAATAAGAAAAACATTACATGAAGAGATCCCTCCAACTTCCTTTTCTGTCTTCTAATTTTGTTAATTTCTGGTGTCGTTGAAGTAGGGCATTAGTATTTAGTTTAAGAGGCTACTACCTTTTTTTATGAATAATCTTCAATACTGTGGGTAATTTTAAGTTGTTGTGACGTATCCGGGACATTAGCAATGGCTTATTTAATTCCATTATTTGATTAAAGGCACATAATTCAATCTCGTAACTATATTGTAATCATTTTATAACAAACGTTTGTTGTCTAAGGAGTGTGGAGAAGTGAAATTAGGTTCTAGCATGACTGTGTATCGGAATCGTAATATGGCAAAGAGCAGAAACAATATAATATTTACATTACGAGATCCTCGCGTATAGAATCTTGGATTAGATAAAAGTGATGCCAGAAAGAAATCCACTTTTGATATTAACGAGAATACGACACATCCGTCACCGGAGGTTATGGGTTTTACAGGCTTTCACTTAAAGTTAACCTTACATTAATGATTTTGTTACCGTCAGTTTTTAGCGTCTGACTCCGACAGGTCCTGGATAAATAAATAACATAAAAAGAAGGAATATTCAGGAATCAAACCTTTGGCCCAAAAGAAAACTTTTTAAAATTAAAAGAAACTACTTTTTAATATAACAAAACAAAATATACAAATATAAAATAAACTGAACAATAGAAATATAATAAAATCTTAAAATATCCATTGAATTAATAATCGATTCTAATATCATAAAAATCCACCCCAGGACAATAACTAAAAGGAAGGGAAGAAAATGTAACGATGTGCACCGCTCGGCGTCCGGTTTGCGAGAGAGCGCGAGCCTCCGCAGCGTTTGTGGCGGTGGTTGGAGAAACTGCGCTGTGACGATCCCAAGCAACTGTAGAGGTCTTTTTTTAATGTTTCCAACCGACAGTGTCACAGCAAATCTGAATTCTAGTAGGTTTTTTTAAAAAACGATTTGTCGCTAAAAATATTAATCAGTTGTGATGGAAAGAGATACGTCCTGGAAATCCATTTAGTCCTGTAAAAAGTTTACTTATCCTGAAAGTAATACTAATTGGGCTGTTCTGCACAAGTCCATTAGCGCCTTCTTCAGTTGTAATTCGCCATGGGGTAAAGAAGACTCTCGTAAATGTAGATTGGCATACAAACAATATTAGATGTAAAGAAACAAACACTCATAGATGTAGATTTATATTCTCAGAACCTTCACATAGTCAACCAGCGTAACAAAGACAAAGAAAAACCGATTGCGTACAGAAGAATATTACAAATTCTAAATCAGTGTCAATGCTAGAACATACAACCACGAGCAGAAGAAGAACATTTTTTTCGGTATGAACTGGGAAACATGCAGAAGTACTAATGAAAGTGGAATCCGTAAAATATTAGGCTCATATGTAATGTAATGAGGAAATATAAAAATTTTAAAAATGAATATTTGTGAAGAAATTTCAGGATAAAGAACAGGTAAAATTACCAAACTCGTCCGACTAGATGTCTCTAGTTTCTAAACTACGCCATCTGGGCTCCATCAGGTTTCAAGAAACAGAAATTGGGAAGGAATGAAATTGTTAAAACATTTCCGATGGTGATTCGACGTTGTTGATGGTGACGGTGACCGATGATTTTCTGTTGGTGAGAGTGTATGTGTGTGTCGACTTGGCCTGTTTCGCGACTGTACCGAGAAGGTTGGCTACACTGCCCAGCACTCACGCGGCGACAAGACGCAGCACTTAGAAGTCCCCACTACCGCCACCTCTCTCTCTCTCCCTCTGTCTCTATCTCTCTCTATCCCCTTTTACCTCGTTAATTAGCTCGTTCTTTCGCCCCCGCACACAGAAACAGACACGCGACATGTCCACGCCCACGCAACCGAAAGCAACTTACTTCAGTCGCCATGCCTCATTGGAATCATCTCTCTCATTACATGACGTTTCTTCTCTCCCTCTTCACATCTCTCTACTTCCTACTGCCAGGACCTCAGTGTTCCCAAATATCAGTTTATAGAATTTCCTTCAATATTCTTATAATTTATTCCAAGCTCGTGAATTCAAATCGCTGAAATGAACTTCCTAATCAACCGATGATTATATTGGTTCACATCAATTAACAATAGAGCACGGTCAACAGTAACTTCCTTTCTAGGTCAGAGATGTAATATCGCGAGTTTACTTTCCTCCTATTTGAAACCCGTATTTGGTGTCCGTTGTTCCCAGGATACTTATTACTTGATATTCACTTGCCCACCGACGGCTAACGGACGTTCAGATAACTAGGGATAACGTCACCACAAATAACGAAGAATGGAAACACTGGAATTATTTCTTCTACGATTTTCAAAATCTATGACGTCACAGGAACGTTTTCTTCCATAATTGGTGTTTGCAAGGAGGATGGTCTTGTGAGTATCTTTTTACTGTCCCCTTCCCTCCACCAATTCGGATTTTAATGGCCCTCCCTTATGCGAGAACTATCACGTCAATATAAAAAATTGTATTTTGTCTCGGGGCAATTTTTTGGGGGCTAATTGGATGAAGGAAAAGAAATTATTATGAGTCGCTATATTTCCTGTATTGTGGTTTCACTTCCGGGTATCGCCGAGGAGTAAAAGAGTTGAATAAAGTCGCGAACTGAAAGAAACAGAAGCGGACACTTTTTCAATAACGCGGGGGAGGGAGGGAAAGAAAATTAAAGGAGTAAATCTTGGCTGTATGGAAGGGGGAGAGGTGCACTTTACCCACCGCCCTGTCTTCCTTCTCCTACAAGGGCTCCGTAATGAAACAGCTTGGAGAAGAGAGAGAAGGGGTTGCTGCTGCTTTAACTTTACTTGTTCTGGTCCCAATTTAACTTAACCTAAACTTTATTAACACTTGTGTTGTCCAGGAGCTTTTGCCTTATATGGCCACGGGAAACTTTGAGACCCGGGAATTTTTGTCTGTTTGTTCGTCTCTTCTTGAGTGGTTTTAGAGAAAGAAGGAGAAAGAGAGAGAGAGAGCAACTATTTGTCTCCAGCTTTCTCTCATCCTGCCACCAAACTATGTCTGTGTTAATAGAATCCTTCGCGGTATTTTCTCTTGAAGGATAAGGTTATGTTATTATTTTAGACTGGGGGGAAAATTATGCATTCATTTTCTCTTTATCATTGCCATTTCACCCTCGAACAAAGAGAGAGCCATTACCCTTCAGACTAAAGCCTTGAGCTCAGAAAAACAAAAACTGGATGCAAGTTTGGTCTGGAGTTAAATCACCGTAACAGAAGAATTCTGGAAACAAGATATTAGGGAAAGATAATGAACCTGAATATGTATGAAGAGGCATCGAGCTGTATTAAAAAATAACTCATACATACTTATCAAAAAAATTGCAGAAACACTTAAAAAAATATCACCACAATAGAATCATACTAAGATAAATTAATCCCAGGACACAAAAGGACTATACGTCTACCGCGTAGGTTGAAATTTTGATTTTATAAACTTGCAGCTTAAAATGCTTTGCAAAGGAGTTAAAAAGAAAATGACGAACAAATACGGGATGTAAATAACAATCGGAAAAGAATGTTCTAAAGTAAGATGGCCACGTGTAGTTATTCAACGAAACGGAACATTTGTCGTTATAGGAAAAACACAGTAATGAGTGTTTTTGTGTGAATCGAAAATAAATAGACGAACTGAGCACAATTTTAAACCTGTATGTTTGCGCAATCAATAGTAGTTTACAACAATCCAAGGTAGCCCGTGTAGTTTATCCTTTATTGCCGCCATGCTAACTATGTTGTAAAGCATTTAATCTACAATATAGCCAGCACAAAAATGGGTTTATTCATACACTTTTATGTTTATAAGCGGCGAAGAAAAACCCTTCTCCTGAAGCTGCGGGTTGAGTCCGTTGGGCCGCGCCATTTGAATAGCGCGCCGCGCGGTGACGTCACGAAAAACTGAGAGCTGAGCAGTCACAGATTTTCCAGATGCAGTATATCTTCAACTTTGATGTTCACTGACGACTGATTTTCGGGATAGTAGGAAGGAGTTATTGAGCGTAAAATAAATCAAATTGCAAGCCTTATTATTTTTGTTAAAATTAAAATAAACTTATAGTTTACACCACTGTTATCAGTTTTCATCAGCATTAATAACTACAACGTTGTTAGCATTCACCATAATGCTTTCTCGGTTATAGGCACCATAAAGCTATTCGCAATAAGCATTTCTTTCGGTTATAATCACCACAGATATGTTGTGAACCACCATGTTTCCCGATTATGATCACCACGAAGCTATTGCTGAGTAGTTCTTTTCGCCTGTAACCGCCAAACCGTTGTTATTTGATAAATAATCCACAGCCGTTGAAAATATATCATGTCATAGTATTGTGTAACAACTTTCATATACTACTGTTACAGAATCGAATCAAGAAATTTTTGTTACTACCACTTTTGAAAAATAGGTGTTTTTATTAATTATTCGGACTAATATTTCTGTATTTATTTTTTCGGTTTTTATCACTCGTGTAACTTAAAGGGAATAAAATTTAATATTTCAAGACCACTTGTGAAAATATACATTTCTGTCAGCAAGAAGGCAAAACCAATTCTTTGAAGTGTTCTACTTCCCAGAAATGCTCTCACTGGACTAAGGGTAAGGAAAATCTAAATTACGGGGAATGTCCAACCTTGGGCATACGGTAAGATTTGTCCACTGATCCCATTGGATCAGTGGGGCAACTACCTCTTAAAACTAACTGGTGGAGACATGGAGTAGGGAATGCTGCGTCCCCACAGAAAACTCGTCTCTCGTCATTCGGATTGGCGTGAGATTATTACCAAATAGACTAACCTACCTGATACATCCCTTTTAGGTGAAACACCGGATAGGATCCGGGAGCCCTAGTCAACCATTGACTACCTTGCTTTACCTTACACATCCCCCATTTTCAATTAACTTCCTATACTGTTAAAGGGAAGTTGCCTGTTTCAGGATCACCCTCATGTAGCCCGTAAACCATATATATATATGGACCTATTTGTATCCGAAATAAGTGAACTGCGGCTAATGTTTCCAAGGAGATGATTGACCCTTACTATAATTAGGCCATAAATATGTAATAGGTGATCACTGTAGAAGTTAATTAATAGAATAACGAGTTTGAACGCTTTGTTATACAATAAGAATCGATAGAATGACACAGCAACTGAAGGCTAAACTAAATCTTGAAGTACATTATTTGAAAAATCCTTTTTATAGGTATATATCATAAAAGTGTATTATTTGTGATTCCCTGTCATTAAACCAAATTATTTATAACCTAATCTTACTGGTTCGCTGTTGAATTTTCAAAAAGTTCGACTAACCTTTAGCTATACACAAATATACGATCGTGTAGCTGTGGTCTTAGGTTTTGCCACGTGCTCAATTTATGTATTACTGAAAAATTATTATAATTAATAAAAACTGTTCCCATTCACAATCTATCCTAAAATGTTTACAGTTTAAAGTTGTATTTTATTTCTTCAATTTTTGTGAGCGTAATTTAATATTTCTAAACTATTTAAATGAGTAATTTCTTTATATAATTTTTACATTGCAAAAAATCGTAATTGGCACTTAAATATTTAATTCCATTAAATATTCTTAAATATATTTAATTATTATTTTATAGAGCTATCTTGGATTATTATTCGTTGCAGATAAAAGTGACACAAAGATACTAATTGGTATTTACCGTAATCTGACCCTATTATTCCTGCAACCACGGGAATTGCGACGTTTGAAACGAGGAAACGATGCAGACACCTCCGTAATGAAGTTTCATGACAGTCACGTTCACCGTCGATGTAGATGAGTTGACTAGGACCAGAAGGTCTGAGACGAACGGATGCTGCTGCTGCTGCTGCGGAATTCCAGTAGCGCTCCTCGCGGGATCGATGCGAGGACCCCTGCATTCCTCTTCGTCGTCGCTAGCTAATTAGCTCCTATCCCCCTCCTCGCCCCTCCTCCCTCTTTCCCTCTCCTGAGTTCCAATACCTTTAATTGGACGCTGGCAAAGTACAACATTGATCCAACTCGTGCAGCACAAAACAAACTCCGTTCCCGGTTCCTCTCTTTCTCTCTTACACACTCACACACACACAGTCTCTCTCCTCAACTCCACCACAACTACCAGCAGCAACAGCACCGACAGAAAACGAAGGCCGCCGTCGCTGCTGTTATGTAATATATATTCTCCAAGTTGCCTCGCGAAGTTGCCCTTCCTCTACGCTCCCGCCAGGAATAAGAAAAGGAGGAATCATAATTTCCTTAATCATAGTTCCCTATAAAGTATAATTTGATTATTAAAAATTTAAACTCTCGAATACTGCCATGTTAATTAAATTGGCTGGTGGTTGTGGGTTACGGGGAGAGAGGGGAAGGGGGAGAACCCACGGAAAGAAAAAGCTAATGAAATGTCAGAGCTGGGAGAGTGTGATTAATTGCAAGGATTCGCGCTCCAGCCACGGAGAGGGCGAGGTAATTGTCTTCTGCAGAGGCGGCGGCGGGGAGAAGAGATGTGATTAAACGAGCCAGCACCAAATTACGCCCCCGCCGCCGCTTCTCCTCCCCTCGCTCTCCTGGTTCTGGCCCTCGTGGCGGTATTTATACAGTCACGTCTCTTCATACGGAATTGCCGTGACCGCGTCCGCAGGAGTCCTCAAGGGTCCGAGACAGACGTCTACCTACTGGTAGCGCTTCCTCCAGACTAGACTGCTCTCAGATGAGACCGCAAGTGAAACGTCGCTGCTCCTCTCCCTCTGTACAGGACCTCAGAAACTCCCCAACTTTCCTGTCTCAACACCGTCTTCTGACAGGTTTGCCCTAACTGTAAAGCAACACCCCTCCTTCCTCTCTCTCTCCCCTTTTCCTCACTCCTCACTCTTGACTTTTCCACTCCCTCCCCACCCTCCGGTCTTCCCCGAAGATTCATTAAATCCGATAATTAAATTTTATTTTAATTACGAAATGAACGGGAAGGAATGTAGTACCCCGAGATCGCAGGCAGGCGCCATGGCGCATGTGTTCGGACTGTAATTACGCGCCACTGCGCCTACTAATTCCGGGAAGAATACGGCAGCCTGAGAAAAAGAAAATCAAAAAACTTGATTTGTGATTTCTGATTTATAAATTGGTAGACTCAAATTTGGTTGTACCTCTCCCTCTTTCTACATTTATTTCCTTGTGTGTATAATTGTTCCCATATTTTCCTCCAAACTAAACTATTTAGTTCTTTCGCGTTTTAATAAAGACCAAGAGAACTTTCTTCCAGAAGCAGTTTCCTTAATACATGCTTGCACAAGGAGATTAACCTTGTTTGTATATTTTGTTATAGTGTTGTTTATTTCGTCGGATACGGTATACATGTACCACGCGTCCCTCATCGTGGTAGGAAGTACGTCAGTAGAACTTGACGGAAGGAACTGGCATAGAATCTTTAACGACCGCGTGAGACGTTCCTTGTATTTTTGGACAATGCGAGCAGAGTCAGCAGCAGTATTGTTGTGTGTGTGTGCAGAATGCAGCAGCCAAAATAGAGCGTCCCTCCTCGCCTCTAATTGGGAGGCAGGAATCCGCGGCCACATTCCCTCTTACGAGATTGATTAGCGTTCGGGAGACAACTTACGGCTAAATTAAATTCCGCCACCCTTCATTAAAACTGTTTCTTGCCTGGGAAGAGAGGTAAATATATTCTCTGTGAGCGAGCAGGAGAGTGAGCCGTTGTATTTGCGTTAATTGGCTCGGCTTCTTCCGCTGCCAAATTGACTACCTCAATGTCCAATTTAGTTCCACTCTCCGTGTTTACTGTAACAACTCATCGTTAGCCTGAGCTGCGCTGGGAAAGTCGCCGTCCCCTAAAAATAGAGCTCGCAATTCTCGCGGCGGCCATTTGCAAAGTAGAAGAAGAAGAATATAAGCGCGCGTTCTTCAGCCGCAGTATAAATGAACTGAAAGACAATAAACACAGTTCAACATATATTTGGAACGTAATCACGGCCATTTACAAAGTTGATATTGATGGAAATGTAACTGTACATTTAAATTGAGCCACTTGAAGTAATTACATGAAAATTTTGGAATTTCTGAAACATTTAACAGAGCTATTGAAAAAACAAACACATGACATTTTTCTTTTCAAGCTATGCACTCGCCACTCTAATTAGACAGCAGCTATTAATCGATGGAGATTCTTGTTGGTTTCCAATTCTCTCCGTGTAAACAAGAAATACTAATTGTGCCTGTGTGTCTGACTTTAGACGTTCATATAAAATGGAAGACAAGTTTAAACTTAATGTTCCTAACTAAAAACTAATCCCCCCTTGTATTTAATTTGGGTGTAAACCGGAAAATCCAACAGCCACAGTACTGTGATGTAATATTTTGATACGAAATAAATTTTCATCTCTGTGTATGTGTGAGTGAGAGAATGATTCGGGGTGATAGAGAAATACTGAATTTGTACATATTACAATGAAATGTAGGTATCGAACAGAGTAGTCACGTAACTGATGACTAAATGCATCTGTGAGCGTGCGTTTGTTAGACTGATGTCTTTACTTAATACTGTTTCTCTAGAAAGGTGTCCTTACTGATGTAAATACAAGAAAAATATTACTGTCATAGTTAATGTTTATCTTATTGTATCTTTTAAATAATTACTGTAATTTTTTGTTTCTCCATAAATGTTCCTTGTCTATGTCACATCCTGAATTCTGCAAGTAAACTGTCTATATTTGGGTTCCATAAACTTGTCACTACTACCACAGATATTCCGTGTTCGCAAACTTAATTGTCAGCGATTCTCTCTCTCCGTCGCAGGTCCACTGCCGTCTACTTATTCTTTCCCTTCACGTCACCCCCAAATTATTAAATTAATAGCATAAATTGGGTAAGTTAATTTACGTTCTACTGCCACGTGTACCTCGTTAAGTGAAGGCAAAACAAGTTAGTAATTAGGCGGACACACACAGGATAAGAAGAAGAAGCAATTTCGGAGAAAAAGAGGGAGGTACAGTTTATTGTGTGCAGTGTAAAATAAAGAGAAAGAGGAAGAAAAAACTGGCGGAGAGTAGGGGTTGGAGGTGTATTGTGTCTGTGTATTCCGTAAGATCAAAATTAATGAACACGAGCATCCTTAGGGGTGTGAGGATTTTATCTCCACCTTTCTCTCCTCCTCATCCCTTCTCCGAAAATAATAATCTGCATATTTCGATTGTCGTGATCCTGGCAGCCTTTAACTTTCTCTCCCAATGTTCTCAGTCTGTAACCACAAATCCTGATACGACATCGATGAAGACCAGATGCAGGTAATTGTGAGCCTATCCCAAAACTATAGCAAGTTTTATAAAATAGGTGTACTTTATGGGTAGCATCGGCCAAATACTATCAATGAAACTAAGCGAGTCCTCAAAAAAAAGGAAAGGTCTGCACTCGTAGTTACCAAAAAACGCTACGTCTGGAGAAGAAGACATCTTACACAACATCCTGGAGTATTTCACTTCTTTCATTGATTTCGTGTATGGACTCAAAACACCGGAGGGTTTTTTTACCACGGAGCCTGTCGCCATAAGCTCCCAGTCCCCCCTAAAAAAAACACGAGGTCACCTCAGGGCACTTTCCGTTTTGGGATCTCCCCTTTACACATCACTGGGAAATAAGTGCGTTTCGCGATAGAATAAAACACCTTCAGGTCGAGTCCCTTGAGAGAGTTCTTCTCGGCAATTTTTGGTATCCTTCTAGCCTCGATCATCCCATCGGCTTGTGAATCACCCTACCCGTCCGTTCAACTAAGCTCAGTGGAAGGCAATGAAATGCTTGTTTAGCTAAACCCAACAACTATCTGCAGCAATCGCTCAAGGTCAAATGAAAGAAGGGGAGTCAGTCCCCACGGCTGCAGTCCTTGAATAATAAAAACCCCGCCCCCAGATTTGATAAGTGAAATCATTTACGTGCATGTTAGTGGTTGGAGTTAGACGCGAAGCCTTTATCGCTAATGTCATTTCACAGTCGTGGCGGCTTTTCCTCCCCTCCAAATTAAGATATCATCCCCTCGACTCGCATAAAGTAACTATAGCGGCAGTTTCAGAAAACCACTTCGGCGAAATTGCCCGCCTGCAGATGTCATGACTGGCTAATGAGCTACCCCCCCTTCTCTTTAATTTGCCACCCTCTTCCTCTCTCTCTCTCTCTCTCTCTCTTACTCCGCTGCCGCCCATTAAATCTCCGGACTTAGCTTAATACAAAATGCATTGTTGTTCTTCCATTATGTAAATGAAAACTGAAACCAACAATCCTCTCTCTCCCTCTCCTCCTCTCTCTCTATACCGACGAACAGGCACGCCAAGTTTCTTTTCACCCCCTTCCTGCCCATCTTTCTATCTTTCTCTCCCGCCCCCACCCCACCCCCTCTCTCTCTAGCCTGCACACATCCTGCTCAATTATTCTCTTCCCTACAGCGCTGGCTGGATTATTACCTGTCCTATAGGACCCCCCACCCCCCGGCCTCTATCACTCTCTCTCTCTCTCTTTCTGTCTCTCTTCCCCTTTCAGCCCTGCTAAAAACACACGAGGCAGGCCAATTTAATTACAGCTCTGTCAATGTACACGCTTACTTCCCTGCTTTATATATATATATATATATATCAAGAAAAACCTCTCGGTTTTCCACGCGTGTAATGTCGAAGAAATACGACGTTTCGACGACTTTCACTGCCATCGTCATCGTCTTTCAGCCTGGAAGACGTCACTGTTCTTCGATATTACCCGGGGTGGAAACCCGAGAAGATTTTCTTCATTCAATTCACCGGGAAAGCCCTCGACCTTTAGTATATATATATATATATAGTTGAGCTTTATGGACGGAAGGAGAGGTGAGGTTATCTCTCAGTACACCTTGTCACCATGCAGACAGCCTAATTTAACCCCTTCTCTTTCCGTCACACGCCTATAATTTGATTTTTCGATTTTAGTGTTTCGGTTTACCTTTCCTGGAGCTCGTCGGTCTTACTTGATGCCCTGAAGGTGTTGCTTGAAGAGAATTCCTTAGGATTCACTTATGGAATTATAGTTTTGCTATTGAGTTTGTCTTTCACCATACACGTTCTCTCGTAATACGATGTGAACCATAACTCCACCGAGTATTTTGGTGTAAAGGGCCCACGATCTTCGGGGGCTCGTTACAGAGTAGTAATGAAATTATAATTTATTCGGTTTACTGTAATCGCCATTGTTTCCGCTAAAACAACTTCACGACGAAGGAGAAGCAATTTATTTGAGAGATTTAACGTATAAATTATGTCTCCTTCGGTAGTCTGATCTAAATGATTTCTAGTTACCGTCGCCTGAGGTTTCTAGAGATTACTGTTACTTTCCCTCTGCTATGAAACATCTGGTCCACTAATTACATCTACTGCCATCACCGTTGATCAGCAAGTGTGGTCTGTTTCGTCTCTTTCTCTCTCCTCTCCACCCCCCCCCCCTCTATCTCACCCAGTGAGGTTTCAATTACAACTACGACGTCGCTCTCATTCTTCGACCGCAAATGATATTTTAGCGTCCCAGAATCCTAACAAGAGCATTAAAGTGGTTTCACGTCGCTTCTGGTTGGAGAGGGCGTGGGTGTGCTATGACATCCAATTCCAATCTCCTCCCAGTTCCCCGAGTGCCATTAGAGTAGTTGAATAGTGAATACGCAGCTTTTAGTTGCCTTCCCTTCCTCCGGATTAGCGCAAAGTGCCGCCTCTGCTTCATACACGAGGAGACGGCGACGCCGCGACGGAGAAATTAAGGTCCAACATGGAAAATGGCCGGGGAATTACGCTGATAAAAGGATGTAACATTTAACGGCGCCCAACGTCTAATATTTAAAGCAAGCGCTTCGGGCGCCTTTTCCCTTGCTAATTGAATTTCTTTATTACGTTCAAATACTTCTCCTTTTTTACGATCCCGACGGGGAGGAAGAGGAGACGAGGATTCGGCCATTTGAAGACACACGCACTCACACCTGCCAAAATAATTACCATCTCAAAAGTAAATTATCAAATTAGAATGTGGTTTCCAGTAAATTAAATTTGTCTCTATTGTCCCGATATTCAGGACAGAATGATTAAGACAGATCGACACTATTTTTAACAAATTCCTCGGGAGCATTAAGAAAAACACCAGATAAAATAAAAAAACTTATAAAATTTCTACTGAGCAACTGTATAAATAGATTTTGGAAGTAAATGTATTCCAATAGCTACCAACAACTAATAGTACTCTTTCATTACTGATATATTTTAGAATTGAGTTTGTAATAATTACATTTATTTTATATACAGAAGAAAAAGAATTTTAATTATTTGATACAGATGACATACCAAATATGTTAATTTTTCTAGTTGCACGTGACTCTTAAGTAAATAAATTTCTTAATTATAAATGCAAAACAGTGTAATAGTATTACTCTTTCCGCACATTACGAGGTTGTTCGGAAAATAAATGCATTCGGTTTTCATGGCAATTACAGCCTTTTCCGTGCTGTTATTATATAGCAGGGAGATTAGGTTCACTTCCTTAAAGGCAATGTTTAAATAGCTATTTTTATGTCTCCTTTCCTCAGAAACCGTTACAGATACAACACTGAAATTTTCACAGTTTTCACAGTTACGTGTGTGGAAGCAGAACAAATGATTTACTATGATTATAATTTATCAAAAATCTGTATTATTATGTTTAGAAGTTTACTATTTTTAAGTTGTAGTACATATAATTTATTCTCCTTCCACATAATCCAATAAGGCTTAAGTTTAGCCGTGAAATTTTCAGCGCTGTATCTACAACGACTAAAGAAAAAGTAACATTGGTTGGAAAGGGCCTTCCAACACCCCTTAAGATGTGTTTACACATTGCCTGTTGACTGGATGAACACGAGACAAGAAGGTTGACTCACGTTCTTCTTGAAAGAAGAATAGTTGACATGTTACAGGAAGGAATAAATATTGTAGCTGATATAATTGAATTGAAGACAAACAAGAGTAAACGACGGACGTGGGAAAGTGGCTGAATATAGAAAAAAATGTATTTGGGGCTTAAACGACGTATTTAAATGAAGTGGCATTTGAAAATGAAGAGATTTAAGGCTTTCTGAATCTCAATTTGAGAAGAATATATTTATGAGATAAGCATTAAGACGAAATATAAAGTTTCGAATATTTTTAATGTTAGATTTGGTCTCACCGTCCTTATCTAATAAACCATGAATTCTTTTAAGTTGGGTGTGTGAACCCAAAATTGCCAGTTAACTGTTACGAGATGGTTTCCTTGGGTACTCGCTGTCAATAAGCTGAAGCGAGTCAACGCGGACATGCCAGAAAGAAAACCAGATGTCGAAAAATAAAAAGTGGAGTGAATTTGGAACGTTTCCGTTTATAAAATTCTATAAAACTAATGGCATTTTGTGGAACTTTAATCACAATCATTAGAAGAAAAAAGGTAAAAGAGATGGTGCAATAAACGAATTAAATGAACATAAAATAGAAAAAATTTAAAGAGCCCCTATTTCAAAGAAGTTGACAAAATGCTCACGAAACTTGTGGAATGAATTTAGAAATAGTATATTTTGGAATCTGTAAAAATATTCTATCGCTGAACAATTCACTTACAGTTTCATCTTTAGTATTAATCAGTGATTATTGTGTCTTCATCTACAAATGGTACTTCATTTAAAAACATCGCTGAAGATTCTAAATTATTTCCCTTGAATATCCAATCCCTTAGCCATTTCTAGGATTCTCTCTTGTTTCTCATCAATGTCGTAATATTTCTTCATTTCTGTGAGATGCCAACATTTTGCTTTGTCTTCAAAATTGTCAAGCATGCGAGTCAACTCTCCTGTCTGTTGAGTGTTAATCATGGGCTGAAAGTTGAGATCAGCAGTCACACACATTACTTCGAGATTGCCCGATGACGTCATGAGATTCGTGAGCGGTAAAAAACACAACCAGTACTGTAATCGCTTTATTGCGCTCTGATTTAACGTTTCTGTTTCTTTCCTGTGGTTTCGCAACCTCATGGTTACGAGCCAGCGAGTGTCTGTGACAGCCTTCCTGTTGTTTGCGTTTCCTGCTGTTTGCTGAGTCCTGCACAATAGCATGACCTGGCAGAGACAACAGGAGACATCTCAATCCTCTGAATACCTGTCACAATCATCGTTTCAATTATGATGTATTTGCCGCTGCAGAGTTCTTTTAGAAACAAAAGTAAAAAAAAAAAGAAGCAGCTGTTGTGTCTTTTCAAAGTCAGTAGTCGCCCAACATTACGTGACAGTTTCCTGAGCGATGCGATGGTTCCTCCTCCGTCCTGATGACCGCTGGCCACCAGAGTCTTTGCAGGGAAGGGGTAAAATAGTTAGTTGCGTTTCGTTTGCAAAGTTGGACGACGCGTGCACTTTGTGTTTTCCCTCTTGAGAGAAGCGCCCGGCTTAACTCGCCTTTCTTTCTTTCGAGGAGGAGAAGCAGCGGCGGCGGCGGAAGATTTGTGTAGCTAAATTACCGGCTCCCTTTAATTAAAATAGTTTGTGTGCTAAGGCAAGGGAGAGAGAGAGAGACAGAGAGTCTAATTACCACGCTGGCCAGCTTTGTCTCGCAGTGATATAATTCTCAAGAGCGAGGCTTTATTGACGCGCCTTCTTAGTTAATCTAAGGTATGAGAGAGGACAGGGTAAAGGAGAGGAGAGGGAAGGGAAAGGAAAGGAGAAACGATTAAAAAGTAATAATCTATCTTACGAAGGAATTGTTTACGATTGTCCATGAGAAGGGAAGGGCTGAGTAGCGTGGTAATTTTTAATCCGTCTTTAAAGCGTTTCATCCGTGCTCGTCTTTTCTCGCTCTCTCCCTCTCTTTCTTTACATATTCTTACCTCTTAGTTGTTTCAGTTTTGTGAATCTGTGTTATCAATGCCGCTTGTTCCGATTCTGAGACTAGTACAAACTAGTATCACAATTTTAACTCAAACTAATGAGTTTCTCATTTGTGAAGATTTAAACGTCAGGGGGAAAGGAAACTATTCGTTAATGTTGTGGTCACCGCGAAGTGCGGAGCGAAGAACAAGATTGTAGTGAACAACAGAGAAGGAACGTGATTCTAGTCTCCCAATAAGAAAGTAATACGATATTTGCTACAGGAGATTAATTAAAGTAATCACACTCTTGATCGGTCTAGTGTCTAATAAAGAGGCAACGCCTTACAGTTGCGGAACACTACGCACACTTTCGTCAAGCGGGTTGCATACTTTGCAGTCACCAAAACGGCTAAGTTTTCTTGTACAAGTTGTTTCCACACCTTAAAATACATTATTACGTTCTTAAGTTTCCTACTATTTGTATACTAATAGATCACAGAAGGTAATTTCAAAATCATTGATACTGAAGACCCTATATTGACAATGTTGTAGGTAGGTACCTTTTTTCCCGGGAACCGTTTTACACACAGCACTGAAATTTTTTAAGTTCATTTTTAACTTTACTTTCTGTCTTTTGAAGCATAAAAATTGATTTGTTATAATTATAATTTTATTTTTAATCATTTTTATGGCAAATTTTAGACGTTTCTTGTCCGTAACAAATAATTCAAATAATTTATTGTTTGCGCATACATACCATAAAGTGAAAAATAAGCTCTGAATACTTCAGTGTTGTACCTGTTACGGTTTCTGAGAAAATTGTACCTATTTGTTAAGCTAGGGCCTTGCGACTCCTCTTCACTTAAAAATAGCCGCAAAAATGAGCAGTAACTTTTTTATTTAGTTCACACGCAGCCGCCTGATTATAGACCTCAATACATTTTTTTACAAATCACGTCTATATATTTTTTATTTGTCCTTATAGAGAGGTATGTAATTATATTGTCGATAATTTTATGAATGTTATACGACCTGTGCATCATCTAGCACGTTTTATTTGAAAATGAAGCTTGTCCAAAATCTTCTCTAATTAAATATATCGAGGACCACAATCAGGTTGTGTGTCTCTTTATTTCGTAGAAATATTTGCAGATATGAAATTAATTGTAGATCATTTTTATCCTTTGGGACACAAAAACGACTTAAATTTTTCCGTGATGAACTTCCATAGACGTACGGTACCTATCTGAACCGTCTGTTATTCGTAGAGTTGTTTTTAAAGGACCATTTGTTTGGTAACGAGAAAATCTAGAGCTCTGAATGATAACAAGATGGCAATAAATTCTCCCATGCCTAATTTCCTTCCTGCGAACTATAATGTAAAATTTTTGCTTCTATGAATTTTCCTTTCTTTTGATGGACTATATTTAAATTTCAACAACGGAAGTTACCAGGGATTTGAAATAAGATTGTCACAGTTTTACAGCGTTTTTAAACCGGTCATGTAAATATATTTTTAATGAAGTTTTTGCCGTCAAGCACCGAGGTTCAAAATGTTTTATTTCGGAGGCTAAGCAACTTTAAGGCACCAAAGATTATTTCCCATTTGTAACTTTGTATCGTTCTCCTGAAATCCCTTGTAAGAGCGCGATTCCCTCCCTTCATAACGACATCGGGCGGTCTTTCCCACAGTTTCACGCCACTTGGCACGTTTAAAATAAATTACACAGACTCAACTCGTGTCTTTTCCCCCTTCTCCGTCTTTCTTTGTATCTCTCATTTCTGGTCTTTTAATGAGTTGCACGCCGCAGCTCCTCACTAAGCTTTCAGGACTGTTTTCCGTTCACCTTGGACGTTTAGAGAGGGCAAGGTGTGTGCTTGCTTGCTTTCTTATTCGCTTGGAAACGACAAATTGGTGTATAAGAAGGAGAAAAGGGGAAGAGAAGGGGGACTTTGTCTCCGCTCTGATGAAAATAAGACGTGCCCGTCTTTGTTCTCATGAGAGAAAAATATTCTCATTACGTCCGGCGGTCTAATATGAGAAGAAAGGGCGAGAGACGAACCACTTACTTCACACAGACTCGTCATCATGTCGGAAAACTTATTATTCAACACTACAACGATTGAAATTTCATTTGTACTAATTTTTTTAACTAGAATAAATCTAATTGGTTCTTCGGTGAATGTTCTCATTTGTGTAACTCTTTTTGTTTAGTTATATATTACTACTTCAAAATGTGTAAAAATTTTCTATCACTCCACAATGCTCAATGAAAAGTATATTGACAACTTAATATTATATATACTTAATGACGATATGATTTATCTATAAAATTAAAAAATGATGTTGAATGACAAACACTAATGTGAACAATGAATTTGGATCTTTTTGGAAACTGTGGTGAAGTCGAATTTGCATGTTTTAAAAAAAAATTGAGTACAATTCCAATGAGGAATGAAACCAAAGATACAAAGTGGCATAATATTGTTACACGTGTATTAATTTGCTTATTGCTGGAATAAATTGTAGTTTTTATGACACTGATTAAAAATTATTATATTAATTTACTCCTTATTGATGAGAAACTGAAGTGAATTATTTATGTTAATAAAAGTAGTTTCTATTAAAAATTTTTGAAGTGATATTGGGGGGTTAAAGTGAAAAATATGGGATAACTTTTAGGTATAATACTTGGTCCAATACTATTCCGAAGAGATTTCTAAGACTATATTCTGGACAATCAGATAAGTCAAACTTATATTAACTTCTGATTCAAAGAGAGAAGAGTCATTTTAATTGTCATGAAACTGAATTTAGAAGATTAGAATGGAGAAAACTCGATCAGAGGCCGTAGTCAAACTGCGGACAGTCAGGTAAGCGGGAGGTTCCGGGTTCCATTCCCGGGTCCATTCTGAATTAACTTTTGATTACAACATTTTGTACATCATTCACTAACTTTACCAATATAATCTTCCCAAGATAATTTGCCATGAGGGAAAAGTACCTGACTGTTAATCTGTATAAGCAAAATTAGAATTTTTGTACTTAAGCGTTTTAACTGTATATAATTAAATATTTAATACATTTCGGAAAGATTTTTTTAGTCAACTTATACAATGATTCAGTAGCTCTCTGATTCAAAGAGTTATTTGCTCTTCATATCTCAGGAACGGAGTGAGTCAGAGAATTTACCGCTTTTACTTTACGACTCCAGGTTGACAGACGCCGAAGACGGAGGTTGCTCTTTGAATCACCTCTCGATCAGATCGCCCATCTCTGTCATGTGTGCTGATGCCGTCACAGAATTCGCAACGACGAGGACCCGACTACAAGCGATGCAACTGTTTTTTATTGTTACGGCCACGTCGCTGTTGGTAGTTATTTTGTGTCCTTCCTTAGATTCTGTTGCGCGAAAACTGCCTGAGCCCAGAACATTTTAACCTTGAGTTCCTTAAAAGTTTAGTTGCTAGGCTCATCTTCTTGTGGAGTTTGAGGAAAAAATTAAAATAAGGAATTTCTTAGCTCCTCCGTACTTTTAGAAACAGCAGAGACCAGAAAACGTGGTGTCAGGAAAGAAAACAACTAAAATTCTGTGTAGCCTGAGCAATGCTGACGAGACTGTGGTCGATAATCCAATGTGGCAGTGCATTCAAATTCCATTCAATATCGGGGAAAAGTTAAACAACTTATGTTCGGTCCCCCTTCCCTTTCTCCCTTTTGTAGTAGATAAACCCGAGCCAGGAATTTCGTTGCTCTCATTACGGCATCACCTTCACCACTGTGGCTTGAAATCGATGAATCTTCCTGCTACGGTAGATATTGAGCAAACTGAAACTTCAGACGCAGTGAAGGAACAAGTTACGCCTCTTCACAGTTACCAGGAGTCACGGTTGAGCCATATCGAGTCTAATTGTCAGGTAAATTAGACATGGATGAGATAAAAAATGGAAACTTATACTTTTTTCTAATTTTCAAGAAACGTGAGTTGTCCTTTCTTATTCTTTATTTGTTTGTCCATCACTAACTTCTGAACATTTCCGTGTTGTTTCAGAGGCGGGAGCCGTGGAGCAGCCCTCCGCCCCCGCGGCTGTCGGCGTTGGCGTGGGGGCAGCGCCGCGCTCGGGGGCGGTGTCGGCGGCAATGGCGGCGGCGCAGGGACCTCGAGAGTGCGCCGGCTGCGGGAAGAGGATCACCGAGAGGTTCCTCCTTAAGGTAAAACGTCCTTCTTCAACAGTACGGGAAGTTCATCAAAGTTTCAACGTTCTAAAGTTACTGCTGATTTCACTATCATAAAAATGTAGACATTTGTATTCGCCAATGTCAAACTGTTCCTGGTTTCAAAATAACCTAACGTGACTTTATTGTCTCCTTATTCCTTAATTGAAATCATAAATAATACTTGCCTGTAAATGATGAAACCGAACAAGAACGTTTGTGTTTCCCATGTTATTTGTACCATAGAGGAATTTTTATTAAGTATTCCGAATAAGAGCAATTAAAGATACATCGAATTTATTATCTGAAAATTAACTAATAACAAATTATTTTAAATCATTATCCACACATTCCACTGAAATAAATCACTATCGATTACTTTTCTTTCTCTTTCAAATACTTGTACAAGAACGTACGGGATTAATGACAGTGATTTGGAAAGCCGAGGCTTATAATATCTTAACTTACTGCACGAAAAAGAAATAATCTAGTTTTGGGAAGTAAATGAGATCATATTTATTTTAGATATATTTTACAGTATTTTTAATTGATATTTAATGTAATTAATTACAGTCAAAGAAAGTAGAAATGCTTCAGTTGAAGCTCAGGTATGGGCGTATTGGTAAATTTAAAGGAAGACAAGAATGGAAAACCTAGATATCCAAGCGACTTTAAATAATAAAAAAAAGAATGGAAAAATGTCGACTGGACCGAGTATTTCCGGCTTTAGGGAAGTTAGTCCGAGTCGACGTCCCAGCCTAAGCTAAGTTCGCCTACAATTTACTAATCACCTAGGTTTTAGGAATTCAGTGAAGAATGGACGTTGTGTAAATTGATCAAAAGTGCATGGAACTGAAGTTAAATGAAGTACAGAAGCTTCAATTGAAGCTCAGGTACCGGAATGAGAATACCAGTGATTACATTAAAAGTTTAGTAAACTGTTTTATTTTATTCACAAAAAATGAAAACAATTTCAACAAATGGATGGCAATTAAAATATATTGGAGATTTTTTCGCAAATAATCCTTGAATATAATTTAAAAATACCTTAGCTTAAGGAAGTGTAAATACTTTAAATGAAGCTCAGTAAAGCATATAGCTAATTATAGAAGATCAATTTACTCAATGGTCATTCTTCTCGTATTTCCTATAATGAGGGTGTGAATTGGTATGTGAGACCTAGCTTAGGTTTATAGGAATGGAGAGGGGTTGGATCGGTCCTTGGACGTCTACTCGGATCAGCTCAGTTGGTCGGTAGAGCACCCGGGAGGTCTTGGGTTCGAGCCCCTGGTCCGGTTGTCTTTCTTCTGAAAATACCTTAGCTTTAACATTTAATTAACTTTGCGAGAAGAGTGTTGATACAAATAAAATCTACCTTCTCGGATCTGTATCACCCCAGAGAGAGATTTATATACTTATTTGTGCTACTTATGTGGAGACGGCTCGCGTCTCCAGGCTCTCGCGTGCTACAATTTTGGGTGGATGTGGTGTGTAGTGGCCAAGGTTTACGGGAATATTGACCTGAGCGGACTCGTGGCCTTCGTAGTTGATTAATTTCCTTCCTTGCTCATACTTGGTCTGCTGATTCAGTCACAATGATTTCGTGATTGGCTCCTTAAATTTGAGTTTCGTCTTAAAATTTAGGTAATTATTTTAGCCTTAATACTGGACTTGTGGAAGCGTGGTGCGCTGCGCAAAAGTATCGGGGCCTGAGTGGGATGAGTGCCATCTGATGGATGGGCTTGTGTGTTGCAGGCCCTGGACCTGTTCTGGCACGAAGACTGCCTCAAGTGCGGCTGCTGCGACTGTCGCCTGGGCGAGGTCGGCTCCACGCTCTACACCAAGGCCAACCTCATCCTCTGCAAGAGGGACTACCTCAGGTACGCTCACGCTCGCGCTCACGCTCAGCCGATCATTGCGGAGATTCCATTTGCAGATAAAAACCTTCCCCACCCGCCATTGCGCGAGTCCGTTTCGCTGCGAAAGATACAATCGGGAGGAAATTAAACGGGACAATGCCTCAAATACAGCTAAACTAATTAACTGTCTGGCGTTCACACACACATACAGGGTCAAATCCCCGATGCACAACTCTCTCTCTCTCTCTCTCTCTCTCTCTCTCATTGGCACGCCGCGACTCCTCCTACTCCGATATTCATTAATTAAAAAATATAAAAAAGAAAGAAAGCCCCGCCGCCCGCCCAACGGTTTAGCATCGAATTCGTCACACGTGTGGGGGCAAAATATAATTCCAGGCTACCAAAGAAAAAATTGAAGTGGGAAGAGGATCCCCCCCCCCGGGAACCCCTCACCCCGCCCCCTGCCACAGTCCTCTGGGACCATCCTGTTTCCCGTAGATATTGTCACGAAATTATGTACGAACGTTGTAAAATAAAAACTCGGTTTATTTGTGAATAAGTCGCTAATTTAATTAATTGTATTTAATTTTGTGTAGGAGGGGTGGGGAATTAAATTAAATGGTGATTAAGAAATCTTAGGAAATTTATTTATACAAGAGAATTTAACAAGGAAACATTGATTAGGGAAATATTTACAAAGAATTTAGGGTTCTTAGTAGCAATTAGATCTGCTTTAACACAGATTCAATACCGTGGGCGATACCGTCTTAAACGATATGGATTGGGAAATTGGCAGCGCACCTCATTACGACTTCTCTATATGGCGTCATTTTCTTCAGCACAAGTCCCCTCCTTCTCACTATGCGTCCAGGACCAAGCATCGGTTCCCGTCCGTTTGCTCCAGATTCTCAGAGTCGAATGATCTCTACACAGCCTCGCTGCCGTCTCCAAAACCTCGAAAATAGATGTTTTGCAAACGATTTATCTTTACTAACGAAACCCCATTGGCCGAGGCAGCCACGTGCTATTTTCAAATATTTTTTATTTCGTTGATTTTTCTTCTCACTCTGGCTATTTGCGAAAATAACGCAGGTCAGATTTGTACGTGATGTGGCGGCATTCCAGAGGCTTAAAGCCCGTCTCTGCACCGACTTTACAATCCTTTGCTAATTTTTACATCACAAATACTAAATAAATGTCACGCTATAGTTGCTGCTAAGCAAAATCAAAGTTATTCAATATGGTGCATACTAAGTGCGTCCGTTTTCTTTTCAGACTTTTCGGCACGACAGGTTACTGCGCAGCGTGTAACAAAGTGATCCCTGCATTTGAAATGGTGATGCGGGCCAAAAGCAACGTCTACCACTTGGAGTGCTTCGCTTGCCAGCAGTGTAACCACAGGTACTCGGCCATCTCAAGGCCTTTTATGAATTTCTTGGTTAATGCATGCTAGACCAAGTTCTCACGACCAACTTCGTTTGCAACACTTACAGATACAGAACGTAAACGGAATAGGATGTCATTATACGTTAAATCTTACAAGAAACATTTCCGGAAAATATTTTATTTGCGCAGATACTCTCAATTAGACATGCGCTCTTCGAATGCAGGACCATCGCTAAGAGGAAACATCTGTTGCTGGCATGTAATTTTAATAAAAGTTTGTTTCACGCTGTAGGCAACATTCACGAGGCTGAGCGTCCTTAAAAGAAAGGAACACGCGCAAAATACGACGGTTATGAAAAGGACACCAACTGGACACTTGCATTTTTATACACGTAGCTAAAACTTAAAGAATTGGAATGAAGTAGGGTGATAATAGTGTCATGTTTCTTGTAGGATCGTGAGACACAGGTTATAGATGTTTATTTAACAATGAAGTGCTCTACAAAACCTCGTACTGCGTAAGTCTGACTCCCATTCGGAATCCAGTGCAATTTATACATACATACATACATGGAATATTCCAGGAGCAGAACATTCTCGAACATAAAATACTAGAAATGAAAGGTAAACAGATAAAAATGGTTGCTTCGAGCGGAGTTCGAACCCGAGTCCCACATTACTGCAGTCCAGTTCGATACACCACAGCAGGTTTTAAAGTGTGGCAATATTTTGAAGTTTCACCTGAGGTACGGAAAGAATTAGACTACATCAGAATATGTCAAAAGAAAATTGTCGGATCTTCTTCAGCAATCGATAGGAATAACATTGAAGAACTGAGTTTTGGTATCTCAATACCTAGCTGTCCAAGATTTGAATATAAATTTTGAAGCATTACAGAAATTTAAGAAAGAATATTGTCCGCAGAAGGAAGTTCAATCTTGGACTGGATGAGTCTCGTACCCTTTCCGCGGCCGCTAGAGGGGTCCTTTAAATTCTGGTCTCAACCAAGTTCATGCCAACCCATTAGGGACTGTGAACGTCTAGAGGTTACTCGACGTTTCTGTTGCTTCCTTTGAAGTTAATTCTCGACTCTTTTCCCCAAGACAATTCCAAGCTAGTCTTGAATGAAGTTAAAATATATTGATCCAGATATGACACTTGTTCACTTTGGGCACATTTTTGCTATTAAATAAAAGGAAAAGGGGCAACGACAATAACGAAGAACTCAAAATTGGAACAAACAAAACTACCTACTTTTGTGGAACCAGAAAGAAATCCACATTGAACTGACCAATTCACCAAGTAGGGAGTTCGTTCTTCATACAGCCAGTGAACTATCTGCAGAGCTCAATCCCCCAATAGTTCTTTGAAACTAGTTCGTTCGCAAAGTACACATTACTACCTGATTGCGGTTCAAGCAACTTCAAGGAGAACTCGGTTTTGGTTTCCATTTCCCTTTAATATATCTAATTCATTTCATATGCTATTTTCACAGAATTATTATTGTTGTGCACCGTGGGGTTAGCTTATTGGTGACTGGGAGCGGTTTTCTCCACACAAGGAAACTGCACTGTGGCAAAGAAGGTATGTTCGTGGTGGTCCATGTGCACAATAGTGTGGATTGAAAGCAAGTCGCCAACAGTTACAGACCAATTTACGGCCCATAAAGAAAAGTGGCTATTACTGGAAGCAGGTTGTTGAGGAATTACCGACGCTAGAACTTATGATCAGGACTACAGCTAATAAAGCTTTTTTCTATTACGATTATTATTATTTATTTAATAGAGGCAGGTGAATGAAGTTGGTTAAATCACCAAGTGACAATACCGGGTTGAAGAAGCGTGCAGCACATTGGAGGGGATAAAGTTCTTCGTTGTATTTAACGAGCAGTTGATCTGTCCTGATGCATGTTCATAGTTACATCCCTGTGCCTCCATTCATTAAATAGTTTTGTTTGTGTTTTTGCGTAGGTTCTGCGTGGGTGACCGTTTCTACCTTTGCGACAACAAGATCCTGTGCGAGTACGACTACGAGGAGCGTCTCGTCTTCGCCAACATGGTCTACAACCCGAGCAGTCTGGCGCACATACGAAGGCAAGTCAGTAATTTGCAGGTATGCCCCAGCAGCCTCGACCCCTTCTATCTCACAACGCCTTCTCTTTATTTGGATTTTTTTCTTATCTCTGCCATACTTATATCTTTCGTTTACATTCCAGAAAATTAATCATTAAATCAATGCTGTCTCTCTCTCTCTCTCTCTCTCTCTCTCTCTCTCTCTCTCTCTCTCTCTCTCTCTCTCTCTCTCTCTCTCTCTCTCTATTTACTATTTTTCACATATTCCAACTCTTCTTTATTTAATAATCAATTTAAAATTGTAGTTATCCTGTTTCTGTTTGATTTCCCTTCTTAATTTCAAGACTTTTTCTTCCTGACCATGAAATCTGAAAAGCCCTCAAAATAAGCTTACTCTGAATTAAAATAATTTTCCTGCTTCGGAACCTTTGGCAGAGGCAATCTTATTCGTGTTCTGTACTAAATAAGCATTAGTTAAGGTACATTTCCTTAGCTGTTTCTCTTCCGTTGTTCTCTAGTAATCATTCTCATAGAATAAAGTAAAATTACGTAACAGTTTATTCTACTGAAACTGACAAGTATAAATAGTCAAATAACGAATCAGTCTTACTGCCAGATTTGCTCTATTTAAAGAGAATTGCATGTGTTCAAACTATTTCTATGTAATAAACACGTGTAGCTGTGTTATTTGACAATCACAAAAGTTGTAATGGTTTTTATGTTTTCTCTCCCAAATCATCGACGTTCTTGGGCAAAATGAAAGATACAATTCTTTAAGGAAAGTTAATACCGTAAACATTAAAAGAAGGAGAAACTGAACTGCCGATGCGATGGGTTTGCAAACATCATTCGGGACTAGGAACATTTATTATTGATAATAATAATTACCCTCAGAATAAGTGTAGACTTTTATGATACATGCTAAAAAAATGTTTCATTACCCATTTATTTACAAAATGGAAAAAAAATACAATTTACAGAACTTAATTCCAAATATGAAAAACAGATAACAAAGTAGCCAATTAACAGTAAATGTTAAGTAATAAACATGTTGCTGTCGTCAGGAATAAAAATTCGTAAGAGAACGACACACAGCTTTAACGTGTTGCGTGTCAATACAGAAGTTGCCACGATGTTTTTACTTTCGACGAAAGCAACGAAGTTTGCAGAAACCTTGTGTATTATTTATTTTATCACTTAATTTTGTCTATTCATTGGCTGCCAATTGGTAATTTTCATCTAATACAGATTTATATTGTTAGTAAGTTTAACTCTTATTTTCTCAGGAATGTTTGTATGGGAACAGTATTGTGTGGCACAGGACAATTAGTTTAATATCTCATGCCTGCAAAATATTAACTAAAATACTAAATAGAAGGATAGAACGACAAATAGAATTCCAGTTAAGAGAAGATCACTTTGGTTTTAGGAAGAATGTAGGGACAAGAGAAGCAGTATTGACTTTACGTCTAATTTTAGAAGACAGGATAAGAAAAAGAACAGGCCTACGTTCATGGTATTTGTAGATTTAGAAAAAGTCTTTGATAAAACGAACTGGAACACACTATTAAGGACTTTGAAAGCGACTGGAATAAAATATCGAGAAAGAAGGCCTCTGTAGAAGGCTGTCAGCAGTATTAGAACTCAAGGGCAAGAAAATAAAGCAGAAATCAAGAAAGGAGTAAGACAAGGATGCAGTCTGTCGCCCATGCTATTTAACTTATATATAGAACAGGCGATGAAGACAGTTAAAACGGAATATGGGAACGGAATCATGCTGGAAGGAGAAGAAATAAAAACCCTACGCTTTGGCGATGATATTGTAGTATTGAGGGGAGTCAGAAGGAGACTTCGAAACCATAATGAATGGAATGAACAGGGTCCTGGAGAAAGAGTTTAATATGACGATTAATAGATGGAAAACCAAGGTAATGGAGTGTAGGTTGGGAAACAGTGGAATATCAAAGGGTGTTAGGTTGGGAAGGGATATTTTGATGAAAGTTGAGGAATTCTGCTACTTAGGAACGTAATAACTAGGGATGGTTGAAGTATAATAGACATAAATAGGATATAGAACAAGCGATGAGGAAAGTTAAAATGGAATAGGGAAAAGGAAACATACTGCAAGGATAAGAAATAAAAACCATAAGCTTTGCCGATGATATTGTAGTATTAGGGGAGTCGGAAGAAGACTTGGAAAACATAACAAATGGCATGAACGCGGTCCTGGAGGAAGAGTGCAACATGAGGATTAATACAGGGAAAACCAAGGTGATGGAATGTAGTAAGGGAAACAGTGGAATAACAACGGAGGTTAAGGAATTCTTCTAATTGGGCAGCGTAGGATAGAACAGGCAAGGAAGGCTTTCGCGAAAAAGAGGAATTTAGTTACGGAAATCATTGCAAAAAATGTTCGCGCTGAGTGTGGCGTTATATGGGCGCGAAACGTGTACGGTAGGAGTTGCAGAAAGGAAAACGTGGTGGTATAGTCCTGAAAATATGTATTTATTAATTGATTTGTGTTGCATGAAGTAACTTTGTGAATTTTTTCCAGCCAGCAGGAGACAATTTAAGCAGCAATTATGAGAGCCGGCCAGTGAGCGACAAGGCTGTGGCGGGGGTGGGGGCGGGTGCGGGGGCGGCGAGTTCGCAGCACGCGGCGGGTCAGAGAGACGACGGTTCCAGCGGCTACGGCAGCCCCGACTCCGAGACCTTCGACGCCCAGTGCAACTGAGAGAGAGGGGGGAACATGCGTGCGTGAGTGCGTGTGTAGCTCAAACACGAAAAGACTTATTGTATACTTCGCACGTTCTCATCTTGTACCGTGTCGATGTGTAAAGTGCTTTCAATTTCAAATGACTGCTCCGTACCGTCTCCTCGTGTGAAAGGAAGTGCAACCTGGTTTTGAAAAAAATAATAATAATATATATCAATATTCTTTGAGTTGTTCATTTTGTAAATAGATATTGTTATGACTTTAAGATTTTAATAGTATATTTAAGATACGGTCACGCTCCTCGTGTGGAGGGGACGGCGGAGATATTTTTACAATTGTAGTCATCCAGCAGTGCTAGTCGGTTTGCCAAATATGGAACTCCTTTGACGGGGTTTCGCTCTTCACCTTATCACCCAAGTATACGAACTAACTGACCCTCACTACACGTGTATTTTTCTTCACCCTTTATTCTTTCCTTTCTATTTGTATACCGATTTGTGGCCTGTGATGTGAAGGCGCTTTCTCAGGTTATTGGGGTATAATAATAAGATAAAAAAAGTTACAATAGAAACCCATCAACTACGGCACTCGCAGCTATTTAAGAAATCATTTCAAAGAACTTCGGTTTCTACTTCCTTTTTTACCAAAGCCGGCGTTGAGCAGAGATACCGTATACTGATGCACAAAAAAGTAAATGTTTTTTAACGTTAACAGACAATCCATGCTCATTTGTAACACGTTTACATGTGACATTTCCTCTCTGAACAACACCGAGCAATTCGGACTCTTTCACGCTGCCACAAAAATGTTTCCAATGGCTGCAATGATTTTCTTTTTGATCTTTTATATTGAAAGAAACTATATCGTAACTATAGACACTTAGTTGTAGCTATTTAAGAAAAACAATTTGTAGATTACAACGTTACATTAACTACGAACAATAATTATTTATTTTTTTGAACTATTATGAGGGATCGCAGACACGACTGACTCCCGATTAATTTCTTTCTGGAAGTAAACGTGTTGAACTGAAATATATTTCTGAAATATATGACGACTTGACTAATACAACTCGGAAACTAATTAATATAATTAGACCGAACCGACGACCAATGAAAGCTTATCAAATCACTTATCACGGACAACGTAAAATGAAGACGACCGTCAAATAATTCAGACATTGCTTTAATGGACGAGAGCATTACACCAACATTTCCCTATACTTTTATACAAATTACTTATCTTCTCCTCCTTAGCCCCTATGGGGGCCTTGCTAACTGAATTACAAATAACATCAATAAATACACTCATTAATTACAAAATGATTAAAAAAATACTCAACAAATAATAAAGCTGTAAGATCTACATTATTCTCTAACAGATAAAGTAAAATTTCCAATGGCACTATTCTTCAGAAATATATTTCACTTCAAAGATAAAGTGGAATGTAAAAAATGTATACCAAAGGTTAGCTTATTTTTTTTCTTTATAAAAAAATGCAACTTTATAAAGTGTGTGTGTTGCGCAACATTTTCCCCCCAAAAGGTAAATTGTCACGCAATACAGCATGAATACACATATATTAATTATATGTAAATAAATTTTTACTGGATAACTGCTGGGTTCAGTTTTGCTGTTAGTGTGATACAGACATATCTTCATAGTCATTATCAATAGTTTATTGTTCTTTTTCTTTGTTTTAGTTCACAAAAAAATGTTTAAATTGATTACAATTATATTAGATCTGAATGTGATCAGTTTTTTGTAATGTCTTCTCTTATAGAATTTCTGTTGAAAGAGAATAAACAACAGTGTAAATATGTTACTAAAAGTAAAAAATAAATGTTGTCTTTTTGTTATGCATGTCTTACATAATTAATTAACCTTCCTGAAATCCTTGACGAAAGATCACACAATGTAGAGCATGTTATTAAATTTATTTACTTTACACTTACATTTGAGTCAGGACTAGTGCATGTGAATGTGTAATTCACAGGAATTCCACCACATTGCATTACTCTCAGCGGAGTTTTCTAATTTCCTAGCTGGCAGGCGAAATCATCTGCAGCAGTAGTAATTACGACGAACTGAGTCACCATTGTGCAAACAAAATTAATGACATCATATTGTCTAGGTCTTCTCATATTGTGCCCAGAAATTATTAGCTCGCAAGACGTCCAGTTGTGCTCGAACCTGAAACCAGACTTCCAATGTTCATCGCTTCGCTACCGCAGGGAATCGAGACAAAGTAACGCAACCTCATCGACTCTCATGACTGTGCTCGCAACTAGGTTTATTGTAAAGACAAGTTCTAATCCCTGGTCAAGTCAAACAGAAATGCACAAGTTTCATTTCAACTAATTAGCAAGGTAAATTAATCCCAACCTTAGGTTCAGATTCCTACTGCCAGCAGTAACAAACGTCTATGCCGAGGGCTCGAGAAACTCCTAAATAATTTATAATTTAAATAATCCTCATCTCGGCAAGTCTGATGAGAAATGAGCTAAAATTCTTTACTCAAAAGGCGTGTACCATTACTGGAGTAGTTGTAATTATATATTCATAGGATCATAATTTCTTTGTTTATTTTGTTCCACTATTCAGCTTCCAACTTAGATTTCACATTCAATTCTTTATTAAGAAGTTAAATTGAATTCTGTATTGAGCAGGCAAGCACTTGAACATGTGGACGTAAGGACTGAAAAAATGAAACAGAGCGAGTCATTGATTAATGTGAATTTTATCCAAATATCACTTTTTCAAAAATGTTACACCTACATAAAGTATAAACATCATATTGTGTGTAGTATGTACATAACATTTTCCAAGTATACATAAGGTTTCCAATTCACATCATTGTACAAATGTAAAAACATCTCCATCTTTTTTCTTCTTTCATAAAAAATTTGTAATAATTTCTTTAATATAAACAAATATAAAATGCCACGGAGGAAACATAAATGAGCACCATGGTGAATGAAGTTAGTTTGGAACAGGTAAATCATCATCCACTCATTAACTTACATTTGAATACATCAACTTTGGCACACTTTATAACATATTCTAGGAGTGAACCTGGTAAAACAAAATAGTGAGACAATGTGGGCCACAAAAGCATACAGGCTACCTTCAGCCAATGGAAGAAAATCTCTCAGCATTTTTTTTAATACACAAACAGTAGAGCTAAGAGAGTTGAGATTGTCGAGTAAATGAGAAAGTGTCTGAAAATACTTGCTGGCAGAAATTACAAGGGAATGATCAGACCATATTTTTACTGAAAATGCGAACTGATAAATATTTTTTACATCATATTTTCATGAATAAATCCAAACTAAAAAAAATATTATTTTTTTCCTCACAAAGGTCAATTGGACTTTCAAAAAATATTCCAGTACACAATGGTACATATAACATATCTACCAAAAATAATTCTTAAGTAGAATTAAATTGCAGAGATCTATAGATCCACATAAATCCTAAATTAATCTACATTTAATATAACATTTAATAATGTTGATACAAATAAATCTTGAAATTGCACAGCAATAATGCAACACTGACCAAAATCTCTTTAATAAATTAATAGTTCATGTAAACTTAAATAATTTTTTGAATATTGAGAGAGGAGTGTGCATGGTAAATGGCAACTGTCAAATTTGTTCGCTTGTGTAGATAAAATGAGTCCAGTAGTATAAACATTACAAAATAATCCAATTTGAATTTAATACCAAGTAAATCTGAACTCCTTGTAAATAAAATAAAAAAATGATTATAAAGGGAAGTTCTGATAATAAAAAACAATCATTGCCTATATTTCTCTAGCAAGAAATAACACTTCATTCCTCCACCCATTTCTTCAAGATTGTTGAAAACCATACTTTATTACTCATCACAGAAGAAACCATCTATTCACTACTGGATTAGTTCACTTGAGATTCAAATTTTGCTCGAAGTACATTCCTTATTAAGCAAATTCAAGGGATAAATATCAGCTGCTTAGTTCTGTGGTAAATGCCATTTGCAGTGCAGGATAACACTGCTATACTTTACTTCCTTTAAAAAAAAGACACACACACACTCAAAGGAAGTCACTGCTGTTGATGAGAAAGACAAGGCACAGACAACTTTTAGAGAGAAAAAGACATTCAACAGAATCACACAACAAAAGAGATATTTTGCTTATGAAGAGTAAACATCAATTAGGGTTACTTTGGTAGATAAAATGAAATTGTGACCGAGATGAATTGATAAAATATAAAATCTTATTATAAAATTAATAAAATAGCCTAAGGCAAAAAATTAACAACTAATAAATTAATGCCATCTTATCATGAACATTTTCTTGCAATTCACCCGAGCATCTTTCGGCCCAAATTACAAATTAACTTTTTTGCAATGAAGCTCAGCAGGTGTTACATCATATTAAGTACCAAACTGAATACATGCCCAAAATGCAAGATAAATAAACTTTGTACAAAAGGCAGGAATTACCAGCATATATTACAATGAAAATTCAGTTAACTAATGTAACCAAGGCTGCCTCTTACATACAAACTTTTATAACTAAACATGAAAATGAATACATGGAACGCTACATGAACATAATAATAAATTTTGAGTACAAGTTGAGATATAAATAATTTAAAGCTCAGAAGGGCAAGAGAAAACGGTAAGTCCTGTGTCCTCAAACCCTTGTAGTTTGCTGACATGTCAAGCAGAAGACGTTACTAATGACTCTTGTATCAAAACTCGTCATGTCTTGCAAGGGCTTCACCAAAATCTGTGGCCTGTGACCCTACAAAGAGGTCATACTTGTTGAGGACTTCTTCCTTAGTGAGCTTCTGGTCAGCATCAGAATCAGATTCATAGATAAGGTGCCTGGCTTCTGCCTCAGCATGATCGAAATCTGGTGGGATGATCCAATTTTTCACCTGCAATTATATATTTACAAAATGTTGACCAAGGTAAAAGGTATTACATTTTCAATTAAACTTTTTCAAACAACAATGTAAATTTATTGCCATATCAATTCAATTAGGTTGGGATATTTAATATATTTTGTTAATGGGTAATTTACCCATCAAGTTCATTTATCTAATTTGAGATTGAAGCTCCTGCCAACAAAATAATAGGTATAAGCTGGAGATAGTCTGAAAATTTTCTGCACTTGCTTTCTGAACACAAGGACTCTTATTTTCCAACATACCTCTTCTTTGTCCATGAACCCATCACCATCCTTATCTCGGTACTGAGAAAACTGTTCTCTCTCATTCTTCACCCACTCAGGCTCAGCCTCTCCATCTGACCCTCTATACATGTCCCCAATGTATTCAGACAAGGAGATCTTCCCATCTTTGTCCTTATCAATGTCCTCCATAGTCTCCAATACCACAATATCACGCATGTGGCCAGTTTCTTCAGGGTGAAGGAAGCCTGAGAATTCCTCCTTAGTAAGTGAATTGTCTCCATCAAGGTCAGCCACACCCCACCTCCGTTGGTCTCGTCGTAGCATGTTCTGGTAGGAGAAGCCTTCTTCTTCCTTCTCTAATTCATTGGCATCCATATCTGGAACACCGTGCACATTTTATTTCATAATATACTGTTTCACTAGTTATATACTAAATAATACAAGTACAAATAACAAACTTTCACACAAATGCAAATTTACCATCAATGCCTTTGCAACCTCAATGCATAACCAACATTTATACCAATTCTCAATTTCAAAAGTTAGAAATTTATTTTCTGACTAATCATCTGATATAACATTTAATACAAAGCAGCAGTAGATTTAAGTTTCAAACAAAATTTCATTACTCACCGTCCATAAATCCATATACCATTTTCTTGTACTCCTCCCATGAAAGAGTGGGTTTATTCTCTGGGTTGTGAGATTTCCACTGGCGCTCAATGTCATCCACTATGTATCGTCGCTGCGTAAACTGTATCCAATCTTTCAATTCCTCCTGTGATATAAACCCATCATTGTCCTTATCAACTTTATCTACAATCAACCTGTGTTTAACAAAAGAAATATCATTAAGTGCTGTAGCTACATTGTGCACTAAACCTTTATGTTGGGATATTGAAATTTAATTCATTATTGCTTGATAAATAGCATGCATCATCAGACACATTGTAGTTTTGTCCACCAGTTAACTTTTATATTTTAGAATATGCAAGTATAAAAAATTAAGTATAGTTAAAACCACAGAATTCAAATCTTGTGGCAATTTTCTTTAATGAAACTGTGACAAGATTATAAATTATGAACCAGCTCTTAAAGTTTTGCTATTTAACATAGTTTCCTGACTTTAAAATAAATAAATAAAAAGACGGCCAATAAGTCAGCACATAAATTTATCACTATTTATTCAAAAGCAACATTTTGTCTCCATTTTGAGACTTCCTCAGGCATACTACAAACATATTACTTGAACCAATTTTTTATCTATAAATTAAAAAATGGTATCATCGAACCCACATCTAATTTCTTGTAATTTTATATTTGTAGTACACCTGAGGAAGTCTCAAAATTTTTCTTTAAACCAAGGAACAATTATGGAGTAGAACTGAACATTTTAAAGATAATTGAGATGTAGAGTTTAAAATGAATAAGCTAATCAGAGCTAAAGTGAAGAAAGATCCAGACAAATCAAAATGATAAGTACTTTTTTTAGTTAAATCATATCTTCAAACCAAGCAAGATAACATTCATGAAAGGTCAATCAATCATTCAGTGATTTTGCAGGCTGTAAGTAACTTCAGTATTTGAAATTATCAAAACCTTCCATTGTGACTATTTCAAGCATTCAATTTGTCAACAAGCCAGCCATTGCAACTAAATTTTATCGATAACATCAACTACCACGAAAATTTTTATATTAAAAATTCTTTGTTGATAGCTTCGAAAAACCTGTCAAAAAAGGTTTAAAGATATACATTCAGAGAATTGCCTAGAAAATTCTAAGGTCCATATTCATATTGTGAACTGGAATGGTACTACAATTTGTTCCAGCCACACATACTGCTTCAAAGAAACCATTTCTACAATTGATTGGCAAAGGATTGCATTATTATCTTTAACTTAAACAAAAACATAAACATCATACAAAATTCTACAATAATATTAGGACATGTGTACTTCCAAATCTAATATTTTTTTTAAATTGATAAAATTAAAAGTAAACCACTAAAGCTACCAATATACGAACAGAGTAAACTGCCTTTTTAATAGTACAAATATCCTCAACTGCTGAATTGTACCTTTGAGATGATCAACTAAGCTTTTTTAAAAAAAATAACCATACGACTACAACAAAAATGTAATAATACCAAAACCTTTGGATTAGAAAGAATAACAACTTAAATCTCAACAGTAAAGAAATGAGCTAGTTACCCTGTTAAAGATTCTTGAGCTGTAATTGATACCTGTGTCATAATTTTTCATAAAACCTAGACTACAAAAACTATTACATTAAATATGGAAATGATGTCATTCCTTTATTATTAAAGATAATGAAGTTAACGCTGCAGTTATTGAAATAACTGAAAACAGACAGGTTAACTACACTAAACTACCTTAAACTATTTTAAAAAAAATTTATTTCATACCAATAACTATGGTTTTAATTTGAAACATTTTCATTTGACAACTGCAAGCAATTAGTTTAAGTAAATTTAAGCCAGAAGAAAAATGGATCAGCACAAGATTTGAAATTTATCCTGTTCAACTGCAGATTCAACAAAACTAGCTACTTCTATCAACATGTTACACTCCAAAACATGTTTTATGCTTTACAATGTTGTCTACATGAAGTAGTAGGAAATAAAAAATATAGTTTCACCCCAATCTCCTCCTGCTTTCTTCAGGTGTCAATTGATCAAATGTTTTGGCTTCTTCTCCCAGGAACGCCTCATGGTCATACTGATTGTTATGTTCCGCATTCTGATAGTGTTCTTGGTCACTCAAGTCCTTCAACAAACAGAAAAAAATTAATTTCTGATCATTCAAATCATTATGGTATACGGAAGCCTTAAAAATGATTATGTGAAAACTTACATTATCCAAAACTCTGTCCTTCTTCTCCTTCTCATCAGGTTTAGGGATGGCCAAGGCTACAGTTACAATCAGGAACAAAAATATGGAACAGAATAAGTTGCTTGTCGGGGCCATTTCTGTAAACAAAGTCGGGAAACTAACATTATTATAATACCATTCTGCTCATCCAGAATTTTCAAAAGAAATGAAAATCTCTCTTAAACTTTAATTTGGAGTTTAAGAATTATTGTTCTTAAATGAATCAAGAAATTTAAATCAAATAAATTTCGTAATGCTAGTGTAAGAAAACCTTAGAACAAACGAAATTGAAGTAAACTAATAATCAGCTCAGAATTTGTTGACATGAGCATTGCTTTACTGTCGTACGAAGGTGGCAAAGGCTGTGGCTATTAGAGCATTTTGCGTGGAATGCTATGGTTACAACAAGTTTATGATTCATTTTACCTGAACACGGATAAAACTACTATTGCAATCACTGGCCCGAATCCGGACGGCAAAGTCAGCGCGCCGTTTGTACTGTCAAGTTCCAACTCATCTGCCATTGTTGCCAAACCCGTAAAAGTTGTGATGTGGAACCGCACAATCTGGCAACGCTATGGCTATGGTTCTAATCATTAATTTACCAAAAGAAAGTTTGGTATTTGGCTACGTGGAAATACTAACAAATAATAAAAACCTCTATGAAAATTATTGATATAAAAATTTATGTTTTTCGGATTTACACCTATAAAAAGTGAAAAAAGAAGAACATGTTCCGTGGCTTAAGTTAAAATAATACAGTCTCATTTAATTTCAAAATTGGTTTTGTGGAAAAAATTAATCAATTTTACTCTTTATTTTAAAAATTTATAGACGAAGGAGTGCATAGCAGCAACAATTCTTTGGTATCGCGACGTGATGTTTCATTGATATGCACTATTATTTATTCGTCCCCATAGGATAGGAGTTCTATAATTTATCACTTAACTAATCTACACATTCTTAACGAATAATTTTGTTCGATTAATCATGTCCATTCTTGCTAAAAATTTGTCTGAACTAGCGTTGGCTTTCCACAAATGACTAAAATAACCCAACTCGTCTTTCAATATTCATTATCCATGAAAAAAATACCACTTTAATGTACGTATTATAGTGAAGATAAATTGCAGAATGAGACGTATCACATTTATCAAATTATAATACATATATGAAGATCGAAAAAACTGAAGATGAATTTGTATAAAACGGTTGTGATTTATAATAAATAAATAAATAAAAATACGGCCAAATAAGTCAGCAAAAAAATTAAATTAGTATTTAATTAACATAAATACATATTTTGTGTGCACAGATACTCTGGTTGAAGAGTATAGCATCGTTGTGAGTTCTGTTTAATACTTTCTTTGCATTGGTCTTTAGTGTTTGCGCTGAGAGAGAAAAGTGTGGTTAGTGTTTTGAATTCTCAATTTTTAAATAATGAATTAGTGTTCCCTAAATTTACGGATCTCTGAGAAAGTAATTTCATTGCGGAATATATCTTGCTTTACTTCATTACCTTTAGATCGTTGGCTACTGTGGTCCATCTTGTTATTAGCATAGTTTTGCTTCCACGTGTGTACCGCAGGGTGAGTTGGCGCTGGAATAAAACTTGACTTTTTTGTTGTTTCAGGTTGAATTATGACTAACTCTAAGGGATACAGAAGAGGTACGAGGGACCTTTTCTCTCGAAAATTCCGTAGGCATGGAACCATTCCCCTGTCGACTTATATGAAGGTGTACAAAGTGGGCGATATTGTTGATATAAAGGTATTTGAACTTCGATATACTGTGTAGTGCAGTTATATTGGAAATTTATATTTCCTAAACCTTTACAACATGTATTTATCACCTTAATATCATTTACTTCCAAATTAAAACCTTGTTTTATTCAAATCAGGAATTCGAATGGTGCGCTTAGCTGCCTAAAAGCTTTTCAAATTATACCTATGTCAAGAGTAAAACATTTTGTGGCAATCTAAATTTGTAGGAAAAAATGGGCACTTGTTTGTTACCAGTGAGGCAGTAGTTTATTTCGATATTTTGACGATACAAAAATATTATGTAGTTATTTTCTTTCGTATTGGTAGTTCCTATGTAATTTTTCGTAAATAAATTATCAACGGTTACATTTCTCCCAGTTTTGAAAATAGTTTCCTTGTGTGAGTACATTTGAATGGAGTTGGTTTTCTAAAAGGTTACAATTTTGTTATATTTTGAACATTATCAAAGACTTTGTTTTAATCATTTAAATAGGTCACAAATGCAAAGTTATGAAACAAAAAATCATTAAAAATGATGTAACTTGATGCTGACTATTTTCTTCCAGGGTAATGGTGCAGTGCAAAAAGGTATGCCATATAAATTCTATCATGGAAAAACTGGCAGAGTATTCAATGTGACACCACATGCTTTGGGTATCATTGTAAACAAGCGCCTGCGAGGAAAGATCATTGCCAAGAGGTAATTATGGATTAAATTTTTGTAACTGTAGTCTAAACCTAGTGAAATTTGAGAAACCTATATATGTGCATCCTCTAGTTAAAAAATGCCATCCATTATTTAAGAGGTTCTTAATTTTTTAATTACTCAATAGTCTTGTAAATTGAATGATAGTTTTAAACTAACTATCCAGTCTTGGTAAACCATGGTGCCTCACAAAAATTGTCAAATGTTATTTACACCATGGGCAATACTATCGGTCAACTGCAGGTGACCCCATGGTGTTGCTGAAGAGTTTTCTCAGTCCTGTCTGCTGCTGGAAACTATAAAATTATCATAAAAAGGTGTTATGCACTAGTTATGTTTTATTCATTGTGTTCAATGTATATCATTACTTAGAACTGGCAGCGTTATCCTCGCAGACATGCTCCCTAACTTGTGATTGGTGACGTCACAGTCTTAATGTGTATAGAACGAAGAAAAAAGAAACTGGGTTGTGATGTATACGTTCGGGGATTAGTATTCCTCTTTAGCCCAATACTTTTCATGATATTATTTTTATTAAAAATCCTTATAAACCCCTTACAGCAAACAAAATAATCCTGATTAGGAGTGTGGCTGGCACAGTGTTAATTATGATTTTAAGTATATTAAGGTTTCATCTTTGTATTGGTATATAAGACAGTAACAAAATATTGAGAAAACATGAATTGTATATACCATAGTTTTCATCTATTTAACCTATAAATTTATTATAGTTGTATAAATTTCATTATTTGGCTACTTGTCACCACTTGAAGAGGAGGATCAATTAGTCAAAATATTTTTCATTGTTGAAATGTATGTAGAGTTGTAAAAGTAGTTTCTGTTTTCAGGATAAATGTTCGAATTGAACATGTGACCCACTCAAAGTGCAGGGAAGACTTTATGAAGAGGGTGAAAGAAAATGAGCGTCTTCGAAGGGAAGCTAAGGAGAACAAGACAAAAGTGCAACTGAAGAGACAAGTTAGTTAACTTATACATCCCACTAATTATAAAACGTTCTATTCATGTATACTAAATAATTTTTATCACTCCACATAAATATGTTAGCTGTATTATTCATATTTATAACAATCACTGTGTTGATTTTTGTCTGTTGTTTATATTGTGCAGTTTTTCAGCTGTATAGATATAGCTTTATGTAATTTTGGTATATTTGATCATTCACGTTATTGAACGTTACATAGCTGCTTCTTACTGTAAATAATAATATAACCATATTATTTACAATTGTATTTTTTTCTTTTCAGCCAGCCAAACCCAGACCTGCCCATATTGTCAGTGGAAAGACAGAGCCAATTATGCTTGCACCAATTGCTTACGAGTTTGTTGCATAAATGAAGTTTAAATAAATTTTTAAACATTACCTTTCTACTTTTTATGTACGGAAACCATATAATTTCCCTCCATAATACCACTGTGGTAACAAACACAGAGAGGAACATTTGTAATTTCTTTCTGTTATCAATGATAAATTTTTTAAAGTGGTCTGATTTAATTAAATATGAAAAGCCTCTTGCATCAAAATTCCTACTATTGTTTGCTTTCTCCATACAAATTTGTGTGCACAGTGTTTCTAAAAGAGATTAAAATACTGTAGAACTTTGAGAATTAAGTATGCAGAGTAACAAAATAAATTGCTAAGGGAACTGCACTCGTCCAGGATTAGAGGCAGTTGCTTGGAATTGGTCAAATTGTACATGACTGGCACATTGAGGATTTGATGCAGAATTGTAATTTTTATGAGAAAGCTGAATTCAGGAAATAAAGCTTGGCCCTTTATGTAAGAGGACTTGGTAAATGTGGATCAACATTTATAAAAAAAAATGTAGCTACAGCTGACAACACAGCTTTTGTCATATTTCTATTTAGTTGGCAAATTGCCCTAAACTCCCGTTCTAGGGTCCATGGCTGGCCAAACCTTTCAGGTTAGTCTGGCTGTCAACTGTAAATGTATATTTTATTAACAAAATGACAAATTGGATCAGAAGAGACAATAGTCAAACTTGCCTTAAATTTATGGTAGGCATTAACTAGGGAAGTACAATGTGAATTTTCTATTCAACTATATGGGTAATTACTACCGATGGAAGCCTTGACATAGTAGTTCCAAATTAGATTAACCAGGAGTTCGGTGTTTCGCTCGAGTAGAAAATCGAAAGAGTAACCTCGTCCCTGGGTTAATAGAATAAAAATATGAACCAGGCTAAGGGTTTAAGGAAGGAGGAATTTCAAATGTTGCTGTTTGTTTTGTCCTATGAACTGGTTAGTTAAAAGAAGTTAGTTTTGGTAAGGAAAAGCTGGGTGAGGGAAAGTGAAAAAGACATCTACAGTTACTGATAGTGTTTCAGGGGGAAGTGGCTGTAAGTTTGAGGCGGCAGAATAAATTATTTGTGACAAATGAAGCTTTTCCACCATTGGTTGGAGTCCACCAAAGCAGAAATACTTTTGGGAGAGTTGCCCACAATAATTAGGTTACCTGCGATTCCTTCTTCAGATGCTTTGAAGGAGATGGTTTAGAGACAAAATTCAGATTTCCCTGACAGTTGACCCTTATCAAGCTTAAACCCAAAGTTCCTGCCATTTTTACCTGCGCCTCTTCAACCAAATTGGATATTGGAAACTATGCATATCTTGAGATCAAAATTTTAACTTAGCTGGAGCTATCATGCACACACGGGAAAACACAAGCCTTTGTTCACAGTTCATGCTTGATGTTCAGTTCTTTCTTAATAGGAGCCAAAAAGCAATTATGTTAAAATAACGGTAGGTTTTGTTACAAACTCTGATTCCTCAAAAATGGGGTTTACTGAATACAAAAATAAACTCATTTCAATAATGTAAGTTTATTTAACAAGAGAATATCAAGTAAAATGTACAAGATTATTATTATTTTTTTGTTAAAGATATGACAGTTTATAACACTATACATACTTTATATACAAATTTTATTTATTTACAATAAAATTAGTTTTAATCTTAAAAGCTTTAACAACAGTTCAAAAGTATGTGATCACTTGTATGATTAAATTCAAAACAAGGGGGATCCTTTTCAAGGAAGGCTAAGAAGGGCGAAAACTGATTACAATAGAAAAATTAAAGCAAAGGCTAATTGCACAAAATTTAAATGAAGAAAAACATTTTTGACAGGTATTACCCCTGAGTTAAATTAGCAACCAGACTTTAGCTCTGAATCAAAGCACATAAAATATTTTTATAAATTAGGTTCCTTGAAGAGACTGCAATCAATCATTTTGAAGTTGAAAGGAACAGAAATGATGGGATACTGCTCCGATAATATATTTATATCAATGTACACCCAACAAAAGGTACTTACTACCTTAGGCTGTAACTATTTCCCAGTTATTGGATCTGAAATGTCTCTCTTGAAAGATGGAGTAAAAACATGGGTATCAAAATTTAAATTGATAGTGATTTAAGAAGGAAACCATAAATTTCTATGGATGTTTCATAGTGTTACTTGCTGTCTTCAGAGCTTCAATGGCCCATTACAGCCTGTTTCTCTGAGCAACCCAGCAGATAAACCAAAACAAACAACTGGCCAAAGTAGGTGAAGGAACAGGTTTGATCTGACAAATGAATTAATTTTACCACAGAATTTGTTGACATTCCACCAAAAGTGATTTTAAAATGCCATGTTCCACTTATTTTTTGACACAATTGTCCAAATAACAGGAAAAAATGTAAACAATACCTCGTACTTTAAACAATAATATCTTACATGGTAGAACTAAACTTTGCAGTCATATAAAGATACCAGCATCAGACAATTTCTGCTGTAATATTTTAAGGGATGCATAAATTTAATTTTCACATAATGTAAAATAATTACAATCAAGCTTGATAAAAAGTATCTGATTCAGAAAGTGTTGCAGTTTGAAGTTAAATGATTACACAAATAAAATGTTTTCCTCAAATATCAGTATCATTATGAGATAGACATATCTGTTTTCAATCTGTTGACTTTAAATGATGCAAAGAATGAAAAAGTTGGATTTTTTTCTTTTTTACAAATTCCAACAGAACCTAATATTATTATGCAGACAGGAAAATAAATCAACAGAAAGAAAAGAGAAATTCATTTACAAAACATGCATAGGTTGGCAAACACATTTCCAGCAGTAAGTAGCAAAGTCAATTACAAAAAAGATGAAGTTCTTAACAGTTATGTATGGATTTCATCCAGCAAGCAAATGACTAGAATATACATCATAATATATTATACTAGGTCATCTAAAATATATATTAAAAAAACTCTGATAAAGATTAAAATAATCATGTTCTTTCCTAAAAGATAAAATGCAGGACACCTTCTGTTTTAATTGTGCACTGGGAATTATTTTTAACACAAGCTTAAGTAATAGTAGTAATTATTCAACAAATTAGTTTATTTGGATATATATAACTTGAAAGTGTAAAGTTAACGACTTTCAAAGCACATTCCCCATTCAAGGCTCAGTCAAAGGTATTTTTTGTCCCCGTAGGCAGAGACGTGGGGTTGTCTTCATTTAAATCTCTTGGGGGTCTAGCTATTGCATGTCACAAAAGTGACTACCCTACACCCCTGATTGTTATTTTTTACAACTAATGGAAATCATATTTTATTACTAGCTTTCCTTTCACATCAGGTTTTATTGCTACATATTTAGAATAGGGAAAAAATTAATTCACCAGACCCATGGCAAACTTGACCTTTTCGCAAGAGGATGTATCAATAATGAGGATATATTCAAGGGTTCAAATGTTCAGTTTGATGCACCACCTGGAAGTAGCTGTTCACTGGCACAGCATGATGATGCAGTAAGAGGTTTCCAATACATTTTGAATCATCCTCCTGCTACATGCAATCTCTGGACTGGTAAAATAAGATGTAACCTGTCTCAGACGACTTCTGTATGTCCGACGTCAACCCATAAAAGTCCTCAATTGTCGATGCATCGATTTTCTGCAAGGAAAAGATTACCAGATGAAACAGGCATCAAAATCTTTGTATCCACCTACATAAAGCTGAGACTTACATCAACCATGTCATCATCAAATAGGAGCCAGAAACCATGACTCTTAACAATGCTTATGTAGTGGCCTCTGTTTGGTCCACTGCCACAGTGGATGACGACTGCGACCAGGTCATAAAGTCTATCTGGATTGACAGCATCATCAGACTGCAAGGCAACATCATTTTTTTTCAATTTAGTATAAAAAAGTAATGTCAATGACAATTTGGTCTCAACTAATACTTAAATTAAGTGCATATTTTTCAACCTACTGTGTTAAACAACCTCAGTTCTAGAGGAAAGACAACTCTGTGAGAAACCTTTATGTGTCTGTTATATTGTTCCATGTACTTAAATCTCTTGAGATGGAGGGCCAGTATCATCGGCAGCTTCTTCACTCTCATCCGCTTCTGTAGAAATAAATGCAAATCATGGCAACAAAATGTGAATATTATGTTAAACTTCACTCAACCCATTGCTTAAGCTCAGTTCACATACTGGGTTGAATCACCATTACTTAACAGAAATAATTATGGCAGAATCATAGTTTTCTTCATTGTTCCGTATCACAAGGATTGTAAATAATTCTGAGGAAAATTCACAAACTGCAGATCTTGTTCTAGACTCGCAAATATGTTTCTTTTCAGAAAATTTCACTTAATTCTCGTCATAAGATGTCAAAAAGTTGCAACAGCTTTCTGATGACATCACATTGAAAAATGATAGCATAATATGCCAATTCAGTGAAACTAATTTTTTCAATGATGATTATTTCCTTCAAATTATAGAATCTTAATTTTACTTACTTGTGCCTCTTGGTAACTACTGCAGTGGTCACATTTGAATTTGTTATCACTACACAGAGTTTCTGTATTACTAAAGCATCTCAAACAGTGAGTAATACTGGTGTTCTGGTCAACATCAACTTGAAGATCAAAGAAATCTTCATCCTTGCTGCTAACCTGAAAGATAATGTTAATATCCCAAGATCAGTGATGCAAAACTTGAAAACTAATGACAAAGTTTAAGCCTAATCAGATGCCGTAATTTTGTAGATACTGATGTCTGGAGATCTACAGAAATTGGTCCTAACAATTGATTTTTTTAAAACTACTTTATAATCAATTAAAATAAAACAAAATGGGGACCATTTTGGAATTACCTACAAATCAACAATTATAGGTAGCTAGTCTTAAGATTAGAGTCAAATCCATACTTCAGTTTAGTGATATCGTTTACAATGTTAGTTAAGTTGTAAGTCAGCCCCTTACAAAAAGATAAACACCGACATCCCTAATGTCTTTAGTTTAGCTCCTTCAACAAGGTGTGCTGGTATGAAGCTAATTACAAAATGTTTAATTTTGAGTATTATGATGGAATTACCATACCAATAAAGGCAAGATTGAAGGAGGGGGATTGTCTAAACCATTCCTTATTAATGTTTTTTCATCATTCTCAGTGGTACTTAAATGGACTGACACTTCTGATGCCAGTTATATTACATGTTTCACTGGGGTGAAAAAACAGAGTACTATTAGGGTAAACAGAACTTCTTTTCTTTGTCTAATATAATATTTTGATACATAAATACCACCTAGTTAAAGCACAAATATCCATCTTACCTTCAACCAAAAATTTAGAATAAAGAAATAAAAATTACTCTGAGAAATGTCTAAATATAAGAGAAAATTTGAAAAAAAATTAATTAATGGGTTGCAACTCGTTCTAATGTTGGTTTCAACCATGCTTCGAAAACAAGCTCTGCCATTGCCCATGGGATTGCAGCAATAACACTAAAATTTCCAACCAAGAAGCTGCAAAGGAAACAAGGGAGCTGACTAATCTGACCAAAAGCGCAGAGTGGGGGAAGGGATGCTCAACTGGGTATAAAAACGAGTGCCCACAGTCTTGGCATCACAGTCAACCTGACAACCATGGCAGACCTCACAATCAAAACATTGAGACAAACACTGGCTTGGGTTGAAACACAAAAATTACATTTGGAGCAGTCACTCGCAAAGCATTCTACCCCGCAAAGCATCCTACCCCCCACAATTCTTCATTATATAAACTAATAGTTGTAATGGCAAAATTATTTACAGTTACAAACATATTTTATTTAACAAAAATGAGTAGCTTAAACAGTACTAGACCATATTATGACACACAAATTATTCACATGAGGTCATGGACAAAATAAAGCCAATTCAAATCGTTTGTCGTTATAATAATAAAACTTACAGTTTCACAGTTAAGACAGCGAGTCTCACTGGTTAATATGCCTTGAAATATTTCATGGACCCATGTTGGCTCTGTTTGGGATGGTGGAGCATCTCCTCCGTTCCCCATTTTGGGTTTGGAAGTAGACTGGTGCCGCTCTGCTGAAATATTTCTTAGAAAGTAATACTACAGAATTCACCAACTAAAGGAGAGTCCAGTTATTTTAATTAGTTGATAATGAAAGTGAAATCATGACACAAAAAATTTAAAAAATTGGAAATTATTAAAAATTAATACTTACCCAATATTATTTCATTTATGTGGTTGATAAGGAAGTTCAGGAATTCGTGTGCATCTTGCTGCATGTAGTTGTCAAATTCCTCTGCAATTAGGATGTAAACAGAAATAATTAGTTTCCTCCAAAGTCTAACAACAACGTTGATACAGTCATAACCCTACTCCAAACCTCTCTGCAAACTCTACCCTACTGTATCACTTGTATCTACTGTTCTGTGATGTCACAGTAGCTCCATAACATCACTGTCTTCATTCGAAACACAAATAGTCAAATAAGTTTATAATAACAGAACTCCACTGTCTCTCTCTACTTATCCATCCATTACATCACAGTGGCTCCGTAATGTAACAGCCTTCAATAGAATCAAAAATAGTTGAATAAGAGCACCACTGTTCAAATTAATCATATTGTAAGGACAATTAATATGGACAGTAATGCGAGAAAGATTAATTGCCTTACCTGAAACATAAGGATGATGTTGGAATGAGAGAATTTTTCTGTGTCATGTAATGAATTAAGTCGAAAAAGTTTACTTTACTCACAATCGCCCAATGATTTAATATTGTAAATTTCCCCAATTCGGATCCCAGCCCCAGATTTCAGGTTAGGTAATAAATCTTACATGCTTTAAAGTCCATGTCAATTATCTTTACTCATTATTAACTCTGTCTGAAGTTCAACTGCTGTCGTGGCTCAGTGTTTTTAGCTACTGTCTTGTATGCAGTGAATCTGCCTAATATTACTTGCCGTTCATTTCTTCATGATATTAAAATGTGTTCGATGTTATTAAAATGTGACTTTTTGAGAGTCAAGGAGGGGAAATGTGTGGTGTGAGAGGCAGTGAGGAGGGAAGAAAGCCTGTGACAGTATCAAACTAGTCCAGTTTCCCAAATTAAGGAAAATAATAATTGACAATTGAATTGTTTGAACTGTTACTAACCTTTCTCTTTCCTTAACCTTGCAATGAACTTCTTGGGTGCTATAGAACCAACCTTCTTCTTCTGAGTAGCAATGCTATAAAACAAATCAGCTAGGCATGTCAGTAGAGTTTCCTTTGTCCTCTTATTTCTTGCTTTGTACTCTAAAACTTTGTCTCGGAAAGGTTTGCAGAAGTACAATGCCTGAAGTACAGAATTACTGTAACAGGTGTTTCCAAACTGGAACAAGAACACAACATTTCAAGATAAGATTAGAGACACTAAACTAATTATTATGATGTACACATATTATTTTGTATCAATTTGTTGTTACTTCTATATATTTGATTCCAAACGAAACATATTTCCTGAACAATTTAAAGTGTCTTAACCAAGCAAATCATACAAAATCAAAGAATAGTCAATATTGAAGTGCTACTAATTTTTATTATTATCGGATGGTTGAATAAAGTAGTAGAATTTTAAAAACTATCAAATCCATTCATACAAATCTCTATTCTCCCCACGTGTAATTTAAACCACATAATTATTAAATAAAATAATTGCACTGTCAGTAGAAAGTGATAAAAATATTAAATATGTCTGGATGAATTAAGCTTCCCAAATATAGAAATAATTTCCAACACAACAATTTATATGGAAATTGTAAATTGGAACTTTGGTAACACTACTGACATCATACCCCACAATTCAATGATAGGATGCAATCAATGTATGAAAATAAGTATTGCTTGGTTATTACTTAGTTTATAATGTGTGTCTGAAATGAAGGAAATCCACATGCTAACTGAATTTGAAATAATAAATAAGAATGAAGGGATATATTATTTATGTAAATTAAGGCAGTGGTATGACATTTCTGTTACTAAACTAGTCTTTATCCTCCAAATTATTACCAAGTAATTCTTGCCGATACTATGATGACAATTTGCAGGTAATTGGGATAAAATGTCATCAAATTAAAGTTATTAACATTTTTCTATAACCAAAATTGTAGGACCCCCATTTAAGAAATTAAGAGTAATAATATAATTCCGGAATTACGTAACAAAATGCTGAAAATAAGAATCACAAGGTACATAAAGTCAATATTTAGATGTTTGATATAAATATTCATTGACAATACTTTTTTAAAATTGTTTGCACCATTAATTAACCAATATTTTCATCCATATGTAAATATAAGAGGGTTAGAAAAACAGTAGTCGGTCTCACAAAGATATATACTTACATTAACTAAGCCGAAATAGTGTTCATTAGGTGGAAACTGATCTGATCCAATATCTCTTTCCAGCTGTGAAATGTTTGCACCCTGTAATAAAAGACAACCATATCTAAGAAGATTTCATAAAGAAAAACATTTTGTACACAACTCTAACCGCAATCACGGAACGAAATGTTTAGTATGAGGCCGAATATCAATAAATGTTTACGAAATGTTATGGATCTATAATTTGGAAACTTGCAAGTTCTCGCTGTCTACTATACAGATTTGTGAATAAATTACCATTTTGGGCAAGCAAAACAGTTACATTGTAATTAATTATGCACAACATTCTTCCGCTTCGCCATGTTTACTCGTAATGACCATGTCACTATCTGGCGCTTAATTAGGAAGTCTGACGTATGAGAAAGTTATAGGGCCATGGTTCAACTACGTTTGAAATGTCCTGTAAACAGACAACAAAAACAATGTAGCATGTTTTGTAATGATACGATTATAGACGACAAAAACCTACAGAATCAATAAGTATTATTATGTAAAGTGACAAGAAAAGTTTCAACAGTTACATTAATTTATTTTAACTGCAAAATGTTAAAATTTTACATATATTACATAGTACTTATTTAATCCAAGTATCTTGAGATAAAATACTGCAGAATGAAATACAACACAACAGTCTAACAATAGGGCCATTAATGAAAATGTGGCACCAATAATGTAAAAAATTACGATTATTTATTACTATTAATTTTACAAATTATGAATTGAAAGAACATTTATGTATATTTCCTTAGGAAATCAAGAGATAAAGTCAGTTAAAAAATTGGGGTGCGCTCGTCGCACAAATATTTCCGAAATGACAGCTTCGATCACATAACTATTCAGTGTACTGTTAATATTCAAAATAACAATGGAAAATTTTAATATATTGAATAATTTTTAAATTATATATATGTATATTATTAATAGGGACGGGAAAGAGAGATAGAAAGTTAGTTACTTATCTGAGGTTCACAGCATTCTGTCATTCTTATTACAATAAAAAAAAAGGATACAGAAAGACTGCATTAAAAACCATTGAAGATCAATGCTAAAGACGTCATGGTAAATTATGTACGTTCCGAATTCATTCATGTTGAAATACAGAGACGTCTTGCGTTTGAGACAACAGCAAATAATAATTAACTGATGTCGTCACTATTTAAATATGACACGTTTCGAATTGATATAATTATACAGTATTTTCGTGTTTTCTATTGTCTATGTAAAAATGGGAGGGATAAAGATAGATGAGAGGGAGAAGGATATCACAAAGGCAACCAACCAAACAAGTTATGCTTACGGAGTAGAACTGATGGAGTAAATCTTCTATACGGATAGAAGAGAAAATGATCAAGAAAGAATGATATCAAAATGGCAACCCAACAATTACCGAATGAAAGTGACAGTAAACCGTCAAGAAGGCTACAGAATAATTAGAAAATTCACATTATGCTAGGATATTGAAATACAAAGGCGTGTTTAAAGTATTCAAATAGCAAAAGAAGTAGCCAAAATATAGTGGTAAATAAATACTACACAAAGGTTCTGTTAATGCCTTCAAAGATGCTACCCGTAAGTTAAGGATTTGCTTTGGGTCTCAAAATTCTCATACCAGGTTGTCAAGGAAGTGTTTACTAAAAACACAAACAAACATAGTGCCATGCCTTGGACGTCAAAATACAATATTTAAATGGCAAGTACGCAAACGTCAAATTCCGTTTTAACGAAGGAGAAGAATAGGAACAAATCCGAATGGAAACGCGAGAAAAGGAAACGGTCAATAATCGCAGGGGAATCGTATTTCAGCATCAAAGGAGAAGTCGTATCGAAAAAGGAGATTGGATCCGACTGTAAGTGTAAGTTAAGATGCTACGAAAAGGTGGACGCCAAGATGAGGCAGATGCTCTTCGACGGATTCTATTCACTGAAGTCTTACGACGAACAGAATGCTTATTTGTTTGGCCTTATCAGAAAACACGACATCAAGAGAAAGAAGAACCTGCAATCTGACAGGAGGACCTGCAGCTACAAATATTATGTCAGAATCCAAGGAAAGGAGCTTCAGGTGTGCAAATTGGCTTTTGCCCACATACATGCAATCACATTTAGGAAAATCAGGACACTGAGTGAGAAGTTGGACCAGAATATATTGTTCCCAAGGGATTGCAGGGGTAGGCACAACAATAGACCTAAAAAGATTCCACAGGAAACTGTCAACCTGATTAAGTCTCACATATATGAAATGATCAAGTCTGACAATCTGAAACAGTTTTTGAAAGAAGACAAGAACAAGGAGGTGATGCTTGAGATAAATGTGACCAAGTTGTACTTCAATTTTCTGCAGAAGTATGAACATAATGGTGTTGACTGTGTGACAGGTAATACACTGAAGTGACTCAGTTTCTAGTATTATATGGTAACAATCTCATTTAATTATATTATGAACTGTCTAACTACTGTAGAAATTTGGGATAACAACCACTTGGGTACCATCATACCCTCACTCCCATCAAGCCCATGATGTCACTGTTTTTTGTATTGTTAAATAGATCGTATTTGTTGTGCTCAGGCTTTGTGTTTCGAGCAGTGCAGGAGGGGAAGTGGGAGTGGCAGTGAGGAGGCAACAGTACTAAACTAGTTCAGTTCCAAAATTTGTGTTCAGTAACATAAGAATATTATTGAACATTTTGAACCTCTAAAGACTCATAATCTGAGAACTTGATAAGTTTTGATACACAACTGATGTTATAACATCTGCACATTTCTTGCATTCAGACTTTTTCGTGTAATGAAGGAAAAATCCTGCAGTGAATGCTAAATATTTGAATAAATATGAATAATGAAGGGATATATTCAATGTGGCTGAAAATAAATATTTATTTTGAAGGTTGTGCCCTTGTGGTGTATCTCAAATTGTCTTTGCCATAATCTGTATTGTGAAAATAAATTAAAGTGACTATCAATGCCAAATAATTGAAAAATAGGAACTCCTCCAAGTATATGCCCCTAACTCGTGATTGGTGCACAACTAGAGATGTCACAGTCTGTTAATGTGTATACAATGAAGGGAAAATCCTGATGTATATGTTTGGGATATTATGGTCCCTTTTAGCTGAAAAATACTTCACTTATGTCAAAAAAATGAAGAAAACTCTAGGAACAATGGGGGAAGGGCAATGACTAACAAAATTGAGTTCAGATCAAATAAATAGCATTTTTTGCTTCCAGGTCAACCATTCCCAGACTACACACCAAGGGTGAAGAACTGGCTATACCGTAAAGTGTTCCATGAAGAAGTGAAATTAAAAGATTTCCATATCCTTCGGAAGAGGTTTGAATCTCTGTGTGATCAAAATAAACGCCAGTTACAGTCTGTAGTTAGTGACAAATGTTTTGGTAGCAGAGGAGAAAAGGTAACTAAAATGTCAAAGAAAATGGAGACTAGTAAGGAGAAAGTCAAAACTGTAGGACCACAAACTGATGAAACTAAAGTAAATACATATTTTGAGAGTGAGCAGAGACCTTCCAATGCAGTGTCTTTTGTGCCCATGCCATTCTGTGCACAAAGTCTTAATGTTCAAGGCCACAGACCTTTATTTCTAGAACCAAGAAAATATCAGACTTTGCTCACAAATCAGGATCAGCCAACTGATGTTGATATGCAGAACAATATTGCAGATCAACACGTTCAACCTTTCCATGATTTTGCTTCAATGCATGTTCCTGTGGCACGTTTGAGAGATGGTCCTTCAGGAATCAGGTTGCATTTGCTGTCAGAATCTCCTAGTTCTGAACCAGGTTTAAACATCTTGTCATCTCCCCCTCATGGGTCATTCTCATCTTTTCCCAGTGGTGCAGAAGATTCTACCATATTGCAAAGGGTCAGCAACCAACAGCAGTTGTCTTGTTATACCGACATGTCAGGTTTTTTGAGCACATCACAACCTGCAAACCCACATGTTGATTTCCAGACTGATGGAGACATTTCAGCAGCTGAATTTTACTGAGTGGTTATGAGCAAGCAAACTAATTAAAATTTATATTGCTGTCCTGGCTTCAGCATTTTAACCATTATTTAGTGATATTGAAACTCAAATATGACCTGTGTCCATTACTGAAATTTAATTTTTTTTCCTTTCTTTTACTTAATATTTCAAGTATCTATGATTGTATATTCATACTATGAACTATTAACATGTTCAGTTTATTAGCTTTATTTCCTGTCTAACCTGCTTTCTACACTTTTCCACATTTGTGCATTGAAAGTCAACTACCTCATTGCAATGACAAAAGTTTAGATGGGTGTCACTTTTATTATCTTCAGTGTAGATGACCATTTAAGGGATTGCAACATTTACTTTGTCAAAAATTTACCCCAGTTTGTAACCTCTCAGAAGCTAACTTTGAATGTGTGACCAATATATTTTAATATACTATTCAAAATTTATATATTTGAAACATTTTAAAGCTTAGAACATTGTGGCCTATTTTCACGTGATATCAGGCTTATTTTTATGTGAATTGGTTGTTGCTTTTTTTATTTGAATATGCAAGCTAAACTATGGAGGGTAATGTAATATATTTCAGTCTTAAGATTTTGGTGCTTGAATAAGTCTATATGGAATTGTTTTTCAGGCCCATTAGTAAGTTTGGTTGAAAAAGGTGCCTGTTTTAGGTTAGTAGGGAGTTAACACTGAAAGTGAATAATTTATATAGATTAACTCTCTGTAGCTAACAACTGTTGAAGTAATTAACATTATACGGTTTCTGATTTCATTAAATATTTATTAATACATATTTTGATGGTGTGTTCTTCCTTTATTGTCAGGGAAATAGTGGGTTAATAGTAAACAATCATTTGGGTTCCAGGTTTTGAAAATATGAAGCTGCAAATAATTGCTAATTGTAACATAAATAACCATTATCCACCTGTCAACAATAGCAAAATGTGGAAACATTAATGTTAATAAACATTTAACACAGTTGGAAACCCAATAATGTACTATTCATAACTTACACCAGAAATGCCTTGCACCATTATAAACTGTCAAATGTTGACAATTAAGAAATTTTCTCCATCTTGCAAATTGTTTTTCTATTATTTTTATCTTGTATCTTTATAACTTGTAGGGTACAGAAAAATTTGGTACACTCTTGATAAATGAATCCCCACTTCTCCATTTTTTATTGGATCAATGTAACCAATATTTGATTCCTATAAGTGGAAACCAATTCATTTTGTTTGAGGAAGGATTGTTCATTCGTTCGTAGTAGGTAAATGTGAAAATTGACTTTGATAATTGACAAGGTGGAAAAGTATGGTTAAAATATTTGAAGAATAAGCAGTTTATAATAGTAACAAAGTTTCATGAATAAAGCTTATTTCATGAGGGGTGCAATTCATTGTCAAACTAGATTTGTTTTCCAGTCAATTTTGTCAAAGTAATCTTTAAAGATTATTCACATGAGTTTTTCTTTAAAATGTACAATTTTGTATGAGCTTTAAATATTTTTTTTAGTTTATAAGTATAGCATTTTTATTTATAAATGACCTGCATTTTATGTACACAAACATTTTAAAATTGATATTAAAAATTTGGAATTTCATTGTCTCAGACTTTCTTTTACAGTGGAATAGTGTAGAAAATGAAGTAATTACTGCAAGAATATTATGAAATAAAGTTATTCAGGCTTCTATGTTGATAAGAAAGTATGTCAATTATAAATATTTAGCCGAAAACCTGAAACTCCTTCACAAACAGTTCAGTTAGGAAAGTAAATTTGAACTAGTATTTGTCTAATTTTCATACTTATACAACTTATTTGCATTCACAAATTTCAGCCTTTCTACATATTGAATGGATGAAGTGTGAAGTAATTTATATGAGTGGTATTTGTACATCATCTAAAATGGAACTAGAAAAAACAATAATTAGGAAAAAAGCAAGAACCGAAAGCAGTAACAGCATCATCCCAATCAACAATTTTTACAACATTAATAAGTCAGTAAAAAAGTTATTATTTAATTCTGTCATATTTTATGTATTGTTCTACTGTTTTGTTTTGGTTTGATGAGTCTGATTATTTAGTTAGTTTTAGTAAAGGTGGGAGGGCAGTGTTAAGTAAGATTGAGTAATATACAAGGCATGTTAAAGGAGTTGGATTATAGAAGAAATATTGTATATTACCAATTTTTAAGGGAGGGTGATCCAGAAACAAGCAACTTCCCTTTAATAGTATAGGAAGAGGTAGGTAGAGTAAGGTTGCGAGGGCTCCCAGGCAATGGTTTAAGGATCCTACCTGGTGTTTCACCAAATGGAGATACAGGGAAAACACTAGAAAAATTGAATCTGATAGGTTGGACTTTTGGATACTATTCTCACGCCCTTCGAATGACGAAACACGAATTTTCTGTGATGTCGCAGCATTCCCTTCTTCCTGCCTTCACAACTCTTAAGAGGCAGTTGATCAGTGAACAACTCTTATCATAGACCCAAGTTCTTCTACCCCAGTACATACACCTCCTTAAATAGATGAATGCCTCGGTATATGAGAACCTAGAAAAAAATATATCAGAGTATGAGGCATCCCGAAAGGTAAGCCCCGCAATCAATCAGGGGAGAAATACCTGCGAGAGGAAGCTCCCATAGGCATCTCTTTAAATCAGGTACGCAGAAAATAATAATTAAAATGTGGAAAAGTGTAGAAAGCAAGTTAGACAGGAAAGAAAGCTAATAAACAGAACAAATTATAGTTCATAAACGGAGTCTGTTACCGAAACACGTGAAAGAAAATAAAATTTAAAAATAGTTAAATAATCAAATATATATAGAGTATTAGTAAAAAAGTAACATACTGAAAATATATATAATTCTTGGAGAATATTTTGTCGGTTTTTTGTGAATTACTATTTTTAAGCGTAATGTCTATGGAACAATTGAGAATGTTCTTTGAACATTCGAACTGATACTTGGTGTTGAAGTCACGTGATATGTCTTCTGTATTGTTTTGATTGAAGTGATACAGTGCTTTCAGTTTTTAATGGCAATGTGAAAAATAAAAGCATAGTTTATTTAATTACTCAAAGGAAGGTAAAATGGCGTCGTCTCTTTTGGTAAGTGATATAACGAATTAAATGGTAAAAATTAATTTAATGTACAGGTTAAGATGCAAAATTGTTTTCGTTTTTCAATATTACAGCGATCCGTGTTTCGCATTTATTCCCTGCCGGCCTTTAGACCAATCGTCTCAACATCATGCCATTGTATTCCATCACTTAATAATTATTCTATATCGAATTACTGTAGTTCTGCCCGGGATGGACCTTCTGGTGAAACGCAGGTATGAATTAGAAACATAATCGGCACTTGTAATTATTTTATACCAGTAACTCGTTAGGTTTTGAGGTCTCCATTTTTTTAAAACTGTTGTGCCAAAATTTCACGAATGCATTTAAATAATTGTGATGTTTTTTGGTATTATTTTATATTAGATTGTACATCCCTCTGTCTCTGAAACTACTTTAAAATAGTTGCAGGATGTGGAACCTGATAAGTTATACCGCTTGATAGAGTTAGAATTACGTGGAATAGATCCTGCTGTATTGAGGAGCTATCAGACTTTTGCAAATATGGCAGCCTCAGAATTGGGAATTGCTGTTGGAAAATGGTAAGTTTGTCACTGCCACTTAGCAACTGTCGTATTGCAATAATACAAAAATAAACATTGTATTACAGGTATTGTTCTTATGTAGTTATTGACATACATTATGTAATAAGCAGCACAGAATATAAGTTGATATCCATCCACATGTAAACTTCATATTCTTTATTTTGATGCAAGAAAGTGAGAGTTACATAAAATAATTTTTTTAATCTGCTCCAATAATTATTTCTTTAGATGAGAAAGTTATATAAATTTGCATTTTGTTGTGGTTAAATTGCAAGAATTAGTGTTATTCTGTAGAATATTAAAACATCTACATAGTGCTTTTATAATTTTGTGCAATGTTATGACCACACTATAATTGTTACAGTTGGACACCTCATAAAGCACATCACGACAGACTGACTTTACTCAAGTCTGTCCACATTTACAAGAAGCACAGAGTGCAGTATGAGATTCGCACCTACTTTCGTTTCATGCAGTTCCTGCGCCTCACAGGATCCACCGCTGATACTTTCCTAGAATATATCCAGCGCAACCTTCCAGAGGGTGTTGCCATGAAAGTTACCAAAGTAGCCATTGAGAAGATTCCCGAGCACCTTGTGCCTAGTCCCAGTGAGGAGAATTGTGACAAAGTGTCTTTACATGCATAATTAAGAGATTAGTCAATTGATACTTGCATGATAAAATTTCTTAAAGAATGCATCAATTTCTTAGGTTTTTTTTCCCATTGGTAAATGAGTTATGTCACAGAACATATTGTTTTTGTAATAAACAAGCATCTATATTAGATATATTTAAACAGTTTTCTGACTTCAGTTTACAATAAATAAAGAGACTGCCAAAAAGTCAGCATGTATTTATTACTCTTTAATTAACATAAATTACGTTTTGTCTCACTTTTGAGACTTCCTCAGGCATACTACAAACATAATATTACAATAAATAAAATATGGGTTCTATATTACAATTTTTAAATATATATAAACAGTTCAAAACTTGCAGATTTAGCAATTCATGTAATTTACTTCTTGACTCCCTAAGCCAAAAATATTATTAAAGTATTTGCTGTTGTGGACAATCTCAAGCAACAGTTATGGCCAAAATGATGTAACAATTGTAGCTTTTGGCAGTTAAATTTTAACAATGGGGAAAAATATTAAAGTGTTAAACTACTACGACAAGAATATTGAAAATTTTGTTCAAATTATTCGTGTTTTTTCACATGCATGAGGGTTGCACCTGATATACAACATTTCACTCATGATTCTCAAGTAGTTATTTTATTTGTATAAAATTTCCACATTTTGCCAATCAAAATTGTGATTATTAATATGTATGTTTTTTAACAGTCATGTGTACTTTTGGATGTTCTTTAATGAGTGTTTTCAAAGCTCTTTCAGTTTGTTCGATATACAATGCATTACAATTAATTTTGTCTTTAATATCTCATAATTTAAAATCTGCTGTAGCAGATAACCCTGAATACAAAAGTTTCTTGCATATGTTGAGAAATTCTCTACCTTTACATCTGAGTATGCTGTTTCTCTGTGCCTCACAATGTAGTGGATGCCAGTTCTTTTAAACTATTCAAACCACCCATGACCTGCCTTAAATGCTTTCTCTGTGGGTTGTTGATCCTGGTGTGAATCATCATCTTGTTTTTTTTAGAATGATCTAAATTGACGTAGATCATTTGTAGGTTAGTAATAGTTCAGCTACACTCACACCTCATTATCAATGACCTGATGCTTGGGCTCTTCTGATGCTTCTTTGCTTACCCTTGTCCTCACAGTTTCAGAGCAATAATAAAATGCAAGTTAAAGAAGTATTAAAGACAGATTGCTGTTCAAGATGCAGACAGAAATTCCAGTGTCTCCTTGTCACTTTGTGGAACATTGATCGGTAAGAAAGTCATTTAGTTGGGTTCACTATGGAATTCACTCATAAAGCAAAGTTTGACTGTAAAGTATTATACAATGTATAATCCTTACCAAGTTCACATAATAACTGTATTAACATGTTGACTGCAGGTGAGGACAGCGTGTCATGCGCTATCCCTTCCTCTGTGCAGGTGACAGCACATAGTCGTCACGTACTTTGTTTCAAATGCTCCTATCCAATTCCAGCACTAAGAAACTGCAGTGGTTGAATACTCCAGCAGTCAACATGTTAAGTGGGAAAGAAAAGTATTGGATGAAGAGTTTTTGGGATTCCAGTCAGGTGATGTCGTTAGTAATACACAACATTTCGATGGCTGACACCGCCATCTTCTTTCAGGTTCTCTATTAAGAAAAGCATTGTAGCAAATTTAAATATTGGAATACTACCCGAATTCCACTTCAAAATTGAAGTAATCTAAAAAAACTTTGGGGTAAATATAAGATTGACTGCATCGAGCATTTGAAACGGGTAGCACTGTCACTGATACACAAATAGATGCTATACCCTGTAGGTTCTCTGGTTGTGTTATTTAATATTTAAAAAATGTACATTTCATTCTTATTTATGTACAAGAAAAGCAATTCTGAACCAAATTCTGTTTTACTCAATACACAAAGGGAAATTTTAGGTAATAAATAAGGACTCGTTCAGCGTGGCAAGCAAAAATTAAAAAGACAATTTGTTCATCCATAGAAGACTTTAAATATATACATATAGATTTTAATGGCGTTGAGTTTTCTTCCTCTGATTTACAAATATGAACTAGAAAATGTCCTTACATTTGCCCTTACTTGTCATCAAACTTAATGTTCTGGTATATGAAAAGTTGACACAAACATATTTTTGAATAAGTAGAAGTTGCACATTTTTAACTACATGATTCATTTAACAAAACCTCTACAGGAGTTTATAGATCACAGCACCAAATAAAAATATCCACTAATCACAAGCAGCAAATCTTCACTGGTTATGACAACCCTCATTCAGAAGGAAACCCAAATACTTTGAGTGTGCCTGCATCTCGCTTGCGGTCATAGCTGCTCTTGTCATCACAGGCAAATGCCAGGAGATACTGTGATGGGTGCCATGCCACTGTGAATGTAGCTGCCTCTACTGCTATGTCCACCACCTTCTCACCTGTGCTAACCTCTCCAATGTCTATAACGAGGTCTTCCGAAGCAGAGGCTAGCAGTTTACCATCATGGCTGAAGCTAATTGTTCTCACTGGCCAATCCAATCTGATATAAGGAAAAATGAACATAAATATATAGAACTCTGCTCAGTTGTCGCCTAGCGGATCAATAGAAAAGTCTACCTAACTTTCTGATGAAGGAGCTGGTGCCTCCGAACCTTACAAGGTGCCTGTCACCTACTTACATCTCTCTTTCCTATCCTTATTAATTATATATAATAAGGACAAGAAAGCGATAGAAAGGTGCTGGTTTACCTCAAGTGTAAAGTAGGCAAACCTTGTAAGCATAGTTGTTTAAATTTTCAGAGGAAACCGCTCCCTTTGTCAGAAGGAAGGGCATTCCGTGTGACAGCCAGATGTTGACTATATATAATTAATAAGGACAGGAAAGAGAGATAAAAAAATGGTGACTTGGCTGAAGCGTACAGTTCGCAGGCATGTTGATGATGATGATGGGGGCGGTGCCTCTGAAAATTTAAGATGTTGATAGTGGAGTTCTTAAATTTTCAGAGGCACCGCCCCATCATCATATGATTAGAAAAAACATTCCAAATGACAGCAGCTTGTTGCCGAAACGTTGTTAGCCAAATTAGTTTTAAGTTTTCGTTTGTAGTTAAAAAAATATGTACTGAACTTCAATTAGTAAGCATAATGTTGTGGGCTGCACAGTTGAACCTTACAACAGGTGTTTATTGCTCTTACATTTGTATATATGTTATAGATATTATGCAACGGTCATTAAGCAGATAAAGAAGTTCTTATTTTTCCTCTATGGACAAGCAGCCAGTTGATTTTCATGTGTTTTGGTAGAAACCTGCTTACCTGGACCCAACTGTCCTTATATACACTTTGTATACTTATATATCTATAAAACTTTCTGATGAAGGGGGCGTGCCTCCGAAAATTCAAAACTCCAAACCTCACAAGGTGTCTACCATCTATGAACCTCAGGTAAGTCACCTACTTTCTATCACTCTTTCCTTTCCTTATTAATTGCTATATATATATATATATATATATTAGATAATAAAATTTAAATCTTAGAATATAAGGTACAAAAGCCTGTGAGAATAATCATAGGTTTTCAATTTGATATTTTCTTGGCTTTTTATGACTAAGATTCAGTTTCATGTTACAGGAAATTACCTGGAAAATGTTCGAAGGCATGCGAGCTCCTCCAAGTCCCACAGTGAAACCAAAGCATCAGCAGAACCAGTAGCAAAGTAGCGCCCAGTAGGATCCAGTTCTATGCAAATGCATGTCCCAGGGTGTGCTTTCAGAACATGAAGCAATTCAAGATCAGGGTAGCTAAAAGAGAGAGCAAGGTTAACCTGCTAGGCACAGTAATGAAAAATAAGTGATAAAAAAACAAGGCAATTGGAGGACAAGCATATGATATTGAATGTAAAAGCTCAAAGTGATTTCAGTCCATACCCAAGTATGTGAATACAGCCCTGACCGTTGGTGAGAAAGAACAGATTACTCTCCTTATTCCAAGCTATCTCATTCACTTCAAAGTGAAATTGTTCTTCTGCTTTTATCTTGTGAGTTCTTGTATCTATAAAGGTTACAAGATCTTCTTTGTTGCCAACAGCTATAGTGTTACCATCAGGTGCCCAAGCTATGTTTATATTTTCACCTACAAAATACATTCATAATTTTGAAAGAAAAATTTCAGTACATAAAGGTTCCAAATTCAATATCTAGATCACTCAAGAATACCTGAATAAGGAAATTCATTAAAAACTATGAAGACATCATATGTGTATTTACATAGGGTGGTTGTGGTGTAGTGGTAACATCACAGTGATAAGCTTTAATTTTAAATTTCTCAGCAACTAGGTGCGAGACAGAGGATAATTCTTTTTTAAGGGATCTATGAATCATAATCTTTAAAAGAAAATAAAAACTAAGTTTCCCTTTTCCAAAGTGTCATAATCTGAAGACTGGCCTTAGAGTGAATAAAGATTTGGCCAAAACTAGTAGAGATACAACATATTCATCATACCAAATACCACATGAATGATCCTTCATCTACAAAAAAAATTTTCATCTATATATATATATATATTCATTTTTATAATTATAAATATTTATTCACTATAAGACTTTCCCTTCATTCCATTAAAACAATCTTAATACAATAAAAAGTAAAAAGATTACGGCAGTGGTGTATCCAAATTTGTACGGTCCCAAAGATTTAACAAAATTGGAAACTGTTAACACCATATGCTATGTAGCAATGAGTTAAATAAGCAGCTGTTACCTTTTGTGAGGATAGTGGCAGCACACTTGTGTGTTCGCGTGTCCCAAATGCGAACACTTTTGTCTCCACTTGCTGTGCTGAGGAGATCTGTATTTGAGGCATGCCAGCAAAGTTGATCAACGCTGCCTCCATGACCTCTAAAGATGAATTCTTTATTCTGATGCAAACAAAAGGATATTAAATAACAAACAAAGGCAGGTATTTTTGGTTCAAACAATTGAAGCCTTTATTGACCAGTCCACAAATAAAATAATTCTTTAATTACAATATTCAAATTGTTTGTCCTTTTTCAACCTATTCATCTGAACAGAAAGTTCACTCTAAGGTATTAAACTGATGATGAATATAGCAGATACAAATCTGTTTGTTACATGCCAAGGATACACCTTCTAGTGAATTTCATGGAAGTGGACGAGTTTGAATACACCATTATTGTCATAAACTCTTCATGTTTATTGTACTTATACTTTTTCATGTTATGAAGGGAAAAACATTTGGTGAATGGTAAATATGAATAATAAAGGATTTTACTGAATGTAGAAGAAAATAAAAGGATGGAATTTGGATCCCACACCTACTCGCCAGCTGTACATCACAACAATCTTACCCCTTATACATCATAATCATTTTCCCGATCTTTATTTTCAAAAAATGTGGTTAAAATAAACAAAAATTAAATGGTATATGAAAAGTGTGACTTGAATGAGTAGGTGCAACATCCAAACTCTCTCCAAATAAGTTATTTTGAAAGATATCTGTGAGACATTATGAGTATGATATATGTGGTGTATCTAAAATCGTCTTTAAACAATTTCAATTTGTAAGTTGAATATGTCCAAAGAAGATCAAAACTTCTGAAGTATAGACAGGTGGACTCAAGAATAAGGAACTGTAATATATAATTTTTTTTAGATGAACATCAGAATGTGGAAATTCTGTCACCATGTTAACACCAAATGACCGTATATCTCAGTAACTATCTAGTAGCCCCCAAAAAATTAATTATACACGGGTCTTAGAATCATCAGACTCAACTACTTTTAGAGAATATATGCATCATTTATCATTAACTGACGGAAGCTTGAATTTGTAATACAAATTTATATGGATAAATTAGTATTACATAAGTGGAAGTAAAGATAACTGCTACATATCAAAATTAGGTTTCAAATATTATAGTTCATTTACTTAGATACGTGATCGAGTAAAATTAGTAAATATGTTGTTGGCCACTAACAAGAAATAAATAAATGATTGTCGTAATCATTTTATACAAAATACCTGGTTCTTCAACAACAAAAATTTTGAACACGAGGATCTAAAGTGACTTAACTTACCAGTCTATCTCTATCAAGCGTAAATATTGACACCGATTTATCAAACGATCCTGATGCTAACCGCCTGCCATCACAACTCCAACCAACAGAATGAACTTTTGACGTGTGAGCTTCATATTCTCTGGTCTTGTTGTGAGTCTTGAAGTGATTTTGCAATTCCTCTAAATTACTGTAGAAAGACATTACATAAAAACTTAATTACTAGAAGAAACTAATAAAAACTTGAATATCTTTAACATTCAATCATTCCCGGTAAACTTCAAATATATTAGTTTCTAAGATAATCTGTCCAAAGATTTACTATAAATAAGTTGAAAGCGTCATTAATTTAATCGTAGCACTTTCTTGAAAATAATGTATTTGAATTGTTCTTTCATGTTATTTAATTAACTGTTTTGGTACTTGTAAAATCTGATTACGTGCTCGTTCCTTCATCTTCTTCTATTATCATTAGCCTTCATTGAAGGACTAATATTTATTTTAATATTTCCTCATCACGTATTTTGATTTTCATGTACTCAAAAGCTTTATGTCGGTAAATAATTTTGAAAGAGAAAGCTTTCTTTGAAGCTAATTTAATAAAACAACTCTGAGTCCAGTCTCGTCACATATTTCTATGGTTTAATTGCAGAATATTATTTCATTAATGAACGAACTAAACAAACGTCATTTAACGCTTCGCTACTCCCATTCGTGATAATGGAAATTGAAGTTTCTTAAACACCTCATTAGAAATAAACACGCCAATAATTTCAATTTATAAATGTGGTTAGATAAATATTACACAATATTTATGTAATTCTTGTTGCTGTCATCAAGGGATGAAGATTGAAAAACTCAAAAGTTTTTGTGGAGAGTGTTGTTCTTGAGTTTTTCAATCATGCGACGAACTCAACAAGGCTTATGAAACGTTGTTTGGTATTTATTTTATCATATATTTTTGTGCGTGATTTTGGCACCTCATTTTGTAATTAGTTTGCCTTTGACACGGACGTATTATATTTTCAATTCAAATTTAAGTAAAACTGTGACCAATCTCGTAAAGTTGGCCACCTTGTTGCCCCAAAAGCTAACCCCCCAGCTGTTTTGACAGATGACATGAATACTGTGGAGCCGGCGATTTTAACATCTGATCCGTATATATGTCTCTTTCCAAAACGGAAAGGCATTGACTGCCTCAAATAATGTACGGGTAATTCTTTCTTTCCTCGTCGCCGATTTTACGAGAGACTTTTACGTTTTGTCCCATGTGTGTTCGTTACCACGTTTACTAATGCTCATGAAACAATTATCTAATCTCTAAGATAAAGTCGGACTTAGCTATTCTTGATAGCTGCCGACAAGCTTGTGATCCGTACTCGCAATAGTCGTAGAAAAAGTAAGTCCGAGACCTTGTTCCTCGGTTTGATGTCAACTTCTGAAGTACACGTATGTCTTTTTATGCTAGGAAAGTTTGTATTGAGTGTCTGATTTTAACTATTCTTTTACCCATCCTGACATAAAATGTATTTCAAACAAAAGAGTGACCGAGAAACAATACTAAATGTGTCGTTAACATTAAATATGAGAAATCAACTATCCGAAAATATTTACCATGTTAACTAAAGCGAAATTTCAACAAATTAATTTGAGTTTGTATACTATTAATATATTTGCTTGTAATAAGTTCCCATAAAGATTTATTTTTATCTTTAGTTGTCTAATGTGTACTTAGTTTTTGTGTATCCAATGTTTTTTTTTTAACATGAACTTAATTATTAAACTGGTTTCAATGAAAATACATTCAGACTCTAGAAAGAAGTAATTATATCTCTTACCATGTTTCTAAGTTAGAATAATCTTAAAGTAGACTTGACATCTATTCTGGTAGATTAAACTTTAACTGACATATGTAACACATCTCTACCATGTATACAATTAAATTCAATATTTAGTAAGCTCTTGGTTTCCAGATCCCTATTTTCTTTGGGTCTTAAATTTGTCAAAATGTAGGATTAAATTTGCATGGGAAATTAGAATAGTAGCACATTTAAGTATCACAGAAAAAATATGCAAAACTAAAGTGCTCTTGGCCAAAATCAAATAGTCATCAAGAATGTATTGCTTCATTTCTTGAACTTATTAATTCCAATATTAATCATCATTTAGGATTATATTTACCCCCATTTCAGTTGAACATAAAAAAGTTATAATAATAAAATTGAAGTAATCTAATATTCATTGGTTTTAAAAGGGGGGGGGGGGGTTGATGATATGATGTCATTAGTGCTCCTAAATTTGTCTCATTCCTATTCTTAAAATTAATCATGATGTATTAATTATCTAATAATTTCTTACTATATTACCTACAGGTATGCTTTTGTAAATTCATGATTTTTAAATATAATGTATTAGTTATTTAAATAAATTTAATTTCCTTACAGGGGGCCATAACCACATAATGGCCTGATGAAGCTTCAAGAACATGCGCCGTAACATCAAGAGCATATGTAGATTCCTACTCTTGGCCATAATCACTGTTGTCACAACAGTGATAATATTCCGCCTTGTACGGCACACTGAACTATCAGCTCCTTTGCCATGGGGGGCAGAGATGGGTGCCATGCCATTGCCACCAGAAGCTCAACTTCACCAGGCTCCCATTGTAAATACAGGCTTTTTTTGCATTTCTTTTCAAAGAAATATATTTATAAATAAATATTTATAAAAAATCAAATTATTTCAATTACTTAATTTATAAGAAACAGAAAACTTTTGAAATTGTTACTTTAACAAATTCTCTAGCCTCCTTCAGCATCTGTTAATCTCTCAGCTAAGATTGACTGGCACAATTATGAGCAGATAGAGCAAGATTCTAGACGACAGGGCATGGGTGAGCAGGGAAAACCTGTAAACCTTGGCTCTGAGTATGATGAGGCAAAGGAAGAGTTGTACAAAGTTAATGGATTCAATGCCTTGCTAAGTGACAAGATTGCTCTAGACCGTGCTCTACCAGATATTCGCCACAAAGAGTAAGTGGTTAATGAATTTTCTTTTCTTCTACCCACTATCTTTTTAAATAATGCAGTCAGCTTTTGCTTCTTTATAACTTGTAATATTTTTAAAAACTTTACAATTCATTGTTTGGTGTATGTGCTTCTAGATGCAAAGCTAAAAAGTACCTACAGAAATTACCAACCGTCAGCATTATTGTTCCATTCCACAATGAGCATTGGTCTACACTGCTGAGAACTGCCATCAGTGTCCTCAACAGGTCACCAAGTCACTTAGTGCAGGAAGTGATCCTGGTGGATGATCACAGTACAAAAGGTAATCCTTAACATTTCATTGTATTCTCTTAGATATTTTATATGTAATTCTAAAAACACAGTAAATATACGATTGGACCAAAACAAGGATACAGCACAAATGAGTTATTAATGTTCGAGAAGATTAGAAGAGAATAACTCTAGGTATGAAAATAATATTTCAGACTGTGTGAAACACATACTAAATGTGAAATTCATGTAGGTGGGATCACTGAAAGCTAATTAACGAGGACTGGGAATATTTTACTGTTGGGATGTGGGCAGTTAATAAGGGCTAATTGGACAGAAATTGCATATTTTATCCAAGAATTCGGGAAATTATTGACAGTATAATTTAATATGGGAACAGTGTAAATTTGGAAGGACAATCCCTTGCATAAATAAATACGCATGAAAAAAATTCTTGATATTTTCTCTAATTTTGTATAAGATGTTTTATAAAATTTTGCATTACTGTTATTTCAGAGCATTGTAAAGGAAAGCTTGACAAATATGTTGCTGAAAATCTACCCAAGGTTAAGGTAATACACCTTCCAGAGCGTTCAGGTCTGATTCGTGCTCGTCTAGCTGGGGCAAGGGTGGCAACAGCTGAGGTGCTGATATTTCTGGACTCTCATACTGAGGCTAATGTCAACTGGTTGCCACCACTACTTGGCAAGTATATATTCGTTGTTATTGTATTGTAGGTATTGTTACTACTACTTCTTCTTTGGCTCTAACAGCCCATAATGGCCTAGGCCTACTGGGTCGACAGCTGACTCATCTTGCATGACACATTCTGAATTTGGTGTGATACATTGTTAGCGTAACAATTCTCCAGCAATCTTAATCCCGGTCTTCAAGACCTTGACTGCACAAACATTCACAGTGATGTTTCAGTGGCTTTCACTGCCATCGTCTTCTGTTCAAATGTTGCTGTTCCTTGATGTTACCTAGGTGGAAATTTGAGAAGCTTTTTTTATATATACTTATATTTGTTAATAATTATCTTTCCTCATTTTTACAGAACCAATAGCACAAGACTACAGAACCTGTGTGTGTCCATTCATTGATGTGATCGCATTTGAGACTTTTGAGTACCGTGCCCAGGATGAGGGAGCCCGTGGCGCTTTTGATTGGGAATTTTTTTACAAGAGACTGCCACTTCTACCAGAGGACCTAAAACATCCCGTGGAACCCTTCAAGTAAGTTTGCATTTGTAGCTCAGTATGTGATATTTGGAGTGGTATAAGAATCAAGTACTTGCACATAAATTAAATTTGAGAGTATTACTATTTCACCAACTTAAGCATTGTTGTTTAAACTATTTTTTCTTGTGCTATTAAGAAGGTCTTTTAACAAACATTAAAGTAATATAATGTGGGAAGTCTCTTTAACTTGCGTGTAAGAAGCACAAAGTTTTACTAATAATTCTACTCTTACTTTGCTTACAGAAGCCCTGTGATGGCTGGTGGCCTTTTTGCTATAAGCGCAAAATTTTTTTGGGAGCTTGGCGGATATGATGAAGGACTGGAGATTTGGGGTGGGGAGCAGTATGAACTTTCATTCAAGGTAAATACTTTAGTTTTTAATGATTGAATTATTTTCCTAGTGAAGGTGGTGTGAAATATCCTCTTTGGTTTCCATTATGGTACAACAGTAATTAAACTACAAAGTTGGCGATACTCTACTCTGTCACCTTCCAGGTGAAGTGGAAGATGACAATAAGGAATGGGTTTGTTGAAGCCTAACAGTTAATTTTCTGTTGTACCAGACAACAAGCTAGCGTGAAAGATACTGGGAAACATTAGTCTCAAGGTGATATAAAATTATTGTTGCATAAGAGGAAAAGCTCATTGCTTTATTTAAAGATATATACTACTCCTGTAATAATTCTCTTCTGCTAGTTTTCCATTATATTCTGTGTAATAAAGTTGATGCAGAGTTACATGTGGGTGAAAATAGCCTCTTTACTTTAGGAGATGAAAGATTTTTAGCTGTATTACCAACACAATTGAAAAATATGTTGTTCAAAATATTTAATTGGAGGCTTGACTGTTTTTTAAAAAATTGGAGTTGTATGAAAGTTATTAGGTTTTAGAGGAATAACAGAATTGTGTGATAGATTGCTGAAGTCACGGGAAAAGGTTCAAGTTTGACAAACCTTGAATGCATTGGAACTTCTGCCATAAGAACATGTGATAAATATTTTTTATTGTCTTCTTTCACCATTGAAATATGTCTTACGCAAAGTTTCTATTATTTAGCCATAGCAGTCATCAGCTTCCACCTTTTTCAGATATGGCAGTGTGGTGGACAGATGTTTGATGCTCCCTGCTCCAGGGTTGGACACATCTACAGGAAGTTTGCTCCATTTCCCAATCCAGGGAAAGGTGATTTTGTAGGGAGGGTATGGTATATTGTTTCATGCAAATTTTATTCATGTTATTTATACAAACATTGATTATCTGTGTATCGAGATGAAACCTGCCAATTTGTTAAGAAAAGTAAAGTATTGAAGCAGGAAGTTAATAAATATAGTTCTAAGTCATATGGTGGATACAATATAGAAGCAGACGAAAATTTTGTATTTAACCAATTACGAATGTCAAATTAATGAATATTAAAGGAAACAGCATGGCTGGTTTACCTTCGATTGAAAGTTTGTCACCTTGTCACATAGTAAGGAGGATGTCAAATTTTCAAGGATGTAGAAATAACAGCTTTTATGAAGTTTTATCCTGTGTTGTCCTGATAAAGGGGGCTTTGGTCCTTGAAACTTTGACACACTCCTTATGACATGATGGATCCATTCCTACTTTTAATTTAAGGGAAGTCAAATATGCACAGTTTCCTGTTCGTATTAATTAATTTGAAAAAGGAAAGTGGTTACCAATACAGTTAAATGATACCTCAGATACATTAATAAAAATTGCTACTTCAGCAAAGTTTATAAGTCTTATTATATTGGAATAATTTGTAGAAAAATAGATGTTCTCACAATTTTTCAAATTGAACAAAATCATGGGAATCGGAGAGTCAATTGTAAAATGCACTTAAGTAATTCATGTTGAAATAATATAGTGCTTTTGGAGGATGTTTTTAGGAGTCCTTTGTGAAAGTTCTAGAATATTAAATATTGCAGAAGAAGCAATCCAAATGTTAATTTTTCGTAAATGTCGTGTTGTGCTTATTTAATCCAATTACCTTGAGATACAATAATACAACAAGTTTAGTATTATGATATATTAAAAGTAAATGATATTAAAAATAACATAGAGTACATTTTTAAAAATTTAAAGATAAATAAAAACATAACATTATTTAATGTACATTCAAGTAGAATCATACAGACATTTGTTAAATGTACGGAGGTTGGCACTCAGACATTCATTTATGGAATGGAAACGGTGTTTTTCCAGTAATTTCATTACACTAAATATAAATTATATACTTTTATTTCATAATATAAAATTACAAAAATGCATTAATTATCCTTTAAAAAAAGGTTGCATTGCATTGCAACAAGTATGCTCATTTGTTTTGCATGGGAATTGTAAATTGAGCAAGCCATTAACACATGTGTCTAGGCACCAGTTTTGCTGTGGAATGTTTCTCACACAATGAAATTTATAATTGTATGGGGTTAAGCATTTAGCTGTCGAGTTTAAAGACACTAAAGATCTTTCGGTTGGAAATAAAATTGTGTTGGATTATATGTTAGGTTTAAAGAAATTATCTAAAATATTCAGAATTTGCACATTAAAAAGTTCAGTGTATAATTTTCTTAGTTATATCATCAGTATATTTGTTATTTCAAATCTAGAATAAAAGAAATGCTTTCAGACAAACCTCAGTCTTATTAAAAAATAATAAAGTAGAGGATGGAAAAATCTTGACCAGATTTAAATTAAAGACCTTCTGTGGTGCTCTTAACCACCTGCCCAGTTTTGATTCATGATCCAGTTAAGATTTATTTATCTAGATCTTTTAATAAATTTCTTCTTGCTTGGGAACAATTAGGAACATTTTTATATGGTGGTAATTTTAAAAAGTTAATGCATATTTTTATTGACCAGCTAATTAAATTTGATATTTGTCATTTGAGTTGTATCAGTTTTTTTTTTAATATAACATTTTATTTTAATTTCAGAACTATAGGAGAGTTGCTGAAGTATGGATGGATGAATACAAGGAGTACCTGTACAAGCGTAGACCTCATTACCGCAGTATTGATACTGGAGATCTTACAGAACAGCGGGCAGTTCGTGAGCGACTGCACTGCAAGTCTTTCAAGTGGTTCATGGAAGAAGTTGCATTTGACCTTCCTAAGAAGTATCCACCAGTGGAACCACCAAACTTTGCCTATGGAGAGGTGTATAAATGCTTGATCAAGTCTTACTTTATTGCCTGTGTATAATCCAATTAAGTATAATGTGATATTGTCAAATTAATTAACTCACCTGGTTGATAGTCATTTGGTCACGTTTGTGGGAAGGTAGTTTCGAAGGTATAAATCCATGTTTAAATTTAGAAAAGCTGTGATGTTAAGTAATTATGGGTTAACTAAGGGATTCTAAGTAAAATATAGCATTAATTTACTACATTCTCCAATATTCCTTAAGATGAATTCAGTTTCTGATATTTTAATATCCTTAAATCTTGAAACCACAAGTTTATCCACATTATAATCTCATGTTGCTTCTTATCCTGCTGTTGGGAGATAAGCTTTCCTCTGAAGTGCGTAACCATAAAATTTTCATTGTCCTCACTTTTGGTCAAATTGTATTAGGCATATTCATCTGTACAAACCTATATCTTTCTGCTGATTCCACTGTTGTCATCTTTATTGATATTTTGCTTCCCATCTTTGTTCTTAACCAGAAGGTGGAATGCCTATTAACAATTCCAGTATCACTACACAAAAAAAAACACAACAAATTTCCAAATAATATTATACCTTTTTTGAGAATATAATGTCTTAAATTTATTAGCTTCATGTTAACTCCTTCTGCATGTTTCACATTTGGCAGATTCGGAATGTGGCTGCGGCAGATCTCTGTGTGGACTCTGCCAATGTTGGTTCTGAAGAACCATTTGGTCTTAAGGAGTGCATAAAGGACAACAAACGCCTAACTGGGGAACAGGTAGTGAAAGAACAAATTTCATATACATTTATTTTAACTTTAATGCCTTAAAAATTATTTTTTGGATTGATGGTTAGGTTCAACATTTTTTAAAAATATTTAACTTGAAGAAACTTTATTCTTACATGTTGTATCAATTACTTACAAAACTTTTTTTGCATAGTATTATGTGCTTTGCTGGAAGTTTGTCAAAGAATACGACATCAGATACACTTAAATTAAGGGTACTTTTTGACATTTGTTCTTTCTTATTTTCTAGAACTTTACACTCACCTGGCATAAAGACATCCGTCCCAAAGGAAGAACCATGTGCTGGGATGTTTCACGCCCTGATAAGAAGGCACCAGTGACACTGTTTGGCTGTCATGGAATGCAAGGCAACCAGCTTTGGAGATACAATCCTGTGAGTAAAGTTCAATTACAGAATTTCATCTTTCTATGATCTGTACAGACGTGTATCAGAGGCCAATAGAGAATGCAGGAGAATATGTGGAAGAAATGGTTCTGATGTTTTAACTCAGTCACTCAAGTTATGTTTAGTAAAAACCCCATGTAATTTAATCAAATTGGTAAAAACTACATTTATCGCCCAATAACGAGCAACCATTCCACATTTATCTATAAAAAAGTGGAAGCATAAAATAATTGCTTTGAAAGAAAACCTATGTAAATTCCACTGTCAGATATTTTGATAATGGGTAACAATTTACATCCAAATAACTACAGTGATCCATTTTGTGGAAAAATAATTTTTTAAATGTGACAATACCAAAAGCCTTGAAGTTTTAACTCTCACATAAAGAAGGTAACAGAAAAACAAGTTGGTTGATTAGCAATAAGGTCAGTAACATGAGGGCTTCTCTCTGTTTCTTGCACATTTCACCAACAACTTCTTACCTATGCTTTTGAAAGGATCTGCATGAAATTCAGTTTAAATTTTCCTGTCCTTAATCTGTGCACCAGTAAATGTTCCCCCCTTTTGCATTGGTTACAAAAGATATAACTGATATTTAATTAAATTGCTAAAAAATTCTCGATTTTTTCTTGTGACTCATTGCTTAACACACATTATCTGATATAGTTAGAAAACCAAATCAGACTAGTGAATATGATTTTTAACTTTATTAAAATATAATAAATAAAAAAAGGTCAGAAGTTAACATATAAATTTATTACTATTTATTCAAAAGCAATGTTTTGTCTCCATTTTGAGACTTCCTCAAGCATACTATAAACAACATTACAAGAAATTAAATATAGGTCTATGTTACAATTTTTTAATTTATATATATAAAGAAACGAGGTTCAAAACTTACAAATTTAGCAATTCATATTTACTTCTTGACCCCCTCAACCCAAAAAATTATTGAATGTACATGTGAAGAATTTAGTGTCGCGGACCATCTCCAGTGACGGTTACAGCCGAAATGAGTGCTTTCGGCAATTAAAAATTTTATTTATTGTAAATTTCAAAGTCAGAAAACTATGTTGTTGTTTATTTAAATATGTTCCAGGATAAGCAGTGGCTGGTTCATGGCAGTAATCCCAGATGTCTGGATTGTGACCCAGGAAAGCGGAAGCTGTATGTTACAAAGTGTGATGAGAATTTGGAAACACAGAAATGGAAATTTGAGGTGGTAGATTTGAAGGCCTTGGCCAATTGGGACAAAGTGGGTCCTTCATAGTGTCATCTTGGTGCCTTCTCAAATTGTCCAGCTGTATGGAGTTGGCTGTGTACAAAAGGTTGTGGTGCTAGAAGGAAAAATATTTTTGTATATTTGTAAAGTATTTTTCTTAGTGTTTGTTTCACCTTTTTTTTTTAAAGTGTATTTATTATAGGAGTGGGATAAGATTATGGATTAAATCTGCAACTGATCTTCCAGTTTCATTGCTTGGTTGTTTACATTTATATTTTGATAGTTGTCTCAAATTTTAATACTGTTTACATTTCATTCTGAAAATTGCACTACTAAGTTAAGTTGTGTGACACCAGTAAAAATTCAGTTCTTAATTTGTTATTTTATACCTGTAAAACTATCTGTTTCCAGTGGCGGCTGGTTCATATGTGCTCATAAGCTACAGCATATTAATTTAAGAAGAATTATTTGTTTAAAAAACCTTTATAATAATAGTATTTTAAGTGTGACTTTCTTCTTCAATTTTGAAGACTTTAAACTGCCTGCTTCCCAGCATGCTCCCTATTGTATCCATGCTATCCTGAGTCTAGATCAAAATTCGGTCCAGAATCACAAATGTGCTGTATACCGCTTCAGTCCCCCTATAGTTCCCACAAACTGATTCTCCTTGAGCTACACCGTCTAGTAGCTGTGTTGGAAGTGACACTAGCAGGCAATTCCTGCACAAAATAAAATTGAACTGTTCAGTAATTAGAAATATTTTGTATTTTAAAAACAAAAATAGTATTCATACATTCTGCATAGTATTTAAAAGAATTCCACATGAGTCTGTTTTTTAAAGACTTTCATCAAACTGCAAAAACTATCACAGGATCCTGCATGAAATACTGACATCATGTGTGCCTTGTTACAAAAATTTAAATTATGTACAGAAAAATACTTTTGTGTTAGAAATGTGGGTCAACTTGATTCTAAAACTTTCTGCTTCTAAAAATTGGGCATCATTATTACGTAGACTGAATTAGAAATGTAGTACATCATGAACCACAGAGTATTGGCAACACTGTCATAGTATTATTAATGTCTTATGTAATTATCCTCGTAAAATGATTTAGAGCAATGATGTAGCATATAACTAAAAACTCATGAGCCGCCACTGTCTGTTTCACGTATTTGTTGAGTCACAGAAACTTTGTACAAACCTTGGTTTGATGAACTTTAGTATTATGCATCTAAAATACAGATTCAAATAATTTATATTTAATTTCCAGAAATGAATTACAATCTTACTGTTCTGATTAATGTTCACTGCGTTGCCAATGAATTTTTTTTTCCCCCCTCTATAGATTTCTATAATGCTGCAGCAGCTTGTTACTGCTTTATTATGGTGCTATTCCTCAATTTTTTTTTTATATAAATGAAATATGTATATACTGCCTCCCTATATTTATGTCTTGAGACATGTCTACATGTTTTTATGCCATAGTTATAATTTCTATGATAACCTATGTGTCACTGGTATGTCCTGTTAATAGCATATAATTTGAAAGGGAAGGCTGAAATACTACAATTAGGAAGGTTTTGAATCAATTTGTTTCTTAGTGTTAACTACCTACCTCCAATAATAAAGGCTGTGGTGTTATGCTGACAATAAAAAAAACAGGGGTGTAGTTGCAATACAAGGGGGATAAGCATATTGAATGCATTACAATTAAACTTGGAAAAAAAACTAAAGCTTTATTAGAACCACCAGGAATTAAGTATTTTTGTATACCCTCTTTCTTATGAAACAAATAGTGTACTAGCTTCTAAAATATAGTCAAGGTATTAAAACATTTGTAATCACCTACTGAAAAACCTTTGCTTGAGGGAATCTGGGGAGCAGGGATATTGGCATGTTAATATTTTTGAAGTTGCCTACACTTTTGCAACATTCTAATACATTACTGTAACTTTAAATCTACATAGTAAATATTTTTTTTCTGTACTTACATGCAAGATCATAATAAAGTTCTGGCCTCAAATTTATCAGTGTTGAAATGTCTAATCTAAACAAAGGTTACCCTTTAATAACTTGGAAAATTAATGGTAGATCAGCCATAAGTTAAAATGGTATACCAGGCCAAGTTTTCCACACATTGACATGTTAACCTTATACATAGGACCAGCAGGTAACTGGTTGAGGATTTTATTAACACACAAGTGGTGCTGGTCATCTCTTTGACTACTAGCCCTATGTCTGGTTATGTATATCGTCCCTGAACATGAATTGTTCAACTAAAATATTTGTCAACATGATTTAATTAGCATAAATTAATGTGCACATGCCAACCACCATTTTGGTGTTTGCTTCAAATTAACAAAATGACTTCAACAGTCTAGATTTCTCCCAGTATATAAATAAGCACAGTACTAGTCTCAAAATTCCCATGCAGGAAGTGTGAAAAATATTCCATTTTTTAAGAAGCAAAAAACAATGGAGTAAAAAATATTCCTTGTCTGTTAAATTTAGGATATATAGGGTACCTTTCCATAATTGACAAATCTTAATTTTGGTCTTCTACATCAAACTTTTTTCTTAAATTTGAATGGAAATATTTATATAATCATATTGCTTGCTGTTCAGATGGTATAAATAATTAGAGAAAAGTAATTGTGATTTTCAAAAAAAACAAACAAAAAAAACTGGAATTTCACATAAATGGCAAATGCAAACTGAATTGTCACAAATTGAATCTAGCCTTTATACAAAGTTGAAGTGACAAAAAGCAACTCCAATTATCTTGACTGAAGAAAGATTTATACAATGAGAAACTTTGCCAGGCATAGGAACTAAACAGTTGTCAAAATGGGCAATTAGTAAAGTTGAAGTTTTCCCATTTGGAAACTATGTACATCATTGATAATACAATTCCAATTAAATATTTTAGACAACAATCCCCATAAAATCGTCAATGATCAGTAGCACACTTTTTAACATATTCCAATATTTTGTTTATTACCATAAATACAAAATTCAAGGGAGAACATCAATTAATTGGGGGGACATTTCATGTTTAACAAATTAAAAAGGTTTATGGCATTTAAAAAATAATATATAAAATTACATCAACATATATAAAAATTTACAATTGTATCCAAATTTGTTATACAAAACATTTTGAAATGTGAAAATCTAAAAATTGCCATAGAAAAACAATTGTTTTAAACATTAAAAAATTTAATTTGTACACGTCACAACCTATTTTGACATTGCTGACAAACGAAAGGCACCTCGTGTAAAATTATAAATGCTTGTAGCTTATCAAAAATTCCTGCCCAGTGGTACGATGAAAAGTTTCAATCAGGTGTACACATCCACAAATGTAGTTCACTAGTCAGTCTGCAGCACACAAATCACCACCACTTAAATTTAATGGACAATCAAAAAATTTTTGAAAACTTTAAAAAATAGTGGCTCAGGAAAAAAGTCTGTCAATTCAAATGTACATGTAAAATCATGTTGACTTATCACAGATGCAGCATCATCCAATACCAAACATTGGTGGGCACTTCAGGAAATAGCCCAACCAGCACTACAAAACCAACTTTGTATTGTCCAGCTATGTTAACTGCTTATCAGCACAGTGGCATTTCCGGTGGATTTATCATTGAAACGTTGTGCCACCTGTGGAAGTCGAGAGTTACATTTAATATTAAACTAGGTTTATCTTATTCTTAAAATTTATTTAGTACTATTAAAAAATGTAACCTGTCAGATTTGTATTTTTCTCGAATGGCCTGTTGAGGGTGGGTTTTTGATTCCACAAAAATTTTAGTAAGCTGCTGCACACATGGTAACAAATCTTTCAGAACATAACCAGACATTGTTTGAAGCTCTAGAGGCCAAGGTTCCAGGTCCATTGTGTGTCTGGCTAAGGCAATAGATGAGGCAGCTCTTGTTGAAGGTAGGTATTGGAGGAAAGGATCTCCTTCAACTAGGGCAAGCTCACTGATGAACTGAAATAAAATTGCCACTTTTGTACAAAAGCACAAGAGTAAAAATGTATTGACAAAAAATATATTTACCATAGCAAGGTACATTGCAGTTTCAGAGTCGCTGGTCACACTCGAGTACATTGTGATGAAGCTGAGAACTGTAGGAACTGATAAATCGAAAGCCAAGATTTTTAAAATCAAGTGCTCCATCCTCAGCACTTGCTTCTTGGTGTAAGTATCATCAGTGATGTAGACAAATTCACCAACATCTGGGGGATAGATTTCTTCATACTTTCTGAAATTTAAAGATTTAAGAAATGATTACCCCTAGTGACAATTTGAACCATCTAAAACTAGCCAAATAAAACTAGGAATTTGTAAAATTCCTCAATATTTACTAGAATGTACTCACGCAGCTATTAGCATAGCAGCCGTCCCAACCAGTTGTAATTTTGCCCGAACAACAGACATGTAACTCAGAAAACGGTCTATGTAAGAGACTGCAAGATACAAAGTTTCAGTTTGGAGCTTGTATTCTTCTGCCACTTCCACAAGCCAATCTACCAAAATACAACGCATCGAGTATGTTATATCAGGTTGTTTTGTCATGTAGCCAGGACGTGCACGATGTCTTGTCTGAAAAAATAGGCACATTTGGGCTACTAATCTGACTGTGCAACTTCACAATTTTCTCATTAAATGAGGAATTTATGAATCTAATAGAGAACCATAAACTACACAATACCTCAGTTTCCCTCATATAAATATATACATCTTCTGCATATCCATCCAATAAAGATGATAGTTTGTTTGTCTCAGGTATGTCACTGTCTTCAATCTTTAGTGATTTATCAAGAACCATTGGTTCTGGATCAGATTCCATTGCATGCAAACTGTTACTGCAAGGGACATCCTGAAGTGGTTGACGAAGTTTGCCCACAACTTCAAGATTAAGTCCATTTTGTTCAAAAACTCTGGTGGTTGTGCCCACTAAAGAAGCTTTACTAAAATTCTCCTTTTCCACATTTTCACAGTCTTTCTTTGCAGGGTTGGAAAATTTCGTTTGAGGTAGTACTGGTCCAGACTTGTATTTTACTTTAATTTCCTGAGAATGAAATCAGAAAATTAAAAGTACTAAACAACCTGTCTAGTTAATATGAAAAAAAAATTAACGCCCAACTGAAGAAAAAAGGAACTGATCTGGATAACAATTAGGACCATGGAATTAAGTTAACTGTAAAGAATTATAAAATTACGAAATGCATTAAAAACGATGTCACGAATTTCATAACGAAAGACAATTCCGGTAAACTTCAAATGAACTGTAGTGCTACATGTAACCGAACCGGCATAATTGTAGGTTCTACGAGTAATTATACAATACAGTCCCATTAAACTAAGATTGTTCTGCAATACATCAAATTAAGGATTGCGAGCACTCTCCCAATTACGGATATTAGCTCACGTTTCGTTAAAAGAATGGAATAAAATAATTATTTACCTGCTTTAATGGTTTGAACGGCTGCTTTACTTGCACATTTTTGTTTAATATACCAAGTGCAGTACGTTTCTGATTCTGAACGTTGGATTCTTTAAGCACTCTATTTAAATCTGGTACGTTATTCTCCTGATCAATATCATGACTTATCTTAAATGTGGCCATTATGTCGTTGATTAAAGTAAAACTGAGAACTTGATTCCTTAGCAGTTGCTTTAATGATGGTGATTGGACAAAAACAGAGCCGCAGGTTAATCTCGATCTTCAACTATAGTCCACGGACATTTCAAATCCAACTGAAGCCGAAATTGAAATGCAACTATCAACTGTTGCTAAAAAGAAACGTTAAATTCTCCGCTGGCCTCAAAATCAGCCAATCAGAGGAAAGCACGTGATCACAAAGATTGTAAGCAGTCCGTGTGATGTGTTCAAATTAATAATTATTTGTCTTAATTTCACAGTACATTATACGAAAGTAAATCAGTTAATAAGAATTAAAGAAGTATGAATATCTTTTAATTGAAATTCGTATTTCAGGCGAATAAACAATAATTTGCTCGAAGCTTTTTAATAACTTTGGAATTAATTTGTTTTATTTCATTATGGCGGCTCAGTACAAGTAAGTATTATTATTTGAATATGAAAATTTAGCTTTCATCTTTATTGTTAGGCTGCTTACGTTTTATAAATTATCGTTTATTTGAATTATGACCATTAACTGCAGTATTTAATAGAAATTGTTTTATGTGCTTTGTTGAACACAGTTTCATTTTCAGAGTTATTCATCCTGTGAAGTATTACAGAGACTATTTGGTAAGTAATTAAAAAATTTCACATATTTAATACTCATTCAATGGATAATTTTCTTTCTGGCTTTCGTGTTACCGTCTTAACATTTTAAACCACACGAAAAACACTATGTGTTTTGTTAGTTGTGTTTTGGTGTATATTTATAGCTACTTTTATTTCACTTTTTTATGTCTCAAAAATGTTCAGATTCACGCTTGTATTTAAAATTTTCTACCTCTTGTGTATTTTATATTTTGAGCTTACCTGGTTGTCAAGCAAGTACCTTAAGTTGATGAATTTTTGTCCAAAACTATTAAGGATTTGAATTATTCCCTTTTCTTCGGCTAAAGAGGAAAGTTATCCCCCAAACTTAATATGTCATGATTAAGACCCCCCCCCCTCAAAACTTTGTAATTAATTTATATCATTGACACTTTCATCTTAATGTTTACCATGTTAACGGACAAGTATTGGGCTGTTTAATTTATATATAGAACAGGAGTGAAGAAAGTTAAAATGGAATATAGTAGAGGAATCATACCCTATGCTTTGCCGACGATATTGTAGTATTAGGGGAGTCAGAAGACTTGGAAACCATAGTAAATGGCATGAACAGGGTCATTGAGAAAGAGTTCAATATGAAGAATAACTAAGAGAAAACCAGGTAATGGAGTGTAGCGTGGTAACTGTAATAACCATGGATGGTAGAAGTATAGTAGACATAGAGAGTAGGATAGCACAGGCAAGGAAGGCTTTTGTGAAAAAAAAAAATTACATACAGGGAATATAAGTGTGAATATTAGGAAATTGTTGCTAAAAATGTTCGTATGGAGTGTGGCGTTATATGGGTGCAAAACTTGTATGATAGGAGTTGGGGAAAGGAAAAGAATAGAAGCCTTTGAAGTGTGGCACTATAGTCGAATGATGAAAATCAGATGGGTGGATAGAATACTAATGAAGTTCTAGAGCGAATAATATGGAGGCAGTTGACAAGAGAAGGGATAGATTAATAGGCCACATTTTAGGCTAGTGTTCAGGAGATGTAACTTTGAGAAGAGGTAGACAGTTCTTATTTCCTCATATGAATTATGATTCTAAGACCCCTTCATTCCACAATTGCCCCACGAATGCTGTAAAATCTAAGTCCACCACATACTCCCCAAAGCTCACTTGACCACTAATGCCCCATAAATGAATGTCAAAAGCCCAGTTCTTACATGGCACCTACTTACATTAACCACTTTTGTATTTGAGTTTGACGTTTCATTTAATGATTTGGTTGTAAATGTGATCTAATGATTGGATTTTCAAGTAATGATATTGCTTTATGTTATATTGAGAGTTTTATGTAACAATGCAGCTATAATTTTAATTGCACAAAGAAATATAATTGTTGATGAAAAAATTCAAGTGAATAATTAATCTGTAAGTGCATTGGGTTCAGAATATTGACAGGTTCTCAGCCTATTTAATGGAATGTATTTAGCAATTTAAGCTGTAGAAGGTAATTAATTAATTTTCTTATACCTCCTTATGAGTAATTATATAGAGTAAATACCTGAGTTCATATTTATGTCAGTGCATGTGTTTGAAAGAATAGTAAAGAGTGATTGCTAACAATTGTATCTTAACGCCATGTCAAGTTTAGGTAATTTGGCTATTCAATTTCTTTTTTAAATTTAAGTACAGCAAACTTACAACAAATTATATGTGAAATTTTATTCAATATGCTCATGTTGTACACCAAAGTGAACAAGTTCTTGTAAAATGGATGTGGAATGTTTGTAAACAAATTTGACACACTTCTGTGTCAAGTTGAATCAGGAAGTGCAGAAATAAACATCAGGGTTTTTTGTTTTTACTTTTTGTTTGAATAATTGTTTGTGTGTTGGTGAATATTCAAAATGTAAATGAATATTAGATAGTTAAAATAAAACCCAATGTTTTGTATTCAAGAGTTTGAAATGTTATAAGGATGGTACTGACATACTGTACATGTGTTTCTTTTATGCAATCTGTGATGTAATTTTTAATTGAATAGTTAAAAAAACTGTCAATTGAGTATGTATATGCACAATTTATTTTTCTTCCACATAAAATTATTCCAGTCTATTGGGAGAGAGATAACTTGTTTTCAACACAAATGTTTAAGGAATATTAAGTTTAATGTAACTTACATGCTTAACTACATTCTATTTTAAAATATTGCTTAGAGTAAAGGCTTCTATTGTGTTAACATTTTATTCACAAACACTTCTGATGAAAGAAGTATAGCACCAGGTAAATGGGATTTACAAGCCACTGAATCCCACCAAATCAGGTGTTAAATGTTTCTGTGTAAATCAGATTGCTTACACAGTATGTGTGCCAGATATCTCTATTAGTGACTGATTTGTCAACATGGAAATATGGTGACTTATTCTTTCATTGATCCCTTATGTTTATTTACATGTGTTATGTTTCCAATTTGTTAGTTTTAAATGTAGTTGAGTTCATTGTTAATGGTGAAAAAATTTGTCTGTAACCTGCCAAGGAATGTGTTGAGTTGATAAATATAATATTTGAGCGAGTGGTGAATTTGACTGATGTTGAATTGATGATTAGTAGGGAACTTAAAAATGTTATTTATCAGTCCACAAATTTATTTCTTATTTAATTTTTACAAGACCTAAGCTTTCAACTTTTCAATTCTGTGCCAATTTCCAACCTAATTGTGAACATGCCAGTTTGTTACTTTTCATTCTGCATCAAATGCAATGATGGTTTTTAGCTTGTATTATTTTTCCATGAATTCATCACATTTCTTAGGTTAGGTCAACAAGAGGAAGTCAACACTTCTTACCCATTCTCTCCCTCTACAAGTCTGAAATTATTAATCATTGCCACTTGTTGCTGTTTTAAAGGTTGATTTTAATGTTAACTGTGACCAACTTTTTTCTCCTTTGTTATGGTTATTTGGAACTTAGTCAGTTTTACTTCTTTTATTACCTAAAATTTATTCTGTTTCAATGTATTTGTCACACACAAACCAAACAAATTGTTGTTAGGTTCTTAAATTCATTAAAAATTCTTTGAGTTGCTTGTACAACCATTATGATTTTTATATACTCATTTGTTGTAACACCTGTGGAAAATATTTTCTGGATACTATTGTTTGTGGTTCCACAAATATGAAGGAAGGTTGTGATGATTTTTATATTTTCCTCCTTGTTTCTTTTCTTTTCACCATACACTTCACTCTGGAATTTAAGTCATTCATTCTGTTACTGTGTACTACTATTGGAATAGTTCATACCTCTTAATATTAATTCATCTTACTTGCATAGCTTTGAAAAATTTCACACAAACAATTCTGTTTATAAATCTTATCATTTAGAATTGAAAGATATATTTTATTGTAACAGGCAACACCGAAAAATATATATTATATTAAATATATATTATATATCAATGCATTAGTATGCTGTAATTACAGGACAAAATAAAATATAGGTTCTCGGTAGGAAATTCAAATAGGGCAAACTTAAATCCCAATAATACTAAATAGACATATTGTAACTTGTTTGTAACAATATTGTGTGTGAGGCTTTCCTTTCTTTATTTACATAGCTTTAAACCAGTTTAAATTTTTTAATCATTCTGACACATGAAACTCATTTTTAGTTGACTCCTAATTTTTTCAGGGTTGCGTCTCGTCTTGAGTTGAGCTTGAATTCATGCCAGAGCTTATTTTAAAAGACAGAAAACAAGTTGTAACAACCGCGAAATAGAAATAATTAGCCATGCCGAAGATGAAGAGAAAGATCAGCAAGTCGGATGAAAGATCGAAAAGGCACAGAGCTGTTTCCGAAGACGTCGAATATCACAAAGAAAGTGATTGGCGTAAGACAAGTTATGTCGTGGAAGCTATAGTGGACCATCGCGTCCAGAAGAACAAGAGGTACTACCTTGTCAAGTGGGAAGGCTGGGGTTCCAAGTACAACACATGGGAACCAGAGGCGCACTTGGATAAGTGCGACAATCGTTTGGCGGAATACATAGAGTTTCTCAGGGAGCAGATTACGTTTGAAAACTCCAAGAGGGACAACTGCCACGACGTTATCCTCCTCAAGAAGAAACTCGTCAGCCAGTCCAAGGATTTTTTGGAGAAATACATTAAGATGTACATCTTTCCCGCGAAAAAGCTAGCCATTAGCGTCAGCAGCGAGGCCAGGATTCACGCCAGTCTCAAGGCGAGACTGGACAACCCCGCGAAACATAACAGCGAAGCGTTAATGAGCAGTCTCGAAGAGGAAATCATGACGAGAGCCTTCGACATTCACAGAATGGTGCAGTTGCACGACCTGAAGAAATGGGAGAAACGGATAAACGAAGTTAGTGGAAACAAGTCCAAGATCGATGTCGAGAACAACGTAGACTTGGAGGGTCCTCCTACAAACTTTACCTACATTAACGACAACATCCCTGGCAAAGACGTGGTGATCCCCGATGACCCTCCTATCGGCTGCAGTTGCGAGCCGCAGTGCAGTCGCGTCAAGAACTGCTGCGGGCGCCAGTTCGGCAGCTGCTTCGCCTACTACTGCAACGGTCGCATATGCGTCGAGCCAGGTACCCCCATCTACGAGTGCAACAAGCGGTGCATGTGCGGCGACGACTGTCCCAACCGCGTGGTGCAACACGGCGCCAGATGCCACCTCAGCATCTTCCGCACGTCCAACGGTTGCGGCTGGGGTGTCAAGGCGCGCAAGTCCATCAGGAAGGGCACTTTCGTTTGCGAATACGTTGGCGAAGTTATTAAAAGCGACGAGGCCGAGCGCAGAGGCAGAGTATACGACGCCGAGGGACGCACCTACCTCTTCGACCTCGATTTCAATGACGCCGTCAACCCGTACACGATTGACGCTGCCTCCAGCGGCAACATCGCGCATTTCATCAACCACTCGTGCTCGCCCAACCTTCTGGTTTTCGCCATATGGATCAACTGCCTCGACCCCAACCTGCCGAAGCTGGCGCTCTTTGCCAAGACAGACATTGCGGAGGGCGAGGAACTCACCTTTGACTACCTCTGCCACACGACCAACGGCAGCCAGGGTCTTTCCTCGCCGCGGTCTTCCTTCCGGAAACTACTTGACTCTAACTCTCCCCCTTCCTCTTTGGTCAAACTGGAGGTGCCTAAGACAAAGTGTAAATGTGGAACCCTCAAGTGTAGGAAGTACTTATTCTGACACACGACAGTTTAATGTGGTTCAAAACTCGTCGTTCTAATTGTCGTCTACAGACTAGTCTAAATATTTTGCCTGTTCTGGTTCTCCACGCCGGATGTCTTCCCTTGCTCTGTGAACGAACTGTGACTGTGACTTACATTTAAAAGCCACCCGTTTTAATTGCTGCAAGGAATTACATTAATGTTCCTTCTTGGATGGTTTATGTTGACCCCCAAAATTAATCAATTTAATTATATTGGCCATTCAATATGCTAAACGTTGAATTGTTTAATGATTTTTGTAATAGTGTGACGTTTAAATGATTTTTTGTGCATAGTTGTCAGTAATTTTAATTACGTAAATTAATTTTGTAGTGGTTCACTTTTAATATAAAGGGTATATATCTGTGCAAGGAAATGTGTAACTGTTTTATCTTCTTTTCTATTTTTGTATTTTTACTAGAGACTAATGTGTGTACAGCTGTTTAAATAAATTTGTGCATAAAGTGACTGTTTTGATTAGCCCCTCCTCTTTACAGTTACCTTAAATTTGTAAAGTATTGTCTTTATTGTGGTGGTTATAGTGTTAAAAAAACACAATTCAAGAATGAAGAAATTCTTTCAAATGGAGCTTCTCCTTGGGCACAATGAAACTGAATTAAATGAACAGGATGGAAAAATCCTGACTGGACCTGAATTGAATCTAGGACCGCCATTCAATATGTAGTGCTCTTTTCCAATTGAGATATCAGAGTTGACTCCCTGTCCATCTAATGTACAGACCTGAGCTCAGGTGTATACAATATGCTAAATAACATTCTTCATTGTGTAGTATTAGTACTTTCATAAAGAATGGATATCTTTTCAATTTATGTAAAATCATAAATTTAGTTCCAAAGGAAATTTAGTTGATGTTTGAGTCATTTTCTTATTTAAGTGCAATTAATGCACTTGAAGAAATGCAGATTGTTAGCTTTCCCCTGCCACCCCTTCGAGACCTGTGTAACTGGTTTTTTAGGTGAGGTTCCGTGCAAAAAATTTTAATTCTGACTAGCTTGTATTGTGCCATAAGTGGCATGAGTCATGGAAAATATTGTAATGTAGCAGTTGAAGGAAAGGGATAAGATCACCAAGTCACACTTGACTTGACTCTCTTCGTACAAATTCGGAAAAATTTCTTAGTTCTTAAACTGAATAGATTTTTACACACATGAATGACAACTTGGATAGATCTCAAAGCAACTGAATGCTATGGAGAGAATACAAGAACATTTATTGCCAGATAGTTGTGGTCTCTTACTCTGATGTTTATGGTTACTGAAAAAGTTCTCTGACAGAGATTGTATTGTGTTTAATGTTACATTCTTTTAAATTGGAGAATAAAATATTTGTAAATAGGTAGGGATGAATGTTCATAAGTGGACTGAGAGGAGTATGAATGTTTCAATTTTTAAATAACTGTTGTGTCCTACCTAGAAAAAGTTAATCCATTGAACTATTCGATTTACTCCAGTTTTTGTACCTTTGAATTTCTTACATAGAAAATTTTCATCACAACTCTTATTTATTCCCCATATCAGGAAGCAGAAAACATAAAATTATTTCTGCATCTATATTCTTGTTAAATTAGATTCCCAGTGAAAATATCCTTGTCTAACTTCTGCTACCCTCAAGAAAGGTTTCATTCTTTGACTCACATGTATTTCATTTTATTTTCTAAAAGGAAAGAGGAATAAAAGTTTGAAGCTTGTGGATAAAAACTCTGTAAAGTATCAGAATAGCTAAATATCAAAACTTTTGCTTGATGATAAAACCATACACGCAACTCTTGTAAGCTAAATTAAAATTACTTACACCTCGGTAAAAGATGCCAGAAATATGTGTAATTCTTTAAGAGAAACATTTAAAAATTTTGAAACCATAGAAAAAAATCACAAACAATTCTTCAGGAAATTGAAAGTAATGTGTATGTAACATCTAAAATTCTTTACTATTGTATCATAAATTGCAAATACCTTAGGTGGACTATGTATATAATTAATAAGGACAGAAAAGAGAGAGAGAAAGTTGAGTGACTTACCTGAGGGTCACAGATGTAGGGTTTGAAGTTATAAATGTTTGGAGGCACCTTCATCAGGTTAGGAAAACATTTCCAGTGATGGAACTGGAAATGTCTTTCTAATCTTCTGATAAACGGGGCGGAGCCTCCGAAAATTTAAAGAACTCCCAAACCTCACAGGGTGTCTACCATCTATGAACCTCAGGTAAGTCACCTACTTTCTCTCTGTCCTTTCCTTATTAATTGTTTTAACATGACATGACTTATTGCAGGCATGGTGAACACTACTGTTAACTGTTACTGTTCCACTATTTTAGTGACTATTTAAACTTGTTTATTTAACTTTAAATAAATAAACTACCTTAATTAAACAATTGATGACCTTTTACAGACTTGTATTATTAAATTTAGTCGTAATGACATTTCGGCATGTTTTTATGCTTTCTTCAGGTTTTTTCCTCCCACAACAATGTCAAAACATATCAAAAATTTCATCAGAAGTCTGACAATATGATAGAGATCTGAGGCAACAAGTAACACTTCAACTCCTTTCACATACACAATTATTGCCAGACTGATACATTGTACATAGGAATTTTGAAAGCTGGTATCACCAGTTGAGAAACGATAACATGTAAAAATTTTCCTCAAGACAGCAGGACTTAATGCCATTCTGGTTGGCTGTACAGTATCAACTTCAATCCCTAGCATGCCAGCTGTTCACAACAATAGACTCGCATGTGCTGGGTGCCACAATTCACTTATAGTTATGCTGGTACATTGTTACACTACTTTTATTATTATTGTTATACCTTTGTATTTGTGAATTATTTATGTAAAGCTACATATCTTTTTTGGAAGCAAAGGCTAACACTATTTATACGTGGTTTGTACAAGTAACCATGAGTTGGGCAAATATCTGATTGAGTGATTCTGATTGTGAAGGCTCACAGCGTGAGACCAGATGGTCGAGGTTTGCTCAAGTTCCGCCCTGCCGTCGTGAATGTGAGCTCTGTCAAGACTGCAGATGGGTCATCCTTGGTCAAGATTGGGAACACCACTGTTGTCTGTGGGATCAAGGCGGTGAGTTTGATGAACTTACAACAACAAATATCTTTATCTTTACTAAAATTTAGTAGTTAGTTTTATTATTTTTCTTACTACTTGTTTGTTAACAAATCTCATGCATTTAAAGTTTGTTTCTTTTCTATATCTGCTTCTGGTTTATACTCACTGTCATTGTGATCTTTTAGAAATACGTTTATTCATTAACACATTATTGACTATACTATTTCTACCATATTCTGTTAATGGTATTCAGTTACATCACTAATTAAATATTAAGGTGGAAGCTCGGTAGAAGAATGCCAATCATTTACAGGGTAGTTGCGGATATGATACCTGTGTGTTCATTCCACAGTAATTGTATATTTTTGTTCATTTTCTTATTTTTCCATTAAAGGAATTGGCGATGCCCAAGGCAGAGAAGCCCAAACATGGGTTTCTGATCCCCAATGTTACCCTCCCCCCTCTCTGCTCCTCCAAGATCCGCCCTGGACCTCCTGGAGATGAGGCACAAGTCATGACTCACCTTGTAGCAGATACATTTGTTAATTCAGGGTGTTTGGACTTGAGTGACCTGTGTGTGGAGCCTGAACGCCTGGTTTGGGTGCTTCACTGTGACATGGTGTGCCTTGATCATGATGGGGGACTCTTTGATGCCTGTGTCATCTCCCTTGTGGCAGCTTTGAAGACTGGTAAGCAAATACAGTACAACCCCACTTAACCAAACTCAGATCAACCTAAGACCAGGTTATCTGAAATACTTCTGAAAATCAGAATTCCAAAAAATAATACAGTACTGCTTGAAAGGGTATGCTGGGTTATGTCTAGCGACACACAGATTACCCCCCAATGTGCATCTGGAAATCAAAAAAACCTTAAAACTTGAATTGTGTTGCCAGAAATGCTATACCACTTTGGATATCCTAAAATGGCATTTTAACTTTAGTAAAGAACATATTTGGAGCCTACAATGAGGTTTTTGTATTCATTTTCCCTTAAAAACCTCAAATATATTGAAATACAAAATGCTGTAGCATTAGATGTTCATGGTTTAACCTCCCCTTTAGTTTGGTTAACCAGCTCGGTATTGGAATGATTCGACTTATTTCCTAAAACGGTAAATATTTTTGCTTCTGCATGATTATTGATGCTTAACTCTGAGCAATCAAAAAAGTTTTATAGTGTAATACATATGGCCAAGAAGGAAAATAAATATGTAAAGTGTATATTCATATCACTACAGATATTTAGATTGTTTATATATATATATAAAATAGGGAAAGGACAGAGAGATAGAAAGAAGGTAGGTCATAAACAATTGACCCCACCAGGTCACCATCTTTCTCTCTCAATGAGGGTCTGGGAAGAGGCAAGGACTTGATGGGGGTTGGGGAGATGCATACTAACACCCCCATCTTGACACACATTCATTCAAACACATCCATCCTCAAAGGTGTCAATATTAAAATATACTCAGTATGCACACAGGTTTTATTACATATACAAATTCCAATGAGCTTGTGCTGTTATAGGTGCTGTGTGGGGAAGGTTGAAGATAAAGACTTATGAGATGTTGAGGGCTTTGTCTGGACTGTAGGACATGCTGAAATGAAAGTTCCCATAGATGGAGTTCAGTTTCTGAAGAGTTGGGAGGTAGGGCTTTGAGGGGGGTCAGTGTGAAACACTGTTTGAAGTTGTTGGTGTTGTGACTATGGGGAATTGGGTTTTGTGGAGTTTTACTGTACGACAGTGGTTGGCAATCTGTTCGGGGAGGGGTCTCTTTGTCTGACCAAGGTAAAAGGCTGGGCAGAGTGTGCAGTTTATTTTGTAGATGGTGTGAGAGGACAGGCAGGTTTTGTATGTAGTGCTGTTGGTGAGGTTCTGGAAGGTCATGGTAGGTGGGAGTATTGGACAGACATGGCATCTGTTTCTGCCACATTGTCTGCAGCCAATTGTGGTTGGGGGTGTGGGGTTTGTAGGGTCTGACCAGGATATTACCGAGGTTGGGTGGGCGCCTAAAGGCAACCCTTGGACAGGTGGGTAGTATGGTCAGGAGGATGTTCTTCATGTCAGGGTTGGATTGTAGTCCAGTGTAGGCAAGGTGGAGGAAAGAGTTGAGTTAACGTAGTCCGGGGAAGTAGGTAGGTTAGAGGAAGACTACGTTCTGTATGATGGTTAGGGGTGGGACTCACTACTTGGGAGGTGGAGAGGGCACGGGTTATTTGTTTTTGGAAGAGGTCTATGGGGTAATTTCTGTTGCGGAAAGCATTGAATATGCGGTCGGTATAGGATGCTAGGCTGTCCAAAGCAGAGCATATGCGGGCTCCCCTGAGGGCAAGTCTATAGGGGAGGGATCGTTTGGTATGTTCAGGGTGGCAACTGGAAAAGTGGAGGTACTGAAGGGTGTTAGTTGGTTTTATGTGGACAGAGGTGGTAATGAGGCCTGAATTTAGTTGAATGTCAGGTTTGTAGATTTTGTCATCCTCCTGTTGGTGGAGCGCCTCCGTTGTGTGTCTGTCGGCATCTGTGACGAGTGGTGGAGGCCTTGTCAGCTGGGAGGATTGTTTTTGAGGTTGTGGATGGCTATGTTCTTCAGAAGCTGAACTCCAATATATGGTAACTTTCATTTCAACATGTCCTACAGTCCAGACAAAGTCCTGGACTCAATATCCTATAGATAGTAACCTTCAACTTGCCGCCCACGCCCCCCTCCATGTGTTTATGTGGTTTATGTAATGGTGTGTGGTTGTTTGTATGTGAGTGTGTTAGTATTCAGATATGGATATGCTTGAATGAATGTGTGTATGTCAATATGGGGGTGTTTGTATGCATCTCCCCAGCCCCCATCCAAGTCCATGCCTCTTCTCAGATCCTCATTGAGAGAGAAAGTTGGTGGCTTGGTGGGGTCCATTGTTTAAGAACTAAGCTAGCCCATCACTGCAAAATGTCTTCCTAACTTTTTGATTAAGGGGGCAGTGCCTCCGAAAATACAAGAACACCAAACCTTACAAGGTGCCTGCCACCTGTGAACCTCAGGTAAGGTTATTAATTGTTTTAATTAACCTGACAATGTACAAAATACTTTGGATCCTAGTTTGCTCCAGAGACCTAACCAATTATAAACAATGAATAGTTTTTGTCAAAATTATACATCTGTGACTACTTAAGATTAAATAATTTTCTTTCATTTGCAGTGCGACTCCCTAAAGTAGAGTACACCATGGCTAAGACAACTGTACTTTTGGAAGACAGGACTCCATTGAATGTATGCAATGTCATAATCCCTTCCACATTTGCTATATTTGATGAGTAAGTTATTGAACTTGATTTAAAGTATTTGTAGAGGTTTTTCACATATTTCTTCTCTCTGAAAGTAAAATAGCCAAGAAAGCAGAGAAGAACGTTTAAATTCATAGTTGAGTGATAATAAGCTTGGATTGTCTTCAGGGATTAACTTTTAAATGTGGAGATGGGGAAGTTGTAAACAGCATTACTCCCCTTCTGTCAGGAAAACTGTAGCCATTATTGGTAAACGCCATGTGCATTTGGTTTCCATTGCAAATAAAACCTCAATCTCAATAATATTTAAAGTTCTATTTTGCAAACTGATATTGAAGAATACAAGCATAAATCATTATGATGATAATGTTATTTTATGAAATATTTATTTCACACTCTACTTAATAACATGTCTGAACACATGTGGTACTTAGGAGATACACAAGGTTCTTTTATTCTTTTGTCATCGTAACACTGCATATATTTTTTGTTGCTTTGTTTCACTAAAGAATCTGCCTGATATTGTAATCATCTTAAGTACTTCATGAACAACTTCCACTCTGCATATGTCCATATTAACCTTTGCTATTGTTTACCAATAATGAAAGAATTGAGTGTTTAATATTAAGGAGCTCTTTAATCCTTCAAATTATTTGTTCCAAAACAAAGTATGACTACAGAATAGAAACATTATCATATTCTTTCAACACTCTGAATGCAATTTTATTACGAAAGTAGAAAATTATTCCATTTTTCATTAAAAGTCTTATGAGCATTTCATTGTCTCATTTGTTTGGGGACATTTTTGAACTATAAAAATATGCCAAAAGTTTATAAAAATAATTTCCAAGTTAGGTAATTTCTCTGCCACTGTTCAGCAAAGACTCAAGCATGAATCTTGATCTGGACACTTGTCCTTTATGGTAGAGTTGAGTCTGGACTTTGTCATGACGACGACTCCGTGTAGTCACGAAACGAGTCCGTTCGAAGAATGCCAGCGTGTACGTTGGAACGTCGAGTTTACATTGTCTGTATCTTTTTTATGTGAACAATTGTTCCACTGTCATTTACCAGGTCCCATCAATCTTCTCTTGATTGAAAATATCTGCCCAATATTAAGACATCAACTCTTTTTTTTTCCAGGACCATGCTAAATGTCACCATTGCTGATCCAACTAGTGAAGAGGAACACCTATGTGCTGGGATTGTGTCTGTGGTGATAAATGGAGACTCCACACTGTCTTCTGTGCTCAAGCCAGGAGGTGTTCCTTTGCAGGATACTCAGCTTTCAGAATGTATCAGTGCTGCCAAGAAGCGAGCCCTGCTCATCAGACAACTAGTGGAAACTGCACTCAACCTGCCAGACTGCTGATGCTGACACTTGCAAGTGAAGTGAAGTGGTTCAATCACATCCATTACAAATTCACGTGTGTGACTGTGTTGAAACCTGAACATGTTTATAGCAAAATGTAAACTTAAACTTTCTTACATTTGTATATAAAAGTTAAAATCTGTGCAAACTTAGGTAATTTGATTGAATCAACAAGGCCATGTCATTCATTGTCTTGGGTGAACTTGAAATTATGTACTTATACGTGCAAACATAATTATCTGACTACACCAAACCTTGATGTAACATGTATGTGAAGAACATATTTATTTATTTTCTGTAACAATTTAAATTTATGAATTCAACTATTTTTGGGAAAATTGTGTAGACCGGGAAACAAAGAAAACCAAATGATCACAAGGAGAGGAAAACAAAACACTTAATCTCAACTCTGCTATAGAAATTTATTCAAATTCATTTTTTTGGTAATAAATTTATCGCATTATAGTAACACCATCCAACGTGAGGTGCAAACTCACACTCTTTATAAATAGAACAATATATATATATATATACTTTATATATAATTATTATATACAGCGGACGCAAACACTCATGCACGCACACGTTATAATCATACACATCTTTTGGTTCACAAACACACTTATACTCCTCAAAACAAAAACAAAAAATTAAAACCACAAGATGCAGTTGTACCACAATGCCAGGTATCTTAACAAACAATATTAATTTACAATTAACTACAGTGTTACAGTTTTGACAATACTTTTTTGTTGTTTGTCCCATATATTAAAGCGCACTTTAAGTTGTGAATCTTCTTTCCGTGGGCATCACTTAGGTTCGTTAATATATTTTGGAGAAACACATCAAATTCACAGTCGCAGCCCATTTCTGTTATGACTAACAATCAGGTCAGTTGTACTTTACATCATTAATTTACAAATAAGTATTTACAAAATGCAGGCAGCTTGCCAGAGTCAATCAATGTCACTACTGGCAGAACACACAAATTATATACAACTTAGTGATTCCATGTATCTGAACAGAGATAGAAACATTATTGCTATGCTTGAATTTATTTGTACCAGTTAATTACCCAGGCCAAAATTTACACAATATTTTATCTTAAAGGAACTTTTCTTTTTCCACCTCTTAATATCTGCTTCACACGTACTTTTCACAGTACATTAGCCCATCTGTGTTATGATGTGTTTCACCCTCTGCCGTGCTTCAAATTGCAAGTGGCAGACAATTACAAAAGGCTTTCCCTTTCTCAATTGTTAATAAACAAAAATAGCCTTAGTGAATCAAGACAAAATAACTTCTATATCAATAGAAACCTGCCCTTAACTTAATTTTATATTACAAAAATGATTATGAAACAAGGAGAAAGTGTAATTTAGTTGCTATTTCACAGGGTGTATTTAAAATGTGAAATGGAATTCTTATTCCCTTTGTTGTTACTGTAGACTGTTTGCAAAATAATCACTTGATGACAAGGCTAAGAAATGTGTAAGTCTTTCTCTCCAAGTAAGGTGAAATGGTAAGTGTGGAGTTTTCAACTAACTGCCCAATGAAAACTTATCTTTTTCTGTGAATGTATGCTGTTAATATTAAGATTCATACATTTCCTGTGCTGTGTTAAGGAGTTTTACCTATTCAAGTGAAAATTTAATAATGCACGGTTTTAAAATAACTGCTGTATCATATTTTCCTTGCTTCATTTACACGGCTTGTCAAATGGAACGATCCTTTAGAATATAAACTGTAACACACCAGCACACTCCCACACACTCAAACTTTCAATAAAAAAGATACTTAAAAAGTTGAAAGCAAACAAAAAGAAAACTACCTTATAATAATTTATTACATTAAATATAAAAATAACCGCTAGATCGTTATCACATTAATCTCTGAATTGTAAGGTGATGCACATATAACACAACCTGGCGAGTGATAATTATTAATTTAATTCTTTCTATATCAGTCAGTCAGTCTGAGCACACACATTCATAGCACACACGGTAATGCACTTGGTGAGCATCCTTGCTCCAGGACAAAACTATTGCATTTTCCTTGCATGTGAAAGCCTCTTCCAGCGATGACCTACCATGTCGGCTTCCATTTAAATTAAGGCCTTGGTCATGTAAATCTCAAAAAACAGTTCCGGCAGTCAGTCCGGAATTTGTACAATTAATGAAAAATATTGGCTCTGTCTATGATTCTACGTTTTTACATTTTCCTTATCTTGATTATATGGTATCAGGTGACAAATCTACACTTATAACCATGTGATACACGTACTCAAAATCACCCTTTTGGAACGGCAAGGAAAACGGAGCGACTAGCCGTTAATACTTGAAATATACGTTAAACTTATTGCTTCCGGAGTATATGTGCCACTCGACTCGTGACTTCATTCCACATTCCAACGTGCTTGATAAATAACTCACATCCAATGTTACAACTGCACCAGATTACAATATGTCGGTCAATAAAAAAAATGAGGCGCAGAATTGTGAATTGAGGAAGACAAACTGGCAGTTGAGCATTCTTGTTCTGTTTTCCTTGCCAGACTAAAGACTGAACAATAAAGACATCTTCAGAAATGAAGGAATAATACTGTCACAAAATGTGAAGCAAATAAGTAAAATGCAGCCTTCTATACAATTTGCGAGTATTACACAGCCACTTCTATTGCCAAAGTAAAATCTGGCATCCAAAGAATTTTGTTACAAACTTTCATCAAAATAAAACCCAACAGGTAACATAATAGGCATTGTAACAATAAATATTTGATTCTACTTCTCATTTATGTTACCTTATGAGACAAACAGATATCATTAAACTCACATTGAAAATGAATCTCATACTTTCAAAAGACCAGCAAAATGAAAAAAAGGCACAGCTTTGATTTCACAGAATTTCTGTTAGAGAAATCAGTCTTTTTGCTTTAAGTATATGTATTTTCTTAGCAGTGTTGAATAATTTATGCGCATAAATCTGAAGCTTAATTTGACTAAAATATCAAGGACAGTGTTAGCTTGAGATTCATGACAGTATTTTTACCATTTCTGAAGATACCTAGACATTAAAACTCAGATGACTAAATTGCTAGAGACTAGATGTCATTTGTTCAAAAATCAACCCCACCGTTCTTTCCCCAAGTGGTGTAAAGCAATTCAACTTCTCCACCCAGGGTTGGCGTGTTAACACTTCCTCCTCATTGTGTTTGATTCAAAAATGTGCTGAACACACGTTTATCTATTATAATAACTGAGCATAACTCGTAACAACAATTTACACTTATGCATGAGATAACAGGATTGCGACCATTTCCGACAACGGAAGCGCTCCAAGGCACCAATGAGCAGTTTTCTACCTGGTACCAACAGACTTGAGGTAGTTGACCCGCAGCTCACAAGGCCGGTCGCTATTTGTTCGGATCAGCGGCATTGGACTTCCGCCGGTGCTTAGTTGCAACAGCTGCTGGTGAGACTGCAGTTTTCTGCTGCGCTTGTCCCAGGAGGATGTGCTGCTTCTGCAGGGCAAACTGCAACTAAGACAGACACAGCAGATTGACACAATGTTGTCATGCCCAAGAATGGTTACATAATACAAACAGAAACAATTGCAGACTAATACACACAATATATAGTTGGACAGGGTTAAATAAACTTTCACTTTGTTCAATTTACAGTCAAGTTTCTGAAAGAAATATGTACAGAGCCTCAAAGTTTTAAAAAATCAATGTTTAATTCACTCTAAGGTTGAAAATAAGCACATATTTTGTCTTCATCTTAATGATTTAGGAAAGTAATTGAGGCATAATACTTGTAGATTGTGTAATCTTAAAACTTTCTTGACAATCTTGTGGAGATTAAAGTTATACAGATTGTTAATGATAGCAGAGGAAATTAAGAAAGAAAATTTGATGGAAGATAAACATCTCAAAGAATTGATCAGAAAGATACTATTAGTCACAAGGGGAAAAGTCGGATGTGGAGCCTTGGGACTGAATTCAGCCCAGTGATTTCCCAGGGTGCCATGAAAATATTACTACATTAGCCCCATTTAGCCTAGTAAAACATTCCACTGCATAATTAAAAATCCCTTGGCTGCTATTTGTGATCTAATATAGAAAAATATTTATTATATAGTAATGGGGATCATAATATCTATCACCTATAAATGTAATAAGTGACAGTGGAATTTATAAACATGGAACAACTGTGTGGCCTTTCCATAACAATGCATGGGGATCTCCCCATAATAATGTGTTGGGAGCTTCATATGATGTATCAATATATTTTTTAATTAACCTAGCCATATTACGAGCAGACTTCAAATGAGTTCAGTAGACCACTGTTTTAACTTGGGAGGTGGAAAAATTAAGATATATAAAGGGTGTCAGGAGCCACTGATTAGCTAATATAGTTTGGTATGCACTCACAGCGGATTTAGTAAACTCCTTTATCCCAAGGCCTATTTTATATTTACTGGTTGCAAATTTTCTGGCGAGTGACGAAGAATTAATACTATTGCATAGGCAGCATATAGGATTACTCCCACAAATTGACAGTATTATTTCCTTTCTTTGCACATCCCAGTTAATTTGGATTTAGGAACACTCATTGGGAAAATAGGTGTCCTTAAGATTTTACAGTCCAGAATTATTCTGTGCCAGTGAATGGCAACTCATTGTGTTCAAATAGACGTCAGGATGAGGGGAAAATGCTCTTGTGTGATCGCAAAATATAACTGACAATGTAACATTCAAATTCATTATAAAAATTAGTATAATTTACAGAAATAGTGAAAGCAACATAACTACAGCATTATTTTATTTTCCACATTTTATTTAACTGAAAAATAAAATTGACTGCAAGTGGCCTTGGTCCTCCTCTTTATGTGATGTTACTTCTGAGGACCATGCGAGTTACAGAATCTTAATGCATATTTACTGAGTACTTAGAATGTATTATTACTTAAATATAGCCTTGATTAAATTTACTAATTATTGAGAAGAGATGGATCAATTATCATTTTCTAAATAATATATTACTGAAACGAAAGAAAGCTGGGGCTGATAGATGCGAACAGCACAGGACAATTAGTTTAGAATCTCATGCACGCAAAATATTAACAAATAGTATATAGGAGAATGGAATGTGAGTTAGGAGAAGATCAATTTGGTTTTAGAACGAACATTGGGACAAGAGAAGCAATATTGACTTTGTGACAAAATTTTTAAAGACAGGATCAGAAAAAACAGGCCTACGTTTATGGCATTTTTAGATTTAGAAAAAGTGTTTGATAATGTGAACTGGAATAAAATATTGAGAAAGGAGGCTGATACATAACCTGTACAGAAGACAGGCAGCCGTAATTAGAATAGTAGATCAAGAAAATAAAAATGGCTAGCCAATCACTGGAAATGTCTTCCTAACTTTCTGATGAAGGGGGCGGTGCCTCCGAAAATTCAAGTACTCTAAACCTAACAAGGTGTCTACCATCTATGAACCTCAGGTAAGTTACCTACTTTCTATCTCTCTGTCCTTTCCCTATATATGCAATTACTTCACAGATGAATATGGCAGATATTGCCGAAAGCTGCATTGTAATAGCAATTTAAAATAAAAGCTGCACTGAGATAACAGTTTACTATAGGTCAGATATATAAACTAGCAAAATAGAGACTTAACAATGTATAGGGTAAACCTCACCTGCTGCTGAGCCGTGAGGGTCACCATCTGGTTTGCTGGCACAGCTGCTCCGGTCAGGCCTGCTGTTGCCAGGTGAGCTGCTCCTGAGAAGTAAACACAAAAACTCACTCAGAATAATTTTCCATAACATCCAGCTAATAGTGTAGCTGGGTAGACATGAAATAATTCTCACCTGCATTTGATGGGGCCACTTTAACTGAATGCCTCTGCGCATTGATCAAACCTCGGCTACTAAGAGCCTGCTTATTTGAGACGGACACCTGTGTGTTGCCCACTATTCCTCTCTGTTTTTGCAATCCTACAAGCTGTAAAGATTGGGTCGGTCCCTGTAAACATGAAAATAATAAGACGGGGACTTTCCCAGTGTAAATAACAAATATAACATTTTCAGGTTTTCATCCAGGTTAAGCATTTAATGAAAAAAATGCTTTTATATATGATATAATGTTTTAATAAATACTTAAGCCAACTGGTAACATTAGAATGTTTTGTTTTCAACAACAATGTTTTAAATTATGTTTAATTTGTAGAATACAGGTTCCAAAAGACACAAAAATGAATTTAAATTCTTCCAGATTTTTCAATGCAGCTTAATACAAAAAGTGTTTAAAGACATCTTTTGTACTATTTTTCACAGATAACGATATGGTGATATGTAAATAACTACTTTGTGTCCAGTGAAAACAACTTTGTGATAGCATAAATGTACATCAAGTTTAATAATAAGAAGTGATTTTTTATGTGTTTAATTTGTTAAAATTCTTTCTCTTAATAAGAGACACATCAATCTCACAACAAACAGTGAGGAAATTAAACGAAACCCTAGAAAAGTAATATTTCAAATGTTAAGAAAACTGTTGGATTTATGGGAGAGGCAAATCACAGATAGAGCATAAGAATCTTCATGCTCAAATTAAGACAGATTTGCTTATTTCAGACTATCTTAAAGGAAACATTTTATTACAAATATTATACTTTAGTACTCTGCCAACAACAGACAGTGAAATATCTCATAGTAATAAGTAATACAGGTCGGCACCCTTACCTGTGTCAGAGGAACCGAGGCAGCGGAACCAGACGTTCGGAGATTCTGTTGGTTCAAGCCTTTAACACCTGGTGTTATTAGTTGTGCTGGAAAATGAAAAATTAAACATTACTACCTCAATAAAGATGTCACAACTTTTAACTAATTGGTATATAATTTCAGTTCTACTGGAGTATGCCCCAATTAAAAACAAACCACAAGACTCACAACACTGTTTTTTACTTGTGTGTTGATGTCAGCTGACATACTAAATCATGGTTCTCATGCATGCTTCATTCTAAAATTTAAAAAATAAAAATATGGGACCTATTCCTTGTTAAACAGGGCAATATATTTATCAATTATATTTACTTTAGATAGTAGCACTCACCAACGGGAACAGAAAGAACAGGACCAGCATTGCCCGAGGTGGTGCCTGTCAGCACCATAGTTTGATTGGAAGAAGGAGACACAATGGAGTTTGCTACCACTCCAGGATTCTGTGATAGCATCTGAAACAAATAGTTATGAAATAAATCACCAGTTCTGTATCATACCATTTTAAAGCATAAGTCTTTTCTGCGTAGATAAAGATTGTTGCCCAAAACTTGTCATTTATTCATTTAAGTCATAAAAGTCTAATAAGGCTTAGTAAGAGGGAAAAACACACTGTGGAGTAAGAAAAAATTGAATTGCCATTAAAAAAAAGTTTTATCCAAGTTTTTAAGGAAAGAGGTAATATCATAAGTACTGTGGGCTCAACAACCAACTTCCCACAGGGTGTGACATGAGGCATTGCCCTATTGAAGCCATTATGAGAACTGTCTGCCAAATTTGTGACCAAGTTTTGTTTGAGACAAGTCTAAAAATATCAGGAAAATTTTGCAAGAACTTCGCGTACATTTGAAGGAAAAAGTATTCCTACACAACTTACAGAGCTCATAGTAGTAGACGTAGAATTAGTTGTCACAACTACACCACCCGTATGACCTGAAGAAGTTGAGACATTAAGTGACACCGAGATTGGAGTGGCGAGCACGGGGATAGAAACCTGAAACGAAGGGGAAAAAAGTGGTAATTTCAGAATTCATATATTGTTTACAAAATGAAGGAGGGAAGAAAACATGCTGAATAAATTTTATTTCCAAATTAATATTTGTGAGATGATATACTATAATGTTACTCAAAGAGCAGAACAAAAGAAAGGATTACAAGTAAGCACATGGTTAACATTGAAGGAAACATGTTATTGGAAGTTAAGGAGGAGATTAGGGAGGATGTGGGATGTGCTAGATATGAAGAAATGAAATACTTGCAAAAGGTTAGCATGGAGGGTTGCAGCAGACCCATCTTAAGACTGAATACCACAACAACAACTACTTTGTATTAAAGTACAGTGCAAAATTGTATGCCACTTGATGACAAACAACAAACCTGAACATTCTGCAAACCCGGTATGCTGGCCATGGCACCCTGGAGACTTGCAAGGCTAATGACGTTCTGCTGTGGTGGACTGGACAAGGGAGAAGGGGTTGCTGTTGCTTTGGGGGAAGGGGAAGCAAATTGATTGCTTTGGTTCTTTGGTGAAGGTGATTGAGCAAGAAACTGTTGATTTTTTGGAGATGGTGATGCGAAGTGAGGGTTTCCAGGGCTGGATGAAGGGAGCGGTGTGTACAGAGAAGGGGATGTAGTTCCCGGGGCAGCAGGTGACGAGTTCAGCCTTTCTATCAAGGACATTGTTGAGTTGGGGCTTGGCTTTTCTGCACAAGGGGTTCCTGAAAACAACAAGTGTCAAAACTAAAGAGATTAGAAGCATGTACATGTGTAGTATTAAGGAATAACACTTTAATTTAATACAAATTCTTTAGTATTTTTAGCACTAAAATACTGCTGGTTTGTCTTTCAGTTTTGATTTACTAACCTTATACAAAATAAATTCATTAAAATTGAAATGTTATCCAAAATTGTTTAGCAATTATAAAATAAGCCGCAAATTGTAATAGTTTTGGAGAAAAAGGGTGAGTTTCTTTTCACTTGGCTTTCATCATTTTGATATTCTATAATATTTTTCAAATAAAAATTGTATAAAGTTATTAATACACACAACATGAATGAAAAAATTGTAACCATATATATTTATTTATTATAGGTTCTCTCTTTCAAGACATTACCCCATGTCAAATGCAAAAGATGCTAGTTTCACTCTTCACATTATGGTGAAAATACCATCAACCCTCTTTTCAAGATTTTGGAGAACTTTTCCACATTTAACTCTGAATTTGTAGCAGGGAAAGTACACCTTCAAGTTAAATAAGATAAATTAGGGAAGCTGCTAGCAACAGATGCATAAGTAAATTGATGACATCTGTCTGTGAAATCCTGTGACATTAAACTTCTAAAGATCATGAAAAAATAATTAAATAGAATGCAAATTATGATTGATATAGGAACTGCAATTGTTGCTGGGTGCTCAACGGCAGAAATATGTAACTTCTTGAAATACAAGAAATTATGATGTGGAAAATATTCAGCTTCAGAACAAAGATTCCAGAAGCATTGTTTCATTAGCACTCCTCATCATCATCATCATCATCAGAGCCCAAGGCCTGATTTTGGAGAATCATTAGTGTTAAGTTATCTAATTGTTTCGCCTCCCAACAGCCGAGATTAAAACCCCCTACTAATCTTGAGATCCCAAAGTGACTCAATTAAGAACAACCATCAAGACAGAATTCTGAAAATTTCAGACTGAAAGCTGTGGGTAGCATAATATAAATTGCTGCCATGCAGCAAGCTGTTGCTAGTAAACAATGGACCCCACCAGGCCACCAACATTCTCTCTCAATGAGAGTATTAATATTTCAGTAATAAAATTTTATTAAGAAAAGAAGCTTGAATTTGTCTTGTAACTCTCCAATTTAAATTATTTATTTTGGTTAACATTATTAAAATGTGTAGTTTGTTTCCACAAGATGGTACATTTTTATAACATTTGTATTGTCAAAGAAGCTTGAAGTAATATAAAATGTTACATTATTATTAATAAGTGTTCTTCTGTTACCACTTAGTATTACCATTTTACAAATTCCTAAAGATATCTTTCTGAACAACATTGATAAAAAGAAATAAATTTACAATCTCCTAATTCAGCATGGTTTATTCATATTGTTTCACTGAGCAGCGTAACTGTAACCCACCTGCCAAAAGGGCAGATAGACTGGGTGCGCTGAGTCCAACATTGGTGGCACTCGCCGAGTTTCCATTGTCAAGAGCTCCTGACAACCTCCGTACTGCAGATGCTGTTGTCGTAGCTTGCATGGATGCTGTGTTGATGATTCTCCCCGAGTGATTCAATGTAACTGGTTGCTGAGCTGGACCTTTTGTAGCAACTGGAAAACAGAAATAATTAAAAAATATATTTATAAACCTTGTTTAAGAATTAAATAGTATTAATTTGATGTATTCTGAATAAACTGTAGATAGGAACATTATAATATTATTTGTCAAGAGCCTGCAAAGATTTATAGAAGTCTGTTATCTTTTGTAAAGTGATTGGATCTTTACAGAAAACAAAAAATTAATTTCATTAAAAACAATTACCAAATGTAATCCACTGTAATTTTCATTTTAGTATACATGAAGAAGTCTCAAATAAGAGACGAAACATAGTATAGTTTATTATTTAAATAAAATAAAAACTGGCAAAGAGGCTGTTATAACTATTATTACTTATTCAAATGTCATATAAACTAATTCATAAATATTAAATCCTATAAATCCAAATATACAGCTAACAATCTAACTAGTATGACTAAATATGTAAATTAACTGAATGAAGACTTATACCATACTAAATAGTAGTTGCAAGATAGGAAAATAATATAAGCTTTTGAAATGTGGTTTTATAGAAGAATGCTGAAAATCAGATGGGTGGATAGAGTAACTAACCAGGAAGTTTTAAGCAGAATAAGAGAACAATATGGAGGACTTTGACCAAAAAATGACTAGATTAATATATCATGTTTTGAGACATGAGTATCTAGTAAAATTAGCATTCAGAAGTGTGTGGGGTATGAACAGAATGGAGAGATCGAGGAAGGAATATGCAAAGCAGATGGGGGGGATATGATAGTAGTGTAGAAATGAAAAGGCATGCACAGGATAAGGTTATCATGGAGGGTTGCATCAGACCAGTTTAAGGACTGAATACTGCAACAACAACCATACTAAATACCAGGATTATAGAAAGTAGCACAGATATAAATGAATTGCATATTTATTTTTGACATTTAGTATTTTTTTGTTATTTAGTAATGTTATTCAGTAATGTTTATTTTGATATTTTGCGAATAGTGTAAAAGTTTTAATTTACATCATACTTTGGAAAACTAAATTGTCTTGAATAACAGCATATATTGCAACACTGTAGTAATGGAAAACTTTATTTGTAAAATTTATAATTTGGACGAATGTCCTTAATTTAAAATGAAAAAAATGTGAAATTTTGTGTTTTTCTTTACATTAATTTTAATATAATATCTTCATAGTATTTAGATTGAAGTTATATTTAAGTTGCACTGAATCATAATCAATTGCAAGTAAAGTTGTATCAATTTATAAAATCACTTTTAGTTTCATTTATGCTACGTAAAATATTTCAATTATTAACATTCTTCTGGAGCAAAAACCCCAACACAAACTTACCAGAAGTAGCTGTTGTAGTAATTGGAACAGTTGAGAAGCCTGTTGCAAAGTTGTTATTCCCTGAAATAGGAAATGCTTGAGATTGTGAAGACACAGGAGATGAGGTGATGGACGAGAGAGTCATACGTGCATTCTGCTGATTTGGTACACTGTTGTTCACAGTCACTACATTATTGTTCACCAAGTTACTGTGGTTCACTAATCGTGAGTTCAAGAGGTTTGTGAGTGTCATTTTGCTCTGACTCGACAGCATTTTCTGCTGCTGGGGAACCACAGGGGAAGTCGCAGAGTTATTCAGACTGCTGCTGTTTCGGAGGCTGAGAATGGCGGCGTTGCTGTTATTGGGCACAGGAGAAGGATTGGACCTCTGCGCTGAGATGCCAGCTGTCACCTGTGGCATGACTGCCATAGCTGGTGCAACCGCCGACGCAGTGGCTGCTGCCGATGCATTGGCTGCTGCAGCAGCTGCCGCAGCTGCTGCTATTGCTGTTTACAAAATAATTGAAATGTTAAGGGATTTTTTAAAATGAAGAAACTACAAATTAAAGGCAAAGTTGATAATATGAAACACTTTCATGTCTCTGAGTCAAGTGAGTCGTCAGCAGGCTGTTACTGGAAATGTTTTCCTAACCTTCTGATGAAGGGGGCGGTGCCTCCAAAAATTCAAGAATCTCAAACCCTACATGGTGTCTGCCAACTGTGAACTTCAGGAAAGTCACCAACTTTCTGCCTCTCTTTCCTGTCCTCATTATTATTATTATATACTGGAGGGCCCTTTGCATCTGATGAAATCTAGCCGAGTGGAGTCAACCAGAGATTGCTCCGAGGCACTTCTCCACCCGACCGGCTTGCAAGGTGCGGATTATGTTGCCCTAGTTGCATACGGCTCCCACACCCAAGTTTTTGACCTGTCCTCTGCCACATACAGGAACTCTCTATACCATTTCAACCTGATATACTACTGGAACTGTCTCTCTATTTACCAGCATTGACCAACATAATGGCCTGGCAACACAAATATTTCTTTTCCTACAAAATATCTTCTCCACCCAAAGTTTTACCTATCTTTTCAATATATGTGGCTGCGCTATGGGAACCTAGATGGCACATTACTCCCACCATAAATATAAAATGTTCTAAATGATCAAGATTAGTGTTGATTCCATAGTCTTACATATATCTAATTAATTTGAGTTCCAATTTTAATATAATTCAAGTATCAGCCTTCATTGGGTCAGGAATAATTAGAAAATAAAATATTCAAAACGGTAGAGTTTGTAGTCTTATTAATAGTTTTAGGAGTTGTTGAGAAACATTCCCTATGCCAGTTCAATCACATGTTTAGTCAAGTGGTATGTGATGGTGTTAAATATAAAATATTTAAACGAGATAGATTGATGTAAAATAGGATAGCTGATCAACACAATGACATTTAAAATAAATTAAACAGATGATTCTACAGATCCTTCTGTGTAAATTAGATGCAGCTCACTATGACTGATCATCTCATGCATAGATTTATAGAATCATTTGCTAAAACATACTGTGTAACCAATTGACATTATTTCACATATTATCAATTCATTTGCCATTCTCAAAAGATATGTTTTCCTCTGGGGACAAAACAAATCATTTGCATGATATCCAAGAGTACAGAATACACACCTGCAACCTGTTGTTCATATTGCTGGGCTGAGTTCATGAGGCTTATCTTGAGGGCAGTGATTGCTGGGTTGGTCATGTGACGTGGGGCAGGGGATTGTCGTGCAGTAGCTGGCTGAGAAGTTGTCAAGACCTGCTGTTGGTTCTGCAATTGCTGCTGCTGAAGCAATTGTTGTTGTTGTTGTTGCTGCAACTGCTGCTGTTGCAGCTGTTGTTGCTGTAGTTGTTGCTGCTGTAACTGTTGTTGCAGCTGCTGTTGCTGTAACTGCTGTTGTAATTGTTGCTGCTGTTGCTGAATCTGCTGCTGCTGCTGAAGTTGTTGCAATTGCTGTTGCTGTGGTTGAACCTGAGAGTTGTTTTCACATTAAAGCTCATATAACCATAACTCTTACTTCAATCAAGAAAATAGCATTTTTACAAATAAAATTAGCATTTATAGTCCCAGTGTATGCACAATAAGAAGAGTACTTGGGTTTTCAACTGGGTGGCATAAATTAAGCACAACTTAAATCATCAATGACCTGCAAAGATGCAACTGATCATGCTGTTAATATATGCCACCGAGTTGGAAATATGAAAATTTTTTACAACAATGTTAGAATTCACACTTTGTTTTTACACACTTTGAAATTATTTTATAAATCACAGGTGATTTTCACACCACACTACACTGTAATTAATGTAGGATTTACCACAGGGTTTGAAGCCGATGATTGGGCATTGTTGTTGGCCATCATGGCAGCAGCGGCGGCGGCGGCAGCTTTAGCATCCCTTTCCACCATGCCAGCTGTACAGCGTACTCTTGTCTGCTGGCCAGGAACTATGTGTGTGATGCGCACTGACTTCCGTCCTTCCTCAGTGAAAATCTCAGTAAATTGCTGAATGTAGCGGTTTGCATATGCTCTTGATCCAAGTGTAAACCTGTGATAAAAATTTTGTAATGGTACTGGCTCAGGAAAATTATATGGCACCAAAAAACTGTACTGTATAACAGGAAAATGTATTGGATAACCCTGTCAATGTCAATGTGCAAATTGGTTGAAATATTATAAAATATTTGTGGAATATTCCTTTTATCATACAGTTACTTTAACAATATCTAACATTCCAGATAAAGAAATGCAGCATATGGTGATGCCATGAATTAGTAGTCAGAAATAGAACCAATATTAGAAAATGTTAACAAGGATAAGTAATTAGAAGATGAGTAAGAATGTATGCAGATGATCAGGCAGTTAATAAGAGGAAAATATGTGTATGACTTGAGATGAGAAGTAATCTGGTGAAACACATCTGAGCAATGCAGATATGGACCACAGGATTGAACTACAGGCATGAGAATGAAAGCTCTTGGATAAGTAATTCCTTCTCATCTGCTACCGTTGATAAACCATAAAAAATTTGTGGGAACCACAAGGAAGGGGAATAAGTTATGTTTTACCATAAGTGCCAGCTAATTTATCTTCCAATACAAGTTTCCATTCTTTGTACTGCTGTAAGTGAGATGCTGTTGTTGCTTCATAGTAACTTAATCTCAAAATGAAACAGCTATGAATAATTGAACATGTTGTAAAGATTTGCATCCAGTGTATAATTTTTCCTACATCATGTTTATATCTGACAAGGAGCAAAACATTTCCAAAGCATGTATATGAGTAGAAATATTCCACTTTTTTACCTGGATTATATATAAGTAAAGTAAATAGTAACTTACCGACAAGACGCTCCATTGCGTTCACCCTCACGGTAATTTCTGTCAACGTACAACTCTCCCAGGTACTCAGAGTTAGATGGCCTTTGCAATATCGACAGCTTTATATAGTAAATCTGGCCTTGGTTGTGCTCTGTTTCCAAGATGTACTCCTCCACAAGGTGCGGAGTACAGTCACTCGTCTCTCGAGGGCACTCATAACTCTTGGCATACTTCATAACGTCAATTCCTCCCTCAGGTATTTTCAGCTCTGGGTAATTTTGGTCTAAAGATGTAGGAGCTGGGATGGGAGGTGGTAGACCATTTTCACATATCTGCAAACAATCAGTTTAATGGTTAAAAAATATGACAGGTTTGAGTTAGATGCTGAAATGGGTAACATTCTATAATTATTCCTCAGCATACAATCCCTCTTCTTTTATCAACAGTTTAAAATCAATTGACCATGATATTTTCTAGTTTTCTGTTCTCTATGAGAGACAGGAAGAATCTGGGTGGACATAAATATGTAATTAATAATGATAAAATAGTGTAATAAGTAAGCTTGTCCATGGAATAGTTAAAAATTTGATGAAAATCCCAGGATTTGATCATATGTTAACATGAACAGTGCAGAAGTTTTATAATGAGCTGTAACATAGTTAGCCATAACCTGTCAGTCCTCTCATAAGTCTTTTAGAATTCAACATACATTTAATAACAGCTAACTCACCTTATCTGGCAGCTTGGCTCCTAAAGTATTTCCACTACGTATCTTTGCTCTCTTTCTGCACAAGAAGTCATACAAGGGTTGGCTTGGACAGTTTGGAAACTGTTCCAACTTCCTCTTGCGACTCTGAGCAACCTGTACATAAATTGAAAAGGGTTATCTATCAAGGATTACAAGACGGGCTGGCAACTTTTTGCAAGAGGTATTATATAATAATGTTTTGATTAAATATTGAAAAGGGAATATGGTTTATGGAGGAAAATAACCAGAAAAAGAAAACATATGGCACATGTTATAGCTGTATTAATACAGAAGGAACATCAGGTGGGTAAACATTGTAAGAGATATTATGAGACATATTATCAAAATTACTTAATTAACTTATAATCCATTAACAATACTTGAGAAATAATATCAATATACAGACATAAAGCATGAATAAGAGTACCTGAGAGAACTTGCGAGCACAGCGTTTGATGGATTCTGTGTTGAGGGGCTGTCGGTGGTATTGAACCCAGTTGTCTACTAGATAATTGGCAGGAGATGGATCCAGACATAGAGGGCCTTGGGTGGCAAGAACCAGCTGGCTCTCCAGAGCAAATTTCTCCTCTCTCGTCCAATCCAAGTCTGCTACCATACCGAGCATATCAGTCATCAAACTCTGAAACAGATGAATGGTAAAAATATTGATCGATGAAATTTGTCAGACAACCAGGATTAGTAATGCTGCAAGATAATATGAAACTAAATGCTCATTTCTGTGTGCATGTTATTGATTCCAAGTCTCATGACGTGTGGAATTTTGGTTAATTTTCTTATTTCAGAAGTAATTCAGCTTTAAATGAAATATTTACAATTGTATCAAAGGCTTGAAAATATGAAACTGGGGAAAACCTTAGACAGATAACAGAACATAGAATTTCCTCACATTTATTTCCAGTATTTCATTTCTTCCTCAAAACTCTCTCTGGAATAATCAGTTGTTATTTTTTGACATAGTTCTCAGTCTTTCTCTATTCTGAGATGACTCCTTCAAGCCACTACATGTTGTCTTGTGCTGTCACATCTACCCACAACCTCACCTAATATATATATATATATGATCAGACTTCAACCATTGAAACACTCAACTGCAACTTACATCTGTATAAAACATATACTACTACTAACATATTCAAGATCGAAGGTTTTCCCGGTGTATATTCTGAATAAACAATTCTTGGGTTAGTAGAATGCTCTCTAAGTACAATTATAGATTATTCTTCTATACCCAAAACAAAATTCGTGACCTTCTACGACCTGTAAAAGGCAAAGTAAGCCTTAGAACTCCAGGTGTCTACAAATTCTATGTGAAGGTGGACTTATATTGGTCAGATGGTCAGGACTATAGAGGAGAGAGGAAAAGAGCATGAGAGAAATACCCGCCTTAAACAACACTCTAAGTCTGCGATCACAGAACTTTCCATTCAAACAGGGCACAAGATGCATTTCCAAGACACAAAAGTCTTACATAAATGTGGTAATTATTGGGATAGCGTATTAATAGAGGCGATAGCAATAAAAACCACCAATTGCAACCTCAAGAACCGAGACCAAGGTTTTCAACTTAGTAAAGCCTGGGATCCAGTACTGAAGAAATTTGGACGCAAGGACAAACAAAGTCCAGGTATCATAATTACACCACCAGACAATGAAACAAGTGATTGCTCGGAATCGACCAGAGTCCCTGAGCCAGCAGGGAAGGCAGGGCATTACCGACTGAGACCGAGGACCAATCAGGACAGGACATGCATCATGCTGCCTAGGTATGGAGTATAAAGGCGACACGCATACCACAGGACGGCACTTTCACTTGAGAACAACAGCAGAGAGCGCCATCGAAACTCCATTTAACCCAGGAGGAAACCCAAGTATTGTTTACTACTAACTTGTCTCCAAAGTCTCATATGGCTATGTATTTTCATTCTTTTTCATTCCCCATTTTGTCTTCCTATCTATATACCTACATTCCTCTGAGACCCACAATTTCAAATAGAAATATCCAATGGTTTAGGAGAGTCTGTGATGCCAGGTGGGGTGGTCACAGAGAGGTCGTCACTTAACTTGACAGTTACTGTCATTTCAATAGCAGTGTAAAAAAACTAGTGTTTTCAAGCTTTCTCTCAGGGCAAGATTGTCATGTGGCATGAATGAGCCCCTTGAGGTGATTAGAAGCCTCAAAGGACTTATTGTCAGCTGGCAGTTACAAACAGCTAATGATAGTGACATTAAATTGAGTGTTTGTGAACATTGAACATACGGGTGAGGCACTGTATACTCAAAGCAGAGACAAGAACAGTCTGGAACATGAAAGGTGTAAGTTGGCTGAGCACCACCTTTTCATAGAGGAAAGAGAAATAGAGGTTCATAGATGGTAAACACCTTGTGAGGTTTGGAGTTCTTGAATTTTTGGAGGATCCGCCCCCTTCATCAGAAAGTTAGGAAGACATTTCCAGTGATCGGCTAGTCGACGACTGAGCAGCCAAAATTTATTGCGCTGCTAGCTTAGAACATAAACAATTGACCCCACCAGGTCACCAACTTTCTCTCTCAATGAGGGTCTGGGAAGAGGCAAGGACTATTATGGGGGTTGGGGAGATGCATACTAACACCCCCATCTTGACACACAAACATTAAAACACATCCATCCTCAAAGGTGCCATAAAAAATTAAAAAATAAACTTTCAATATGTGGTTTTACAGAAGAATGGTGAAAATCAGATGGGTGGATAGAGTAACCAACCAGGAAGTTTTGAACAGAATAGAGGACGAGAGAAGAATTTGAACAACTTTGACCAAGAGAAGGTACAGATTAATAGGCCATGTTTTGAGAGATAAGGGTCTTGTTAAATTACCATAATCGGAAGTGTGTGGGCTAAGTATAGAAGAAGGAGGCCAAGGATAGAATAGACTAAACAGACTAGGGAGGAATAGTAGCTATGTAGAAATCAAAAGGCTTGCACTGGATAGGCTAGCATGAAGGGTTAAATCAGACCAGTCTTAGGACTTAGGAACATCCAATATGTGGATTTTAATTTTAAAATTTTAGCAAGATTCTTTTCAAAAATAAAAAAAGTTAGCTTGCAAAACCATCAGTTAATTTTGTCAAACCCTGTACACTGATTCCCATGTTTTCCCAACAGTTGAGATTCAGATTTCCATATATTCTGATTCTGCCTCAATGGCCGTTTTATAAATCTTCTGATCTAGAATTGATCCTAATTCAACGTGTAAAAAGAGATGTTTTCTCCTTTAGTTGTTATCTATTAATTAACTGCAATAAAAAACGGTGAACCTATAAAAATTATTTTTCTAAAAGAAGATACTAAAGAGTGTTAACAAAGATGAATTATTACCAGATTTGTCGGTCGAAGCAGAACGTGGTGAGTCTTGCAGATGAAGTGCGGGAAGGCCTGACGGTAGTCACGCACTTCTGCAATAATGCAGCCATTGTAGAACACATCTGAGTGTGTGTTCTCCAGAAGGTCCAACAGGCTGATGGGAAGCTCTTCATTGTCCAGATACGTGAGCAGATCATCCACATGGTATGGCCAACGCACTGTCTCCAAGAGAGGTTCTGATGGGGGTGGCATGTTGCTGCTGCTTGTGCTGCTGGAACTAGTACTTGTGCTGCTGCTACTTGTGCCACTACTACTGGCAGCAGCAGTTGCTGCAGCAGCTGAAAATGATAAAGGTGTTAAAATTACACAAAAAAGCAGAAGATGCTCACAACTCTAAAGTTCATATTAAGTATTACATCAGCTACATGACAGACTCACTCTGAAGAAACTGAATCTTGTAAACTATTTTCTCAGGATTAAAGCCAAGAGAGTAGAAACTAAATCACCCCACCTTCTAAATACATCCACCCAGCTTCAATGTGATGTAAATTATTATTAGCAATGAATGGTGCCAATTATAGTAATGTTTATTTCTGTAATATTTCAGTGATTATTTGAGACTTCACCAAAAGATGGCAGCAGAGATAGTCACTAAAACAATTTGCATTACATTAATAGGAAAGAATCTCCGTCCTTAACAGTTATTCAGAACAGATATTTTCAGGTAAAGGGTAATATTTAATTTATTGCCCTGCTTTTAAGGCTCTCAGTCTTTCCCATAGCGCTCATGAGATTTATAGTTTTAGATGAAAAATCATTTATCTGCTTGCTCTAACGTGTCATAAACCTTTGAGAAATTTTCCCATTTGTAAAGCACCATTCTGTTCCAACGAAGTGTTTGGAAGTAGGGCATTGGATTAAGAAAATTGCATTAGTGACTCAATATTTTACAGACTACTATGAAAATCTTCAAGTAAAAATAACTCGCATACCGCAAAAGCAAAATAAAGATAGGCCACTTTAATCTATTTGCAAAATGAATCTACCTCTGGATATTATACTGAACTAAACTAATTTATTTACAGATAATATGCTTAATTTAATGATATTGTTCACAGTCAGTCACTCAAAAATAATAGATTTCCTTAAATGACAAATAAGTGAAAATGGTTGGAATATTATTTTTTGATTATAACTTAGGGACCATGAAAATGCAAATAATGATAAAGCTGTGTTATATTACAATATGTTTTTAAAGTCTGGCATATAAGATAGAGAAGAGAAATTTAAAAATTGACAGTTCTTTCAGCTAAACTGTAAAACTGCCTACTGAATTCCAATCAACACTACTATAGCCACTATTACTACTTCTTGAGTACTTGACCAACCTGCAGCAGCTTTGGAGTGGATACGAAGAGCAACTGAGAAACCCTTGTTGCCTGGGTAGAGGTTGAAAATAATAGTATTCAACTGCTCCCTAGACACCAGCTTCTCCAGTAGATGAGAACAGGACTTGAGATGCTACAATAAACACAACATGAGATATCTACACTCTCTCTTACACAAACATCTCACCAAGCACTATTAAATGATAACTCACCTTGTTAGCTTGCTGAAGATCCTTTGCACACTCCTCCTCATAGATTTCTCTCAGTTTCTCGTCAATGTCAAAGATTGGTTTCCTTGAGTTGCTCTGTAACCGCTGCACACATTGGGGAGCATTCTTTGCCAACTGCAGTAATCGCTGCAATAACAAAACAAGTTAAATTCACTTATACAAACAAAGATATTCTAGTGTAGACAATAAAAATAGCATGCTGAAAGAAAAACAAAATTAGCATAATCAAGGTCTGTCTGATTTAGGAACTGTATTTCATGCATTAAATCCAAACTTGGTTAGATGTTTGATGTGTAACAAAATATGTTAAAGTTTGTGATTTCAAAATAATCACAAAAGTAATGTTTCTGAAAATTACTGTAGACAAAATCATAAATACACAAAATAATTAGGAAAAAAGAAAGGGGCAGAAATAGAATCTGATCTACTTCTATGGACAGCTCAAATAATGAAATAATATTCATTCTGATCCTTTGGATTCTCCCTCACATTTATACTCTGAGTCTGACAAGAAGGAAGAATATGAATAAATTTCTGAAGTGAATAGTGATGGAGAAAGATGGTATGCAAAACAATGCCATCATCATTCTACTACACTGTTTCATTTAATTTATTAGTAAAATAGTTTAATTTTATGTATAAATGATAAATACTCCTCCCACCTCCCTCTTATTACATTGGTAATGTAATAACTGATTTACAATCAGCCCCCAGTAACATTGAGATTATTGATGTTCAGCCTTGACAAGTGTTGCTTACATTTCGCTAAATCTACATATATCTTTACCAATGATTCATATAACTGGCCCAATAACCTAAGTGTGGATATCACTTGATACTGTAGGTGCAATATACTTTATGATCATTTTAAATAAAATATTATAACCATTCACATTAATTTTTTATGCATTTTAACTAATTTAAGTTATAAATAAAATTCCAGCCAATTCGTCAGCAAACAATATTGATACCGATTTAAGACATTTATAACGTTTCATCAATATCAGGTAAATTTTAAATGCATAAACTAAATACACATGAGGATAATTTTGTATCATGGACTGCATCTGGTTATGGCCGAAAAATTGAAATGTAATTTATGATTATTACAAATAATAATATTACTAAATAACTTTTAGTGTGTTCTTGGACACAGTCCAGGACAAAAATTTTATATTTGTAAACCTGTATTTTATTGTCAAAATGATTATTTTATAAATTTATTATTAATTGACAATCAGATTACAACATTCTATAGGTCAATGAGTTCACCTAAGAGAGGTGGTGTTCTTTATTGGTGTTGGAAGCAAGAGGACCTTATTACTCTGGCCAAATTTTCTAAGTCTTCTCTTGAGCTGCAGTACTAATAGAGGGTGAAGTGCTGCCTTTGAATGTCCTTGTAGCTCACCATTATGTAAAATACCTTTTCCCCCAAATTATCTTATCATAAGGTATTTTTAGATCAGTATATAATGTGCTGTTGCTTAAATACCATGGGGAATTCATTGTCATTTAGAGTATTTTTTATTCAATTATCTGTATTTTAGAAACATTCAACTTTCTTTCACATCCCCAAAGTTCCATACTATACATCCATATGTGTTTGACTATTGTACTGTATAGAAGGATTTTATGTTGCAATTAAAGTTTTGAGCTTATTCCGATAGACCAGTAAAAGTTTTTGTTTTTAAATCTATTTGTTTGTATTTTTAACTATATGATCTTTTCAAGTGAGCCTATTATCCAGATGAATACCTAGGTAGTATATTGATATTGTACATTAATATTATTTATATTTACTTGAGGACATTGGATCATTCTGACTGTTAAGTTCATTGATCTCTATTCTCAACATATACAGTCATGTTTATATATTATTAAGATGAGATTGAAACATTTTTGATGCCATGGCTGGATCTTCATTGGTTGAAAGGATGATGGTATCATCAGCGAAAGTCCCAGTATTCCTGTTAGTTTATAGGGTCCAAGGACATTCCCTTGTGACACACCAGATTATTTGATATGGATTCACTGATTTTATCTCTGAATTCTTGGTTGCTCGGGTAAGATTTCTGCTTTTCAAAGTACTTAATGGCTAGATTTTAAGTAGTAGTCAAGAATATAAAAGTGACCTAATGATTCATGTTACATACTCAGTGGACTTGTTCTTAGATCAAGAAGTCTTTCCGGAACTTTGAAATGACAGTTAGTAATCTGATTTGTTTATATATTTACCAGGCTAGTAAGAGAACAATTTCTGCCATTTTCAGTTGCTTTGACCAACATTTTATTCTCAGAACTGTGTTAAATATATATGTAACTAACACCACACGTTTATGAGGTAATTAACTTATTGTTCTTGCTGTAGTTCTATCTATCTGTTTGAAAGTTGTTCTCTCATTTATTGCTGTAAATACTTTGGCAAGATGTTTGGCAAATACTGTTACTTTCGCTTTGACACTTCTGGCCCACTGTTGGAACTATCGTACAGGAGGTATTTGTTGTTTTGGTTTATTGCAATGATTAAGTGGCTTCCATACAGAATTATGAATTCTATTTAGACTGGCAATGTATTCATAAAATGTTCTGTCATTTTCTTTAATTTTTTATTTTAACTCTTTAAAGCCATTTCATCTTGTGGAGCATGTTTTTGTCCTTTTGACAACTACGAGTTTTTTTAACTTGGTATATTTTTAGTAGTTTGAAGTATAGAGCAAGATAGGTCTTCTTAGAGAATAGTTATATTATAGCTTGTTCTCTGAACTGAACTAATTAGTTCATTTGTCTTTTGAGTGCATCACAAATTTTGTAGATTATAGTGTGAAACCAAGTTGTTACTCAGGTATAAGGCAGCAAAAATAAAAATATTAAATTAAATAAATTAATAACCAATTACAAACAAAGTTCTATTTAGTCGAATTGACATTTCGTCTCCATTTTTGGGACTTCTTCAGGTAATTTTGAATTATGATAAAAAAGATCCCAAATGAATAAAATCTAAACTTGACTGCCTACCAGGGTAGCTTCAACAAATGTGAAGAAAAATATTCCTTAAAACATAAAGTCTGTGTTTTAAGAGTTCAAATAACAAAAAGAAGTACCCAAATTACAGACAAATCAATGATTAAACAAGTACCACGTGGCATTTCAGCTAACCTTGAAGCTTTCATACGGTGATGACAAACATGAGAGTAGTAGCAAAGTCTTTTTCTATTGAATTCGTTACTTGGTTTGTACCTTATGTTGTTCTTATACCTCTCATGTTTGTCATCACTTGGCAATATAGAGCTAGCAGGAACATTGTGTGGTGCTTATTTAATAACCAATTTATCATTTAAATTTTGGATACTTTTTAGGAATTTGTAATTTTATTTTTATCAAAATGATGCACAACTTTAATTGCAATACTTACAAAAACAAAAGGTAAAGGAAATACAGAAGCATTGTGTGTTGAAACTTACAAGGAATGTGCACAGGAAATATTTTATTTGTCTAGGTGCTACCAATTAGTCATGTGCAAATTATTAAACTAAATATTATGGCGAGTTCTTTTTGGGCATCCGTTGCAAGGATATAATTTACCTTTAGTTAATTGCATTAGAAGTTTGTGTCACATTGTAACATTCACAAATACAAGCAATTGAGTGACAAACTCAGTAAAGGAAAAGGGACAATCAAAAACTCAACTTAGTTAACAAAGCAACCAGGCCATCGCTCAGAAAGATTGTTGGAGTCGAACAAAGTCCCTACTTTACAAACTGCCACTAGATCACAAATGGTAGTTCAAATAACCAGTGAACTATATGCACATCTTTCTCTGTCACTTCAGTCCCACTGTGGGAACTATGATCTTACATCATGTATAGGATGTAATTATTAGGGAGACTGAGGAAATTCACAATCCTTATAATTGGCTATGTATTCTCCATTAAATAACATTCATCTACACAGTGAGTGTCTAGTTCTTTTTTTTTTGTTTTTTACAAGTAGTAGTGTAGTGTAATTTGCAACTTCTTTGTTGCTTTTATAAGGTTCTAGATTAACACAGAATTAATTAAGAGGTTCCTTCATTGAGTCTTCCATTAATTATGTTTTGAACTTTGTTAGTTAATTCCAGGTGGATTTCTTCTATTACAATAGTGTGATGTAGATATTTTTTCACTATTCTAAAACTCACTGCTCTTTTAGAAATTATAGCAATGTTACTAACTTTTTGTATGTAAAGGAGTATTGCAGTTTTCTTTTATAGTAGTATATGGTGGACATTTAGTTTTATACTTTTCTATATCTATTATTTTGGACAACTTTTTAACCCCATAAACAAAGTTGGTGGAGATTTTGGAATTTTAATTTTGAACTTAAGGTATGATTTCTTCTTCATGTGTTTCAGTTGAAGCCCTGAATTTATTGTTTATGGTGACATTTTTAGTAGACTTAACATTTATACTTTTCTTCTTTCTGGAGTTTTGATTATCTGCTACTTTGATTATATCTACATTGTCATTGCTTGATGACATTCTGTAATAGTATTAGGTATTATTATGAAATTATTGCTGAAGGTGGATTGTTTACATACTGCTGTTGTGCTATATAACGACTTATGTTACTTAAAATTGACTGAATAAGGAATTGTTGCTGTTGAAATTGTTGCATTTGAATATTTTGAGCTGGAACACCTTGAGAAACATTAATCATGCCACACATAGGGTGACTAACTAATTCTGGGTCCATTAAATCTGACATCTGATTCATATTTGCTGTTTACATTTTAACTATTTTATCTCTCTTTTATCACTTCACTACACTGAAAGATAATTTTATTCACTTTCGTATCTCTGTGAAGTTGGTAATTACAGCACTTGATCAATACTCAATCGCTGCAGCAAAGCTGTTAAACACGTCCATAATTGTTTAAGGGAAAAAGTCAAATGTATTAAATCAATGTATGTCTACTTACTTCAAAGTTTAATATCCTGAAGAAATTTACCTGATGAAGTTGCAAGTGTGAGGACAAAAATTTGTATCAATAAAATAAAAACTTGGTTTGTCTGTGACTTGGGGGTTAATTTAATTCTACTTAATTTACTGTATAATGGTGGTAATAAAACAAACAGTCATAGTCGGAGAATAAAATCTTCTAGATCAATAGATCTTCACTCACAATAGTAATAATAAAACTAAACAATTGATGACCTTACAGGTCTGTAAAAAATCATCAATTGTTTAATTATATACAACAGATGTTAAATTTAAACCTTAAGAATAATAATAATAATAATCATTGCCAATTAAAGCTAAGAAACAAGAGGAATATGGATGGCATATATAAGACAGGAAAATTCAATGGCAACATGCAACAAAAACTAATTTAAGCATTTATTTTTGTTTGCAGTGTTGCCATATGACATTTGTTTTCCATACATAAGCATATGCTTTTACTATTGGGTGATGATTATTTCCAAACACAATTGAAAGAAAAAATTCAAACATACTCAGGAATAAAAATTAGTTTCAATCTCAATATTAAGTGTAAGATGGTGCTTTCTCCTTTGCCACGACAACAATTCATAAATAATTTGACAACCAATCAAAATTGTAACACAAACAAATATACACATAGAAAATCAAAGTAAATTTTAGAAAAACAAGAAGGAAATGTTTTTTATGACATGTTGACTCATAATAATAATAATAATAATAATAATAGTTCTGAATAAATAATTTTCTCATGTTAATTTAGCAGCATTAAAACTGTCCAATCAGTACCAAAGTCAGTAAATACTGATCACACAATTTATGTGCAAGAGAATAAAATATTTGTTTTCTTATACAATTATTATTTATATAATTTCTAATTAATGTATAACAAAATACAAATTGTTTGGTTGTGATCAAACATATATAAAGGGATCTGAATAATACTAAATCAATATTACTCGAAAACAATTTCTGTAAATGGTAAAAATGTACCAATAGCCAATTTCAAGTAACTCCAACAGGTGGGGCGGAATTGAAATTTTTAAAAACAGGTGAGAATGTGGCCAAAATTGGTGTTGGGTAAATGTTTTTATGATTGTTGAAGCAAATAGTGCCATTCATGGAAGGGAAACATACATTTATGTATGGATGGAAGCACACAAGAAATTAATATGAATGTGACCCAGATTGGTGGTGATTCCACTTTTTTGGAGTTCACAAAGTCCAGGCCTAGCATTCCACATGCCTCGTAACTTAAAAGATAAAATAGTATGAGAATAACTTATTATAAAGGTCGAAATGGTCACTGATTGGCAAAGAACTTGGAGATTTAAGATGCACCGTGTTAATTAAGTATAATTTAAAGTGGACTGACCACCACTGTCTGGCATTTCAAATGTCTTTGTTTTCTCCTGAAGAAGGATCAAACCCACAACTATTTCTGGCTCCAATTTAATGTAAATCACTACCAATCTCTCTTTTTTTTCAATATAAATAATAATTCATTTGAATAGGAAACAGGAATCGAGGGCTTACCTTAAATCAATAGCAGATGTTGCTAAGCTGGGAAGTAAAATGTCATACATATATAAAAGTTGGATAGAAAAGAGAGACAGAAAACAGACATTGACTATTTTAAATAGATAGTAGGCATCAAATGACAGGGAAGTATAAAAAATGCCAATTTTTGAGAGCCTATACTACATTCTTCACAAAGTTTCTGAATGGTGTGGCCAGACACTCCTTCCAATCCAATTTATTATTACACTGTCACCTTATTTATTTCCTTATGTTCTTGTCAACTTACATAAGAATGTCTCACATTCTCAAAAATTTGAAATGTTATACCTTCCCAGCTTGGCAACACCTATTGATTTAAGAGAAGTCAGTGAAAGTTTGAAGTCTATATTTGCTAACCAACATATACAATATATATATTTGAACTGCCACCTGTGAACCTCAGGTAAGTCACCTACTTTCCATCTCTCTTTCCTTTCCTTATTAATTATATATATATATATATATATATATATATCTGTGTGTGTGTCAAGACATCAGTTGGCTGTCACTGGAAATGTCTTCCTAAGATTTTGATGAAGGAGCGGTGCCTATGAAATTTGAGAACTTCAAACCCTACATGGTGCCTGCCATCTGTGAACCTCAGATTAGTCACCAACTTTATATATGTATCACATTGCTAACCACCATAGCACTGTCAACTCAAACTGTCAAAAACCTAATTCCCAATAGATGTTTTATCCTCCTCAAAACCTTACTTACTAGGAACTTTCATTACAACAGACACTACAGTCAATGTCCCAGGCTCAACATTCTCAAACTTCTGTCTTTCCTTTTCATGAACACTAGTTTTTACTTTTTACCTTCTCCTCTTGTAACTGTGTTCTGTATTTTGTTTGAATGCTTTTCCATTGTTGTGACCTATCATGCAGAGTGTTTTAACTTTGTTGGGTGTCAATTGTTTCTGTCTAATGGCTGGCCCACTAAGCAGCTGGCCGCCACACTGTTCAGACATGCTCTGTCTTGAGGTGTATTAGTCTTCAAAATTTAGACATAAATATATATAGATAATAGGTGTCAACTATTAATTTAAAGTAAGTCAATTCCTTTTTTCTGTCTACTTCCTATCCAATATACATACATATAAACATATACACTCTTCCCAGTGAGGAACAATTTGAAACACATGTCTAACAATTTAGAAAAAACATCCCTAGCACTCAAATGTTTGGGGTGGTAACACAGTGACATTTAAAATAATCTTAAAATGACTGTTATTGGTGTCAAATAAATAGTGTTTGGGATCACCAAGATTAATATTTTCACTCTGTATTAGTGTTGAATCCACTGATTTGGGTTACTGAGATTGACAGTGATGTACATGGCACATATGTTGCAAGTTAAGTTTCCACTGGTATTCAGAAGTTGAGGAGTTAATTATAAAATATTCAAAATGTCCAAGAGAAGTGTCATATTTATTCCCTTTCCTGATGTTATATAAGATTATAATGAATAAATACCTGAACAATACTGAGTATTTAAATAAAACATATCAAAGAAAACAAAATTTTACACAAGAGATTTCTGAAATAATAATCAGCTATTATAAACCAAATTTGTTCATTTTATTTATTTAAATGTAAAAGAAATATGTAGTTTTGTCTATGGTATAAATGTTGTATTTCATATAATAAAAATATTTATTCTCAAAAACATGATTCTTCAATATACATGTTTCATTACATGTTTAATGGTAAATTTTCATTTTAATAATCATAAAAGCAAAATTCAAATGGATAATAATGGCCATTATTGTCAATGTTAAATCTGTTATATCAATATAATCATTAATTTCCTTTAGAGTTTTGTGCTCTTCCAATGCCTGGAGATAAATCAAGAATATAAAATACAAACTTAGAAATAAATTGTGGCTCAACTATTCCATTTGTCTGAAACACCGCACACAACTGTCCTGAAATAGAGAACTAATGCTCCTCAAAAATTTTATATCTTGCACCCTAACTAACATGATGACACACCAACCATTCATACGAATTATTTTCACAATGTCAGGGCCAAACTGTGCAGTATGAAGGAATTGTGCATCATCTTTGAAAATTTGACATGCTCCTTACTAAGCAGTGCTGCAAAGCCAACTTTCAAATAATTAATGAAAGCCACGCTATCTCTCTTTCCTGCCTAGAAAAGTTAATTAATTTCACAATATCACCATTACCATGTGCTAACGAACTATAGATTGTCACACATAAGTGAGAAATTTGTTTACAAATAAAAAAAGGAACGTGACCCAAGTATAATATATTTTCACTTAGTTACTATATATAATATAAAGAATTATTGTGACTATTCACATTCAGAACATTGCAGACACTTCCTACATTAATGAGTTAGTAAGGGCACATATCATATTAACATTTATTTTAAAACTACAAATGATGAAATTAGGTCATTTTAAAAAATCCAGACAATAACATAAACATAGATGATTGCCTCTCAAGAATTAAACATTTTCGATGAGTGAGATATGCTCAATTTAAAGACTCATACAATGTAATTATATCTGAACTTACTTCAGCTTGCTCACATGCAGCCCCCAGGCTTTGCATCGTTATAGGATCGTGGTATCAACATTCAGGTAACCAGAATTGTGAAACTTGAAATGTCACCCAGAATCAAACTGTATATTCTGAATCCCTGCAAAACATTTTAAAAATTATTAATACAGAAATTAAATCTTAAAATAGTACACAGCCCCATAACAATCATTAAAATACAAAAGATTCTCAATAAATTACATATTTTAAAATTAATGGAAATTAAAATATGATGATTAATTGCTTCAATCATAATAAAAAAATACTTGGGGTGTGTTTCTTACTCACCTGGCACAATAATTACACAGGATCAACAAAATGAAATAAATAGCTATTACATTATAATAGTAAAGTCGTGTAGTTTGCTAATTCGGGATATTTTAAAAGTAGGGCAAGCTGAGCTCCTAATGGAACACAAAAAATGTAACTGTAAAGTAATAAGAATTACAATTCAATTCCTGAATCATATAACACAAATTTCAGCCAAAGGGAAATATTTGTTGCCAGAAAATGTGAAAGGCCAATAAAATGACAACACTCTCAAATGAAGATGTTCAAAATGAAGATCAAAAGAAGCAACATTAAGCAATTTAGTTGAACAAACAATGAAAAAAAGGGGGACAAAATTAAAAACACAAAAATATCTTAAAAAATGCACCCCATTCCTAGGAAAACTAAATTCAAATTACCTTTAATATAATTATAACAAAAAAAACCTACCCATAACCTCAAACAAATTTTTGACAAGAAACTATGCTTTCCAATATCACATAATTTTTTAAACAGAACCAGTTTCAAAGAAAATTGGAAATTTACTGTATAGCTTACTAACATGATTTTTAGCAGATGAGAAGTGCTGAACAAATGCCATATGAACAGGTTAGGTCACTTGGAAACTACATTCAGTGAATGTACTGAGAAAAAATTATTTTAACAGAAAGGCAACATGAAATTATGGAACTTATACACCCCCAACTTGTGGTTGATGCACAACTAGATGTCGCAGTCTGTTAACGTATATACAATGAAGGGAAAACCCTGATGTATACATTTGGGGGATCATATTCCCCTTTAACCAAGATTACTTGTACATATACAGATCCATTTTGAGAATATAGATGTTTTGTTCTTTAAATATCTGACTACACAGATCAAACCCACAGAAATAAATTATAGCACCATACAAATTTTAATTGTACTATACCAATTGCTTACATCAAAAAAGGTAGACTGTTTAGAGTATAACTCCTCATGAAAGATCAGTATATTTTAACTATAAAACTACACAGCATTGTAAGGAGAACATTTTATATGTTAAGTGGAATAATACATATAACCTCAAAACAGACTGAAATAATAAAGCTATATTCCAATTTACAGTACAGTCATCTGAAAGAAAAACAGAACTACTAGACAAAAGAGCAAAGTAAACATTATTTAAATATGAAACAGAAGTTTATTAAAGACATAATGCAAACAATTGAATATTTAGTTATTATAAATGAAAAGAGTGAAATAATTATTAAGATTTACATTATTTAAGATTATGATGCAGACGGTAATATCTGAAAAACAGAAAGGTTACACAACACAGTGGTTACGGAGTTACAAATATCATGAGTGAAAACCTTTGGACATTTAATATTTTTCAGTACTTGTACTTGTAAAACAATCAAAAGTGTTCATCAATTTCAATGCATAAACAAGTAATTACTTACACATTTACATATCCACCTTGAGATAAGTATCATTCTGTTCCTCACACAACTGACAAGGTGATGGTTACACAGGACCAAATCCAAGTATTTAACGTGAAGCTGCATACTCCGATTTCTTCTAGTATTTTTAGTAGTAGAGCAAATTTTGGGGAACAAAGTAGCACCTATTAATATAAAGTGCAACTCACAAAACTATTGTAAATAGCACAAACGCACTAGTGCCCCGTCTGGCGTTTTTTAAGTACTCTCGCAATAAAGGCCACAGCACGAAAAATGGGTTCACCCAAAGAAAATAATAGAAACAAAGCAAAAGGCGACACTCGCACTCTGACAAGTGGGTGATCTTATTTTGACACACACGCACACACACACATACACTGAGAGGAGGATCGCAACCTTCAGTGGCAGGTCACGGCATCGTACGTTATTCCGAGCCCCACGCAGTTCTGTTTCCACCTGTGCACGCACTTGTGGACACTGAGGACCTGCGTCATGTTCTTCTCACGGCAGCTTTCCCGCAAGCTCTCTCGGGTTGTCTGCTCCGTGACCACGGACGGCCATCAGCTGCCCGCAACAGAATGCGCCGTTTTCTAACCCCTAATTCACACACGACAAAAACACGTGCGGCTCTCGTTCATTTCTCTCTTGCGGCTTTTAAATTTAAGGATAAACGTAGCAAGCGACGCGACGGTCAACCACCTGGGACGACTTTAACCATGAAAAATAAATCCGACAATTTCCCAGTTTACAAACATACTGGGACCGAAACTGCTGCATCCTACCGGTGACAAAATTTCCTTCTCATATCTGTCGCCAGAGATGCTCTTTACCTACAATCACCGCCGTGCTTCGTAAACAACCACATTGTTGAATAGCGAATTTTCTGTCAAATTGTGTCATTTCGTTAAGTACAGGGAGTTTTATGAACTTCTATTTGCCTAAAATTACATTGTAGAATTAGACAACCTGGAAAAAATGGATGAGATAATACGCCAAACGCTGATACATAACAGTGAAAGGAAGATCAGGAAAGGAAAAGCAAACAAATCTTAAATGAAATAAATACTATTGGTATTCTCCAAAAGATCCACAATACCATATTATTTCAGGTTAAATCGATACTTGACGTTAGCATTATTAATACCTATCGACAATTTTTTTTGCTTTTTATTGGGTAATAGTTTATTGATTCACAATTTTTCTATAACAATTTGTAATAAAAAATAGAAGAACCACAATAGTAACATTATGATATGTATCAAGATATTATTATTCATGATTTAAAGTCCGTACATCGTGTCTAAATACGTTCTAAAATTTATATTAGCAAGTATATCGCAATTGGTGTACCTTTGTGTCATGCCTATATAGGTAATATGAAATGTTACGAAAATAAAACAGAAATAATTAGAATTGTGCTGATCAATCAGGAAACTAACATAAACTATCAAATAAAAAATTCAAATTGCTCTTATTCAGAATCCCATCGACTTGGCTGAACTATATTCAGAGATTTCGATATTTTGAACATAAATCTGAGGATTAATAGAGAGAAAACCAAGGTAATGGAGTGTAGTATGCGAAACAAGGGGTGGTAAGGGATATTTTGAAGGAAGATAAGGAATTCTGCTACTTTGGAAGCGTAATAACTAGGGATGGTAGAAGTATAGCAGACATAAAGACTAGGATAGCAAAGGCAAGGAAGGCTAATGCAAAAAAAAGAGGAACTTATGGCTAATATAAGAATGAATATTAGGAAAACATTACTAAAAATGTTTGTACGAAGTGGAGTGTTATATTGGTGTGATACGTGGAAAGATAGGAGTTGCAGAAAGAAAAAGAATAGAAGCTTTCAAAATGTGATGTTACAGAAGAATAGTGAAAAGCAGATGGGTGGATATGATAACCAACCAGGAAGTTTTGAACAGAATATAAGAGAGAAGAATTTGGACAACTTTGATCAAGAAAAGGGATAGATTAATAAGCTAGGTTATGAAAGATTAGGGTAAAATTAATATTAGAAAAAAGGGAGGCAAGGATGGAATGTGCTAAGCAGTTTAGGGAGGATGTGGGATGTGCTAGTTATGAGGAAATGAAAGGCTTGCGCAAGATACGTTAGCGTGGAGGGCTGCGTCAGAACAGTCTTAGAACTAAATACTACAACAACATAAATCGTTGAGAAGGTGATTGATAACTAGCTATTAAAAATTATAATTATGATTCTTAAATATTGAAGGTTTTTCATGCATAAATTTAAAACATTTAAACATTTGTTTGTAGCTTATTAGAAACTAATATAAGTAATATAAGCAACGGTTCCACCTACAACATCCCACATCCTCCTAATCTTCTTACCGTATTGCGGGCTTTTACCTACACACCTCTCTAATGCTAAATTGACAAGATCCACATGTCTCAAAGCATGCCCCATTAATATATCAATTTTCTTGAAAGTCATCCAAATTGTTCTTTCTGCCTCTATTGGGCTTAGAACTTCCTCGCTAGTGATTCTATCGATGTATCTGATTTTCAGCATTCTCCTACAGCAACAAATTTCGAAAACTTCTATTCTTTTCCTGTCTGCAACTCCTACCGTCCACGTTTCGCACCCCTATAACGCCACGCTCCATACCAACATTCTTAGCAATGATATTCACACCTATATTTCCTGTAATTAAATACTTATTTTTTGCGAAAGCCTTCCTTGCCTGTGATATCATACTCTAATTATTATGCTGCCCAAGTTGCAGAATTCCTTAACTTCCTTCAAATGTAACTTTCAAATCTAACACCCTTTGTTAGTCCACTGCTTCCCATACTATACTCCATTACCTTGGTTTTCCCTCTATTATTCCACACATTGAACTCATCGAGGACGACGTTCTTGCCATTCAATTATTATGTTTTCCAAGTCTTTTTCTGACTTGCCTAATACTACAAAATCATCGACTAACCGTAAGATTTTTATTTCTTCTCATTGCAGTATGATTCCTTTTCCATATTCCGTTTTAACTTTCTTCATCGCCTGTTCCATATACAAGTTAAACAGGATGGGTGACAGACTGCATCCTTTCTTACTCCTGTCTTGATTTCTGCTTTTATATACATATTATTTTACTTATCTATAAAAGCCCGTTTCATTTTAAGAAGTACCCACATAATTGTGTTGAAAGTTATTTTTCGTTTTTTAACCATTATATCCCTAAAGATGCATGAGATAATTCTACAATATGCTACTTTAAGTATACTAACCACTCTTTCTTGACTCTATTGAGAAAGTTTTCAGAAGAGTTATTATTACAAAGGATGATTAGAAAAGTCTCATGCAGGTGGCATATGTGCAGTAAAATACAGACGCAATGCTTAATAACAATAAAACGAAATATTACAATTAAAATATGTAAAGGATAGCTCCTCAAAAACTCTTACGAATCATTTAAGAATCTAAAAAATTGTTTCCGGTAGTTAATACTGGAACCATTGTATTGGAAGGTCTGAAGAAGTGCGCTTAGAATTTACTGATCCTTAATGGAAACGGAATTCTTGATAACAAGATACGTCATACGTACTTCTGCAACTCATAAAAGACTACAAAAAAATATACAGAGCGATAAAATAATATGTGGCTGCAGTAAATTTGTAATAAAAATATACAATTAGGTTTCTATGGACCATATTAATATAGAGTAGAACCACATAAAACGAATTGCATAATTTATTCAATAAAATTTCATAACATAATGTATAAATTGTACTTATTTCTTGAAAGTTACCAACATTTTAAAAATAACTGGTGCGGCGAAAGGAACGGAAAACTGCTACTTAATTACAAAATTTTGATTAATGGGTTTTAAAAATCAATATAAAAGGAAGGGAAAACTTTCACTATATTACAAAAGTGTCAATGATTAAGGTTAAAAATTACTTACAAAGCCGGGAGGTGCTTAATCATGACGTATTAAGTTTGAGGGATAACTTTCCTCTTTAGCCAAATTTTGATACAAATTTTCGGACATTTAAAACTAGTATAATAATAAGTTAATATAATTATGCTTTACTTACGTGGAATTATAGTTTTTAACAGTTTATATATGTGTATGTGTGTGCATGGAAGAATCCGATTCGTTTATACAGGCGACAGTTGGCATTGGTGAAATTCACATCTGTTGGTACACTTTGAAGTATCTTTGTTTACAATTGTTATTTCGCGCACCGTTCAACATAGCGAATTATCATTTTACTTATATGAGGATTTGAATTCATTTGTACCGCAATTTAAAACACATGCTGGAACCATGAAGGAAACACTGTTGTCAACTTGTGAAAAGGCGTTTGTACTACAGGCTATTGCGGAAGGACGGGTGAGTTTGTGTGCTTATCTTATAAATGTTCCATTTCAGAACTGAGATTTACTGTTAAATACGGGTAGAACAGAGAATTAATAATAGATTAGCCTAGGTTACGTCGTTAGGTTTTAACTTCAAGTTTTTTAAAGGAGAACGAGTGAGGTTATGAACTACTGCAAGTTTTTTTCTCTCAATGATATGATTGTAACCAATGAAAATCTACTTCAATTGCCAAAAAAGAAACGCAAATTTTAGGCTGTGTTCAATTGCGGATTTCCTTCCTGCTATTTGCATGACTTCTGCGCTGGTTTCTTCTTTCAGTTGCTCCCTCAGCTAGTAATCCAGGAAATATTTAACCCGTTATTTTATCGCCTTCCTAAACATTCTGTCTGTCCATTTTATAACCTTTTATAGCTTGAAGTATCTTTTATGAATCTTTTACTTATTCCCACACCAATACTGTTATTGCTTTCTTTGGTAACGTTGCATGCTCACTATGTAAATCAATTCACAAGTTGTCTATCTGGAGAGACAAAGAGGGTTAGGGTTGACTGCCATGCCCTTGGTGTGTGCATCAACACCTTAATCTTATTGTTAGCCTTTTTTTAATCATTGAATGAGGCGTGCAATTGAGGTGAATTGATATTACAATAAGTGCACATTATACAAGAAAGTATAGTACAATGTTTGCATGACTAATTACTAATAATTTTTATTATTGTAGCGCCTTGATGGAAGGGGACACAATGAGCACAGAAATCTTCAGATCCATTATGGGAGTGATTTTGGTTGTTGCCAAGTAACGTTAGGTCTTACAAGGTATAGAAACTAAGTATTCTTCAGCATGTACAAAATATTTGAATATTACACTTTATCAAATATTTTCATTTGCTTCAGAGTTATAGCACAGGTATCAAGTGAAGTGAAAGAACCAAAAGCCACCCGACCGGAAGAAGGCATTTTGTTAATATATGTGGAGCTGAGTCCTATGGCTGCACCTCACATTGAGGCTGGTCGCTCATCCGATTTGGGGGTGCAACTAAACCGTATTTTGGAGAAATGCTTTAAAGACACTTGTTGCTTGGATTTGAATTCTCTGTGCATCAAAGTGGATGAAAAAGTGAGAAATTAGTATTTTAACATATCAATTTCCACCTTTTTAAGGGTTTAAATCTTAGTGATGATATAAATGAATAAATTGTGGTATATAGGTATAAAAATGTTTGTATTATTTTAGGTTTGGGCAGTGAGAGTAGATGTGACCATTCTGAACCATGAGGGAAATCTAGCAGATGCAGCTGCCATCGCAACTTTGGCAGCACTTGCTCACTTCAAAGTCCCTGACTTCACCTTAGCTGGAGAAAAATTAATCATCCACACTCCTGAAGAGAAGACTCCTATACCTCTCTCAATTATGCATTACCCTGTCTGTGTTTCTTTCGCTATTTTTAACAAAGGGTTAGCTTTTCCATTTCCTCATTTTGCATACATATCAAATGTTATGTTTGATTGTGTTTTATGTATTGTATATGCCACTTGGCCTCTGATGTCACATTGTTGAACTCTATTTTTCATTTTGTTTTTTCAGATGTTTTTTTTTGTAATTTTTATTGTTATATCAGGTGAATGAGAAATTAAGATATTACAATGGTTGTTTGATAAGTCTGGTAAATGGTAAAGTTTTATGCAAGAATGGGAAATTTTACACTTTTGATCTTTTCAAAGAAGTTTGTAAATGTTTAGAACATATGCGAGTCATAATTTATTGTTGGTTTCCATCTGTAGTGTTAGATGTAAAGTCAGGCGGAGACAATGGAAATAAACAAATTTTGCACTGTCATTAATTCTTTCATTTGAAGGGTTGGACAGCTGCGCAAATCAAAACTGATTTGTATGAAGTTTATGCGAACTCTTCACCAGCATTGAAAACCATTTACTTTTGGATTAATGAATTTAAATAAACCATGTCACAGAAACTTGCTTTGATAGCCCAATTAAGGTCTCTACATCAAAAAAATTCAAAATATTCTTATTGAAGATTTCAGACTAAAAGTGCATGAGGTAACTGATGACTGCTTTTCATCTTCCACGAAAAAACTTTGTGTGTGGTGGTTGCTGCAACTATTGACATTGGACTTAAGAAAAACATTTAAATGCAGAATCTAGCAATGTTTAGGGTAGCCCACAAAACTTTTGCGGAGATTCTTAACTGTTGATAAAATATGAATTCTAATATTCAGGGACTAAAAAACAATCAAGACAATGGTAAAAAACTGGTGAACAAACAACGAAAAAATGACAGTTTTGTCAGCTGAAAAGGTGATGGGATTTTCAGGGTGTAATATTCATAGATTTCTTGTCCAAATGCACAACCATAACTGAGCTCTATTGTGCTGCTCTTTTGATTAATTTGAAATGGGTGATCGAGAAACAACCAAGAAGGTAGTACTGTTTACCAGGACTCATGGCAGCAGCCTCAATGGAAAGTGTGTAAGAGTTGTAATCCAATTTGATTCTCATCCACCCTATTCACCATATCTACCATCAAGCAACATCTTGTTCCCAAACTTGACAATTTGGCTTGGTGGGAAGAAATTTTTATCAAATGAGGAAGTTATTAAGGCCGTGATGAAGTATTTTACTAAACTTATTTTTGAGGTGAGTTGAAAAAATTGGATACTCACTAGGCCAAGTGTGTAGCCAAATTATTTTTGTTACATTTTTACTAAACTTATCAAACAACCCTCATAAAGCCAAGAGTCAACTTTCAATTGCCTGAGAAACACTATTTTGCATTGACAAGATAAAACAAAATAGGTTCTCAATGAAGTATATGATTTATCCAGTTCTTTTCATGTCTTACATGGAATTGAAAGAAATATTACACTTTGTAGGGACCATATTTTGGCAGACCCTACAGAAATTGAAGAGAGAGTGTCGGAAGCCTCCCTGGTGTTTGGAATGAATGGGTACCGTGAATTGTGTGGCATACATCTTGGAGGGAGTGCCTTGGCCAGCCCAGAGATGATTCTACAGTGTGCCACTTTGGCTGCTGTACGAGCCAAGGAAGTCATAACCTACATCAAGCAACAGCTGGCCAAGGATACAACAGACAGGTAATTTATTTGAAGTAAATTTGATATTTACTAAAATATAATCATATACAATCTGTAATGTTGTTGCTTTCTATTCACAACCAATCCATTTGTACATAATTTTAATTCCAGTAGATAGTGACCCAAAGAAAATAAGTTGTTTTTTCACAGAAAGGAGTCTTTCAGTATGTTTATTAGCATTTTTAATAGAACCCTGATTATACTTCATTGCATAGAAACAATACAATAAAATTATTACCTGGACGAAGTTCTTAGTTAGTCACTTCTATTAGATTAATGGATTCGTGAAAAAATATATATATATAAAACAATTAATGGGGAAAGGACAGAGAGGTTCATAGATGGTAGACACCTAGTGAGGTTTAGAGTACTTGAATTTTTGGAGGCACCGCCCCCTTCATCAGAAAGTTAGGAAGACATTTCCAGTGATCGGCTAGCCTACAAGACTATCTTTGGCACATCGGTGACATAGCCTAATGGTCAAGGCGCTCTATGGCTACAATGGAGGCTCTGTGACGATCCAGGTTCAAGTCCTGGCAATGCCAAATATTTTCAGTCTTTCTTTCTTCTACCATTTCCCTCTATGCCAAACATATGTCTTTTCTGAGCATAATTCTATGCTGACCATATGATTTAAAGCGTATTTTCCTATCTTTCTCCCTCATTTTCTATCCTTACTTACTATCCAAATATCCAATGCGTGTAACTTCCTCAAATAGAAAGTAGGTGACTTACGTGAGGTTCATAGATGGTAGACACCTTGTGAGGTTTGGAGTTCTTGAATTTTTGGAGACACGCTCCCTTCATCAGAAAGTTCGTCAGCCATACGATCACTGGAAATGTCTTCGTAACTTTCTGATGAAGGGGGTGTTGCTCCGAAAATTCAAGAACTCCAAACCTCACAAGGTGTCTACCATCTATGAACCTCAGGTAAGTCACCTACTTTCTACCTCTCTTTCCTTTCCTTATTAATTGTATGTGCCTACGAAAATTTAAATAACTCGAAACCTTAGAAGGTTCCTGCCATCAGTGAACCTACTTTCTATCTCTCTTTCCTCTCCATATTAATTGTTTAAATTAACTTGATAATGTTCTTTCCTGATGCATATATCCTTAATGGATGCTCATAATTCTTCCATCCCTCTTCTCTCTATCCATCCTACCTTGAAAACCTAATATATATAGATTGTAAATGTTGGGTTAGTTGTACTCGGCGTGGTAGCAGATTGGTAGATGCACACTATGGCTGTAGTGGTGGTTACACTGTGGATTTCGTGTATCCAGGTTCGAGTTCTGGCTGTGCTGAATATTTTCAGTCTTTCATTCCTTTCTTCATGTAACATATGTATTTCTTTGAGCATAATACTATGCCGTACATATGATTTAAAGAGTGAATCTCCTGCCTTTCTCCCAAAAATTTCTGTCTTTCTTTCTATCCAACATATGACTTCATCACTTGTCCAATTTATATTATATATAAAATTAAGTATGTTGGATTTATATTACATTATTGTAGTTTTTATTCTGATGTCCCTATGATGTTTTACAACTTTTTAAAAACTTTTATTTGCAGAGCTTCTGGGAAAGAAGTAGGTTTCATGACAAGTATATCTTCAAAAGCACTGCTTGCCTTGAAACATGACAGTATAAGTCTTCGACTGAATGGCAGTCAAGTGAAGTCAGAAGCTAGAAAATTACTTTCAGAAAAAAAAGACTCTGTCAAAGAAGTAAGAAATGAAAGTCCAAGTTTAGAGGAGGAAAAAGGTGAAATTACAGTCATACTTTCTTAAATAATTTAATTTTCCATATTTCAGTGTAATTTTTATCCTCGCTATTTCAGAGGGAATGGATATTTTCATTGAATCTGATGAAGAGATTACGAAAGCTGTACCATGTGGTGAGAACTCTGCAGAACTGATGATACAAGAGGTGAAAATTGGGGAAGGTGGTCCCAGCCGGTGGGAGGTATCAAGCTCCAGTGGAAGCAGTGTGGAAGTTACTAGTGAAGAAGAGAAACTACAAGATGATAGAAAAGTTGACATTGATGAAGATATTGACGAAGATGATGCCGATGTAGAGCTGGTTAAGGAAATCAGTTTTCAGGATAGACTCAAAGTAGTTGACAGCATAGGTGAGCCAACAGTCTCTTCCTTCTTAATTGATAAAAAGTAAATATTGCTGCAGTTAACATCAAGGACGATAAATTGCTATTTTCAGAATTGAGTGGAGATAGTGAAGAGGAGGAAACTACAACTCTGCACCCACATGAGGTTAATGAGTCCTGTGTGAATGATAGTATGTAAGTAATTATTTTTAGTTGTTTCAGTTTTTTAACGCAGTGCTGCTATATTTTATTTTATGGATGTCTCTAATTTTTCAGTGAGAAACATACAACGGCACAGATAAAACGAAATGTTGATGGCAATGATGAAAAACCAGTTTCCACTTCAAGAGGTTGGTATCAGTCAAGTTGGTAGATGGCGATGATATTAATTGTACCAGCTACAAAATAGTTACTAATGTACAGTTTGTTGATAAATTTTCTTCACAATTTGAAAAAATTCTTTCTATTGCTGAAGACTTCACATATATTAAAATAATTTTTTTTTTAAAAAAAAAGTGTTTCAGTTGTGTAAAAATGGTCTTTGTAATTTACATCCCTTCATATACACTGAATAAAGCAGTGTATGTAGTTGACTTCTGTTAACCTGTGTATTCATCCAATGATCATGTGGAATGAACCAATCTGTAAGCTGTTTATTGCTGGGAAAACCTTCAGACTCTCAACATGCTCAGATCCTGGCAATCTATCTGACAACTGGGATATTAAAATATTCCTAAATTTTCAGAGTTCAACACACTTTCTTAAGGTAGATTGTTTCTGAAGTAGCTAATGCAAATGAGTCAAAGACTTTGTAATAAAATTTACTTTTGAAGTACAGGAAAGAGTCTTGACCAAAACTTCCTAAGTGTATATAAAAAAATACTTCTGAACCCTAAGATTGAAAATAACTTCTGTTACTTTAAGAGAGTAAACAATACTTTACCCCCTTCTGCCCACACGCATATAGGTTCTAGGGGAGTTATGCGCTTCTGAGATAGTATAAGTGACATGTTCAAAGTTTTTTTAGTAATTTCTCCACACACATATAATATTGCACATGAAACTTTGTTCCAATCCCCACTACACTACAACTTAATTCTCATGTTGAATGTCACAATTAAACTTTTGCAACTTCCAACCTGGATTTGGCACAAAACGTGGTTGTTTTTTTCAGTATTTTTATGTAACGCCAAAAAGGGTTAAAAAAATATTGGAATAAATACAATCAATCTTGTCAATCCTGAACATTTTCTTCAGTAATAATTTCTACCTTTTTCACACATTTTAAAAATTGCGCCCCTACTCCTAGGGTGGTTTTCAGGGACACGTGGGCATGACTACAAGGACCTAATTTTATACAAAAAGATTTCATTAATACAACCATTTCATCTTTTCAAAAGGTGACACCATATAATGTTTAAGAACTGAATTGTCAATAGTTAAATAATTTTCCTGTGTTTGGATCACCACAAATCTACACCACAGTACTTACATCTGCATTTTTCATATGTAAATTAATATGGGAGCGAGATTTAGGTTTGAATAAATTTTCCAATATAAAGTTAATTTTGTAAAATACTCGATATATTCTCCAATATGTCCCTTTGTACAAATTTTACATTTGTGGATTGATTTAATAGAAATTCATATACATGTTTATCAACAGTTGGTTGCTTTGAAACTGTGTGGATGGGATTTTTTATTTTGATCCCAGTAAAGAAAACACCCTAAGGAGGATATGTTGTGTGAACAATTTGGTGAATGGATGTATGCACCTGAGATAAATACATTTGTGTGAGTGGGTGTCATTATTCCTGAGAGTGGTCTGTATCACAGCATTGCATACCAAAGTGAACTACACTCGTTCATCCGAGGTGCCTAAAATCTAAAATCAGTCTTGTGTACATAAGGCAGCAAACTTTCACGACTAACACCCCTCTCATTCACAGGCACACAATAATACAATTATATGAGGTCATTCTTTGAAAAAGACTATCTATGCCTTACACAACAAATTATTTCTTTGTACAATTTTGAATAAATATAACTCTTTCTAATAGGTAACATAACAATTTGCTTTACAGTTTATTTACACCTTCCACATTTCTATCAGCTGCCTTACAAAAACATGAGCAATGGTACTCAGGCACACTTGTACCATACTTAGGGAAGGATTAACATTGAAGCAGTGCCTTTGTGCGTTTCACCACCATAGTGTTTATAAGTAGGTCACACAGAGGTCTGCATGATGCCTGGAGGAATTGGCCTCTTCTGCCCCCTCTTTTTCAAGTTCAGGCTCTCAAACTCTGAGTCTTCGATATCGCAGAAGTTCGTCGACAGGTCAGAGTTGCTTGTGAAAGTTCCCAGGAGGGAAGCCCGTTCTCCAAGGGCAGTTATCACCGAATCTCCTTCACCATCTACTAATCTGTGTTTTAGGCTGGGAAATCCATATGACTCTATGTCTTCATCGTCAGGGTTCATTACATTCAATGGCTCTGTTTCTGTTTCACTGTTGGCATAGTGAGGAAGATATGTGTTTGGATGACACAAATAATCTTTGCTGAGTTTGAAGTTATACTCATCTAAACCATTTTCTAATAAATTAAAAGCCTGAATGTTGGGACTTTCAGGGAAATTCATGTCTCCAAAATCTGTCCCACATTCTGAGCCTGCAACATACTCTGACTCTTGGTCCTCGTTAAGAGTTTCGATGTCCCTCACTGGGTCTACAATTCCATTTACTGCAGAAAAAAAAAATATGTATATACATATAGAAAAAATTGTGACATTTTTCTTACAAATTTTATTACTCTATTATACCTGTTGGCAAGGGCAAACTCCCATGATGTGTATTGGATTCATTGCTCTCATTGCTGTGAAAGCTTGAGGAATCTGGAACCTCACTGCCAGGAACTTCTGTGATGTTAGGTAGTGGGTTTTGACTCCGGTTAACCCAATCAGAACAATCCCAATGATAGCCTGTGAGGAAAGATTTATATTATTAGTAATGCTAATTTGTTGTTGGGGTGGCAGTTGACTCCATTATAAAACCAACTTCAATGAAAGAATTTTATTTATTGTATGTAATTATCTAATAAAGAATATATATCAAAAAGTGGATTTTGCTAATGGGTTGACTGAAATGAGCAGGATCTCACTTCATTGGTACTTGTAATTATGAAGAATGTTCCTTCATTTAAAGTTATATTTGTATGAGATATCTTCACCCAGGTTGGACAAATTGTCTTTACCTTTGGATAATTGTCACCAAAAGACATCCCAACAATCCTCTATCAAACTTAAACCATAAGGATTTTTTCGCATAATTAATATTTATGTGAATATTTTATCAGTTAGAATTTAGTTTTAAGTGCAATAATAAAGTGTAGAGTCAATATATTCTGATTCAATAAGTTGAGACACACCAGGTAATATGAAAATTGGGTAATGGCCATCAAACAAGACAAATGTAAAACTTTTTAACATAAAAATGTGTGGGATAGGTAACTATTGAACTCTCTTAGAATATTCAAAAGAAATAATTTCATTTGAAGTTTGTTTAATTGAATTATAATTCTCTCACCTCCCAGAATCTTAGGATCTTCTTCCAACCCACATCTCCCTGGTCGGCCTACTGTGGCTGGAAGCACCTTTGATATATCTGGGCTGATGGAACTTTTCAGGTCTGAAACATCACATTTGAAACATCTTGATAAATCAAAAGGGTTAATATCATACTATGCACATTATTTATGATACTTTCTATCATATGTAGGGAGCTCCCAGTCACCCTGAGATGGGTTGCAGACTCCACGTGTCGGTATTTCTTAGTTGACATTCCTTACTCTCTAAATTGAACAGAGTTATTAACTGTTCAAAATGTCAACCTGTCTCAGAATTCTCTCTTTGTAATGTACTCTAATCTTGACTCTTACTCTTTCCTATTTACCTTCATAACTTTCTCTGAATTATAAATAAAGTAATTAATTTAATCTAACTGAATATTATAAATAAAATACAAGAAATGGCCGAAGGTCAGAAACAGAATAATTCATCCCCAAACTTTCGGGACGTCCTCGGTTCATTTTACAATTTTTTTAAATATAATTACGTGTACTTAGTTGAATATAAATAAATAAATATGGTGTTCATATAAGATCAAATGTTAATTATTAAAAAATGTAAATACAGATACGTAAATTTAAATTTAATATAGCGAGTCTTTAAATGTAAATCTCGTAGTTTGAAAATATTTGGTTACAACATTGTGGACTTTGCAATCAGTTACAACAATCTTTGCAATCTATTTCCACATAATTGTTTTCACGTGTTTTCGCACTGGACATTGCAGCAGCAACATTAAATTTTGTAAAATTTAAATTTTAAGTACGTTCAACATACCAAGTTTATTTATTTATATTCAACTGTGTATATGTAATTATATATGTATTTTTGTAGAATGAACTAAGTTGGGGATGAAATGTATTCAAAGTAAATAATTCTATTTCTGACTTGTGGCCATTCTTTGTCTTTTATTTATAACTTTCTCTGAATTCTGTGTCTTATTTCACACATTACTTTTATAAATCAGACTACGAAACACACAAGCAATATCTTCTCTCGACTGATGTTATTTGGTAGTGATTTCCTTATATCTAAATAAATTCCTCATAATACTGTATGATTTTTCAATCTCTTATCAAACCTAGAAAACTTTTCTTTTATAATGTACACATCTTAAAAGTATCATAGTAGAGAGGCATTGTTACAATCGTCATTTCGTAAGTTTTCTTACTCCAGATGTCTACATTTTTTTCCTGTGACTGATTTAAATGGAGCAGCACAACCTATTTTTCTGTCTTCTGCTTATTTAAATAAATCATCAACATTATATTACTGTTTGTATGCAAGAATTACACGCTCAAAAAACTTGGCTAATTAACTTGATCTTTCCCCAAATAACAGAAAATCTGTGTATTAGTTGTTTGTGAAATAAAATAGTATTTTCAGCTCAAAATTAAACAAAAAAGGAGGAAATACAATCATTATGGTGTTACTGGTTAATGATAGGTTATCATGAGTTGTCATATCAAACATAATATTTTAAAGTTGCACAAGATACATATAATTTTGTATGGAAAAAACTAAATAATCTACTTAATTGCAAAAATAAATTAATGTCTAATGATGGAAGAGTAATAAATAAGCTGACATACAGCAAAGAAGAAGAAAAGCAGCAAACTTATGTGTGGACCTAGTCCACCACAGGAAAGAATTAAAATTTAGCTAGTGATTATTAATATGGAATTTTGCAGGAGTGTTACTGACTTATAGTAAAATATTTTACACATTGAGCATGGGATGCCAACTATGGACTTCTCTTACTGTGTACCATAAAGAACATCCTGATAACTTTTAGAGACTATACATCACATTCACAATTAAAATGAGGATACTTACAAAATAGAATCCTATGAGATTCAAAACTTGCAATGCTATCTTAATAATAATACAAACTAAAAGGAGCAGAGCAATCCAAAGTTCACAAAATGGTAAAAACATTTTAGTATTCATATGAATGTCATTATTATTAATAAGTAAAGATTTAGAGATGATTAAATTATTTTCCATATAAATCGGTTATTTTACAATGAAGCTTATAACCATTATATTCAATTTACACAGTGGTTTTCATGATTTTAATTTTCGTAGCATTAAAATTTGGGTTACTTCAAAAAAATTGTTCAACCATAATTGTGCCTATTTTGGTCAAGTTTCTACAGTTTTCTTTCATAAAGTTGTTCTCCATTTTACAAAAATCATAAGATTTGTACCTAATTAGAACCAAATTGATCACTAACAACAATAATTCTGAGAAATAAATAACTGAATCTGTAGAAAAATTCTTCGACTTCACAACACAGTATTTACTGGTATATGAAGTCACTAGGTTTACAGTTATTCACAGGGTTTTTGATCACATGATCAAGCTCCAAAACTATTATGTAATGTTTTATTACAAATAATTCACATTTGTTAGGAAAATTGATTAAAAAAATAATTCAATATGAAGAAATATTTTAGGATGACGGAAAACTAATGTACATTTAATTCAAAGATAGATAACTTGCTTCAATTGAAGCTCAGCCGAAGCCCATGAAACTAAATTTAGAAGGGGAGAGTGGAAAACTGACTGGGATCTGGTACCTCCCATCTTTTGGACTGGACTCTTAACCAACTGAGCTAGTCCTGTGCGAATGCCAGATCTGATGCAACATTCCTCCACTCTTGTAAACCTATGCTAGGCTCACCTAGAATTTCCTAATCACATTCTTATATATGTATTTATATCAAATTATCTGAACAGAAAGAGATAGAGAATTATTGACTTTCCTTAAATTGATAGTTGGCATCACCAGGCTAAGTAGTAATGAACATGTCAAATTGTCAAGAGCCTATGCCCCATTCCTCAAGAGAACAGGTCTGCACATTGTGCTTGAGCTGGCCAGATAGGGAGGAGAGGTTCCGACTTACCATTTTTTATTTTGTTGGAGTCAGAGTAATTGATCTGATCAGCTATCCCAGTAGTCCATGACGGTTTGTGAAGATTGTCACCTTCAGGGTGAGAGGAGAGGACAGGAGTCGGGGTCATCCTATTGAGGTTCCGCAAATAGTCTGGAGGCACATTTTCCAGCTCATCTCCAGCAGAACCATAACTACGCAAAGTGTCAAGGTTGTTGAAGACGGCGGAGGCTGTCTGGTGGTGGAGACCATAAGAGCCAGGCTCGTTGTTGGATCCTGGAGTGTAGGAAAGAGGTCTGGGAGGACACTGAGGAGGAACCTGCAAAAAACATGACAACACTGAGAAATGGCCATGCCACGTGCACTAACAAGCGCTTGACACACAAAGAAAGAAAATTAAATCCCAACACATTTCCGAGAATTTGAATTGTACCCATCACAGGTATTAGGGCTTAATTAGTCTGTCACTTATGAGCAAAGAATTTGCACTTCACTTGCTCCAAAGAAAAAAAAATGAACATATGTATGCTTCTGGGGATAGACAGACATCCAGATCACAAAATGAACACTTTCAAGAACTGCTAAAGGAAGGCTCACCAAATTATTCTCAAAGTCTGAAGATTGACCATCTATTAAGTTTGGACTGTAATCAGACTGGCCCACATCATTCTTTCTTAAGCTAAACGAAATAATCTGGTCAAAAGAAGAACAATAAGGAGATTGAAGTTAGAAGGAAGACTTTCATGCAGCATTGTATACCAAATTTACTTCAAAATTGTTTTAACCATTGTTGTATTGGACTCCAAAGTGCAGTTGACTCAATAAGGAAATTCTCGGAAATGTGGAATTATTGGTGAGCATGCTTGAAGGAGAAGTTTAGATTGAGGTCTTACTTGAGAGACCTCCAGGTTGCTGAGTTTGGAAGCTCGCTTGAAGTCGTTATCTGTGGTCGGCCGCGAGCAGTTGAGGACAACCATGTCTTTGTGAGTCTCGTTGTTGATGTTGAGTGCAGCCCTCCTGTGTGAACGTTTCACACGAAGCTTCCTGTACAGGATGAAGATTGCAACCAAAATGATGGTGGCTGTGATGGCTGCTATTATGACGATAGATTCGTACAAGGTGACGCTATTGGCACTGGAGGAGATGGGTGGAGGATAGAGGCTGCTTTCACAGTTGAGGCCTGTTGTGTTGGGAGGGCAGAGACAGCGATAGCCAACGAGGTCTTCCTCCTCGCACTGACCACCATTCCTGCAAGGGTTTGTGCCGCAGTGCTTCCCATACTCACAGCGTTTCCCTGTCAACCTCACCGGACACTCACAGAGGAAGTCGTTTCCCGTGGGACTCTCACGACACCTACCTCCAAAGAGGCATGGTGCCGATGCACAAGGCTTCGTGTCCACCTCGCACAGGAGACCCACAAACCTCTGCCCCTCACCACAGAGGCACTGGTAGTTTCCGCCACCCAGGTCCTGGCATGAGCCACCATTTTTGCAAGGCTGTGAACCACAGGCTCCAGGTGACTCAAGGACCTTTTCGGCGTCGCAACTGAACTCTACGTTTGCGATCCTTTTGAGGAAGGCTACACTGCTGACACCACCCACATGCAGTGGTACAGATGCACCATTGATGCGGACATCATCAAGGCAACCAACAAAGCCTCGTCGGACATCTTCGTAGCCCAGTTGTCGTACTTCTGCACCCAGGAACAGCTGGTGCTCATCGTCAGGCTGCAGGCTCTGGACATCATTGATGCCAGGTGCAGAACCTTGTGCTGCATGCTTGGTATCTACCGTCAGCTGAGCACTGTTTTTATCTCGCTGCAACTTGACCTCATGCCAGGAGCCGTCGCTCACAGAGATGCTGCTCACACGCACCATCCCCTCACCACTGCCCAGGTCAAAACGGTACTGAACTACGCCATTCACGATCTGCAAACAATAACATCATTTTAGTCACGATCCAGTAACTCATAGTTCTATAAACGGCTTGAATAAGTAGTCTGCAGTGAATTTAGTTTTACCAACATGAAGATTTTTGGAATGTATTACCCTATAAAATATCTATATATTGATATGATAACATTCACAAAAAACTATAAAAACCTACTACTAATATTTTTTAGCATTATTACAATATGAAAAATGAATATAAAAAATAATTTCTCAAATAAAATATTTTTATTACCTCCAAAATGCTGTAATCAATTTTTCTAGCTGCATACATAAGGTTGCCTGTTGCCTGCTTGGTCCTCAGCCTCAGCGACAGACCCAGGTGATCTTCAGCACCGCCCTTCTTGAGTGAGTGTTTGCCTATCCTGTACTGCACGTAGCTCTTGCCACTAAAGGACACCGGGTTCTGAGGAACGTAGCAGGACCCATTGTGACATTTCGAAATGTCGATCTCACAAGAAGTCCCTGTAAAGCCCTTGGGACATTGGCAAGAAAATCTTTGAACAGATGCATCAGGAATGCAATCTTTAAACAAGGGGCATGGTTCTCGTGCACACTCGTTAACTACTATTTCACACTGGTCGCCTAAAACAAATGAAATAAATAAAAAACAAAATTTAAAAAATTAAAATAATAATCATCTTTAAACGGGGCTGTGTAATCTAACAATGACAAATAACTATTTTGTCTCATAAGAGATTATACTTAAACTAAACACAACAGAAAGCATAGAAATAAGAATAATATTAAAGAAAAAATCAATTCTTAAATGATGATTCAGAAGAATGTTTTCTTCAATTTGGTTAAGTTTCACATGTAATTAAGTGAAGGAACCCTTGCAGACCATCACTATATATTGAAAATTAAAATGTTTTAACAGGTGTACTTGTGACAGTGATTTCAAGAATGGTTTGCAATTGTGGAAGATAAATGGTTGGGTTTATGAAATAAAGCAAATAACCATCAGTAAATAATGCATTCCATTCAAATTTTGGATGTAGAAATGTAAGATGGATATATGTAATGCAATAAACAAGGAGTTTCCAAGAAGACTGACCAAAATAACACACCAAATATAGAGAAATAAGTGCAGCTATCAACTTAAATAAATTTGCATCTAATCAAAATCTTCTTGAATGCTTAACAGAACAATAATATTCTGCTAAATATACTGTCTTTTAACTGAAAAAAGTCTGCTAGGAACTTTTTAAAGCGGTACTAAAATGTGAACTGTAAAATTAAATTTGTGATGACAAAATGTTCAATGATCGGTTTGCTATAATAGTAAAATGGTACATTTAGTGTATTAAGAATTAGTAAAGTTACCATCAAAGTACTTATGTGTATGACTAACTATATATATATATATAGGAGAAAGGCAGGAAATTCGCTCTTTAAATCATATGTACGGCATGGAATCATGCACAAGGAAATACATATGTCAAGCGTAGAAGGGAATGGAAGAAGGAAGAAAGACTGAAAAAATTCAATGTGGCCAGGACTCGAACCTGGGTGCACGAAACAACAGTGCATCACCCCTAGAGCCGGGGCGTGCGTCTATCCACTCCGCCACCACATCGAGTACGACCAACCGAACATTTTCAGTCTATATATCTTAGGTTTTTCAAGTTAGGATGATAGAGAAGAGGGATGGAAGAATTAGGAGCATCCGTTAAGGATAAATTAAATAAATGCGTGACTTCGTCACTTATCCCATATATATATATATATATATATATATATATAAATAAATAAATGCGTGACTTCGTCACTTATCCCATATATATATATATATTTAATTTATCCTTAACGGATGCTCCTAATTCTTCCATCCCTCTTCTCTATCATCCTAACTTGAAAAACCTAAGATATATAGACTGAAAATGTTCGGTTGGTCGTACTCGATGTGGTGGCGGAGTGGATAGACGCACGCCCCGGCTCTAGGGGTGATGCACTGTTGTTTCGTGCACCCAGGTTCGAGTCCTGGCCACATTGAATTTTTTCAGTCTTTCTTCCTTCTTCCATTCCCTTCTACGCTTGACATATGTATTTCCTTGTGCATGATTCCATGCCGTACATATGATTTAAAGAGCGAATTTCCTGCCTTTCTCCCAAATATTTCTATCTTTCTTTCTATCCAATTATCAAATGCGTGACTTCGTCACTTATCCCATATATATATATAATAAAATGACAGTCATAAAAATTAAAACAATAAGGACAGGAAAAAGAGATTTTGGTGTACCTGTGTAAAGTTGGCAGGTACCATGCTGAGTGCAGGGTTTAAATTTTCAGAGGCAACCACCCCCTTCAACAGAAGATTACGAAAAGATTGAGAACAACTGAATAGTAAGACCCAGAAATAGAAGTGGAGTGACAAGATGATGATGTAGCATAAATGCTAATGCTAATGTTTAAGGCAAAATGCAAATAGCCATGCCTAAATATTTAGATATGTGATTGCTGACACACGGATTAAATAAATCTAAAGGTGCTGGTGTTGTGATTTTCTATGAGAACAAATTTTTAAATTACCAAACTGAATAAACAAAACAAACAAGTGTATATTGTATATCTCAATGCTGAAGTGCTGTGATGATGCCATTGTGCATACTGATGAGAAAAGTTTACCTGCATAACCTTCTTTGCAACTGCAGTGGACCTTTCGGAGATACTTTGGTGACACAAAACTTGTAACATCTGTTGTTATAGGGGTAAGTACATTGGTATCCAAAACTATGTGGTCTTCACACTTTCCGTAGGAGCACATATTCGAGTTACACTTGTCTCGAACTATTTCTTCCACTACTAGGTTTGCCGAGGACTCAAGTTCTTCAAGGTGCTCCCTCACGGCATTACGGACAAAGTTAGCTGAGTGGAACCTTGGTTCTGGACCCATGGGAGAATGCTTCTGAACTGCAAATAGTACATCTAAATCACGAGTTGAATTTGTCACCTCCCGATTTACTCGCCACTTCTTCTCAGAACCTGTGTCTTCTGATGGCTGGACACTTATAATGACCACATCCCTCAGTCTCACACCCAGTGCATTCCTGACTGCTCGAAGAAAACCCCGCCTGTGACTCATCACAAAATCCAGAGGTGTAACATCTCTAAACCTGATCACAATAGCATTTTCCAACATTTCATCTGACACTAGATCAACCAAAACTTTCACTATAGCATACGAAGTAAATTTTCCATCTGAGACTGAGACATTCACAGAGTACTCTCCCACATCTAGCCGGGGTAATGCCACAAGTGTTCCATTCTTCGCATCAATTTCAAATAGCTCTGTGGCTGAACTCGATACCCCATTTTCACCTCTGCTTAATTTCACCAAACTGTATGAGAGAATGTCATACTGATCCTGATCAAATGCATGGATGCGTCCAATTTTACCACCTGGAAACTCGTCCATGTATGAATTAACATATATTTCTAATGGTGTTATTGAAGGCGGGTATTGTGATTCTTCTATAACCTGTGCAAAGAGAGATGAATTGAATAGATGTGAAAACAAATTAAAAAGCAAAGTCCATGGAAACATGTTTACCTTTATGGAAACCCATGCATCTGAAAATAGGGGTGGTGTTCCATTGTCAAAAACCCTGACGTGAAGTAGGTAGACATCTTTTACTTTATGACTTAGACGGGCTGCTGTACGGAGGACCCCATCCTTCTCCAATATGAAAACTGAACCCTCATTCCCTGAAGGAATGTCAAATGTGAAGGGAGAAGCATTTGGTGCAGCATCAGCATCCATAACGTCAAATTTGACAATGGCAAAACGTGGCTGTTTGTCTTCCTGTGATGTTAGCAGTGATATAAGTAAAAAAACAATTTGTCAATTAAATGCAAATGATAAAGTTCATGTACTTTTCCAGTTACCTGAATAATAGCACTGTAGTTTGATTGTGAGAATACTGGAGCATTGTCATTAGCATCAGATATTTCTATGTTGACCATAACAGAGCTAGAGAGTAAGGGAAGCCCATTATCTTTTGCAGAAACTTCCAGAACATAGTTTGATACCTGAAATGATGGAGTGGAAATCATGGTGTCCTATGTTTCTGAATTTGGCATGCTGCTACATACACAGTTTAACACACACACAAAGAAGAGAGTAATAATTTGTGTACCATTTCACGATCCAATGGTGCAGCAACAGATATGTAACCACTATTTTCATCAATTGAAAATTGTCTTTGACGGTCACCTTTCTCAATAGCATAGGACACTTTACCATTTAGAGTGCTGTCCAAGTCGTTGGCTATAACCTGAATGTAAAAGCAATTTCCTAGTAAGCTATGAGGCAACTTATATTACATGATTTTTTAATAAATTGAAAATAATAATTTGTATATATTCTAAATTTTTATAAGATTTTATAAAATTTCAGTCTGTTTACTTTGAAACCTTTGAAACAAATGAAATTATCTTTCTTGTTCAACACAACAATGGGTCATGTTCTGTCCTGAGGAATGTGGTTTTATGGGTATGTTTGAGGGTCATTCACAAAGTAACAATTATTTGGTTATGAAAACTTTAAAAACAAAGAAATTATTTTCCTACATAAGTGAAGCACAAGCTTTACAATACCCAAATTGTATTTGGCAGTCATGTACACAAGTTGTTCACTGAGATATTCAAGTCATCATAACTTCCTAAACATTTTCAGCTTAGTGAAAAGGTGAAAGTCACTGGGAGCAAGGTGCAGACAGTAGGGTTGATGATTTGATACATCCAATCCAAATTCATCCAGCATGTTTTGGGTTGCAGAAAATTTGTGAGGGTTGTCATTGTCATGAAAAAGCATTGCATGATTGATGTGTGCTCTGTGGAGTGGTATGGGACACCCAGGTCTCATCAGCAGTAACAATCTGATCAGGGAAGGCCCCTTTATCCACCTGATATGGGACTGGCATTAGCCGAGTACAACATGTGGATTGTAAAGCTTGTGGAAAAATAGACATATGTCTAAATGTAGAGAGTGATTATGTGACTTCACTTATGTAGGGAAATATATATTTTTTAAATAAATATTTAAAAGTTTTTATAGTCAAATGCTTGTATCTGCACATATGTATGTACATGTGTGTTTGTTCAAGTCCGGGAGTATACTTACATACATGCATTTGTGTGTTTGTGACTTTATCTCAGTTCCTAAATGAGTTACAGAATATTTAATACACACTTCAATTCCCATAATTTAACACAGATTTATATTGTTGTGGATAAGTAGTCACAAGTGGAAAAGTGAATTTTTAATTCTTTATAATATTCAGTAATAGCAATATTAAATACCTGTATAATTCTGTCCCCAATCTGAGCATCCTCCCTGATTGTGCTGCTGTATGATGCCTGAGTAAAAATGGGGGAGTTATCATTACTGTCTGCCACAGAAACATTGACTGTTGCATAGTTGCTCAAAGGAGGGGTTCCACCATCAACAGCCTGGATGGTTAGGAAGTAGTCCTTTGCCCTTTCATAGTCTAACTGCTCCACAATGGTTACAATGCCTGAAACATTAAGAAAAAATACTCTAACTATATTTGTTTTATTAAAGTGAAGCTTATCACACATCATTAGCAATTGTGTGTATGTGCTCATTATGAGAACACACAGTAGAAAGAAATATTGTATACCTGTTTTAGGGTGAATTTCAAATTTCTGATGCTCATTGCCTCCAACAATTGAGTAAGAAATGTCAGCGTTGATCCCAATATCTTTTGAGGTAGCTAATATGTGCACAATTTCTGTTCCAACAGAGGCTACTTCTGAGATTGTAGTGGTGTAGTATTTTGAAACAAATTCTGGAGGGTTGTCATTGACATCCAGGATGTGGACAACCAGGGTAACCTCAGAGGACAGCTGTGGTGTACCTTGGTCAACGGCTCTGATTGACAGGTTGTACCTGGACTGTGTCTCTCTGTCAAGAGGCTTTACCAGAGTCACAATGCCACTGTCATGTGCCATCTCAAAGTGGCCCTCAGCAGAGTCAGAAAAGTAATATTTTATCTTGCGGTTGATACCTGGAAATTATATTAATATTTAGACCTAACAGGGAAGATGTAATTTTATTACCTTATAATGTGAAAATACAAAAGTGATATAGTCTTGGAATATTATAAATTTGTTGATACATCTATTAACAGTTCTATCCACAAACTTGGGTTAATTATTAGAGAATACAAAATGGTATAAATTGCACATACTCCTTACATATCCAATTTTAGTGCTTTGATAGATTTAATATTTTCAAAACTAATATTAAAACAAACTAAACAATTGAGCATAAATGTCAACTCATTGTGATATGTGATTGTGTATCACACTGTAATGTAATACATTTTTTACATTAAATATATTTAATATCTATTGTTTTGTGTACATAATATGTAACAGATTTCAGAACCAAGCTAGACAAAGTCAGTACCATGAATGAATAGGATTGGCTATTTAAATGTCAAATTACAAGTCATTTTATGGACCAGAAAGGAAATGTGTAGGTTTGTGCATTACTAAAAATGGGGCTAAAACATCCAGAACTTTTGACAACGATGATGACAAGAAATTACTGTACTTGTCAGCCCTGAAAACAAGAGACCTGACCTAGTTGCCCAGCTGTCTGTCCAGCATTATAACTTGAAACAGAAGCTATTGTTAAGAAATGCACAAATCCGGCACTTCACTCATAACTAGAAATAGAAAAACAATATACATGTGTTCCTTACAAAAATAAGGGTTCCTGACAATTTATTTATCCTGACAATCCATCGCCTTATGTGAGGAGATTCCCACATTTTCATTGACAGATGTAGAAAAATTACACAATGGTTTCCCCTTTCCATAAGGAGGGTGGCAAAAATCATGCCCACTTCTTGTATGGGGATGAAATTTCAAGTGCAGAGGTGGAGCTTGGAGAAGAAAACTGAAGCACTTCTTGGAAAGAGACACGTTTTTTGTTTCCAGCTATGTAGTGACACATTTTTGTCTTTGGTTATTCAGTTCTAGAAGTACACAGTTTTGGCAACTGAGATATACATTCATTTTCAGATATTCAGTTATGTTATATTCAGGCCAAAGACCTATTCAATCATTCAGAGACTCATGCAAATCATTCACTCTGGGTGATATTTGCTGTGCAGTCAACACATGATGCTTGAAAGGAGAGCCCAACAGATGCTGTCTTTCAGTCTAAATGCAACCCTGAATAACAAGCAGTTATCTGCCCATAAATGAATCAGCAGGCCTCTGGCTATGATGACAAGAAAGAAGACAGACCAACTGTAATTTGGTGACATACAAACTTCCATGTTTCTCACCTCTGTTTGTTTCATTATAAAGTGTCCCCCACCCCCAACACACTCTTTCATAATTTTCCCAATCATCACCCTTGAGATAATGAATTCATGCTTCCAATGAAAGGAAGCAAACATCAATTAAGAATGGATTTTAATTATTTTTTTTTGCTAACCATACTTTTAGTCTTTATTCATTATCTTCCTTCTTTTATAGATATTAAAATTAAAAGTATTTGATCCTTTTCAAGATATGTGATAATTTCCCCATCTATAGTTTAAGTTCAATCAATCAATAACAAAGTTCATCACAGCATAATCAGTCTTCTAGAATGACTGTTTGTGACCCACATTTTAGAATAACTACAAAACTATTTTATTATTTTTGATAATGCTACTGTTTTATTATTTTAAAATTAATATTTAATTTAAATATTAATATTTGCAATTAATGCTGCCCTAAATATTCTGATGTGATAAAAATATCAAATTGTTAAATAATGTAGTATTTTCATTATACAAATGTGATTTGTATTGCTACAAATAAAACTGTATGACACATAAAATGTCAAGTGTTAAAAAAATGTATACTGATGAATATATATTATAAAAAATAAAACAATAAAGCTACCCAGGTCCTTATCAGTTGCATGAACTTTGGTGACGAGGGAACCAACTTCCATGTCTTCTGCCAATGTAGCGCTGTAAGATTCCATGGAGAATTCAGGCTTGTTGTCATTCAGGTCTGATACAAGAATCTCTAGCTGTGAAGAACACTGCCACTCTGGCCGATCACGGTCATGAACATGTGCTACAAGCTGAAATTTAGATCTCTCCTCTCGATCCAGTGCACGCACAATTTTTACATGTCCTGTAAATTGCTAACTTGTTAAGATATAATAATATTTTAGCACCAAGAAATATAATTTCTAATCTATTACCAATAATTTTCAGATGCACATGAAGAATATTAGATAATGCATTACTTGGTCAAGCTCAGTTATGAAGTACGACAATTCAATTATTAGCACTCTATGTTTTGAGACTTTTATGTTGATATTTATAACCTCAATACCCCAAAACAGATCAGAGTTACATATTTTTGAATTTTCCCAGAAATAAACATTAGGATCAACAAATCACTTCATTTTTCAAAAACATCTCAAAAAGTATATTTACAGCAACTTCAAGTTACAGTAACACCAGTAAATAAGTGAGAATTTATTCTTACTGAATGGTGAAACTTGCTCTCAAAATAACCTCCTTTACATTTTGCCTTTAAACTTGTTGTGGTATTCAGTCCTAAGACTGGTCTGATGTAACCCTCCATGCTAACCTATCCTGTGCAAGCCTTTTCATTTCTACATAGCTACCACATTCTCCCTAATCTACTTAGCATTTTCCATCCTTGGTCTCCCTCTTCTATTCTTACCCCCACACACTTCCCTCTAATGCTAATTTTACAGAACCCTTATGTCTCAAAACATGGCCTATTAATCTATCCCTTCTTATGGTCAAAGTCCTTTATATTGTTCTCTCTTCCTTTATTCTGTTTATAAAGTGTAAATTTTATTATGTAATGAAGACAAAATTTACCTGAGGTCTTTTCAATTGAAAAATGTTCAGCTCCAACACCACTGAGGAAATAGCGCAATTTTGCATTTGGGTCCTCATCTGCATCTGAAGCCATGACCGATAAAATGTAAGTACCTGGGTGTGTACCTTCAGAAACAATCTTCTGGTACCGGTACTGCTTACAGTATGGAGGGTTATCTGTAAAAGTATTGCACAAAGAATTATTAAATTTCCATTAATAAATAATGATGAAATATAAGGGTGAAGTGGAAGTTGAAGAAGTAGAAAACTAATTCCGCTTGTTCTAGGAAGAGGAAGAAAGATTTATAAAAATAAACTGTGTATCTGAAAAGTTTTAAAACTATGTCAATGCAGACATGGCAGTTTAAACCAACAACTTTAAACAATAGATGTACAATTGCCTGGTCAGTTGTGTGTAGGCAGTGCTAAGTAGTGAATGTGTGACTTTAGTTTGTCGATGCTGGGTCACTAAATTGCTATGGAGCTGTGAGCAGTACTACTGTGATACCTTTTACTTGGAAATCTACTGTGGAGACATTTGAGTCCATGAAAATTGCTTACTGTAATGTAATAATTGTTCAAGCCATGCACAAATGTTTGAGTGATTAAAATGTTTTGAAAAAGGACAGATTCTAAGCTTTCTTCTAAAGGACAGATTTTGCACAAGTACAATGAGAGGTTCATCCAATGGAAACATTGAAAAAATTGGTGATTTTTTGCAAATTGACCATCATCTCTCAAAGAGAACTATTGGTGAAGAGCTAGACATCTCTGAAACAAGTATCCAAGATATTTTTTGAAATGTTTTAGTGAAGAGAAAAGTTTGTTTAAAAAATAACACGTGGACACCAGCGACAACTTGACTGAAATTAAAAACTGCAGACAATGTTCATCTCATTTTTTGATGCTCACAGTATTACTCGGAGGGAATTTATTTCCACCAGTACTACTGTAAATTCCCAGTACCCTGGGTGTTGTGGATTGGTTGTGCAAGAGGATTCAGAGGGTTTGCCTGCGACAGTGAGAGAAGAGAGATTTCTTAATGTTCCATAAAAATGTGTCTGCTCACACATAGATGTAGTTCAGTTCCTCTGAAAAAACAAGTGCTACTTTTCAACCAACATTTGTATTCACCTGATTTGGTGCCAGGTGTATTTTTTTTATTCTCCAAAATATAAATTCATATAAAGGACCACCACTTTGACAATATAAAATTGCATTCAAGGCACTGTGAGACATAAGTTGAATAACATTCCAAAAAAGGACTTTTTTACAGTTTCATATGGTTGTAATGACATTCTGTGCATTTTACTCAAATGAGAGGAGACTATATAGAGCACCTGAAGCCTTAAAACTTTCATCTTCTGTTTATTTTTATTAATCCAATCTCGAAACTTTTCAGATGCATGGTATATGTTGAAATAGACTTAGTACTAAAAACTATAGGAGAATTTTGACTAAAAAATATACATACACAGAAAATATTTATATTTTTGGTGGTAATCATATTGAAACTACTGTATATCAGATTTTTATTTATCCAGTGTGAAGAATGAGATGAGGTTATTTTTTTATTAAAAAGCAAAGGACACATTAAAAATTGAATGGAAGCAAGAGAAAGTTTTTGAGCTGTATATGAGGAGCATATATGGATACGAAGTCTGGACAGCAGTAAGTCAAGATCAAAGAAGGCTAAATTAGTGGGAATGCTCAATTTCATATAGTTAATTTTTTAGAAGATAGACAAGAATGGAAAAATGTCAACCGGACCAGGGAATGGAACCCAGGGCCTTGCGATATCCAGCCGCATGCTCTGCCAACTGAGCTAATCCGAGTCGACGTCCCAGGACCGACTTAACACCTCTCCATTCCGTAAACCTAAGCTAGGCTCACCTACCAATTCACTAATCACAATCCTCACGTGAGGATTAGGTTTACGGAATGGAGAGGTGTTAAGTCGGTCCTGGGACGTCGACTCGGATTAGCTCAGTTGGTAGAGCATGCGGCTGGATATCGCAAGGTCCTGGGTTCGATTCCCTGGTCCGGTTGACATTTTTCCATTCTTGTCTATCTTCTAAAAGATCAAAGAAGGCTGATAGCTTTCTAAATTTGGAAATATTGAAGAGTAATACTGAAGATAAAGAATTATATCTGTTACTGGTGAATGTACTAATAATAAGCAGTATGCAAATGGAAGGAACAGCAAAGGATAAAATAAGGATCAAGTATGCAAATAATATGATATGAAGAGGTTAGAATAGGAGAGAAGCAATGAAACCAAGAATATAATTCAATCATGGTTAAAAGAACTGAAAATGAATGTCAAAGGAATTTGTTTTCATTCAATAAAAGCTAGAAACCTGGTCTTAATTATTCATATTACAGCACACAGACTTACTAACCACATATAATTTTTACCCTTATCTAACTGTATGTTAGCTGATAATGTATAAAGTTCTCAGATATTTTGTCGCAAACAATACCTACCATTGGCGTCCAAAATGTCAATGGAGACTTTGGTCATTGCAATGAACTTCCCATCTGTGACTGTGACATTGAGCATGTATTTGCTTGTAGTCTCTCTATCAAGAGGCTTGGCCACATATATTTCTCCCGTTGAACGGATATGGAATTGGGACCGAGGATCACCACTAGTGATGTAAAATTCTAAGTCTGCAGCCACATCATCATCATCATTGTCAGTGGTGGTCAACTGCAGGATGATGGTGCCAGGAAGAGCATCCTCATTGACTGTAAAATTGAAGATGTATGGACATCATTACAATTCATCTAGCACAATTTAATTTCAGTGAAATTGGGTTATCAATTCATGTAATATGTTATCACAGCCAAAACAAATATTTTAATAAATGTGTTACATTATTTGAATAGAAATATTTATTATATCAATTTCAACTGGATTAGTTTCTTACCAGCAGCTTCATAAAAGAGACTAGTGAATATTGGTGCATTGTCATTGTAGTCCTGAAGCTTCAGGTACACACGTGTCCTGCTAAACTGTTTTGGGTTCCCACTGTCAGAAGCAATCACTTGGAAAACAAATTCAGATTGTTTTTCCTTGTCTAGTGGCACAAGTGTGGTTAACCATCCAGTGTTTGCTTCAATTGCAAACATATTTGCCAAGTTCCCTATATCTGGACCAAATGAGTATCGAATTTCACCATTAGTTCCAATGTCTCTGTCAGTCGCCGTTACTGGAAACATAAAAGACATTTAAGAAACTATTGCAACTTGTATGTGCCAATTATAAGAGTAATTTGATTACCTTTAAGGAAAGATGTCCCTTCCTCTACATTCTCAGCTAATGTTATTTTATAAGGGTCTGTTTCGAATTCAGGTGCATTGTCGTTCTCATCCAATACATTGAGAGTGACCTCCGTTAGTGCTGTTAGTGGAGGACTGGACTCTGTTTCTGCCAGTACTGCAATAATGTGAACATCCTGTTCCTCACGGTCAAGTGGACGAGAAAGAATCAGCTGGCCACTGTCATCTATGGTGAATAGAGGCTGGTCTTCATTTCCTGAAACTATTCTGTAGTGCACCAGGATGTCAGTAGCCATCTTCATCTGTGTTATTATTGTCCCTGAAAATATATTATAAATCAATTATTATACACATTGTGTGTCAATTAATGTTAAAACAATTTTACCACTTCACAACAAACTACAGTAATAGCTAGCAAGAAGTGGCAAAACACACACACTTTCCATAAATTATTCAATTATTTTCTCCAGTAAAATATATGGAAGGGAATTTTTCATAACGATAAAAATACCCCTTAAAGCATATCTAAATCCTTTTTGTGTTCTATTTTTGTGTCAGATATTTATTCTTTATTCCTAAAGTGTCTATGACTTATTGAATAAAGTGCATTTCATGTTCTAAATTACTTTAGTAATTTTTTTAAAATCCAATGATTCTATAACTAACAGTTCATATAAGTGACTTAAACACAATTTTTTTTAAAACAAAGTAGATGTTTAGACCATTTATTGTCATCCTTGTCAATAAACTAAATCAATTAAGGATAAAAACACAAAGAGCAATTTAATAAACTATCATATAATTTATTTAGTTGCAAACTGTCATGTTTTATATTGACAGTAAATTTGTTCCTCTGTTTAATAAATGATTCAGGTTTATCAACCATGTCAAATTCATCACTGTTGTCAGGTAGAATGGTCTGTTCAGACATTAAATCATATAATGTCATCTGAAATAAGTTGCAGTCAAATTGCTTAGATTGAGCAGTACTTGAAATTACTTTGAAGCTGGTTGTGGAAGAAGACAATGTGTTGCTTCTTTTATAGATCATCCTGTAGTTATAGTCTGTCAATTACAGTAGCTATATAATACAATTTCAGATGGAAAAACATAGGGCAGAGACTTGTTGCCACATTACAATCATATTTATCTCAATTGATGTATGATCCTTAACATATGAACTTGAAATAAATAGTGTGCATAAATTCAACATTTCAATTTATAATGATAGAATTTACTATCTAATAATAGATATAATAAATATTATTCTGACATAAAGAGATGCTATACAGATTTATTCAACACTTAATGTGGAATTACCTGGTAATGAATTTTCCATTAAGAAAAAACTGTCATCTTTACGTTCAAATATTGGTGCTGTATCCTGTGAACTGATCACAAATACATCAACAGGAACATCTGAGTGTAGTGGTGGATTCCCTAGATCTTGAGCCCTCACAAAAAATTGGAACACTTGATTCTCTAAAATTAAAAAAAACTAAGTTTAAAATGATACTTGAGTTTTAAGTAAGTTAATTATACAATTAAATATTACTTTAATGTATATGGTAGACTCATAGTTACCTGGCATAGTTAATAAGTAATTATTTGTAATAATATGACATTCTGTAATTTACTTTGTGAAAGCATTTATTACAATCCTATTATGTGCCACGTGCATAACATGGACTCCTCACTTTGTCAATTGTGTATCAGATGTCATAACATGTCCACACAGAATACTAAAACATCTATGAACTTTTGGTTTGTACTAATTGATAATAAAATAGGAATGAGAGTGAATTTGATATTAAATCATTGATTTTAATGGTATTGTTGGTATAGAACTTTAGTCTGCCTTTCTGTCACATATATCTTGATAATTGATGGTTTACTTAACTGACATTGTCAAAATAATTAAAACAATTAATAAGGACAGAAAAGAGAGATAGAGAGGTGGTGGCTTACTTGATGTGTAAAGCTGGCAATCACTATGATGAATTTGGGGTTATGAATTTTCGGACAACCTCCCCCTTAGTCAGAAGATTTGGAATAGCATTTCATGTGATGGCCAGCCATTGACTAAGACTGCTAATTGGGCTGGCCAGCCATTGACTGAGACTGCTAATCTGGCTTGCCATCACTGGGAAAGCTATTACCAATCTTCTGATAAAAGGGCAGCTACCTCCAAAAATTTAAAACTGTGCATTCAGCATGGTGCCTGCCAACTTAACACTTCAGGTGACTCGCCAAATTTCTGTTGATGTGGAAAAGGAAGAGAGTGAGGTGGTGGCTTACCTGAAATTGAAGTTCAGCATCATAATATACTGTAGCATTATGTACTCCACAGGTAATTTTATTACCAATCATTTATTGAAAAGTTATCCACAGCACTTACCCCATTGCACTGCACTCTTCATTAGCATAATTGTTCCTTCTTGCTTGTCAATTTGAAAAAGTTCATTGATACCAAATGATTCTGTCTCATAGATGGAGTATTCTATTTCTGCAGCCATCTCTTCATCGACATCCTCCGCCTTTACCTACAGAATTCAACACTAATTACAAATACTATGGCTATATACAGGTCTGATTAAACAATAGAGAAATGTGCTGCCTATTTTCACCAAATTTGAGATTAATATGATCAAAAATATAACAACAAGGCTCTTGAAACTTATTCGTATAACCAAATTTATGAATGTGTAAAAAAATTATCTGTCATTTAATAATAATGGTCATGTTACTTATAATTTAAAGTTAATATTAATTAGACTGAGAGTAAAATGTATGTTTGTACCTTCTTAAATGGAGAGTTGATAGTCAAGTTACTTTGAATACAAGCCTTGTATTCCTGTAAGAGAAACTTGGGAGCATTGTCATTTATGTCACCAACTTTGACTCTCACATTAATGAATCCTGACCTTCCCCCACCATCCACAGCCATTACTTGCAGTTCATAAAGCTTCTTTTCCTCTCTGTCCAGCAATCTTTTTGTGAAGATGTCTCCTGATGTAATGAGGGAAAATTGAAAAATATTTATGCTAAAAATGAACTATCCACTGCTACCATTGATTGACCTACAGATCCTATAACATCATCTCACATTGTGATCTTTTAATAATATTTTCAATAAAACTGTACATTGTTCACATTTTTGAAGGACAGTTAACATGTTGAGTCCCAACAAATTAGCACTGCACTTTAACGAGTACAATATAAGTTAATTTAACAGGAATCTATACAAATAGTTTCCTCACAGTTATCTGCCATTGAGAAGAAGAAATAATTTCAAGGTAAAATAATGAGTATGTTTAATACTCTTTAGCATTGTTATTAACATTCTTAATAAATTTTAATATTGACATTAAAGACCAAGGCATACCTGTTGTTTTGTTGACCTGGAAAATTTCTGCGAGAGCAGATGAGGGCAAAGAATATGTTAGATCCTTGTACTTCCCAAAGTCAGCATCAGATGCAGTGACTTTTGTTACCCAAGTTCCTGAAGGTTGGTTCTCCAACACTTTAACTTCAAATTGTATGTTTGGAAACATTGGATTGTGTCTGTTGGTGGGTAAAATCACAATTCGTACCCTAGTATAGGCAGTGTACACTTTGTCTGTCACAGAAACATTCAACACATACTCCTGTTTATGACCAAAATTTTGCAAGTTGGTGAGGTAAATCATTCCTGAAAAAAATGGTTGAATGTTAGATTAATATAATAAACTTTTTATTTTAGTTAAGCTTTGACAGTGATAATGCATAAACTTGATTTACCTATAGCTGGATTAATGGAGAACACCTGCTGCTTGTTACCTCCCACAATAGAATATGTTAGCCCATCCTCATCAACTTCATCTGGGTCGCTGGCCATGACCATAGTAACAAACTGACCTCTGTGTGCATCTTGTGACAAGAAGCATGTGTATGAGTTCTGCTCAAACTTAGGGGCATTGTCATTCATGTCAATGACTGGAATATTAGAACTCAAATTGATCATAACAATACAAACAAAACAAGTAAAATTAATATTCAAAAAATTATTAGCTCACCTTTAATCCATATGTGAGCAGTGCTGGACAAGCTGGGTACTCCCAAGTCTGAAGCGACAACAGTAATGTGATGGGTTTTTTGAGTCTCATGATCTAAAGGTGAGGCTAGGAATATGGACCCATCCTCCAAGTTTATGTGAAAAAAATGTGTAGAATTGTTTCCCTCATTCATAATTTCATAACGGATCTTTTTATTTGGTCCTAAAAGAGAAATATTATCACAAACAAGGATTCTCTTGGCACATTTGATACTATATTCTGCAAGTTCAAACCAAATAAGATATAGAAAGACCATGAAATTTTAATGGTTGTTACTGCTATTGTTTATGAGATTCTTGTAAACAATAGTACAATGTTTGAGTGTGAATTAGAAACATATTGTGGCAAATACCTGTATCATTGTCTCTTGCAATGACTTTCAAAACCATAGTGCCAATGGGAGATGTTTCTGAAAGAGACACGTTATATGAATCCTTGCTGAATTCTGGGGGGCAATCGTTGACATCCTGTATGGAAATTCTGACCAATGTTTCAGATTGTACTCCAGACACACTGTCTGTTGCAGCGACAGTCAGCTCATACTGCTTCTTATGCTCGTAATCCAGTTCATCGACCACATAAATCACACCTGTATTCACACACACTTTGTTACAATAAGAAAATACATAAATTGTTGTAAACATTGCACATGCATTTACACAAAGTTCTACATGCAAGACAGATCAAAATTTGGTAAAATTTGAAATCTTATTGGATCTGTACAAATTATTTGTCTATTGCTATCGTTTCTGCTAAGATTAAGTGATATTTAAGAAGTCTGTTTCAAAATTTAAAAAATGTTTTTAGAATAAGAAAATTGAAAGTTTTTGCAAATTATTATATTATTCTTTATCAAACAGTATGGTTATGTTAGAAAAATATGTACTGTACAAAGAAGACATTACTATAAAAAATGAAAGACGATGTAAATTATTTATTTGATAATGCTGAAATATTCAATTGGTTAAACTAAGTATGGCCTTAGTATGTCACACCTTTCACTCTTAATATGCAGAACAAAATCAATTACCACTCAATATTTCATTCTATCATTCATTTCTCTATTTTACAATGTCACATATTTTTAGTTTATTATTGTCTGCATATTTTGATCTGAAATCTAACTCTAACAGTCTTCCTCTTGATTGACATATTGCAGTGTAGCAGTCAGTGGCAATGTATTGCATCATATAGGTGACTGAATCCTGACATGGAAATGGATTTTTATGCTTGCCATGGTCATGAGAACTGGGTTTAAGACTGTAGGAGAATTGCTATGCTGACCTAATAGCAAATCAAGTGACACGGAATATGACAGTCTGGCAGCCATCCTGGTAGACCAAGGGCTACAGGAACAAGAAGAAAGACATCGGACAATGGAACACCCAAAACAAATTATTACTGAATTCAAACCAATCAATTTTATTAATCATCAAATCCAAATTACAATGCCTGTATGGGAATAGTCTTCACACAATTACACTGAAAACAATATAAGTTACAGTATTGGTATTAAATCATATCCCATTGATACATAGAGAAGCAGAACGTCAGAGATTGTTAAGATATGCTTAAGTTGTACAGAAGAGATGAGATATACAATTTGTACATGAAACATAATATTGACAAATAATTCTAATACCTCATACTCAGAAATTAGTGTCTTAACATTGTACAATGTCACTCTCAACTCAATTAATTCTTCAACAGAATAGGATTGCGTAATTAAAAAGCTAGTTAGTTCATGTTTGAACTGGTTTGTATTTATTTTCAAGTGTTGAATGGAGGCTGGGAAGTTATTAAATATGCTAATAGCATTATAATGAACATCCTTGTGTATTATAGTTCCCTGCTTTGTGTGAACTATTTTTATTTTTGGATTCAAAGCAATGCACATCTGAGTTTTTTGTGAACAGGTGACTGTTATTAATTGCAAATAAGACTAGTGATTGAATATACTGGCAAGTAAGAGTAAGTATTCCCATTTTCTTGAAGAGCCCTGCTGCAAAATGTTTTTGGTGAAACCTGACACAATATTCTGACAACTTTTTTTCTTCTGAAGATTAGCAAACGTTGCCGAGCCTAGTTTTATTAGGAGAACATAAATGTGATCCCTCCATTTTAATTGCTCAAAGATATACCTAAAAATTTGTGCATTCAACTTCACATATTTCACAATTTTTTGCTGTATCTTTTGCAGAGTGTGTAACAATAGTATTTAAACATTTTCAATATTAAGATAATGATGTTAGTACCAGTCATGCTATTTGATTCTAAAAATAATTTTATTCATGTCTCTGAGGCAATAAAGCAAATTTTACATGAGGAGTTAAAAATATTAATTATCCCATTTGATTGGAAAAGCTGGGTAGCTGTATATCTAGGTCTAGGTTGAGCAGAGTACTCTATCGCACACCAACATGAATGAATGAAAATAGCCTTATGTTGTCCCATTCAGGGCAAAGGCCTCCTACAAGTAGGGGTAGCTTTTAGTAGTCTCACGCAGTGAGCTAATCCACGTAAGATCACCAACATAGATTCTGCTAAATGTTTTATATACTGTTTGAAACATTTATCTTCTTCATCCCAATTTTATTATTTCTTATTTTCAACTTAACATTTTAAAAATACTTTGAAACACACTTCCATTTCAGTGATCCCATATATTTTTATTTGATAACTCTCCATAATACTCTTTTCAATTTCTCAGTCAATATTGAACAATATTTCCCAACTAATAATATACTTTTTTTTTTAAAAAAAACAGTTTTTTTTAATAAAATTGTTTTACACCAGGGTGTTTAGTATTTGAATTCTATCCAGAGGAGAATGTATTATGTCTATGCTGTTTCAGTGGTACGTACTGCTGTCATTTCCAAGTGAAGCATCACTTACCGGAATATGAAGGCAGTTTCTATCATTGAAACATGATCTTAGATACCTTAAATCTTGAAGGATTATCATAAATCAGGTACATATTTTAATATTTACCAGAATGAGTCATCATTTTTTAATTTTGTCTCAAACCTTTACTTCAATCTGTTTATATTTAACATGAAATTTCCACATCATTGTAGTGACAATTACCATATTTTCTAGATTTGTATTATTACAAAAATCACAGATAAACCCTAAATGTTTGTTTTGTTTGGTATTTCAGGATATATGAAAATAATTTATGTTTTTATTATTGTCGATAAAAAATTAATTATGTAAGTAATAATTATTTAAATACATAGTTAAACTAAAACTGTTCATTTTAAACCACTTTTTCTCTCACAAATGTTTGACTTTCCTTTGAAATTGCTATCAGATAAGCTAATATAAATGATTTATAAGCTAAATGTTCCATAGTGATGACTGAATGTTAAAAGCAGATGTTTCTGACAGGAAAAGCATAAAAAGCAACCATACTTGTGAGTTTGCAGGCTGAAACAAGAAACCTAACCCTCTCAGCATGCTACAAAATGTGTTAGTGACATTAAAATAAAAAACAAAACAAAAAAAATAGTACTCACAAGGGCCGTTGCTACTGTCAGGGGCTGTGGATGAGACAGAATTGAATCAGTGAAACACTCAATTTTTTGGGGATACTTAAAATTATGTTTTTAAGATAATATAAAATTACTCATGGAAGATGTACCTGACAAAAGTGCAATAAGAATGTATGCTGGTCTGCAAAACTTAAAGGTGACACATAAAAATGCATAGCATGTCTATTACATGAAGTTTCACAGGCAATATTTGAAAGAGAAAATCACTGTAAGCAGGTAGATAAGAATATTGAAGCAGATCAGCTACAGTTGCAATGAAAGCTACAGCAGATAACTTTTCTGTGTATGCTAAATATAGTTTGAATATATTAAAATGCTGATTTTGGATGAATTTATAGCAGAACACCATATTTAGGAAAGAATGCATATACATAAAAGAATTTATATTTTTTAATGAAACTGTTGTAGAATAATATACCTTTAGACATTTCGTTTAATGACAATGCCGAAATCATATAAAGTGAAATTGTTTCTTTTCTTTTTTTTCACTTCAATTGCCCTATTACTATTTCTATGTCTGTTTGAGTAAAATTAGAAACATTTGTTGTTTAAATTTATTTTCTATTTTAGTAATTAAAGATTGAAGGCCTTCACAGTGAATTTATCTAAGAAAGGCTCATTTTGTTCTCAGCAGTGTCAGCTTACTGAAAGGTGAAGTTTCGACAGCTAGCAGCACCATTTCAGTCTCGAAGAAGACTGCAGTGCTAGGTGTTGAAACATCACTAATGACAGAAATAATTTGTGGAAACCAAAGAAGCTTTTCCTAATTTTACTTATGTTTGTGTTTCATAATTTGAAACTTGGTAACTAGCACAGAGTTATAAACTCAATGACAATTTATGTTGTGGTATTCAGTCCTAAGACTGGTTTGATGCAACCTTCATGCTAACCTATCTTGCACAAGCCTTTTAATTTCCTTTTAACTAGCACACCCAACATCCTCCATAATCTGCATAGCGTACTCCATCCTTTGCCTCCCTCTTCTGATCTTATCCCACACACTTCCCTCTAATGCTAATTTTACATAATTTTAAAATGCGGCCTATTAAATTATCCCTTTTCTTAGTCAACGTCCTCCATATTGTTTGTTTTTCCCCTATTCTGTTTATAACTGCCTCGTTTGTGATTCTATCCACTCATCTGATTTTCAGCATTCGCCAATAGCACCATATTTCAAAGGCTTCTATTCTTTTCCTTTCGCAACTCCTATCGTCCACATTTCACACCCATATAATGCCACACACCATATGAACATTTTTAGCAACGAATTCCTAATATTCACACTTATATTACCCGTAAGTAAATACCTCTTTTTCATGAAAGCCTTACTTGCCTGTCTTATCCTACTCTTTATGTCTACTATACTTCTACCATCACTAGTTATTATGCTTCCCAAGTAGCACAATTCCTTAACTACCATCAAAATAGCCCTTCCCAATCTAACATCCTTCGTTATTCCACTATTTCCCAAACTACACTCCATTACCTTGGTTTTTCCTCTATTAATCCTCATATTGAACTCTTTCTCCAGGACTATGTTCATGCCATTTATTATAGTTTCAAGTTTTCTTCTAATTCTTCTAATACTACAATATCGTCGGCAAAGCGTGATTCAGCATCATACTGCAAGTATATATATATATATATATATATATATATATATATGGGATAAGTGACGAAGTCACGCATTTGATAATTGGATAGAAAGAAAGATAGAAATATTTGGGAGAAAGGCAGGAAATTCGCTCAAATACATATGTCAAGCGTAGAAGGGAATGGAAGAAGGAAGAAAGACTGAAAAAATTTTCGATGTGGCCAGGACTCGAACCTGTGACTTCGTCACGTTACAAACGTTTCATTAATTTATAAATATATATATATATATATATATATATAAAAGGAAAGGAAAGAGAGATAGAAAGTAGGTGACTTACCTGAGGTTCATAGATGGTAGGCAACTTGTGAGGTTTGGAGTTCTTTAAATTTTCGGAGGCACCGCCCTCTTCATCAGAAAGTTAGGAAGACATTTCCATTGATTGGCTAGCCAATCTCTTTCCTTTACTTATTAATTGTTTTAATTAGTCTGACAATGTATAGATATACTGACAAACTGCTTACCTGTATTGAAATCCAAGGCAAACTCTTCAAAATCATTTCCTTTTGTGATGCTATAAATAAGCTTTCGATCTAAAGGAGATTCCGCTGTTATGCTGACACTGAGTGGAGTGTGGATCTCTACATTTTCTGGTATACTGTCAAAGTAAAACTGTTTCTCAAATACAGGAACAGATCTATCTATCACCTTTATGTGAACAGGAGCCTCAGTGGAGCACCGTGTTGTTCCTGATTGTGACAAAATGGGAGTATTCATTGCATCCTGGTATCAACAATATGTTACACAAAATATAATTTAATAGAAACAAATACTTGAATGTATTATGAAGGAGAAAGTATACATCCAATGGGAAATTAAATTGAAAAATAAATAGTAATAATAAAGGGAAAATACTTACCTCCATCATAAGCCCTTATTACAAGCTCATATTCTCTACTGTGTCCTTCCAAAGTCTGTTTCAGAGTAACTTCACCAGATTTCCTGCCAACTTTAAATAATTCACCATGACCCTTTGCTAGTTCATACGTGACTTCACCATTTTCACCTTTATCCACATCAATTGCATGAACCTGCATAAATATAATCATAAGTTAGTGATGGTGTATTTCATAAGAATTATTTAATCAGTTGAATTTACAACCAACCTTTGTGATGATGTCTCCCTTATGGGCATCAACAGACAAAACTGTGTGATACGGTAAGCTCATGAACATGGGGCAGTTGTCATTTATGTCCAAAACTGTCACATTGACTGAAACATGAGCTACCCTTGATCTTCCTTCTTCTGCAAGAGTGCTACGTGCCTGTAATTATGTTGGAACTTTTAATATTTTTAAGATTACTTTTTCTTTACAAATAGAATGTAATAAAAGTGAAAGATATTACCTCAACAATTAACTTGTATCTGTCAATTGCTTCTCTGTCAAATCTATTACCCGTTGTCTTGATGGCACCTGATGTGAGTCCAATCTCAAACATGTCAGACGGATTGAGTATTCTAAATTCTATATGCTCATTCAAAGCATTTCCCAGGACATTCACCATGACAACATTCATGATTTTTGTGGAGTTCTCCAGCACAGAACCTACATACACATCTCTGTCAAACTTTAATCCTGAATTTTCAGTTCTTTCCACATAGATGTTTACTGGAACAGTGCTTGAAAATTCTCCATCTGACACTCGTACTTGTAGTTGGTGGAAACTTTTTATTCCTTCCACATTAGATATGGTGATAGTTCCACTGGTCATATTGATGGAAAAAGTCCTGTCACTATTACCATTGACAATGTCATACACAAGTCCTGCACTGTTCACCAAGTCAGGGTCTGTGGCATTTACTTGGGTGACTACTATGTTTTCATAAGTTGGTAATAGAACTGAGACATTGTACTCAGAGCACTGGTATTGAGGAGCATTGTCATTGATGTCCAGGACATGTATTTCAACTTCAGCTGTAGATTCAGCGGATAACTGAGGTTTTCCAAGATCAGACACTTTGACATGGAAGTGAAATTCTGCAACTTCTTCAAAGTCCAGACTTTTAATGGTTTTTATTGCACCTGCAACAAAACATCAGTATATGATGTAATGTAGTGTCATATGGAAAGGGGGTTTGGACCTTTGAAAATTTTATGTCATTGAGCCCCAGCCTTTATTTCATAGTGGCCATAAGACCAATTTTTTTCATTTTTCCTCTTCTTCCATTGTGGTTTATTAGCATTACCACATATTTATAACATTTGATTTTATCAATATGTGATTCAAAAAATAAATCACAATGAAATAAGATGTTCAAGGTGGTCTCATGATGAAAACACTATGAAATAAAGGGTTAATGCAAGTCAGCCTCTCTATCCCTCTTACTTGACTAGTTGAGTTTATGATAAAAGTCTAATATTACTTATTACCAACCCTTGAAATATTAATTTCTTACATGCTGCTTATAATAAAAGGAATAACTGTTATAAAGTAACAGCAAGTATAAAATAATTATTCATTTACATTGAGATTAATTTGAAAGTTGCTGTGCTTGTATAACTAATTGGTGGTTAGATTTTCAATGGTAATACAGAGAAATTTGTGAATAAATTTATCATCCTATTAGATGGAATGCTTAATAAAAGAAATACTTAGCTGAACAATTGTGGAGAAAAACTACTTACATATTAGCGAAAACAAAACCCATTTAATATCTGTACACCTTAATTAAAAGAATGTAAGAAAAATAATTGGTTACAAATAGTCATACCTGTAGTGGAATCTATATCAAAAAACTTCCTAGGAACACTTTCAATAATCTCATATGCAAGCTGTCCATTTATCTCAGAGTCTTTATCTTGGGCTGTAATGACAAGAGGATCACCAGTGCTTGATATTATAAGAGATGATATTGGAGCCGCCTCAGATACACTTCCTTGGTATAATGGTTGTAAGAACATTGGAGCGTTGTCATTGCAGTCAAGAACATGGATAGTTACAAAACAAAGTGCCTTTGCACCAGCCTGGAAAGTATAACCAACAAAACTGTAAGAGTTACCTCCAACAGAATAAAATAAGTTCAATAATCATAATAAAAAAGTCTTGCCATGTTAGTCGCCTCTATGGTAAGGTTGTAAAACTTATTCTTCTCATAATCTAGCTCCTTCTTAGTAATGATAACACCTGTAGTGGGATTTATGAAGAACATATCACTCTCATTTCCTTCAATGATGTCAAATAGAAGTGATGAGGTACTGCGAGCCTCCAGATGCTTGACATAAGTCCCAACAGCTTGATTCTCAAATATCTCAGCGGCATGTTCTTGTATTAAAAACCTAAACAGAAGATCTGAATTATTCTTAATATCTTTTAAAATACATTTATCACATAATTTACTAATTATTTAATGAAAAAGAATAATTTTGCACAATGAATTTAGGATGTAGAAGCATAATTTACCTTGGCGGTGCATTATCAGCCATAGTCACCATTATGTGCACAGGAATTGTTGTGGAAATAGAGGGAGATCCATTGTCAGCAGCCTTCACTATCAACATGTACTCAGATGTTGAAGATAGATTTAGTTCTTTGGTGAGTGAAATTGTTCCCAAGGATGGATCAATTGAGAACACATTCCCAATGTTTCCTATAATTAAACAAAAAGTTTGGTTAATTACAATTCCAGACTTTGGGTTCCCTTTATAGAGCAAACAAGGAACATCCCTAGGTCTCAACTATGGTTAATAAAACATTAAATAATAATTTTAAATTGCATATCTTGAGATACTAATAGATCTTGTGAGGAATAATAGTTCAAGTTTCCAAGCGTTCTATAATTCATTTTAAATCATATGATAATAATTTATTTCTTTCCATGAATTATTTTTTACAGTATGGGTAAATGTCAATATATCTTAATTTCTGGTGTTGTATACAAATATCTCATATTTAATAATACTTTATATGGATGGTAGTGTTACTATTTAATATAAGCATATATAGTGCACACATACATATTGAAAAACCCTATAATGTATATAACGAAAAATTGTTCTGTAGTATAACCTAGCTCATTATCTTCATATAGTATTTTTCACAGAACTGCAAGTTTTAATTGTCTCTTGTTCAAATGTTATACAGTTTAAATGATTTTGAATATTACTATAGATTGCTGTAAATTGCAGAAATTTGTTTTTGGCACAATTAACTTTTAATCTATTGTTTTCCATTAATTCTATGGTTTCATCAATGCTCTCCACGTGTCACATTCGGTTCCATATTTGATTTTGCCTAATTTATTATTTTGATGTCACATGCATACTGTCTTACAATAATTTAATTGTGGCATATCATTGATTTAGAGTGTGAATAAAATTGGTCCTAGGACTAATCCAAAAGGTATCTGCATAACATATTTGTAACTTTGATTCTACAAATATAATTAATATGAAAAATGGCGAATATAAGGAAAAAATAAATGGAACAGTTAATAATATACAAATTAATACATCAATTCTCAGAATCAATTAGCTATCAAATATACCAGCACTGCTAACACTCATACACACATAGAAGTTAATATTCAAAGAAATTTAAGCACCTGAAGTAATTGAGTAGGTAATGCGGGCATTGTCACCTCGGTCCCTGTCTATTGCATAAATTTGCACAACAGCAGTGCCGATACTTGCTGTTTCAAACACTTTGCCTTGAATGAGTTGACTGGTAAATTCAGGCTGGTGATCATTGTGGTCATGAACGCTGATGATGACACGGGCGTATCCACGACGTGAAGGTGTATCAAGGTCCTTCACCATAACTGTCAGCACATGCTCCTCAATTGTTTCTCTTCAACATTAGAGAATTATATGAATAAATATGAGTCAGAAAATGACATTGTCACATTAATTAAAACAATTAATAAGGAAAGGAAAGACAGATAGAAAGTAGATGACTTGCCTTAGACATTTCCAGTGATTGGCTTGCCAATATATATATATATATATATATTTGGATAGTAAGTAAGGATAGAAATGTGAAATTTGCTATCAGATAATATTTAAAAGATTGAAACCATATTGAAGATGAAATAGTTGGAGGTAATTACCTGTCCAATCGTTCGATGAGTGTTACTGTCCCTGTCAGTGAGTCAACCCTGAAGGCTGACAAAGATGCAGGGTTTCTGGCTGACAATAAACTGTAAATCATTCTCTTATCTTCATCCTCATCAGTTGCTGATAACTGCAATACTTCAGTGTCTTTGGGAACATTTTCTGATATGTCTACTGAATAAACTTCTTGGGAAAATTGTGGATTGTGTTCATTTATGTCTAAGACTGATACATAGAGCTGAAAAAATATCACAGAGATGCATCAATACTAACTTAAGGTGATTTACTTGTAGTTGTCATCCAGAAGCAATTCATGACAAACCTGAGTGTAAACTGTGTGAACTCCATCAGTGATACTGATGGTCAGATTGTACAAGTTTTTCCGTTCCCAATCCAATTTCCTCGCAAGTAAAACATTACCTCCGTCACGGCCAATAAAGAACTCATCCCACTCATCTCCTTCTGCAAGCATATCACTGTGTATCTGAGCATCAACAATACTTGACATGTAGAAGAAGTTTTAAACAAAATACCTTCAATTTGGAACCACAGAGTGTCACCATCCACATCCTCAGCTTGAATTAGAGCGACTAGGAAACCCACACCATCATTTTCAGTGACTTCTACACTTTGGTTTGGGTTTATGATTTGAGGACAGTTTTCAGAAGTCTTGGGAACTCTTAGCACCAGAACAGAAACTCTAGTTGAGTGGCTTCGCACTGGGTTACCACTATCCTGGGCACGAATCTTGATGAGGGAAAACAGACATTTTATATTCAAACAGAAAATACAATGAAAGAAATACTTTACAGCTCATTGAATACTAAACTGGTCCTTGTAGTGATTATAGGATGACATTGATGAAGACTTTATGGACAATAAGTTGAGTTTTCCTGAATCTCTCAAATGTAAATCAATAAAGCCAGACCTGGGTGTTGACAAATATAATTAAGGAAACATCACTTTTGCTTGTATGACTGACATAATGTTTTTTTAGTCTATATTTTCTTCTTAGTCTTAAAGTACTTATGTTAACTAATGCGAACATTCCATTATTTGTCTTACAAAGTCTAATCTCAGTCACCACTAATTTTCCCTATGTAGTTACTTATCTCTCTCTCTATGGCTGGTAGTCCTGCATACTTCACTATATACCTTTCTGATTTGGTTTGTGGAACAACTAATATCCCCTCTATCCCAATTGTAATGTTGGACTGTGTACACTTTTACTAACTAATTATTTTTTGTCCTACACTACAAGAAGCATTCTTTGTTTTAAAGGGCCAGTTAAATATTCTTGAAAGAGAATCACAGCAAACGAATGACATTATATTTATCAATCTTTAAAGTTTGTTCATAGCAATTCTTACTCTGAGGTCATACTCCTGCCCTTCCTGAAAATCACGCTGTGAATACACTACTCCAGTCTTGGGGTGGATCTTGAACTTTCCTGCCCCTCTCCCAGTTTTGATACTGTACTCCAGCTCACCATTGACCCCTTCATCACGATCGAAACCTAAAATCTGGAAATAAGTTATAACAAATGTTAATTTTCAACATCCGCATTAGTTTTATCCAGAACAATGCTATAATTATAATACTCAGAAAACATAGTGCAATTCAGGATCTAGCATACAGAATAAAATTTCTAACTCTTTAGAAAAATCGTCTGTCAAACTGACAAATGAACTGTATGTCAATAAATGCAGAGGAACCAAAAACTTCAGTGGTTTGAAGAATTAATGGAATATAATAATAGAGAGCAATGTAACCAGACATTATGAGAAATGAGGGAAAAATAAACAATGGAAGAAAACAATGGCTTGTGTCAATAAGACAAAGAAGACAGGAACAAAAACAATGGCTTGTGTCAGTAAGAGAAAGAAGACTGGAACAATGTTTTGAGCAATAAATAAATCTAATTCCTCAGGTAAAGGATACGAGGTACTCAGAATGCTGTATTTAAAAAAAAAAAATTCTACATATATTGATTTTCTTAGTTCAACCTGAAAAATAAAAGGTGGGAGTAAGGGGAATTGGAGGGGGGGGGGGTGAGAAGGATGTGGGTCAGTTGAAGACTAGAAATATGAATAATTTTATCTCTTATCCAGACATGAATTGAAATTTGTAGTCATTTTAAGAAACTTGTTGTTGGGTAGACTTATGTACTACCTTTAAATTGTAATGAGCAAAGAGGGACAAAAAAAATCCAAAGCTTAAAATAATGAGAGCTATTTGGTTATAAATTGGACCAATTTTCTTGTAAACGTTAAATAATCACAAACACACTAAGGAGATATTAGTGTTATCTTATTTTACAAGAAACAATGCCATTTTTTTGTGACTTGAACACAACAGATAAACAGCCATAAAATTTCATTAAGATGTAAGTAATACTGAAATAGTGAATCCACAACATTTTGGATGCATTTAAATGAGTTCCCTAGGATTACTCACAGCTTAACCATAATTTATACACAACACAGAAGAGAAATGATTGTTGAAAAGAATTCTTATCCAACAAATCCTTGTAACTGTTAATAATAGTACATAGGTAGGACAACTTGAAAGCACAAGACTATTTAGCATCATTTTAAAACCTTTGAAATATTCAATACCTTAAAACAGAAAATTTTAAGTTAAGAAAGTACCCATTTATTTACTTGTTGTCTTCATTATTTCACACCATAATAAGAAACAAATATATAATTAATGGTAACATATACATGTTTTTAATAATTACACATGGCTAAATTACCTACACTATTTCAACAACATGAAAAATATTATCTATGTAATTAAATAACCGTGCATTGAAGTTTAAATTAAATGAGAGTAGAAGCACTTGTTGTATTTAATGCCATCTTACTTCACGATTAACAAACAGTTGTATTTATCTTATGAGGTTTGACACAAAGGCTGTTAATATAAAGTGATGAAGGACCATAAAAATTATTTGTAACTAATTTCAAACAAGGTGAAATTCTACAATATAAACAAATATGCCATAAATAATGAAGGTAAGGTAAAGCAAAAAAAAAGGGGATAGTAAACAGCAGATGTGAAGTAAACACACATGCAGTTAACATACCACAAGCAACCATTTCATCCTTACCCTGAAGACTGGCTGCCCCAACAAGTCGTCAGGGTTGAAAGTTTCCCACGTGGCATTTTCGAGGAACAAGTCCGGAACACCTACGTCCAGTTCTTCAGTTTCATTCTGTGCAGAACGCCAGGTTCTCTTAGTTGTGAAATCTATTTTCCCAACCCCTCCTCATGTTAATCTGTTAATGCTACTGTTATTCCAGGCAGCAGCTTTCCAGATCACTGGTTTCATTACTTCTTACATGTGTGAGCATGTACCAGTTAGTGAAAGTGTCATTACAAATTTTTCTATCCATGCACAACATGTAAAACAGTTATAAAACAAAATATATTGTAAAAATAATGCTCTATCAACAGGTTATAGGAAGCAACATTTCATTTACCTGTCTTGGAGTACAATGTGTTAAATGTATACTTAGTAAGGGCCCACATGAGTTAAAGAATGGTTATATTTAATTTTTCCAACACAATTAAGAGTTCGAAATGAAATAAAGTTCCCCATGTTTCAGACAATTGATTTATAAAACCACATTTTTCCTATTTCCCACATAAACCATTCCATTAGTTAAAATTCTCAAAATTCAAAAAAATTTTAAACAACATTCCTTAGAAACTCTGAGCAAATGAGATTAGCTCTTTTCAAATATGATCGATAATAAGATGCTCCATCACATCTATGAAGGCAGAAATACATCCTCATAATATTTGGATTAAATGTACACCTATAATGCTTCATATGACTAAGAGACTAATTGGTTTTTAAAACAGTAATTTTGAAAAAACCAAATATATAAAAACTCTTAACATGAAATCGAAAAAATAAAAGTTTTTCAACAATTAAAGAGAAAAATTGACTTTGATGGAATTCAAAGAGAATTTGTTCAGAAAACACAAAGAGAGGGTATTTTAATGAGTAATATTACTTATGGAAATTGTGTCATAAATAAATAAACTATCAATGTAGTAGCAACATTACAGTAGTATAAATAATCAGTAACCTCATAAATCATTTTGTGTTAAACTTTCTGGCTTTTTTTTATTCCTACTTCTATCTCAATTCTGATTTAAATTTGATTGGAAGATATGTATGCCTACTTTGCAATGATTTTGTTTTCTTTTTTTCTGTGAGGAGTTGAAAGCCATTAAGAGGCAAAAACATTGATTAATATATTAATATTACTCCAACTCAGAATTAAAATATGGTTACAGTTCAATTAAAACTTTTTTATCGTGTTTTTGTTTCAGCAATATCTAAGAATTTTTTGCATCTCTCGCTAAATTAGCTGAAGGATGTCCTTAGTCTGTTGCATAAGAAAATAATTAAGATTATATTATATTTATTGGTCACTTCAGAAAAAACTGGTAGAAAATTTCCCATTAAAACTGCATGATAAAATAATTAAACATATGGTTAGTTAAGTTTAATTGTAAAAATATTTTGAATACCAATATTTACATTTAACTTAACCAGAATCTGGTGTGAGGTGTTCTGCCACCTTAGTTTGTAGGACCCTAAAATGTCTGTTAATTAAGAGTACAGTGTAGCACACAACCAATCATCACATTCACAACAAATTTGACACTAAATATTTTAAATCATCAGACATGTGAATAAAGGCAGGCGATAACCATAAAACATTTAAACAGTGAAACAAACAAAAAATACATTTCTGTGATAATTGCAAAAATTGATCATTTTAATAAAATGTGTTTATCAAGTAAAGTCTACCTATTGTGATGTGCAATTTGGTGCATATATAAAAAATTTCAGCATGTACAAAATAAAAATATATTGAGTGACACTATAATGACATACATATTTAATCATGCACCATGAAATGGGAAACAAATACATTTCTTCAGTTAGAAAAGTAGACAACTATATCATAAATATTACCTGAAACAATGGTAGATCCTTGCCGACTGATTCAGGGATGTTTATTTTGTAGAGAGCTTGCTCAGTGAATTCAGGAGCATGGTCATTGACATCTGTTACTGATACAACCACTCTTGTAGTTGAAGAAAGAGGAGGATTCCCATTATCTGTTACTGTTACCTTGGGATGTTGAGATAAATATTTAATTTATTAAATATACTAATAGTAAAACTAAGAACACTTTAAGCTTTGAAGTTTGGTTAAATTGACACTTCAATGTTTTGATTAAATGTATGATTACTTCAAACCCCCAGTTACTGAACTTTGAATTACTGACATATTTACCAGACTAAATAAATTAGCCGTAGGACATGGCTGAAGCAAAACACTTAATTTGCAAGAAGTAGAAAAAATGGAGTAAAAGTTTTGTGATGCAAAATAATTTGCAACAATCCATTTCTTCTGCAAAAATTTGAAACATTCTTGTAAGGGAATATAATCTTAAGCTAACTTCCTAAATAACATGAAGATTTATGATTTTTATTATTCTTTTAACATTGCAATTATAATACATTTGACTTACCTCAAGGATGTGTTCAGCCTGATTCTCCCTGTCCAGTCGTCGACCTGTTGTCTTAATGATTCCTGTAAAATTTTCAAAAACACCATACTCATTAATGAATTTTATAACAATAGAGTGAACTATTATTTTAACAATTTGTCCCTGTTCACACTGTCTACTTTATTGTAATTCTACAGATATAACTTACACAATGGGTTTTATTTGGATGGGAGTGTTACTGAGGAGAAGGAAAATTGCATACAGTCATAAATATTTAAGGCTGGATTTGTTGTACTATCTTTTCCTGGGCGAGATAAAGGAACAATGACAAGATATATAGTCCAAACTATAAATACAGTATTTACAATTCCTGTATATGAACTTGATATGGTTTATAATCAATTTATGTAGACTAGCAAGAATGCTAGCCATGACAATGATCTTGAATTAGGTAGTTACCTGAGTTGCTGTCAATTGTGAAGAAGTTATCTGGATTCCCCGCAGAAATGCGATAACTGATCTTCTGTTTGGGATCCTTATCAAGGTCTGAGGCCGACAGTCTCAACACCAGCTTTCCTGCAGGAGAGTTCTCGGCCACTGAAGGGTAGTAGGCAGGTTTTAGTGTTAGAGGAACGTTGTCATTTTCGTTCAACACTTCCACCATCACCTATGAAACAATAGAACACAATAATAATAATAAAATCTTTAGTCTTTTCAATTGCCTTTACTTCAGTCCCTAAACTATCGATAAAGCTACAGTTTCTTACACATAACAACTATAATAGTAACTGTTTATCAGTTTCTGTCATGATTAAAATTTTCTAAATGTTTTTTTTGTCCAAGAAAATATTGCAATTATTTCTCAAACGTTGGGTAAATCATAATATGACGGTCGCACCATTAACTTCTCTGTTAAGGTAACCAGGAAAAGGAGAGAGATAGAAAACAAAAAGAGATGAGTTAGACGGATGAAGTAAAGTAGATCAGTAGATATGAAAATCTTGATCCGTGAATGTTACGTCATTAGCTGTCGTCACATAACTAGAGACGAATTTACCAGGCCTGCCGGTAATGAAAATCCGTGACTGTACAGTCATCAAAGAAATGAAGGATATAAAGGAATTGCAAGTGGACACCCTCTCACCTCTAATTTTGAGTGCAGAGGAACAACGCCGTGGTCCTGGGCGAAAACCTTCAACCAGTATCGAGACTTGCTCTCGGCGTCCAGAGGCGCTGTCGTCCTTATTCGTCCTAGAACAACCAGACACAATTATTCCAATTAAGGCCTTCTAATATACACTGAGCCGTGGACGTTAAGGAATGTCTGGTAAACGATCAAGTATGTCTACTTAAGGTATTGGTTGTGGAAAACACGAAAATGTTCAATTAATTTAACCTGTACAGAAGACAGTCAACAGCAATTAGAATTGAATATCAAGAAAATAAAGCCGTAATCAAGAAAGGAGTAAGACAAGGATGCAGTCTGTAGTCCGTGCTGTTTAATTTATATATAGAACAAGCGACGAAGAAGGTTAAAAGAATATGGAAAAGGAATCATACTGCAAGGAGAAGAAATAAAAACCTTACGCTTTGCCGATGATATTGTAGTATTAGGATAGTCAGAAGAAGACTTGGAAACTATAATAATTGGCATGAACGTCGTCCTGGAAAATGAGTTCAATATGAGGATTAATAGAGGGAAAACCAAGGAGTGTAGTATGGGAAATAACAACAAATAATAAAGGGAAGAACAAAGGGAAGGCATATTTTGAAGGAAGGTAGGGAATTCTGCTACTTGGGAAGCGTAATAACTAGGGATGGTAGATGTATAGAAGACATGAAGAGTAGGATAGCACAGGCAAGGAAGGCTTTCGCGAAAAAGAGGAATTTAGTTACGGGTAATATACAGTAAGTGTGCATATTACGTAATCGTTGCTAAAATAGTTCGTAATGGAATGTGGAGTTACATGGGTGCGAAACGTGGACGGTAGGAGTTACAGAAAGGAAAAGAATAGAAGCCTTTGAAGTTCTAAATGGAATAGGGTTAGAGCGAATAATATGGAGGACGTTGGCCAAGAGAAGGGTCTTGTAAAATTAGTATTAGAGGGAAGTGTGAGTGATAAGAAGTAGGACAAGAATGAAATTCGCTAAGAAGGTTAGGGAGGATGTGGGCTGTGGTAGTTATGCGGAAATGAAAAGGCTTGCACAAGATAGGTTAACATGGAGGGTTCCATCAGACAAGTCTTAGGACTGAGTACCACAACAACATTCACTTAATTAACATTAATGTGCAGGTGCTACAGATATCGTGCTAGGTTACTTGTGATGGAAATTAGTAAGCAAGAGATAAGAAAGATCATTCATCCACACTAGTTTCCAAAATTGATTTAAGGCAGTAGCTGAAGTAAGATTGTTTAGAACGTCCGGAAATCAGAGAAGACAAAGTTGAAATGATATGTTGTTACGGATTTGTCTTCTTCCTTGGCTCTGCTTTCCATTGAGGGCCTTGGCCTACCGGGTCGACTGCGGACTGTCGTCTTACATGACACATTCCGAACTTGGAGTGACACGTGGTCAGCGTATTTATTCTCCAGCAGTCTTAATCCCGGTCTCTTACAACTAACAATTGTTTTTGTTTTGGCTCGTAACCCACCAAACGTTTTGATACGTAAAAAAAGTTGCGCACTCCTACTCTAGACGTGATAGCTTATTGGTGATCGGCCATTGATGTAGGCTGTTACACTAATTTTAAATCTCGTAAGAATATCACACATTTTAACGAGTATTGTGAAGATAATTGAGCAAAGAATACAAAAAATATCTAATAAAAGTACTTTTTAAAATTAAACCAATTCTATCAATTTTAAATATATAAACTGCAGATATTAATGGTTATCCTGAGTTTCTAGGCACGTAGAAATACTTTCAAGATCTCCATAAAGAAATATAATTCTATGAAATCAAATGCAAGTGTCACGTTTGCTTTGTTAGGCAAGTTTCTTTCCCCCTCATCCTTGTTGCCGTGTGTGAATCTCGCAGCGAGGGGATTTACAAACACTTACAGAGAGAGAGAGAGGAATAAACCCTCGGGACGTTGCCGCCTTTGTGAGGATTGCATCTTTGTTTCCATGCTCATTCCGGACAACACTAATTAACCAAGTGAATCTTCAAATGCACTGTGATTACTGATTCATATTCTGATGCAGTTTTAAGTATATGAGATGTGGAACTGTGAAATGGAAAACAACTAGAGACCTCAGAGAACACAAGAGTACCAAACATAATTAAATTGTGTCGCGTACTATGTCGACCAGGTAGGTGAAGGCCCTTAATGAACTGCAGGCCCAATGAATATATTCAAAAATACATTATTTATTAATCTCTCTGGCAGTTCACTTACAACAAAAACCAATTACTTCTGGATAAGGCTCGCTGTTAGAGCAGAGACTATCTATCGCAGGTGGGACCTTACAAGAGAGTAAGCGGAAACTGCATGTGATGAAGGGAATGCTGAGAACCATGCGCTGCGGGAGTTTTCCCAGAGTGACTGAGGGGCTCACCTGATTATGTCGGGAATGTCTCGTACTCTCTGTTTTTTTTTATCAAAGTTCTCACAGGCTGAGACACCTTCACCTTTTTTAGGAGGAGTTGAAGACCTTGGTCATATGGCAAGAGTTGTACGCTGATCCCATTGGATCAGTCGGCCAACTGCCTCCTGAAACTGGTGGAGACATGGAGAAGGGAATGCTGCGACCACACAGCAAACTTGTCTCCCATCATTCGGAAGGGCGTGAGAATAGTACCCAATGCCCGACCTACCTGATGCAGATTTTCTAGAGGTTTTCCTGCATCTCTTTAGGTGAAACACCGGGCAGGATCTTTAAACCACAGCCCGGGGGCCCTAGTTAACCCTTGGCTACGTTGCTCTACCTTCCGCATCCCCCTTTTCATTTCCCTTCCTATGCTATTAAAGGGGAGTTGCCTGTTTCAGGATCACCCTCATGAAGCCTGTTAACACAAAATAAAAAATAAATGTGGAGGTGCCTGGTGCTTCTCCCCAGAGTGACTGCGAGGCTCACCTGACTATGTAGGGAATGCCTTGCCTCGTACTTTCTCTGATTTTGACAAAGTTCTCACATGTCGAGACACCTTCGCCTATTTTAGGAGGTATATGTACTGGGGTGACAAGGTAGGATCCTTAAACCATAGCCCAGGGGCCCTAGTCAACCCTTCGCTACCTTGCTCTACCTTCCGCATCTCACCTTTTCAATTCCCTTCCTATGCTATGTGTCCTGTTTCAGGATCACCCTCAAGTAGCCTATTACTAAAAATAATTGTTCTCTCTCTCTGGCATTGAATTAAGGTTCCCATAAGTCGAGGCACCTAAGTCATTTTTCAGAGGTGCATGTTCTGGGATAACAGGAGCCGCAAGTTGTACGCTGTTCTCAGTCGGTCGGCTGCCTCCAAACCTGATCGAGGCATGAAGTCAGGTCAAAACACGACTTCAGTCAGTAAACCCTTCTCGGGACAAGTACTGAAAGCTCGAATTACCAGATGCAGCGTTGTTATTGGCGGATAACCACCGTAGAATCCTTAAATTATAACTAGGGGTAGCTATTTAATTTTTATTTACCTTTTTCACCCTCCTCCATATTCTGTTCCTCTGACTTCCTATGCAACATTGATGACCATCCACTTCAAAAATATAATAATTAACTGCTTTATACAGTAATATATTTTATTATTCTTCAGAATACTCCGTGTAGCCCGTATTATATCGAACTGTGAAACTTTCAACCGCAGTAACCCTACCTCCATTTTTTTTGGCAAATCCTCGAGGAACCGTCATCAGGCATTACTTCTCGAAAAGTACCACTGCCCTATTTCTTAAAAACTAGGTTATCTGCCGGTTCTCATTTCTACCTTTATAACACAACTATTTTTCTTCAGTCATACACTCTTGTAATTCCTATTTACAACCTGATACAGTAAGGTCCGAAGTCGCATACGAGTTTGCTTTATTCCAATTTTCAGGAGATCGTTGGAACCAGGTTGTCAAAATTACTCCAACGTCTAAGTTTAATTCCCTTCATACCGTAATATAAGAACCGATTACAAACAATTTCGTAATTGTACATGTAACAGTACATCCTGATCTTAACGTTGACACGTTTTGTAATTTAATTCTACAATAAAAATCAAGTTTTATAAATTGTTCAGGCAAATAAAACAGTGAGAACCGGAAGTAAACGCCTTCTTAAATAGTAAATAATTAAAATGAAGTAACAGTGATACTGTGTTTAATTTCTTCTCGCAGGTTCGTATTATACAAACGATTTGAACGTCAAGCGTAAATAGTAAACTATTCTTGTTTCTTTTTCCAGGTTCTCACATACCGTGGCACTTTTGTGAGGTGTATTCTCCGCTGATGCTATTGCATCAGTCGGCACGGAGAAGGGAATGCTGCGACCCTACAACAAACTCCTCCCGTAATTGGGAAAGGCGTGAGACACGTACCCGCCTGATGTAGGTTTTATACGGTTTGAACTCCATCTCTCTTATGCGAATCATCGGGTAGGATCCTTCAACTACAGCCCGTGGGCCCTACTCAACCCTTGGATCCTCAAATTACCTTCCTATAATATTAAAGTGAAGTTACCATTTATTAGAGCACCCTGTCACCCCCAGGCAAATCTTAATTATTCTAGTATTCCTTGTCGTTAATACCCTTCTCCTCACCCCCCCTCTCTCTCTCTCTCCACTGTTTACATGATATATTTCGCCCCCAACATCAATTAAGCTGAGATAAATTTTTTAGGAAGCTGCACTTACTGCTGCTGCTTGTGCTTGGCTTTGTGTATCGTAATTAACGGGTGCTCGTTACCTGTAAAATTCAGCACCTTTGCATATTAGTTGGAGGCGCTTTTATGTCGCCGCCGTTCTCTCTCTCTCTCTCTCTCTCTCTCTCTCTCTCTCTCATCGCACTGAAGATTCTCGCGAAGGGAATTATCTGGCACCCTCTTTCTCCGTCAGTGCTTAGCTTTGATGCGGTAATATTCACACCTTTCCCTCCATTATACATATACCTCTAGCAATATTAGCAACCCCTCAAAAATATTAGTTTCTACTTGCCCATGTTACTCATCTGTATCAGGCGTTAAATATATTCATTTTAGCTTCATAACTCCCTTGTCAAATTGTATTGTTCTTATAATTTGTGTTGTTAAATTTGTAGATGACTATGGCAAATGCCGAAAGCTCCTACAAAATATAAATCAAAATTAATATATAGTTTTGGTTCATTAAATAGTTGTGACTGATAAAACCTAGGGTTCACCATTATAATATTCCCTTATTAGTTGTCGTACGACAGAGTTATTATGTGCTTTTGCGGCTCATGTCACTTTGAAGTGTTGCTGTTGGGTGAGACGTCGCCATTAGCCTCTGCTAGTTTGTGATGTTCTACCAAGCAAGTCCTTCGTCATTGAATACTAGTATCGAAATGACGCCGAGGAACGGCTTTGGATGTTTTTGGGAGGGTGACGACGCGATAGTGGCGAGGTTCACCTCCCACGGGGGGTCTTCTGAACGCGGTGACCACGTCGATATTTCAGCCCCCTTCCCTCCCCCTCTTGTAAATGGCTGTGAATAAAACAGGACCTGGTCCCTCCGTGGCTGGCCAATTTCCGGAGCTGGTTTCCGCTAATGAGGCTAAATTCCGGAGGGAACACCATTCCGCGCAGTGTCGCAAGTGAATCGTTCATTCATTCATTCTCTCTCTCTCTCTCTCTCTCTCTCTCTCTCTCTCTCTATATATATATATATATATATATATATATATATATCCTCTCTCTCAATTAAAAAAGAGCGTGTATGTAATCACGCTCCCCAACCCTCAAAAAATTATAATTGACCCAGTCTCTATACAGAGAAATAATTGAAATAGGAAACAGAGAGAAATCGAGATTTTTACGCTACCTCACGTGAAGTTCCTACATTTTCGATAAATCGAACCGACTAATTTACGAACAATAACGGAAAATTAGTATACTTGAAAGTAAACTGGAAAAGCTACATACTACATTTTCCTGACATCATGGATTTTCCATTGGCAATCCTGGTGGTAAATTTCTACGAAACTTTAATGGGACATTTTGTTTAAATACTGACAGGACCGGCTATTGTTGAACGCCAATCTAAGTGATCACTGTTTAAAAATATATACCCATAAAAAATAAACAAAATTGAAGTGTATCTGTATGTTCGTCTCGAATAGGTTCCGAAACGGCTCAACGGATTTCAATGAAAATTTGAGGGTTTTAAAACAGGAAATTTAACTTTAATGTTCGTGTATATTTAATTTCAATAATGATATTAATATAACATATTATAAATATTAATTCTGCGGGAAGGTTTCTCAGCAAAAGTGCGTTTGAATCTCCTAAAAGTGAGTGCGCGTCGTCTATACTCATGATCTGTTTACGCACAGAAACGGCTTAACGGATTTTAATGAAAATTTCATTGATTGAAACAGGAATACTGACTTGTATTTTTGTGTATGTTTCAGTACGATGTCTTGCAGAGTTCAGAAGATATTAATGTAAATATTTGTAAGTCCATTGAATTACCACGCGAAAGGCGGTGTGAAAACCAACTGTGAGTTATAAGTCCTATTAGGCGTTCTTATACCATTCATCCCACTTACTATGTCATTATAAGCGTAATTTTGACAGCTCGAGGGAGAGGTGGGGGGGGGGGGCGAAGGAGGTCGAGCAGTCTCCCTCATCTATTGGAGATAAATTTTATTATCAACTGCTCTTTTTTAAAAGGAAATAAAATCAATGTATTATTGAAGTTTCTGTCTATCTGGAAGTTTGTATCGAATTGGCTCCGAAACGTGTGAAAGCGGGACCTGTTCAAAACCAGCTGCCAGTTATAAGGTTTGCCGTAAAGCGGTCGTATATAAATGACACCGTACTTTCGTTTTTATGGCAAAATAAAAAGAGCCATTCCCGAGCGAACGAAGCGGGCATACCAAGTTAGAAAAAATACATATTTAACGTGAATATGTTTTCAGTCTTTCAACAGAAAAGTCCATCGGGTCACACAAAAGCGTTACAATCTGGACGTGACAACTGTAGGTTAACATGATTTACATACACCTAAGTTAGTGTAAATAACATTGAAAGAATATTCACGATTCTAACTGAATTAAATAAGTCAATACGTTACTCAACCTATTAAGGGAGTCGAAAATTCAAATGTTAAATAGTTACTTTTTTCTAGGAAACTGTTATTGATTCGTCGATGAAAATTTCACCGCTTATTTTATCCGAAAGTAATAATTGAAACAATTTATTCTGCCACGATCTGCTGAGGCCTAACACAAAGGGAGAGGTTAAGTCAGGTTTAGATGAACGTTTCTGTTCTCTGCTACGTGGCCCCAACATTGCAGAGTTTTAAAATTGATTTTAAAATACTGAATTATATAATTCGTGTAAAATCTTATTTAATAAAGACTTTTATATAAATTAAATTTTTTAAAAATGTACTTAACTCCATATGTATTGGAGGAAAAGTCAAGGAGAGCTGCGATAAAGAATATTTGTTTTTTTTTCACTAAATCTCCGAAGAAGATTCTTTTTTATAATTAGTTCACTCATTTGATCGAGGACAGTGAACAATTTCCTTTTACATATTTAGTTCTGATTTGAAGAGCACAATGAAGCAGGGAATCACTACTTAATGAGACGTGAACACTTTTTCTTCTCCCTTAACTGATAAATGCGCCTGGCTGAGCGTGAATTTTCAACCCCACCGCCCCTGGTCGCAATCTCTAATGCTAACAACCAAAATTTTCCTTTACTCCTTCTAACTGGAAAGCAATTTTATTTTATCACAATTACTATCACAAGTACCCCGGGCTGCTTCAATATCGAGCCAATGCCTAAGGCTCAGGTGAGAGAGATCGCTGACTCAGGTCCAAAAAATAATAATTAACCCTTTTACGAAGAACGCTATAGTAATAATACACGTATAAAACTTTACAATAAGCTGGGAAGACCATTTTTCGGATTCTTTATCAGTTGATTTATGCAAAGTATAATTGCTTCATTAGAATTGCGAGTTTTACTATGGTAATGTCTCCTAGTACGGTCTTCCTGACGTGGTTTGCTGCTGATTTACATGATAATCGCTTTTATTAATATTGATATGATTAAAAAAGTTTTTATGGGGTTTAAATTCGTCATGATTGTTTTACATTACCATATATATATTTTTTAAAATTAACAACTACTTGGGAATATTTATTTATAGCGTTCCGATGACAGTAAAAAGAAGAATTTGATAAATTTACATACATATACGGGGGTGGACCGAAAAGTAATTTCTCCGACGCTCTAAATTTATTTTTGTACAACTATCGGCATGATATAATAGAGGTACTCTTATTCCTTCGATGATCAAAATTTATTTTTGAAATTGACTGAGAAGGACCCTGAATCTGAAGCTCAAACAAAGGGTATGATTGAGTTTTTCACAAAATAAGATAGTGGACCTAAGGAAATCCACAGTCGTTGTAATGGACATCGGCAATGTTCGGTGTTGGATAAAGAAGCTTGGCAACAGACATAGAAGATAAACCGCGCAGCGACCGACCGACAAGTCAATCGAAGACGTGCTGATGAAGTGATTCGAGGAGACTGACGCGTTAGATTTAACTATGTTGCTGCCGCATTGAACGTCGCTTATGGCTCTGACCAAGGAGTAATTGTTAATTTGAGAAAATACGAACTTCCTCTCTCTCTTGCAAACCGGACTCCGAGCGGTGCACATCGTTGCATTTTCCTCCCTTCTCTTTTAGTTATAGTCCTGGGGTGGGTTTTTATAATATTGTAATCGATCACTAATTCAATTGATATTTAAAGCTTTTTATTATGTTTATTGTTGTTCACATTATTTTGTATCTTTTGTCTTATTATACTAAAAAGAAGTTTCTTTTAATTTAAAGAGAAATGCTTTCTTTTGGGCCAACTGTTTGATTCCTGACTATTCTTCGTGTTTTTTTATGTTATTTATTCACGACTTGCTGGCGACAGACGCTAAAAAAACCTGACGGTAACAGCGGATCAAGAGGACTTCTTAAAAAATATGGTCACTGGAGATAAGATGTCTGTATGACAATGATAAATACTAATTCAGTGGTTATATGTTTATTGTTACATTTTTATGACACATTTTGATCCACTATCGTATAAATTAAATAACAAAATAACATTCTTAAAGGATTTACAAAAAGTGAGTTGATCAACTGATCGTAGGGAACGCACAGATACAAAAAAATTGCCTCTCATTGGCGGGGTGAAAACATTACGAAGTTGTATTTAAATTACACTATTTGACAAATGAAAGAAGCTGACGATGTGAAAACGATTCCTTTAAACGATACCGGGAAGGCAGTTGTCGCTCTGATGTTTGGTCGGTATGGTGTTGCACCCGGATGGTCAGAGGAACGTTACTCATTTTGTCCGATCGCAGATGACACACGGAGGCAAACAATGCCACACGTTTGAAAACCAGCAGATGATAATAGTTTAAAAATTACTGTGTACGTTCTCCACTAAATCTCTCTTCCTACCTTTGCATGAGTGTATTGAGTTCCGACGCAAAGTTATGTGGGGCGAGATCCGCCTCCGTGCTGTATAATTACCCCCGGCGATTAGGAATATTTACGGCATCCTACACGGAACACGCGAATTTAATTGGTCAAACCAGTAAATTAACATATTATTCACGAAATTTAACTTTATCAATAAACAATTTTCAGGTTTAAATGTACAACTTTACCATCGTTTAAACCATAATTACGTCGAAGTAGCTATGTCCACTACTTCCTACGTGCGGTAATAGCTCTTTTTATTTTGCCCTAAAAACGAAACAAGTACAGAATTTAGAAATTTAGTTAAAGCTAAATTAATTTATTTATAATCGCTTCAAGGAAAAACTTGTAACTCGTAGTTGGTTTTGAACATGTCCTGCTTTCACACGTTTCGGAGTCAATTCGATACAGACTTCCAGACAGACAGAAACTTCAATTATACATTAATTTTATTTGCTTTTAAAAATGAGCAATTGATAAATATTAAAATTTATTGGACGCGACAAATAAAAACTATTTACGTATACATGGTATCGATGATCCAAATAAGTTTATTATTTCTCATGGAGTTAGTTCTCTGCCAACAGTAGGTTAATTACGGAGCGAATCCTACTGAAACAACAAATGGAGTGAGAATACTCGCCGTCCCTCTCTTATGCTGCCAAAATTACGCTTATAATAACACAGTAACACAGTAAGTGGGATGAATGCTATGGGAACACCTAATGAACTTATAACTCACAGTTAGTTTTCACGCTATCTTTCGCACGGCAATTCAATAGATTGATAAAAATTTACAACAATATTTTCTGAACTCTGCAAGACATCGTACTGAAACATATACGAAAATATAAGTCAGAATTCCTGTTTCAATCCCTGAAATTTTCATTGAAATCCGTTGAGCCGCATCGGAACATAAACAGATACAGAGTGTAGGCAGCCATCATTCACTTTTTGGAGACTTAGACGCGCGTATGCCAAGTAACCTTTCCGCAGAATTAATATTTATATTATATTAATATCTTCTGCAATATATCGAAATGAAATATGCACGAATATTTAAGTTAAATCTTCTGTTTTTAAACAACAAATTTTCATCGAGCCATTTCGGAGCCTTTAAGAGACAAACATACAGACACACTTCAATTTTATTTATTGGTATAGATATAAAAGAACAACTTTTTCGACGACCATCCGAAGACTGAAAATAAACTATGTTCTGGTAAAAATTATATAAACTTTATTTAATAAAAAATAGAATTTTGTGGAAACGCCGAGAAACATTATGTACATATAGAAGCCAAAAATCGTATCCAGTAAACAAATACATGCATATTTACTATACATTTCGAAATTAAAAAACATACTTTATTACTATGTATTATGAAAACTCAGGAGCGAAGCAGTCCTCCGGAATGTTCGCTTCTCAATCGCGAATAGAAAATTAAAAAATTGATACTACACTTTTATAATTTATTAAAATTATAAGTTCGATCAGGGGCAGAAAATAATCATTACAGAAAATGCATAAATAAGTGCAAGATTTAAATCAGTAATTCAGGACGAAAACATGAACTTTATATATATATATATATAAATTTAAAAGAGAGAGAGAGAGGGGGGGGGAGTAGAATGAGATCGTAACGACCAATTCAGTCCGTCTCCCTTTTTCTTTCCTCCAGAGAGAGAAGCCCACATATTCCCTTAATGTGATTGGTTGATGGACCGAATCGGATAGATCAGCTTAGTGCTGGGTTTCACTTCCTTTCTTTCTCTCTCCATTCCCCTACCCTCTCTCCCTCTTTTCACCTCCTCACACACGCGCCTATTCGGTTAGAGACGGAACCTTTCAGTGATCCCTCGTCCACTCGCATCCACAGAAACTGGGAAAGGGGCAGGGCAGTGATCAATCACTGAACAGGGTGGGAGTTGGTGGAAGGGGATTTAGAGTCTCTGTGTCTTCTTTTTTCCTCCTCTCCTCACCCTTCAATTAATCTGTCGCCGTTAGCTAGGTTCCATCCTCTTCGGGTTGGACCGTTTCCAAGATGATCCCCAGCGAGTGGTCAAGCTCCATCTTTTTCGCTCTCTTTCCTATCCTATCTATCTGCTGAAAGCCCGATAGAGCGATCCACGCTCACACTTGTCTTAAATCTTTATGAGAACCTAGCGGACAAAGTAGCGTATTTAGGTCAAGAACAATGCTGTCGCATACCTTTACGTAAATTGTTAATATCTATTTAGTACATAAACTATAACATCACCAATTCATTACGGTTTTCTTGTTACATTAACTCAGATTTGGGATTTTTGACTTTACATCTACGTTTACAAAAAAAAAACATAATGACGTCATTGAATAAGCATTAGTCGTTAATAAATATCGTTCCAATAATTAATTGACTGGACCGCCGTTTTACCACATGGTCAATGCTGCCGTTACAACTCTTTGGTCCCGTGCCAAGTAATCATGGACAAATTAAGTGAGCATGTTGATTGAAAATCAGTAAATAAGATCCGTTACAAATAATTACATAGGGTTAGTATTATTTTACACATTAAATTAATTATTGGAGAACAAATTAAACAAACTACAAGACCATAAAGTAGGTAAATGCACGTGCGGACACACCAACACGGTATCACTGTTAAAGGTGGAGTAATTACTATTACTGAACAGATGTTACTAAAATTGACAAATCAGCATAATTTCAAGGTTTTCCTAGGACATTTTTTAGTCAGGAATGTTGTCCCATGCAAGTCATGCGACTATGTTACAGAAGGGATGGTGACCTTTCATCCATTCACGATACTGAAGACGGTCCATGCCTTCCCCATGCCCATATCTGAGTGGGTACAGTACCTTGCTGGTCAATAGTGAAGAGCCCGAGGCCGTCACCGCCGCGTATGGAGTAGGACACCTTGGACGAGTCGCCCTTGGCATCAGCGTCGGTGGCTTTGACAGTGGTGACGAGCGTCTCCGAAGGCTGGTTCTCCAGGACCGACGCGACGGCCACGAAGTCGTCAAATCGCGGCGCGTGCAGGTTCTCGTCGACGTCGACGACCTCGACGACGATGGTGGATGTGCTGGAGAGCGGCGGCGTCCCTCTGTCTCTGGCGCGCACCACCACCGTGTGCAACTGCCGCTCCTCGAAGTCCAACGGCGCTGCGACGCGCAGGGTTCCCGACAGTCTGTCGACCGAGAAAGGGACGTCCGCGTCGATGTCCCCTGCGGCGCCGAGCACCAACGAGTAGATGATCTGTCCACCGGCACCCAAGTCTGGGTCTGCGGCGTCGAGCGTCGCCACTACGGCGCCCACGGGTACGTCCTCACGAACTTTCACCGTCACGACGCCGGCGCCGTAGTGGGCGAAACGTGGGGCGTTGTCGTTGACGTCGTCGATGGCTACGCGGACCAGAGCCTCAGCAGTTAAGCAAGGTGGCGTCCCGGCGCGGTCTGACGCCGCCACTCGCAGTTCGTAGACGTCGTGAAGCTCCCGGTCCAGCGTCGCCGCCACGGTGAGCACTCCGGTAGCGGCGTTCACCGTGAAGTCGTCGGTGTCGGTCAAAAGCGAGTATCGGATTTCGCCGTTGGCGCCCTCGTCGGCGTCGGTGGCTCTGAGTTGCACGACGACGGTGCCGCGGAGTGCGTCCTCCGTCACGCGGAAACTGGAGACGGACTTGTCGAAGCGAGGGGCGTTGTCGTTCACGTCAAGCACGTCCACGACAACCTGCGCCCAGACGCTCTTTTGGGGGCGTCCGAGATCGGCCACCGTCACGTTGAGCGTGTAACTAGACCGTCGTTCACGATCCAAGACGCCCCACAGCAGCAACTCGCCCGAGTCGGCGTCCATGCGAAACACAGAGTCGACGTCGCCAGCCGCGACTCCGTAAACGAGCTTCCCGTTGTAGCCCAAGTCTCGGTCTCGCGCTTTGACGCGCATCAGCGTCGTGCCGAGAGCGGCGGACTCGGCGACGCTCAGCTTCTCGGGGAAGCTCATCATCTCCGGCGCGTGCACGTTGTCGCCGTAGCGACTCGGCATCATCGCGAAGTCGTCATCGTCGTCATCGGACGCTCGCTCCGCGTTTCTCAGCATCTCCGTGAGGCTCCGCGTCACGCCAGTGTCGACGCACTCGAAACCGCGAGAGTCTCCAGCGTCCGTCAAGAAGCGTCCGGTGGGAGTCGGGCCTCCGATGCCGTCCACGAGCTCTACAACGACGGTGGCCAAATCCGAAAAGTGCGTCCCGTCCGTCGCGGTGACGTTCAGTCTGCGTTCAGATACGTCACCCGAGCGGCGCAAGTCGCATGTGACGGAAAGGACGCCCGAGGTTGCGTCCACCGCGAAGCAGCCGTCCGCAGCGCCGCCAACTAGTTTGTATGTCACGACGTCGCCGGCATCAAAGTCGACGGCCGACAGGGCGAGCACTTCGGTGCCCACGGCGACATCCCGGTGGACCCGGCCCCGGCAGTCGACCTTCTCAAATTGCGGCCTATTGTCGTTGACGTCGCGAACGCGAACTCGCAACGTCGTCTCCGTCTGGCGTCGGTACGGCAGCCCCCAGTCGGACGCACGGATGCGCAGCGTGAACTCACGGCGTCGAGCAGCCCCCTCGAAATCGAGCACCGCGGCGGTGCGCACGACGCCCGTGAAGGGGTCCACCTCGAAGGGCGTCGGACGTAGGTTGGCGATGCTGTACGAGACGTAGGCGTTCTCACCCGCGTCACGGTCGCGAGCTGTCACCTTGGTGACGACGGTGCCCGCGGGCTCGTTCTCGTCCACCCACACCACGTCGCTGCCGCTGGGCACCTCGAAGACGGGGTCGTTGTCGTTGGCGTCCAGCACCGCCACCTTGATCTTGGCCGAGGACTGCTTGCGGCTGCCGGCGTTGCCCTGGTCCACCGCGGCCACCGTCAGCGTGTAGAGAGCCTTCGCCTCGAAGTCCAGGGCCACCGCCGTGTACAGAACACCCGTGTCCGGCTGCACGCGGAACTCGCCGCCCTCGTTGCCGCCCACGATCTCTAGTAGCACCTAAACACAAGATCAACACGTGCTACAAACCGTCCAATACTGCCAATGTGTGAGAAGGTCACGCGTCGGAACTCGAAAACTTCCACACAGTGGCAGTTTAGGTCAGACAACACCTTTTGGCCTATCAAATATCGTTTCTTAAGACATGGATTCATAACATCTTTTTTATTTATAAACCGTAGCTGATACGCAAATATTATGTAATTAAAAACAATGTGGCATTTTGAAAAAAAAATCCTGCAGCAGATATAAACAAATTTAATGAGATTTACGTTTTTTCTTTTTAATAAAATATAATAACCGATCCCCTTGCAACAAATTAATCGTTAAGCTGATGGTATTTATGGAATGCGAATGCAGCCACAAATTTCGGAAGTCACCTATAGGCCACTTTTTATTTTTAGTTACACTTCAGTCGTTTATTAAATCGATACTACCTCTGCACATATATATTTTTTTCATTTTCCTGAGTTGAATTATTGGCATTACTTAGATCGACTTGTGATGCTAATACTTCGTCCGTGAAAATACTGACTGCTGATTTTAAAGAAAGAAATATTTGTAAATACTGATTCGTTGTAGCTAAAGATGTTGATTCAATTTTTAAGAATAATGGAAATTAGAGTTTCTCCCTGTCATACGAAAGTTATTGATTCCTCGTAATACTTTTCCTTGCCTGCCAATATCTCGCATTTCCTAAATGAAATCACATACATATAGTTGAGTGTCACACCTGAGCGTTTTTCCCCTCGTCGGCGTCCGTCACTTTGAGCCTGATGAGCGGAGAGTTGACCGGCGCCGTCTCTGCGACGTTCACCTCGTACACTTCTCTGTCGAAGACGGGCGCGTTGTCGTTGACGTCCGTGAGCCTGACGGGCACGACGCGGTAGCTCTCCCTGGGAGGCGTCCCGGCGTCTCTGGCCCTGAGAGTGAGGTTGTATCCCCTGGGCGCCGCCTCACGATCCAGCAGCGCCACGACGGCGACTGCGAACTCGCCGGGCTTATCCGGCACCGCCCGCACACGGAAGTGGCCGTCTGGGTCGCCGTCTACGATGTCGACGGCGCGGATCTGGCCGTGAACGCCGGCGTCCTTGTCGGTCACGGTGACGATGGCGTAGACGTCGGCGACGGAGCGCTCGGCGATGTCGGGCAGGTGGCGAACCGCCATCTCGGGCGCGAACAGGTTCACCTGGCGAACTCGAACCCTCAGCTTGGCCTCGGCCGCGGGCGTCGCGACGCCGTGACGCAGCAGGGCGCCGCGGTCCTGAGCGCGAATCGTGAGCTCGTGCAGCGACTTGGCGGCGAGACGGAGCGGCCGCGTCAGAGTCACGACGCCCGTCACCGGGTGCACAGCGAACTGGTCCGACGCTTCGAGGCTGTAGTAAACTTCGCCGTCGATGCCCAGGTCAGCGTCCTCCGCCATAATTTGCGCGACGCTGCGGTGCGGCGCCAGGTCCTCGGGAACAGTCACGTCGTACTCAGTCGGATAGAAAAGCGGCTTGAGATCGTTGGTGTCGAGAACCCTCACCGTCACCCTGGCGTCGGCGTGGACTTGTAGCGGGCCTCCAGAGCCAGAGCCAGCGCCACGCTCCCTCCACGTCTTGGTGGCTCGCACGTCCAGGACGTACCCGTCGTTGCGCTCGCGGTTCAGCACGTCCTTCTTGTCCGTCCTCGTGCGCAGCGTCAGGAACCAGAAATCGCCAACGTGGCGCTCCTCGGCTTTGAAGAACTTGTCTTTGTCGCCCGCCACGATCTTAAACTTAACAGAGACGTCGAGCTCGCGGTCAGAATCCGCCGTCTCGACGCCCATTCGCTCCTGGTTGTCGTCAGAGACCACCGCGTACGTCTTCGGCAACGAATTCTCCGGGATGCTGACGTTATAGGCGTCGCGCGTGAAGCTGAATGGCGTCGAAGACGTCGTCTCCCCCTGCGACGACGGTGTGCTTGTCGTCGTGGAGGGAGTCGCGACGTCGCCCGCTAACGTCGCGACGCATAGCAGCGCCAGGAGTGGCCATGCACTTCCCTGCGAGGCCATGGACCGTTTTCAGCTCATGGCTCCTGAAAATCAAATGGATAAATGAAATACTAAAATTAAAGAAATTTGTCTGAAAGATAAATACGCTACGCAGATTAATATCAATCAGTTTTCAAATTACGTGAGACTTGAAAGATATAGGTGAAACAGTACTGAAAGAAACTCTACAGTGCTTTGAGATTTAAATCACTTGGGTCTAGATCCAGAAGATTTTTACTTTTGAATGACGATAGGTGTAGTCTGTAAAAATACTAGTTTCCCGAATTCTTCTACCTGAAGTTCTGATTAATAAATAATTATAACCTCTGTCTTAAAAGCATAATAATTAGACGAAGAAGTAGTCATATTACAGACAAAATCCAGTGACGACATTTATAAAATCCTTATTTTTTTCTTCGGGCGATTCAAGACCGCCATAGTGTGGCTACTTATTTGTCTAATTGGTAATTATTTATAAAGCCCATAAATTTTATTTACATGAACCAGGTTCGTGACTGAGCAGTACGGAAATGTAAACAATTTACTGAATAATCTCAAGTTCTTTGACCTTGCAATATACGTTTTGTAGAGTTTTTTTTTCAACTATATGAGAAGATTGTAATGAACCTGCGTAGGTAGGAAGAATCACTCCGTGGAATCTCTCACTATAGTTAAGATCTACTTCTCAGATAAGAGCGAACAAAGACGCGGCTCCTGGTTGGCTGCCACCATTAAAAAAAAGGATATTCGAGGGACGAGGAAAGGGGAAAACTCAAAACTTGCTGATACAACGACGAAAAGTATTAGTTACGTCATCGGATTAGATTCAGTTCAATATGAACACAATGTGGACATCTTCAACGAAACCAAACTCATTCTAACTACAAGCTTAAATCATTCAAGTTGTAACAAAGAAAAACTCTGCCCATGTGTAAGTACGTCAGTTCTTTGATTGATAGTTATATAAACATGGGGAATGAGAGGATTTTCATAAACATTTATTACAACCAACAATTTGTAAGGAAGTTTTCTTTGTATTAGAAAACATCAATTACCCAATCTGAGACGAATTTAGACAAGATTGATACCAAATTTCTCCTTAACCAGAAGATCTGAAAGAGAAGTCCACTACGCTGTTTCAAAACAATTATAATTTGGCTAAATATAATTTTAAAACCACATCCGACTTGAAACACGATTATCAAGACAGACAATTTTGATTTTCTATACATAAATATGAGTTTATTGTAAAGTAAACTTGCAATTTCAAATCACATATTAACAACTTTCTCAGACATTATAAATTGTATTTACTTTTCTTGTATTTCAAGAAAGTCCAACTAATGGCGTCATCTTCAATCGAACATGCTTCTTCGTTAGTCGATATATACAAGAGTATTAAATAAAAATTAAAACAATTTAAGACCATTGTTTATTTATTTAGTTATCCTCGACCACGATACGAAAGGCTAAAGTAAACACATCACACCCGATTCACGGAATCATTATTAGTACTAGGTAGGAACAGTCAATCAATTTCATGACGTTATTTAAATATGAATATTCGAAAGATCGACATCCATTTCAAAATGCATTCAAGGTATCCGCGATTACGGAAAACCAAAATAACGAACACAATCGATTTGCAACGTTTAAAACAATTTTCGCATGTCTTATTAAATGAATGTGTATTGTCACGTTTCTGAAAGATTGTGAGAGACAGTAACACACACTGCTAGAGGTTATAGGCGTTTACTGAACCCGAAGTACTGTACAAAGGCTCGTACTCCACTTCGAGGTCCAGTAAAATTGATAATTAGTGGAATTTCAAGAAACAAAAAATATTAGATACTAAATGTAAACAAAGAAAATAAAGTTAATAAATAAAAAATTGTTGCGTTGATTGTAACTCGAACCAGAGTCCACATCTCTGCTGTGCAGCTCTCTACCCCTAGGCTATGGCTGCAGCTTCTGTGATGTGGCTATATGTACAACAGTAGCTTTGTCCTTTGTCTCCCAAGTTTCGGCGTATTGTCTTGCAGTTAAGTTATCTGACGCTATTAAATATATGTATTATTCAATAACTTTTCAATTCCCTTCCTATGCTATTAAAGGGGAGTTGCCTGTTTCAGGATCACCCTCATGTAGCCTGTCTACCATAAAAAAACAGTAGGGACCTCCTCTGTTGGAACTATTTAGTACGAATTATTTTCTAGAGATGGTGCAGAGCCGTTCGTCGGTTGCTTCTGCTGTCATTTTCTCTCTTCCATTCATCGGCAAGGAAATAAGTAAAACAAACACAGCATGCAAAATAAAAGTGTGGTCTCAAGTTACACTGGAATACGAAATAAAGCAACTGCGCTCGTCGAGCATGGCTTACATGGATGTTAGTTTCTCCTCTCATCCATGAACGTCTTCACATGTACCGTAATGATCATCTTGACCTACTTCCTTTCATCCAATCTTAATCCTCCCAGGGAAATGGTGGGGGAAAGGGAAAATAACCGTGTCGTTTTTCGACCGTCCTTCCTTTATAGGAAATTCTTCCTCCCCCAAACCTTTCGCAACACTTGACGATGGGCGTCTGTAATGAAGAGCAGAGTTGTAAACTTTTATGGGCTGCAGGACGGGTTCACTCACGAAAATTTCGTTTCGTTGCAGATGACGGCGATGATGATGATGAAATTTCTAGCCTCCCGCTCCACTTCCGCCGTCGAAGATAGTTAATCGCCGTCATTAATATTCCACCGCGACGGCTGCAATCACCTCTCATGTGTCCAACGTACCAAAAACTTGTAATAAAAGAAATGGCGGCACACGACATCGCCTAGAGACTCGGCAACTAGGTGAAAACGTAATTTCTTAAAAGAGAGAAAACGATGAGATGTGGACGGATAACGTCGTGACACACGCACTCACACACAAACAGAGAAACATTAGATATTGCATATTTTGAAACTCTCAGAATCTCAACATTATAAAACTGGAGAACTATTATTACGAACGAAAAATTTAAAACGCAAGAAAAATTCATGTAGTCAACGAAAATAAAACATTTCTCTCTGGTGAAAGGAAACTTCTTGCTATCCATCAACAGGTATAATTCTTTCACTATTATTTGACCATATATACAAAAAAATACATTTTATTTTAAAAATTAGTCATTATATGAGGATGCAAAACGATAATTTAATAAATGTTATTTAGCCTAAATATTAAAGATTAAACATTGACTTTTAGTAATAGGTTATATGATGATGATCACAGGCAACTCCCCTTTAATAACATAGGAAGGCGAATTGAAAAGGGGGCATGTGGAAGGTAGAGCATGGTAGCCAAGGGTTGACTAGGGCTATGTATTAAGGGTTCTACCCGGTTTTTTACCTAAAACGAGAGAAGCCCTTGCGAATGACGGGAGACGAGTTTGTTGTGGGGTCGCAGCATTTCCTTCTCCGTATCTCCACCAGTTTTAGGAGACAATTGTCCGACTGAAGTGTTAAATTATCGTATAGAATCGGAAAGACGTTTTCAAAATTGGTAAAAATTGTGGTTATGTTCATGAATATTGTTGTATTTAAAATGTGACGATTTATGTATTGAATATTAGGAGAGTGTTCTCATTTGTTGTACCTCTTTTTGTTCAGTTATATATTACTACTACAAAATATGTAAAATGTTTGGGGTTTTCATGTTAGCACGTAGTTTGTTGATGTTTCTCCACAGGATAATAACCCGAAGAAGGTACAAATAAGTACCGAAACGTTGTGTTTTTCCTCTTTGGAAATGGTTAAAAATTAAAGTCGGACATTGGTCGGAAATGTTTACTTATTAATACAAAATCAGAGATTAAATTATAACCTTAAAATATAATTTAAGTTCATTGCTATTATTATGAACACAGGGACCAGCAAAATATTATAAACGGCGAATTTTGCAGAGACTGTGCTGTTAAAGAAGTTGAGCATTTCAAACCAGGAGAGACGCTCGTGACGTCACAGATGCGTGACGTTTTCGGAACACGACGTCACTATCAGACTGCCATTTCGGTTAAAAGACAAGGCGGCTAATTTCGCCGTGACGCAATGAAACGGATGAATGGGTTTGTGTTTTGGTTATTTTAGGAATGATAATGGAGTTTTGAATCTCTTTAATTATGGACAGTTGCAGGTTCAATTTAGGGAACGTATACTTTTGTAGGCTTCAGTAAACGTGAAAGTTTTTTTTTTGTTTAGGCGCGAGTGCATGTTTTAATCTCGCGTACCGTGTCTGTATTTTCCCCACTACTCTGCAGACAGACAAACAGATAGAGACAGAAAAGGCAGAAGAGCAGAAAGCCAGTGTAATTAGACTACGTCCTCTTGAGAGTATAACTCATAAAAATGGAGTTATAACTACAGACCGCCGTCACCACAGAAAGAAAGAACTGCGACAGAAAAAATAATAAAAAATTCAGAAAACCAGAGCGCCACCAATATTAAGTTTTGTTCCGCTCGTCTCATTAAAAGCTTTCAACGTCGACGACGCCGAATGCGATGACGTCGACGGCCAAAGAGATAGACAAGGAAAGAAGAGAGACAAAAGGGTAACCAGAGACCGTATTGCCAGAAATATACCCACAGAATTAAATTGTTCGAAATTAATCGCAAGAAACGTTTCTTTCCTTGACGTCTTCTTCTCTTCACCCCGCTAAAATTTTTTATTATATTAGATGGAGAGCATTTTGCTCTTCGCGGAGAATGGAGATTAAAGATTTAAAAAACCAAAAAATAAATTCACTCTCCGGCTATAATTGATATGGCAATTTTCTATTTAATATTCACTTGTTGCTAGCATAAAATAACCGGAAATACGACTTTAATATTTTTGATTATTCTCTGGCAATTAGTAATGTAAAGTAAAGAGACGAAACACATTGCTTTCCTGAACTTTGAGGTGACTTCATAGTTCATAGGACATTCAGAGACCTTGTCCATTAATGTACAAGAATTGGTATTTTTCGCCTAATCCAGACTATTAAGAAATGATTTATAATAATATTAAATATGTGAGTATATATTGATTCGCAGCAATTTGTATACGTTGATCCGCGTCCACACTGAAAGCCAGTGATTATCACGTCAAGAGTAGGTAATGCAGGAATTTGTGATGCCAATTTTTTTATTTTATTACTAAACGACCGAAGGAATCTCGAACAAGATGGCGGATACGGAAAGCACTAATAGAAGGAACCACTTATGGGAATCAGACTTGACAAACAGCAATTTTATTAAGAAGTTACCAATTGATTTCTGAGTTCTTCTGGTTACGATTGGAGGAAAATGATCCCGTAAAAATACTACAGTTAGGTATTCAATTATAGAATCTATTAGGCCAGCAATCACGCTGCGATTTCTTTACAAGTTGTAAACTTTCAAATATCGAAGCAATAAATATCAAAAACTGGGTTTGAAGTGTGTGAGGCTATTTAATCAATAAACCAAGCTGAGTACCAAATGCAATAAGACATTCACTCACTACATGTAAATATCACTACAGTCGTACAATGTTTATCGGAACGTCAGTTATCCGAAACATTAAATATACGACCTGATATTTCCTCGGCTTCAAATTTAGGGTTATCGGTTATTTTTAACGCTACTGTTCTGTAGAAACCTTTTATCAATTAAAATACTATAAGACGTGAGATGTAATACATCAATGTTTCGTTAAACCCTATATGTTTTTCCTAAATTTTAATGAAATGGAAGCTGCCTGTTTCTGTGCTGTTAAACCTTTACCTTCAATAGTCTGCTTAATGCTCAACAACATTTGGAAATAAGCTTTATGACTCTTTCTCGGAAAATTTTGCAGATAATTTATGTCCCATATAATTATTTGGTTTTGTTGGGGTGGCAACGCGTCGTATAATGGAATAAGAGAGGGGGAGAGAGGGATAGGAGAGAGATTGAGAGAGAGGGATACAGATAGAGAGAGAGGAGAGAGAGAGAGAAGCGAGTTCAGTGTTGTGTGTAACGGCGAATGTGAGTGTGAGCGGACGCTATCAGTGCATATAAGACGGTTGAGACCAAATAGCGAAAGGGTCGCTATTTCCCTGTGTTAGCGTGTGTGTGTGTGTCCATACTACAGTTAATGTCTGAAAAATCGAAGAGCGCTTTACATTTCTTTTATTATAGTCATACGAAGATCAAGGGCTTGTCCATCATGAAACTTCAATAAACGAAAGACGAAGTCAAATTTCTTATTTAAAAGAGCTTGCTTCTGTTTGAGATTCTCGTCTTGTGTTTTGCGTTGTGTTGTGCTTTGTGAATAGTGTTATAACTACAAACAGGTTCTGCGATTAGGCGGAAACGAAATCTTGATGTGTTATCGATTAAAACAAAATAAAAACATTAAACGAACTTGATAAATGAGAACTAAGTTCGTTATTAGCTCCAAAATTTAATTAAATTTTAACACATTTTCACATAACATTACCTTAATACTTTTAATTTTTATTATATTTAGATTCGGTTATCCGAATTATGGATGAACCTATTTAGTTGGAATAATCGACGTCTAGTATAGTTTGGAATAGGATGTGTTTCATTGTTACATTACTACATGGTACAGTTATGTGAAAAATTGAAGTGGCTTGATTTAAATTGGATTATAGAGAAAAACCACGAAGCACTCCAATCAAAAAGTAAATGCAAGGACTCTGGTTGACTGAACTGAGTTTCACAACAGGACCGTACTGTTTGTCAATGTTCCCGATGTTTCCTATGGCAGCGGGAAACAGGAAACTGGGCTTGTTTTTGTTCCTCAACATTAGTTTTTTTTAATTCAAATAAAAACTTTTATCGTATTTATTTTCCGTTGGTTAAATAATGATACAGTATATATATTAAATAGTCAATACAAGATTAAAAAATGCATATAATTGACATGTTGGCATGTGGGGTAGGTTAATCCATTGATTAACCTACTTTAGCAGAATGGGTTTGGTTTATTTATTTATTTTTGTGAGAGGCATACGACGTGGATGGGTGAGGGTCGACAGGCAGTGAACTGATTTTTGGTGAATATATGAGGATGTGACCTGCGGCCATGATGGTAAGGAGGGTTAGGGTGTGCCTGAATGATGAGGGGGACCAACATTAGTGAACCTGTTCCTAAACAAGACAGAAACAAATTATGGTTGCTGAGAAACTTGTTGTTTATAAGCACTGTTTACAAGGTTTCACGCACGTTTAAGTTTTGGATTGATGACTTCCACAATATATCTACACGCTGCAACATTTTGTTTATTTCTCTTAGAACACCGGATATTACAATCGGATGAAGGAAGGTTTCCGAGTCGGAAACCGGAACTTCCCGCGCTACGGAAAACGGACGGAGGCAATTTAATAGTGCAGTTTCTTTCTCGTTGTGTAATAATTGTGTGGAAAGAAAAATGTAGGTATAATCGCTGTGCATAACGTCGGCTCCATGCGATGTTTTCGCAGCCATCCTTGTGTGCATTTGTTGGACAATGTGTTATGTGTGACACGGCGCGCGTATCCCGTGTCCTGTTGCAGTCCTCGAGGGACCTAAGGGCTGGGTTTCAGTTTGCAAACACGGCAACAGAGCGGACCACTCCAAGTGGGAGAAAACCGCTTCTATATTTAGCCCCCAAGGGTGGCGATGACACAACAGTCACATTCATCCGCACGCCATTTTAATCTAAGTGTAATTAAATCTAATTTGAACAAAAGCTTGCATAGTGGGAATGGATTCGATGGTCTACATAGCCGAAAGTAAACTACAGTAACGTTACAAATGAAATACTTGATATTTTCTAGTTTTAGTTACTACGAAAACCGTGACGTCACCGCATGTGAACAGCGCTGTTGAATATTTTATTACCCGAGGAGTGTAGTAGATATTTTTTCTTATTTTTTGAAAATCATAGAAACGAAATTTACATTTATGCCATTTCAATAATTTTTTTCTTCAAAACATTGTTAAAAAACAGCTGTGGATGTAAGTAGCTTTAACTTGAATCGCATTTGACGAAATTGTTTAAGGGGGAAGAAATCTCAAAATTCAAATATGGAGAAAGTCGTGAAATCATAATGACGTAATTCAACTTACTTTAAATATTTAACATTAAAGAACCGACCAAGAAAACAATATTTTTGATAGGAAAACAGGGACATTTCCTACAAATGACTGCAAAGTCAACACCACATAAAATTTCCTAAAATCTGTCCAATGTGAACGAGCAATTTTCAAACCTATAAGAACGCACTAATAATATTGTTGACATTACCAATTGTCGGATCGATTACATTCGTGACTCGTGATTTACGTGACAAGTTAATCGCCTTTTCTGTTTGTATGGCTTAGCAAATTATTATCACAAATCAGCTTTAGCATGGCAAGTTGTGTAAGCTGCAAACGTGCCTCTAATTTTAGTGTGTGCAGTCCTTCATACGAATACTAAATCTAACACTTCATCAAAGTTGTCATTTAAAAATAGAAGATAATTAACAATTTGAGCCTAATGCTATAGATTTGAGAATGTCAGACTGTCGCTGGTTCCGGGTGTGCCGCAGCGGAGCCACAAATCTGATTGACGAGACTTTCGACGTCTTTCATTACTCACGTTTCTCCGTGACTGAAGCACTGACATTCGATCCTTCACAAGACTAGCAGAATCGAATCGATGAAAACATCAGTCAGTGAGTTACGAGCCTCCTGAAAACGCCTGCAACGACGGCATTTGAAATGACGTACGCGTGTTACAGATATGCCTACGTTACAGGGGATTATAAATTATTTTTAAACTAAAATCGCAATCATATAAGCGAACGAAAAAGAAATTGTTAGTCTGTAAAATATTCCATTCTATTTCAGGAGCAAAGCAGAACCCACGTTTTCTATTCGACGGGTCTAATCTTCTCTGTTCACCTTTCTTAAGACGGTTCGCGTGAGTTCGGCATGAGGCTTCCATCGATTCTCCTGTCTTGTTTTACTACAACATGGGGATAAAATGACATCGGAAAGCCCTTAAAGAGTGACAGACGTGAGTAGTTAAATTTGACAAGGAGACTGTCTCATATTATTTAGACGTAATTTTCTGCAGTATTGTTTCAAATGTTTAGAGAAAATCAAACCTTAAACGAAAATAATACCAATGTGAGAAAAAAAATAATCATTTCTGCAATAAAGGTCGGGCCTCAGCCAGGGCAGAGTTGAACAAACTCGCAAAGATGAACATTAGCTTCAATTTTATTTAAGACATTCGTCAGGCAAGTCTTTTTTCTGCAATATCCACCATCAGCCGTAGATGTTAGAATTTAAGCAGGCGATGATGATGTTACAGTTCATTTCCGAACGACGCAACAGGAAATGTCCAGAGTGAAGTCCACTCAGGTGAGAGAGAAAGAGACGACACAACTTTCCCTCTCTCGTGATTAAAGACCCCTCGGGATTCGAATACCCGGTCCAACCAGTTACCACGGTAATTGCTATGCAAATGGTCACAAATACACACGCAGACTCTACGCCTTAATATCGCGCTAAATTGCAGAAGAGGAGGGAAGGAGGAAAAAAAATACACCCAAACAACCTCGTCACACAGCTGGGTAAATAACGCGCTGTTTTGAAGAGGCTTCATCAGCGCCGACCAAATTGTTCATAAAGAAAAAAGAAAGAGTTCAGTGGACCCGGGTTCGAGACCCTCAAACCGGTTCTGTGAAGGTTTTTCTCGTACCGATGATGAAAGCCGCGATGTAAAATGTCACAGTTTCTCTCGGGGATTTCAGCGTTTATGAAAACAAAGAATAACAGGTCATAGTTTTCGGGGAAGGAATTGCAAGGGCAGAAAGATTAACACGTCGTAGGCGATAAAAAATTGAGTTATCTCTCGCCTACACCTCAGTAGGTCTACTTTACTCTCTCCGTCCTCTAAAAATTAATCCTAAAGCAATCAAACTAAACACGGTCCGTAAATTTCCTTCTTCACCTCGCCCTGCCAACTTATTTTACCACGAACGGCAATTGCGTTAACGTGAAACATTTTTGTATATTATATTCACATGTATTTGTGAAACACTGTAACCACGTGTTGTGTGGTGAACGACTTTGAGAGCTTTTCTCAGCGGGAGATGGCCGAATATTTTTTCGCAGCTGTCGCCTATGGGAAATGACGTCACTGTTCCTGTTGCGACTTGCGCGCACGACAGTTCTGCAACCTTACAACGGACCAGAAAATATGCAAATCTTTCGCTGTCGTAATGTTTGAACTATACGCATTCATGGAACATTTCTTCTACCACTATTCGCGAAATATTCCGCCTTCTTAAACATTCTACTATCGGGGAAATATCCCGGTCTCTTCTTCTGTCAGCGGGCGAAGACTTTTCCATTCTCGGCAAATATTCTTCTATCTTCAGATATACTGTTCATTATCTTATCGCGTAAGTTTCCTCGAGTTACCGCCAACTCTTTTAACAAAATGCAAGCAGTCGCGTTAATATTCTGCGGTCCTCAGAATTCATTCCATCCAGAAAACTTAGAAATATTCAGCCCTCTCAGAAGTATTCCCCTTTATACAACCATTAATTTCGTAATCGTAAAATTATTAACGGTTACAATACATACACGTGCAATTGCAAAATTACGGCGGGATTTCAGCCGACGTTCTAACAGAATTTCCCTATCTTGGTTTTCGTTTACCATAAAACAATAATGCGCTTATTTCTCCTAATTAAAACAAAGTAGTATTTATATTGCATACGGATTTATTTAAGGAATAGTTGCATGTTTCACCTTGGGTCGTACTTATTAATTACGACATCCTCCCGCTTGAAAAGTGTAATATCGTCACGTCGATAATAAAACATGAAATTTGTTTTTAAAATTAAATACATTCAAAGCAGAAAAGCTGTACCACTTCAGAGCCACTTGTTCCCCAAATCGCCACCTGATGGCCCTGGTGTCGTGTTGACGTCAGCAGGGGGCATCATAGGCGAAGGGGAGGGGGGTGATGACATGGCTAATGACGTCTAAGTGACATAATTGAAACTCATGTTTACCTCACAGGCTCACAAAGTAGCTACTCGACGTCTGCGACGATTCTTCTTCTTCTTCTGTTGCTTTTATTCGAGAGTGATTTTAGCAACCCTCGACCTTTATTACAATAAATTCTGAATATAGAGACCTGAAATTTTTTTATGTTGTCATTTTATAGGCTCTGACTCCTTTAATAACTAATAGAGTTACATATTCCATGATACAATTATTTTGATCCTGGCACGACACTTGAAAAGACGGGTGAATGAAGATTGTAAGATATAGCATGTCAACAAACAAGAAAAAGTCATGCAACAGATTTATTAACAGACTTTTCGAGCCTGTGAGGTTTTGGATAGGGCACACAGAGCCGCAACCCCTTCCCCCCTTCCACCAACCAGTGACGTCCTCCCTGACACAATCTGACTTCAGCCCAATCTGGTGGCGAGTTTGAGAAAAAAATGTCTCTGAAGCGGTACAGACCTTCTACTTTTCAAATTTATGTTTATATGGTGAAGTTACCAATAAAAGATTTTTATTGCAGTGCGATCATCAAAATTTTTTGTTCCTCAAAGGTTCCAACCCACTATGTCTTATATAATGATTGCCTTCAGTCATTTCAGGAATACAACAAAAAGTTACGCAGTTTTCGTAGAGGCGAAAATTGGAATTGCATAGAAATATTTTTCGTCCTCGTGGAGTTGTCTAAGATTTTTTAGACACTCGGATTTTTTCTTAATTTTCCTGGATATTTTCTAATTTATTTCTAAAGTCTAAAGTGGAAATTGCTTCATGATATTGTTTTTTCAATTCTATTGCACATTTTCTTGTTTGCGATGATCATCCTTAATTCCTTTGAAATATTTAGTGCTGTGTTCAACAGATACTTATATTTTTCTAACTCTCGGTTTATTATCATTATTGTTCTCAATAATTATCCACAGCTTTAGCTCGTGTGTATGATTACCTGTATACTTGGAACGCTGGGGAATAATGCTCAATGTGAAAATATTGTGTCTGCGCCACAACAACATCATTCTGTTGTGTATAATCTGAAGCAGTAGAGATGTAAGCCGATGTTTCACTAATACTATAGAATGTGCTTTATTGATCATATTGTTAAGTGGGGAGAAATGCCGTGAGCGTCCTGCTTTTAGTAACTCAGGTATTGGAGGTGAAATATTACGAAGTGATGTAGCTGGCAATGTTGTTGTTGCGTTCCTCCTTAAAGGGAGACTGCGTTTATCGGAGCAGAGAGGCGAAGGTGGGTGAGGGATAAACACTCTTGAACGACGCGTTTATCTTAGGCCAACACAAGCAAGCCCTGAGTGCTCTCTGCTCGTAGTGTACCACGATAAAAACAAACCAGATACTCCTATTGTCGGTACCTTAACTGTACCTTCAGAAAGCTTCGTGTGGTTCATAAAAATCAGCCAGAAGACAGAAAACCTTCGCCCTTTCCTTTGCTCCATCCCGGGGATACATAAATTGAAGGTACGTAAAATATATTCAACGACGATAAGTAGAAGAAGACTGATTCTGAGGGTCAACTCTCGGGCGGTTCACAAAAGTGTGTTTGGTAAATTTTGATATTTCCAATTACAAAAACAATAAACTTCATTTAATCTGATAAAAATATATAAAGTAGTTAGAAAAATAATTTATAAGGTAATAATCGATAGGCTCCGGAATTGTAATCAGTCACGTCTTTGAGGAAACGAAGCAACGGAATGAGCGTTTTAGCTCGATCAAAATAATCAATTTAGATACAGATATGGAGAAGTTAGACGTCAACGTAGCCGGAGCCATCATAGTAATCACCAACCTCCAACAAAGATACAACACAAGCAGGCGACAAAAGATTCTATACCAATCAATGTCAAAGATATGATTTTTCGCGTGAAATTTCCAAAATGGCAACCCGGGAAAATAAAAAAGCGATAGAAAACAAGTCGCGTGCCTCACATTTAATTTATTAATTCTGTTAGTGCGTGGGATTTTCTGCTTATAAGACACAACAAGACTAAAAACAAAAATTTTGCATGCTACTCTCTTAAATAAAATTATCACGTCGTAGTCACTGAAAGTAATGACAGATTTTTCATACAAACCATGAAGTGAACTGATGGTGTTAAGATTTAAAATACATAAATAATAATATAAAGTGAAGTGTTCTTATAGTAGCTGACGTCAGATAGAATGCCATTCGTTTTATTTTCATGTCACGACTATATTCTTATTGTATTACACAGATTGTCCTTTATCGAAATTAATATTCTATCCATATTTTTCTTTATATAGCTTATATACCTGAAAACTATCGAAATGTACTTATTATTTAACTATTTAAAGTACCTATATTCATCTACTGTAATTTCACTTACCGGGAAAACTGCCCACTCGTTTATTAAGAATATGCATACTTACACTGACAGACATTGAAAAAATAATAAACAACGTCTCTTAAAACGAAAGTTTTCGTCTAGACATTGGTAACGGAATTCAATGGAATTAATCGACGACTCTGAATACGGAAACTATTAACGGCAACACCAAGCAAATTAAATCCTTACCCTACACCCAAAAAAATAAGCTCAAATTTTAACCACTGGCATTAGAGTAATACGACACTTTGTCATACTGACAGATTACAGACAAAGATTAGAAATATAGGTTATTTATGACATATATTCAACCTAAATTAAAACGATAAAAGAGCTAAACTGAAGGGTAAGTAAACATTAGTTTTACTCATGTAAGAAATAAAAAACTTGTTACTCTGAAAAATTCTGTTTCTCACTACGAGACATAAAGCTGTACAAACTACATTGAAAATGGAGGATTATGTATTAAACTCCAATAAAACAACTTTTGATCAATTGATAATAAACAAAAATCGTCATAGGTTTTAGTTATTTATTTCCAAAGATCAGGAGCTTTCACTGCAGACATTCTCAACTGTATATCATCAACAATTTCCTCGCAGAATATAATTTCACCAATACTTAACCAAAGTGGTCCTAGTCTTTACAAACTGAATGTCAAATTCAGTTTCAGGTAATACTCAACTTCATGTAACTCCAGTATCGTTGAAAAATATTCCCTTAAGAAACTTTTTAAACCTTTGAGAGTTTATTTTTGTTGTTGTCGGAGAGAGAAGGAATGTAGATTTAATTTTCCAAAGGCCACGGCACGTTTTCCTCTCTTTCCTTCTTTTCCCAACATTATAGCATTTTCGTGGACCGAGACAGCCGGGATTTAGGTGTATAATTTTTTTTCTTTTGGTGTTGTAATTCAGAAACTGGCATTTTTATTCTGTTTGAATGAACAGCCGACTTGTGAAGTTCTTTCCACATTTCTCTCCGTCCGAGTAATGTTGGCGTCTGCTCCCGGCAACAACTTTCACCTCTGTCTGTATTTTTTATTCTAATTACTAGTTATTATTACCATCACGTTGGATTCTTCATGAAAAGATTGGCTCTTTCACTAGTGTAACAAACCGAAAAAAAGGAAAGCTATAGTTCTTGTTTTATCCGTATTTCAAATAAAAACATTCTACAGACTTCTAACAGCATTCAAGTTATAAAAAAGGGACACGGGGAAATATAATGTATAAAAATGGCTTTATTCAGATTTTTGTGAAGGTATTTCGCAGGTGGAGGCTAGAATAATGTATCCAGGTAAATACGTCTTTGCGTCACGATGTGTATCACATTTGGCTTGAAACTAATTAAAAATTACCCATCTTGATGTATGGGTGTTTGTAAGTTTCCATGGTGTCGTCATGGATGCAATTTTTTCGTATCGTTCCTTTGGTTAAAACTACGGAATATTACTTGGGAACTGAGAGAGGGAGAGAGGATGTGGTGTTGGGGAGGAGGGAGACGGATGGCGAGTAATTTACCTTGCACTGATGTATAGTAATTACAGCTAATTACTGCAGTAACAGCAAGGGCGGCTATTACTTACTTACTTACTCTGCTTTACGGAATCTCATTCGCTACCTGGAACGAGCGAGCAATATCCATTAATTAGACGCAGAGGGAGAGAGGCTGTCCTCTTCTTTCCCTCTTTCCGCCATTATTTTTGAATCAGTCAACTCTGGAACATGATCGATAAGCACACACACACTCACACACACGACACAAAGGCGATGTTAACCTCCCGCAAAAATCAAATACTTTCGGGCTCTACTTACTAACACTATAATCAAATACAGGAGGTTCTCTTCTACTTATGGATACGGTCAGTCCGTAATTACTACTGCTCTCGACCGGGAATCCTCCCTCGAATCGAAAACGAGTCACATCTCACCTCGTCACAACGCTAATATTCAATCAGTAATTTATCACAACCGAAAAAGATCAACCTGGACCTAGAATAATATACTCAAACGAGGGGAACTATATTTTACAAACTGTACTGTTAGTTTGAACATTTAGAAAGGGTTATCCAGCAGGGTAACAAGTGAAGCAGAGAATAAAAACAAAAAGAGATCCATGTTGATAATAAGAAGTTAGATCACAGAAGAAGCTGCTTGCTACAAAACGTTACTGAGAAATAACGAGTGTTACATTAAAAACTAAACAAGAAATAATGTGGAAGGTAAGATTTTCTTATCTGCCTCAAGGGAGATCACTTCTCAACAATTAACCATTTAATTGTTGGTCACATAACGAAATTTGGGAAATGCACAGAATGATGCTACGCAATTTTTAAGATCAGGAACCTCTTCCGACAATCTAACATCATCATCGGCACTGCAGTCCACTGTGTGTAATAATTATAGCTACGGGGATGTTTATTGATTAAGCCCCACGTTGGTGGAAGCTAATTGTAATAATTATAGGGGATGGGGTTTATTAATTAAACTATTATTTAATATTCGGAAATAATTATTCGAAGGAAAATATAATAATAATGACAAATGAATTTAAATGAAAGTAAACATTTCTTTGATTTAATGAAATTCAAAAATCCAGAAGGAAAAAAATTAATTTATATAAAAAAATTATAAATTTATAAATTGATGGAACGGTAGAGGAATAGAACATTTATTATTTACATGAGACTAATTAAACACAGTCACCTGTGGTGTGAACCGAAAGAAGCAAACGTATTTATGGCAAATAGATCTGCCAACGTGAACTCTTTAAAATCAAAGTCAACGATACCTTCTATGACTGCAGCTGCATTCTCTGGCAGCGTTTTTGCTTCGGTTTCCTTTGGACTGACGATCTAGAGGCGTCTGTTGATGCATTGGGCCCGAGATAGTAGAAACTCCTACTAAAATTTTATATCTGCTGAGGTCTCAAAATACTACACTCAGCGGCTCTCAATTTAATGATGTCTTTCCAGGTTCTCGCCTCAAATCTCTCTCCCCGTATCCTCGCAGATGCACTATTTTTTTCCTCCTTATTTATTGTAGTCAATAGGCTGCAATTTCCAAAAACACCTATTGGCTGGTCTTTGAACAATTGCAGTGAAGAAGAGAATTTTTTGCCACAGATGTGGATGGATGCTTTCACACGTTTTGTATTAGTTCCGCTGCTACACGCTGCTTCCGGCTTGACACAAGCAAATCTTTCAGAAATTAAATACGGGTGTCCTATATTGTTCTTGGAAGACCCTTTATGCTATTGTGCAAAAGTAAGGGTGCTGGCGCTGCCAACACACACACACACAAATGTTTCGCACATTTAACGTATTACATGTGAGTCCTGACTCCGACAGAAGTCGCCTACATTCCAGTCTACGATCCGTCTACATTGTTCTGTACCAATTGACACAATTGCAAAATTTTAGACTTCCTGCTTGCAGTTTTCACGGGCGTGAACTAAACTTAGCCAGCGAAGTAACTTACTTCTTGATCCGTTTTTCCTTACTTTTAATAATATCCACATACTATAGAACGACGTCATAGGTCGAGATCAATGCTTCATAAATGTACCTCGCTGCAGTTGTGATAATTGTGACGCAACTAAAATAGACTAACTTAATCAGTGACTTTAAACATACACCGCCCTAATTTAAGCCAGAAATCCATGCCGGACAACTTTTCAGGTCTCCGCACAATTTCAAAAGCTATACGTTAATGGCAGAACCTTCATTTAATCCCTGCACTATCATTAGCTTGTAAAGATGAAACTTCAATTCCTTGTGCAATATGCACTAACATTTGGAGAACACGTCTGCAGTTCCGGTGAATGGCGTCGAGCGGCTGCTTTTAATACGTGTATGCGATAATCTTGAGGCTCTTCTTCATCAATGAACCCTTAACGAGGAGAAAATTCATTCAACGTAAGACGGTATTTCATATGGCCATTGCACTGCTACGGGGAAAGTTGAATCTGCAATAAACGCTTGTAAAGTCAAGGGAACGGACTCGCCATTTTTAACAAAACCTTCATACGGGAAAAAATTTTGTCGACTGACCCCTTCCAGGGCAACACCTGCTGAGCTGAGTCAACCCATACCCGTTTCTTCCCTCCAAACAAGGACCCTTGCTCCTTGACTCAATTTTTTCCAGTTTTAACATTGTTACACCAAGTAGACGGTCCTCCTGGATGTCCAATCATTTCAATTATGACTTTCCAATGTTCAATTTATCTTCCGGCTTGACAGACAAACGTGTCCTTCATCCGCGTATTATAATTTAAATAATGCGAGATGAAACTAGACCACGCGACAGTTTGCACCAAAGGAAATGAGTACAAGAAATAGGCAATACTACTGAGAATCCGCTCGTGCAAAATTATAGTTGTAGCTTGAAGGCCACAACATGATATAGCAGCCGTCGTTAGCAAGAAAAACATCGTCAGATTCAGTGAAAGCCTAGAGACATGAACACGAGCGTGTTTGGGTGAAAACGGTCTAAGTGCGATGAGGTAAGAATTTATGAACGCATTTCCGTCGCACAGGAAGAGTAACTTTCACCGTCCCACAAAATATAGCTATGATCTCTGACAAGAAGACACATCCGTCACGCGCACAAGCACGTGTGTGCCAATTATCCGCGTCGCCGAAGGTGACGTCACACCTGACGCAACTCGTCCACGGCGCGGCGCTGATGTAACGCGCAACTAAATGTACGCAGGGGATCAAGTGTCTGTCCCGCAACACAAAGGGAGACAGACTTTTAAAAAACTGGACATATATCTATCTTCCTTTTCCAAGAACTCGTTAACATGGCGGCCGGTATTTTCCTGTTGGAAGTTGAGTCTCTGAACGTCTGTTTCCATGAGGAAGTTGACGCTTGCTGAAGGAGCATTAAAAAGAATTTTTTCCCCCATTAGCCGTTTCACTTTACATTATCTGCCTGATGTGATCTCATATTGGTACCGTACCAAGAAAATCGCTCTAGAAGCTGCACAGATGACCACAACCAGCCTCAGCCAAGGAAATCATCACTATTCAAAAGTTTGACATTTTTTCAGGATACATATGAAGAAGACTTCTTGCGATTCCAAACTAGTTCAGTAATGTCTGTAACGTTCTTCAGTTCCTGATAATTGGCGTCCCTCATTCATTATTACATCGTTTTTTCTCTGGGGAAAAAATTCCTTCATCAATCAGCAGGTGAATTGAATTTCCTATACAATTAATTCAGAAAATTATTAAATTATTTATGTATTCCAATTTTTGATACAAATTTTTAAAAATTTCATTATTATAAAATTGAACAAATATATTAAAAAGACAAAGAATATATTCTTGTAAACCACATTTATGTTTCGCATGTTTTTAAATGATACATCCGATTTTGAAATGGAATAACGTTAAACATTAAATAATAATATGGAAATAAACTGCAAGTACTAAAGTTCTTATTAAGTAATTACTACATATAAAACTCAACAGTGTTTTAAACTGCTTCCAGATTTTTTAAAATTAAAATATTTTTGAAGCAACAACAAAAATTGATGTGCTGTCCTACTCTTTATGTCTATTATTTACTCTTCTACCATCCCTAGTTATTACGCTTCCCAAGTATAGGAATTCCTTAACTTCCGTCAAAATATCCCTTCCCAATGTAACACCCTTTGTTATTTCAATGTTTCCAAAAGTACACTCTATTACCTCGGTTCCCCTCTATTAATACTCACACTAAACTCTTTCTCCAAGACCACGTTCATACCATTTATTATGGTTTCCAAGTATTCTTCTGACTCCCCTAATATTGCAATATCGGCAAACCTCAGGGATTTTATTTCTTCTCCTTTCAGTATGATTCATTTTCCAAATTCCGTTTTAACTTTCTTCAGCGCCTGTTCTATATACAAGTCAAAGAGCAGGGCGACAGGCCTTGTGTCTTACTTCTTTCTTGATTTCTGCTTTCTTTTCTTAATCTTCAATTCTAATTACTGCTGACTGTAATCTGTAGAGGTTATGAATAAGCCTTCATTCTCGATATTTTATTACTGTCCTCTTCAAAATTCTTAATAGTGTGTTCCAGTTCGCCATATCAAAGGCTTTTTCTAAATATACAAATGCCATGAACGTAGGTCTGTTTTTTCTAATCCTGTCTTCTAAAATTAGACGCAAATATTGCTTGTTTTGTCCCCACATTCTTCCTAAAACCAAACTGATCTTCTCATAACTCGCATTGTATTTGTCGTTTCATTTTCGTATATAGTATTTTCGTTAATATTTAGCATGCATTGGATACTAAACTAATTGTCCTGTGCTGTTCGCATCTATCAATCGCAGTCTTCTTTGGTATGGGTATAATTATGTTTTTACTAAAATATTTTGGTATTCTTCCCGTTTCGTAGATTTCGCAAACTATCCTTAACAGCCATGACATTTCTCCTTCACCCTATGATCTTATCAACCCCGCTGAATGTTATTAATTCCTGGCGATTTACAATTGCTCAGATCAACAAAAATTTATCTGACTTATATTAATACTATTACTTAAAATATTATAAAAGTCTTTAAAGATTTGATTTAAAATGGATTTTAAATTCTGCTTGAAACCTATAAACCATATCAATAACGTACTATCAAAATTAATATATTAAATACTCATATCGTAGCATTAATCGCAAAACTTGCAGCAAAGATGATATTGATTACACCATAAAAAGCAGTGAAAGATAGAAAGGCATGAGCGTCGAACCATGAGCAGAAAATAATACACAGTCCTTTCATTACATTTAAAAGCCTCAAATCATGAAATCGAAGATGTGAGATTAGTTCATACAGACAGATTTAAAACAAAATCAGTAGTTTCAGAATCAATTTATATAAATTTAATACAGGAAAGTTATGAATTTGTAAAATTGAAGGAGCTCAAGTATGTACTCATTACGAACGATTGGCAAATCGATTATTTTCGATACGTTTATCAATATATAATCAAGTACCCCGCAAGTAGTTTACATCACTAATGAAATTCCGACGGCACAATTTTTAAATGTACTGTATTATTATAATACGTATAGAACATTTAACTTTGTTATAAAGTATTATCTAAAATCACTTGCGTTACTGTTGTTTTTTAAATTGTCATTTTGGTAATTTTTTAACTAAATTGATGATGACAGGAGCTTTCAATTAAATTTAAATAAGTGGAGGTTGTTTAAAATGGCTTCGAACTTTATGAATGACCTAATAAATTCCTTACAAGTACTCTAGTGTTTTGATTTCTAAATGGGTGAACGTTTTGCCAGAGTTACATAAATTATTTCTTGGACTGTGCATTTCAGAATTCGTAACAAAAAATTATATTCCTGAGAATATAAATGAGCATAATCACACAAAATGCTTGTCTTCAATAACACAAATTCAACAACAACTGAGACATTCTCTTGATTATTAGTAATATATTTTAAAAAATTAATTTTACACGTATTCGATTAAAAAGAGACGCGCGCTTAGTTTTCCGTTTAATGAGGACCAGAAAGAAGATCTCGTCGATATGAACTCTGTGAGAGTTCCAACCAGGCAGGGATCAAAAAAAGGAGTTAGAAAGGATAGATTAATTAAAATTTATCAAATTCTATGAGGTAATTTATATGCACGGTTAAAAAAAATGTGGCACGCATCTGGGATAAGGACAGAGGATGGAAGGAGATTGGGGAAAGGATTTAATTAGTTGCAGAGCGATTAAAAAAATTATTTTAAAACCCCGGTAAAAGAGCATCGGCCATGAATATTACAAGAGGACTTTTTATGAATTTAAAAGGGAGATTTAGTTACTTTATGTGCCCCTATGTTTATTGGTGCCAGCCAAATAAATTCTTTAACTATATTTTGTTGAAAGGATTTTTTTCTGCGTATAACTACTTTAAATCCAGATGTTTAAATATAGCAGCTAAGGGACTAAACTAATAGTATTATCACATTTATACCACGGAATTCAAATAAGATGATATGCGGCAATGATTTTAATTAGAAGGAAACCGGGAAAATAATTTACCCAGAAAGACAGCTCAGGTTCAAGTGAGTAGCAGCTTCACAAGCGTTGGCTGGTGACGTCACAGGCGACCAATTGACGCTCTGGTCAATGCAAGTTGAACGAAAAATAGCGGCTCAACATCTCACGGAAAGGTTTCTGCTACTTTTAATCCGCGAAAAAAAACTAGACACATGTATATTATCAAATAGTCGGTATCTAATACTGAAACTTAAATCAACACTGAAAGTCTTCCGATTCAACGCCTGCGTAGATCAAACAGGGTTAATATTGGATAAACTTAAAGTGCCAAATCATAATTTGTATTTAGAATTGAAGATCAATAAAAGAAAGCAGAAATCAAGAAAGGAGTAAGACACAATGCAGCAGCCTGTCGCCCATGCTCTTTAACTTTTATATAGAACAGGCGATGAAAAAGGTGATCATACTGCAAGGAGAAAAAAAATCGATACGCTTTGCCGATGATATTGTAGTATTAAGAGATTCTGACGAAGATTGAAAACCATAATATATGGCATAAACGTGGCCTTAGAGAAAGATTTCAATATGAGGATTAATAGAGGCAAATCCCAGGTAATTGAATGTAGTATGGGAAACTGTGGAATAACAAAGGGTGTTAGATTACGATGGGATTTTTTGAAGGAAGTTATGGAACTCTACTCCTTGGGAGCCGTAATAACTAGGGATGGTAGAAGTATAGTAGACATAAATAGTAGAATAGCACAGGCAAGGAAGGCTTTCGCAAAAAAAGAAAAATTTACTTACGCGCAATATAAATGTGAATATTAGGAAATTAGTGTTAAAATTGTTCGTATGAAGTGTGGCGTTATATGGACGGTAGAAATTTCAGAATGGAAAAGAATAGAAGCATTTGAAATGTGGTGTTACAAGAGAATATGAGATCAGATGGGTGGATAGAATCAATAATGAGGATGTTCTAAATAGAATAGGGGAAGAAGACATTGGCCAAGAGAAGGGATAGATTAATGTGCCACGTTTAGAGACATCAGAGTCTTGTAAAATTAGCATTAGAGGGAAGTGTGTGGGGTAAGAACAGAAAAGGGATGCCAAGTATGGAATACGCTAAAAAGATTAGGAAGGATGTGGTAGTTCTGCGGAAATGAAAAGGCTTGTGTAAGGTAGGTTAGCATGGATGATTGCATCAGACCCGTCTTAGGACTGAATAAAACAATACACATTTTTAATAAACAATTCCGTATTACTTCTTCAAACATTTCATCCTTGTCTTACTCCTTTCTTGATTTCTGCTTTCTTTTTTTGATCTTCAGTTCTAATTACCGTTGACTGAATTGTAATATGTCAGTGCCCAATCAAACTCCGACCTTAAAATTTTTGTCCCCAACTCTTTATCATCCACCAGGGCTTCTTCCTCTTTATTATTTATTACGCTTATTATAATTTTGTTAATGAACTTCTAGTTTATTTAATTAAATAACCAATAAAATTACTTAGCATATTACTTGATGTTTGAGTACTAAGGGAAGGCTGATGCTGCTGAAGGTTGGCTGGAGGAAGATAAGGATCCTAGTAGTGGTGACAATGACAGCCGCAGAACCGCCTTCTAATTTCCTGTCAAGTCCTGGCTTCCCCGCTTTTCTTATCATCTTCACCCTACGAATCAGCCGGTCCTTATCGATTCATCGCCAGTCGGTATCTCTGTGATGATATTCCATACCACGGAGGACACAGCAGGCCTCTCCGTTGACCTCCTGTGGCCGGGTCGAAATGAGAGAGAAAAGTCGGCAAGGGAATGGAGGAGGAGGAGAAGGAGAGTTTACAGAGCGAGCAGAATAAACACACACGTACGTATATTCCGCGAATCGAGTCGACGAGCTGAGCTCGGCTGGGCTCCATAAATGTTTAACGAGGCTTGTCTCTCGTCACGGACACGACGAGGCCTCCGATGAATGCAGTTTACGAGTCGTAAAACCCAAACAAAACGACCCCCAGGTCCACCTTCGACACCCCCACCCACCCCCGCCCTCGCTAGCACTGATTTCTCACGCAACAATGCGCTCGGTGAACACCAATAAAAACGTCGACAATTTCAACTATGACAATTATGTACGTTAAATAGAATGTTATGAAGTTCTAAAAACCAGCATTGTGAGATTTGAGAACTTTGTCGACTGTGGTGAATGTCTGCAGCGAGAAAGATTTACCTGCCATTGAAATAAATAATCTGACGGTAAATATCCGCCCAAGAAATGAGCTCCCGTCTAAACGTCATTGGCTCAAACCAAAAATTGAAATATGCGAACCCAAATGGGCAATATATTCCAACGTAATATATGGCCAATATATATCATATTACTGAATGTTTTTTAATCAATATATAAGTTAAGAAAAGTGTTGATCGGAAGAGACACGATGCCTCTTTCTTGAAAATATCCCTTCTCAATCTAACACCCAATTTCCCATACTACACTCCATTACCGTTAAGGAAGTAAAAAATAGTCGTTATACGTAACCTCGGTACATTCAGAGAGCCAAAACACTCCCGGGATCGTCAGGGAGTGAACAACGTCCCCGATACTGAGGAATAATCACAGTACAATGTGGGAGACAAGGATATTTCCAGTTTATTAAGTGGTGAATATTTCTGCTTACCAGTGTTAAATTATGGATATAAAGCGTGCCTTTTTTTAAGTATATGACAGAAAGATTTTTCGAAACGACTCGGTAGCCACCTACCGATTTCGCTTGAAGTAATTAGTAAACGTTCCAGACAACTTTGTACTTTTCGCAACTTTTTTAAAAGAGGGGGAGGTTAAACCAGAAAGGGGGAAAGCACGGGACCTAAATGTTCTAAAGATAGACAGGGGCAAGCACTGCAACTTACCTATATTTAATAGCAATTTGATGAATGGTATAGAAGGGACAAACAAAGATATTTTACATATATGCCGCTTCTCTCACACAGCGAGGCCCCTTGCAACCATTTTTCTCTTCGTCCGAAGGTAATTTTGGCGCGTTGCTTTACATTCCTCTTTTTAGGAAAGTGAAAGGGGGATTAATTCTATCCGATAACATTTTGGCGAGTGCGGGCGCGACTAATGGAAGTGCAGTTCCGCGACACAGCCAGAGCTAGTCTGAGGGGATTTGCAAATAGAAAGCGAAATCTCGTCCGTGGCGGGAAAATTCGATAACGGCTCCGGGGAAATCGGGAATCGAGGAATTAGGCGCGAGGAACGCCTACGCAGGAGGAATCTCCTCCGCCCCGACACCGCAGTATCAATCTGAAATACGGAAAGGAAAAAAAGGTTGGGGTGGGGAACTGAACTCTCTGAGGCATGCTACCTCAAGCCTGGGAATTCAGTAGTTGATGTCCGAGCCCAGAGGGCGGGCGGTTGCACGCAACACACACACACACTGCTTTGCTCTTTAGCCTTAACGCAATTTAATGTCACATGACTTGGACATTTAAACCAATTAAAAACCAATGAATAAGTCCTCAAAAAAAATTAGTTAGAATGATTTCGTCACAAAAATAAAAGCTTTCGGCTCCTATGACTTGAGTAGGGAAACAGGCACAGGTCATTTTTTTCCTGATAAAAAGATTTTGAAATTAGGATATTTTGAAGAATTTCGTGTATATGTTTCATTTATCTGATTTACTTGATTAAATATAGTTCACTTTTACAAAGTCAGTAATGTTAACGTAATCATAAAGCTAGAATACGAATACTAAATATACTAAACGGAATATGGAAAAGGAATCATATTGCAAGGAGAAGAAATAAAAACCCTACGATTTTCCGATGATATAGTAGTATTAGGGGAGTCAGAAGAAGACTTGGAAAACACAATAAGAACGTGGTCCTGGAGAAAGGGTTCAATATGAGGATTAATAGAGGGAAAACCAAGGGAATGAAGTGTAGTTTGGGTAACAGTGGAATGACAAAGATTGTTAGATTTTCAAGGGATATTATAACAGAGATTAAGAAATTCTGCTATTTGGGAATAATAATAATTAGGGATGGTAGAAGTATAGTAGACATAAAAAGTAGGACAGCACAGGCAAGGAAGGCTTTCGCGAAAAAGAGGAATTTACTTACGGGTAATATGAGTGTGAATATTAGGAAGTCGTTGCTAAAAATGTTCGTATGGAGGGTGGCGTTATATGGGTGCGAAACGTGAACGACTGGAGGTGCGGAAAGGAAAATAATACAAGTTTTTGAATTATGGTGCTATGGGCGAATGCTGAGAATCAGATGGGTGGATAAAATCACTAACGAGGAAGTTCTATAAACAGAATAGGGAAAGATAGAAAAATATGGAGGACGTTGACCAAGAGAACGAATAGTTTAATAGGTCACATTTTGAGACAGGAGGGTCTTGAAAAATTGGCATTAGAGGGAATTGTGTGGGGTAAGAACAGAAGAGGGAGGCGAAGGTTGGAATACGCTAAGCAGATTATGGAGGATGCCGTAGTTACGATGAAATGAAAAGGTTTTCGCAAGATAGATTACCGCAACAAGAACAAGTATACTAAATAATATAGTTGTAGATGTTACTGTTATGGAATACATTTGGTCAGTTCAGAGCTTTACTTCCAACACATTGACATAGTGGCCATATTGTCCCCAAAAATTCAAGATAAATAATGTAGCACAAATTACTGTAATATTCCTGTTGTATAGTTATTAAGCTTTTTTTATTCAATCTCCGTAATCATATTAGAGGAATGCTATAAATAATAAAAATGCAGTTGTGGTAGATATTACTTATAACTGAACATTTGGATGCGAGAACGCCATCTGCCCCCATCAGGAGCACGATATATGCACAACGACCTCTCTCCAATTATTTACGATTTATAAAACATAACGCATGGGTATAGGAGTCAGATGATGACAAAATAAAAACGCCCTTTTCATAAATACCTTGAAACAACAAATTGAACGAATGTCCTGATGTGAGACATTGTCAGTGTTGAAGGAGAACTCCTCACTAATAACTTCAACACTGTAACGTTTGATTGGGATTTAGATTTACTTAATTAAGTGAGCAGGCAGAATAAATAATAAAAGAAAGTTTACAATTTTTAATTTATATTTAGCACAAGAATAGTTTAAGAAAATTAATTTAATTTATAAATTAAAATTAAAAGCTCATTTATTCTGTGTCTCAGGGGATGGTGAGCTTAAATACCTTAATATTTATGTTGTGGAGAATACTTGATGGTGGCAATTGCTACTGTGGCTTTCAGTAGACGGCATTGATGGATTTATGGTTCATTTGCACTTTACGAACGACGATCTGGCCGGAACCTTTGAAACCACTGGAGTTGCGCCGCCTCTGGAACTCGACGGACTGCCACAGCCTTGAAATCTTGCTGAATACCTGCTCCCACTCTACAACTCCATCACTTTCCAAGTAACTCTTCACCATTCCGCAGCTAACTTCAACAACTATCTCCCACCCTTCTTAACGACTCGTCAACAACCAATAACTAATCCCTCCATATCCAAGACACCTCAACTACTAGCAACTCATCAACCTCTTACCAACCGCAAAACTTCCGTTTTCCCCTCTCCCGGCTAATATCCAACACTTTACCTAATAGATCTTCGTCTTACAATTTTTAGTTCGCACGTCTGCCCGAAAATCGCTTAACGTCACGCACCGGGCCATTCAAAGTTCTATGAGACGTGTCTACCGAAGATTGTCTCCCAACAAAAATATTTATTATCCTGCTGACCAGCGGTTTCTTAATACTTCAAAGAACCTCTCCAGTGGATGTTGTGAGGACAGGGCCCTTGAATGGCTGTTCGTTCGTGCATTTTCACCGCCACGAGCTCCGCAGCTCGGAAAAATTTAGATTAAAATTATGTAATTTAAAATTGACTAAAATAACCCCTTCAATATTTTAGTAGACTTGTGCCCTTAATCATCATACAGTAGTTTACGTATCCCTATTGAATGGGGACATGACATCAAGGTTTCAACTTGCAATGACTTCACAGTCTCCATATAGCGGCAGCGTCAACATGACACGAGACATTTATAAGATGTACGTTTCCCCGTCTCTGTTTAAACTTACCAACATTAGTTATCAGGGAAGTCGTCAGCCTCAAGCAAAGTCATCAAGGAAAAACTACGTCTAGAAAAATAAAGAATCATTTAACTTAGAAACGAGAAAGATTTTTTTTCTCGCATGAAGCGTATATTTCAATTCAATAAGTGTCAGACAAATAGGAAAAAATACTTCATACACACCAAGAGAAAAAAAAATTAAATAAATCGCCCTATTAACTGAAAGCAATTTTGTTCTTTTTGAACACCTTCATTGATTATCACTTTTAACTTTGTAAATTCTATATCTTATAGGCGTTTCTTTAAATTTATTTACGAAGAATATTTTTAATTATTTTAAGCACGTTGTACAGATATTCGTACGGGGGATGTCTTCTTCTTATTTACTAATAAAATATAGTATATTTAAATAACAATTTAGTATAAAAATTCAAACTTTTCAGTTTAACAAAATAAAGGAAACTTGTGCCGTTTTTAATAACCAAGTCTAAAATTTTTGTGGAGATTCTGAAAAATTTAAGTTACATTGCAAGTATGTAAACAAATTGCTGGGCTCATACTTCCATAATCTTGAACTGTAAAACTTACTGATACACTACCCAAATGTTCGTATCTTCACTCTACTTTCTTTCACTCTTATGCACCATTGTTCCGCTATATGAACATTATTATCGGTTTCCAGTTTTTAGTTATATCTGTAGTTCCATTTTTTCCCATTCCGCCGCATTTATTGTTTCAAAATAAAATTTCTACACAAATTTTACCTGTCGAGGTATAAATATAATGACTCCCAACTAATGGCATGTCTTTCATTCACTCTGAAATTCTCCTAACCACATTTTGCTACCCGCGAAGCTCAGAAAATTTCTTAGCAATTTAAAATGTACGGTGTTACTCCGCGGACAACCTTAGAGTAACTCTTAAAGCGTCATTTCTGTTCCACTGGCTTCTCAACACAGGCCGTAAAAAAAACATGTCACTTCACCCGCGCATCCCCAGAGACTCCACGCCACCTACCATAATATTTCACGAAACGACAACTATGTTAAGCCGTAAATCATTTTTTTTAAATTGCAGCACTGGAATCTTTATCTCATCACAACTTTCAGAAAAGCATAAACAGGAAGAATCTTCTAGTACAGTAATTCCGTTACCAAACATTAGCTTTTGTTTGAGAAAGTATATTTTTATTATTATCAAGTGTAGTGATTACTATCAGACCCTTGAACCTGGTCCTAAAATTAACTTCTCTGCCTTGCTCTCTCTTACGTTTCCCCTTTTCAGTCCCTTAGTTGCTGCAGTCTTCTTCCACGCCTTAGAACTCCATCCATTTGTCCTTCGTTCGATGATCTAAAACAGTTTCTAAGTGAGCTGTGTCCGACGCTGTTCGCAAGGTATTTTTTCTCCTTGTTTCTTAGTCCCATGTCCCAGCCGCAACAATTAACCAGATTCCTACATTATATTTGCTTGTTAGTAGGGCAATTCATTTACTTAATGCTGCCTAAGTAATTATTGTCATGCTTGGCCGTATGTCCTTTCGCCATTCGTCTAAATACTCCCAAGGTACTTGAACTGGTGGACGTTCTGTAAATGTTTCCTTCTTTGATATTTTCATCACACTTAACTATTTATATTAATTTTTAAAACTAGTATCAAATATAAAATCTCAATTCTTTCGTTCTCTCAGTCATGACCTACCTGATGCAGGTTTTCTAGGGTTTTCCCTGCATCTCTTTAGGTGAAACACCGGGTAGGATCCTTAAACCATAGCCCGGGGGCCCTAGTTAACCCTTGGCTACCTTGCTCTACCTTCCGCATCCCCCATTTCAATTCCCTTCCTATGCTATTAAAGGGGAGTTGCCTGTTTCAGGATCACCCTCATGTAGCCTGTTAACCCCCCAAAAAAATAAAGATACGAAACACTGAGGGAAGAAGGCGAGGGGGAATCAAATTATAAGCTAAGTAAGACGAGATCTCGTGGGGAGTGAGATAGGACTGACAACGTGTTACGCGAAGCTACACATTATTCAGTGGCCGAGGGCAAGGAAGGAGAGGAGTGAAGAGGAGAGTAGAGGGAGAGAAGTGGTTACCTGAGATTCCGGGCCGTAATTCGTGTGCGCCTGTGTCGCGGCGTCGCGTCGCTTCATCGTAGTCGTCTTCGTGTTTACCGACCGGGAAGCCCATTGTGACTGTTGTGTAAGCAGAGTTACTTCTCTCAAAGGACAACATTTACAAAGCAAAGTAGCAACAATAAGTGTAAGCAAGCATCTCTGGCGTCACAGATGGCTTCACTTAAGGAAAAACACACTCGCTCTCAAACGCCGCGTTGCGTAATCGAGTTGACTCTGCAAATTGTGGCCATGAGCAAAGAACGTGGCAAACATCAAGCTGATCCGTTTTAGCTTTTCTCAAATTCATACCTAATTACATTATAATAAATAAAACACTTTCCTGACTATGTTAATTGATTTAGCTCTTTTTGCCTTTTCAGGGCTACCTGAAGTTGAAAATAATGAGAACAGACTGATGATATACAAAACAATAGAGTTGTCGTTGAAGACGTTTTACATTATCCCGCATATACAAATGTGAGAGAAACCTTTTTCTGTCACGTGACCGTTTTTACACCTCAAGGACAGATTAGAGTCATATTTATGTTAAATATTAATAAAAAAATATCTTTTACAAAATAAAGAATTCACAATATTCCTATTTTATAGCAACTGTTTTATAGTTGACAGAACATGTCACCATATAGTAATTTTATTCGACACATGTCACTGTAAAATTAATCATTCTCAGGCCATCTGCAAGAACAGTATTCAAACGTTTTCACTGATGTTCTTTTTTATCGACAAGATGCAATAAGGTATACGATTGTAATTTAGATGGTGTTGCTGCTGCAAAAAAGAAGAATAGTAAGTACATAAATAATTACGAATAAAAAATAAATCAAGAAAACTAATTAACGAACCGTATAACAAAGAAAGAGATCAATATGAGGATTAATAGAGGGAAAACCAAGGTAGTGGAGTATAGTATGGGAAACGTTGGAATAACAAAGGGTGTTAGATTGGGAAGAGATATTTGAAGAATTTTGCTACTTGGGAAGCGTAATGACTCGGGATGGTAGAGTATAGTAGACATAAAGAGTAAGATAGCACACGCATGGAAGGCTTTTGCAAAAAAAGGGGAATTTACTACCGGGTAATCTAAGTGTGAATATTAGGAAATCACTTAATGGTGTTCGTATGGAGTGTGGTGTTATATGGGTGCGAAACATGGACGGTAGGAGTTGCATAAAGGAAAAGAATAGAAGATTTTGAAATAAGGTTCTATAGAAAAATGATAAAAATCAGATGGGTGGATAGAATCACTAACGAAACAGTTCTAAGCAAAACAGGGGAAGAGGGAACAATATAGAAGACGTTCACCGAGAGGAGGGATCGATTAATAGGCCACGTTGTGAGGTATGAGGGTCTTGTAAAATTAGCATTAGAGTGAAGTGTGTGGGAAAAGAACAGAAGGGAAATGAAAAGGCTTGCGCAAGATAGGGTAGCATGGAGGTTTGCTTCAGACCAGTCTTAGGATTGAATACCACAACAACGTAAGACTCGTAAGACTAAGTAAAGTTGAAAGAGAAAAACGTGATGCGCCCATTACTGCCAAAGACGAATGTTTCTCCATAGTTTGTTCACGTCAGTGATTTGAAAAGACCTTGCACCGTTCCACAAGGTATATTCTTGTTCCAAGTATAATAATAATAGATATTGTCAATTACTGGAATAAGCACAGTTGTCTGTAATGGGTCTTAACTTCAGGAACGAGGCCTTCAACGATTTAGTAACGACTTCGGTGTAGCTGGATAACCAAGTATTGAGTTCTCGACCGAACGTTCCGTGCCGTTGGCCATTGCTGATTATTATTCTGAATTTTGCTCGACTAATGATAGGATAGCCGACCTCCTGTAGTGTAGTGGCTAAGCGTTGTTGCGTCACTACCCAGGGGTCCCAGGTTCGAATCCTCGCATGGGTTTGGATGCTTGTGCTGTGCTGGTCGCGAAGACCGGGATTAAGACTGCTGGGGATTCTAAACGCTGACCAGACCACGTGTCACTCCAAACTCTGAATGTGTCACGCAAGATGACAGTTCAGGCCCTCGAGGCGCTGTAGAGCCAAAGATGAAGAAGAATCATACGATTACTGGAAGTGACTAGTTCACATTGAGGCCCGGACATGCTTGGTTTCTATAATGCTCTCATCGTCCTTCACGTCACCGGAGGACCTCATGGTTATATAACCTGAGCTATGTTCGTTACTTAGGTGGTTGGTAATAGCCCTAGAGGTCACCTGTTCCCACGACGGAGGACGAAGAGAATCGGTCATCTCTCTGTTACTCGGTGAGCAAATATTGGTTTAGACCTGAGTCAAGTCTCCTCAGGCAAATATTGTCCTCTACAGGTGTGACTGCCATGTCTCCCCCTCAAGGTCTGGCACAACCAGGACACACACAGTCTTACAAACAAGAGGATGAGGCGAGTCTGTACCAAGACCATTATCAAGTTGTGCATTCTATTATGACAAACCAACAGACATAAGAAATCTGGAGGCGGAATTTTTCGAAAAATTCAAGTGTGTTAACAAATTAATTCACGGACCAATGTTAATTTCACGAAATGACTGTCACAGCTTGAGGCTACAGTTAGTGGGGATTTGACAGGCAAACGAGGACGATAGTCTTGGCCTGCCTGTGGATTAACGAGGGAAACGGCGGAAAGCAAGCCACACAGAATTTTTGTGCTTTTAAAAAACCGATTTCCTTGCACGAATTAAAAGTTCAATTCAGAGATAAAACAGATATTGGCAGAAACTTTTCAAAGAATTGGGCCTGCGCTGACAGACTCGTTGACTGAAGATGCTCTCCTACCAGTGAACTTAACCCGTAAGGCAGAACGTTTCCCTCCCCAAACGAAAAATTGGACCTATTATTAGGGAGGTTTATTAAATGATACAAAGTGAATATGGGAATGTCTTGTCGTTGCTTATTATCTCCCCAAAGGACACAAAGCGATCACAGGCAATCAGATTCTCTCTGTGTGGATCAACATCCATGCAGAGGAGGGTCTGATAATTGCATTCGGCTCGAGGTTTGTTCCGCTAATGCAACACTGGAGTTCCCTTCGCTTCTCCTTCCACCCCTGACACAAGAAAGCTCTTCTCTCTCAATTCCCCACTCCTGTATTTTACGCCTTCCTTTTTCTTACCCGTTCTAATTTGTAATCACAGATTATTGAATATTATATTATACAACGCGTTTACTCGAGAGACTATTCCATAGTGACTAATTTCCCATACTTATCCTCGTAAATTAGGCCTTTCTCCTCCTAGTTAACATTGTTACACGTTTAGAATATAAGCGAGAAGTCAATATTTTGGTCAGGCTCTTTCAAGCGCACCTAAGCTGCCTTCACTTTTCCACTTGAAGTACCGTCTACCACAAGGTGGTGAAGTCTTTTCATATTCTTGGGAGAAATATTCGTCTTTAGCCCCACGGAATCCAGTACTTTTATAGATGTGCGTGAGCTTTTCTATCAGAATACTTTGCTTTTCTTCCTTTGTTGTTTTATGTGAGACGTCCAACCAGTTGCTGTTGGAGAAGTAAAGCATATCACATTACGTCACATGCATATTACATTTTATTCACAATGCGATTACAAACCATTTTCTATTAAATGAATTAAAGCCTGATGTTAAAATATTAAAATGAAATAATTTTCGACCGTTTTTTCAGTTTTTTATATTTCTTTATCGGCGTTTTCTCTTCAGTCAAATTGTTATTACATCCTTTTTTAAATTATAATATGTTGACTTTTTAAAAATTGAATGTAACAATAACTTGATGGTGGAGATAAAAACCTGAAGAATATACGAATATGCACAGAAACGTTGTCTGATTAAAAATATAAAAAAGAAAAAAATTATTTATACATTTTGTATTTCAACATGGAACAGTTAAGAAACTTTACCATTTGTCACCAGAGTTCTGAGAACGCGGAATTCGTGTATATCTTCACCTTTAGGAAGGAGAAGAAAAAGAAACTGGCGCTTAACAAGGATAATTTTTTTTTCACCGAAAAGGATCTACATACGTTCAACTTTCTGTCAAAGATTAAATATTCCATAATTTGGTTGCTAGTTTAATTAACTTAATTTTTCTGTATGAATAGAAAAATGAAGGATCTTATTGGAATGTCCCGTAGATATTCCGATAGTAAAACAGAACGTGCATAATATAATATTAACTTTAAAACTTCACAAACAGTAAAAATATTTGGAAGTTGAATACTGACGTTTTAGATCGCGAAATGTGTGTTAAGATGTGGCTTGAATATTACTAACGATGTTGTAATGGAATATTCTGGCAACACGCGGCGTCAGATTAAGCCTGGGGTTAAAGACAGCAATTAAGTTTCGGACTAAGAGCTTCGCCGGCTGTTTGAGAGGATAAGCCAGGTGTACACAAGATCCTGCCTGGTTCGTCCACCGAGTCCTTCTAGTGATTTTGAATCTCCTGCAGAAAAAACGAGAGCAGAAACGCTGTTAATTTGCTACTTCTTTGTGTGGAAAAAAATTGTTTTCTAGGTATGGTAACTGAAAATGCTTTGGGGGGACTTATAAAAAATTGCATATGGATCAATTTCTTTTTATTGTAGCGAATATCAAAACATTCGTCTAGTATCAATTTCCTCCCTTCCTTTCAGGTCTGATAGTTTTCCCTTTACACTAATAATTGTCAATTTTTGATATAACTTCCCGTGAGTCGCACTACACACTCTCCAGATCATTTTACGTTTCCAGCAGCCCTTACACAAATATGTTCATACTGACCAAAGTTCCAAATATTCAGTCATTTAAAAAGGATTAACACTTGCACGTAGAGTTTGGGTGATATAGAACCGTTTCTCCTGCGGAAGGAAGACACTTTTCTTCATTTTGAGGAGGAAAGGAAGGAAAGGAGGCTACGCTAGGTTAGGTTAGGTTGGCGTTTCCTGTCTGAAACCGGAAATGGGAGTGTACCAAGGTCTGGCGACTAATTACGCTAATGATATAATCACACCTGCGGCTTCCCCCTCTCTTACAGCTTTACGTAATAACCACCCACATTAGTAATCTGGCATTAAAAACATAGACATAAGAGCATTGACGTTACCAAACACAAGGGTATGACGATAGGATTTATGGAGTGGCTAAGCACGTAGCTGTAATATTGTTACGTCATTCGAACGGCTACATCCCGAAATACTTTATGTCGTTAAAAAATGTTTTATGACAGGACATAAGCATTAGACGTGAAAAAGGATGAAATGATGCTGATTCTGTGAAAAAATGGTGCATTCTTTTCATTGCGAATTATTTCTTTCAACATTAGTGCGCGATGAAGAGGTCGAGAATCTTTCAAGACAGTAGTTAAGCATTTCTCTTTCTGTCTCCCCCTCCCCACAAAAAATAAAAATCAATCTTCGAAGACCAAAAAAAAAGAGAAACATCTCTGTTCTCGCTTCACATGTGTCCTATTTTTCCTTTCGCGGTCATCAGTTTGTTTCTCCATCGGTACTTCCAAAGTCTGAAGATTCTCTTGAGGAAGAGGAAATTAGTCTTTTGAAGAATGCACATTATATTATACAAGCATGCCACAGTATTACAAACTTTAATATGTATTGGGTAATCATAAAGACCATGAAACATAATATATATATATCAAAAATGCCGCAATTATGTAGCTTTTTTTTGTTTTTGTTTTTTGGGTGAACAGGATACATGATGGTGATCCTGAAACAGGCAACTCCCCTTTAATAGCATAGGAAGGGAATTGAAAAGGGCGGATGCGGAAGGTACAGCAAGCTAACCAAATGCAGCAACAAGTTTACGTATTTCAGTAAGTAACTTGCCTGCACCTTATTCATTAAAAATTTTGACTGTTTGTCTTACATATTATTATTTCATTTGTTACGTTATGTTTTGCTATATACATGTACGGATTTTTTAAAACAATTCATGGACTTTATATATATATATATATATATATACACTAGCTACCCGCACGGGTCGCGTACCTCATGAAACAAAACGTGACAAAATCTACCGTTTTCAGTACGACAATGTAATAAAATAAAATAACAATTATATAATTCGACAATACTTTATTGTAATGCCTTGTAATGTACAATATTTTTCGTTTTTCCTTCCGGTGAGTAAACAAATGGCGCCCATGGATAATTGGTCACTCCATTTGGATCGGTAATGGAATCGATCGACTTAAATGAATTTTTATATTTAAATCATCTACATTCTCATTTTTTGCTCTACCAAGCATGGTTTTTGTAATTTGCACCAATATTTGGGAACACTTTCGATATTAATTCTACCATTGTGCAAAATTTGGTGGAAACGAAATGAGGCCAGTAGAAGTGTCAACAGGAATTTTTTCATAGCCAATGTCACCACAACTACTCCCTTCCCGGTGAGGGTGAACAACTTAACGTCAATGTTTGGTTAGTATATGGACGATCTCCTATACTGTCTTCTCTCTTACACACTCACTTTATATATTATGAGATTTTAAAAACTTTTCCGTTTAATTCCTTAAAAGTTTTCGTTTATACAAACCTTGTCCTGACAATAGCGAACACAACAAAAAAAAAGAATTATCCAATTTGATGCAGTCGTTCGGAAGTTATGCGCGTACATACATTTCGGCGAATCATTTATATATATATATATATATATATAAATATGGGATGGGCGAACGGGAAATAGTGATAATGGCGAGTGAGAAATACAAAGTCCCTATCCTATATGGTAAAAGTACAGGAGATAGTAATACAGAGAAACAAAACCAGTTATTAATGGAAGTTTGGGGAGAGCAGAAAAATATTGCTCTATGGATTATTTTCAGCCAAGTATGAACAACTCATTCGCTTGAACATGTGGCATTCTGGTGACGAAAAAGGCATCGCTGGTGGAGGTTAGTTCCACCATCGTAGTGGAGAGAGGCAAGTTAGAATCTCAGGAACAATGACAGAAACAAACAGGAGTAGGCACGTAAATGTTTCTAGACTAAGCCACTCTGTCCTTTTCTCCGGATAAATAAAAGTTAGTGAAGACGAGGTTCGCCATAAAAGCAATGGCCCGTAGTTTACGTTCCTCCTCTCTCCATCACTTTATCCTGTTATACTGCTGATATCTTTACTGCTTATTCAACTTACGACTACAGATTACGAGGACAAACCACAAGCCTTTAGAATTCCTCCGTCTTTTCCAGCGAGCATAACCACGATTTCAACGATTTTATTCGCGTCTTCCGGAAAGCCTTAGAAAGAGAAGGTAAATAATTTACAGGACTGAAAAGATCATTAAGAAGTTTCAAATTATTACTTATCATTTTCCAAATCGAGATACCGTTGACTTCCACCACTGAGCTTTCCACTTCAGAATCAGAGCCGAGGTAATACAGTTATTTTAACGTAAAGCCTACTTGACACCTGAAAATCAGGTTACTTTCAAAAACAAAAATTTTTGAAAACATTAATCTACACATCAAAACAGAAAAAGAGCAATGACGGGCTAAAAGATAAAAGTTGTATGAAAAAATAATAATGAATAGAGTCACATGGGAAACGCGGAGAACAAAATTCCATAAAAAAAAGGGAGCATAAAGGGTGGAAACTGAAATAAGAAAGGGAAAATAGGAATGAAAGTTCGAGTATAAGCGATAATATGCGGGATTACAGGGAAAATGAATAAATGAGAATCGGGATTCAGCTTCGAAGATAAACATAGATAAGCTTATACAAAATAGTTAAGATGAACAAGAAAGGATGATGAATATTAATTTTTCCATAAAAGGATAAATATTGTGCTAAATCTGGAAGAGAATACGCTTTGAAGAACAGTGACGAAGCTACGTAAAAAAACGATAGCTGTTAACGTATACGGTTGTAAAGTTGAGAAGCTTGATAACTGGAGGGAAATGAAGTACGAGAACGACATTTGAGAAAACGAGAACGGATAAGCATGAGGACCTCCTCTTCCTCTGTAAACACGAGGACGAACTCTACACATATTTACTCGTTTACTTAACCGGAGCGTTTGGTCAGGCAGGAAAGAGAAAGAAAACTCTACAAAGATTACACCAAACAAAATACACAGTCAAACATAAAAACTAAGGCGTGAACACAGAAAGATTGTGATACGAATTAAAGAATGCTAATTTGAAGTTTCGAAACTACAAGAACCACAAAGAAAAAAGGGGCTATGCTAGTGTAATTATGATACTAGTCATGACAAAGAGGGCAAAAGGAGCAAAGTGAGCAAAGAATGACAGGAATTTATTTGTCGACAGTTTCAGAGAACAGTCGAAGATAAATACAAGTAATTAGGAGCTCGTCTTTCAGAAATTAGTTTCGCAGGTGGAACCTTACAGACATTAAACCATGTATTAATCTGAAGTTGAACGAACGCTCCAGTAACTAACATTACAAAAATAAATTTATATGTTATTGAACAATTATATGTTATGTATGTAACAAAAATATTGAAATAATAACAGTAATAAATGACATATACAAATTCTGCCTTTATTTAAAAACATGAATAAATAGGCAACTTTATGAAGACAAACAAATAAATACAGAAATGCTACAAAAAAAGCAACAAACCATATTACTATGGGAAAAGGCCCTACAAAACTTTTAACGAGTTTATTTGGCTTTGGTTCTTCACAACAAATTGGCCTATATTTGCATATATAGACGACACAGCAAATAGCACGCAGCTTTCGATTAGGACGTCATTTAACTTCGATTGGCTATCGATTTAAATTATTTTTATTGCAGAAAATCATTGCTCGTAAACATAAGTATTTCGAAACAGTGCCTTGATTTGAATTTCAATCGTGACTAATCGTGGAAATTTTTCAAAAGTCACGAAATTTTGTAAAAAAAATTGTTCGTCAACATTTCGAAGTTTCGTTTTAGAATAGTCCATTGACTCGTTGCAGTGCAACGTCATACGTCTTTTTCACTTATTTGAAAATTTATTCTACACTAGAAATGCTCATTTTTCAATTTAAACGTTTTATTTCAAATGGTTTAGGAAAACATGTAACATGGATATTTAAAAGTTATGTTACTCATCCTTCCTATAGACTATTCTAAAACTTCCATCAACTCCCTAAGGAATGTCTGCTTTAGATTGTCTATATAATTCATCCAAGATTGTCTTGTTTAGTTTCTTACCTTGTACACGAACTGCAGCCGCACGATTCGGAATGTTTCTGGAACAAAGAAAGACGAAAGGTGAGACCAATCCAATAGTTGCGTAAGCAAGTCTGGTTTTATTAAGTTGGATCTGAAGAGTCGCAGCAGGAGCTGAGCAGAGGGGAAGGATTTATTGGACATGCTGAGTATGCAATTGTGACACACTTGAAGATAACCTCGAGACCTGCTCTTGAGGTCGTGAATGCCTTCAGTGACTAAGGTCTGTTTATCCCAGAGCAAGCAAACAAGTCGTTAAAAGGACAACTTCATCAGCGTTGATACGGGGCAGACACGCGCACATATACAGACGGAAATCTTGAATTTGATTTATCGGGGGGACTGCATTGCATTCAGACATTTTAATGGGACAGAGAAATCCGTTGATCTGAAGGGTAGCCCAGGGCTTGAGGAAATGCTCTGGTTACTCGTGTACCATTCATTCATAATCAACATTCTATTTAAGTAATAATTTTGTAATTGGGCTAATAGCTACGTTGCAACTTCAAATGAATATAAGCAATGAAGTATTTCATCTTCCATTTAACGTCAGCAGTGAAGCTACTTTTAATGGTCAGACACATCTGCTCGTACGTTTGGCGGTGCGGACTGAAAAGAAAGGAGACAGCATTTGAGCCGGGGGCAATAAAACTCAGACTCCACGTCGCGCCTTGGGCGTTTGCCAATTTTGGTGAGAGTTGGCTGCATCGGGTGGTGTGTATTCCAAAGTGTATCCATAAATGTGATTGGTCGATATCCATCTCTGCCACCTGGGTGATATGAACCAAAGAAGTGCGGAGTAGACTTTAAAAAGGCGTGCAGGTCGATTTTAGGGAGATTTTTGGACAGATTTGAACAGACTTTTCGAGAGCGGCGAAACGAGAGAGATGGTAAGATAATTTAGGTGAGAGAGCAGATTATCGGCAACCTGAGAGAGGCAATTCAATGACAGGAGGACAATATAGCAGTGGTGGCTGTGATGTGGAGAGAGGACGACCCAATTAGGAGGAATATTCACTAAGCCGACGCACTAATTACCCCTGTGACTCTTTGCTGATTTTCTGTACTGCCGGGTCCAAGAATATTTGTGTAAAATATTTTGTTCTATGAGAAGCCCCATAACATGCGACCCTGTGATTAGAGAGATAGAGAGAGTTGTTCAGTTTTAAGGAATTTATTTTGTATGATTTTTTGTAAATATATATGTAGTTTTAATTTAAGAAAGAATAGCCGGCATTAAGATCGAACAATCAAAATTGTAATTATTAATGTAAATATGTTTTCTGGATCAGGTAAATTGTTTTCTTATTTTGATTACAAAATCTTAAATATTCCACTTAAATCCCCATTTATTCATCTTCTCGAGAAATGATGGAAATGAGGCCATTTTTGTATTCTATGACATACATCAATTATTAAATGACGTCAGTTTGTATATTTTCACACCCATTTATTAGTGATGACCTTCATGACGACTGTCATGACGAAACTAGGAATAAAAGGACGGTGCTTCCGCAATTGAGGGGAACACTCTGGATGACGTCAATACGTGCAGCAGTAGCGTCGCTAGAGAAACGCTAAATAAAGACGATGTTGTCCGGTAGAGAATGCAAGTGGACGAGAAGTAGTAAACGTGTCGTGGAATGTATCGTGGCGTAGTAATGTTGGCAGCTGTGAGGCTAACGAGGTCCCCTTAACGCGAATTACCTCTCCTCTGTGTCTGCATGAGTCACCACAGTCGGTCAGGAATGCGGCTACTCAACGAGCAGGGAGTAAAGAGGAAGGGGCAACGATGACGTCACTGGTGCACGTTCACACAGCGCAGCTGCATGGAGCGATATTCGGTTTGTTTGTACGTAGGCGGTGACGTCAGGGACGAACTGCCTCGCAAATCTGAATATCGAGGAATAGTTATATATGTCACTTATATGTTGTTGTTGTTGTCCTTAGACTGGACTGATGCAACCCTCCATGCTAACCTATTCTGGACAAGACTTTTAATTTCTACTTAACTAAATTATTCCTTAATCTGCTTAGTGTGTTCAATCTCTTCTTATGTTACCCCACACTCTTCCGCCCAATCCTAATTTTACAGACCTCAAATCGTAGCCTATTAATTTATCCCTATTCTTAGTCAAGGTCCTTAATATTGTTCTCTCTTACCTTATTCTACTTATACTTCCTGGTCACTTACTCCATCCACCCATCTGATTTTCAGCATTCTTCTATAGCACACCTTTTTAAAACTTTCCATTCTTTCCCTTCCTGCAACTCCTATCGTCCACCCATATAACGCCACACTCCATACGAACATTTATAATAATTATTTCCAAATATTCATTCTTATATTAACCGTAAGTAAATTCCTCTTTTTTGCAAAAGCCTTCCTCGCCTGTGCTATCCTACTCTTGTTGTTATGCTGCCCAAGTAGCAGAATTCCTTAACTTCCTTCAAAATATCCCTCCCCAGTGTAACACCCTTTGTTATTCCACCGTTTCCGATACTACTCTTCTATTAATCCTCTTCCAGTATCACGTTCATGCCATTTATTATGGTTTTCAAGTCTTCTTCTGACTCCCCTAATACTACAATATCATCGGCAATCCGCAGGGATTTTATTTCTTCTCGTTTCAGTATGATTCCTTTTCCATATGCTGTTTTAACTTTTTTCATCGCCTGTTCTATAGATAAGGTAAAAAGCATAGATTGCATTATTGTCTTGCTCCTTTCTTTTCTTGTCTTTCAATTCTAATTGCTGCTGACTGCCTTCTGTAAAGGTTACGGATAACTCTTCTTTCTCGATATTTTATTCGTGTCAATTTCGAAATCATTTATATAGTGTGGCTGTACCTGGAAGGTCTCCCTCGGGTATTGAAGCTGTAGTGACGTATCTCAAGACAGGTTCACTGACCTAATTGACCGTCTGTAACGTGTAACTTCTGTGTATGTGACGTCACAGCGACACTGTGATATATTTCTGCTGTTACGGGAAGGTCTCCCGAATGATGGGAGTGGTACAGAGCAAATGAGCTTTCCTAGCCAAAGTTACGTACACATGGGTCGTCTCCGTATGGTATGCGATGGAGTATATAAGTATTTTGTAAACTTTGAGCGTCTATCAGCGTAAAAGCCAAGCCGCCATAATATGTGGAGGCTATTGATTGGAACGTTTCTCTCAGAGATTATCAAGAGTTATTTTCAGAGGGCTGGCGAAGGCACGTACGTGGTGTCTGGAGTGTAAAAGGTAGAGGAAGGCGAAGGCGAAGGAGATAAGATAGCGGCGAGTGCACGTCTGCTCTAAATCACACACACACGTGGAGAAGGGGTGGAGAGAGAGAGAGAGAGGGAGGAGAGAGAATGGCCTTCCACAGACATAAACATAAAACGAACAGGCAAAGCGAAAGAAAGAACGGACAGACACAGAGCATGAGAGACTCGCTACATAGTTTTTGATTGATTGCTTCTTTTTTTGGTTGTCATTTAACAAAATGACTTTATCTCAGTTTTCGAAGTTTCGTGCAATAGTGGAGCTATGTTTTACTAATTCCGAGTATCACACGGTGCATACGTCATCAACACGTTACAGCTTACGATTCGCTTTAATAGAAGTCTTCGATTTACTAGACTACTTCAATTTATTTATTTATTTCTTCAAATAACGTATAGTTTTCCGGTGTTAAATTTGTGTCGTCATCACACAAAGGACCTGACAGTGGCGGTGACATATAGTGCTGAAACGTTATGTTGTAATATACAATTGATCCGGTTTATTAAAACACAGATTTATTTCATAGGTCTTCGAAGTAATCTCCAGATATAAAAATATTGGATTCCGAAGTATCGGACTGGATTTTGCCAATATCCGTTTCTTGTATTCATATTCCATCAACTATTTGTTTGCTCATACTTATTCCCATGATTCCCCTTGATTCAAGAAAAAGCAGCGCTACTGTGCTTCCAACTCGTCACTATTCGTCTCTCTCCTTCAATTATTAATTCCAACTTCTCTCTATCCCCGAGCCACGCAATCTGTACATCATAACTAAAATACAGTACGAACCAAACTTATTTTACACCTCCTATTGTAATAACTTTATTTCGTCTACAAAGCACTCCTCATTCCATATCATATTACTGTAATTCAGGAATTATTTAAGGATTTTATTTAGCCAAAACTGTACTGATCCCAGTCATTTAAAGTAAAACATATTTTAATGATTTAACGTTTTCCAAAATTGCATTAAACAAAAATGTTAGAGAAAACAAATTTTCTTACCCGTTCAACTATATCATATACTTTCACTGGTACCCAATTTTCAAACGGGAGGATATTCTAATCATAAACAAGTCTCCAGAACGTTCAGATATGAATTTAGAAAATACCCGATTATTTTTTAATTGTTCTCAGTAAGGAGTTAATTTTCTCAATCCGCATAATAAAAAAGAATGTTTGTTTTGTTTTTGTTTGTATGTTTGCATTTTCCTTATACAGACTTAATCGCGTGGACAAATTGCAACAAAACTTGGCACAGACTTTCTTAAAACTCCGAGGAGAAAGACTAGGGGGGTGAGAATGCCCAAGCAAAAACGTGCACGGAATTTTAGTTGTAAACAATGCGAATTTGTCAGCACGCGTCTGTTTGTGACGTCACCGAGCATTGAGGCAATCAAAATGCAGGGAAATCCGCCATATTTACTTGCACTCGACATATCTGTTATCTGTTTAGATTATGCTACGCTCTGATTTGATTAATTATATCGTGAAATACACTCTCCATGAAAATATTATGACAGAAAAATATACGCAAGATTTTACTTTCATGCTTGATTTAAAACCACCTTTTAACTAGATATATTTTAAGGAACCACGGCAATTCAACTTTTCCTAGGTTACATCCTGCACTATGAAAGTGAGGAAATGTCGAAGTTGAAAAACAGACAATAGGTAAGATTTTCTTTTATTATTATTGTTGTTGTTGTTGTCAACTGAAAACGTTGACGAAATAATGTCAAGTGATAACAGAGTTAGTTCGTTTTATACTATAAATCATAAAACATACTAAAAATTAGCGTGCAGCTTTATGACGTCCTGCAAGGATTTTTAAGTCCGCGTTTGAAATAAATTGACGCCAAACTTCGTGTTCTGCAGAAGCGCTTTTTAAATTGGTGCAATTAAAGAAACGGGGAATATTTTCACTGTCTGATGCACCGGGATGTTGCAGACTCTTTTGAGGTAGCGTGATTATTTAATTTACAAGGAGAAAACTAACAACGGAATCAATACGCACAATTATTTTGGACGAAGTGAAATCATTTGAATCCTATGGTCAATCGAGCGTACGACGTAGGGCGAAATCATGCGAACAAAGACGACAGTTTTGGTAACTGTGTAACATGCGTGACAGGATAGACCTAAATAGTCTGATATTTCGATGTGGAAGTAAACATCAGACAAACTAGGTGAGGGAAGAAAATGGACAATCACTTCGCTAGATGATGACAGAGCCAGTCATCGAAACGTCGCTCCACGTCAATTCTACTCGGTTAGAACCCGAGAACTGTTTGTACAAACAATTCAACGAGAGAAAGTTGAGTTTTTATTTTTAATATACATTGCAAAAAAATATATAATCAATCATTTACCAATTTCTGGGCAAAAAATTAATTTCTTCCAGCTTCTTCTACTAATTAAACTCACACACAGAAGATCAATTTGTTATAATTTCTTTTAGATCAAACTAGTGGAAATATCACTTAAAATGATATTCTTTTTCGTGTTTATAGGTTCTCGGATGGTCCAGAAATTGTTAAACAACCACTAAAAAATCAAAGAAGAAGACGAAGATTATGAATAGAACGGTCGCTTTTTAGTTGCCGCTTCCATTATAACGAAATGTTAGGTTCCCCGGAGGCGAGCAGGTGGCAGCAGCGGGGCGCGCTTCCGGTCTCGTGGGAACTCACAGAGATTTCCCTCGACAACCTTCCACACACGTTGAACCAGTCTTTAATCCCGTCACTTAAGGGGTGATTGCTAAAGAAACTTCACGAGTGCGACGTCAACATTGAGTAAAGTACCCAAAACCGAAAAGAGAAAAAATGGAAAAGTCACGAGCAGCTAATGTACATATCAATTTAATCAGAAACTAATGTATCCATTAGCTCAAAATTGCCAGGAAAATGCTAAGTAGATGCGACTTCAAATAAAGAATCGATAAAAAAGAAAGACAAATTAATCGACAGATTGCTTTTTCACTGAGATTACATTAATATACCACCCTCTGACGTTCTCGTATATATATTACAGCATTTTTTTAAAAAAATTATGACTTAGAAAAGTAAAGCAATTTTAGAAACGCCTGGGCTATGGCGAAGTGATTCTCTTGCTGCAGCATTATTTAATGAGAGCTTCTTGGATAATTTATAGGATTATGATCACGTTCACGATATTGAATAAGTGGCACAGAACGTAAAGGCATTCGGAGGAATATTTAAGATCTTGCCTGTCGGAAAACTAATTTTACTTTTAAAAATAACGCGTCAAATTGCAACGTATCTAAAATTGAAACACAAAATTTCTTACAACATAACCATACGCAAACAACCTAACCTTAAAAGAAAATCCTTGCTCTTTCTTTATATTGTCAAAAGTAATAAAGTTACGGATTAAGAAAACATGTACCCACAAACAGTCTCCATATAAAATATTAATTTATTCTTTTAACAGAAAGCTTTCGACATATTCATTCCAAAACATAAATAAATCGTTACAATCATGATAAAAGTAGATAAAAATAACCTTTTTATAAAACATATATTTAGTTAAAACCTTTACACTCTACTTTTATCATTCTCGAACATTTTAGGATGAATATAACAAAAAAAAATTGTCGAAAGCTTCCTATAATTTAGTATTTCTTCTCGAGACATTATTGTTACACTTTTTATTAATTACGTAAAATAGCAGTCCTCCATAACATCAGAAAAAGGGTACGGGATTTTATAAATGAGACTGCAAAAGTAGTAAAACATTCTAAAAAAGGTTTGGAGCAGTAATATAGTTAATAGATCGTAACACATAGGGGGTTAAGTAAGTTGATGAAGTGACGCCAGTTTCAAATTCAATACATGACGTATTTATTTATGTCACTTCGCAACGAACATCCATATCAGGTAATTTACATTTTTATGGGCTTTTGCATTTTAAATTTTGACGACGATGCGGCATGTATTTAGATATTAATCAAGCATGATGACAATGAGGACAGCAGAAATGTTTCACAACGTTTTGCCCGATTACTGGTAAAATACAAAGAAATATAATTAGAAGAAACCGACGAATTCAATATTAAAATAAACTATAGATGTATGAGGGAACAAATATCTGGACAACTTGGAGGAGTTCACAGAATATTTATACATCATTAAGTATATTATAACAAAATATTGTAAAAGATTGTCAAATAATTAAATCATATACATTTATGAAATGAAAATGTCTTCGACTTCTATATTGTGAATGATAATGATAATTGTGGAAACCAATTATTAAAATCAAAATTGATAAATATTATTCTATAAATTTACGGAAATGCTTTTTATAGAAAAAAACATATTTATGTAAACATAAAATTAGAGATGACATAATAAATGAAATCAGTAGTCTTCTCCCCTCCTGAAACCTCGGTTAGGGTCGTGTAATATATGGGGATTGTTATGGGAACTTAATCAGCCGCAAAATAATCTACAACAGTGGCCCTAACTCACCCTCTCTATAAGATAGGGCGCCTTCCTTAATTAATGCGCCACTTTAATCCCGCGGTCGTCTTTCATCAGCTTCGAAACGCACTTACCGGAAAACAGTCTCACTCATAAAGGCAAGCTTCGGCGTGAATTCCTCCACTTGTAGGTGGTTCACACTTGATCCATGTGATCTATGGATCATACAGGAGCCTTACTCTTATTGACGAGTACGAAGAATATCTTATATTTATGTTAACAGGAACCAAACTAATAACGGAATTGTTGTCAGGATGATATATATATATATATTTCTTTCAAAAGTAATCCTTCATTTCTGTTTTTAAAAAATAACCGCACGTAGATATAATTTTATTGTTATTATTTTCGAATCAAAATAACGCTACAGTAAGTACCTAAAATTTGAAGGTAAGAACAACGTAGTGATATTACTATCAATAATATTATTTCTATTGTAGATCCCCCTCTTCCTTTTTGCTATTATTTACAAACTTAGGACAGAAAGTAGTGAAACGAGAAAACAAAAAAATAATGAACAATAAAAAACAAAAAAGAAGTAAGGATATAAAACTTAAAATAATGACAAAATGAGACGGGAAATGTTAGTTGAAACAAGACCAGAAAAACACGAACAAAAATATCAGGAAAGATAGAATATATGGTAAGGTAGAAACGAAGATGAAAAAATCTTTGAGAAAGTAAGAATGACACAAAAATAATTTTTGACCAGGAAAAACAAAATCGCTGTAATTAACAAATGATTCAAAATACAAAATAACGAAGAAAACAGAGTAGAATGAAAACAGGAACGGTAGTAATTATGGAGAACCGAAACTAAAAAACATGAGAGAGAAAAGAAGTGAGTACGTTGGTGAATATCTGAACATTTTAAAAGTTTTAAAATACGTCGTCCTAAATTAAAATGAACCATAATAGCTGTTAACGTCTGTAAATTTAAATTAATGTTTAAATGAGGCCAAAAACAGACAATTAGTAAAACAAAACAAAAAAGTTAATGCAACTACATGTTTCGGGTCTGATATGGACCCATATCAAACTACAAGACAAATTACAGTCATTTCAAAACATGTATTAGATTCTAACCACACCATTGACTAGGATAATTACCAAAATTCAGACAAAGACAGTAATTATATATCCCGTTTAGCTTCTGCAATGCTTCACATTAAAAGCATTAAATACTGAATGTAAAAACGGACACGGATTTGCTCAGTAATATATAAAATGTCTTAATTCATGAAATATAATGTATCAATTGTATACTTAATCTCTCTCTTTCTTTCAATTTTATGTTCTTTGGTTCTTTCATTATTGTATTCTTTGGCTGTACTTTATCTTTAGAATGTAATAATTTTGTATATTGTTATTTTGTTCAACCTGAAGTGGGTCCATACCAGGACCGAAATATGTAGTTGTTTTAAATTATAGTTGGTTGTATTTTACTAATTTTTTTGTCTGTTCTTGGCCATTGTTTTAGTAATATTTGAAATATCTGTCATATAAGTTGACAATTATGATAAATTTAACTTGGAAACGTTGAAAGAAATTTATCATATAATTATATTCTCGTGCGTATGCTGCGACCTCACATAAAACTCGTCTCCCGTCATTCGGAAGGGCGTGAGAATAGTACTCAATGCCGGACCTACCTGATGCAGGTTTTCTAGGGTTTTCCGTTCATGTATTTAGATGAAACACTGGGTAGGATCCTTATATTATAGCTCGGGGGCCGTAGTCAACCCTTGTCTATCTTGCTCTACCTTCCACAAACCCCCATTTCAAGTGTCTTCCTATGCTATTAAAGAGAAGTTGCCTGTTTCAGAATCAGCCTCATGTAGCCTGTTAACCAAAAACAACGTGTCGTAACATCGAAGCATGTCTTACAGGCATGCCTTTTTCTCTCTTTGCTTTTCTTAAAATATATCCCTTTGGCCATTGTTAAGTATTGGCTACCTTGTTTTCCTTTCCGCATCCCCTTCCTATGTTATTAAAAGTAAAAAGGCTAGACCGTCGATGACACTCCCATAGTCTGTCGTTGTAATAGGATGGCCGAGACGATCACAAATGACTGCCCAGTGAAAAAGTTACCTCCCAAAAACCGACAGTAATATTAGACGAAAGTTATGTTTAAAAAATATTTTTTAACGTGTCACATGTTTGTTGGGTAATATTATCACGTAACTGTAAGCGATATAAGGATATGTTTTTCCTGCTCCGCCATATTCCTGCGAAACACAAACACAGCAGCGGAGGATAATTTTCGCTATGTGACACGCGTCACGTTATTCAGTGAGAAATATTTGCAAGAGCTGTTAAACGCGGAATTCCATATTCTCCTTTTATGACTACTCTATTTGCGCGAGAAAATCACTTCAATAACTTTACTACCAAAATATTTCACAGTCGCCATATTGTGTCGTGATGAAATTCGTTTGAATAACTATGAATTATTTCCAAATAATTTGACGATATTATTGTGTCCATATTTCCCTTTTTAAAGTCCCTCGCCATAAATTTGGCATCATAAGAAACGCCGTAATACTTCAGCAATTGCATTCAACCAAACGGAATATTTTTCATTGACCGCAGATAATTAATTTTCGGGTCTGTATATTTTTCCATATACAATATATTGGCTTACCTTGTTAATGTAACTCAGTATTCCTCATTACGAATGCAATTATAACGGCCAAAGCTTTTATTGTGTATAAACATATATATGTTTGGAAACGATAATTACTCCAGTTAGAGACTAAATAACTACGCCACGTCCGTTTATCAATTTATTTTAAACTGAGAGTCCGTTTGCGAGTGTGTTTTGTAAGAGGAAATTTGCTTTTAAAATATTTACGAGGTCGATGAATGGAAAAACAGCTCTTTTATTTTCTCTCGGTTTATGAGCTCAATTAATGCCGTATGATGTAATTAATTAAAAGCGACGTCGTTCAACTCGCGATACATTCAAATCAACCTCGTTCCGGTTACTAATAAATAACTCGTTATAACATATATTTGCTGAAGCGGAATTAATATACTTCCATAACACGTACTGCGTTTCCACTTCCTCCTCTAAAAAAAATGTGAATAGGAAAACAATTACAAGGAGTCTGATGACGTCAACGTCGTGTTTCACGCGTGCTTCGAGCGAGGATTTAAGAACGAATATGTTATGCCAACACCACATACACAGACAATAAGAGTTCTGAAGGGAATCTAATTTAAATTTAATTTCCTTGAGAATAAATATTTCACTGACCCTGTTGCAGCCTCCATGTCTCTGCTTCAGATTTATCACTGCCCCACGTTCCAGATTAGACTTTTATTCATAAACGAATGCTGCCTGGCCATTAGAGTGACGCGTGACGTGAAAATTTATTATTTTATTTTGTGGAAGTAGAGAACGTCGTCAGTTACGACACTGAAGATTGAAGGCGCGTCACTGCAATTCAGGACCCGAATGAATATAGTTACGGTTTGGACTCCCCTCTCATCCTCCTCTTTATATTACAAAGGGGGAGAGCAGGAAGAGGAGGCGAAGGCACCCCGAGAGGATTAAAGCAGGGGATCGCAGTGTTCGCGTTATAGTCACGGTAGTGTGACGTCACGGCTACCCGTCACTTCCGTTTTCTGAACCAATTAAATACAAAGATGATTTGTATGCAGAAAAAAATACTCTAAAAAGTAACATTTAGATGCAACGGAATGCGTTACAGATTCCTGCCTCCTGACGAATCGAAGGAACGAACGGAATAAAATATTCATGAATAATCTCAGGAGCTGTCAAGAGACGGTATAGAAGGGAACGAAGATGGAGAAGAATGGGCATAGCCTGTAATTTCGTAGCTGATATGACGTCAACTCCTGACAACTCACGCCAGTGAGTCAGTCAAGCTATAAACTTCTAAACAGTATGGAATCGTCGGCTTGTTGCAAGACAAGCTCACCCACTTACACGGATAATCGGTTAAAATGGCAACTGGAAAGAAAGATGAAAGGCTGAGGGAAAGTTTTTATTTTTCTTCATCTTTTCAGGATCAGAGATAAGAAGTCTTGTGGATATAGAACATTTCCCCAGAATTATTTTTTTGATTATTTTAGGCTAATTTCTAGTGTGTCTATTTGAGACCACAGTATCTCTTTGTTCATTTTTAATGCATATATCTTGTCTAGTTTTACCCTCGTCGGCGTTTCCTGACGATTATCGTCCCTGTCGACGTGGAGGCGAGTCTCTACTACCTTATCTCCTCATTTTATTTATTTTACTTCGTTAGCGCAGAAATACCTCTTTTTATTTTGCCCTAAAACGAAACAACAGGTACCGAATTTTCATAAAGTTTAATTTATTGAATATATAAAATGTACGTTATCATTTATTTACGAGTGCTTCAAGGACAACATTATAACTTGCAGTTGGTTTTGAACGTGTCCCGCTTACACACGTTTCGGAGGCAGACACCAGGCATACAGAAACTTCAATTATATTTATTGGGATAAATTATATTTATTTTATTTGCTATTAAAAATAGCAATTACTAAATATTAAAATCTAGATGGTGAGACAAATAAAACCAATTTATGAGTACATCAAAATCATACTTATAATAACACAGTAAGTACGATGAATAGTATATCAACGCCTAATAGAACTTATAACTCGCAGTTGGTTTTCACGCCAGCTTTTGCGCGACAATTCAATGGATTTATAAATATATATTAATATCTTCTGAACTCGGCAACATATAAATGAAACGTACCCGAAAACTGAAGATAAAATTCTGGTTTCAACCCCTCAAATTTTCATCGGAATCCGTTAAGGCGTTGCGGAGAAAAAAATACAGTTGAAGATTATAGGCAATCCGCATCCATATTTTGGAGATTTTAATGCGTGTATGTCAAGAAACGATTCCAGTTGAATGTCTTATATTAATATTTATATTATATTAATATATTCTGTAATATATGGAAATTAAACATGCACGAATATTTACTGTTTTTAAACCCACAAATTATCATTGAAATCCGTTGAGCCGTTTGGGAACCTATTTGAGACAAACTTCCAGACAGACACCTCAATTTTATTTATTGGTATAGATTATTACATTCTTCTGTTGCTTTTTCTTTGAGTATTCCGTGAGTTTGTTAAGATATTTCCATTTCGATTCATCTAATAATATTTCTGTTAAATTTTTACCTTTCCTTCCTTTTTCCTTTTGGATTTATGTAACTTATTCTAATTTATTGTGCTCCGGGGTTCCTTTTAGTCCACATTCACATAAGTGATTTTCAGTTTATTTTTTTAAAAAAGAAAATATATCGTTTAATTACTAAGTGAATAAGTCCCCTAGTCGGTATAAACTGTTGTTCATTTAAACGGCCTTTAATTCTTAAAGACAGAATAATTGCTTCCAATTGAAGCTCAGCAATCCTCATCTTCTAAATTTAGTTTTGTGGCCTTCATAGCTGTGCTTGAATTCTCTTGTGTTTGAAACTAAACCATAGCGCCTTTGATTAACTTACACAATGTCCATTATTTATTCATATCCTGAAATTTAGGCTGTGAAATTGTAGGTGAGCCTAACTTTCAAGTACGCATGGGTGGTCGGTTTCACATCGGTTGGGAATCGACTCGGATTGTTTCATTGGTAGAGCGCCCACCCGGTACAAGGCAGGTCCAATGTTCGAGTCCCGTTCCGGTCGTGATTTTTCAATTTAATCTTATTAATTTTTAATATGTAGAAGGAAAGTCGAAAAGAAGTATCTGAGATAACTGGACGTATCAAAAAATTAATGTATATTACATTACTTAAATTTCCATCTTCCGTCAACCACCGTTTGGAAAAATAGTCTGAGTTAAACAATGTCGATGAGTCATGTGATCTGAGTACATTCACGGTAAGGTTTTGAAGAAAGGTAAAATGGTCCTGGTTTATAAAACAGTTAGTTCTTAAGAGATGAAGGATTTAATAACTCATCGAAATCCATTCTTCGTCAATAAATATTGAAATTATGGAAGATGATGGCAGAGCAAGCCATTGAAATGTCACTGATAATCTCTTTGACCCGGTTGGAAACCCGAGAGAAATTTATACAAGCCATTCACCGGGAAAGACCTCGTAAAATAATGCATCATTTGATTATGTGAGTCGTTATACTTCGCCAGATTAATATCCGCGTTCAAGCACGAAAGCTGCTGCATTTCCGTATTAATTAGAGTGACAAAGGAACTATTTTCTTGGACGAGTTAATAAAGCATTTGCGTCATAAAAACACCTTCCTTTTGTGATAATAAAACACAGCTGTTTACAAGACGTTCATTCAGTGGGGATGACGTTGGCTCAATATGGCGCCCACGCCTCACTGTCTCACAGATTGTGTGAGTCAGCATGGTTGCCAGACAGTACGAAGCGATTTACTATCTGGACGAGGAGTATTTATGCCCGAGACGGCGACGGCGACGGTGACGAGACAACGTCACTGCCATAAGAGCATGAGCTGGACGCATCGCCTGCATCCGTCATTTAATTATCTTCGTCATACCAACAACGACTGAACTAATACGTACAGCTGCTTTCAACATATATTACCGTGGATGACGGCACGCATGTTGTTAAACCCAATATGGCTCGGCCGCCACGCTCCAGTAACACTAAAAGACGACGTGGACGATACATGTGAAGTTGTAAAACTTAACCTCTATGGAAGGGGTAATAATAATTGCAGCGGTTGCGAACACTTACGGTAAGGAGTGACGAAGGCCTACTGAATTCAAATCGGCGATTTGGGCAACACAAATGACTATTTTCCCCAAAAATGGTCACACCGAGATGGCAACAAGAACTGAGCTTGTAGCGCAATAGGACCCATCCCTAATTTTATTCACATGTCTTGGATTTTAAACGATCGAAATTCAGCGACATTATTCTAACTCCGAGACAGGCAGACAAGAGGTTGGAATTTACCCTGCGTCATGGTGCCGGGTGGAAAGCGTGTCGTGTCTACCTGCAGCTTCAAAAGATTAGGCTTGTTTTGCTGATGGGATATTCAAGCTTCAAAATTTCACAAGGACACCCTTCCTTCAACAGCGAAAAAATTCCCGCGCTTTACAGAACAACTAATAAAGATAGGTGAACACACGTCACGTTGCGCTTTCCCTGGAGAAGGGGACAATAATAGTTTAGCTGGGAGGAGAGAACAAGAAAAACGCGTAAGTTGATCAAGACGTTGAAAGGGGGAGGAAGCAGAGAGGCTGTCAGTTTTAATCGGAAGTTGATAAAACAGGAAGCAGAGACGTATGAGAGAAGAAGAAATGAACAATGAATAAGTCAGTGTCGATCGAGTTTTGAAAGGGAGGCGAGCAGCTAGAAGGTATTGCTTGTAAATGAAACAAAGTTGTAGTAAATGTGTGTTGGATTGAAGAAGGATCCGGGGCGCTACCAGGTCGAGAGCCGTTTTCCGTCAACAGAGGGTAAATGCACAACCCGACAAAAGAAGCCTGAGAAGGAAGAAGGAAAATGTACTACGCAGACGTTCCGGAATTACTGAGAAGATGAAACAGGTTCGTCACGAACGAAACATCTGTGCTGCACGTTGTTACTCCAAAAATTAACGCTGAGAAACCCTTTGAAGTGTAAACCATCAACCCCTCTAATATATATATATATATTTGTGCATAGTGCGCAGGGCCCACAAAATATTTTTTATATAAATAAAATTATTGTCAATCTTTAAACGCACAAATAATTTTGTTAAATAATGTAAATAATTAAGTCCCCGTATTTATCATTTACAAACTTATGTCATACATATTGTGTAAATCGCAAATGGAAATGTATTAATGATGCGATGCGTCACGATAATACATTTACGTGAATTTTTAATAAGGGTACAGACAATGCTATACGATTGCTCATCTACCAAATAACATTAAGACATATACCGATACAATCACTGTCGAAATTTTTTGCCTAGTTTCTTTGACTCAAAGTTAAAACCCAATAAAACATATTCATTTTCCAATATTTTATCCTAAGGTACCCCAGAAACGTCTCCATATTGTGGTTCATAATTCCGAATGACAGTGTGGTAAGCAATGTAAATGAAACATGGATCAGGAAGGACGGACTGAGTGATGGAAAAGCGCTTCGAAGGTTCTTATGCAACTTCCAGTAATCATGAGAGATGAAGAGAGACAGGGACAGACGCAGAGATTGTTTGCGGTTTACGTGAAAGCTGTTTTACACGAAACTGAAAACTCTCTCGTACAGGCATATAGTGTTTAGAGAGCTAAGATGCATCTCACACGACACTTGCGGGTTCTCTGGTAATAAGCACTTGGAAGAGACAAAAACTTTCAAACATGCTTGCGGTTACTGATGGTCGTTTCAACAACAACCGAATTAAAAGAGAGATGATTTAAAAAAAAATTAGTACCGGTAATTGTGAAGTAACAACGCCGCAAGTAACATAATAAATGATTCTTTGATAAACTATATCCTCTGAGAAAAAATAACCAATTTAGGATACAAATTGAGACACTCGTTGTTCAATCTTTAACGTTCCTAGCTATATTTAGTAAATTTAACCTTTTAGTCACTTTTAAGGGGTTTTTCTACTACTGAATTTTATAGTCTCATAGAAGGTAAATTTTGAGAGTCACAAACTACTTGTGGGTAACTTGGTGACAACTTGTCTCCAATAGCATAGGTAATGATATAATAACTTTATCTAGAAGGTGGATAAGTATAGTGCGTTTCAAATGGGAGTTGGTTGAGTGTTGAGCGAATGAGAGCAGAGTAATAGACAAGCGTCTCACTTCTCCCTCTGCAAACTCTAACTTCAGCAGCAATCTGTGACAACTTCGAAAGATTTGATTAGACTGCGCAAGGAAAACCCCCCGAGGATAATACTGCTTCCATTTGAAAAACATTCTAAGGTCCCAGGGCTACAGTTTAAGGGTCCTACTCGGCATTTTGCCAAAATGTGTTTCAGCGTAGACCCTTACAGAAATATAAATCGGGTAGGTCGGGCTCGTTGGTACTTATGTTAGAGTTAACTGAATCCCAGAGAGAATTTCGAAAGCGATGAAAAAGTTTCGTTGGCGGAACGATGGCTTTCGGCCTGTACATTTCTTATTCGCAATTCTTACTTTCATTTAGTAAATAATAAATTAAACGCCCTTAATTTTCGAGAAAAATTTTAATATGAGAAAAGACAAAAAAATATTTTTTTATATAGCTGAACGTGTAATTGGCACGGGGTAGTGACAGTTTAGTCTGCTCTTCTCCAAAAAAAAGAAACTATTAATTTAACAACTTTCCGATATATTGATTAATCGCTTAAAAAGAATTACAGGAAACATCCAAACGTATTTAATAATAAACGTACATGACCTGTGAAGATTCCTGGAGTTGCACTGCCAACTTGTCGAACGTAAAACACTAAGCCACCGCTGTGGGTAATCGTAATCGCTTGTTGTTGGAAATGCAAAAAAAAATATTGGGTACTCTTTCACTGCTGATGATAACCGTATCACGACTCACGACGCCAACACAACAGAAAAAGAAATGCTGAAAAACTAAGAAATCCCTTAACCATATTATAGGACATAATTAAAACGCCGTAAACGTGCAAAAGCGAGAACAAAATCTCAATGGCAGAACGACGGTTTCTCAGTCTATACCCATCGTTTCCAAATCTTAATATTATATGCTGAACACTAAACTGTATGCACTTCTGCATGAATGTTCAGCACATAAAACCAAGCCGTTTTTGAAAGAAACATTTCGCGGTATGACTGGAACGTGTGCATCCCGTTAGTATAGCGGTCTACTGCGATGAAACTACGCTCGAGTCGGTAAAAAAAGACACTAAATGTTCAAAACCACATATTCTTTTGAAATTTAATAGAGTAAATCCATACGTAACTATTGACTACAAAAAGGAGTAATAGTAATAGCATCACGTCTGAAAGGCGTTTTCGCTACCAACATACCGGAAGCAAAAGCACTTAAATGTTGTATAGGCCGTTACCGAGTTGAATAAAAGGAGGCGTGACTCACGCAGGAAACTATAAAACTTGCACAACTGCAGCTAGGTAGAAGCCGAACACAATAAGTCCTAGGCCGAGGTTTTCTATTTCTAAGGAATGAAGCTATTTCAGTTTAATCGCAGCCATTTATACTTTGACCTAGGCACAAAGTGGACATTAGCGGTTGAAGATGCACAGAAACCATAATAGTTTATTGCTTTTATCTCGCAAAGCATTTAACATACTTAACATTTCAATTTTTTTCAGATTAAAAATAATTTTTCAAGTTGTATTATACATCATGAAACCTTATATTTGTCAATTGATAGAAATTGGTAAATAACCTCAATAAATCGAGTCATAAAATTAAATTTAATAAGAAAAAAACCACTACGTTGCATTTCTATCATAGGAGTCTCTTGAGATGGATTAATAAATTAATATAAATCCAGAAAATATAATAAAATCAGATTTTACAAGCATGGCATATAACTGAAATTTTCTGGAACATTGTGTTCAAAATATAGAGATATAAAGTGTTCAATGCTCAAACATTGAAGTCTAAAAGGGCGATACCCTCCCTCGACGTCAAGGATTGTAAACCTGACAGCGTACCTCCTTTATAGCGTGGCGTCGCCTCTCCCGCAGCTTCTCTATAAGGGGCGCCTTGTTCAGCGTCGACTGTTGACCTCCTTCATATACGACAGGGACCAAACGTTGGTTCCCATGCATTTCCTTCAAGATCTAGGAGCCGAATTATCAATTCACACAGCCTCACCGCTGTGTGAACAAGCATCGAAATCGATATTTGATAATCGATTTTCTTTAGACCACGAAACCCCAACCACGTGGTATTTAAATATTTCATTGCCTTCTTGGGTCTCGATTCCCACGGAAGTATGTTTACGGAATTCCCGGGTCGTATTCCTTCCTACTAGCCCAAAAGCCATCCCAGAGGATTAGAGGCGACACATGCAGACGTCCATTCCAAGTTTGCAATCATCGCTAACTTTATATTAAGAAATAATAAAATATCAACTATGGCGCTACATGACATTGGTGTGGCGAGTGGTTACGGCGTGAAGTTAATGTGTATCGGAAAGAACTTCTTTCACGTCATTTTTATGAAGTTCTTTTGAACAATGAACATCTTTGCAACTCTAAATAAAACTAAAAGACTGACAACATCAATCGAGGAAATAAACTTTGTAAATGACTTGGAACATTTTCTCTGACCTTCGGCAGTTTTATTTCCCTTAACTTTATTTCTTTGATTATTAGTTTAGTCGCGTTAATTTTATATATTTCATTTAATATTACCTCGTTACGTCTTTGTCTTTGAAAGCAACAGCGAAGTCTGCAGGTTGCGGACGTCTTGTACCTGGGCGTGTTTTGAAATAGCTGTTTCAACGCACATTTTTCTTCTGCAACGTTCCTTGTCTCTGTTATGTATCTATTTCTCCGGCCTGTAACTTTAGTTCCAACAAGGCACGAGATAAGTGAGGCGTGACGTCACTACGGCGGAGCGACGGTGACGACAGTGAAAAATTGCGCTTGTTATGTTTGACGTGACTCAAGCTCCGCGGTTCACGAGAGTTGTGCGGAAAAAAAACATAATATATATTTAATGTTTGATTTTATTGTGTCGCTTTCTGCCTGGTGTTACTCTACACTTTAAAGGTAACTCTAGTAAAAGTTTTGAAACGATTCCCGAGTCCATTAGGTTTTTTCGATACTCGGCAGGTTGAAGTGCCGCTTTAGCTTATCGTGCGTGCATTTTTATTTTAAATCGGCGGAGGAAATAGAGGGAGAGAGAGGGAGGGAGAATGGAGTTGGTTGGCTTTGATCGGCTTTTAATGGAGATCGGTTTTTTTCTCTCTCTTTGTCATTTGTGAAGCTATTCTGGATTCATTTTGTTCCACACCTGAGCTAAATGGGGAAAAACACACAACACAAGCTATTAAGGCTACAACAGGGACTGCGGACTTTGTTTCTCAAACTTCGCCATGATTTACTACGCCACTATCGCATGTGTAATTACAGTTTGCTTCACGCAATGGATGTTAACGCTGAAAGTATGCAATTGTTACTTCATTGCTTGTTTAGTTAAATGAATGGTTTTGTTGTAGACGCAATAGTAGAGTAATATTGGAAGTGTATTTTGATGCTCAGTTAACTCGTGTCAAGTAAAACTTCCACGACGACAAACGTCTATCTCTTTAAAAGAGTATGACATGGAAAATAGAAGCTATTTGTGTTTGTAAACTAAGAGAGATTTCTGTTTTGAGAGACAAGTTGCATCCTTGGAGAATCCGTGCGTAATTGCTTGCTAGTGGTCTATGAGTTGCGGCGCTGAATATCGCGGGGCGACACTTCATTAAGCAAAGTCAAAGGCATGGCAATAAAACACCTTGTTTAGTCTGACTAGTATCACAATTTGCCTAATATACTTATGAATAAAGAACACTTGACGTGAAGTACTTATTAAATGTATAGTTCAATAGACAGATTAATTTAATATTTATGAAATATTCATCAAACAGCCAATAATTCAATTTTTTATGTTATTAATACACATTATACACAACGTTTCCTCCACATTTCTGGATTTATTCAGGCAGTCCAATTTCTCATAGCCTAAATTGGAACTTAAATGTTAATTCGTAGGTATTTGCATCTAACTCCTCGAGGCAATAAGCTTTCTAAAGGACTTTGAACATTATTCTCCACCCTTCTGCAATTTTATTTCCCTCGACTTTATTTATTTTATTATTCGTTTACACGTAGGACCTTGACATCTCTGACGATCATAGCCCAATCTTGCCAAACCTCAGCTCACATTCTCCATCTTCTGACTTCCATCTTTCGTAGGTCGTCCTCCACATCCTCCACCCATCGTTTCCCGTTCTCCACTTGCTCCTTCTCCCACCTGGATTTCCCTTGTATATCTTTTTGACGACCCTGTCCTTTTGAAATTCGTTCTACAGGGCCCACCCATCTCAGTCTGTTACTCTTTATTTGCAAAACTATATCTCCAGACCAATGAAGACAAAAAAATAAGGCTTGAGAAAAAACATCAAATTTTTATTTTTTTAGTGTCTTATTTTACGGTGGAAAATAACTCAATTACGATCGCCGTAAATACATCAACTTTTCTACATTTTAACTTACTATCATACCAGGTAAAAAAATCATGAATATTTATCTGCCCATCGTTGCGTAATTCATCCAAGGAGATTCAGATACAAAATATGGGAAAATAAAAAGTGGGCAAAAAAGGAAGAGTGATGATTATGTCGATGGTTAGTAAGTAAAGTGGAATGAGGGTAAACGTTCAGTCCATATCTGGAAGGGTAAATCAGGACAGGTAGAATGAAAAAACGGGAGGAAATGGACACAGAGAAAAAAGGGCAGCGTATATTTAGGGGCACTGGTGAGCAGCAGTGAAGGATACAGTAGCGAGGATGAAAAATTGTTGTTGAAATAAGAGACATTCTTTTGGGGGGGGGGGGGAGAAAACACTTCCAAGCAAGTAGAGAAATGGTCGCAAAAGTATAAATTAAGAAATTAAAAGTTTTTAATCAGTGCAACATAGTTTTCTGACTTTAAAATTTACAATAAATAAAAAGACGGCCAAAAAGCTAACATATGAATTTATCACTATTTATTCAAAAGGGACGTTTCGTCTATATTCTGAGACTTCCTCAGGCGTAAAATTTAGTAATACATCATATTTACTCATTGACTCTCTATCCCGAAATCATTTCGGCCGCAACCGTAGCAACACTAAATTCTTCACATGTAAATTCAATAATCTTTTCGGCAATCTTTTCATTTATTTTATTCAGTGCTTTTACAATCACGTATTGCTTTGTGTTGAATACTGCTTTTTTCCTTTTTCCTAATTTCAGTAAAATATGTGTTTTATGTGCTAAGATAAGGCTACAATAACTTGAAAGAAAGCCTGAAGAGGATTCCATTGTCTACCAAATAAAATAAATAATGTGTTTGTAAAAGATCGTAAATAACTCTTAAAAATTCTAATATTCAGCAGGAAGAGTTTCTACTATATTTTGAAAATTATTATTCCGTAAATAACTCGCCCAAGGTATTCTGGACACAAGAAAAATGGGAAGTAATAGTAGATGTGTCCATGACTAAACACAAAATTACTGAAGAAAAAGAAACGCAAGTGAAGTTAACAGACAAAGATCACTAAGGTGAAGAGAGGAGGAATAAATTTAATACGAGTTAATTTTTTTCTTTTGGGTTAACAGGCTACATGAAGGTGATCCTGAAACAGGCAACTCCCCTTTAATAGCATAGGAAGGGAATTTAAAAGTGGGGATGCGGAAGGTAGCCCCCGGGCTATGGTTTAAGGATCCTACCCGGTGTTTCACCTAAAGAGATGCAAGGAAAACCCTAGAAAATCTGCATCAGGTAGGCCGGACATTGGGTACTATTCTCACGCCCTTCGAATGACGAATGACGGAAGATGAATTTGCTCTGGGGTCGCAGCATTCCCTTCTCCATGTCTCCACCAGTTTCAGAAGGCAGTTAACCAACTGATCCAATGGGATCAGCGGACAACTATTGTCATATGCCCAAGGTCTTTGACCCCAGTACATATACCTCCTAAAATAGGTGAAGGTGTCTCGGCATGTGAGAACTTTGATAAAAAATACCCAGAGAGAGTGCGAGGCATTCCCAACATGATCAGGTGAGCCCCGCAGTCACTCTGGGGTAACATGAGGGTGACGTTTAAGAGAGGGTTTATATATAAACAGGAACATAAAGAGAGAGAGAGGTCTGAATTGCGAACGTTTATCTGTAGAAATGTTCATGTTGCCACGGTAACTCCCAATGACGAGGCACACATGTTCTAAACGAATCGTGTTTTCTGTTTCTTCTTTCTCATAATTTTCTTTATAATAATAGAAAAATTAATACCTGAAATAATATTTTTAGCAAGTATGAGGGAGCCGCGGCAATGAAGTTTCTTCAACTCCATAGTGTTAAGTGTTAGTAGCGCGCTTTAATCTGGTAGAAACCTTTGTAAAGCCTGCCGCAACACGCAAGTCACCTTTCCAGAACTGTCCACGTGTCTCCACGTGTCCCTGTGTCCATTGTGAGTTCCGGCGGTCACCCTAAGAATAAACCTGGAAGCTCACTCGTCGGTTCTTCGTGCTCTTTACCACTATTAATAGGGAGTCCCGTGACATCACGACGGGGAAGAAAAATTTCTCTCGGCCCCTTTCTGGACGCTTGCCCGTTCTCTAAAAAGGATAAAGATAGGATTTAGGTAGTAAAATGTCAATGGAAAAATTCAACTTTCAGCCTGTTAGTTGTCGGGGATTTCTTTCTTATAGACATGGGTTAGAGGCAAAGAAAAAAAATTACCAGTCATTCAAAAAGAGGTTTTATTTCTGTTCATCTTGAGCTCTATATCGGCCCATAACAACGAATAAACGTTCTGCACAGGGATCGATCCATTACAAATCGGGAAATAATACAACTATCGGGATATGGTGTTCTTCCTCTTCGTAGGCCAGCCTTATCTTGGCTTGATCTCTTTCGCCTCCATCGTATGGATCAGTTCAGTCTTGGTTGAACATCGACGAGTGTACAGCCAGGAGAGAAGAAATTGTAAATGATTTGCTGGCTGATGGAAGTTCGTCTTGGCGGCACGACTAAAAGGTTGGTCCTCGTAGTATGTGTAAAGGGAGAGGGAGGAGTTAGGTAACGAGGCATTCCATGAGAGGTCCATAAATTTGTAGATTCAATTTCCAATCCTATATAATGTATTGTTTAAAAACTCCACTTCCCAAAATATTTCAGAATGTAAACGGTGAACGTATGGGACCTTGTTTGATGTCTCCCGTCTTCTGTTCCAAACTTACTGCTAACACAAATAGCTATTTGGACAGTCGTCAATGGATAAATTTCTTATGTGTTTCATTTTTTGTATTTCAACATAACCAACATCATTTCGGCTACATAAACCCACTCTAAAATTAGTGAAAAACTTAATCTTGGTTTGACCTCAAACTACGAAATGTAAAGGCTCAATTTTAAGAATAAATTTTCAAAATCGCTACTTGTGTCAGAGTAGAAATTTCTCTCTCTCTCCCCCTCCCTCCCCCTCTCGCTGCCTGTCTCTCTCTCTCTCTCTCTCTCTTGTGTCGAGTGGTTTTTTCCCCATCTCTTTCAACGCGACTTGACATAATTGTTTGTTTCCTGTCCACACTTAACCACACCAATTCTATGTGACTGCAAGCCGAGCTCCCATCTCTTCCACTTTTGTATTTTCTACTGGCAGCTTACTTCACTCCAGCATTCGGATCGTGCGATATTCCTTTTACGTCTTTTGTCGTAAAAAAAATTCTCTTTGGTCGTGGCAGATGTGTGCGAGTTCACTTTCCGTTTTTATTTCTTCAGAATACATTAATATTTAAACTGCCTCCTCTTCTTCCGTTTCATGCCCTCCATTGCAACATCCTTTCAGAATTCAGTACTTTTCTAACTTCCGAAAAAATAGTGAGAGAAGGACAGAGACCTGATGGTTAGTAAAACGGACGAATACGAAGTAAAACAAGACTTTTACTCCATGCATATATTTCCTGTCTTCGTCCAATTTAATCCTGGATCAAATTTCCACAAGGTCAAGTAAATTTAACGGACCCAGATCTCATAAGGTGTTCTGATATGGAGGAATTCCTTCCTCCAGCGCTGCTGCCTGAGATGTTTCAGACCGAGGAGGAAGGCAATTATCTTGCCGTTCTCTCTCTCTCTCTCCGTCTCTCTTCTCTTTTTCTTCGTGTCAAGTACCACGGAGGAAGGAAGGGATGCAGACTCCGATTAAGAGGCGCCACGCCCGACTCCTCTGCTCTCCCCTTCCCTCTCTTCGCCCCATTTTAAGTCCAATTAGCATTAAATCAGCTCGTCTCGTCTGCCCACACACACACACACACACACTGACCTTCGTGGTTCTCGTCAACAGGTAGACAGTCTCTACTCTCTTTCCTCTCTATTAGTAGCAACGCTCTAATCAGCAAGCAACTTCAGAAAGAATAAAAATACTCTTTAGCTGTGGAAGGATGGTGGACGTTGTCTACTTGTCATGTTATGGACGTATAACAATCACTTATTATCATGCTAAATGATGTATTCTTTGTGTTTCCTCTTCTTGTCTCGATTTATTACTTCCGATCTCCACCTTCCAGGTTTCTTCTATGACGTAAGGCAACGTGCAGCCAAACGTTACTTTTATTATCACCATTCTTAAAGAAACTGGCGAAGAAACCATCGTACAGCTGACGTTAATCCCAAAGTCTCGATTCTGTCTGAAGCGCAACCTTTGCTCTGCGGATAAATATATATTGGCTTGAATGTTTTGGATTCGGGTGTGGTCAGATCGCAGACGGGTGTGTTCCGACAAATTTATGTTGTCTGAGACAAGAACACCTGATCAAACAGTAGACAGCATGGACCGTTGCCCGTTACCATTTTCATCTCTTGCGTTCTTATATTTACCCCTTTCATTAAGTTATATTCTTGTGTTATCCATGCTTTCCTATTCGTCTGTTTCGTCGGCTGCTATAGTCATTTCTTCCTTCAAGTGTTGCCAATTCTCTTTTATATTGTTTCCTTCTTCTTTCTCCATTAATCTCGTTCTTGATTTCTCCTTTGAAACTACTCTGAAGAACCTCCTATTGTTTCAGTTTTTCTAATTCCCATCTCCTTGTTTTAATTCCTTTATTGAGTTTCTTCATTTTAAGCCTACATTTCATAAGCACCAGATTACATTATTTAGGACTTAATCGCTGACAACGCTGACTATATTATGAGGCAAACGCTGAATGGTGGAGCTTAGTTTCGTTTTCTGTTTTCGTTAAACATCTGGCATAGTATGGATGAGGGCAGGCTCAATCCACTGTCACTTCAGTAAAGTTGAAAACTGTCGAATTGCAACTAATCGATTGTACTCACCACCAAAAGAAAATTGACAAATCTCCCCGATAGAATATGGTCCACGGGTGACGTTGTACCCCAAGTCTGCTTATTGTCTTGAAGCCCTGACTGTGCTGGTGGCAGATGTGTGTACGTGAGTATTTAGGTAGTTGACCTTTGTAGTTAATGAAGTCAAGTGGTCGTGAGTGAGAGAGATTTAAAGCCGTCCTCGCCCACCGACAAACACAGCTTTTCTTTCTTCGTCGCACTCTAACAATTGTTTTACAATACGACATTTTGATCTATTTCACCATTGTTTTATGGATCCATACGTCAGATTCGTTGTGTGACATCATCCCCCAGTAAGGTATTTTATTGTTAAATCTAAGACGTCATGAGAAGACCGCTGGATTAACCCTCCTCGAAAATCACTTGCTCTGGTTAAAGAGAAACACGCACACATGCATGAGGGAAAGGGGAGAAACACTTTATGGAACGTCTTACTTTAAGAACTTAAAAGTAGAGGAAAGTTGTTTTAGGGGGAAAGGATAAGGATTCTGTGTCGCTCCCTGTTGTGTTTCGAAAGCCCTGGGATGTTTCCTCCTGAGACATAATACCGTTGTAAGGCCTCTTCTTTTTATTCGCAGTCACGAAGACGCTGACGTGCCGCACGTAACCCAAGGCTCAAAGACAAACACACGCACACAGAGATACATACACTAACAGAGAGGGACAGAAGACAGAGGACTTAAAGTATCACATCGAGCTTGAAATACGAATCCAAAGAAGAGAGGAGAGAAATACGTGCCACTTGAAATGCGTCACGGTCGTGCGAAAGGGGGATTACTACAGTAACAGAGAGACGAGGAGGAATACCCAGGATTAACTGGAAAGAAGGGTGGATTATATGGTTTTAAACCCTAAATTAAAATTACAACCGCAAGGGGACATGAGAGTAACAATTAAACTGTACACAAGATCGACCCACTTGCCTGCTTTCAGTTGAGCAATATCAAGGCCTTCACTCTAGTTAATCACCAACGAACCACCCCACTGGCACAATAAAACATTTCAATGTGATTCAAACTTGCAAACTGGCCGATGGAATAAATATAATGTGGTTCATTTTCATTCCGATACGAATACGAAAGAACTTGATCCAAGTCACAAATAATTATATCACCTATTAAGGAATATTAGTTACAGATATCTCTAGTCTGTAAGTTATGACAATTGAAAAATTATGAAATACACACGAATCTGGATTTGAAAAATTCCATTATGAATTAACCTTGTTGCATAAACTAATATTCTCGTTAATTCTTGTAATTTGACAAATATTAAATTAACAAACAAACGAGAAATCAGCAAATATATTCAAATTATTACAAAGTAGCATTTCAACATTCCGTCGACAACTTTGCAACTTCTTTAGATAAAAGCATACCTTCATTTTGGCAGCAATCGTCACTAGGCGTAGTCCAGCGAACAAAATTTTCTCGTTTTGGACCTCTAATGTTTTAATTCATACTAGCTACGGACCCAGCGTTGCCCGGGTACTTATTTATATTATTTCGGTGCACTATTTAATTCTTGGTCAACACAAAAACATCGAAAACGTCACAATATGAACTGCAGATATAAACTCCCTGTAGCCCGAGAGAGCCTAAAATACCCCCGGTACAATAACAGGAGTAAATATATTTTCAGTATTCTAACAATAAAAATTTTCCCCCACTTAATGGTTAAATTTTTACTTAAGAGGCATATTAATGGTCATAATGTAACACAGCGACTCGCATTACACCGGTTTCGACACCAAACTCGATGGTTTCCTTTTTATTTTAAATTATAAATTACTAAGTATTACCATTTACCTTTCGCGAAAATAAAACTAATTTATCAATTTATGTACGCAACGTATCGACGATCCAAAGAACTTTAAGTTTTCTCAGCCTGCTGCGACAATAGGTAATAAGTGTGATGAATGATATAGGAACGCCTAATAGGACTTTATAACTCGCTGTTGGTTTACACGCCGCGGCAATTCCAAGAAATCTTCCCATAGAATTAATATTTATATTCATATTATATTAGTATCTACTGCAACATATCTAAATTACATATGCACGAATATTAAAATTAAATCTCCTTCTTTAAATCCTGAAATTTGCATTGAAATCCATTGATCCGTTTCGGAGCCTATTTGAGACAAACATACGGACAGATAGTCAAACAGATAGACAGACACTTAAATTTTAGATGTATTTATATCTGTTAAAAATTTAACTTCCAAAAATGTGGATAATGTAAAAAAACAGACTCCTGTCATTCTGAAGGGCGTGAGAATAGTACCCAATGCCCGACCTACCTGATGCAGGTTTCCTAGGGTTTTCCCTGCATCTCTTTAGGTGAAACACTGGGTAGGATCCTTGAGCCACAGCCCGGGGGCCCTAGTCAACCCCTGGCTACCTTGCTCTACCTTACGCATCCCCTCTTTTCATTTCCCTTCCTATGCTATTCAAGGGGAATTGCCTGTTTCAGGATCACCCTGATGTAGCCTGTTATTCCCCCCCTCCCCCCAAAAAAGTATCTTTTCTCCAAATCAGTCACAGAAAACATTCAACTATAATCAATCACCTACGAGAATTAATATTAAGCCGTACTTGAAAAAAAGAATTTTTGCCAGTTTTCTTCGCCATAATTTTTTATTCATTGTTAATTACAATTATTGTGATTGTCATATTGTTTCGAAATATTTCACTGCTTTTAGATTTCCGTATAACTTATTTATTTTAAGAAATCTGGGAACACAATTCTTCAACATCCTTAACGTGTAAGGAGCTCAGGAAATAACAACGAAATGATTTCCTGATAATATATTTTGAAATTTAAATCATCATTAAAACTTCTCTGCTTTCTTTAATCTTTTAATGCCAATATCAGTTCATATCGCTAAAGAACGATGTATTTAGTCAAAGAACAGTTTATTCCGCTAATAATGAATGGATTGAGGTAACATTTCCGACGGTATGTATTTTCTGCCTTTACGAAACGGTTTCATATATATATTTCTATTTTATTTTAGCAATCGTTCTTCTCCGTTTTACAGTCTGTCTGGTTGGGTAAAAGGATGTAAGCACGGAGGTCGTATTTCCTCTGCAATTTTCCAGCACAGACGAGTTCTCGTTCTCTCTCCCTCTCTCTCTCTCTCTCGCTTATCCTCCAAGGAAGATATGTGTAACCGGGGAAATCCCTTTCTCTTCGTCCGCCTCGCCGTGTCCATGGAAACGAGAGGAAGGAGGTACAGAAGACAGCGCTCATGGAAAACTGACCGTTGTTGTTGTTACTGTAGCAACCCCTTCGCAACCAGATATCGCGTTACTTTGCTTCACCTGCACATGTCCGTCCGCATTTAATACGAGCAACTTTTACTCCGCCGGTTGAAGAGCTCTTTAAACTTAGTCCCGGCTGAAACCCAGGCGGGTAATTGGTGCCTATTATTCTCTTCCGTAATCACGATGATGACGCTTCATATTTATAAGATTGTTTTCTCCCTCTTATTACTATATTTGCTTATTTAATTCATTCTATATTCTTTCCACGTTTATTTGCATACAATGTGAGTAGTTAGTCGAGAATAGTTTCTATGAGAAAAAGGATTTTATTGCTTTAGTTACAAAGAATCATTCGTAATCTTCAGTCTTTTCGATGATTTTTCTTTTTAAAAACTGTGCATTTTAGTTGTTTGTTTATATACGTAAAAGCGGCTCCTCATTCGTCGTTAGTGGTGACATAACCTCAAATTCATTCGTCTGGTGTAAGCAAACTTTCTCTGAACCAATCACTTTGATTTTATTTTTTTATAATGGATCGTCCATCTCGAAAACTGGGTATTTTATTTTGTTTTTCATTATTGGCAGGAAGAAGGCTGAGAAACCGCTTCATCTGATTCAAACGAGGGTGTCTGTATCTTGCGATCTTTCCCCAATGGCTATGCATTCTTTTAAATTTATTGATCATAGCGTATCAACCGCCCTCGTTATATTAATTCTCCTTTCCTTCCTTCTCTCGTTGATGTTCTTCAACTAGTACTTGGCCTCTTTCTGATTTTTATCTTATTATCTAATTTTCCCTGCCGACCTGCTGTGGTGGTGTGGCCACCTTCAACGATTTATATGACAGAGGTCCCGAGTTCGAACTCCGGTATGGGTATGAATTCTCGTCCTCGTCATGTCCATTGTCCACCTAACCACTCTGCCATGACAGTCTTGCGTTCGTCCCTGTAAGCCAAGGCCCCGAATGGACTGATACACTAAGGAGCTGATTTGGTCCTGTTTATTACTACAATTTCTACGACCTCTTCTTCGCATTATTTAATACCTCCGTTTCTTCTTTACCCTTTCACCTTCTTCAACATTACAATATCCTTCCTAAATCATCTCAGTTCTTCATCGTCTACTTTTTATCCTTCTCCTGATTTTTCTTCTCGTTATGCCTCACTTATTTATCCTGCTTATGTTCTATTCTTAATTTAACTACCTTCCCTCATTTAAATAATCCTTAGAACTCTTTCGATCTTTCCAATTCTTTTCTGGCTGATGGGAACAATAAAGTATTATTGGTTAAATTGGACAAATTTAAAATAAACCTATTTCATGATATTTTCAATAAAAATATTGTATATTCTTTCTAAGCAATTAATTATTAAGCTACGTCCAATGTTGAAATTAAGAATAATTAAATCAGGTAATGTCACCAAGTTTCTTCTTCTTCCATAAATTACGTTGAAAACAGTGTTCCTTTTCCTTGACGATTAATATAGCTTAACTTGCATGTAATGGCAGGTTGAATTTGGGAATCTGTAAAGTGTAAGTATTCGCGGTGAGAGAGTTTGGGCAATATTCATCCTCGTCGTGAGCGCTTGGCTCGTTCGCTCTGTCCCAGAATGTGGAGAAAGTTTCACTAGTATCGACACGAGAAAGATCGATATCGCGGTGACCGCGATACGGCGACCAAGGAAACAGAATCGATTATGTAATAATCTCCCTCACACCGACTCACTGTGCAAACAAGGAGCTAATTTTCAGAGACCCGCCATTTTATAAAACCACACCACCGCTGCTTTAAATCCCGATTTCTCTATTTTCAGAACTACTACAAGGGAGCAACAAGATATGGCAATATGTGTTCTTTGCTTCGATACACTTCCGCCATGTCATGAAATAAAAATTGTGTTATACTCATATAAATGTTTATTCATTCTTCTTGCCATTTTTGAACTAAATATTACTTTACCTCTACGTTCTTTTTGGAAGTTAAAACTGATTAATAAAAACAGCGATATTAGAAAAAAAGATCAATTACTTTACCGCATTTTTTATAAACCCAATATCAAATTTCAGAACTTCAGATATATTTATTGTAAATTACAATCGTACATATTAGAATGAAATAATTAGCGTTACAATACTATTAATTTTAATTTAATTCTCAAAACGTGGCCCAAATTTATACCTTCTCCATATTGTTCTCTCTTATTCAATTCTGCTTAGAACTTCCACGTCAGTGATTCTATCCACTATTCCACTCTTTCCCATACAGTTACCATTACCTTGGTTTTCCCACTATTAATCCTCATGTTTTATATAGAACAGGCGATGTAGAAATTTAAAAATAAATATGGATAGCGATTAAAAAATTCTAGGATAAGAATAAAAACCCTAGGTTATTTGCTGATGATATTGTATTATTAGGGGAGTCAGAAGAAGACTTGTAAACCATAATAAATGGCATGAACTTGATCTTAAACAGAGTACAACATGAGGATTAATAAACGGAAAGACAAGGTAATAGAGTGTAGTATGGAAAATAGTGGAATAAAAAATTATGTTAGATTGGGAAGGGATATTTTTCAGGAAGTTAAGAAATTCTTTTACTAGGGAAGCATAATAACTAGAGTAGGATAGGACAGGCAAGGAAGGCTTTAGAAAAAACGAGGGATTTATTTACTGTTAATATAAATATGAATATCAGGAAATCATTATTAAAAATGTTCGTATGGAGCGTGGCGTTATATGGGTACGAAACGTGGACGGTAGGAGCTGCACAGAGGAAACGAATAGATGATTTCAAAATGTGGTGCTATAGGAGAATGCTGAAAATCAGATGGTGGATTTATATCACCAACGAGGAAGTTATATAGGGAAAGAGAGAACAATTTGGAGGACTTTAACTAAGACAAGGGATAGATTAATAGGCCACGTTTTGAGACATGAGGATCTTGTAAAATTAGCTTCAGAAGAAAGCGTATCGAGTAAGAACTGAAGACGGAGGCCGAGGATGTAATGCGCTAAGCGGATTACGGAGGATGCGGGAGATATGTAGATATGTAAAGGCTTGTGTATGATAGGTTAGAACTGAACTTAGAACTGATAACCATAACAACAATGTCGGTGCAAATTAAATGATTAATTATGGATACAAAACCATTTAAAATGTTCTAGTTTTTCCTCATCATGAAGTTTTTCTATACAGTAGGATCTACGAATATGAATCTTTCTTTTTCTATTCTGAGGTCGAGTTCGAGGTCGCCGCCGCGTGACCCTATCGATAAACCACGTCAAACCTCGACTATATCGATCGACTACACAAGATTAGTGGATAACATTTACGTACCTCTCTCCTCTCCCTCCCTCTCTATCAAGATAAACACATTAAATAACTAGATTACGGCGGGCATCTCAAATGCTTATTTGTAGAATTATTTTCATTTCATCGTATCACTGACTCCATAAAAGTTAGCGTTACCAAAATTGTCTTCTCTTTTCTAGACTGTTAGTGGCGAGCGATAATTAATATCATTACCTCATCTAAATGCCCTCACAACGGTGCAAGGTTTTGCGCCCGCAAGACGATGGAACGCGTTGAACGACCAAAACAAGGCATATCAAAAAGAAAATAAATACGGATGTGAACTTCGAAAACTTTCTTTGCCATTTGTATATTACTAGCCGCGATCTAATGACTCTACTGACCAAATACTAGCAAAACACTTAAGGAAATTGAAGGGCGTTACGACAACATTGCAAATAGAAGTAAATTTTAATTTAAATGCTGCAACAAAAGGCAGTGAAAAGAAAGAATGCTACGTTCTACTTATAACGAAGTGGTTTAGATCACCTTTATTATTCACAGCTCTCGTCACAGGAACTTTTAAATTCTCTACGACATGAACATAAATGAATTTAAATTCAGGTTAAATTTTGGAATTCACTTCAATGTGGGCAACAAATATTCTCTCGCTGCATGATTAATTTTGTTAATTGTAGCCCAGGAAGACGTTGCCAAACAAAAAACACTCGCGCCTCTCACACACAGAAATCAAACCACAAAGATATTGAAAGGAAAGTATGCCTGACTGTATTTAATTCAGACTGCTTTGAGAAAGATTTAGTAAAGGAATCAGCTGTTGACCATGGAGTTTCATAGCAGCAATTTAGATTATATGGAACTAACAAGGGAGTTACTTACTAAGTGATTAATATTACGAAATAGATATAAGTATATTAGTGATTAATATTACAAAATACGTACAGATTGTTATTGTTTTTGCGTTATAATAACTACACAAAATTGACTCTCTTTGAATTTAGTAGATTGTCTAGTATTTTCAATTATTCTAGTTTAATTATATTGCCATTCGAAAACTATCCAATTCGGTAGTTGATTTGGTAGTTATCAATGCTTTATTAGAGCGGAAATGTTCCATTTAATTAACAGAAGAGTAAATTGTTTTCATTATTTCCGTCTATTCATTCACTAAAAAATTCATTTCAATGAAGTTGGGCAATATCATTCCTCGTTTTATTTTCTCTATAGGCTATAACAGCATTTGTCCCTCTATTTACTTCTACATTTTTACGTCGCAGTCTGTCGCTCCTCGTCCGAATTTGTATTTCTTCTTTTTGTGTCTATAAATGCATGGATATATATTCCTTTATATTTTACCTTTAATATTCCTGTATCGGTATTGCTAAATTTTTACCTTCCTCACTAAACTTCTTTACTCTGTATTTCTCTATCTCCGAATATATCACTCTTATCTTCCCTCTGAATTTCGCTGTACCCCAACTTTTATATTCTCGTACCAGTTTGTCATTTTATTATTCTCTATGAATCACTCTCACATTGTTATTATTCTTCTTTCTCTTCTGTATCTCTTTCTATCCCTTTTTTCGTCATTATCACTCGTTATGCATTACTGTCGCTTTTTAACTATTTGTCGGTTCCTCTATGCATTTTTCTATCTTAAATCTCACTCCGTCTTCATTTTACTTGTGCCATTCTCTCAATGGACAAAACTGTTGTCGCTGTATCATCCCTATATACACCATTGTTTTTTATATCAATTTATTTGTCTTCCACCATTCTCCTTCCTGTGTTTACGTTTTATTTCCTCGTATCGTCTCTCCCTCTTCTTTGTTACATTAATTGCCCCTTTTCTCCTAAAATATATGAACTCCTCCTCTCTCTGTTTCCGTATAACTCTCTATTGAAGTCTCTATTTTCCTGTAGTATCTCGTTATTTTCTATCTATTCACATTTTAACTCTGTACTCTTTATCTCTCATTATTATTCTCTCTTTCTACCTACAATTTCTCACTGTCCCCAAGAAAGCTTCTTTGTCTAACTCTCGTTCTGTTTTTTATCTTATAATTTTGTTTACATCTTTCAACGTTTACGTTTCCTTATTTGCCTCTCTATTTAGGTATGATTCAGCTCTCTGCATTGATAAAATTTGTCAATAGTATTCCTTACACACGTAGTTCTTTGGCACTATTTAATTCATCCAGGCTTCTTTGTCTGCCTTCATTTCTGTGGAAGTGTAGTCGCCCCTTAATATCTTACAGGATTGAACTATTCTTGGTCAATATTGTTTTCAAAAAATTAAATGAACTATCCGAAGCAGCACAGCGGCTGCGGCCAGGTTTCTCCCTTATAGAGTTTCCACGTATTCATATACGTTTATTATTTTTGGCTGTCGTTGAGCGAGGCTCGCGTCGCTCTCTCGATGAAAGACAAATAGTTCCGATCTGCTGTGGGCGATGTGGATTTTCATCCTGGGCTTGCGAATAGACTCGACCAAATATTGGCACGCAGATAGAATCGCGAGTCTCTGTCTATTTTATCCTTTACATATTTACTCCGAGTTTGTGTCAAGCAGAGGAACGATCTCGCAAGCAAAATTCATATTTATATTATTCGGAATAGAATACAAGCGGCCTTCCATACATTTTATCCTATATTATCACCTATGAATTCCGTTTCCACGTTCGCCTTAGCGATTTCCACATCACAACTATTTTTCTTGAAGAACTATTTTATTTATTATTATAATTTTTCCATCATATCCAAAAGAAATTTTAAATAATGTTTTTAAAAACTTATAAGGGAGTTTTCAATTATTTTATTGTGACTGATGATTAACATTGTGTTGTTGTGGTATTCAGTCCTAAGACTGGTCTAATGCAGCCCTCCATACTAACCTACATTGCGCAAGCCTTTTCATATACGAGAACTAACACATCCACGTCATCCCTAATCTCCTTACCGTATTCCACCCTTGGCCTCCTACTTCGCGCACATTTGTCTAATGATTTTACAAGACCCTCATGTCTAAAAAGTGGCCTATTAATCCATTCCTTCTCTTGGTTAACGTCCTCCAAACTTTTCGCTCTTCTCCTATTTTCCTTAAAACGTCCTCGTTAGTGATTCTATCCACCCATCTTATTTTCGGCATTATCCTATAGCACCACATTTCAAAGGCTTCTAACCTTTTCCTCTCTACAATTCCTATCGTCCAAGTTTCGCACCTGTATAACACCACACTCCATACGAACATTTTTACTAACGGTTCATAATGTATATACCTATACTAACCAAAGAAAAATCCTATTTTAGCGAAAGTCTTCGTGTTATCCTATCGTTGTGTCTACTATACTTCTACCATCCCCAGGTATTATCTGTCCAAGTAGCATAATTACTTAACTTCCTTCAAAGTATACTTTCCCAATCCAACACCCTTTATTATTCCACTGTTTCCCATACTACACCCTATTACTTTGCTTTTCCATCTATTAATCCTCATGTTGTTCTCTTCCTCTAGGATCAAGTTCATGCCATTTATGGTTTCCAAGTCTTCTTCTGACTCCCCTAATAATACAGTAACATTCACAAACCGTAGGGTTATATTTATTACAGTCTAATTCATTTTCCATATTCAGTTTTAACTTTCTTAATCGCCTGTTCTATATATAAATTAAACAGCATGGGTGACAGACTGCATCCTTTCTTACTCCTTTCTTGATTTCTACTTTAATTTCTTGCCCTTCAATTCTCATTACTGCTGACTGCTTTCTGCAGAGGATATGGATAGGCCTTCCTTCTGTCTCGACATTTTATTCTTGTTACATATCTACAAATTTCAAGAATGTAGAACACGCTCTCTCTCTCTCTCTCTCTCTCTCTGTGTATATATATATATATATATTTATTTATTTATTTATATGAACACACAGACAAGTATTTTGACTGAACCTTGTGGCACGTCTAAAATCACTCACCTTTCTCAAGCAACAGTCACTTTTCTCCAAGAACCTCACACCTGAAAACAAAACAGAAGACAATGAATTAGTAAAAGGATTTTTTTTAAAAAAATAGTTTGATATACTAAGTGGCGTGTGTGGTCTCTCCTGATCCGAGCCTCGTAAAGTGTCGAGTGTCACCCGATCCTCGGACCAGAGGATTTCTCTCAAGGATGTCAAGCGGAAAACCCTGGCGCCGGCTCTCTGCCTCCCCACAAATAAAGAAAAATAAATTACTTCTCTTCTCTTAGTGGCCGTGCTCATATACTGTACTTCCTCCTAGTGCTTTCATTATTCCATGAAACTCACCATCGAGTGTACATTCAAATTTCTCTCGACAAATCCGCCCCCCCCCCTCTGTCTCTCTCACGGCCAATATCATGCACGAGAATAATTAACCAACAAAATAAAAAGAGCCTTGTATGTTTTATATAAAATTCCCGGAATTAATTTAACTCCATTAAAAATTATATTTTGCGAAAAATTGTTGAAAAATAAATTATATTTTCTGTGGCGTATCAGGGAATATTTCAAATGAATTTTATTATTTTTGTGAATGTAAACTACCCGAGTGTTGGTGTCCACTTCCCTATATAAAATCCCCCTTCCCTCCCGTACCTATAGTTGAGAAATAATTAAGCAGTACTTGTCCGACGCCTTTCCGATGACTGTTTTCTGTGGTAACGCTACAAATGGTCATCAGGGAAGATTATGATTAATTTACATGTAAATCCCAACGCCTTTAACGAGGTAGGTTCCGATTGTTACTAATGTTGGCCTCGGTTAACTGTGACGTCTCTTCCGTCGCCTATCTTCCGATATATTTCTCTTCTCGTACAGTTTTACTTATGAAAAACTAAACATTGTCTTGAGGCAAGCGCCGTGTGCCGTCATGGTCACGGACACCGGGATTAAGACTTTATTTTTGACTCCATTTTAATCCGTATGACCCTGTATTTGCTTAATATAGCTTACCAGGGGAATTGTGCTCTGAAGGAAAAAAAACCCATACTGGTGGTTATCGCGAGAGGTTACGAGGGTTGCCACTCCTCCTCGCCCCCTAACGCATGCGCCCAGTGTAGGCATCCTGTTCATTATATTGGTTCATATTAAATATGCAGAATACTGGAGGATTTCACCTTCGGTTAATTTGAATAAAATATGGTTGTTGTCTGGTTTATATTTTCGATTATTTCTTTTTGAAATTCAAATTGTTTCAATGCTAATATAAATGATTGGTAAATTTCCTCGCATCCTAAAATTTTTTAAGGTTCCAGTCCTGAAAGGTGTCATGCCAAAAACACATTCCCATACAATGTGATAAGGTGTATCATCTTCCTGTTTGCAGAAGGAACATTAGCTGGATAATCGATACCCTGACCACGTATCACTCCAAATTCGGAATGTGTCATGTATGATGACAGTCCGCAGTCGACCCGGCAGGCCAAAGCCCTGAATGGGCTGCAGATCCAAGGAAGAAGAAGCTTATATAGTTAATTGGTAATATAACGCCAGTACACAAATTGTTTCATTTTATACGTGGGTGGTTGGTAAATAATTGCTATTTCCCTTATTAATCCTCATATTGAACTCTATCTAGGACCAAGTTCATGCCATTTATGATTGTTCCCAAGTCTTCTTCTGACTCCCCTAATACTACAATATCAACGGCAAAGCGTAGGGTTAGTATTTTTTCTCCTTGCAGTACGATTCATTTTCCACATTCCGTTTTAACTTTCCTTATCGTCTGTTCTGTTTAAAAGTTAAGGCTAAAATACATAGTTTCTAACGTCGCTTACTTATGAGACATCCCCTTCTCGAACTCACGCAGTACAATAATATTTCTGCGTTTGAATGAATGACAGGTGATATCTGTTGGTACATAGTTGGAAACCGCTTTCTGGTATTTTGCTGGAAGAAATGAAGATAAAATAGTGTTGACTTGGAACAGTTTTTTTAAAATAAAATTAATCGTTTTCTACAAGGTAATGGTGACAAGTGAAGTGATCGGGCGACAAATCACTATATGTATAGGCAAATGTTTGACGGTAAGACGAGGGAGGGAGGGAGGGTTGTGGAATTTCTGCGATCCTGTTGAGAGAGAGAGAGGCGCCGACAGATGTTTCGCAAGACATGAATGTGGACACACACAATGCACGACTATCTACAGAAAGGGGGCACGTAGAAGAGGGAGAGGAGGAGGAGGGGAAGGAGAGGAGAGGGGGGGCGGCAACTGGCGCCAGACTGGCGTACTCGCGTTGCAGATAGTGCAGCACTCAGTTGCAGGTGAAGGAGGCGCAGCCAACATTCCAGCATGATGTTGTTTGTCGTGGAGAACTCATCACAGGAATCGAATTACGCCAATTATTGTAAAATGATAATGAAACTTCGGATTATTTTTGGGTAAAGAAAAGCAGCTATTCAGCATTGCGTTGCGACATCATCGAAAGATGTACAACAGCGAACGGTGTGCAATTGGATTCCAACTGGAATCCCCGCGACTGCGGCATTTGGTCGGCTTCTCCCTTAATACAAATCCGAGGCGAAAACCCAATAATCACAAACAAACAAACGGAAACCAGGAGAAGTCAATCGCCCACCAGTCTTTGGCCGCACTTCTCTATATTCAGGCCCTTATTCTATAACGTTGGATAACTTGGTCAGTTGACAAAAATTTGGGCATGGACCATAAGACGCAGAGCATTCTGAAGGAAAGCTTATGGTTGGTCTGTGCAGCACACAAAATTATTTTGGGACGGCAAGAGGCAATGAACCTCCTTATTCGTACAAGTGTGACTTTGATGAAAGTACACTTGTCTTTTCACGTGTCTATTTTCTGGTATGCTGTATATATATACAGACTCTATATGACATTCAGTCACTGCAAGGACCGGACACTCGGGAAAGTCAGTTCAGAAGAAGAGGGTGTAGAAACTAATTTCTTTATGATTAACTTGTTACATGTTCATTACATTCTGTTTTGCACACTTTGAATCTTTTAAAGGACAACAATGAAATCCTATAATTACACATGTTTCTCCATTTAAAACAATGTCTTCCAAGATAGTTTCCTTTCGGTCCAATTAAGATTTTCCAGTATGTCTCTCAAAGTTATCTTCATATTATGTCATTTGTGCATTTTGTCCGTCAAAGCTAAGCTCGATAAGATTAGTTTCCGCGTAAGGACTATCTAATAAAATTGTCAGATAGTGAAAGAAAACGGGGCCCTCTGAAAGCCATTTACGTTTCTTCGATACGAAGAAAATTTATCTAATTTTACACCATGAGGGAAATAATATATATATATATATGTATATGGAGCTATTTACGCATTTCTTCTTACTTAATCAGATTATCAAAGTCTTTATGGCTGCTCTCTTTATTCCAGTGAACCCTGCAGCTTCTCCCTAATTGATCCTGTGGGCCTTTCATATTGGAAGAGATTTATGGAAATTGGGAATACCTTTATTTACCTGGATGTCACGAGTGTCTTCTCGTATAAATCAATTAATTAGCTAACGTGTAAAGAATGAGAAAGAGAGAGGAAAAATGAATCGGATTATTAATTGTTTCACGTCGTTATGAAGAATAGTGTGGCACCCAACTTTTCTTTTGTTCTTCCTCGTCTTTCAAGCCACCATATTCGCTCCTTTCTCTTCACTGAAGAACTCCTTTTGATGGAACAATACAAAAGAGGAAATTTCCCAAGGAGAGAGAGACCTCTGTTTAATTATAGTGTATTTTTCCACGAGAACCTAGCAAAGGCGAACCTTATTCTTTCTCTCTTCTACCGCTCGGTATGAAAGGAATATAAGAAAATAAAGGTAAGCCTCTAAGAATATATTAGTTAATTTAAAAAGGCACAAGTGCAGCAGCAGCAACAAAAAACCAAAGGGTCACAAGAAAACATAAAAGGCAGAAGAAGAATGGGAGGTAATGGTGGTGCAGATTATCTTCTTTTTTTCTCACTTAAAAGAGCGGAATGCTGTTTTAATGTCATTCCTCGTGGCGATGCCAAGCATATTAAATGTCGACTAGGAAACAGAGATTTTCGCTTTATTTAATTGATATTTAACCCTGCATATTAGTGTTTCTCGAGTAATTGGTTTCTATAATGTACAAATATCCGTGTGTAAAGGCTGTTTTGAAGTGATTATCAAAATGGCTAAGAAGTAATATTAATTTTATTAAATTGTCGTTTATGCTCAGAAGAATTAAAACAATTCAATTGACATCCTATAAAATGAGTTATTATTCCTCCCTACAGACGACATGTTCGGTTTGCTTCCTCTCGTTTTCTTCGAGACATTATGTGAGTGGTCGGGCGCTGGTGTCATCATCTGCAACCAGAGGTGTGGCGTTCTCCCTCTCTCACCACCTGCCTGTCTCTCGCAATTTATTTTTAAAAAGTAGATGGTACAGGAGTAGGAGTATGGCCGCGTGACAATTCGTGTTAATTACTGCGAGCCGAACTAAGCGCTTTAACGCGAGCAACTCCGCAGGAAATTAAGCTAAATTGCGTCCTCTCTCCTCTCCTCTCGTCTCGTCCCAGCTTGCTATTCTTTGTGTTCCGTCGTCGTCCTCGAGTTGACAGCGCCACTTGTCTCCTCTTATTCCCCTCCTCGTGAAAGCCACCGTTATTATTATTCTTTTTCTCTCTCCCGGAACCTGTTGTTCATTTTCGGCGCTCGGTTTTTTTTCTCTCTCTACTCTTGTTGAGTGTGATCGCAATATTTTTTGCAGACAGCGCGAATTAGCTCAGGATCCTCGCTCTCGCATTCGTGTTGACAGATCGGATACAAAACAGTTCCTTGTATTAAATAAACATCAAACATACAATAAGTCAGATTTTTTATACTATCCAACCGATTATATTTAACGTATCGGCCTTCATTTTGAAATTCTGCTTGTAAAGACATATGCAAATCAAATTTCTTCTGAAGTTACGTTTCGAAGAATGCAAAAAGGTATAAATTTCTTCATAGGCTACGTCCAGTATAAGATCTGGAGACTTATTGACTGTTTTATGTTTACGTTATGAATGTCAGATTAATTTAATATTTAAGTTTCTCATATTATATAGTTTATTTTCTATAAGTGTTGAAACAATTGGGAGAAGAAAATGATAGTGCTCCATGGCAAATACAAGTGTAATTCTTTTTAAGAAAAGAGGGGGAAGAGGAAAGTGAAGTACGTGATTCAAATCAGAAAACAAAGTCCATGTTTATAATATCACGCAGAGAATTTTATTCCGATGCCATGTGTTAAGCACATTTCACTCTGGAAGATGCAAGAGGCATCAAAGATATTAGACCGCAAATATAAAGCATCGATTAGTCCCAAAGTACAGAAGCAGCATTTTACGCAGAGCACTGTAATTATTTTATTTTTATTCTTTTTTCTGAGGTTTTCACATAGCAAGAATTGCTTAGGTAAGATTCACAATATTTTACTGCCTAGTTATTTCCTGATCGAAACGTGATCGATAGATTATACGTTTCAGGTTCTGTTTTGGGCCAAACATGTTTGATAGGTGATGTTAAGAAAGTTGCAAGTTTGTAGATCTTTGTTCTTGCCGTTTATCGATGCTAAATGACTGCTGTATTCCGTCATTTCCGGATCACCGGTCAAGCTGAAGAAATTACTAAACCCATTGAGATATCCTGATCTTTACCGATTTCACTTCATAACGCATATAACGATTCTCATCGTCGACACTCAAGCTTTTAAGACTTTCCAGTACTTTCCTCGATCAATATAGTCGCTCCTTTAATTTTTCTGACTATCCAAATATATAAAACTGTAATATCTTCGGATAAACGTTTGCAATAATAAATAATAAAAATTTTAAAAAATCCATATATATATATATATAAATTCACGTTAAAAAATACTATAAATAACAGCCATTTATATTCCAGAGTAATTATGACATCCATTAAATATTTCAAAAATCAGCATAGGTAAATGGCTGAACATAAATTATACGGGAATGTGAGCTGACAAATATGTAATTCTAGATGTGAAACATTTTTAAAAAATCATCGAAAGCCGAAGAACAACGCATCAAATGATATTGTATGTGAAGTGCAATATATATATATATATATATATATATATATATAATATTTCGTCACACGGCACAAAAACGTGTGGGAGTCCAATTCTGTCCATTCCTTGTACAGCATATCAAATGTGGTGGTACGACTAGCTCTTGTGATGCGGTGTCACAAGTCTTCCAGGTTCGGTGGTAGAGATGTATCGTAAACTCTATCCTTGATGACTCCCAACAAGAAAAAATTGGTCGTGGTGCCCACTGGAGTAGCGCCAGGTCAGTAGACGCAACACGGTCCATCTGACAGATAATCATGTAAACGATAGCGGAAATGTGGTCCGACGCCATCAGATTGAATGATGAAATATCTGCTATGAATTATCAAGTTCGTGCCTCAATAGAAGCATTTTCAGCAACTACTGTCGGCGGCGCCCTTGTGGTTGGATTTTCAAAGACACTTTCCGGTACCAGAATAAAAAAGTTTGTCTTCAAATTACAGTATGTTATGTTACGTTATATAACTTAATATTTCAACTGTATAATTTTACTTTTCGCTGACTAATTCTAAGGCTCTCTGGATCAAGTCTGTACATCGACTATACATGTTTCTTCGTTAATTGTGTGATTTTTGGCGAATTGAGCACCTTTACTTTGTAAAGTCAATGGTATATGTACATTTAAATTCCCTACATTGAATAACTCAAATAAGTATTTATAAGATTTAATATATTTGCAATAACGATGTACAGTCGACTCGAGTCAGCGATGAGTCAGCGGAAGCATAAACAAGCCGCGTTGCTAGGTAACCTGCGATGCTAGCTTAGAATAGAATCTCTCTGCCAGCAATCAACCAACCACACGTTACGTTATTCGCCAGGACGTTTTGAGATGAAGCATGCAAGGCGTCACCTAGAAATACAGCACAGGTTATATGTGATGACGAGAGTGTTTAAAGCTGAATTTCGTGATTCCAATGAGTTGAGCGAGTTGCTGAGGAAGGACCAACCAACAGGTCGCTGGTGTTGGGTTCTGCGGTCTCTGTGTGTGGCGCTCGTGGTCGACGACGTCGGCGTTACGCAACCGTGTTCGTTTCTTCTTTTCAGTCCCTCCTCCTAAAAAAGTACACATCAGGTCTGGCGCTGCCGCCTCTGGATTACAAAAAGACCGCCACTGCATAAAACTGCACTAGTCTCGTAAAAAAAGAATGAGCGTATTTCAGGTTTGGCGATGAACGACTACTTTTAATCGTCAATCCACTTTTAAGAAAAGTTATGGAGAACCGTTCACAGCGGTGAATAAAGTAGTATGTAATTTCCTCAGACGTAAAACCTAGTGGCAGAAGAAGTTGTGTAAAGATGGCGAAAGAAAATTAATTACACTCTCTCTGTTACTATTTTACGCTACCATAATTCTCGGTGTTACCAGAGTATTTATTTTTATTATACCGTAAATGGAAACGATTCTACATTAATCTTTTAGGCTACATACGTGACTTAACGGCCATCGAGAAAGTCAACTTTTATTTCAACGACAACTAAAACTATGGATTCAACCCCAATATGAGTCATGTCGGACAATTTACCAATTTAGAGTCGTACCCCCAATGCTATACAAAAATTAGCTTTCCGACCTAGAGTAAAACTATCTTATATAACGCCTATTTTGCAAAATAATTAAATTAACAACTAATTCACTGAGATACCAAGTTTTGTATTTTTGTAGTACGATGTTTCGTTCACAATTTTGGGACTTCTTCAGACTCACACCAATATAATCATATAAGTTTTCCGTTTTTTAATTAAATTATTAAAATATAAATTTAATGGATGCTTTACACCGTCACTGGTTACAGTCCATGTAGCAAATTCTTCTCTTTTTGGACCACTGACATTCATTAAATCGTATTTGTATCCATTGAAATATGTCTGTATTATTATTTATATTTTAAAAAATTAATTCCCAACTAAAAAATATAATTTTTTGACTTTGTCCGCGAAACCAAAACCTCTAATAAAATAGTTCATCCATTTAATAATGTACCTGAGGAATTCTACAAAGTTGGATATTAATTTGTGAACGCCAGTTGACGACACGTTAATGTATTAATATTAATTAATTCAAAGTTAGTGTCTTCACTGCGAAAACTGAAGTAAAAGTCGCTGGTTGCAAAAGATGCGATTTTTTTTGTTCTTTGGATTGCCTTGTCTTTGTCTGTTACGTGAAATGTGAATGTAAATAAATATTTGTCTTAAAACATAAAGTTTTAAAGTTAATTACAAAATTGGTGTCTATTTTAAATCCACAAAAACCCTGAGCATCTAGTCTCATGCAGACGTTGTACAATAAAAATAAAATATTTTAAAAGCGTTACGTTGCAAATTAAATAATAGAATTTTTTGCTGACTCCGTGGCCGTCTTTTTAGTCATTCAAAACAAAACATCGTTTAAGTTTAAAATCGGTTATAATTTTTTCTTTCCCATAGTTAACTTCAGAAGGAATTGGTTAAGCTTGTCTGCACATGAAGAACTGTAAATAAAACATCGTCTAAAAACTTAGTTTGTTAATTGATCGTTAACTTAATTCTGTTTATTACAATTATTTATGTATTGTATAAGATATACACCGAAGATATTATCAATACTATTCATTAATGTGCTGAGGAAGAATTAGGGGGAATGTTATTTTCCAGAAGAAAATAAATACTTAAGGTTTTAGTAATTAATGATTCAAAGTAATTACAGCGATATGGCATCATCGAGTCAAGGAAAAGAGCATTGAACGGATTAGTTTATAGAAGAATGACTTCTATTATGATAAAACTAGCGTATAATGTGGAGTTATTAGCTTTGTTGATTGACGGATAAGTATAGGAACTATGATGGAACATATAATTGCATCCGAAGAATCACCAGTCCCTGAAAGATTTATTATTGAACAACTAACGAACATTTTTCACATTGAGAAAAAACACATTTTTATATCTTCGCGGCTCAGTGGTAGGAAAGTCCGACTTTTCGAGTCTAAGGACAATTAATTCTTTTTTCTCCCTTTTAACAAGACCCCTAAGTAGCTTACTCGAGCAATGGTTATTAAGTCGTTTCTCGTTCTCCTTTTTTTTCTCGTAGCAGCAGTGAGTAAGAGATTGCCCTCAAGTTTGATTCAGCCACTCCACTCAGATTTTAATAACCGAAAACTTTCCTTTCTGTTCTGTCTGATTAATGTGACTATGGAGAGGTAAAAGTTTTTTCCAAAACTTCTCCTACTCCGTAAAAGTTGTCTTATTGAAAAAGAGGGAAAATTATGACTGTTTGAATGTTGTTATCGACAATTAGACATCCGTGTTTAGTGAAAACGTTCTCGTTTAGTTAGTAAGCGAAAGGACTAGTTAACAGGGAATGAAAAAAAAGAATAAATAAAAGGTTGTTTTCTTTTCGCGAATTAGTTAGTTTGTTTTCGGGATGTTTGCCAGCTTGTTGACTGCGTTGCATTGTGATGGACACGAAGGGAAATTGCTTCCACACCCTCGTGAAACAATAACAGAGAAGCGGAAGGGAAAGAAAGGCATAGACAAACACAGGGCACACGTGAAACACGACATGTGAATGTCGTGCGACCTTTGCTATTACACGGAACATAAATGAAATACAAACATCAAAAAGGATTAACACCTAAAGCTGTCACATAGGAAAATATCATGTGTTTCTAAATATTACGTGCGACAGATGTTTAACTTGATTTAGTCGTTGAAGAATAAATTAATTTACGGAGGCAGAGAAGGGGAAATTTATGGTATTTATGAGCAAGTCTTAGGAAACAAATTTATTCAATATAATCGGAAGCTTTATATAACATTTGTACTATATTTTAGAATCGTCATTTCAATAAAAATTGCTCGTTTATTCCACACTATAGAGTTAGTCTAAATTTTACACAATCAAACAATTAATCAGCAATTTAAAGTCAGTTTTATTGTGATAATTATAATGAAACCAACGATCATAAATTGAAAAAAAGAAGAAGAAATGAATTGATTTATCATACATTTTGGACTTACCGTACTATCAACAAATATAAAAACCTAACGTAAATCAATAGCTTGAAATTCTCTCTTTTAAATTGAGAAGATAATTTACATCTGAAGAGATTCGAAGTAACGGACGGATGAGTCCTGTTATTTTTAAAGAATATTTTCTAATTCTTAAAATCGAAATATAAGAGTTGTAACAATTAATATAAATTAAGCCTTTTTTGTCGTTTTGGTATTCAGTCCTTAGACTGGTCTGATGCAACCATTCAAGATAACCTATCCTACGCAAGCCTTTTCATTTCACACTCCACAAACATTTTAGCAATGATTTCCTAATATTCACACTTATGTAAATTCCTCTTTTTGCGAAAGTCTTCCTTCCTTGCCTGTGCTCTTTATGTCTACTCTGTTCGCACCATCCCCAGTTAATATATTACCCAAGTAGCAGAATTCCTGAAATTCCATCAAAATATCCCATCCCTGTCAATTATACAATGATCACAAATACATTATAACCGTATGTTGTAACATAAAATCTCATTATACTTCAAAAGGAAAAGTGATGTTAATGATGTGCTACAACGTTTGTCAAATTAAGATTGTGCTCCATGATTAATAAATTTCATTTCTGCCTGATTTGGTTCTCTTACTCATTAGTTAACCAAAATTACAATAATTATGAATAATTAAGAGCAGCGATACATAGAATGAAATGTAAACATTAATAAACATATATTTCAAATTATGGTTACAAACATTAGTAATGTGCTCCGCAACTATTTTATATATTTAATTTTGAGAGTCATCAGTGGCTTTCTTTACGTTTTTTGAACATAAATGGGACAGTAGCGAACGAAGAGCCATTTTGTACTGCTCAATTGATCCATAACGACAGCGTGCGGGAGGAAACTGCGGAATACACGGAAGCTGCTTGATTATTTTTCGGGCCACGTCATTTATAAATAATTTTATTTATCACCGGTCGTGCACAGCTTCGCTCTTCCTGGCGTTTTTACCTCTCCACAGGTCCAGTAATTATTTATATGTTCTTTTGTTGCATTAAACGGAAAGTTTTTCTCGGGTTATTACTTTTTTTGTGTGACGTGATCGCCGTGTCTCATGACAGGAAACAGAATCGTAGAGCTCGAAGAGAATTACGTATCTATGTAACACGACGTGCGAATATGTTACCTTCTCTCTACGATCTGTTTGCAGAGAGAGACAGAGATAAGGAAGACCCATGTCAATAAAACATGCAAACACACACTTCCTGTCTGCACTATCTTCTCACTGGCCTACTTCTCCTCCAAAGTGATCTCTCATCTCCTTCGGGTACCACAAAGTTACAAATACTATATTCCGCTTGGACAGAAGAATTTTTTTGGATGGTATGACCATGATCTGAACAACATGGAAATTTTACCAGAAATGATCTGGATGAGCGTGACAAATGCCTTTTTCTGGCCTTGGTTCGGAAACTATCTGACCAGTAAAACGGTCTGCAACTTTCAAAGCTTCCTCCTGTGAAATATGACCAAATTATTTTAATAATCTTGCTGTCTTTCTTTTGTGATGATACGCCTACCGTCTATTACACACACTATAGTTTCTTCCACCCCATTGACAGGTAACCAAGAATAAGAGAATTTTCTGTATCTTGTAGAGAATGGCGTCAGTGCAATTTGCAAATACAACAGGTTCATTTTCCGTCGTTGTTGACACGAAAGAAATAAAGTGAGATTCGCAGAGCAAACATGATAGGTTCTTACAAGGAAAAAACGAACACGTAAATACTCAAGTTTTCCTTCGCAAAGGATAACGCGACTGAATGGCACTGCAATCAAGCGACAGACAAAGGAAAATTAGCATGAAACAAAAAATAAAGGAACCACAACAACAGCGCCGGCGCTGGCGCATAAATTTCACACTTCCCACGAAGGACATTGACGAAAGACGAAAAATAGGTAACTTGCATTTCTAACAGACTGCGTATCCAGAATATCAAGATGGCGTCGCCAGAGACCCTATATACCGACATGAAAAGTACGTGCATTGAAATCAGCGATGTGAAAGAAAACAAAAAAATACGATCAGATATATTTACGTATGTCACTATCGTTTATATTAATTTCAAAAAGGCTGCCATGATGGTTTTTATGCGATCCATAGAACATTTACCCGAAAAAAGGATCTCAAAATCGAACTAGATTAAATAGTTTAAGAAAACACATGACAACAGTACGTGACATAAATCTGTAAGATTCTAATTTTGTGCCCCGGTGATTGATATAAGTATGAATGAAATATAAATTAATAATTTTAATGATTGAGGCTACAGTGGAGTAACGTATATACATATAAACTTTGTATCAATAAATCAATTCACAGTGTTAGTAAATTAGTCTAGTTTTAATTTGAAAGCAAAAAAGAATTATATTATTTTATTAACATTCTGGTTTGAAAAAATATTTTGTTTCATTTAGAGCGTCCTTGCACTCACACATTATCCCAGAATATTAATAATGTTTCGTTTTATATAAAATAAAGTGTAAAATATGCGAATACGTCACAGTGAAGGAATAGGGAGACGTTGCTGCTACAGTAATGAGGTACAAAAGCTAATCGTATTTGCTATCAAATTCGTCGCACATTACATGTGTTGTGACTAGCGATGGAGATGACGTCGATGACCGGACGACCGAGGATACGACGTGTTCACACCTAAATAGCGTTGCTTTTTATTAGGTACGCGCTGAGACTATATAGGAGATGTTAGGTGACACTAAGGGCGGAAGTTATAAAGAGAAAGAGTGAGATAGAGCGAGGAAAAGGGAGAAACGATGACTAAAGAAGCGCAGGACCATCCTCGGCGGTGGTCTGGATAATGAAGCCAACAACTCCGGAAACGGCGAGAAGGGGTCAATAAATATATAACGGTAAATTTAGACTCGGCGGCCGCTGGAAAGGGAAGGGAAGGGCGAGGCTCTGTCCCACGAACAACAAGCACGGTAAATATCGCGCACATACACACACCCACACAAATACACAATACTAATGAAACAAAGGAAAAATAAACACAAAGCATGAAGGCGGATGGAACACATGGGAATAATCAGGGTATGAAGGTGGTCAGTCTTCGCAGAAATGGAAGATGGTAATTGGTAAAGAATATCGGCGCGTGCAAATATGAAAACACTTGCCCGTCAAAGGTAACGTCCCACATCTAGTCAGAGATGTTACTACCATGAATGATGCATTTCATCACGAGAAAAATCACTAAAAAAAACCTGGCGTTCTACTGATATAAACACTGTATCGACCTTAGCTACATATTTGTGATTAATATAAACGCCTAGGTTTTTTTTCATTTTAAAGGAACATATTAATTATATTCATTTTAAAGGAACAAATTAATTATATTCAGAAAATAATACATATTGATAAATCCGTTTGAAGTGGTCGTTGATTCCTTTCAATTTTGTGAAATGTAATCAATTTTTACCTTAGAACTGATCTAAGACGAAAGTAATGTAAATGCAGTTCTGAGTTTTATATATCTGCAATGTAAATATTGTTTTCAAAGTGGCGTTGGAGGTGAATAATGTGGAAAAATAGGGAAAATAATGGAGAGTCCGTAAGAAAAGTAACCGAGAAAACTTCATTCTTGATTACAATTTTTTAGAGAGAGGTGAAGTGGTTCGAACAACTCCTAATGAGAATTTTTTTAATGAACTACATAAGGGATGGAGATCCAGATCACCATGGAACAAAAATAGTTCAGCTGCTATGTGATTTGAAGGATGAAACTAAGGACATGGCAAGGACCTGCCGGTAGGTGCAAAACTTAATATTACCAGTATTGTTAAGTACTGATGATATCATCTTTTGTGTGTGTGCCAAAATTGGCGTACTCGTAAAATATATGAGAATGATGTTAAGATATTAATACTGCTACTTTTAATAAAACACTGATTACGAGTCACGCCATCATCTAAATTTTCACGTGAGCTGTAAACAATGGAGATAAATGTTTTTATACGTTTCCAGCGAGATATTTCGAGCGCTAAACTTCCCCATAATTTGTTTCGTGACCACGCTTCAGACCCGAGCCTTTCGTGTGAAGTGTTCCAGGTTTCCCACGACTTGAAATGTACGCACGTAAATTATGAAGTCAAACACTAAGACCGTCCACGTGGCATGAATTTCCTAATAATCGTAACGTCTTACAAATTAACAAAAAAAAAAGTAAATTGGCAAATCGGCTGATGGCGGGGACACGTTTCGAATGGAAAGTCTGCAAGGGAGTTATTGCGCCTTTGGCTACCAGAAGGCCTTCCTACTTCCACGGTTGTAATAAGTAAGACTGCAGCTTACTAACAAACAACATGGTGGGTTCATCACATATGTCAACAGCGCCGTCAAAAATATGTCTGTAATTCGCGAAAAGAGACAAATGTTGCATAAGGAAACACTACGAATTTTTGTTTGTAAAGTATAAAAATAATGTAAGAATGAAAACTGGCAGATGAACAATAACGTTTAAACTTCAGTTATGAATATAAGGGTAATTAATTATTTAATTCTATATTAATATATTAAAAATGAACTTTTAAAATAAAAAAGGAAAACAATTTACTTAATCAAGACAAATTTTACATTAATGTTTCTATCTTTATGCCCGCAATTCTTTTTTAATTAAAACTACATATATATTTACAAGAAAATGATACAAATAAATTCCACAAAAAACTAAAAATTTCTATCTCTAACCTCAGGGACGTATATTATGGGGATTCTCATAGAACAAAATATTTTACACAAACCTACTGGAACCTGGCAGTACAGAAAATCAGCAGAGTCACAGGGGTAATTACCGTGCCGGCTTAGTGCATATTCCAGCTCCTTCCTCCTAATTTGGTCGTCCTCTCTCCAGATCACAGCCGCCGCTGCTATTCTTCCTGGTTCAGGAAGAATTTCAAAATCTCCCTTGCACCATTCCAACCACCGGTCTAGCAACTTCTCTCAGAATCTCTCACCAAATCTGTCTTACCATCTCTCCCGTCTCACCGTGCTCTCGAAAATCTGTCCAAATCTCCTTAAAATCAATCTGCACGCCTTTTTAAAATCTATTCGACACTTCTTTGGTTCATATCACCCAGATGACAGGGATGGATATTGAACAATAACATTTATGGTTACACTTGGGATAACACATCGCCCGATGCAGCCAACTCCCACCAAAATTGGGAAACACCCCAGACGCGACGTGAAGTATGAATTTTATGGCCTCTGGCTTAAAATGTTGTCTCCTTTCTTTTGACTCCATAACGCCAAACGCCCGAGCAGATGTGTTTGACTTTTAAACAAAACCAAGTTGCAAACTCTCATGTAAAGAAAGGGGCGGTCAGAGAGAAGAAAAGTATAATACATAAATGTAAATTTGCGAAAAAAAAGTTCATTACGTTTTGATAAAGTTCGGCTTATTGTGTGGTAACGTCGGTGCTCAATATTTCATCACTCTATCTGGGCAGCTGCAGCCCTTGATCTGCCTTCCATGTTGCATCGCTTTATAGATTACATTTAAGACTTAAGTGGAATGACACCAATATGCACGTGTCATTAGAAAAGGTACAAACAATATACGTGATTGCAGTGTTTTGGGAGTAGAACTCGCGCGGATACATTCCTGTTGCATAAAGACGAGACTAGCCAATAATGTTCGCTGAGTGTTTATGTATGCAACATTGCGTAACGGTAGGAGTGTTATTTGGAACCGTAGTGGCTCGTGGCTCTATGGATGCTGCGTTTCTGGCCTGGAGGCCTCTCAAATGGTCCATTACCTTGCGTTCGTCGCCTCGTCGACGATAAAGCCTTTGTTAACATATCGCTTTGTCTCTCTCACACACTACTCTCCGTGTCCCTTGATTGTTCCTGTCTACCCTTGCCCTCCCCCACCTCACTCTCATACTGCGCCACTCGATGTCTGACATCTGTCGCTAACGTGCGTGAATAATACAATCAAGATACGGCCTCCATTACAGAACTAACAGCGGAAGGGAAAAACAACTCACATTAATAACATATACAGCAATAAATACTGGAATTCGAAAGATGTTATCAGACACTTTAACGTATTTTTTTCAGGGTGTATCTTGTCTTATGACAGTATGTTTGATCTGTAAATTCGATTAAAACCCTCCTCAGCGCCACTTCGCCCTTCTCGGTAACAAAAAAAAGTAGAAATCTTGTGTTGCCGTTTTTCTGCGACTCTCAAGCCTAAGAATAGCTTCAAGTTAAGTGCTCTCAAGTACTCTTAATTCTGAATGATGAAACAGAGCGGCATTGAACGTAATCGTGGGATGACTATTTAACGCGCGACGCGACGTAAGGAGACAGCTGAAAATCACCCAAGTCCTCCAGATTTAGATAAGTGTATTGGACTGATTAATAAAGGTGAAGGGAGCACAACCAACAAGAAACTGTCTGGAAATTCAGTTCACTGTAAGTTCTCTGGGTGTCGTGCGATGAGCGTCCAAACAATTTCGTGTTCAGAGCGACCATATTTTATGTTAATATCAAAACAGATTCTACGAGCAATATTTACAATATTTTAATCCAGGGTCCATAAACCTCAATATTTAAAAAACTAATTTTTTGTCCTTTTTATCCAAATGAGTTTGTTGTTGTTGAAGTCTTCAGTCCTTCATGCAACTCTCCGTGATAGCCTATTCTGGGCCAGCCATTTCATTTTCATTTAACTAACAGATCCCACATCCTCCCTAATCCGCTTAACGTATTCCATTCTCGGTCTCTCTCCTCTGTTGTAACCCCACACACGCTCCCCTCTAATGCTAATTTTCTTAGACCTTTATGTCTCAAAATGTGACCTATTAATCTATCCGTTCTCTTGATCAAAGTTCTGCTTATTCTGCCTTCTCTTATTCTGTTTAGAACTTCGTGGTTAGTTACTCTATCCACCCATTCTTCTATAGCACATTATTACCATTTATGTTAATTGGTATTCTAATTTCTATAAATTGTCTTTCATTGCCTGTTGTGGGTCCACATTAGGACCGAAGAAAGTTGCATTTTTAATTGATGTTTATTAAAATGTTTGCCTGTTTCTTTAGTGTTCATTTCTCCACCGCAACTTAAATTCTTAACTATTTCGCGTTTTAGGAAATCGTTACTCTTTCAAGAACGAATCCAACAATCACGTAATCGAACATCATATAATGCATGTAATTCTCATTCATAGCTTACTGTAAACTACGTTTCAAGACTAGGGAAGGGGGGAACGAGGGCGTGGGGTAGTATAATAATACTTTGGACGCTTATCGCACTGTCGCTCTGAGCACAATAATATCCACAGCAGCTGTAGGTAATTCTCATATGTATTACAGTTGCGTGGCGTCAGACTTAATTTAAAGTATTTTCTTTTGGTGCCTTCTGTCATAGAAAAGACAAAGGTCAGAAAATACGTACCCTCGTGCAGAAACATTACAGTAGTAATATTCGCTGGAAATGTTAAAGAGTTTACAGTCCTTTACATGCGTATTTTGGGACCTTCGGCAGGGAAGATATTAAATAACATCTCTACTACAACTGAAAATTTTACCGAAGTGTTACACTTTAATAAATAACTGGGTATCGTGTTTAGAAAATTACATGCAATTTTCATATATAAATACAGTGATTTTATTTATTTCAAGGTAAGATCAAATGCAAAAAAACGTAGATGCTATACTTTCGTTTTACATTTACAGTCATTCACTATTGATACAATGTCACCTTTGTCACTCATGTTTATAGACTTGACTGCCAAGGTCCAACGAAATTTTCCGAAACGTTAGCACTCTATTTAATCCTAACATCAGCTTACACTTTGAAGAATCAGATCTTTCTCTTTTCTTCCGTGTTCTTTGTTCCATGTCCTGTCTATAGATTTCCTATAATGACTACGCATTTAATGTTCCTTCCTGCACGATGTGTCCGTTACGCTTCGTGGTTCTCGAAAGCTATATATTTTCAATTTTGTTACACTGTCTATCTCCGATTTCTCAAATTTTTAAGGACTTCAAGGTAATATCTACATTACCTTTTGTCTGCTTATTTCCGATCCAATGCGTTAATCTTCCAGTCAATATTCACCCAAGCATAGCTAAGCAAATTTATTCCACGAAGGTGCCCATAAAGTCACTTTATAAAAGAAAAAAATTATTACTAGCACATGAAAAGCTAAATATACGGAAAATATTCACACATAAGTAAAAAGTATTGGAGTTTTTGTTGATAACATGATCCTCGATATGGATGGCATGTAAGATTAGTTTCATGTCATGATGTAGAACGTAGTGCCGTGAGTAATGCATTAAACAATACAAAAGGGCTCCCAGAGTTTGGCGAGGTTGATTGGGGCGACTACGGGCTGACAACGGCACTGTTCGAAAGGGATTGCACTATATTTATTACCGGGGACACTTGAAACACCTGATTTCAATCTGAACTTCTCGTGCTGGCTCAATATTGAAGAGGCAATGATCTTGGTCGATCTCGATATCAGAAGCCAGGGACCCTACATACAATGTAGACGAGGCGATAAGAATAGTTCTTATTATGACGTCAGTCTCGGGGGAGAGAGAGAGACCGTATTGCTTGAATAAATGGTAAAGATACTCAAAACTTTTCTTGGTGTCTGCGGAGCGTCGGGCGAGTAGAATCGGCGACGATCTGCGAATCAACTCAAAGGTTCCTGTTCCGAAGCTATCGGTTGCCAGTTCTGAGATCATGAGGTGCGTAAGTGGAAAACTGTTTTATAACCAATCATATTCAAGTACTCTTTTACTTTTCTGTGTGTTCCATACGACTAAGTGCTTCAGCTCATTTGTGATTAACTGATTTTATATTTTCCATTTTGTAATCAAGCTGAGTTGGAAGGTCCTATCTTACAAATATTAATTTAGGTACTTTCTTCTCGGAAACCGTTATAGACACTATATCATCGGCAAAATATATTGTTTTAATGGATGGATGACGGGGAATGTCGTGAGAGTAAATGTTAAACAGGAAGGGGGCTCATACGCTACCTTGTGGGACGCCAGAGGAGATAGGAAAGGTTTTGGAGAAATGATTGTTAATTTTGACGGAGTACGAGCCGTTAGTAAGATAATTTGAAAGGATTCTGAAGAGAGTGTCGTTAAGTTCATTTTTCATTTTGGATAAGAGGGATGGATGATGGGCTGTCGAAGGCTTTCTCTGCGTCAATAAATACACCAATGCAGGAATTTCGATTTTCGAAAGCAATATTGATAAACGTGTATCAGATTATAGTTGGGGAATGCACGAATAAGGCCTGAAGCCATATTGAGCAGATGGGATGACTGATGATAATTGATTAGAGAGGAGGGAAGGAAGAGTTTTTCAAATAGTTTCGAAAAGGTTGGTAGGAGGCTGATGGGTCTGTAACTTTCGGGGAGCGATTTTAGTTAGTTGGTTTGTTTATCATAATAATATTGGCATCTTCCAGGCGGTAGGGTAGTAGGATTACATTGAAAATTATTATAAATTATAAGAACAGTGGTTTCTTTGGTAGGTGTTTTAAATGGCGTGCCGATATTAGGTCGTGTCTTGGAGATGATTTACTTTTGAGTTTATTGATGGTGGTGTGTATTTGGGAAGGGGTGAATAGTTTAGGCAATAGGAAGACTAGTAGCGGTTCAAGAAGTTGGTTATTTATTTCGTCAATGAGATGAAAGTTCGTGATTGGGTTAGGGGTGAATTGGTATTTGAGAATGTTGGCAAATAGATTAGCTTTTTGCGCAAAATGGAATTATTTTGCTGTAGGTGAGTTATGAAGTTCATGACAGACCATAAGACGAAAATTAAGCTGTTCAAATTGTGATGTTGTATCTATTACGGTTTAAGAGAAAAAATGTACCCTAATAATCACTATTTTAACGTTGGCAAGATAACGCTTTCCGACTCTGCTTATGGATAACTGATTAAACATATATTTTCATGGAGTGAGTAAATAAGTGTAAAATTTTATGTTTTATAATTAGATTTTTCTCCAGCATAATTAGAAAATTATTACAAGTTTAATCGGTTGAGCTTGAAGATAACTGGTTCGATGGATTACTATAAAATTAGTTCTGATGCACACCTTACTTTATTCAAAATTGAGCTGGAATGCCTGAATTCGTTGTGTCATTCACGAAAAGGTGGACGTGATGGTGGTTGTTTTCCAAGGTTGGTCGTGAAGAAAAGCTGGTTCTGAGTGCCCGACTTTGTTTCAACGAAACGTCACACACTGTGCATTTTGTCGAGGTAGTAGCCAGTTTCAATAGCTTACTTAAGTTGGCTTTTAGTAGAAATAAAACCAATTTCAGTCCCATATTCTGTAATTTGCAGTTTAGGAGGAAGAGACTTTACGTGGAGGAGAGCTGGAGGATGACTGAGTAAGAGAAGACGAGTGTAAGAGTAAGTGAGAGTCCCAGGTTGTGCTCTGCCGTCAAGTGAAGTGAAGTGAGAGACGTGCCGTCGCCATGGTTGCTCCTAATGAGGGAGGCTGCGTCAACACCACACTCGAGAAAATAGGCCAGTGGTGCAGAGACTGACAGAGAGAAGCCACGTACGCTCAATTAAGCCCTACTCCTCATCCTCTTCAACCAATTAAGTCACACGATAAATACCCTTGGCACCTGGACACACAATAACACGTCTGCGCACACGATTTTGGCCTCACACGCCGCAAGTATATAATAATACAGCACACAATAAAGTTCGTGGACACGTTCCGAATTTACAGAACTGAACTTGCACTATTCTTAGACTTGAGACTTGCAGAAAAATGGCAACAACATAATGTTTCTGCGTCATGAAAGAAAATTGGAGGGTAAGTCGGACACTCGGCTTTACAGTCATAATCAGTACGTATTGCACTTATTTTCTTTTTTATACAATACAGTAGTAGGATCTTTAAGTCTTAATAAAATAAAAAAATGGATTTAAAATTACTTAAATATTAAGCTTTTTAAATAATTCTCTTTTTGAGATTCACTTTCTTGGTTTTTAACATTGTGTTTAGACGGATTTATTGTATGCGTATATTGAATGTGATGTATTTCAGCCTGAAAATGAACGTAAGATCGAAAGCTCGCAATTTAGACCAAAAAAATGTTGCTTTTTAAACGCGAGGACTACATTGGTTTCCAATCAGTTAACATAAATGTACATTTTATTTGATATCACAGAACGAAAGTAATGAATTCCTATGAGAATGTTTAGGTTGTGACAGGAATTCATTTTAGATAATACAATCTTCGTGTACTTATAAATCAGAGAATAGGATAGAGGTTGGTCAGTAAAATATATTTAACATTATTATCACAATGATTGACAGAATTCGATAATAGGATAACTTTGTCACTAAAACGGCAAACAAATCCTCGCTTCTGTGGTGTAGGGTGATCGGAGTCCGTTTATAGTCGTGTTTATCCTTACAATTGTTCTCAAATTTTTTATTTTCCATTATTTCCTTCGAATAGTCTTCCTTGATTCACATGACTAGAAGTTAATCTCCTCGGAGCAAATTTTGTATGATATATTACCCGAACAAAGTTAGTATTTGCAGGTGTAGGTGTAGACATGCAATTTTGCAACATACGTCGCCTTTCTTTTGTGTGGCCGCTATTGTCGCCGTCGCTCCCGCACTTTCCTCGGAAACGTGACCGATATGAAAGCAGCAAAGGTTCTCCAGAGAATCGCTCACCTCATTTCATCAATAGATTGTCCTCGTTTCCACCACTGCTTTAGGACGCCGCTAAGAAATTAAGTGCGGTCGCGTTGAAAGGACAAGGACAAAACGAGGAGAAACTACGTAGGGAACACGTGATGGGAACAATGAGAAAAGGTTTCAAAAGCTGGGAAGCTGTTAGGATTTGTCCTAATAGAATAAATAAATACCAATTGTTACATTTCTCCTGTTGACGCGCCCCGAGTGGGGAAAGAAACGCGTCTGTTAATAGATATTATAAGAGCAACTCCGAAATAGGTTCTTTGACGTCATTCCGTGGCGATGCTTTCACCATGTAGCTCTCAGACCAAAGATTACACCCGTCAGTGCGTGCGTTTGTCTTCAGGCGTTCTGGAACCTCAGCAAGAAAAATATGTAGGCACTTCATCATTATAAATCGTAATTTTTGAAGTTAATTCGTCGTACAAAAATGAGTGAAACAAAAACTCTTATATTGTAAAAAGTAAGTATCGATTAGTGATATTTTCCAATTGTGCGTCAATCCCAAGGGAAGAATGAGGGACATGACTTGGATGGGATATTGAAATTAGCCTTAAATTTCTGAACGGAAACGTTGAAAAATTAGTCGTCAATATTTAATATTATTAAGTGTTGAGGCTACTTACGGGTCCATGGACTTGGTCTGTAAATTTCATTCATCGCTTTGCCCCGTCCTTAGCTTCTTCTGTGTTTCTCCCTTCAAATCGACTAGCAATTGGACTGTTCTGTTTCCTCCACGACCTGGAACTCCATCCATGATGACGTGCAGTGAATAATTTGCTCAATTGGTTGTGTGTGGTCCAGTTTGCCTTTCTCTTAAAATCCGTATTCAGGATAGATCTAATCTCATTTACACTTCTTAGAAACTCTTTATATTACCATATTAGTCCACTTCATTGTTTCAATTTTCTGCGACACCAGATATACAAACTTTCCAGGCATTTCTTCTCCTAATATATATATATGTTACATTTCACTCGTTAGTACTGTTCTTAAATAAATAAATACTTGATTTTAATAACAATAATAATGTGTTTTAGTTTAAGAGATCCCCTCGTAACTACCATGCGCATCATATCACATCCCTTTGAGAGGTTCAATTCCCGGCTCAATGACTTTTTGAGAACACACTCTCTTTGTGTGAATGTGTGCCTCTAGACACAAGTAGGTGGGTTTCATCAGTTATTTTTTCAGCTGAACAAACAAACGATTCATTCGCGGTTGTGGAGACGAAAACTGCGGTGACGTCATCCGCCAGGTTGCTTTACTCTCTCTCTCTCTCTCTCTCTCTTTCCCTCTGTGGACCTCCAGGAGACACGAAAAGAAAATAAACTTTATGCTAAATTAATGGCCTGGTCTCTCTATCTCACTCTCTGTTCATATATACAGCCATCTTCATAACAGCAACGACCCGGATCTCCTGGTCCCAACGCTGAAGAACCTACTCTGCAATTTATGCAGTAAAATAATGAAAAGTAGTCCACAACAAAAATAATTTTGACTGTCTATTCAACTGAAAGTGTTTGCGGGAGATCTGAGAAGTCATATAATGAATATAAATAAGAAATCCGTTTTTAAGCTGGCAATTTAATTAAGTAAATGCCTAATTAATTCAGGTTTGTTGCAGACAGTAAATTATTTACAGCTGTTGACGTTCCACGTGAGAATTTTCTTCTCGTAGAGCACGCTTTCTTACATCTTTCTCTTTATTTCGCTCTCTGTTAGTCTACGAGAACCATATCCTCCTATTGAGCTTTTATATTTTCCTTTCGTCGTTGAGAAGGGATTATCCTCGAGTTGTTGTAAACCTGCCGCAACAACTTCTTCAATAGAGTCGGTGTAAAAAAGCTCAGGGGCAAGAGAAGAACACTCTCTTTGGAAGTAATACCAGGATAGGTTCGTTCAAACGTAAAGAAAATTCACGCGATACGAATATTCTTTATTCGTATTCTTTCCGGTATTAAAGAAAACGCCTAATTCTATTGTCTTTAATTGCTCAGGAGAACGAATAAGAGTGAGGTCTGTGGGCGATAGATTAGCTGTCGCAGGTAGAATGTACTCTACGGAAGTGTCTTTCTTTATTTCTCTGTATTTGAATTAAACGAGGCTGTGGGAGTTTTCTCTCGCAGGCATTTCTCCCCAGATTGACTGCGGGACCCACCTGACTACGTTGGGAATGCCCCGTACTCTCTCTGGGTTTTACAAAGTTGTCACATGCCGAGACACATTCATGTATTTTAAGAGGTGTATGTATTTGAGTCGAAGACGTTGGGCATACGGTAATATTTGTCTGCTGATCCGATTGGATCAGTCGGTCAACTGTCTCCTAAAACGGCTGGCGACACGGAGAAGGGAATGCTGCGACTCCAAAGCAATCTCATCTCACGTCATTAGGAAGGGCGTGAGAATAGTACCCAATACCCCGACCTACCTGATGCAGGTTTTCTAGGGGTTTCTTTGCATATATTTTAGGTGAATCACCTGGTAGGATCCTTAAACCAAAGCCCGGGGGAACTAGTCAACCCTTGGTTACCTTGCTCTACATTTCCACATCCCCCCTTTTCAAGACCCTATTAAGGGGAGTTGCCTGTTTCATGTAGCCTATTAACCTAAAAAAAGTAATGGAATATAGGTTACCATAATCCGAGGCACGACGATCAGTTTGGGAGGCGCATTGGAACAGACGACCAGACAGACACACAGTCGCGAAACTGAACGAGGGACCAATCAACGGAAGCATATAGGATAAATACCGAAACGTTTTCTAATGATTTCCCTACATCACATTTAGGCGAATACCGGTTAGGATCCCTGCAATCTACACCCCGGGACCGTGGTTAATTCATTGCCAGCTTCCTATTCGTTAAGCACCACCTTTTATATCCATTTCTAAGCTATAAAGAACGTGTAAGGAGCAGAACGAACAGACAAATAATGTTTCCAAAAAAGCCACAAAAGATGTGGAGTTATATCTTTGCGAGGGAAGAAGGTACAACTGAAAAGCGAGAGCGATGGCGCCAATGAGTATGATTTCCATCTTTTAGGCAATGCACGTAGCTCAGAGTGCGAACCCAAGAACGATTACTGCAACCGTTGCACGGGGAAAGCCTTCGATCTCTAATAATTAATACGTCATTAACGTATCTCATGAAGCGGTTATTTCGAAAAGTTGATTGTCTTTCGCTGTACATTCCCTTTCGTTCGCACCGACGAGACATTGTATAAATTTTCACCTACCTCAGTAGACTCTCAAATGGTGCAATACATTCTTCAGACTGATATCATTTCAAAAATAAATACTGTTTTGGTCACCGTTATAAATCATAAGTTCCGCGGTAAACCGATCAAATAACCAGAAACGTCCAAGTCTCTCATCAAAGATTTCAGTGTTTGCTTCCATTGACGAACTAAAATTTTAATATAAATTTTTAATGAACTTTTCCAATTGTATTTTGTCAAACTTCAGGGCCTATTACATCACGTAATACAAGCTCTGTGGTTACTGGGCGTCATTACGCTGATTATATGACGCCGCGCCGGTTCGATTATAAAACCAACTCATTACTTCCGAATAAACAACTCTCAATTTTACTAATAACTTCGTAATTTGTGAGGAAGGAAGATATTACATCATAACTATCAAGTCTGGGGATAATAACTTTTCTACTCTAACAAACGAAGCCATATTTCACATGGAATTATAAATTAAGATTCTATGTGCGCTCAATTAAAGAAATGGGACAAGTTAAATAATTAAAAAATATATAGGTAACAAATGCAATAATGAAGTAAGCAACATGAAAGTACATAAATGAGGAACAAAGTCACAGCATACAAGCAGAACAGTAAGAACGCAACATATGAACACATAACGAGTTATAATTAAACATTTTTCTATGGTTGTTATTTACTTATTGTTCCTGTTTACACTTATTTCACCACTGTTACTATGAAACGACGGTACGGTTCAAGAGAAAATGGCTGTCTATGCTCTGGTCGCGTTTTACATTTTTAGCAGGGATTATTCAAATTCAGATTCGTGGTATTTGGATCCCGAGATATTACAACTCCAGTATGAGCTTGGTAGAGACTGCAGTTCAATATGGCGACGGCAACGTCACAACTTTGCCATTTATAACCCAAATCTCCTTGTATTCCTCGAGTTTCTACTGTATTACATCACAACTCCAATGTCCAGGAATAATTAATTTCTTCCCCGTCTGACGCCATATTGGAACTCAATTGCAAATGGCGGGTATCTGACAGAAGAGCAGTCTTTTTTTCGTCCCAGCTTTGAAATTATTCAAAAACGCAGTGCCGGATTTTTTTTCTTACTATTGAGATTTTTCATTGGCGGACACAATTTTTAGAGGCAAAGTATTAGTCTTTCGTTTACGTAATCAGCGAAGAGAAGAGCTTTAAATTAATATTAAATTTGGATGATAATTACTATATTTAATTAATTTAATTATTGAATGCTTTGAACCTTAATTAATTTAACTACTGTTGCGAGATCGATACTTCAAGCCAATTTCGTCATCCATTTAGTTATTATTCAACTTCAAGGTAAGCAATGAATATTGTTTTCTTTTTCATTGAATGCCTAAAAATCAATAAAAATAGATACTAACAGTCAAGCCTTACAAAATAGAGTGAACTTATTAATGAATTTAGATGTACCGACGTTTCGCTGTTAGCTTTGAACCTTATTCAACTGGTTCTTAATCACGTTTTTTTATTGCGATAACTTATACCCGAAGATAGAACAGTTGTTTTTACATGACATACAGTATCTTGATCAAGTAAATTAAGAAATTTTATCTTGGTTAATCGTCACAGCCTATTTAAAATGAAAACGATTTAAGGGATTTTGAATTTTAAGTTTTTGTGTGATAGATTTTTTCATAGTTCTCCCTTTAACGTTGTGTACTATATGAAGCGCTCTACTTGGATATTGACTAACGATTTCAGATTACCTGTGGTGATGTCTGTCACAGCAAACTTAGAGCAACGTAACCTGATTCTTGAAATGGTGGTCATAGTTTCTGGCTCTTCTCCAGAGCGTTGCTCAGATTCCTCAGACGCGATCAAGCCAGACTCTATTCTCTTTAAAGTTCACCTTCCTTCCTCTCTGCCTGAAATGTCGCTGCCTAAATCCCCGTCATATACTCAGTATTCAAACGTAAAATTAAACTTAAACAGTAGTGTGAAAGAAACTGAGACGAGTGGAACGAAGAAACTCAAACTCCAAAGTTCCAAACTGGTAAACCGCCTGACGGATTGGAAATCGGTGTCAAGCAAGTCGCCTCGTCGTCTCTGTAACGGGCAATGGCAAAATACAGTACATCTGTAGGAGTATCGATCACAAGCCCTGAGTTATGCCACAAATAACCTAACGCCACTACCCTGATTCCTCCACAACACTGTGAATTTTAGATGTGAATTGGTACTGATACTTGACACACACATGTAAAATTCAGCAGAATAGTCGAGCCTGTCATCGCGAAAATCGGCGTGCGTGCTATAATAAAAGCGGCGGCCATTTTTTAAGCGGACACAATATAAATGATACAAAATTAGGTTTGAACTGCCAAAATATGAGGGAATGGACAAACAAAATATTAATATTTTCTGAGGTGACGCAGCAACCAGTGCTGGACCGCTCGGCTTGGATTGACCCTTGAATCAAATACACTCGTGAGTGTGACGTCGATGGAAAAGGCCAATTAACTTACCAATTCGTCGCTAATAGATAATTTTGGTAGAGATATCTTAGATATTGCCTAGTACTCATACTAAATATTTTGTTCTGCGAATATTAACAGTTACATTTACCTATAAATTTTCAAACTTCATTGTTAGTTCTTGACACAGAACATAGAATAGAATTATTCTATGTTCTGTGGTTCTTTACAAAGTTCCTATTATTTGACTTGTCTCAGCAATATCGGCCAAGGCGTTCATTCGTCGCCGCGGCAGTTGTTCGCCAAAACATGGAAATTTAGCTGAATAATATTGAATGATTCAGCCTAGCACAGTCAGGGAAACGGCGTGGCATGAAGTGACTCGCGAAACAGTTAAAAAAAATTGTTTCTGTGAGGCTCGAAGCTAAAACTGTGGGTTAAAATGACGGCCATTTGAAAAATTGATACTGAATACTGGATTGCAAAGAAATGTGCCATACGGGTTTAGTGTTTGTAAATAATGCAAAGCAGGACGGAGGGAATTGATTTGATTCGCTCGGCTCTTCCCCGTGGTAATTACAGACACAGTCAGTCGGTCGGTCGGTCTGTCCGTACTTACCACAGACAGAGAGATTCGCTCTGATTGGCTTTGATTAATGACGCCCAGGCTTGCACGCACGCACACACGTCCGGCGTCTCATCTCTGGCTGATCCAAAGAGAGACGTCCAATGGCTAAACACACACGCAGGGACTTTGACTTAAGCGTCTCTGATCCCAATTCAAAGAACGCAACCGAAATCTAAATAAATATTCATTTCATCTATGGTAAATTGTAATTGTGTAAATGCTACTTTGATTATTTTTCATTTTTCTATACGGAGAGAAGTTCTCTAATTTCTTTGTTAATGCAAAAATATTTTTACTACGTCTGGTCTCTGTTTCCTCTTCGCTTGAATTTATGAATACGAACAGTTTTCGACAAGAATATAATTCATGTGCTGCATTCAATTTTTCAACAGTTGTTCGTAATGACTACTTTATACTAACGAAAAACAAAATGAAGTAGAATGTCAGGGTCTGCAGGAAGTTAACGGAGTCTATTTTTCCATCTCGTTTTTGTTTATTTAGTTCGTTACTTGTTTAAAGTGTCTTCCAGCGTGTAATTAGAAGCGGAGAAGTTGGATTAAGCCACTCGCAGATTATTAAATAACAAGAAGAAAGGACGCGGGTGGATGTTACTTAATGAATGACGGCCTACAGGGCATTCTCATTACAAGATGGCGGCATAGCACAACAGGTAGCAGCACGAGTCAACATGGAGGGGATGATGGCAAGGATCCTTTCCGGATTGATAGGAGCGCGAAGCGGCTGGCGCACCTCAACGTTCGTGACTCGAGTCCGTAATATTCTGTGGCATTGTCGTCGCGTGCTTTTGCTCTTGTCTTGTGCATGACAGCCACACCTTTACCTTCTAAGTAACGGTTCGCACTTCCAGTAGCATTTCCTCCTCCATTTTGTCTGACTAATAAAAGCTTCCTGCACTGAGACAACTATTGCGGTAGTACGCGGGCCGAGCTTCTCAGAGGAGAGGAACTGCAACAGGATATTGGGGGCAATACCTACTAATTCTTACTTTCAGTCAGATGCGAAGAAAACTTCTCACTGAATTTAGAACGCAAGAAAGGCAGGGCATGCTTGTCCTACCTCTCATTACCTCTTCGTTATTACAGACAACGAAATTCAACAACACGTTTACCAAAATGTCTAAACACTGCTATTTTCTTCAATCTTTAAATCATTATTATAATTATTGTTTTTTTTATTGAATAGGACCGTCAAATTATGACAATATGATTTCCAAAGTTTGCTACTTGCATAATTTTAGAGACGATTCTAAGAGTCACGACTGCTTTATGGTTTGCGTTGACCCTTGCCAGTCTCAGCGACTTCATTTGCAAATCAAAATTCATTCTCCTCAGGGTCACGGAATATCTGCATATCCGTCTCATTCCCTTCCAGGACTTGTCTTCCCTACAGTAGTACAGTTTCCTTTCCACATTAAGTTAATCTTCCTAAATTCTCAAGTTTTGACACTAGAATAGTGTTGTATATCATCCTCCGTATAAGTCTTTTTGCCAGATCGCTGTACCCGTAAAATATATTTCTTCATTTCCATATTAAGTTCATAAGATGTTTTAGATCAAGAATAGTTTTTCCTTATAACTTTTCACAGCAAAGGCGCAGGAACAGCAGACACGCGTAATCAACTGGAAACTTTTGACATCATTTCTCAATGAGATATCACCAATGAAGAAAATAGGGCGATTGTTTAGCCCTGCCATCCCCTACTTGACAATTTAATTTTGAAAAAACATTCCGCTATAATCAGTGTTTTTCTATCCATGTAGCTTCATAGAGTTTTGAATATTCCTATTTAATCCGCTACTTAATTTACTTGTGAAACGTGAACTGTGAACGAGAGTATTGTATTTTCTTTGTCTCTGATTACTTAATTTCAATATTGCTCAATAGTTTTAAGTTCGTTATATATTATAGCTTCTTATTCTTCTATTTACCAATCAGAAGCTGCGACTCTGAGTAGAATTATTTTTTGGATACAAAAAGGGAATCACATTGGCGGAATGGGCCGAGGAAGGAAACACGCGAAACAAAAAGTTGCTGCTGTTTTTGTTGTACGAGAGACAGAAAAAGGGTCTGGCGAAAGACAACGTCAGTGTCTTGGTCGCGAAAGAAGGAAGTCTCAGAAAGAAACGTTCGCCGTGAAGAAAGAAAAACAGGCGCCAAGCGATAGGAGAGAGAAAAAAGGAAGACTGTCCGCCCAAGTTCAGGGACGACCGGCACACGACGTCGTTGCCTGTCTGTCTGCAGAGCAAAGGTTCCTTAGTCTACTGCTGCAGACTAGAGAAACGCTTCTAGCGAGATGATAAATAAACATTTCCTGGGCGTGGAACCGTCCTGGATTATCAAGAGCGGAGTCGTCTGTGGTTTACCTAAGGTTCGCGAGACCTTTAACGGATGAAAATGAGTCAGACGAAGACAGAGAGAAAGTGGTACATGGAAGGTGAGTGGTTAGGTGATTATTCACGAGACAGGAGCGTGAGCCACGTCCGTCTCTCTGACAAATACCGAGTCTGATTTCGTGGCGTTCATCCGACGTGCACGAGAGAAGTGGATGGACACGAGGAGAGAAGAGAGGTTTGTAATTTATGTCTGGGAGGGAGGAAGGCGCCGGTTCCACTTTTGGCGTGCGTCGTGCCGCTCGGGATAATAAATTTCTAGATAAGAGCGAGTCTTATCGCCGTCCACTCTGCCATAAAGCTGGAATGTCTAGTGGCTACTTCACAACCTCGTTACGTCACATCCCCTTACAGTTAACAGACAAAATGCCATTTTATAATTAGCTTATTTAAAGCGTCGTCTCGTACAATTCAAGACCATTGTTTCGACTGGAAAAATTCCTGTGAGTTCATATCTAGTTTCTATAGGTTTTCCTGTCTGGAATTGGCTAGTTAGAGGATTTATTTGTGACTTGAGAAATGGCAACGCTTCTAGCAAGAACTATATTCAGAGCCACGGTGAAGTTAAGAGTTCGAGGTCACAAACGTAATTGCCAGCAGCTAAATGAAAGTCTCGTCTTAGTGACTGTTCCAGGAAGATCTCCCGTTAACTTCAAGTAAGATTTTTCAGTCTCGCTGAATAATAAGTCTGCTAATAGTCATTTATCAGCCACACATACACACACACAGATATATATCATATACAGAAGTCTCTTTGACTAGTATAATAATTAATTAATCCAATTCTAAAACATTTCGGTTTTTTTATTTTATATCTGTTACGTTTTATTATAAATTAAATATATAATTATGGTTTTTTAATAAATATTTATTTAACAATAAATAGTATTACGTTATTAGATTTAACATCGCGTACACAATTCCATACATCCCTTTTTTGTTGGAAAAGGGGTGGGGGGGAATCTACAAGAGGGTGATCCTGAAACAGTTAACTCAACTTTAATAGCAAAGGTAACGGAATTGAAAAGAGGAGACGTGGAAGGTAGAGCAAGGTAGCCAAGGGTTGACCAGGGCCGAAAGAATCGTATCCGATGATCTCACATAATAGAGATGCAGGGAAAACCCTAGAAAACTTGCATCGGGTAGGTCGGGTTATTGGGTACTCTTCTCTCGCCCTTCAGAATGACGGGAAAGGGGTTTGCTGTGGGGTCGCAGGATTCTCCTCCTTCTGCCTTCAACAACTCGTACAGTATGCCCAAGGTCTGCGACCCCTATACATACACCTCCAACCTCGGAACGTGAGAACCATAATAAAACATACAAATTACAATTTTATACTTCTCAGTGAAGGGGAATTCTTTAGCTGCGAAAGAGATTTCATATCTGTAAGATTTATTCTTTTATTGGCATAATCCCTTCTTTATAATAATTTTAATAATTTAGTATACAGTTCATTCTTCCATTAATAATTTTGGCGTAGTCAAATTTAGGAGCAAGGTCGTACTATCTTTCCTGTTCTAATCGAAATATTAAAATTATTAATGTGAATATGTTTTTTTCGTATTAAATACTATAAACAGGTTTCTGACTCAATGCCATTTTTTATTTACACATCCAAAGGATAATTTATATGTTACAAGTAAGAAATTAGGAGATACTTATTTCTTACAGACCTTAACATGTATTAATTAAAATTATTCAGGATCGTTGTAATTAACACTGGTTGCTGTAACGATTCCCCGTATATCGAAGGAAACGATAAATATTCCCCGATCTTCGAACGGCACATGCTTCCTTTATTTTTTCTCTCCCTGAGGGAGAATGTTTTTAATTTCGTAACAGAAATTTGTCGGCCACAGTTGTGAAAGATTTCTTCTCTCTCTCTGATACCGCTTCTTGACTATTATACCCAAATAGACGGAATGATGATATTGAATTGATACTGCGAGTGTTTTTCCCCACACTCATTACAAGAGTAATGTTAGTAGACAAGCTGCCAGATGAGCATCTTTAACTCTGTGTTCCGGAAGTCTTTATACACTCCCCGCGATTCAACGACTTGGTTCTTCCGATTGAGAATTAGTTGCTATTTACGATATATGTGCGAGTGTTATTTCTTACGAGGTGAGAGGAATGTGAGTATTGATTCTGCGTGACAAGGAGGGAAGGCTAATTTAATTTAAATAACACGAAGCTAGGAGGAGAGGGGAGAAGGAACACTTCAAAGACGAAGGCTGGTGAATATTTGAGAGAGCTTAATGGCCCTAGCTCACGAAGCCGCGCCAGTCACGAACACCGCCATTACTCTCTGTTATACCGTGAACAGGTAAAACTACGAGTATCGTCGACCATCAAACGCCACCAAACTCCACTAAACAATATTCCAAAGCACATCAAATACCTGGGTACACTCAGGGAGATAGTAGAGCACGTAGGATATAAATGCTTATTAGTATGGACATAGAATCATTGTTTTGACGGATAGAGTTGTTCTCTCGATGAATTAATCACTCATGAAAGACTGCATGAATACCAGACCGAACTCAGTTGATGGACGGATTGGTGCAGGACTAACTGGATGAACGGATTTGTGGTAAATTGCTGTCTTAATCAATGGACGAATGAATGATTGAATACAATCACAAGTACACGAATTAAGAGAAAATAATAGAGTAATATTACAAATGAGGATTGTTTCAGTTATGCTTCCATCGAACTATGCTGCGCTTTGTTAGGGAATAACTTAAGAAAGGAAAAGGAGTAAATGAAAGAAACAAAGACTTTCTCTCCAAATAAAATAGTTTTTTTATAGATTATAAACTTACACTCTGATCTAAAAATTAAGCAATTATTTATTGAAAATTATGAAACTAACAGTAGTCCATTATTTCTTTGTAATTGTAATGGATGGCATTATTTACAAAGGTCCTTGAGCTGTTAATTATTTGATCAGTTGTTAATTTTTTTCATCAATAATTTTTGTAGTGCTAAATAGGCGCAATATAACAATTTCTACTGGAAATGTGAAATTACGAAATTGTTTAGAATAACTTCGGGATTCATGTTAGAAAATAATTAATTAAATTGAATATATAGAAATGTTTGTAGTAGATGAAAATTAACAATGGGAAATGAAGTAGTAAGTAGACAAAATAAGTCTTAAATTAAATACGCATAACGTTTCTGCAGTCATTATTGATTTCTTCTGCTGTAAAAAATATTCTTTAGATTTGCGTAGTTTTGTTCGTTAATTGCAGTGATGTTATATTTAATATAAAGTATTTTGGATATAACTCTAGAATAGTACTTGGAGTGAAATGAAGTTTGTCATTACCTATTTGTCAAAGTCTGATATTTTTAAAAGAGTGTTTAACGTGACGGTAATTGTGCAGTGATATTAATAGTTTGTCCGCAGTCGTATTTATTTATACCACAGTTCCGCAAATGATAAACGTTATTTGGTCTGTGTTGCCCTTTACGAGACGTTGTTTTTGTATGAAAGATGGCGTATAAGCAAAGATAAAAGCCATCCAATTCAGAGATGGGGCGCAGCAGGCCATTGTCGTTATCATATCTGTGCCGTGTTATTCTTTCTCTTCGGCCTCGACTGGCCTTTGCATTGACAAACAAAAGAAAAGCGAGCAGCTGCCGGTCATTTTTCCATTGTATATCTGTATTGTTCAGGCGGAGGGAGGAGTCTGATTTTTCAAGACGGTTGCCAGGGGAGAGCACTTATGTATCTGTTTATACAAAGAGAAGAAACTATGTTGTATGGAAAAGGGGCTTCACAATCACAATAGTTTCTATTTTCGGAATACTTAGCAATAATAATTTGTCTACACCCAAACCAGATATTTGCTATTCATATTACCTGACTGACCGACGTTGACCCCAAACTTACATTAGACATGAATTCACTCTACGTCCTAATTTTATTTACAGCTACATATTCAAAAGTATATGATATGAAACCTTTCATGAGCTCGCAATAATAGAAGCTCTCTTACAAACTTGATTAATGAAAATTTTATTAAAATAAACTTCAGTAGAAATAATAAACGAATTTTTGTGTGAATTCACTCCACAGTATCTATTCACTGTATCTGTGAGTTGTCGATCGAGATTGTAACGTATTGCTTAGATGTACCAGTCATTCCTAATACGAAGATGATGGCTTCTGACGTGCAACGAGTTACGTACAACCAAACGTGAAGTTTAAGGTGTCGCAATTAAAATCCGGATTTCATAAGACGTATGTTAAATTAAATTTGAAACAAGGAGTGACCGACCACTTGAACGTTGATGATTTAGTCGGCACATTGTATCTCTTTCTCCATTCATGCGCTACCTGTTCTCGCTCGCAAGTCGGACCCTCCCATTTCCTTGATAGGTTCTCCACGCCCATATTATAGCGGGCTCAACTCTGTACACGATTACAGCATATTCACTCGGCTTGTCCCTGGTCCGCAATTAAGTCACTATTTCTAGATCCCGCCCCGCCCCGCCTCGCCCAAAGAAAATCAGCGACGTTTATTTTACTCTTCGCACGCAATTACGACACTTGTTGCAACAAGAGATATAGAGGCATGAATGGTTTCGTTATCTTTTGTAGGAATCGGCCCGAAGAGAAATTGTCGACATTTGCGGATTTTCGAAACACCGCATTTGATACGCGCCGCGTTGCTTATACGTGAGTGGAAATGTATATTTCTATAAATGTTCGGTACGATGACGGTTGTTTCGACTGCTTCACCGTCACCAATTACGGCTGGCTGCCCGAGTCACAGGTTGTATGGAGTCCCGTTGTGGACGCAAAGACCTTATTCACGCTTACTTACTTACCTAGTGGATTTATGTTTATCAAAGTACTATTTATTTTATCAATTGAACGTGTCAAAAAAGAAAACGGACACAACATAATTACACTTCATTTGAGGCAACATGTCAACTATAAGGTTACCCGTAACGGATCTAGAGAAAGTATTTTGGGGAAGTGGAAACAGTTTGGTAAACTTTGTATTTGATTTATACAAGAATTAGCTAATAAAACTTTAAATGAATTCAATCTCTTTTATTTTATTATTGTTACTTCATAGATTTAATAGATAATGTTCTTCAATAAAGATTTTAATTAGTAGTATATAATTATAATATGATGCTAAAAATCAGATGGATGGATAGAGTCACTAACGAGAAAGTTGTAAGCAGAATATGGGAAGTGCAAACCGTGTGGAAAACTTAGACTAAGAGAAGGGATAGATTAATAGGCCACGTTTTGAGACATGAGGGTCTTGTAGAATTAGCATTAGAGGGAAGTGTGTGGCGTAAGTACAGAAGAGGGAGGCCAACGATGGTATGAGCTAAGCAGATTAGGAAGGAAGTGTGATGTGGTAGTTATGCGGAAATGAACAGGCTGGCGCAACATAGGTTAGCATGGAGGATTGAATCAGACCAGTCTTAGGACTAAATACCACAACATACAAATTAGAATGATCATCGCGTACACAATTCCAAACCGAATAAGAATTGTTATCCGAAAATACAAATTTCTTTGGCTGCGTATGAGATTTTATATCTGTATGATTTATGAATTTTATGGATAAAGAACCAAAAGGTTGTCCATGTAGCTGTAAAATATAGGGATTTTACCAATAAATCAACGACCGACGTGTTATGGTACTGTTCAGTACATTTTAAATCAAGTTTTATATTTTCGACGAAAAACGACACGCCATATAGAAACTGATAGATGTACTAACTTTAATACTTCAATTTTCAGTTATGACTAATAATGCTAAAAACTAATTCATCGCGAAATCACGAGAGTTGTTGAATTTGTTTTAATAACATAACTTAGCCCACAATATGCGTTAATTTTGAAAAATTTCTTTCCTTACCTCGGGGGGCGGAACATTCCGTCTATGCCCCCTCTTCCCTTCGTCGATCCTGCACTGAAAGTTGAACACTCGCGTTTCATTAAAACACACACACGCATACAAACAAACATTGATCAACATTAAATAAGTAGAAAGTATACACGAAAACATTGGCTTTGTTATTCCTAAATGCCCAGAGAAAGATTGATCTTGTCTCCGCCTTTTCCACCCCGACCTTTCATATGTCACTGTCGTCTTTACGATGTTTGTTTTGCCAAATTCTTTTACTCCTGTGTGAGACAAAAGGCTGAGAGAGGATTAGCCAAGTTTTCTTCCATTTCTCCTGCTTACAGGTGAGACGCTCGCTCGTTCGTCTTATAATAAAACTTTTCTGCAAACACGACGCCTGTCGCCGTCTAACACGGATCCCTATATTTTTTTTCCCTCCGTTTATAGTACTGATAAGAATACTATATGATTGTGAGAGAAACAATTGCTGACTTCCAACTCTACGATTTGTGGGAATGTGAACGTTGTATGTTTTTATCGTTTACGTATACGGGTAATAGAATGCTTTGGAAGAGTGAAGTGGGCCGATTGCTACATTCTTTTCTGAAACGAATCCATGTTTTCTGTTTAGGGAAACACACAGTCGTCTTCCTGCTGTCTGATTGACTCAAAGCAGAGGATGATCCGTTTTGCAGCGACTGCTGTGGTTCTCCCAGAAGAAAGAGGGACAAAGCGCTCGCCAGCCTGGATGTTCCCCTTGATGACCTTGAGCACCGGAAGCGCCGCCGTACACAGTACAAAAGACATCCACACACATGGAGACCAGGTCAAAAGCCAGCCGCGGCAAGGTCGTTACCACCGACTGGACTGCTGCAGGCTGCCTGCACGCACAACTGCGATAACTTGCAACGAACGATACGTCAGCCACAACTCTCACAAAACATACACTGAAAAATAAAATACAGTTATGCTCAGAAGGAAAGGAGACGACGAGAGCAGCTGTTGGTACATCATGCACCAACAGAAGTCAAAGTGGGGGGGGGATATCACTCCGTCAGTGTGCACTGAATCAACGTAATTACTAATAAAACTACAGTCACTGCTACGAAATTAAGGATTTCGGCAGGTTGACCAAGTTATTCCCACTCTTCTTCTCCGTCTTTGGTTCTACAGGCCATTGAGGACCTTGGCCTACCGTGACGACTGCGGACTGTCATCTTGCATGACACATTCCGAATTCGGTCAGCGTATCGATTCTCCAACAGTCTCAATCCCGGTCTTCGTGACCATGACGACACAAACATCCAAGCGCGCATGACCGGATTCGAACCCGGGACCTCTGGGTTTTGAGGCTTTGACGCTAGCCTCAATAGTAAATTTAGGAAAGTCTCAGTCCAGCCCTATTTCAAAGGGACAATAATAAGACAACTTCGCGAAATCGAGGTTAAGGGACACGGGGACTGAAATTTGAAATTCCTGTAAATGAATTGCTACTGAGCTGAAATTTTAACTGTGCGTTAACAACGCATATGTGTAGCAAGGCACAAAGTTTTGTTTTTGTAAGCTTGTTTTTAGATGACATATGATAAAAATTATGTTTAAAATTTTGCAGTTTTGAATTTTTTTTGTGTGTTAGATACTTGAATATATTTTAGCTTTTTTACATGTATACGTAGGGCTGACCACTGTTATCAATTGCCAGTGTTATTTTTGAAATTGAATAAAACTATAGGGAGAGAGTAATTTTTTCTAGTAGTTTCATAAGGTTACTTAATAATTAGAACATTTCAGCACATAGAAAAAAAATTTTCACCTAAATTACTTGAACAATTAAAAAATTAATACTTGTATTTGACGGTAGTATCATGGAGATTAAACAAAGATATTATTTTTATATTTGTGTGGCATAGGAGGTTTTTGGTACCAAAAATCATGAAGCTGAGAAAAACACATTTTTGTGAAAAACAGTAATAATTTATTAAAATAGAAAGAAACATATTAATTAAAATTGTCCTGCATAATATGTTATATCTTCCTTCTTTCGTTTGGCAGCTTCATTTTGCGGTTTGCTGAATTTATAGACATATTAATAAGAAGAAATTTGATCCTTTTTTTATATTTGGCCGAAATTTCAGTCCCCGTGTCCCTTATGAAAGTCTCTTTGTAGGAAAGAGACATTCCTGCTACTGTTATAAATACAGACTCAACTCTCTCAGTTAGGAGGACATTCCTGAAACAGGCGTAATGATATAAACACACACTATATGTCTATAATATGCACGTTCTGTTAGTAGTAAGCAGGTTCGTGATAACTCAGAACTCATTTATGGTACCATGGAAAACTGAGATAAGCAGAAATGTGCTGCTGACGAGTAAGTTCCCGAACTCGGCTCAACGCCATCCTCCAAGTCGCTGTCCCTTGTCTGCCAAGGAAACGTTCCCGAAAACTTTTTAATAGCTGAAATACATAACCTTGTTACCCAAGACAAACTACACATTAGCAACTAAATAGGCCAGGTAATTAAAAATATCCAAGTTGTTCTAAGTTTTGGTGAGTCAGCTGTTGCCGTTGAAAATGAATCATACTATTTCAGAAATGCCACAGCACACTGATGACAAGACGCTGTTGGCTGCAGTTGGACAGGCTTCACGTCTTCATTTGGAATCCGAATACAGTTAACATAATAGGTATAACAGGTCCGACGAACACCAAAAATGCCATGCTATTTATCAAATTGACTATGAGAAAGTATACTACTTATTAATAAGAAAAATTTCCGACCACTTTCAGACTTCATTTTTAACAAATTCTAAAGAGGAAAAAACGACGTTTCGAAACTTATTTTTACTTTCGTCAGGTTATTATCCTAATTATCAAACAAGTGTCAATTTTAAATACACTATATTTAATAAACCACAAATTCAACAGTATTTTAATATTAATATTTCTATTTAATTTATTATTTGATTTATAAATATAGTGTATTTAAAATTGACACTTGATGATTGATAATTAGGATAATAACCTGACGAAAGTAAAAATAAGTACCGAAACGTAGTTTTTTTATTCTGAATAAATTGTTAAAAATAAAGTCTGAAAGTGGTCGAAAATTTTACTTACTATTACAAAATTCAGATGTGAAATTACAACCTTTCTACTGCTTATTATTGGAGTTCCCCAAAATTTTCGGCGTTTCTTCTGACGTCTTCATAACGAGGCTTAAACGCAAGCGGTCTTTACGATATACAATTTAAAAAGAACTATTTGTTTGGTATGGTGATCAATCCAACCCAAAGACAAGCGAACTATTTATTAATCACCCAAAGTTTCTAGTGTACGGAAGCCTAACATTTAAGGCAGTTGCCGAGAAAAAAAATTACTACGACGAAACAGTTGACGTCATCAACTATGTCAGAGTTGAATAATTCTACTATTAATGTCCCTTCCTATTAAAGAATTCATTCAGTACGTCTGCCACACACATATGGCTGTTTCAGCACTTTGGGAGTCTGTCCTCTGCAGACTGTGTCTGCCGCTAACTGTACAGTGAGTGAGTGCATGTGTGTGAGAGTGAAACAGGTTCTAGAATGCTGTGAGTCACGTGGCAGGTGGCCATGGCGGACGTTGGCTCACAGACTAGTAGTGGCAGCAGCACAGCCGCTTCTATTCTTAGTCTCTCTCCCCCTCTCTCGGAAAACATTAGCACACGCAGGTACGGACTGAGAAACACAGATTACGAGAATACGATACAACATTGTAGCACGATTCACTCACGCCAAGAGAAGTAACCCCGGGAAATATTATTAACGTATACTCAACCCTCTACATACGTCTAGTCCGTTTCTGTCATGTACTGAATGGGACTCTTTAGACAGGAAACCTATTTCTCATTCTAATTACTTTTATCTATCATTTCAACAAGAAAGTTTACCTGTTTGTGAAGTAATATCAAAAAGACCACCTATAATGCAGTAGGAATGGAGAACGTTATAGCTTCATATATCATGTCAATATTTCGCCCTAAATTAATGATCAAATAATTCTTAATCATGAGAACAATTTCCTCCAAGTCAAGAGCCGATGTGACGAAGAGAGAAAAATAACAGAAAAGTGATATCTAGAAAACGAAATTTACGAAATAATATTTTACAAATTAACTATAAAATAAACTTTAAATGGGTACTTCTAATAGACCAGGAAAATGTATTGAAAGACTTCATACACAAAGCGTTTTCTTCTTTTTCCAAGCAGAAAGAGAAATAAAGAGATTAAGAACAATAAGCAACTTTGCAAGGCACGGACTGAAGTGAGAGAAATAAACTTGTAAATAAAGAAAATCTTAATTGTGACGCGAATTATAACTACTTTTTAGTCGCGGTAGCAGTTCTATCAGTTGTAATTTATGGTCGTAAGCGATAAAATATCCCTTCATAATATAACGAACGGCACCATGTTAGTATCTTTCTCCTTGTGCACTCAGGAAGAAACTCTGGAGAATAAAATAAAATGGCCGGAGAAATAAAACATCGGAACTACGAGCGCTCGATTTCTATAGCGCCACAGCGTCCAGAGACAAAATTAAAATCCCAAGTGGTAAAACGAATTATGAACCCTTATTTCTTACGATTTACTATCGGACGGATGTACCGGAGAAAATTCCGCCAGGGATGAATCCACCAAATGTGCTACTGCTTTATATCCTTTTTTTGTTCACAGAACAGACAGAAAACATTTACAAATTGAGTTTGGATACGACATCCATAGAAACAGCTTTTGCGATGGTTTAAACTTTTAAGTAGAATATAACAATACTGTTTTTTCAACTTATAATAATACTATATTTTGGATTCCTACTTTATTTGAAATTAATGTATTCTAAAAACTTAACAATACTGTTTTCCCTAGGTATTATTACGGAAACTGTTTAGTCGGCAACCAAATGTTAAAGACGGAATTGTTGGGTAAAGCTTGTGGAGTATTGAAAACTTAAAGCATCTGTGTTTAAAGTTTACAAATGACAATAGTGTTTCCCAACATGAGTCCCAAGCCCCACGTGGGGAGGCAAATTTAATTATCAGGAGGAACACTTCTAAAATGATTTAGTCTACTATTTGAAAATCTAGAAGTGACTTCACATTGAATGTTCGGAATATTAGACAAATAATAATTACCAAAACCTTAAATATCAGAGAAAGATCATAAAAATTTTGTACTTTAAGTTTGGTTGTTTACGACTTGTTTTGAAATTGTCCTGTTAATTTTTTTTTGTTAATAATCTCCTACTGACTCCTTAAGAATCTGTTTTCATAAAGAACAAGTAGTTATGAGTCTTAATTTAAGGAATAATTTAATATTTTAAGAAAAAAATTCATATCTAACATAGAAGACATCAGAATTTTGGCATAGTTGGGAAACCTTAATTTCAAAAAGAAATAGCCAAAATAAAGACAATAAACTAGTGATAAAATAAATAACACACAACGTATTTGTTAGAGATAAAAAGAAATTAAATCATTTTTCAGTCTGCCACAAATTGAGTTTTGAACGAGCAGATTTCATTCAATTTCATCTTTGCTATTAATGTTTGTGTTCTTCTTTTTTATGTATTGTCGCATTCCTTTGACAACAGTTCCTAAGATTGAGGTACAGTGAGCCTCTATCTTCAAATGCCACTTTGTGCAACGAAGTCACTGAAGCAGCTACAATATCTTGTGGACATCCAATGTCTTATCCATTTTTATTTTTTTTATCCTTCTTCAATTTAGTACTTAACATGTAAGCTACAATATGTATTCCTCTCTGTAATATGTCCGGCACTGAGGTTTCAACTAATTCGCTGGTCTTTTTCTGTCTTCAAAACTTACTATAATGCCACAACGGGCTACCCAACTGGCCGAAGGAACCGATAAATAAAGTTAGTTTGTCAGGAAGGATAAGGTATGAAACAAGATGAAGGATGACCGCTTCTGTGGACTAGTGGCTAGTGTCACTGCCTCGCACCACAGAGGTCCTGGGCTCGATTCCTGGAAAGGCCCTGGATGTTGTGTGCCTTTTGAGTTCCCATAGTGAAAAAGAAACCGACAAGGGAAATACGTTCTCCAAAGACCTAGTAGTTAAGCAAAAAATGAAAAGATTTTTTAATTAAAATAGTAAATGAATCAATGTCTGATATTCAAATAATAACGACCAATTTAATATAAAGTTTTTAATTAGAGTGAAAGACGTTTAGTCACCACATTTTGGACATTTTGAGTAATAATTGTCTGTAAAACTGGTCGTTTCATTTAATAAAATAAATAAAAAAGGGTTAAACAACTGAAATCCCAGCTACTTGGGTCCAGACCTACAATAAATGAGCGAAATCTGAAAATAAAAGATTACTCATCCTACTCAAAGAATCCTTACTTTTTTTAAACCTTTTTCTTAATACTGCCTAGTTTATATAAGGATGTTTCTCCCAAACTCATCTCTTCACTTTCCAGCATTTATCTATCTCTACTCTATACCACCTTCACCTCTCATTGCTAACTCGTGTGACTCAATGAAAGCAATAGAATACAAATGTAGTTTAAGGGCGATGCATCAGTGTTCCAATCTGAGACTCCGTTTTAACAAACATTGACTTCACACGTCTTATACACAGAAACATTTTTATTGCAAAATTCAGTCGTTATCTTCGATTAATAAACTATTAGAATAGGTAGTTAAGATAAGCAATCGCGGAATATAGCGCTCTCGTTAATGACCACTCGCGATTATATGTCGACCGTCCAACAGGGAAGAATTCAGGTCTCAGCAAAAGTTCAATCCTCTCTTGGGAGAACGTAATATGACAAGAAATGTAAAATATCTACTTTATAAATCGAACTGCATCATTTAATTCAGTGGACCTAAATTCCAGTTTTACGAATGCCACCGACCCCACAGCTGTGCTCTCCTCTTTCTTGTTATATTTCTTACAAATAAGACAACACAAATGTCGCATAAATTCAATATGATACAAGTTATAAAAATTAATTCAAAAAATCTTTTTTTTAAAATGCGGAATCAGGATGGTGTAGATGACTGATAGTTTTGTTGTATACGCGCAGGAATATATCAGCTAGTCTAAAAACAAGTTTCCACTTACCGGTCAGTGCAACAGAATGACGTAAGCGAAAAAAGGTGAGGAAAGCAACACCGCTCCTCCAGTCTTGACCACTTTGAGTAGACAGTATCACTTGTTATATTCCATTGTTTCACAAGAAACAATGGCTAATAGGAACAACATCTGTGTGCAGTGACGTCATGGGCGGCCGGATTGGGGTAGTAACTAATTGATATATATTTTTGAGTAGAGACGGACAAGCACACGCACAGCACAACACACCACACGAGGCCGGCTGCAGCGACGCTGGAGTGAGCGTCCTACCCGCTAGGAACGCTACACGCAACTGACACTCAAAGGCGGCCGGCGGCGCAAAGCCAAAGACTCGCGCATGCGCACAGGGCAAAGGCGCGGACTACAAAGCAAGGGCAATCAATTCATTCAGCCCGCTTCTTTTCTGATTGTTAATCTTTGCAAGCCAGGTTTTAAACAACCGTTAGTTGGTAAAATTATGCTTATTGAGAAAGGAATATTCCCTTACTGAGACGCAAATATTGCGAGAATCGTTGATAAAAATAAAGCTTGGCGCGGAATATTCCGCGTTTAGGCATACTTCGAATATTGTCATCACAGCTGTTTCCTGTTAATAAACGTACTCGAGAGGAATATTTGTGACGTCACAATGTGGTGTGGCCCCGTAGTAGCGCTGAGGTCTGAAATGTATCATATTGAGGTCTGAAATGAAACCCTTGATCCGATAATCGCAATATTGTGACGTCACGACAATGACTTATTAGCGATAGATTATGCGTCCAAAATTATTTAATTTCCAAATAATTGTTTACAATTTTATTATATACTTAAACTATGAAATAAATTACATTCATTGCTGGGATTTTCGGCGGCCATTGGCGTGTCGTCAAACCATGACGAGTTTGAGAAATACGGCATTTACTTTAAAATTATAATTATTATTTAGAGTAACATAGGGCTGTTGACGTATTTCTTTATTGTGAAGTAAGAACATGTCGCGTACTGAAATGCGTTAAGGTTCGACTGAGACAGAAACTACGAGAGCAGTCATAAAATCTGTGCACATTAATTTCTTACATCTTTTCTGTTCATACACGTCATCACTAAATATACGTGTATTATTTTTTGGACGACCCTTGTAATATTCAGGTGCACAAAATAATGTGATGTAGCTGACATGACATGTACGTAAATAGTATAAAATTCATTGTTAATATTTTTAACCAACCACGTGTTTTATTTTATTCGCACAGGCTAGATGAAAAGGTTAACTTGATAGTTTTAATGGTCTGTAAATAACTTAATATGCGTCTGAAGAGAATAATCCGTAAATAAATAAAAATGGCGGTCAATATGTCAGTATATAAATGTATTACTATTTAATTAACATAAATACGACGTTCCGTCTTTTGAGACTTCATCAGGCATAAAATTTAGCAATTACTGTCACTTAATGTAACTTCTTGGCTCACTCTGCTGGAAAGGATTATTAAATGCATTGAAGAATTTGGCGTCGCAGACCATCTCCTGCGACGGCTACGGCCGAAATTACAATGATGCCTGTGGAAGTCTCAAAAGGCAGACGAAACATCTTTTTTTTGTTAATTAAATAGTAATAAATTCTGTTAAGGAATTTATTTAAAAAAGATTTAAAGACTCATAATTTATGATGATGATAATTTTTCTCTAATTTATATCAGTCACTTCATAAAACCAAATATATTTCAATTTTGATTTTCAAATTTTATCCTGAAGGAGCTTTCGGCAATTGCCATATTCATCTACAAAATAAATTACAAAATTGAAACATTACAATTTTTAAAATTACATATGTACATAAATATGGAACCTTGTTTAGAGTTACGGCTCTATGATAAAATGTTTAATGCTATAAATATTATTCATACCTTCATGTATTTCGAAAGCATATAAATTTTTTTTCTAAATTTCTTCATGGATTAGTATGTGATTCCAGACAGTGCTGCCTTACACAGAGCGTTTTTCGAACTTTGGAGTTCCAGAAGTTCTTGCTCATGTGCTCACCAAACACAAACGGCAACGTACATCCATGAATCGTCGAAATTTGCATTGAAAACTTCTTTCAATGAGTCTTAAAATTTAGCCACGGAAAATTTAACTGTCACAATGTCAATCATAATCGTAATTTTTTAGTCGACTTATCGAATCTTGTAGAAATCTTGTAGAAATTTTAATGTTTCATATTTTGTAATTTATTTTGTAGATGAATATGGCAATTGCCGAAAGCGCCTTCAGAATAAAACTTGAAAATCAAAATTGAAATATATTTGGTTTTATGAAGTGACTGATATAAATAAGAGAAAAATTACCACCATAATAGTAATAAATTTATGTGCTGATTTATTGGCCGTCTTTTTATTTATTGAAAACTTAAGGTCAGAAAACTATGTTTGGATAATCCAGAAATGATACCAAAAATCAGTTGGCGTCCAAGGAAGACAATCCTAAAGCAAATAACAATTATATACAAATTTTATGACCGCTTGTTGCTGAGCTAGCCAAGCATTTTTATGAAACAACAATGAATAAATTAGGGTAAAGTTACCTAATACATCTACCAAATCAAAGTTATTTGCGTGACGTCACGCTATGCATTATGTAACAACAGTAGGTGGAATTAAAATGCAAAAGGTGAATGCCATAAATTCATAATTGTGTAAGGCGTGGTTTTATACGCGATTATGTATTAATTTCGTTTCTATATTATAATTTTGCAACCTTGCTTGGGTGCGTGGAAGATGGACTGCACTGAAGTGGGAAAATGTCGAAATCGCTATTGAAATATTTGACTACAGTTGAGTCCGTAGTTGAGTGAAGTGACAACTATTCTGTCACCAAATCCATAGCACTGAATATGACCGCCACTTAAATGACGCCATAGAAAGAATAACAAGAAATAGAAGGTAATATAATAAGTTGATAGAATTAGCCCTCGTATGTCGAAAACCAAATGAAACAGGGTTCCGTACTAATGATTCCGAGAATCCCGTTCGATGGGAAAATTTATACATTATTCAAGACTGTAATTACGACTACACTGGAACCAGAGAGAAATGGAGAAACGTGTGATTCATTTATTAGAGATTTTAATAAACAATGCGTTCATTATTATTTTGGTATTCACCTTCCTTTTCTGTTCCTGTTTCTCTACCCGTATCTCTCTCCCTATCTCTCTTGATGTGTGTATATCTGTTTGTGTGTCTGTTTTCCATGATGGAACTGAATTTCGTTTGCATAACTAGGCACCATAGAAGCGAGCTGGTTCATTATTTATCACGACAGTACAATAATTTCCCGCCTTCCTCTCCCTCTCCCTGTCTCGCTGTGTGGATGTTGTATATGAATAAGGCCACAGATGTAGTAGGCATTGCCATTCTTGTATCCAATTTTCCTCTGTATGTGGATCAAACAGCCGCATAAAAGGTCAACAGGGACTTAAACGTAAGAGATAAGAGAGTGGAGAAAAAAATACTTTAATGAGAAACAAAATCTATTTTGCAATTTTTTTAAATCGGGTACAATTGCTGAGGTCATACTTAGAAATAAATCAAATATTTTCGAAGGACTGAACCCTGAAATATTTAAAGAATATACTTCTATAGCTCTTTTCAAATAAAAGCCGAATTCGCCTTGAACCCCTTCAAATTCATGCGACGTTGTCACATATTATTGTCGACGCAGTTTCGCTGCAGCAAGTATTTATTGTCCTTGGTTATTGACTTGTCACTTGTGGCAACGTACGTCTATTTTTCTGTTCTCATTCGTTCCCATTTGAAAACCATAATTTCTCGTTCACTTGATAGTTTGTGGCGATTTCAGCTGTGTGTCCCATTTACACAGAATCATTTCCAGTAAAGAAACCGTAATAATGACGTTTCGGTGTGTTTCCTTTTGGCCTTTCCATGCTAAGTGTCGTGATTTCCCTTTCAAAGGTGCCCCATGCTAACAGCATCCTCTATTGTTCCTCTCCTTTGAAGACACGAGGTAATTTGGTCGTGTTTCTGCTGTAGGTTTCACTCGAGGGACTCGCATCTCCTTCACATTCATTTGCTACGTGTTAACGTTTCTATTGGCAAGATGAGAAGACGGAGTCGCTAGCGATCGCTAATATTGGAATCCCCCAAGGAATTTGACACTAACGTTTATTATTCCCAACTGTTTTCTTCTATAAATGAGTCAGATACAGAATTAAACTTAATAACAAAACTGTTAAAATCAAGGAAATTTTTTTTCTCCTTAAGTACATTGAAAATTATTTCTTTTTAACTTTATTGTCTAATTAATTCAATTTTACTTGTGACTAACTATATTTTCCCCACAATGTTTCCAATCCTCCGAATGTTACACCGTAACAGATGAATTATGATTGAAAGCGCTTTCCGAATTAAAAAAAAACTAGGGTTAGTCATGGAATAGAATTATATACAAATTTTTTTTAAAAAACTTAAGCGGTCCGAAAGAAGGACGAATTGTAGTAATATTATTTATTGTAACAAACAGTATACTCCTCAGACTAATACCATCTATTCATTAAGTCTAGGTTAAGTTTCCATCTTAGTAAATAGTTATCAATGGCCACAACGCTTTGTTACCTGTGAGAGACCGTAATAATATGGCGGCATTCTGTGGTACGTAAACGTTCTCATTACTTGCACTACGGTGACGTCATTCCTCCGTACGAGACACGGGTAGTTGGTAAAACTACTAAAAAGACGGCCAATAAGTCAGCACATAATTTGTTATTTAATTAACATATATGCGAAGTTTCGCGATTCCGTCAGGCATACTAAAGCATAACGGAGACGAAACGTCGCATTTATGTTACTTAAATAGCAATAAAATTATATGCTGACTTATTGGCCGTCTTTTTATTTTTTTTATCAACTTATACTGAATAAAAAGTTCTCGGGATTTGACCCGGGTTATATTATTTGAAAAAATATAACGTTTCGACGACAGGTAACTCCGCCATCGTCTTCACGTACCTTGTATTTTACGAATGATATAACCCGGGTGAAATCCCGACAACTTTTTGTTCAGTCCATTCACCGGGAAAGCCTACATTCTCTTGTAAACTTACAGTCAGAAAACTATATTTGAAAACTGCTAGCATGTATATTAATATTGGATGCGACATATATGCTTGCGACGGTAAAAATAAATACATATATATATATATATATATATATATATATATATGTGTGTGTGTGTGTGTGTGTGTGTGTGTGTCGGTAACAAATTCAGAGAACTATTCTCGAAGGGGGAATATTTTTTTGTCAAATTTGTATTTGAATAGCATAATAATTAATTAATCCAACTCTCCATTGTTTCAGTCTATTTTGATTCGCATCTGTTCTTTGTATTACATAAAGATTTATTTTAAAATAATTACTATTATATACTTAAAACCAACATCGGTTTGGATGAGTGCGAAATTTCATATCTATGATTTACAAAAATTAGCAGATTATAGTTATAAATACAGGGGTTAACCCAATAAAACAACCACTGAAAATTAATGTCATTTTTCGGTACATTTTTAATCAATTTTTGTATGTTTATCGAAGAAAGGCTATGGTGTATATAAATCCATTAATATACGTACCGTAATATCTTAATTTTCATATGAAAAAGAATAATGAAACAACAAATTCATCAAGAATGTTGTTAATTTCCATTTAATAATATCAATAGTCCTACAAGTGCCTTAATTGTTTTTAAAAATTATACTCCTATCCTTCTGTGGTGGGAATAGATCCTGTGGTTCAGAAAGTACATTATTTCCGAATATTTATACACGCTTTCTAATTCATAATGAAGACATGTATTACTTGATTTTTTTATAAAATCAGTCCGCAATTTACTAAATTGAAAATAAGATATATCAGACAACTCGGAAACGTCATTTGTTCTCAGGCTATAATTAACAGGGATGTTGTGCAACCTTTTTTGCCAGGACTTTTCGTGCACAGTGAAGGAACACCTGACGCCATGAAGCATACGGCCAGTGCAGGTACCACGGCTCACGGACGGAATACACGGAGTGACGTCATCAGTTGACGTCACGCCGTCCACTACAAAGTCGCAATAACATGCACCTTAAACAGTTTCCATCAGTGAACAATTAAATAATGAACAAAGTAGATGTGTGATATGAGCCGTACAATTAGATGCTTAAATAAACCTTCATCAACTCGTTAAATTATTAACGCTGTTAATCTGTTAATTTAAATCGGATGAACAACAAAAAATTAAAATATTACTTAAATCTCATACAAACAACAATCTGTGACAGTCAGTCAAAATCTAGATTAAGTTAAACGCATGGAATTCTGAGCATATGAGTGGACTTCTCTCACGTTCTAATATGCTCACATTAACAAGATGATTAAAAATACATTACGCTCTTGTCTTGAACTTCTACCATTCTTTGAAGAGTCTTACTCTGCTCATCTGTTCGCTTTCATGTGTTCCTCCCATCTCCGTACCATTAAGAAAGAATAAAAAGATAATAAAGAAAAACGAAATATATTGCTTCGATAAGTGCCCGGAACACGTAAACAGATTTCTCCTGTTTAAACAACAATTTAACATTTAATCTCCCTTTTACAAATACGTTAATACTTTAATAGTAATAACCACTTTTCGCTTCAAAAGTATGAATATTGCATTAAGCTCCGCGGTCAAAGATATTATTCTCACCGAAGAGGTTACGAATACTGCCATCTATACCAATAAATAAAATTGAAGTGTCTGTAGGTCTAGAAGTTGATCTCGAATAGGCTCCGAAACGGCTCAACGGAATTCGATGAAAATTTCAGGGCTTGAAACAAGAATTTTGACTCACATTTTCGTGTATGTTTCATTTCTATGTCTTGCAGAATTCATAAGAAATTGATGGAAGTATAAATCCATTCAATTGCCGCGCGAAAGGTGAAGTAAAAACCAAAAGTTTTATTAGGCGTGCCTATACCATTCATTCCACTTTCTGTGTTATTATAAGCGTAATTTTTTCAACATGAGAGAGAGCGGGAGGGCGAGCATTCTCACTCCTTTTATTGTTGAAGTAGGATTCGCGCCGTTTTAAGATATTGTTGGCAGAGAGCTAAATCCATAAAAAAATAATAAACGTCTTTAAATCGTCGATACGATGTATACGTACATTGGTTTTATTTGTCGTGTGAGGTAAATTTTAATATTTAGTAATTGTTCACTTTTCTTGGCTCCGAAACGTATGATAGCGAGACCTGTTCAAAACCAACTGCGAGTTATAAGGTTTGCCGTGAAGTGATTATAATAAATGTTACCGTACTTTCATGTCTAGGGTAAAATAAAAGAGCTATTTCAGCGCAAACGAAGTAGTGGGCATAGGTAATAATTAATACGATTCTAACCGAGCTAATAGTTGATTCAAATGTCGTGTAACGTGCTAACTAGAGTTTCTTTTGACTACCGTAGTGTAAAGCAGGAGCCGACCTGCGCATGAGGTTTTTAAATTAACGCATTTTTCTTTCTTCAAGTTTCCTTGTATTGTCTTTCGTATTGGCCGCATATTATCCCAAGACTTAAGCTTACGTCACACACGGAGGTACGTGCTAAACGCTGCAAATCACACACAAACAGCGCTGCATTCTCCTTGACCTAATGCCTCCTTTGGCACAGTAACTGCATCACCTCGGCCTCCATTATTATACTTACGACAGAATGGATATTTTAATGTCAGTTATCACTGTTATTTCATCCGGGGAAATCAGAAATCTGTGGTTGGAGATGTGTTCCGTCAAGGTGATATAAGCAGTTCTGACGACTTCAGGACGTTCCACGTTCATCAGGATATAGTTGACGGATTACCGAGAACGTTTCTGTTCTTCAGTAACCAAGGTCGATGTTACAATGATAGAATCTGGTAGAAAATAAATGCGTGCGTTCATTTAATTTGGGATAGATTTAGAATATCTGAGGCATTACAGGATAAATAATTTGCTAGCTGTTTTCTGTGATGGTAGCGTCACGAGCTTTTACGACATCAAATCGGAATGGCCGCCGTTGGCGATGGATACACAATTCTGAATTCGGTACATCTTCTGGGAAAGCCAGTGGGATATCAAACCTTCACGATGAAGAGCAACTGAACTGGTCGATGAGTTTCTATCTGGGTTTAGTGACTCTCCAAATTGTAATACAACAAAATTAAACAGAAATACTTGTAGACAAACGTGAAAAAAAAGTTAATTCTGACAAGTTGGAAATACTTTTGAGAATGCTTTGAAAATAATACGGTGACCAGACCGGGAGTCAGCCCCGCTCCTTCCGCTGTCACTACGTAAACTCTGCCTTTAGACTTTTCCCGCCCCTAAATTCGTAAAATCCCTTCATGGTCCAGCCACTTTAGCGTGCTTGATGATGAAGCAACTCGTACTTTGAGCTTGTGTAGCGGCAGCGAATGGTTGAAAGCTGACGCGCCGTAGATTATATATTTGGACGGAGAGTGTTACAGTTGAATATAACAACGGCTGAATGAACTATGAATGAGCAATCAGCAGCGACGGACAGAAAGAATATGGATTACAAAAGTTGAAAAAGCCTCTGATAAAAAGTGGAAGGAAGCCAAACTGATAGTCGGTCACATGCATGGGTCGATGGAGCATAAATTCCTCATCAAACTTGAGAATACAAAATTATAACACGAAAAATACATTGTAGTGCTGTACGGAAGATTAAATATGAAGGTATGTATTCTTGCGACAGTAAGTACCTACATGGGTAGGGTAGTGAGTTTGGCAAGGGCGAGCCTTTATGGCGGTGGTGACCTTTGCGGCCTTTGTCTGCAACGGAACAAAAGATTCGCAAAGCACAGTCAGTAGCGAAAGGGAAAGTTACACCCTTCTCTCTCTCGCTCTGGTCGCCGATTTCCACGGAAAATTACACTGCACATAATCTAGGAACAACCGAAAAGTCTTAATTTATTTTAAAAAATTAGTCACTTAATGGAGGTACAGATAACCTTTAAGAGGACACAAATCTTGATATGACAAAATAAATTAAAACTCTCTCACAAATCATTTATATTTATAATGCTTTAAATCGCCATATTGTCAGTACCCAATGTCTGACCTACCTGATGCAGGTCTTCTAGGGTTTTCACTGCATCTCTTTAGGTGAAATACCGGGTAGGATCCTTAAACCATAGCCCGAGGGACGTAGTCAACCCTTGGCTACCTGGTTCTACCTTCCGCTTCTCCCCTTTTCAATTCCCTTTCTATGCTCTTAAAGGGGAGTTGCCTCCTTCAGGATCACCCTCATGTAGTCTGTTAACCCCAAAAAATATTGCATATGTTGGGTCTCATGATACAAAATATTAGGACGGAAGGTTCGGAAATAGTACTATAACTCAGCATGAGTTAAAAACTTAACAGGACATTTATGAATGTAAAGTTACAATTATTTTTAATGAAAAATACATTACGTTATCAAAAATGTGTTGTATGTATGCAATTTTCTGCGAATGGGGTACATCTCCGTTGCAGTTTGTAAAAAGAATACCTAAACAAATAAGTAATACAATTCTGGAATTAAGAAAATTATCAAAGAAATTTTCTTGAAAAGACACCTGCACACTTACCTACACTAAAAGAAAATATAATAGTATAATAGAAAATATAATAGTAAAAACACTCCTCATTCCCTTCACGAATCTATTTAGATTATTCTTAAGCCTGCATCTTGTCGGAAGATCCTTCTCAAACTAGACTATTGGTAAATTGTTAGAATTTATGAGAGCTCTGTCTAAAAATGAAAATTTTTCCATCAGTCTTAATCCCAGTCTCCGTGACCATGACGTCACAAACATCCAAGTCTGTGCCAGGATTCAAACCCGAGACCTCTGCGTTGTGAGGCAGCGACTCTAGCTACTAGACAGATTAAACTGTACATTCAGTGAGAAATAAAATTATTTTATTTTTAAAAAATCAACATGATATTTCGTTATTTTTATTGGAACTTCCCAGGTGTTATATTAAATTCTTCTTCTTCTTCTTCAATGGCTCTACAGACCATTGAGGGCCTGCGCCTACCGGGTCGACTGCGGACTGTCAACTTGAATAACACATACCGAATATGGAGTGGCACCTGGTCAGCGTATCGATTCTCCCACTGTCTTAATCCCAGTGTTATATTAAATTACTATAAAAAATTCAAGCGATATAAAGTGATGAAATCTTTAAATGTGCTCAGTGCGGAAACATTGCAACCGAAAATCAAAAGTCAGATTAATATTACTATTAAAATCTTTTATGATTTGAGGGAGAAGGAATATTTTGTTTTCCTGACCCTCATGACGGCAACCAAAATGGGGACTCTCTATATGGGACCGAGCCAAGCCAAGTGGTCCAGAAAAAGGGAATTGGTTGCCGTGCCATCTCAGAAAAAATTAATATTTTATTAGTGAATTCCCTCATATTTTGACAGTTCAAAACTAAATTTGTTTTATTTATATTGTGTCCGTTTTGGTTGGAGCACGCACGCCGTTTTTCGCGTTTTCAGGCATATATATACACATGTATGTGTATAGGAACTACTGCTCTTCGCCTGGTGATTGTCGTCTTTTGTTCGCGAGGAAGTGAAACTTCATGCGACAGGGGAAGGTAATTTGACCTGCTGGAGCGTAAAGGACACAGATGCCCAGGTGTGGAGGCAGGATCAGCAGCAGCAAAAAATGTGTTTGAAAACTAGTAGGGCCAACATACCAATTTCAGAGATAATTTAAATATAAAAATTTGAACAATAAACAGTTTCGTTAAATAATATGTGACGTCTATATTAAATTGAAACAATTGAGAATAACATTTCATTATAATTTAGGGGAATTAATGAATTTAAAGAACGTCAATGTTTTGTATTTTCCTTTTTCTATGCCTGAAATCTAGACCTATTTCATCAGCCAGTTGTAAAACCCTAAGATCACAAAAATCGCAATCTGTTAAGACGTTTTTGAATTTTTTGATGAATCAAGGGCGGCCCCAACGGTGTATACTTTGTCTATATTCCTTATTTAATTAGGGTATTTTCGTATTAAGGAAATTTTGTGCAATCATTTTGGGTTGTGTTGGAAGACGACGACTGACCTGCAATCATTGCCCATGACGCCACGTGTCAAGCCTGATGTATTCCTACCGCATCCCTTCTCTAATATCGACGTGAGCTCCGAATCCTCCATTGCCCATAAAATCGATCCTTCTCTGAGTTTACAGAACTCTCACTGGATCCGTGACGATTACAGTATTTATTTAAAACGATCTGTTTGTTAGGATCATCGATACGTGCATACACACACTCGCGCGCCGCCCCCAATAAACTAAATTATTATATATTTCCGCAGAGTATTTGCGTGAATTGTTGACGAAGCCATTTAAAGGGAGCCGACCGCCAACCCCCTCTGGAAACAGTCGCAACTGTTTGCATTAAACACGGCGGCACAAATCATCCTTCCCTGTCCCACACTCTCCCGTATTCCAGATCCAATAAAACTCCTCTAATCAACCTGCAACATCGTCCATTTCTGCAACAGGAAAAAAACGTTAAATATATATATATATATATTATTTCTTCAAGATTTCAGTCGTCCATTTAGGCACTTGTTACTTATTCCCATTTAAAATACATCGTGCTGCCTCCATTATCTCTCGCGCTATTGATCTGACATATTACAGTCGTCGTTTGAATGAAAAAACGAAGTGTAGACATACTGAAGCTAGCTGCAAAGAAAATATGATGTAGAATAAAATACAGAGAGTTAATTACATACATGAGGGCAACGTTCCCAGTGTGTGCAATGGTAGCCAGCTGAGTTCACTCTGTCGTTGTAGGGCCAATATCTGCCATAACTTGTAAAGCTTACTCCCACTCGCTGTAAGATAAGCTAAGCGGAAATGGAATTAAGTAAAAAATAAATGTTATAAACATTAAATTGTTTTTTTTTCGGATTGCCAAACACAGTCTTTACCGTAAGTAAAATAGGCTAAAAGTATTCTGCACTAAAATGACTGTTTCGGGACACTCTTGGTTAAAAAGCAGTTACGCCTTCTACGGCACAGAAATAACATGACTTTCCTTCAGCCTCGAATCATAATCGACGTGACTTATCTGGTAAAGAGGAAGAAGCAGAAGAAGCGTCATGTGTCTGGCAGTAGAGAACTAGAAGGCGAGATCTGTGGGAAAGATGCGGGAGATGAATAGCTCTTCATCTGAGGCACGTAGGCGGTGCGAGTGACGAAACACTGTTACAGTATGACGGTGACCTCGCATAGCGATTCTTATCTTCGCTCGCAGACCTCGCCCCGTGTCAAGGACATGGAGGTCCTCCGTCATAGTGTCTCTAACATCCTCATTCCGTTTCACATCTACAGCCACCGATCTCCCTCCTTATCATCTACTCTTTTTTCTTTCTCCATGGTTCTACAGCTCATCGCGGGCCTGGGCCTACCGAGTCGACTGCGGACTGTAATCTTGCATGACGCATTCCGAATTTTGGAGTGACACGTGGTCAGCGTATCGATCCTCCAACAGCCTTAACCCCGGTCTCCTCGATCATGACAACATAAACATCCAAGCCCATGCCAGGATTCGAACCCGGGACCTCTGGGTTGTGAGGCAGCAACTAGAGGCTAGCCACACACCACAGGAGGTCAGCATCATCTACTCTTCCTCTCCCCAAGTAATTAATTTTTCTCCGCAAAATTCTCCGTTAGCAATATCCAGACTCGCGTCTCCTCCACGGTAGTTGTCATTGAATGGGGTCATTGTACTCCTTGTTTTGACTCTTGACAAGCACCGATTGCTTGACAAAAATCTTCATTCAGCAAAAACCTCTACGTCCTCGCCTCCATGGGCTTGTTTCCTAGCGCTGCGTCCTATATTTCAGGTCGACGCACTGAAGAATTCACAAAATTACAACAAAATATCATTTCAGAATTATTATAAATAAATTACCTGTTCTGAAAGTGACGTTGACCAGTGCTCATTTCACCGCAGTTGCCAATGTGTCTTTCATCACCTTATGGATATTTGTAAACCATCAATTCCTGAATGCATACCAGACGTCACGGTGAATATTATCACTGTTATTACTTCTGGAGTGTTCGTATTCCAGCCACCGGTACTATTTCAGCGATTCTTTGCAAGTGGGAACAGTACTTCTCGCTTTGTGAAAGAAAGGAGTACAGTATCTCGGATATGACGTAATTTAAATATTATACATATAAGAAACAGTAAAAAAGGTTTCAAGGGGAAATTTTGGATAATAGCATGAATATCGAACCAAGGTTTTAACTATGATAACTTCAGATTACAATTTTCTGTAGAAATAGAAGTCAACAGAACTCTTAATTTCCTTAATTTCACAGTAGAAATCTTCAACTAATTGAGGAATTGGTTAAGTAACCCAACAGTTTCTGGTCGCGTCGTACACTACTATTCCAACCATCCCAAGAATCAAAATAACTATATGATTTACAATCTAGTCGACAAGCCACATTTATTTCAGACACTGCGTTTCATTATAGGAGCTTGACATCGTCACAAACATTTTATTGACCAATTCCGAACCTTATTCTTTTTATCAAATTCAATACAAGAAATAGACTCAAGATAATTCCAAGGGAGAATAATTAAAAGATAGAAATGAAAAAATGTGCACCGGACTGAGGAACCGAACCTGTGACCTCACGCTTACCTACCGTGTGGTTTCTCTATCCATCTGAGCTAGTCCAGGTTGACCTCCAGATCCAACGTCACTTTCCTCCACTCTTGCAAACCTGACTCAGCTCACCTATAATTTACTAATGACATTCTTCACCACCTTGGCTAGGAAGTCAGTGAAGAACAGACATTCTGATCAAAGCTGTATGGATATCAATTCCAAGATAAAATAATTGCTTCAATTGCAGATCAGCCCAAATTGAGCTAAGGTTGTGAAGAATGCGACTAGTAATTTGCAGGTGAGCCGAGACAAGTTTCCCAGGTTCGTAAGAATGGAAATACGTCGACCGGGCCCGGGAATCAAGATAATGTCATTGTTCCTAAGTTAAAACTCGAAATATTAACGTCTCCAAAATCAAAATTGTCTTAGAATGTAATTAATGAGTACAATTATACTTGTACTTAATGTTGAGAAGTATCTCGAAAATGTTTAATATTAGAATGTACAACAGTAATGCGCTTAATGTTCAATCTGAACAGACGCACTTCGTAAAATGTATGACGCCTACCATTCATCCAGGTTGATAAAATCTAACAACTGGTAGAAGAGACTCATCTTGTTCATATTGTCTATAAAAATGGCCAAACTGTTTTTATAAATATATAAATATATATATATATATGTCTGTATCACCCCCTTTTCTCGGTTTCTGCTATTAAATTCGGACCAAATAGCGAAACGTAATATCTGGACTATTTCGATGCTCGTGACAAAGGCCTCTGGTGTAAAAAGAGCTCAAGTGTAAACGCAAAGTAACATTACGGGTACAGTTCGGTTTATTAATTAATATTCGACGAGTGCATTAAGGTCGGGGGAAGAGTTGGAGGTTTGCTTAAACATCGACCAAGGTGTCGTCATGGAAACGAACGGCTCTGCTCCGTTGCGTCACTTTACTCTCTATCTCCCTCATTACAGGTATGTCACACTATTCTGCATAATTTAAATACGTTTTCAATTTTGCCACAGCTTAAGTGGCTCTTCAAGTATTATGATCTGCTCGCTGATCCAACTGTACATGCATGTTAGAGTAACTTAATTACAAATTCTCCCTGTGAGCCCCTACTTACCATACTTAAGCATTTCACTTAAGCTTCAATATCTCGAATGCTTCCATTCTTCTCATTTCAAGCATTCACAATTCCCTCAGTTTCGCCTTGCAAAGTATAAATATCGCCCCTAAGCACGGTATTATGTTTTTACTTCCTTTGTTTTACGCTGTTTTGTGCTTACCCGTATTAATGTTCTTCAATTACAAGGATCACGTCTCTCTTTATCCGAGTGACGTCATCGCTAATCTCTGCAAAAGCCTCCGCGCGCGCTTCATTGCATCGCGCCTTATTCGATTTATCGTAACATTCACCCCTCTCCTCTCTCTATCTTCTTCCTCCCCGCGGTCCATAAATTTGCCTTTTCAGAAGGCAGCTATCTCTTTCTCGCTCTCTCCGCAGATCGTTCAACCAGAAACTGATTTAAAAGCTTCCCCCCGTGTGAAATTGGGTTCAGCTTCGACAGCTACGTCGTCATCTCTCTCTCTCTCCTTGCAAACATCCCCTTTTCATTCCCTCGAACCCTAAACACGGCTCCAGTGAAGCAGTCATCCGCAATGGCGGCGGAGGCGCGTCCAAACTGCTGCGTGACGTCATTGAGCGACCAGAGATATGATAACGCTCAGACTCGCTGCAGAGAATTTAACTTATACGGGGAAGTCGGGGCGAAATAGGGCACTTATTGTATAACAATTTTTGTAAAATAATGGAAAAATAAAAAGCATTAGTTTATTCTATTACCTTAATCTAATATTAATATAACTTAATTTAGATTTTTGTTGAATTTTTAAAAAGAAACCCACAAATTTCCTGTTCTGCCTGACAATCCCCAGCATAGGATGTTTTGTATATACAATTAGTTTAATAAAATTAAACTTAAGATAAATTTAAAAACATTTTGTATTTATTCAGCGTACGGTTGATCGCTTTATCAATTTTCCCTTTCCTAAAACGATTTTTTTTGCCACTGCACAATCTTTGTTAACATTTTCCCCATTTTCCGTTCCTTTTCTTTCTTAATCTATTATTTTTGGGTACAACATCCTGTTACTCATTTTATAAGGTAATTCAGTCGGTATTTCCTTTTTTCCTTAAGGAACACATAACGTTTTGCCTCATACAGTAGTACCTCGTTCCGCCCCGCCCCGCACGCTAGTCACAGATTAAGGTTTTTCACCGAGCCTTAATACAAGTAGCTATAAACCTTATACCTAAGTTATACGCAGCTGCAGACACCTACTTTACGAATATATACCATTAAAGAGTTAAAAGCGAGGAGTTTTGTGAATTACCCTCATTCGAAATGCTGCGAAAATTATAAATTCGCAGACGCCAAAACAAAAGAGTTCATTCGAAGTATCCTGTGGGAGTTTTCTCTCGCAGCATTTCCCCCCACAGAGACTGCGGGGCTCACCTATGTCGGGAATGCCTCGTAGTGTCTGTTTTTTTCCTTCAATTTTCTCACATGCCGAGACACTTACACCTATTTTGGGAGGTTTATATACTGGGGTCGAAGACGTTGGGCATAAGGCAAGAGTTATTCGCTTATCCCATTGGATCAGTCGACCAACTGCCTCCCAAAACTTGTGGAGACACGGAGAAGGGAACGCTGTGACCCCACACCAAACTCGTCTCCCGTCATTCGGAAGGGCGTGAGAATAGTACCCAATTCCCGACCTGCCTGATGCAGGTATTCTAGGGTTTCCCCTGCATCTCTTTAGGTGAAACACCGGGTAGGGTCCTTTAACTATAGTCCAGGGGCCCTAGTCAACCCTTGGCTACCTTGCTCTACTTTCCACATCCCCCTGTTCAATTCCTTTTCCATGCTATTAAAGGGGAGTTGCCTGTTTCAGGATCACCCTCATGTGGCCTGTTAACCCCCCAAAAAGACGAGTTCATTCACAAGGTGTAGTCAAAGCGTGGTCAAGCCGGTTGCCAGAACTTCTTCCTTGACCAGGATCAACGGTCCACAACTATTTATGAACCTCCAGCTCTATCCAATACAAAAAGGGGTGTCCCGTTCTACTTCGCCATCCTGTTCCACCCCGACTTCCCCTACGACTCTGTAGACAAATATAGTGTGAACAGTTCTCTACAAAGAGGAAGAAATATATATGAGATGAACGTTCCTCCACTGCATTATGGTATCCCCCATGCATAAGTTCAGTGACGTTACGTAAGTCAAAATAAATGCAGCTATAGTGCGACAGCACGAGAAAATGTGAGAGCATCTATAATGCAATGACCATATTTGAAACTGCGACGTCTCTCTCTCTCTCTCTCTGCAGGAAAAGTGTCCGTACACTTGCTATGCATGTCTCGTACAGACGGCACTTTGGAAAAAACGTGATAATCCCGCACGTTGCAAGTAGACAGTGACGTCACTGCCTTGGATTCCTTTACAGAGTTGGAGGACGTCAGAGACGCTCGTGCTGCTGTTGGATGTTTCTTTGAGTATTTTTTTTAACGTGCATTCAATTATTTGTTACTCTGGCGTGACAAAATTATATTTCTCCTACAGTGAATGAAAATTTTAGTAGCCGGCAAATCCGGAAGCACAGAAACACTCTGCCTCTCTAAACCTGTACTGCATTTCTTCTAAAGCAGGTACGTTGGGTGTGTAAAGACAGACTCACACAAGCATAGAGAGAAACAGATAAAGCTTGGATTTTGTGTAGAAGATAATTAATTTCTCTCTCCCCCTCCCACCCACCTCTCCTCTCCCTCCCCCCTCCCCCCCTCTCTCTCTCCTCTCTCTCTCTGTATGTCCGTATATTTATATGGCGGCAGTGCTGTGACCCCTGAAAACACGAGCATATTAATTACTGCTGCTTTCATGTCACAATAATATTCCCTGAGCAGCCGAGAGCGTGTATGTGTAATGCGGTTATTATTCATAAAAAAAGGCACACAAGCAAAACCAAGCCATCCATTGACACTCACACGGATAGGGAGAGGGAGAAGGGGGAGTTAGGGTAAATTTTGATTGATACTCTGAAGTAATTAAATTATTCCCGCAAATAGCTGACAAACTGCGGGCCGCTGTGGCAAGAGAGAGAGAGGGAAAACACAAAAGCAGCAGGGAGAGTTCTGATGCCAGGTGCGACACCGAAACGAGGACAACAATAACTACACCAGCAATATTGTCCTAAACATCACGAGAAAGAGAGGAGAAGTGAGAGAGAAGGGTAGAGAGCAAAGGCTTCGATTTTCAAGGGCGAGTAGAAAGAGAGGTGTGTTTTCTCGGCGATAGAATCACATCGCAGCCCTTAAAATATACTCGTTCTTTGCTTTCCTCTCCTACTACACAATTTTTTTCTTCTCCTTTGATTAAGTAAAAAAAATCGGAACTATATGTCGACGGCAAAAGAATATATTTTAAACTAGTGCAATTTTTATATTCAACTTTATCAAAATTCTGTACATTTTGTTTCGCTTTTATGGCAAAATAAAAAGAGCTATTTCCGAGCGAACGAAGTTGCGAGCATAGCAACTTCGTTCGCGCGGAAATAGCTATTTTTATTTTGCCATAAAAGCGAAACAAAATGTACAGAATTTTGATAAAGTTGAATATAAAAATTGCACTATTATTTATGATCGCTTCAGGACAAAACCTTATAACCCGCAGTTGGTTTTGAACGGGTTCCACTTTCACGGGTTTCTGAGTCAATTCGATACAAACTTACAGAATGTTCATTATATCTTTATTTTATTTGCTTTTAAAACGGAGCAATAACTGGATATTATATTTTTTTCTGACGGGACAAATAAAACAAATTGTCGTATAGATAGTATCAACGATTCAAAGAAGTTTATTATTTCTCAGGAAGTTAGCTTTCTGCCAACAATAGGATAATTACGCCGCGAATCCTGCTCCAAAAAAAAAGATGGAGTGAGAAAACTCGACCTCTCTCTCTCTCTCTCACTCATACTGTCAAAATTACGCTTATAATAACATAGCAAGTCCATTTCGTAGTATAGGAACGCTTGATACGACTTATATCTCGCAGTTGGTTTTCAAGCCGGTTTCTAGCCCGGAGATTCAATGGATTTATAAATATTTACATTCATATATTCAGAAGTCTGCAAGTTATCTAACATACGTGAAAATTGAAGTTAAAATTCCTGTTTCAATATCTGAAATTTTAATTGAAATCCCTTGTGCCGTTCCGGAGCATAAACAGATCAATCCACATACACTTTTTAGAGATTTGAATGCGTGTTTGCAAAGAAAGCTTTCCCGTTGAATGTTTTATATTAAATAAAAATCTTTTTCAATATATCGAAATGAAACATGGACGAACATTTAAGTCAAATCTCCTGTTTTTAAACCCTCAAATTATCATTTAAATTCGTTGAGCCGTTTCGGAGCCTACTTGAAACAAACATACATATAGATTTTTGTTCCAGTAACATGAGAAGGAAATAAATTGACATTATATTTCCACATTTTTTCAAGTGTATTGGTTTTTTAAAAAAAATAATATATATTTCTTTAGTAAAAAGTTATAAATTTAAAAAGTAAACGTTGATAAATTTTATAGAATTTTAAAGTGTCCTTCTATGAATTGAAAGTGTTTACTGTAGTTTTAATCAATTACATTTCGGATAAATTTAGTTTAAATAAATTTTAAACAACCAAATTTATGATTTCTACTAATTTATGGCTAATGTTATCTAGTTTCATGTTCTTTTCTGTGTTTTATTAATCTGTATTATTTATATTTTATAATTTAATAAGAAACTGAACAATTTGCATTTCAATAACGTATTGTCTATTTAATTTTATAATTGGTTGTAAGTACATTGCTTGTATGTGAGTTGGTCGCTAATTTGATTCGTTCGGAAAGGAAACGTTAACTAATTATAGTATTTGTAATGCAGGAAACCTCTACAGCATCCTATGTATGAGAATACAGGAAATACACGCCATGGTATGGCAACTTTAAGAATATTTAATATTGCACATTGAAGGACCCCTGAGGTGCAGCAGTTTTGGTCGCGATGGGAGCAGCAGAGGACGGAAGGTGGATAATTTTCAGCGGAAGCAATCTGGTCTGATTTCCTCTGGAAGTCGACGGCGCCGCTGTGCAAGGTGGAAGGACAAATCGTGCAAGAGGCGCTGACTGCGCTGACGCCATCACATGACGTAACGCACGGACTTGGCGCAAATCATCACCGTAGTCTCTGACAGCCGCAGCTAAAGGGAATCTGGATCGAAACCTTGACAACGTCGGGACCCGCGTCAATTAGCAGTATCAACAGACAGACTTGATAGAAAAGTCTCTCGTCTAGCTGGATTGAACCGGATCTCATCCAACAGGAACGAGGAGCACATGCGAGAAATAGACTCTCCTGAAACAGGTTCCACCATATTGCGCAGTAGGATCCTTAAACTACAGCCTTCCACATCCTCCTTTGTATCAATTTGAACACTCGGAGACTGTCAACCACGCGTTCCTAATAAATTAATTTAACAATATTCACCATTTTTCTTAAATATTTGTTGAATTCGTGACTAAATCGAAAATGCTCGACGTTAGAATGAAACTGAGATTTAGCTGAAAACCGAACACTTGCGGTTGGGCAACAGATGCGAATTGGGCCAACATAAATTTATTTTAAGCAAAGTTATTTAAAAACATAATTCCTCACATACATTAACTTTTTTAATAATAAATTTTCTTATTTTGCTAAATTAATCTAGTTGAATTAAACTAATTAAATACATTTTCTCCATCCATGCTTTTCTGCGTTTTTTCTATGTTGGCACTGCGTGATACGCAGCTTTCGCCGTGTCGATGTGTTCGGTTTCCAGCCAAATTCCCAGTAGATATACTTATATAGATGAACAGGGTGTTGAACATCGGTCAAGTAAACCGATTCTTATCTTCCAAACCTAAATGAAAGACATGGCAAAATATTTATTCTCCTACAGGAATTCTGAAATTATATAAGAAGAGAACTTTCCCTTCCATTATAGAAAAGTTATTGAATGATAAAAGTTATATTTACCCAACTTCATTGAAATAAATAACAAAACGGCCTAATTTGTCAGAAATAACGGTTAATAAAATAAAAATAGAACATAATAAATAAGACGAATTTTTTCTTTCTTTCGAATCTCTTCTATTCCAAATACAAAATTTTATAACCATTTATATCGGCTACGCACACTTTAAAATATTATCAATTACACTTTATAGAATAAATTAATAATAAAATTTTATATTTTCAACTGAAGAAGTTCCAAACAAAGGAATGAAATGACGTGCTATTTTTATTAATGGGTTCTATTTTATCTATTTTATTAAAACTTTTTCCGTATTTGGTCGTAAATTTATTCTATTTATTTATGACTGATTTGGCTCTTGTATTCATTTACGAATAACACTGGAAAATATACAGTAATAAGAAACATATTTTAGCCACGTATTGAGGACGATAAAATAGTTTAGTCAACTTATATACTAACAGTAGAAAACATTTTTTTGAAAACAAAATGACGTAGGATCTTTAAACTATATCTCGGGGATCCTAGCCAACCGTTGGCAACCTTGCTCTTCCTTCCACATTCCCCTCTTTCAATTCCTTTCCTATGACATTAAGGAGGCGTTTCTTTTTTTTCAGAATCACCCTCCTATTGCCTGTACCCCAAAAAAACTTTTTCTTAATTTTTGTCACTAATCTGGTTTATGCTTATAAGATGAATCAACGAAAGAACCAAATAGATAAGGAAGTTGCCCATAAACAGGCAAAATTAATGTATTAAATAATAAGTCTATAAAGTTTTTGTGGACGTAGCAGGTTTTGTCGAGGTATGTGCGATAAGCAATTTGTTGATGAATTGTGACGTCATCACACTTATCCTATCTTTTTGATTCGCTGTGGTAAATGCCCATTTATTTGATTAAATACTTAGAGAATTGATGGACGTAATGGGAAATGCTGGTTATGTTTACCCACAACGTTATTATTTTTAATATTGTCAGGGGACTGATGTTAGTAAAATTTGTTGAAAACAGTAGGGACCAGTTTATAATAATCTCTTCCCTCAAATGTATGGCTGAGGATAATTTGTAGGTAATGCGTCCACGCCCAAATAGTAATTCTCTTCCCCTAGGAAAAGCGTGACTGACGTTACCATTATTGTATCTACTTTCCTTTCTCACTGCACCATTCAGTCTAAATATATACAGCGTTGCGTTTCCTCACGCAATTGCGTGTCCAACCGATATGATATCTACCCTAATCCATCTACTCTTCTGGTCGCCTCTCCCCCATTGCCCTCCCTTTGTTCACGTTGCTGGGTGTGATGACTGACTTTCACGGAAATGTCGCTGCATGTTTGAAGCCACACCCTTCCTTCCTACCTTCCCATTTTCTCTTCTTTCACCGCCTTATCATCAGCTTCTTCTTGGAGAGACATTAGTCATCTTCTCCCATAAACAGTGCGGTCTCATGTCTGCATATTCAATTCATTTTCTCGCTACTTTCATGAGGCTACTCCATTGTCAGAGGACCTAACCTACGACCGCGAAATATAAAATATTTTCAATAATTAATCTTCCTAATATTGCTTTTACACGTTCCAAGTTCAGAAATGATGTGCATTTCGCTCTATCGCGCCAGGAATTTTTATTTTGTTAATAAGTTATACTTATCTTTAGGTAACGAAAGTTGTTCTGCTGTCCCCATTTCCTTTCTTTAACGTTAATCATAACCAACTCTTCGAATAAGGTTCTCTTTCCAAAGCGTTACTGTTTGATTTCAGCCCACGGTCTCCATTAATTTCCTGCTTACTCTCTCCCTAGCACACAGGCAGAAATATATAAATTTTCCCTCCACATGTGTGGCTAATTTTATATAAAATATTTTTGCCATTTCAATGGGAAGCTGTCTCCCCCCTCCCCCCATATGAAATAATGAACTCCCCGCAAGATAACTGCCATGTTAACTTTCTACTACTGTGGTCACTTATATTCTGTGCATTACAAGCACCAGGAACACATGATAATGAAATACAGTACAAATGATTTTTTTAATACTTAAGTTTGTATATTTGTGTTTTATTTGAGTCCACATTTTCAATGCTTATTCCATTGAACACGGTCCTTTTTGATTACGCTTTCAAATTCCATTTTTGTCCAATTGTACGAACCATGAAATGTCAAAGGGTGATAATATGATATAAAGATTTTTTAATCATTCTAACTTGATCTGTTGTCAATTACAAAACCTGAGGAATAATTAAAGTGTGAAATTCTTGTCAATATTAGGTAATACGTTACCCCGTCCCTCCAAAAAGCATTGGTAAAATTTTTAATCCTTAAAATTTAATAGATTTGCTGTCAATCTCTAACATTAAATGAATAATTCACGAGATTTTTAAATATTATTTTGAGGTTTTATATATATATATATATATCTGTGTGTGTTTGGTAGTCCATCTGAGTGACTTAAATACGCGACATGAAACTGTGGAAAACAATCATTTTGGTCATTTACATATATTTGTCACGATTCCAAGACAGTTTGCCAAGTGAAGTGATTAATGTTGTAATACAGTGTGAATAGATAAAAACCAATGGTCGAGAGAAAATATATTATCAATAAACCACGAGTCAACAAACGATAATGTTTTTTTTAAAAAAAAATCATAAAAACTGAAATTCCGGGAAAAAGTGAATCTGGCAGATTAGTATGACGATGTTAAATTCAATTAGTTTTAAGAAGAGAAGGGATGTATTAATAGGCCACGTTTTGAGACATTAGGGTCTTGTAAAATCAGTATTAGAGAGAAGTGTGTGGGATAAGAATAGAAGAGGGAGGCCAAGGATGATGCAATACGCTAAACACTTTATGGAATATGGTAGCTATTTGTAAATGAAAGGCTTTCACAGGCAGAGGTTAGCATGTGGGTTACATCAGAATAGACAACAACAACAAATTTGATTAAAGAGCTAATGCACTTTGTGAATCAGATAACTGCACAAATCACATGATATGTAAGTGGTGAAGTTTTTTAATTTTATAATGTCAATACTGTTTATGATCTAGTGGTTTATTTAAGTTATTCCACCTGTGAAATTATTAATAATGTCTACTTCCTGCAACCGTAAACATTGAGGTGCTTATCAACTTACTTCAGAATCTGTTTCTTGTGGCCACGTCGATACTCACTGCTACGACATTACGCCACGAGATCGCCGTTTTCCTCATTTGTAGCCAATGAGCACTCATTTACTTACGACGAAGGATTAAACATTTCTTTAAAGCCAAGGAGCAACGAATTGAATCTCGTCACTTCTCACTTCCATAATACCTGGATAACATCACACAGTCTGCGATGGAAGATCATGACCTGGTTTTTCGTTCACAATACCTAACACTCTGGACTCATCAGCACAGTCCAGCCCCGATGATTTGAAACTTTCCACCTGGAAACTGGGTTTGACATTTTTAAACTGGTCAATGCGAATCCCCCATTTGTATTGCTGTGTCAATTAAAATGGTGAAGTTTACAATAGCGTCGCCATTTATACCCAACAACAATAAAGGCAGCAGCGGCACTGCAGTTGTATCAGTCTGTTAATCAATACGTAAGAGTTGTTATTATGCGGTTATAATTAATTCAGGGGTGACAGACATCTCCGCAAATTGTGTAATTTCAGCACAATTCCCACACACACACACACAAACATCATAGCATGTATAACTATATATATAATATGCCCATACGCAATAAAATTATTATAAATTTATACTCTGCTGTCAAATTAATTTGGAAACTTGCCTAGTAGGATATAAATTGGGTGGAAAGCGAACGCGCCTCGTTGATCTGGAGACTTGATTTCTTTTTTTTCTTTTTTTGGGGGGTTAACAGACTACATGTGATCTGAAGCAGGCAACTCCCCTTTAATAGCATATGAAGGGAATTGAAAAGGGGGGATGCGGAAGGTAGAGCAAGGTAGCTAGGAGTTGTCTAGGGCCCCCGGGCTATAGTTTAAGGATCCTACCCAGAGTGGGGTCGCAGCATTCCCTTCTCCTTGTCTCCACCAGTTTCAGGAGGCAGTTAGCCGACTGATCCAACTCTTTCCATATGCCCAAGGTCTTCGACCCCAGTATATATACCTCCTAAAATAGGTGAAAGTGTCTCGGCATGTGAGAACTTTGATAAAAAAAACAGAGAGTGCGAGGCATTCCCGACATAATCAGGTGAGCCCCGCAGTCACTCAGGGCTGAAGCGCCTGCGAGAAAACTCCCACAGCGCCTGAAGAGACTTGATATTTCAACTAGCAGAGGTGTTGCTTCATTTTCACTGTTACTTTCTCGTTCAATGCTTGCTTCTGCAACTTGTACAATTGCTGCGCTCTGTCTGTTCATATACTCCTCCCAATCACATAAGCAGCCACACTACTGGAAGTATTCTCCATCTTCCCTACCGTTTTCTTCATATACTGCCCTCATAACTGTGATGTTACGAGTTGTTCTATGAAGGCGAAACAAAAATACTATTATTGCGCTATATTTTATTTTAAGTATTATTATAATACTGTATTGAGGTAAAAATACAGAGAGCACAGAATAATTGTGAGGATTTTAAAATCTGAATGACTAATAACCTTACATGTTAAAGAGAGTTGACCGAAGATCGACCTAATTTATGACTAGGCAACTTTTTTCCGAGTTTTCTGTGGGAAAGACAATAGTACTAGAGCGGACACCAAACTACACGGAATTATTTTAAGATTTCGATTGTTGTGATATGAGATCCCAGGGGAACGGAGGAATTAAAATTTCAATATGAAAGAATTGAGCAAAATGTTGGGAGGGAGACAGTAGCTGTGGGACTGCGGCCGAGGAGTGAAATTAAAAGCAGAGAAAAGGTGTTTATTTTTCATTGTGTGTCAGTTAAAGTGATCTCCGGAAGGCGAAGAAAGGATGTAATTGAATTACAATCTAGACTCAATATAAGTCAATAAAAAAGTTTTTTGGCATTTGCTCATGTTATAAACTGCCAAAACATGAGGAAATGCACAGTAAAAATATATATTTTTTTTGAGATGGTGCGGCAATCAATTTCATTTTCCCTGGATCAATTGTCATACAATAACCCAACACGTAAAATTATGCATTCGATTTTAAGCTTTGCTACCTTGCCATTATTCCTATATAAAATTGCGTATAACAGCCAAATTAGTCAGAAATAAAATTTAAAACAATTTTAGAACACATCAATGACGTGTCGTTCCCATCACGTGCTAAACCATACAGAAGCTTTGGGTTAACATAGCCATAATAAACTGGAATTTAAAAATTAACAATCAATTAATTATCAGTTTAAGCAGGGTTTCCACTACATTAGCGTTAAAGCACGGCCAATTCATGTTTTATAGGATGGCGGAAGAGAGAAGTATTTTGAGATTCATCGTAAATTCTAAATTAATTGTTAATTTACCCGATTAATCATGTACGTTTCTTATAAAATTATAATGATTTGTGTTTTGAAATGAGTGTAATCGCATTCCCGGTTAGACAGATAATTGATTCTCAGTTTATTTTTAAACTCCAGTTGATTATGTCTATGAAAGCCAGAAGCTTCTGTGCATTTCAATGTGCGACGAGTCAATAAACGCCGTTGAATTTAAATTAACGTAACTGATTCTACACCAGAAACAATTTTATTTCATGAGATATAAACTGATAAATTTTCCAATGTGCTGAACGTAAAAACATTGAGACCTAAATTAAATAACTTATTTATAATTGCACCTGGAGCGGAAAGTAGTTGTAAACTTTTCTTATTAAATTTAATTTTTAACTAATTTGCAGTTGTAATCATTTTTTATCACTGTAGACAGATTAATAAATTAGTTGCTTTCAAATTTATTCCATTAGTACCTGTTACGTTATGGTGAGGCAACTGATATAGGAAAATTTTCATTTATAAATAGATCAATTCAGTACTGGAATAGTCTATCAGCTAACATGCTTGCGGCAGGCCTGCCCAAAGAGTTGGAAACTATTCAAAAAATTAATTAGATCAAGAGACGTTAGTATTAAGAAAATTGAGTGAAGTGGAAAACGAAATAATATTTAAAAAATGATATGGCCTTTTATACATAATACTTTAATAATTACAGTGTAGTAAAGTAAAGTGCAAGGAAAAATATCAAAGAAATGTAGGACGCCATTACTAGTTTTAATATATGTAGTTTAATTGGGGTAATAGAGCGGTAGGTTTCTTTTTTACCTTTTTTTTATATTTTTCCCCTATTTTCTGATATAACTTTCGTACGTTACTTTGTGAATTTATTAATTTAATGTATTTTAAGCATTGCTACTTGGATATGCCCATTGCAAGGAGAATAAATAAATAAATCAATATTATGACGTCAGGTGAGGGATTTCAGTGGCGCTAGATAAGAACGAAGAACACGCAGTACTCATACAAATAGGAACAAAATTCTTAGCTCCTTCTCAAAATGATAGTAATAATCACAATCAGTAGTATAATTATCGCATTTGATGAATAATTTCTGATGTCTGATGTCTTTCTGATGAAAACAGGATTGCGACTCTCTCTGGCCTCGTGTGTGCTCACCCCTGTTATCAGTGATACTCTTGTCAATGTTTCCTTGGGACGATAACCGTCATGATGTCACCAGGCACGCAATGTTCACTCGACTCAGATAGCAACGCCTCTATTAGAAAGATGGACTACAGCCTTCCAAAATTAAAAATAAGATATAAATTGTGTCAATGAAACTTTCACTACATTGTGATTTGGTTTTTTATATGAAATAGACTAAAAAATTTAACAATAAAGTATTAATTTATGTATTTCTTTTATCAAGCTAATGAGATCGCCTCTCAAAAAATATCTTAAAAATTTTAGGAAATGGCGCAGAGTTGATTTGAAACCAGGCTCAATGTTCCAGACTGTATGTGGAACACGTAATTCCAGGTAATTGTGCCGGTTCTGCAGTTCGTTGTTGAGGCTATTGTACTCTCACAATGGACACACATACACATACTTGCTCGTGGTAGTGTTGTTATTACTGTGACGTGTGTGGGATGAGCGTTGAAAGAGGGGTTTTATTTTGCTATTTTTGAATTGGAAGCGGAGGGTGGTCGAGCAAACCTGGGTCACTAATTGAGTCGTTAGAGAGCAATAGTGGACAATAATTCGAACAAAGAGACGGTAAAAAAGTTCACCGTACAAATAGAAACCACAGAAAAAAGTTCACTGTGTGGATTGGAACTCATAAAGATAGCGAATAAATTAAAACGGGTATGAGTTCAAAGGAAATTAACAAACTTAAATGTCAGGTAACTGTCTCACAACTACGTCACATCCTGAAATACGGACTGAATATAGCTACCGTCATTATGGATGAGTGTAGTTCTTACCACATTGCTATATTTCCTATAAATAAATTATTCTATATTTGCCTGGGTCTGAAGAAAAATAATGAATTTTTTACCAAATAATTCATTAGACGTAAATTATACTAGGAAAAAAAACTCGGTTAAAATCTGAGAAAATTACGGGAACGTGCTGAACCTCTGTTGTTTGCATTAGTTATGGATGATGTAGCCCCTGCGCTGTAGGCGACCCACCTGCGTCTACCACGCCGCAGGCTAGCCAATGTGGCAGGCTCAACTCTGTACAGTAGTTAGGGAAGACGGATAGTGAATGAAAATAACCTGCATTCCTACAATTAAACAAATAAATATAAATTAGTTTCATAATCTGTCAAAAGTACTATAGTTTCCACTATAACCGAAAATTTATTTATTGTCAACATTTTCTTGGTTTGTAAGAACTCAAAATTTCTTCCTAGGGGATTTATCAATAATGACAAGAAATCTTGTTGCGTTGCCCAGATATTTATATTTATATTATCCCCGTATATTATTTAATTCTTGGTCAGAAAATGATTAAACCGGCTTCAAAAACGTCACAATATAAACCTCAAATATATTACCAGTATCTTGAGAAAGTCGAAAATACACTCGGTATGATAGCAGGGCTAATCAAATTTCAGTACTCTAACTCCCCTACTTAAGAGATAAATGTTTATTTAAATCGGATATTAAAGGCCATAATGAAACATATCGATTCGCAATACACTAATTTCGACACCAAACTCGATACATTACTTCCTATTTTCATATGTCTTTTTCCACACCCACCCCTTACATGCTGGAAGGGGTTAAATTATACAGTACTGTTGTAAGGAAAACACTGTAAATGTTATTGACCTCGATAATTTTGTTCGGCTCATATATGAGCGTTTATTACATATAAAAAGTCCGTTAATTCCACCACCTTCCCTTAGGGTGGTAGCCGTGTTTTATCTCCAAAATGTTTGGCTTTGGTTGGTAGCGAGAAATATGAGAACAAAATTTTATCAAAATTGTTCTGTCCTTTAGAGGTATTGCGTATAAGTGTGTTTTATCCCGTCCCATCCCCCTGTTGGGAAATGAACTGCAATTTAATTGGGCTAACAAATCAATAAGCCAAAAATGATATATTAGAATGAAATAACTGCAGCTTATGAATTTTTAAAAATTTCCGCCCCTTCATCCCCGCCCCAAGTGGTGGTAGCCGTCTATTACACTAAGTGTGTCGAGGTCGGTTCTCCAACTACAAATGTCCAAAATTTGTTTGAAATTGTTCCATATGTTAAAGATAGTATGCGGAAGTATGTACTTACCATCTTTCAATCCCCCTTAAGGAATAAACTATAACTTAATTTTCATTTTATAAGCCAGAATTCAATTCAGCGGCTCACATTACTCCGGCTTAGAACCCAATCACGATTGTTTTCTGGTTATTTTTAAGTGATTCCCCTCCACAAAACCCCCTAAGCATATTCCCTCTCCATTATGAATGGGGTTGGAATTATACACTAGCAGTGAAGGAGTACACACTATAAAATTAATTGATCCAATAATGTGTTTATATGATGGAAATATTGGCCATTTTTGCTTATTTGAATTTTTCCGCCCCTGTTCCGACAGTGCAGATTTCCGGGGCGCAAAGAACACGTGTACCAAGTTTGGTCGAAGTTGGTCCACTAATTGAGATTTGTATAGGGAACATAGATGCAGACAGACACATACACACACACTGACACACATATAGGCAATTTTACTGTAGAGATTCTAAAATTCCGTCGGTGAATAGTTTTAGACAAAGGATCCGCCCTTTTACCGCCATTTCCTCCTCTGCGTAATAAACGAAGCCTTGGAGTCTTGTCTCTTTTGCAATCGCTCGAGGTGGATTCGTTGTTATAGAAAATATTTTTGCTTCGCCTTGGTGTTCTGCATATGCGGTTAGTTGGAGGCTTGTCGTGTTCCCAGGCGAGGCCATCCGAGTGTGAAATTGTCTTGAATATGCAACATCGCTCACTCTCTCTCTCTCTCCCTCTCTCCCTCCCTGCATATGTACGCCAACTACGGGAAGGAACTGTTCCTACAAGTACGACTGCCGCATTACCAAGTCATGCCGCCAGATTAATTTATCATCCTTTCGCCCGTTCCCCTCCTTCTGTATTCATGGGAAAGAAGAACAAATGGTAATAACATGTAATTTCTGTAGTCTTTTAAAAGAATAAATGAAATTTAAAGAAACATTAGACTCACAACATAAACTATTTGGGTATAAGTAAACTGTTACTCAAATATTTGTTCTATCCGTGAAGTCAGAATATTAATTTCATATAAGATTATGCTTACCAATATGACTACATCATATTCTTCTCTATGGAAATTTTTTGATTTTGGAGAATAAGTCCGTCTCTGTATCTATAAAGTTTTCATATGAAAATGTTATTGACCTGGAGATAATGTAAAATTATGTCCAGCTCACGAAAGCGTAAAGACCTCTCCACACCAAACGAATATGAACCAAGATTTGTCATGGCGTTTACCGCACATCCAGACCCGAGTACCAGGTGAATCAGGTCCAATCAACCCGAGGTGTTTCAATTTGTACTTTATTTTACGGATTAGAATCTTCGTCATTCAGTTCATCATGAATCAGCAGTCAATCAGGATAGATGTGCAGCGTTAATTGATGAAATTGAAGGAAAATAAACCAATTTACGACTCAAGTGACGAAAAGTTTTAGGTGAAACACCGGGTATGATCCTTAAACTACAGCCCGGGTGTCCTAGTCAATCCTTGGCTACCTTCTTCTGCCCTTCACATCCCCCCTTTTCAATTCCCTTCCTGTGCTGTTAACGGAGAGTTGCCTATTTCAGGATCATCATGTAACCTGTTAACCATGAAAAGAAATGGCTGAACATAACATAACAAATGATACAATACCTGAAAAAATAACTACCATAGGTTTCTTTGAAGGCGGTGTCGGCAATTTAATTTGGAACACAGCCGATAGGGGCGCTACAGACCGTCCTTTTTTAAAAAATTCTGCAATTATAGCTTATGCAAATACTTTAAACTCAATGTAGTGATTTCACCTTCAACAAAATGGCGACCCTCTAGCCTGAATAAGACGTTGCCACGTGTCTGGATAAGCCGTGTTGAGGTCGCTGACCTGGCGCTACTCCAGTAATTGCCACGACAAACCGGAACAGAAGTCTTGTGATTGTTATTGTATTTTACATAAAAATAGAGTTTATATTCCATAACTACCCCAAAATTTGTAAGGGTTGTAATACCGCACCACAGCAGTCGTTCTTACACTCACTGATAATATGGTTGTGCAGAATGTTCAGCAACTACGGTCGTCGTTTGCCAATTTTCGTACCGGGTCCACGTACTGCATTTATTGTAACGCCGAGTTTACCAATTTATCTATTCCGAATTTATTAATGTTTCGTGGACTAATAATTAGCCTGTACTGTGTACATGCTTTTGCTTTGGGCCATTACTCTTCTCTGACTCCCTGACATCCAAAGTTGGTCTACAAATTACAGCACATTATGGCTTCACTTAATTTCTCGTCTTTTAATCAAGAAGATCATCACAGTACAGTATTAGGAACATACTAAAATGCAAAAAAAGCTTTACATGAGTCAATTAGGCTCAGGAACTCGTATATTTCGTCATAAAGTACTTTGATCGCAGTGTTCTTACGTTGGGATTCAAGATGGCTGCCGTTCCTTACTTGAAGTGTCCCGGTGACGAGTGAATGGAGAACGAAGGAAGGAAGCTTTTGCATAATGTACACTCCGTCTCCTGAATATTTCCGTATCCGCAGTCTTGCAGAGGGGCTAGTAAAATTTTTAATCTCCCTCCTCCCTCCCAAGCTTCACATTTACCGTCAGAGAATGACTTCTCTCACTTCTGTCGCTCACTTTCTCTGTTGGTTTGTGTTGTATATTTCGCCCACCTTCTTTCCTTATACTTTACCACACTCCCACCGTTTGTCGCAACTTCGATCTAACCTATCATTTACGATAAACGTACATAACTAGAAATACCTAACCATGTTAATTAAAAGGGGCGGTCAATAATATCTACTTAATAAAAATTATTTCAGTCATAAAGTGTTTATTTGCAAATTATTTAGTAAATAATACCTTCCCACTGATATATAGTATACAGTGTGAATATATATCAACCACTAAGTACTGCGACTTGAAGACAAACCTATTCTTTCTCTATGAATACAGAAAATTTTGGTCTCCATAATCTGTGCAGAGTAATTCTTACGTTCTGTGCGAAATCCGAGATTATTTATGTGTTTGTGTCATAGAAATAATTAATAAATTATAGGTTTGGAGGCTTGAGGTGGAGGTTTAAGAAATACAAATATATCCTAAATGGTCTTATCGTGAAAATGAATTCTGTGACAGTTTACAAAAGAGGAAAAATTGCTATTTTTAACAGTGCGTAAAGGAATAAAATATTAGACTTATATTTGTGCTCATATTTCACAAGTTCTCTGGAGACGTAAAAATAATAGTAAGTAAACCTCGTTATATAATTAATTAATAAGATTCGATAAAGAATACAGCCATAAACATGAACTATATACATTTTTAAATAATGAAATTCTACCTATTCCGTTTTAATCCAGATAAATATTGTAGAATTTTATTCTGGAGAAGTGTAACTGATGACATAATTGACGCGATGCATAAAAATAGAAAAAATGACCCAGCACTTAATAATCCAAGTCGAGATATGAAGACGGAGAAAATAAAATGAATCATATTTTAATTGTGAAGAAGATTAGAGAGGACTGTAGGAATATATTTCACTTTTCGATGTGTTCATTTTTCTGAATATATACTTAGAAAGGATGAAAAGAGAGTAAAGTATTTAAAAGAAGGCTTTAATTAATCATCTCTCTTCTAACTTTTTTAAAGGTTATATTACTTCTCGAAACTTAATTATCAAAATGGGTCGGCGGATTTAAATGAATGAAATATTAACCTACAAAGAGAGGGAAAGAGTAGATTCATTTATTAAAACACGCCGATGACGTGCTCTCGTTTAATTGCGGGGGTGTATAAAAACTCTAAATTTCCAGTTCGTTATATAAAAGCGCATAAATATTTGTACAGACATAATATTTACTTTAATTACGCAACATCAAAGAATAATACTGTAAATAAACTTATGAATTTCGTTGACGCTTGATGCTTAATAGAATTAATTAATTGTTAAATGACATTTTAGGTACAGGTTTACATGTTATTTTTTCTGTTTATTTCGTTTTTGCTCTATATTTATTTTATTATATTGCTTAATTCACCGTCCTATTAAAATAAATTTATATATATTTATAATCATCTATTATTGAGTGTTTCCGTCCTCATAACTTCAGCACAAGGAGAAGACGAGATTTATGAAAGAGAATAGGTAAAGGAAACTGATTTGTTGTAAACATAAATATATTTCTGACAACTTCTTAGGGGAGTTTAAATGAATTTAGAAGAGTTCAGGTTCGTATTCTAAAGGGCAGTAATAAAACAAAATGAATTCATCAGTGTAATTAAAAATGTTCCTAAATTCAGGTTTCTTTTGCATAATCAGACATAACCTCCAACGGAATACAATGGTCCAGAGAAATTAAACTACGAACTGTCAACGATTTTAATTTATTCTAGGTTCCAAGTAGTAAGTAAAACATGTAATTTTCTTCTCCCGCTCAAAATCAATTTTGATATCACAACTAAGTGAGAAATATTGTATGTCAAAGAGAGACCTCGAGCAGTTTTGTTGTTGTAACAAAATTACACAACTATAAACACAGTATCAGTACCGGTTCGTGATGTTTTAATTTATGTGCTACATGACTCGAAGCAATAAATTTTACAGCGATAACTGTGTAAAATATTAATTTATAAAGCTACACCGACAGTGTGTAGCCTAATGAATTAATAGGGGGGATTCTTCATTTTATTTTAATTTGTATGATTTTGTGAAACCATATTTTCTGAGCTCCGGAACTTGTTCGGGTCATGAGCGGCCACGTGAGGAATTAAAACGCCCCGCTAACCAACGATTATAAATTCTTCACATCGTTAATCTCCGATGCCACAGTATTGGCACGCACGGGTTTATTCCGCAGGAAATGGAAATTCTTTTATTTCTCGTGAGGTTTCACACTTTTAAAAGACGTGTTGCTGCGTATTTAGGGTGAAAAGGATGAGAAATGGCTGCTCTTGGGTCAAAGTCGTGGACTATTTGGATCCGTAGGGGAGATCTGAGGTGTCGAGATGGAGACCAAATATGAGGAGAGGCAGTTATGGAAGGAAAGTTGTGGCGGAGTTTATAGGCGAGATGTGAGACGGCCAGTTACCTCGCCGGCCATCATGTTCCAGAAGGTTAACGTAGCCGATTCTGCGTCAATGACTCCAAAGGTGCCTGAGCGCCGGTGGTAATGGGCCATCAAACCAAATATCCTTTAAAGCCGTCAATAATAATGCCACAGCGGTCTTCTTGTTTGCAAATATTAAGAACAATGAATTTGAGCCCACAATTACTTTAAAAAGGAATCAATTTGCTTTTCCATGTTATTATTAAATATATTATAACATTTTAACAAACATTACTTAATTTACCCATCTTAAATTATTAAAGACTATTCAAATATTCCTCAAGTTTCTGCGGCTAACGAACGGAACGATATGTGCTACATTTCTAATCTAGTCCAACTATTGAAAACGGAATAATTTAGGATCAAGTGGTCACACTTTGATTATAATAAACTAGTTTTTCTTGTTACATGTTTTAAATAAAGCTAATTTTTGGAACAATCAGTACAGAATTAGTTTTCGCAATTTGATGAAAGTCTTTTGAATGCCGCTTTTTAAATGTTTTTTTAAATAAAAATTACTTTTTATTATTATTATAATTTACAGAAGACTGATCAAAGTAAATTGTGATATCCTGGTCAACGTAAAAGAAATTTGATTTGTGTACTTTTTAAGCAATTTCATCCATGGTATATGTCACAAAGGTTAAATATTCTGAAAATAGATTTAAAAAAAATTGCATTGCATGTGGCTGAATATGCTGATGTAAATTTTGGCGGACGACCAAAAAATGGAAATAATAATGTGCACATTAAATCGATAATGGAAATTAGAGCAGACGTTGAAAGAACAGGTTGGTCCTACTAAAGTTTCACATAATACAAGACAAATTGTAGCTGACAAACTATCATTTTTAAAATATTTAATTACTTTCCAATATATATATATATATATATATATATATATATATAGTCAGAGGCGTTCAAATTGAAATTATAGAGTGTAACAAATTACTTTTACGAACAAAACGAGATGGATACAGTTATTACCAGGAATAGAACGAACTTTAAAATTAGTTGAAGACGTAAAGAAAGAGCACAATGGGCCCTACTGGTTTTTAACAACCCCCTTAGTAGCATTATTTATTCGCATATTTTAGATATAGTTTTAAAAAAAAGTTAATTATGGCAGTTGTTGTATGTTAATGGAAAAGTCGGAAGTTCAATTTTTGCCTTTCCAAGTTATATCCGTTTCCAACATTTATGTCGTCACTTAAACAAAAACTTCCCCACTTCCATCATCGCGATTAACGTCTGGAAGAATAATTTTAATGTATCGAATATTTTCTGTCTGGAGGTTGGTATCGTAGTGAGGATCCTGCGGCTGCAGAGATTTATTAATGACGTCACACAGGAAGCCGTCCATCCATTGTCGGTCAACACAATCGATAATGAAGTTGTGACCCTGTTCCCTGTTTATCAGGAGCAGTTACTGAGACAAGGGCTGCTGCGGAATTCAGTGAAACCACCATCAACGTCATGGCCATCATTAGTGAGCTTAGTATCTTGCGAGGCTGCGTAATCTATAAATCACTGAGAGAGAGGAAATATGGCCGTAGTCGGCTGCAACGGTATTACCGTGTCTTGGAGTGTGCGTGAGAAGATCCTCAAACTTGGAGTTGCTATCTATCCCTGTAAACTTGTGCAGCAGTTCGCGTCCAGAGGGGACGCTGAAGTTGCAATCCTCGCTCGCAACTACCATCTCCACTTCTCATACAGCAGGGCGAGGAAAATACAGCCAACACTAAACTTACTCCTGACTCGAAACAAAACTGGAAGCCTTTATATCTCAGATGTGTCTGCACCGATGTTGAACATATGGTGAGAGAGAGAGGGAAGGAAATAAATGTAGACAAAATGAAATAAAGAGAAAATGACTTGGACAGATGACTCCATAAGGTGATGCTGAAACCTCACAGCAAATTCCAGGTTGAAGGTATCGGAGGGACGTGGGACAAGAATCCGAGAGAACGACCTGCACTGTATTCTCTCTAACATATCCACATTTAGGCGAGTGTCCTTGGCTGCCTTGCTCAGCCTTTCTATGTTATAAGTAACCACAACACAAACAATCCTGTCTTTCTAACAGTAAAACAAAACTATAAAGATTCAAAAAAAAAGGTTGAATCAATCATAAATGTTTTTGGGAACAAAACTTATAAGAAGAATTAAAGTCGGAGTTTATCAAAAGGTATTATCTGTTTTGAGATACTTCGGATTAACCTATAGTTAGTTTTATACAATGAGCCCGTTGATGATTTGTTAGTACGCTGGGTGTGTCCTTGAATGAACCAATGATACCTTATGAAATAATAAACACACAAAGAATCGTTGCCGAAAACGTGTACCCCCAGGGGGCGTGACTTTTAGAGTAGTTAAATATGCCTTTACTATATGGCAACCAAGCTTCCTTCCACTCCAGGCATTTTCATTTTTTAAAAGGATTATAGTAAATATAAAGACAGGAAATTAGCATACTTCTTGTCTCACGTTAGAGGTGCAGACACGGATGTAACATAATCGTGTCAGCTGAGTTAGTGAACTCACCGTACTGTCATAAACAACGTCACGGTGATTGATATATGCCTCAATCTAATGTGGTTGAATGTCCTGTGTCTGTTATTACTACAGGAAATCTGAGAGGAGTAACTTACACACACGACAGATGGTAATTTACTGATCACGATGTAATGCACCAATTGGTATTTATTATTTTTAATGCATTTACTAATCTCTTTTGCAATTGGTATGGAGCATTAAAATTAATTTACAGTAACAAAATAAATTTATTTAAAACAAATAATAAAATAAAAAAAGAGAAACGTAACGAAGAGACTAGGGGGTTTTGGCTTTTGGTGTCGGAACTTGTGTCACACGATCCAGGTTTATACACATATTTAGTCCAATATATCCGCTCGCTTTCATAACGGGGACAAAAGAAGACTCCTTGCGTACTACTCCAAGAGCCATCTATGGCTGTACTACGAGTGCTCGCCATACTACGAATCTTTCCCGACTGGCTCACAAATGCAGCCCTACTTCCCTCTAAAAATTCAGTTTTCATCCGTTTCAAAACGCTCTCCAATCAGGTTTAATTTTCTAAGGCGCGTCTTTTTAGTTCCGCCCTTTTCGGGGTCTACACCAGTAATTACAGGTCCAACAGCGGAAATTCTACATTAAAATCGCCTGAGTGAACCTTGAAATTTTAGGATTTTTCAGTACCTTTGTTGTGGTCCACCTTACCGTTACACGAGGATGACATGTGAATTTCCCCGTCCTTATCTGCCACACGACGCTACGACGAAGAAATGTTATTGCAAATAAAGTCTATTCCTCCCGATTTTATATGAAATAATTACAACAATGCCATACGTCTCGACACTGATTGTAATTTTTCCGACCCCTATAACCGTCAGTGATGGAATAATATGGTTTGCTACTGCGGCTACTACTAACAAGGCAATTAAATACGCGAACTGCTTCCATTACGTCAACTTCAACGCCACATTGTCTGGAATATTCCCCGTTAATGAAAAAGCCTTTCCGTTTACTTTAGTAAATAATTGAATAGGGAAATTCAGCTCATAAGTAAGTTTCTGAACTGGTAATTACGTCATTTATGACGTTACCCTCACTGAAGATCCTTTACAAGGCTCTATCCTTAACAGAGGGAGAATGCATTATCCGTATAAACTTCCCTGAACTCGACCCTGTATCCTTTTGTCTGTGTAATTTGGTGTTTAAACGACCAACTCCTACATTTGAACGACATTATTTAACTTCTTGTCGAAACAGAAATGAGGAACTGGGTTTAAAAATTAATAATCAACTTTTATGTCGTTATTTACAATTTATTTTATTAAATCTACTTCACGTCCATCGAGAAACGAAATGATTCCAACACACAGGATTACCAGGGAAACATAGAGGAAGCTTTTGAGAAAAAAAATAACATGTTTTGGCGCGAGTATTGGGGAGAAATAAAGTAGCGGCGAGTGTTGCAGGTGGCACCCACCCATGGCGTCCATTACAGGCGCTATTTTATTCATGGCCGAGGCTTGGTCATCCATAATGCAGACCACGGGCACGTTCTCTCGGTCCCTCTATCGCCATTTGCCTCTCAGTTACAAAACATCTGCAACAATCACCACCGCCGTTCTTCCTTATTTATATCCCGCAATCTATTCCCGCGCTTCCCCCGACGCCTCAAGAAAGGCGGGATTTCACGGGGCTATAACTTTCATTTTGTATGAATGGGAAATAGCACGTAGAAACTAATAATTCCCCTAGCATCGCTCCTCAAAGTGTTACCAGCCGTTTCATAAAACGTTATCCCATTGATTACAGGTATGTCAGCAATAGGGGAAAATTCGAAAAGGTAAAAAAAGGTTCGACGAGTGAAGAATTGTAACCTGGTTTGTATAGAAAAATTGTTTACTCAAGTAAATTATCTATAATCACACCCTGCAATACCAGACATTAGACTCTCAACTATTAGAACAAGGACGGAATAAAATGAATGAATTCATCTTTTTTTCTATTGCTTAAATGTTTTGAATTCTTAACGTAATTTGAACATCATCGACGTTTTATTCTTTAATGAGACCAGAATAGAGTAAATTTTTAATCATCTCACGTACATTAGGTTATTCAGATTGACTTATTGCGTTACATTAGGAAAAGGCCGGTCACAACGTTAAAATACAATATATATGATATTCATCAACAAGAATATATTGTGAAGACTCCCTTGACCTCTTTATGACCAAGGGACTCTTCATAATATATTCTTCTATGACCATTATAAACTATGTGGATTACTACTAATAAAGTTAAACGTTTCTCTGCATATCAAGTTACTCTAATGACTTCAAAAATTTAATTTAATTTTCAAAGTCCATACCCTTGTAACTTTATTTTTCACTTCAGACAATTTTACTAATACCAATCCATATAATAAGTTGTTATTCTTCCTTTGAATACTATGAACATAAAATTACACTTACAAACTAATTATTAAAAAATTCAAGCAATCAATTAAATGTTTAGAAACTTTAATAGTGTTCCAAAAAGAAGTGTTAGTAATAAATGGCAGTGAAAATTTTTATCTGTATCAAGATGCTTAAAAAAATTTACTCCTGCGTGTACTTTAGAGAGGAGTGTGTTTGAATAAAATTACAGGGTAGATAATGAGATAAATGGATAATTTATTTAAAGAAACGATAACTAGGAAAAATATTTACTAATTTCGGATCTCTTAATAATCTCAGGTTTAAACCTTGGACGAAAAAGATTGGGAAACTTGACAGCCTACCTTCTTGGAACGTAGCGTCGCTTCTCTGCCTACTTCTTTGTAGGACACTTTCCTGTACGTGGACAGATTGATCTCCTTCAACATCCAGGACCAAACGACGGTTCCCTTCCGTCCCCTTCAACTTCAGAGAGCAGAAAAGAACATGCACATTCTCTCGCCACCGTGTGAAAAAGAATAGGAAAATTGACTATTTTAAATAGATTTTCTTTATATCACAAGGCACTGCGTGGAATTGAAATATTTCGTTGGTTTTCGATTCCTACGCGAACGTAGTTACAGAAGTTCCACGTCATATCCCTATGTGACATCCATGGGGATTAGACGTGGCATAAGGTATCGACATACTGGTGCCATATCCAGATTCCAATCATCGCTAATTTTAGATTAAGAATTCACAGTACATTTAACATCTTGGTCTACTAACCCAGAAAAAATTAATACACAAAATATGCTGATTTGAAAATAATTTTTTACAAATGTCAAAAAAACCTGGAAGTTGTTGGAAGAAGTAAATTTTTTCTCTTAAATGATTTACATAAATTCAAATATTATTTTATTCATAATGTAAGTATCAATGTTATACTATATTTATTTGTTTGGAAGTCAAATATTGTTTTTTAATTATATTTATTTATTAATTTTTAGATACAGGTTAAGAGGTCCCTGAACAAGAGGAGTAAACGCTTTTACGTAATAATACACTTTAATTTAAATTAATTATTTATTTTGGCCATAATTTATTAATTTAATTTATAAATACAAGTCGGATAACGTTTTTTAGGAATAACAGGCTACATGAAGGTTACCCTGAAAAAGGCAATTCCCTTTTAATAGCATAGGAAGGTAAAGGAGGGATGTGGAATGTAGAGCAAGGTCGCCAAGGGTTGCCTAAGTTTAAGAATCCTACCCGGAGATTCATCTAAAATAGATGCAATTTTTTTTTATTAAATTAAATTACGTCTGTAGAATGTATAAAGCATCCGCTATCCTTGTTACATTGTAATAAATATGAAACATTTGACACGTTTGTGATCTTTATCTGTTTTTAATTGATCTCGACGTTTATGTGAACGGAATTTCAACGTCATTGTGGTTGGTGCGGCGGCCTCTCACTCAGGCTATTGCCCCGGCGGTTTAAGGTACGGGGAAAGGGAAGGTAAAGACACTGTTATCCTATTTATATGCTAATGCGGGAAGGTCACGTTCTCCAGAAACACCCTCAGCCACAGCAGCAACAGAACTCCGCACCCTCCGCGTATACCGAGGTAGAATTATAATTACGGCCGATTCTGAAATATCCATCAGGATAAAAATTAAAGACTGATCCCTTAAAATGTATTAAAAATTCATGAAAATCCAGAATGAACTGCTCAAATTTAGTGACAGGGTATGTAAAATCCTCTGTTGAGGATCGCAAGTTTAAACAGGAGCAGTGACGTCATGAGACTCAAAGAGATGCATTATTGAATTAATCTGAGTACGTCAGGCTACCTCACAAATGTAAACTATGTAATTATCTCGTGTTTACAGAGTAACACACTGCGAATCACGTCCTGCGGTCATTTTGTCCTCGATCAAATGAATCTCTCTTGTAATGAACATAGTTTTTTAAAATCATCTTCCAACGAAGCAACAATTCATCAATCGTTTTGGCGTGCGGTTTTTAATTGTTCATTTATGGTAACTGAACGAAAAAAAAACGTTCTACTATGCAATTTATTTTCTGCTGGTGCATTCATGTTTTATCATCGACATTTTGTACTCGAGTGTGACGCTACCTTCCGTCAGTGAATTATTGAAGAGTATTTTTGGACATGCAGTGGCGGAAGACCACATTTAATGGCATCATCAACGTGGTACTGAAATGAATAGGGGGATATTAATTATTTAAGTGCGATATTAGTATGTTAATAATAAATTTACATAATAAAAAAGAAAACAATTTACTTGATTCAAAAGCAATTTACATCCATAATTACAATTTTGATATTTTCAATCATTATGCCTGCAATTCTTCCTTAATTAAAACTACAAATATAATTATATAAAGAATGGTACAAATTAAATTCTTAAAACTAACAATTTTCTAACTCTAAACTCAGGGTCGTATATTATGGGTCTTCTCATAGATCAGAATATAATCATACAAAATTTACTCGGACCTTGCAGTACAGGAAATCAGAAAAAAGGGTTACAGGTGTCATTTACTTCGTGAATATTCCAGTTCCTTTCTCGTAGCAATTTACTCCTCAGAGTCGTCGCCGCTATTTGTCCCTGGTTCAGGACAATTTCCGGTTATCCTCCTTCTCTTGGACTACCTGTCAAAAAATGCCGATCATCCTTCCAGAAATCTCCCCGCCAAATTTTTTAAAATCATCTCCCGACTTCTTTAGTTTATATCATAAAGGTGGCAGGGATGGATATTCACTAAAAACAATAATGGTTATACGTGAGGAAATACATCAGCATAAGCCACCAAATCTCACCAAAATTGGGAAACACCCCAGATGTGACGTGAAGTCTGGGTTTTATTGCTCCTGGCTCAAATGCTGCCTCGTTTCTGTTGACTCCTCACCACCAAAAGTCCCAGCAGATGTGTTTGGTCGTTACAGTACGATGCGTCTACTTACATCTACTGTTATTTGATGCTACGTAATTTTCTAGTACTATAACAGTTAAAAAAATTAGCAAATCATCCAATATATAATCAAAACACTATATTTTCGTCAATATATTTCGACTTCTTCAAATAAAGACAAGTAATAAAATTACAACTGAATTCTCAATGGATAAAAATACATAAGGATTTATTAAAATATAAATATTATGAAATATTTGCTAAAAGTGTTCGTATTGAGTGTTGCGTTATGTGGGTGCGAAACGTGGGCGGTAGGAGTTGCAGAAGGGAAGAGATTAAAAATATTGAAATGTGGTGCTACACTAGAATGCTGAAATTTAGATGGATAGGAAGAGTAACTAATCAGAAAGTTTTAAGGAGAATAAGGGAAGATAGAACAATTTGGAGGGCGTTAACCACAGTGTAAGACATGAAGGTCTTATAAAATTAGCATTAGAGGGACGTGAGCGGGGTAAGAAAAGAAGAGGAAGGCAAAGTAAAGAATCCGATAATCAGATTAGGGAGGCTGTAGGGTGGGGTAGTTATGTGGATTTGAAAAGGCTTGCTCAAAATAGGTCATCAGACCAGTCTTAGGACTGAATACCACTACACAACACATGAATTTTGTGACTACTACTTCCGGCATGAGCATAAATGTGCGTTCTCGTAATGGTCATGAAGGCAAGGGCTATCTGAAACACCAAGGAGAAAGAAAAATAGAAACGCTTTTATGGTTTCAATTTGAGCAACCTCGGTGTAATCTCCTTCAAATCTCTTTTTCGTTCCATCCGTTACTCATGCGTGTTTCCTTTTCTTTTTTTGTATGAGTGGAGTTGGCTAATTCGGATGACGGCAGAGAGTGAGGGGGTGAAGCATCCCCCACAAATACCGTTTTAATGTTGTCGGCGGATTGCGATTCATTACGAAAATGTGAAATCCGATTTAAACTGAAATCCTATAATGCTTCCCCGTGTGTTTGTTCAATCGAACTGTACTCGCGTATTGTCTCTTGGGGGAGGTAATTCTGGATAATATGTCTACACTTGGAGAAAAAAAGGCGTTTGGGTTGGAAGAAATTATTGTGTGTATTTGCAGATGCGCTAAATATTCACCCACTTTGTGCCTTTCTTCTTAAAAGGAAAATAAATGTCTGATTTCAAGAGTAATCTTAGAATGAAAATGTTCAAACTATTTCTTCTCCTTAATTGTAAAGACGTTGTTAGACATTATGCTTCAGAAACGAGGTCTCTCAAAACAGATTTCGTATTATCATTCTCTTTGCGGGAGTATTTTGGTAGAGTAAAAGAACAGGGAATGTTTCTACTCTGGAGTTGCAACAAATTGCACCCGGAGTACCAACGGGTTAATACGTAAAAAAACAGCACCTTTGGGAACCAAAAACTGACTGCAATATAGAGGTCAGCGTCACTGCATCGCACCAGAGAGGCCCCAAAAAAGTTAGGAGGAGTCATAGTCACCCAAGCTCTTGATGCCACTATAAATATAAAAATAACAGAGACACTTGAATCAATACAGTTTTAGTGTATAAGTGTGTCGATTACAAATTTTACTACTTCGATACTGGTTAACAGAAATATATTTCAGCCGGAAAAAAGTTAATATTAAAATATTACATAACTATAATACTAATAATGTACCATTTTAATAACTCTTAACGATTTCATCGGAAGAATCGATAGCAATGTAATGAGTTTATGTGGCAAGTATTCTCTAATGTTAACATTTTAGAAATAAAGACATTGGGACCGTTTTAAGGGGTTCTTTAAACCAACTATATATAATATAATAATTTCCTAATATTTTACTTTGACATTCATTACTATTTTTGCAGGCAAGAGATAATAGGCTCGTATATTAACAAAACTAAATTTTACAACCTTTATTCATTGCCTTTTTTCCTTTAATTCTTAAGACACTAATGAAGACCAAAAAATAAGACTAGTTACCCAGCATAATATTTACTGTTATTAATCCCGTAAATTACACCCGTGCTCTCAATTGAGTTATTGTCATTATAAAAGAGTTCCGCATTGTGTGATACTGGAAATCGTTTATTTATGCACACTAATTGTTCCCTGCCGAGGAAATATGACATGTTATTAACTTTGTTGTGCAAATAATTATTGAAAACAAGGTTTATGAAATACAAATGTCAACGAATGTGCCACCGCATCAGACAATATTAAATACAAAAAGTTTACTTCTGTGAAATTTAATACAAACAATTGATACAAAACGTTATAAATAAATTAGAGAAAATGTAACAGAAAGAATAAAAATAGATGAAAAATAAAAAATTACGATATAAATTAATATATCCAAATATAAACGATAACATTATATACTTGCTATAGACCCAATAGTAATAAAATTATTATTATTTAAAAAATTCAATTTGGAAGGCAAGAATGGAAAAGACCTTCCGCTTTCCCGGTGGAAACTCTACCACTCAGCTAGTCCGGGTCGACATCCCAACGTCCGATTCAACAGTTCTTCATTTCCGTAATAAGGCTCTTGTCATCCAAAGTTTGCATGAGTGGGTGTGTTACGACGGAATTCAGGCGAGGTTGGGTTTTAAATTTCACTTATTTTCTGGGATTATTTGTCTCTGTACAGTGGTCATCAGTATATGAGAAATTTAAAAAAAATTGATATTAAAAATTTGGCCCTAACCTCCAAAACAGAGAGAAATTAATACGACTTCATATCGAAAAGCATCTTAAGATTTCGCGTTTTTAATGTAATTATTTAACGTCTGTTCTACGAGAAATTGTTAAAAGTTTGATGGATCTTGTTATCGGTTACCAGAGTCAAAGTCTAGGCCTTTTTTCCTGTCTTTATCGCATTAGCGAGAAGAATAAGTGAATAGACTGCCAGAGAAATTAAGAGTTTTTCCTTGTGAATATAACACCGAGAAATTGCCGCTCTCTAAACGTTGGAAGGAAAAGAAATGGATGGTTGGTTAGAAAATTGAAGGCGAAACTTTTTTATAGCATTAACTCTTTCTGTGAAACTCTTGGGCGAGGAAAGATGGAAAAAAAAAAGAAATAAGAAAACCCTCTTTCTTTCCCAAGAGCCACAAGTTAGCCCCGGGGCCCGATTCTTTGCAAACTTCCACACTCGAGATGATCTATCAGAATCTCCTTCCGCCTCTCTAAACGTCACAACATATAACGACAGCGGCTGGGCGAGTCCGCGGACTTAATTGTCAGTCTTATCCCTGAAGTCCCCAGGAATTGTTCAGGAGGACAGACCATGAAGTAACAAACATAACTCTAACTCCGCAATTACACAGGTAACCTTAGTGACTGGACCCAATGTCGTGATTGTCGCGCCTGGTGCAATTGTTACTTGTAGGAGGAAATATTTGTTTGTATATTATTTTCTTTATTTAGAAAATCGTTGAGTCCATTTCATATTTCCCAGTATATGTCATTTAACATATGTAAATACATGTTTCGTAATGAATATGTAACGTTTTAAAGGATTTTGATGTAACTTTAAATTAATAGAGCAGGATAATTAAATAATAAGAATGTTATAATTTTATAATATATTTAACAAAAGGAAACAACAAATAAAATAAATAAATAAATAAACGTATCTTCCTGGTCTTTTGAAAATGTGTAATTTGGAAAATGAATTCACAATTAAAATTCATATATGACAAAACTGATTCTTTTTTCTGGAGATGGTTGGCTCAAATTCCTGGTCTTATATTCTGAACGCTAATTGTTGGTAGCGATGACCACTATGGCATTTAGCTGATGGCTTTTAGGGATTCATGGTTCATTTGTACTTTACCAACGTCAAAACTGGAACCTCGTAGGTAAATCTGACAGGAACCTTTGAAATCATTAAAGTGGAGACGCTTCTGGAACGGATAGGTTGTCTCTGATACCGACAGGTGTTTCACTTTCGCTCAACAGTTTTAAATCCCTTTCATCACTTTACCTTTCGCGTTTCTTCGTTTACTGCCCTGACTGAAATATTATCAACCGCTTCAACTACTGTCCTCTTTGTCTGAAATATTATTAACCATTCTTATTGCCATTAACCAACAACTTGATAACAACTGCACAAACACCCTTCTCCACAACTCCACAACAATTATTTAATACTCAATCTCCATTCACCAACCTCAAAACCTCTGATTTCTCTTCCCAATTCGAATTTTGGCCAATAGGAATCCATCTTACATTTTTCTAGTTCCCAATACGGGGTTCACTCGTCTCGCCTAAAGTCGCCTAAACTCACGCTCCATGCCATTTCTGTAGGAAAATTCAGACGTGACAAAATGTTTGGACCGAAGCATGTTCCCCACATTTCTGACACTAGCTTCTCAATGACTACTTGACCAGCAACGAACGACAACTCGACTTTCTCAGCTCGGAAAATTTAGTTTAACAAATGTATTTAAATTAACATGACAGAATAATCCACTAAATACGTGTACACTTCAAATAACGTAAATTAAATACAGCAGATTTTCAAGAAAACGATTAAAAAAACATATTTACTTTGAATATTACACAAACTATAGACTTGTATTTTAAACTAATTATATGACATTATTGCTCCAACTAAACATTGCCTTGTAACTTTTCTCTCGTAGTGATTTCATACTACATTTCAATAAGGTGGCAGCGTGTCAATAAGGAATCGCTCGTTATCCTTCTTAGCAATATACCATTACTATTAGCCGATCATCAACTATTCTCCTCCTCAACAAAGACTTTACTTCGTTGTTATAGAAATTGCGACAGTTTCATCCACCATAACATTAAACTAACCTAAAACGTTATACTTGAATATGAGTGCTTACTATGCCTTTGAGAACAAGCACGTGCCATGTGTGTGAGAGAGAGATTCTACTGTGTTTCCTGAAGGTTTTAGCGTAAGCCGAGAAGAGGACACAACTGTAAAGCTTTCCTGCCAACCGTCTCCCTTCGCTTCGCCGCGAATTAATCTGTTTCCTCTCCCATAGTAAAGCTTCGACTGGTCTTAAAAAGAAAAAAGAGTTTCTGTGTAATAAGTCTCTGTGTCGCATCTTCTGTCCTCATTTGTTGCTCTTCTCCTCTTTCCTCATCCAGTCTTACCTCTTTTTGCCAGCGGTTAAAACTCGCACAATGAGATTTTCCTTCTCTTATAGTTGGTGAAGTGTACTCTTCCCCGCCAGATTAACATGTTTACAATAATTCATTCGATTTTTCTCAAAATTTCCGCCCAGAATACCGTTCTCCAGCTCAAAAGTATTTCTGTCCCTTTGTCCGCCTCAGCCATTCACTCTTTAACCTTTACTGTACTGCATTTGCCCTTCATCGTTCAGGCTCACTGTTATTGCCGTTTTCCTACCTTCACGGACGTGTGTAATGCTCTGTGAATCTATATTACCCCCCCTGTTTTCAGTTGAAATAATACTGATAATATTTCACTCTTTCGCATAACGCACGTGTCTGCGATATTATGTTTCCGCTCCCGTAAAGTATGAAGTGATGCTGAATGAAGCAAGGGACTTAATCAATCTTCTTGCAATATTCAACGATGAAAATGCTCATCTCAGCGTCTCTCATTAAGAACTACTCATATTTTATCAAAAATATTGCTCATACTTTATCATGCCGCAATTATTTTCCCTTGAAAGAACTCGAGTGGGATAACTCTCAAGTGAAGAATTATTAATAACTATTCATCAGATCGCTTTTTATGAGAATTCGTGTGGATTAATCTTTGATGACGTTGGTTTCTTCCGTTTGAGAAATTGTAAAACTATTTCAATGACCAACATTGTAGTTTATTTACACTCAACACCTCTATCTTCGCCCCCCCCCTCCTCCAAATCATCCTGAAAACCCCTGACTAATGGTAAATTCATACGTGATAACATCATGTTCCCCGTCAAGTGTTGGCGTATTGGAATGATTATTATTAACTTAAGATGACGTCACGCGGATGTTATTCTCACGACGACAAACAAGAGTGATCATAAAAGTTTGAAAATTCCTATTATGAATAACTGTTTATTTTCTACGATCGCGTTAGATGACTTCATATCGTTTCTTTCTTTAAGGGGAGTTTGAAGGCCCTATCTTGCCGAAGCTTAAATAGCCACCATTATCTCGGAAGCCATTATAGGTACAGCATTAAAACTTTCACAGCTACTTTTAACCCTGCGTGGAAGGAGAATAATATATTAATATTACTGGATAAAAAGCATAGTGAAATTAACATAGCTTTATTAATAATTAATATTATAATTGCAATAAATCTGTAGAGAGGGGTGTGGGATTAAATTAAATTAAATCTTTTTCAAAAACTTAGCCAGGAAAACCAATGAAGGAAATATTTACAAAATTTGAGGTTCTACGAAGCAATTAGATTAATACAATCTCAGGATAAAAACAGTAGATGATACCCTCCCTAAACGTCAAGGATTGGAAACTTGACAGCGTACCTCCTTTGTACTGTGGCGTCGCCTCTACACCAGCTTCTCTGTAGGGCGCCTTCTCCATTGTCGCAAGTTGACCTCCATATACTTCCGGGACCTAGCGTCGGTTTCCTTCCGTCTCCTTCAAGTTCTTAGATCCTCACTGACGTGTGAAAATGTCTCGAAATCGATCTTTAATAATCGATTTTTCTTTAAACCACAAAACCCCAATGGCTTGAAGCAATCACGTGGTATTTAAATATTCCTACGCAAGCTGTTTGCATGAATTCCGCAGGTCATATTCCTCCGCGATCAAAAGCCATTACAGGAGATTAGTGACGGCACCAGGCCCCGTCAAGCTGACGTCAATTCCAAATCTCCAGTCCTTGCTAACTTTATATTAAGAAGTAATCGACTATCGCGCTACAGATAACTTATTCTGCCTCTACGTTCGTACCATAAGGTTAAAAATAAGTTGTGAAATCAGTGGTAAATCTGCATCGGTTTCAAAGAAAAACATAACTTAACTTCACTATTTTAACATCGGCAAGAAAGGGATTTCAGAACCGCCCTAAATGTGTAATGTTAAAACCTATTAATGAGTACTAATTTTTTGTTTGTCATTATAATAATATAGACGGTGGCTATTCAATTGCTTATCGTTTATAGTCTGGCCCCATCGTGTTCGCCGACGTCTTTGCTCCTTCTATTCAACACCTATATAATGTTGCCATTTCCCGTTTTCATCACGGATACAAACAAATTATTTCCATTAGAAATTTAACAGTAAAATTTTCCCTCTAAGCAATAATAGTTTTCAACATGATAGTTCGTTCGATATTTAGATATATTTTTTAACATTTCAACCCGGGATTACTTAAAAACCAGGATGCAAAGGAAATTAATTATTTGTTTACGTTGACGTAACATGTAGAGAAGGAAAGTGGCAGTGGAAAAACAATCTGAAGCAATTACATGAATATTACATTAGTTTTGTATGAAAAAGGGGTCGTGATACTGTTTAGTATAGTTCCCATTCCCCTTTATTGTGGGTTTTATGGCCGAACATGTAGAATAGAGGCCGTCGTCATAAAGAGCGAAACCCCAGGAGGAAAGGATATTAACAGAATATTGGAAAGGAAGAGAGCCTTTCCCTTGGTTGAAAAGGACGAGGGATGGCGGTCCATTCAGGAGGACACACAATACATCCCCACAAGAATAAAGGTAATCGGATATACCTCAGGACCGAGAGAGACAGAAAATTCCTTTCCTGAGGAGGTCACAGAGAACAAAAGGATTGCGACCGATCCAGCTACAGATGAGATTCGAACCCGACTCAGGTCGCCAAGTCAACAGCTAATCCAATATATAATGGAGGTTCTCTGTCTGGCTTCAAAAAAATAGGGGGAGCGAACTAATCGTTGCGCTCCTCAATAAAAAGAGGACGGGACAATATACATCCCTTCCTTCCCCTTCCAAGTAGAATTTATGGATCACATTAGATTATATTACAGTGATATTTAATTGATGACGTGGCACGATTGTCCTTATTTAAGATATACATATTTAGTACCATACTCGAACGTTGTAAAGCCATGCGAATGCAATATATTTTTGTAATTTTTGAAATTTCAGTACGAAAGTGATATTCGATGTTAGCAAATGTCAAAAAATAACAAACTCCTTTTCTACAAAATTTCAGGGATCAATTGCAGAGATCTAGTCTTTCCTCTATCTGACTTGAGCATGAAATTGAGGAGGAAACCCTGCACATGTTCGTAATAATCTAATTGTTTGAAAGAAATACTTCCTGAATTTGGCTGCAAATAAATCACATTCATAGTAAACTAACAAAAACATTTCTATAGTGTAGTTATAATGCATGGGAGAGTTTGAGCGAACTTCTGGTCTGTGACTCTAAATATGTGTTAGATTACATATATTATATTCCTTAGTAATCAAGGAAAAATGATAAGGTTGGTCATCTCTATCACTGTAAAGCGATATTTCTTAAATTATTGATATAAAGTTAGCGAGGATTGGGAACTGGACAGCATGTCGAGACCTTATGCCGTCACTAATCTCCAGGGAATGGAATTTCGACACGTAGGGATATGACATGTGGTTTTTCTGTAACCACCCTAGAGTGGGAATCGAGAAGCAGGGAAACAGAAATATTTAAGTAGCACATGGTTGCCTCAACCAATGGGAATTCGTGGTTTAAAGCAAACCGAGGTTGAAAGTCGATTTTTCGACTCTTCTTGATTCGGCGTTGAGGCTGTGTGAATTCATTCTTCTGTTGGAAATTGAAGGGTACGGAAGGGGGTCAATGTTTGGTCCCGGACGTTTGAAGGAGGTCAACTTGTGACACTGAGGAGAGCGTCCTACGGAGAAGCTGACAGAGAGGCGGTGCTACAGCCAACCAAGTACGCTATTAGATTTCCCAATTCTTGACGGCTAAGATGGGTATCGTTAACGGTTTAACGTGAGATCTATTTGCTTCGCCGAATCTCCGAAATTTTGTAAATATTTTCGTAGTTACGTTTTTTTTAAAAAAAATTATCCTAGTAAACCCCAATCTACATAACAGATTCAGGTATTCTTCAAAATAATTGGTTGAATCTTGTATAAAACGGTCTGTTTTTGGGAATAATATCTCAATAGCCTTTTAGCACTCAACCTATGTCACACTGTGCTCTGATTATTATTTTACAAATGTATGTATTTTAAATTAGTAAATCTTCCCTAATTCCGTTACGGACAGAAGTCAGTGAGTTTATTCACCAAATTTTAAAAAGGTATTCTTATTTTCAATTACTTCGCATTCCAATCATTACTGTAATATATCAGCGACGTATAATTTACCGATTTTATACTTGGTAGAAATACAGGCGCATATAATATGGCGTCCACAATTTCCGCCTTCCTGGATCTATATTTACATGTTGCGGTGAGGCTTTGAGGATTTGAAGTAAGAGCGAGTGATTGATTAAGGCTTTCGGTGTTATGAGAGCTTCCCAGTCTGTTCGTGGCTTTCATTTTCCCCGCCACACACGTTACGGTATATTTGCAGGACCCTGAAAACGTGGCACAGTTCATATCCTCATCCTCTCCATTAGAAGTTCCATTCGTCTGAACACCCTCAAAGTATTAAGTCATTTCGAAAAAAAGAACTGAATGGTTTAAATTTCCATCACGACTGTAAATTCTCAGCTCGTGTGCCATTTGTGGGAGAATAGAAGAACAGGGAGTTGGAGGAAAATGCCGTCATTCTGTGAACTAAAAGAATTTATTCTGTTCACCAATAACAAAAAAATAGTACGGTGACATCATTTGCCCTGTTATAATTTTCAGTCTTGAGATTTCTGATGTTTACTTATTTAACCAAGAAGAAAAGGAACACATCCACTTACGAGGTAAATTTGATATTTAAATGTAATAAAACCATAAATAGTGCAATTTTTCTTTGGCATTTGAATAGAACATACAAGTGCGAATCTATCCCGTTCAATGTTATTAAAAGGGGCCAGAACTTGAATGACTCAGCGAGAGATTAAAAAACCAATTAGAGCCTATTAATTAAGGTTCCCATAAGTCGAGGCACCTTTGTCGTAGAAGTTGTGCTTAGGTCTACTTTGGTTTTCTGCTTCCATTGACCTGGTCAAGATCTGAAGAAGAGAGCAAACCGCTACGCAGTAACCGAAAAAGCATGGGCCAAGTACGGAGAGTCCGACCTCCCTGGTACAGGTTTCTATAAAGTATTCCTTTCAACACATCTATTTGAATTATAGAGTAGTATTCTAATACTATATACTAAACCCTAGTTAACTCTTGACTACCCTTTCGGCCCATATGTAACCCCTTTTTCTGTCCCTTTCTTTGCTATTATAATGGAGATGCCACAATGTGAATTGCGTCGGAATGTACGAGACCTGTAACCAAAAATATTCCGATGTTCCAATTCGTGACCATCTTTAAGTGTACTTTGACAGTCCAGACATATAATGCAATATCGTATATTAATCATTGCAACATGGTTTACAGGTGTATATAAATATTTCTACATTCCTGAAGGTGACTGAGATTCGCCTACTTATGGAAATTCAGTGATTCGGGCCATGGTAGACAACCAGCTAGACGCGACTGTCAAAATCTCTGCATCGGGAGCTTCTTTTCGCTTAATATAGTGCTTGAATGTATGTTTGGAAGTTATTGCTAAAAATATTGGTATGAAGTGTGGCGTATTGATGCGAAATGTGGACGGTAGGAGTTGCAGAAATGAAAAGAACAGAAGTCTTTGAAATGCTGAAAAACAGATGGGTGGATAAGATCACTAACGAGGAAGATCTAAGCAGAATAGGGGAAGAGCGAACAATATGGAGGACGTTGACTAAGAGAAGGGATAGATTAATAGGCTACGTTTTGAGACATGAGGACCTTGTAAAATTAGCATTAGAGGGTAAGAACAGAAGAGGAAAGCCGAGGATGGAATACGCTAAGAAGATTAGCGATGATGTTGTAGTAATGAGGAAATGAAAAGGCTTACGCAAGATAGTTTAGCATGAAGGGTTGCATCAGGCTAGTCTTAGGACTGAATACCACAACAACAACAACAACGTGCAAGACAAACTGATTACTGTGCACTGAAGATATTGTTTAATGGCGACGCTCACAATGCCGTGGAATATAGTCAATTACTTAAGATGGTTCCACCCTCGGACATAGTAAGACTATGGCAGCATTACATTTAAATACAACAGTTAACTTGTTATTTTTGGGATGAACAACAACTTTCAATATCTGAAACTTATACAGACAAACAAAACGCTTGTAATAGTAAATAATGCAACACGAAAACTGAACCGATTTATTTTATTTGTGAATCAAATAGACATATCAGCGGCGGCGGCAACTCCGCTCCAAATGTAATTTAAATTCAACTTCAACGCCGTTTATTTATTTATGTTTGTTAAATTATTGGCAGAGCACAATGAACCTACCAGGATATGAATAGAATCGCTCAGTTTACTGTCATACGAGTGGAAAAACGCTGCAGTGTATTACAACCCGTTCAACAGTATTCGTCTGCATGAAGCTTTTTAAATTAGCTCGGCGGTTTCAATTTTTAAATAAATGGCGGACGATGCTTCATTATTATTTATCCACTTTCGATTTCGTGTCACTGCAGCCACAAAAGCTTTTAAAACCAACGTTTCCTTCTCAGTAATAAAGATTTCAATGGCTTTACTGTTAGCCAGGTTTTTTGCTTCTTCGTCAAGAGCTCGGTAACGGCGTGGGAATTTCTACAATTTCTAATTTCTTTTACTTTTTGTTAATATTTATAATATTTGCCTAATGAGAAATACGTAATTCTGTTGGTACAAACTTAATTTATAGACGTAACTAAAAGCTTGACGAGAAGTTCTCATAATTGTAAAAACTTAACATTCAGTTTGGTTGATTGAAATGTTGTTCATGGTACAGAATTAAGACATTCTTAAGCATTTGTGTTATGAAATCTTCTAATCAAGTCTATAGGTTTGACAAGTTTTTAGTCTTCTATATATATCTTATATATAACGAATGAGTACACAGGAACTCGAGGCGTAACGGAATAGAGGGGTAGAAGGGGATAACCCTATTCTTTTTACTGGATATTGCTAGAGTTTAGTAAATAGAGATAGAATATGGTCATTGGTCAAGGAAGAATTCCCGGCAGCTGACTTGACCAAGTTCTGACTGACTGCACCTTGTCAATGAGCTCTTGTTTTGGTATTTACATCTGGGCGTTCTAATTTTTGCAGAATTTCGACAGAAGGGAATCTACAAAACTCCACAGTTTTAACAGTTCAATGGTATATGTTCGTAAACTAGGTGTCTTTAACAACAATTAAATTACATATAAGGTTTAAATCTACTTTTATCAGGGTCAGTGAAAAACTTTAAGCTAAAACTTGCGTGCGGGGCAAACACGACACTACTGTATAAAGCAACAACAAAATGTAATGTGTTCCTCAAGAAAAAAGAAAAACTGATAGACTCACCTTATAACAATGAGTTACAGGATTATGTGCCCAAAAATAATAGATAAAGAAAGAAAAGGATTTGGGAAAAGGGAAAAATGTTAGAAAAAACTGCAAAAAAACTCTTTGCGAAAAGAAAAATTGATAAAACGATCAATCCTACGCAAAATAAATATAAGAAGGAAAACACAAAATGTGGTAATTACAAATTTGGTATTTTAAGTTATTCTGATATTGGATTAAGTAAAGAATAGAATAAACTTGTGTTTTATACCTTTTCCGAAATTTTTACAAGCATTGTTAAACAATACGTGTCCCGTCCCCGACTTCCTCTATATACCACGTTGACTTGAGAAATGATTCTGAAATATTTTTAGGATTTAATTGTTGGAGGTGCTGGATGTACGACGCATCTGTATTCCATATGTCCATAAAGGTTTAATAACGCTAATTTGTGACCTTGTGCCAATCAGCCTATTCACTTGATTGTTGTTATTCTTACATAAGTATATTGTTAGACCTAAGTATATGCCTATATATTTCACGTCGTCAGTTTGTGGTAATAAAATATTATTACTAACACTGGATCCTCGGGCATATATGAGACAGGAGAAGTTGCATTAGGTTTTTCGTAAATAATGTCATTATACCAAAACTGAAGACGTCAGCTGGTGATTAATGTGAATTTTACAGGAATTTTACAGGAACCATGAAGCAATAATTATCATACGTTTGATTCAGGACGAATGGATAAGGAAAAACAAACCTTTGTAGATCTAGAAAAAGCTTCTGATAAATGTAAATTACTTATCATGATTCAGTTTAACTATCAGAGGATTGAATTTACAGGCCTAAGGTATTCTTGCCGAGGTCCTGTGGTGTAGTGGCTAGCCTCTAGTTGCTGTCTCACAACCCCGAGGTCCCGGGTTCGAATCCTGGCAAGGGCTTGGATGTTTGTATTGTCGTGGTCGAGAAGATCGGGATTAAGATTGTTGGAGGACCGATACGCTGACCACGTGTCCACTCCAAATTCAGAATATGTCTTGCAAGATGACAGTCCGCCGTCGACTCGGTAGGCCCAGGCCCTCAATGAGCTGTAGAGCCATAGAGAAAGAAAGGAAAAAAGGTATTCTTATGTACGAATTCCGCAATTTTGTATCCGGGACATCGGGTGGACGTAAGCAACTTTGTAATAAAGTAGGACGTAATTTTTGAAGATTTACTTCTCGAAGGTTTTTCCATGTTGGAATCATAGATTTCCTTCATGATCTTTCACTGTACATCTGGCATTCGTTCCTTGTTTATTTTTATTTTTGGCAGTTATCGACAGTTGGCACTCCCTGCTACATGCGATGGATAATCCTAAATCAACAAGGCTTTTAACGGTACGAGGTTCTGGTTTCGCGTAGCTTGTGACTTGACAAGCTCATGTCAGTAGTATTTATTCGCTACGTAGAGGTAGTAATAACATGCACCCTTCCTCCCAAGCGCGTCTCTCTTTCTCCTGGTGGTGCCATAATTGTAAACACGCTTTCGCACTTCACAGCGACATCGTCAACATCAGCCTCGAGTCCTCCTATAACACGACACGTCCTTCAGTTAAATGAAACGTTATCATCTCTGCTTCCCCTTAAACCAGGTGGCGCAACTCAGGGTGGGGGTGGAGGAACTTGTCACTGCTACTGGAAACCCGCCCTCATAGTAACAATATCATTACACATCACTGCCAGATGTTGCGGGTGTGTGTATATGTTTCGTGTGTCATTAACCTCTCGCAAAAATGGTTAGCGATAATGATCGACAGTAATTTGTAAATTTCGTTTGTAGTACCGCGGCCTCTCTCTCTCTCTCTCTCTCTCTCTCTCTCTCTCATAACGACGGTATTTTAATGGCCCTCGCCAATTTGCACTTTGGAATGTGTGTGTGTTTGTCTGCGGACGGCGAACAGAAACGAGCAGCCATTTTTTTGCCCCCGTTGTGGTGATGTTGGCGGTGGTATTTATGGACAATTTAAGCACCTCGTTATCTGCACGCTTTATTGAGGTTCACTTCCTGTGTCCGTGTGTGCGCGTTTCCTATGTGCCTGCCTGTGTGTGCGTGCGCGTTATCTTTGACCGCCGCAGCAGTCGCCGCCATTTGTATTATCAGCGCCACGTGGCCCGGACTCTGGTTCTACCCAAGCCTCCGATTGCAGTCCATCATCTCGACAACGTAGGGATGTATGTGTGTCATGCTGGAATTAAAATCGCCCCGTACATTAAGCCATCGCGTGCGCGGAGAGGAAAAAACGGTGCTGCCAGTTGAAAATGCGTTCTCTGTTCACCCCAGAGCGTGGAAACATTAACACGGACATTATAAGCTCCGAGGTGAGTCCGGCATTTAAATATGAAACTTCGCATCCTCATAGAAGGTCTGCGAAATACGTTAATAGTGATGACTTGGCCCAGGCTTTTTCTGTTCTATTGAAGTTATTACTGAACAAGAAAAGTCTTAGAGTCACTGTGAATGACACATGGTGTGAGATGATTTTCATCAGAACGTGAGAGTCTTTCTCATTTTATCATGGTGTAAGATATACATTACCCATGGTGTCTTTTTTGCGAAAGCCTTCCTTGCATCTGCTATCCTACTATTTATGCCTACTGTATTTCTACCATACCTATTTATTATGCTGTTCAACGCTGCAATAATCAACCCACAGCTCTTGTCAGGCAATAACTTTAATGGACGCCATTGTGATTTAGTGTGTAAACAATCACACTTCAAAGATATTATCGTTTGCTGTGTTATTTCATTATAACATAACATATATGCTGTGTGATGCCAGTGAATAGTATGGAGAGCTGCAACAAATTAGTGTGCAGATTGAATACCACAACAACTCCATATTACGTTCCTCTTATTTTAACGTGTGCTGATTTTAAAATTTTCACTTGGATTCCCCATTGCCTAAGTTGCTCCTCTATCATCAGTATATTATTCTGCAATCTTCTATGCAGGGATCAAGCAATATGTGCCTTACGATTTCTCTAGAAATCACCACGTCGCCTTCTTCATACCAGCGTTTGTGTGCTGTTCCTGACTTACAACACAATAAAAAAACTCAATTCTCCAATCCCTCCAAATTTAGGCCCCTGAACTTTGAAAACTGAAGATTTAAGAAAATTTCTGAGCACAGATGGTTGATTGGAAGTTTGATTTTCCACAATTTTGTCATATGACTGTTTCTACTCAGACAACCGGAAATGGGTCAAAATGACATCTGTCTGAAAAATAAACAAAAAAACGCACCATTTTGACGATTTATCTCCATTTAACATACATAGGATTGAAAATAGCTTCTTACATTCCTGCTTTATTATTTACGTGAACCTGAGGAACGCCCTGCACTTTACGTAACTGCGATTATCTAAAAATCATAATAAAACTCAATATTTATATTTAAACGTGTATATGTCCTAGATTAAAATATTACAATTGTGTTTAGTGAGCGTCCATTCATTCTGAAATCCTTAGATGTACAGTCAAAAAAAAAGAGAAATAAACAAAAGGAAAAACAATATTACCGGAAGCGCTGAAATATTTATTTACTTAGTAAGAAGCTTTCACGTAGATTACTGGCGCGTTGTGGAACCGCCATACGGTTGTATAAAAAAAGTAAACCTTTCCAAAAGTAATAGAATAATTCACAAGGGAAGCTTTCGCCGTAATTACATCAAATATTAACATTTGAAAGAAACAAAAGAATATAAATGGCGGAATTTCCTAAACACTTTTCTCCTGTGCCGCGATACAGACAGAAAAAAAAGAGTTCAGTTCTGATTATTTCTTAGTTTAATTCTAAATAACAAACTAGTATTGACCTGCAAGAAAAAAATGGTAATTTATCATTGTCATGATTTAACAAAAGTAAAGGAAGAGATTATTTATGAAATACAAAGTAAAATGATCCTATTTGGAAAAGCTTGTGTTCTCCTTCGTGTATAGGTTTCGACTTCTAAACTACAGACACAATTAAGTACTAAAATAAATATCAGACAAAGTTCCTGCAATCCTTGTTTCTTCCATCAGGGATTGAGCAGGGGAAAGCCGAAAGAACGACTCACCGCACAAACCAGACGACGAACTCAAAAGCAAAGCTTAAATGCAAAGATAATATAAGCAAAGAGAAGCCTTACTGCAATAGATCATAGCTATTGCTGGACTCCACAATGTATATTAGTACCTTAATTTATATGGATCATTTCGGAAATAATACCTGGTGTCAACATTTAAACTCTTAGCATTTTCCCGATCAAATGAATATGTCTGTATACTACAGAACGCATAAGATTCCATTGCAGGAAATTAGCGTGGCGGTGATTTTATTAAACAGATATCAAGTATCAGTTCAAAAACAATTTTGTTTCATTTATATTGTGTCCGGTTTAAAAACGGCAGCCGCTTTTGTTGTAGCGCGTTCGCAGGTATCTACGAATTACTAAATTATCCTGGGCTTTTCAAATAAACTTCACCGTGTTCAGTATATTCAGACCTACAAAATGATTCATATTTACTAACCTAATTTCTTTTTCATGTTATCTTTGTAACACGAAGTTGTCGATTTCCGGTGAAGAATATCTAATTTTTGTAGGCTAATTTCTTCAAGAAGAAACAGCTTTCTGTGCTTTTGCATATAATAATTTAGTTCCTCTATATAAATTATCAATGGTAATTGCCGTTCGCTTTTCAAACTACACACCTTTAAAAAGGGGTTTTTCAATTTTTAGCAATGTTTGAGACGCAATTTCTCGGTTGAGCATGTAGATAAAAATCTGAAAGTTGTTCACATAATAGGTCTCTATAGTAGCAAACTGCATTATAAATGTCAACTTTGAGATTTACCTCAAACATAGTATATGAAATAGTTAAATATAGCAAGAAATTCTCGGTCAAACTAAGAAAAATGTTTTGATAACAACATATAATCGAAGATCGGAGGTTTTCCCGGAGAATTTGTTGAATCAATAGTTCTTGGGTTACAGATTAGAATTTAAAACCGCCGTTCAATGAAAACCTCAAACATCTTTATCTCGTTTACTTGATGAAGATGAATGAGTTTTTCATCCAAAAGTCGGTTTTAAATTCTAGTGTAACCCAAGATCTCTTAATACAACATATAATATTATATAACAATTTGTGATACATATTCTTACACTATTATGTAATGTAAAATTCCAAAGGTGTAATGATATTAAACATATTTAAAAAATACAGAAATATTAAAACTAAATAAATTAATATTGATCCACATAATAATAAAAATAAATATGTGAGTTATTCATCACAGAAAATTATCATTCAATTTTTATCTATGAAGTGGCTGTTTCTTTGACTAAATGCTATGCTTTTAAAACATACATTTTATGTCTTAATTTTTCAATTATGACAATATTCTAGACGCTTACTCCTGTTGCTCAGGTATCTTACATACCGCATCTGTATAAAGAATTGCATACGTAGTAGGCGTGACATTACCCGGCTCTTGTATCGAGTCTAAACTTAAAAACATTGGGGTTAATTTTCCTTTATTCTTCTTCTTAGTAATATAAAGATGCACTCGAAAAATATTTATCAATAAATCTCTATTTATCGGGAACAGTAAAGAAAGGTAAAGCATTAAAAGTGGTCGACAAATGGAACGATGAATAGGAGCGGGTAACGATTTACCAGTTACCAGTGTGCTTGTGATCTAAGATATTTTTCCTTTTTATTTGGCACACTTGCGTTCGTAAGATCTTTCGGGGAGCTCGGCGTGAAGGAAAGGAAGGAAGAGCTGGGAGCGTCCCCAATCCCGAGGGAGCAGTTTTCTCTGCCCCCCCCCCCCCCTCTTTGTCTGAAAGGACGCCCTCGGCCCTTTTGTTAGAAAACTCTACTGTAGCCCAGACGGCGCCACAAGCGGCACAGGAAGGGAAGGAAAATGCCTCCCCACAAAGTGCAAAGGTTTCCCACGCTTGAAAGAGCTTCCAAATTGATACACGAGAAACAATAAATAAACAGAGAAACGCGATAATAATTGGCACAGACATTGTAACTTGCATCGGAACACAACAACAAAATTTCATTATAAGGAACTGTTTCCTTGTTGACTCACATTTTGCAATCCCGCGTTTCCACGACCAGATAGACAGAATTGCATTACATATGTGCGGGGGCCATTGAACTTGGACCTCAATCCCTGTAACTGGTACCAGAACTACGTTTTCATGCCGAATGTAAGGTCAAAGCTCAGCCTTATACGTAGCTGCCAAAAACATTTTTTTTATACCAAGATGAATAAACGTTGACTCGTCCTTATGTTTCTTCTCCACTACCAAGTAAACTCCGTAACCAAGAGTATATTTATATCAAAAAAATAAATTTTTCTACAATAATTTATCAATCAATCATAATTAAGTAGTTACTTATTCGCGTACTGGAGTTTAAAAATGGCGGCAATTGAATTTGCCTTGCATATCGTATCAGTTGAGGAGTTGTCTTACAGACCTTCTACGAATTCCGTAACACCACACATAGTTAACGTAATTTTGACATGCAAGGTGAAAACTACGCGAAGAGTAATACTAAAGTTTCAATATGGGTCTCTTCAGACATCTTCTATAACCATTATGGGGTACGAAGATCGACAACAGAAAAATAAAGTAAGTCATTAAAAATTCTATGCTGTGGTATTCAGTTCTAAGACTGGTTTGTTGCAACCCTCCACGCTAACCTATACTGCGATAGCATTTTCATTTCTACATAACTACTATTTCCCACATCCTCCCTAATCTTCTTAGCGTAGTCCATCCTTGGCCACCCTCTACTGTTCTTACCCTACACACTTCCCTCTAATGCTAACTTACAAGACCCTCGTGTCTCAAAACGTGGACTATTAATTCTCTAAGTCAAAGTTTTCCACACTGTTCGCTCTTCACCTATTCTGCTTAGAACTTCCTCGTTAGTGACTTTATCCATCCATCTGTGTCGGTTGCAACATATTTAAGCTTCCGTTTGGTGATGTCATTTGTTATGACTTCAAAAACAGCGAGTGTCGATTGTGTAGAAACTTCTTTTTCTTTTTTGTTTCATCTTCGTGGCGCTGCCAACGCAGAAATTTTTAAAAGCGAAAATCCCGCTTCTTATAAGTTTTATTTCTCGTCTATAATTTGCAGTAGTCACAATGATGGTGGTATAAAAACATATTTTCAGGAGTAAAACTTGTGTTTCTATTCGAACACTTTCACAGAGTTTCCCCGAGCGTCTCGTTGTGGTAAGAAGTAAAATTTGCTCCTTCCTTTAATATCCTAATATGTCTTCTCCAATGACACAGTTGGCGACGAATTGAAAAGCAATTACCGAGACGAGCGCGTGTCCCCGTCTCAAGTGGACTTTGAGCCCTGGGGAATTCGGGTCTGCACTCGCCATTATTCAATTAGAAAGTCCCTAACCGCAAACCTATTTACATCGTAATCGGGTTAGAGCAGCTGCTCACTCCATCGGAACTTATGCATCATTCGCTCGCTCACCAACATAATTCAATAATCTCCAAGACATCAAAGGGAAACCCCCTCCATTTGCTCATGCAAATAAACAACGGCCATTTTCCATACCTGTCGCGTCATGAAAAGAGAATATCAAGTCAGTCCCCATCTGCAAGAAAATAGCAGATATAACACGATCCATTTCTATTTCACTTACTGTAAAAGCTTTTTTTTATCGCATTCCTCCGACGATTCCAACCCCTAATAACTCCGCAGTTAGCTTCAAGATTTAATGTCTGGATAAATATTTCTGTTATGGTTAAGAATATTGAATGTTCAGATGAGATACCACCAGAAAATAAGAGAAAGCCTATGACGTGCATAGTTTGAAATCAAAGTGATAACATTTAAGAGTCAAACACATCTGCTCGGGCTTTTGGTGGTGCGGAGTCAAAAGAAAGGAGACAACATTTGTGTCAGGGGCAATAAAACCCAGACTTCATGTCGGGCCTGGGGTGTTTTGGTGAGATTTGGCGGCATCTTCTGATGTATTTCCCATAGTAGAATCATAAATATTATTGGTGGATATCAATCCCTGCCACCTGGGTGATATAAACTAAAGAAGTGGGGAGATTTTTAAAGGGCGTGCAGAGAGATTTACGAATAGATCGATTTTAGAAAGAGATTTGGACAGATTTTTGGAGAGGAGATTATTTTGGACAAAAATTTTGAGAGCACTGAGACGGGAGATATGGCAACACATATTTGGTGAGAAATTCCACTTGGAGCTAGCCTACGCTAAACCTCTCAATCATGACTGTGATTGGAATTGTGGCAAGGGACAGTTTGAAATTATTCCTGAAACAGGAAGAATAGCAGTAGCAGCTGTGATGTGGAGAGAGGAAGACCCAATAAGGAGGAAGGAGGTGGAACATGCACTAAGCCGACACCGATATCCTGTACTGTCAGGTCCGAGTAGATTTTGGTGTTTAACATTCTGATATATAGAAGGCCCATAATATACGACCCTGAGTGTAGAGCTAGAAAATTTTTAGTTTTAAGAATGTAATTTCTATCATTTTTTGTGTAAATATATTTGTAGTTAATTGAGAAAGAACTGTCGGCATAAATATCAAAATTGTAAGAATAATGTAAAAAAAATTTCTTTTGTTAAAGTATACTGTTTTTTTTATTTTTATTACAAAATCTTATTATTAATATATCAATATTCAATAATAATTAATAGATCCCATATATTCGTTACAAGGAGATATTAAAAAAATAAACATTCTAATACAGACTAGTGAAACAACATTTAAAGAAGAAAGGCAAGAACGAATATTCCAATATTCCATTGCCATATTATATATAATCTTCTCCCTTTACCCTAGCAGCCAGCTTCTGAATTATTGAGATTTTTTCAAAGCAATTGATAAATTATTATTTGATGTATGGATCATCGAATACAAATCATGAAGAATACACCAGAGTATGTCTAAATGGACTCCACACAATTTCGGGAAGTTCTTAAAAAATATTGTACGTGAAATTCAAAACTCCTTAAATAAATCGTAACTCATTTCCTTGATTTTTTAAAAGTTCGTTCCCTTTTTTGAGACACTACATGCCATCGCGATTTCTTTTCTCTCTATATATATTACCTTAACTTAGATAAAATTTTAATAGTCTTCTGTACAAAATTTAAATTATTCGTAACGATATTAATAAAACATAAAAACGAACTGTCGGATTGGTAGTTGTCGAGGTTGTAAAAAGAGTAGCAGCAAGCGAGGTCCATCTGTTGGCAGCGCGAACTACGAGAACGGCGAAATCTGTCAGCTACTACAGAAACTAGGACATTGTCCAAATAGATGATAAAGATAAACTTATTTCTCAACACAAATGTTAAAAGTTCAATTTTTTAAACTAAAATATCAAATATCATTTATCAATTTTAACAATTTGATTTAAATATTCCTTCTGTTGTCATAATAACGTGTTGGGTGTTAAAATAAAGTGTTAAATATTTTGAAAAACAGTAGTAACCATCAAATCAAGAAGAAAAAGTCCTATAAACATTTGTCTGGTAACGCATACTTTCTGATACGTAGGAAATGTTCAACCTGACACTTGTTACAAGAATGTGACCAGACGTCCCGCTTTTGGCGGGACAGTCGCCATTCTTAATAATTATTCCCGCGGCCCGCGGGGTTTTTGGAAAGTACCGATTTGGGGGGGGGGGGGGTGCACGACAAGAACAAGAAGGGAATATGGTTTTTGGTAGATAATTCAACGAAGATCTAAGAACCAAATTTTCTTTTATTATAAAAACCAAATGCGATTGCTTGGGAACATGTGAGAAATGTAATGGTGTATTTTCTGTTTCGCACGGTTGAAAGAATATTTAAAACCACTCGGAGACAAAAAAAAATACATTAATAACTTATGGAGAAGAAAAAATAAATTAGAATCATCAGAAGAATTGTGTCTATTAATCAAAATCATTACTTCAGATCAAAGGACTATCACAAGTTGTCAAAAAGTTACTCAACAAAAAATTTGTCTGTGATAGAACAAATGAGTGTAATACTATTTCCCCATATTCACTTTCATAATTAAACAAAATATAGATAAAAAATAATTTTATATCTTTATATTCTGACGCATCTAATCATAAAGATATAAAGTTATTTCCAACCATTATTAGATTTTTTTGATTTCGAAAAGCTGGATTAAAAATTAGAATATTAGATTTCGTTCCTTCGGCCAGCGAAAATTCTGAAATAATTTTCAGTTCCACTAATAATATATTGAAAAGAAATTAAAAAGAAAATGATTACATATGGTGCAGAAAACTAGAGCGCAAATTTTGGAGGAAAAATGAGAAGAGGTACAAATAATACATTTTTATATAAATTAAACAAAACATCATTGTAGTTGCTTGTGAGCATCAGAGAAATCACAATTAAGTGTTGAGACATTGAAATCCATTTTGTGTGAAATATAATTTAACAAATTCTTGAGAAAAGTATGACAACCAATTAATCAACAACAATCTACTAAACAAATTCACTCAAATGGGAAATATGCCAAAGAATAAAATAATACTGTGCATAATTTTTTATTTGTAAATTGTAATTGTGTTAAGTTTGCATTCTGTGAAAATTATTTTTGCTCCATATAGACCCCTTGGGTCAATGGTGTCCCACTTGACCAATCTTAAAATCTGGTCACTTGATACAAGAAGTGCATTATTCCCATCTGTAGTCTTTGCTAACATGACACATCCTCCAACAAAAGAGGTATTTTAAAAATAAATTGATGATAATGAGCCCCATTTAATATTTGTAGTAGGACATATGGCCTTAGTAACTTATCACTAAAATGCCGGCCCATATGTTCACGGAGAAATGATGTTGATGCCTTCTTTCAGCAGCTGCATATGGATTTTCATCAGCTGATACATGCTGTTTATGAAATTTCATGATGCCATCTCTTGTGAACCCTGCCACATGGTATCTTCTACAATATGGTAAAGTGTACAGATCTCAGAAAGCATGCATTTCAAGATTCAAGTTTATTGTACTTTTTTTCCTTGTTTTGATGCATACTACAAAGTCACAAAATATTCAAACAATTTTTAACAATGTGTATATGGTAAACTTAATGGAAAAGTTACTAAAATATTATAAAGTAAAAACTAAGAAGAAATGTAAGTGATATGTCATTCTCTTAATGATAAAATGAAAAATCAAGTAAACCCACAATTTCCTGAAAACTTCAGGAAAATTATGAATTCAGTGCATAAAATAAAGGTATCTCATTTAAGATTATTCACTCTCCCATTATCTTATATAGAACAACCTGTCAAGTAAGAGAACAGACTCCATCAGCCATAAAAATGAACAATTTGTTTTCAATACACACATACATGACTTTATACTTTTCTCAACATGCAAGCACAAAAGTATTTTTGGTTTACTGTAACAATTAAAAATTATGGCATTCATAAATAAATAGTTTATTTGACAATTAAATATTCCTTAAATGACTTAAAACATTTTTTCTGTGAAACGAGTGAGGCTCCATGATCAGCTAAATTTTTATACCTGAAGAAGCCTCAAATGAGACGAAACATAGTATAGTTCATTATTCAAATAAAATAAACACTAACAAAGGCGGTTTGAACTCATTATGACAATATAAGGAAAGGAAAGAGAGAAAATTTCTGAGGCACCACCTCATTATCATGAAGTTAGGATGACATTTACAGTGATAAGCTAGCCAACAACTCCAAACCTCACAAGGTGCCTACCCTCTATGACCTCAGGCAAGTAACCTGCTTTCCTTATTTATTGTATATATATATATACAAATTATTAACATGGAAAAAATTAATTTTGTGAGTACAATTTAATGGTTAAAAGTTTATATAAATGGATATTATTTTCTCTGGCATAAAATTTATGTTCACTAAGCTAATAGAGACATTTTAATTAAATTATATAATTATATTTCTGACTTTTGGCCTTTTTTTGTATTCTATTGATATCAAGTCAGGAAATTACATTGTCAGGTTTATTACAATAAATAAGGGCAGGAAAGAGAGATAGAAAGTAAGTGACTTACCCGAGGTTCACAAATGGAAGGCACCTTGTAAGGTTTGGAGTTCTTTAAATTTCTCTCTTTCCTGCTAATTTTATTCATATATATATATATTTAATTTATCCTTAACGGATGCTCCTAATTCTTCCTTCCCTCTTCTCTATCCATCCTAACTTGAAAACCTAACATATATAGACTGAAAATGTTCGGTTGGTCGTACTCGATGTGGTGGCGGAGTGGATAGACGCACGCCCCGGCTCTAGGGGTGATGCACTGTTGTTTCGTGCACCCAGGTTCGAGTCCTGGCCACATCGAATTTTTTCAGTCTTTCTTCCTTCTTCCATTCCCTTCTACGCTTGGCATATGTATTTCCTTGTGCATGATTCCATGGCGTACATATGATTTAAAGAGCGAATTTCCTGCCTTTCTCCCAAATATTTCTTTCTTTCCATATATATATATATATTAAAATAAGGTATACAATGTCTCTATTGACAAGTGTATATTTAGAATTTGAAACTCCAGAAGACTTAAAAAAGTGGAAGCAACTAAATAGATCACAACATACCTAGTCTACCAGGAACAATCATGTACTGTTTGGACTATTCACTAAAAAATGTTAATAAACATTAGATTTGTGTTCACAATGACTGTGCATCAAAATTCATTTTATTATAATTCAAGAATAATATTATGTCCAAATATCTAAATATTTTCAAAATAACTATAAAATATCAATTCAAAATTTAAGTATTTTTAATTCTTTTTTTTTACAACTCAAGAATATCGTTATAATGTTGATGTCAATAAAATTTTATTTCAATAAATAAATACATCTGTTCTATTAACATTACATGATCTGTCACAAGAAACAATTATTACTGAAGTTTAATTCTTTATTTCATATTAAAAGGTATTAGTTGAAAATAAAATTATGTAAATAAAGTACAAACTTTAAACTACAATTAGAATTTTTATTGATGAACTGAACATGTACCGAAAGAGGGGACAAAACATTTTAATTAATATAGATAATTATATTTCTGACTTTTGGCAATTTTTAGTATTTTATTGATATAAAGTCGGATTAATTTATATATAAAAAGTAATGTAATTCCAATGTGTTTTTGATTACATGAACTGCAGCTTATAGTATATATGTATTTTATTTATTATTACAGCCTTCAATTTTACATAAACAATGGTCTTTTAATAATATAATTTCATTGGTTCTTGCTAAAGTAATAACCATTTAAAGCTTAAAAGAACTAATTGCACCACCCCTTACACACCTCTCCAACTAAGCAAAGTTATCCGCAAATTTCATAATCTTTTTTCGTTAATTATTTTTTCTCTTCACGAGACATAACCAATAGGCAGTATTAATTAACTTAATCACTTGAAAAAAGAGAAGCTTATGTTTCTTAAGTAATTTTACCATTTATGTAGTAAAACACTGAACGATTAACAAATTTCAGTGAGATATGGACAATTTATTTGAAAGGCAATTTAATATTTTATTACAGAACGTTACTACTGTGAATAAAACACTTCTAAACATTGTTATTATTTTGTTCTTCAACTTTTGATTAAAAAAGTTCTCCTCGAGTTTAAATGACATGTTGGTTAATCAAATACATTAAAAGATTTAGCGTCGACGAAATTTAGTAGTTCTACACATGTAACCAATTTAATATTTATTTCAAAACCCACAACAGTTTGAATTCGTACCATCCTTCCCCTAGAGCATCCCTCAATTGTTTTAGTACTCCGGTGACAATGAAAACCTTCAACAAATTCTTAATTAATTTCTGTTTCCGACAAGATGTAAAACGAAAGCTTTCATTTACAGTTAAACTGTCAATCTGTCGCTTAAATAAGGACCATTTTAGTCAATTACAGTAAATTTATATCTTTTGCGAAAATTGTTTTAGAAAGGGAAGTTATAGATGCAAAAATCCCTCTTAGATTTATAAGAAAGAATTTAGTTTCATCTCGTAAATAGCAGTTGGCTACATCAGTAGGTATATCTTTATAAGTGAAGCTCTTCCACCCTGTTCGGTTTATGTTCAGTTTATGACTCGGTGGGAAGAGATTATTTCATATTTAAGTTTTTGCAGACTATTTTTTAAAAATTATATAAGAATTCTTATTTTTTAATATTATTTGCTGAGGTGTGAGTGCGTTGTGTATTGTGGTTTGTTGGCAATGCAGTTGTGAGCTTGAGGTTGCGAGGGAGAGAGGAAAGGAAAGGACGCTATACCCACAATTCCTGGTAGTCGCAGTTGAAACCTGAGCGGATCATGGCGGAGGAGTTCAAACTCGGTGACTTGGTGTGGTAAGTGAAGCCAAAGGGAATGCGGCGACCTCAAAGGTCGCACAGCCCTCAACTTCGCCAAAATGAACCACCTGACTACGACTAATCTATTGTTTCCTGCTTGCAGGGCGAAGATGAAGGGCTTCTCGCCTTGGCCAGGCCGGGTAAGCAGTGACCGACTCTTCCGTTTGCTTTAGGGATAACCGTTAGCCATAGTGCGTTGATGTGTTCTGTGCATAATATAATGGGTTCACCGCCCCAGTGTCGTGTTTGAGTACGATACTTTCATTGGACACATTTGAAATAAGATTTGCATGGTCTTACATAACCTCAAGCTATTGGCTTGTATACTCCTAAAGCAGCATACAAACACAGTATCTGTTATTCCTGTTCACGTGCAGACGGGCTATTATAATTTTGTCCAATACAGTAATTTTCCTTGAATAACACCTACCAGTTTCGTCATTTCGTATATATTTATTAAATTTTCTAATTAAACCTGTTTTAATATAATGTAGTTGTAGTATTTTTTAAGACTGATTTAATTCCACACTTCACAGGTATTCTTAGTTCTGCCTTCAAACATGTAAACATTTAAGTCTTTCTGTGTTTTGTCCAACAAACATATTTTTGTCATCTTATCAATCATTCCTTTCTGTACTTTTAACATAATATTTATATAGCCTTCATTCATTGATAATACCAGTAATAAAAATGCAAACTTCAATGTGATATTACATCATACAAATATGCTGGGTTTTTCACCTACATCAGTTCTGACAACTTCCTTGAATGAAGCTGAATACCAACTTTTGTCATTTTAACTTCCAATGTCTAATAAAGCTACTGAATTGAATAGGTCAAAAATCATGTTCTGTATATATTTAATTTATAAATGATTATTAGCAATTCTGTAACCAACATGCTGTCTGGGTCAATAATGATGATTATTATCTCTTAATAATTGTGTATCTTGTTTGGACTTTTTTCTTCTATTATTGAAAAACTCTTTGACCTGGCAAGAAATCTGATCCTGTAAATTTTTGTGGAGTACAATTGCTTCATAACACAAGTTTGTGCGATATAATCTAGTCCTAAAATATAACCCTACAATATTGTCCTTAATATCTCTTATGAACATAATACTGTTACAATAACAATGTGAGTTTCTCTGCTTAATCTTGTTCATTTATAAATATAATGAAATCATTTTAACGCAAGCAACATAAAAGTAATATCAAACCGGTGCTAGGTTGAGTGATAATTAATTTAGAATAATATTGTTGTTTTCTAAATTGGCACAAAAATTGCTTTGACTTAAGCATAGGGTGCCACAAAAGTATAAGAAATTTATAAATAATACACTAACTTTTTAAATTATTATATTTTACAATTCATTTAATTCAAATGTTATTGAAATGCGCTATTCATTAAACATAGCTTCTTTTAATTGTGTACTAACCAGTGATTTCTTAGTCATTTTTAAGTTTCATTCAGTATCTATTGTATCTTAACTTTTAATTTCAGTTATTATTGATCCTTGTATAATTTAACTCTTATTTTAGATAACCTCCAATAATGACTTTTTTAATTAATATGTTTTTTATCATCACAATAATACTAGTAAATCCTTTTTTAATTTAATTTGTTGTGCCTTTGGGTCAATGTCTCACTAGTACATGAAATCAGATATGAGAATTAAAAGATATAGTATATTTTGGAAATAGTATTGCATGACCTACTTTTTTACTTAGAAATAGACCTTAATTTAGATCATTCCAGACATTCCAATCATCTTAGATCCATTTGTAAAATAAAATATTCAGTAAATTTCTTAACACCTGGATCACATAAAGTTTTGCATTTTGTCAAATTAGTGCATTTTAAAAATAATAAATACTGGCTATGAAACTAACATTGTGAGGTATTCTGGAATGTGGAAATTTACGTAAACTATATATATATACTATTAAGACGCTCTAGATTAGTCCTAGAGTTTTTTCAAAATGTAGTGTTTATAACTGCACATCTTTGTCCATAGTTTTGTGATACCTATAAAGATAATATTTATAAAGATGATCCAGATGAACTTAGTTATTTTGTCTCAAACACGTTGTTAGAGGTTATATACTGTATAATGGCATTACTTGTTTAATTTTAATCTTAATAATATAGTCTGTTGGCTTATTATAGTAGCAGGATTCAGAGCAGATGAGTTCTAGTAATTAATAAAGGTTCTGTCACCTTGCTGATAAACACTTTCAATTAGTGTCAAGGTTGTGACATTCATTTTGAGGCCTAAATTGAAGAGTAAAGTATTTTAATTTCATTTGGTTGATATTAACTTTTAAAATTTAGTTGATTGCACTATTTTCTTAGTCATTAAAAAGTTTATTCATCATCTGTTTGTTTATTAGCACAAACTTCTCAATAATACTTATCCTGTAATCATCGTACTTATCCACATACCGTTATTGTATTATACTTGTAGAAATAATATTTATTGTCCATGCGTGTTCTGTAAGGTTCGAGTGTAGCACAGGCTTAACCACATTCTGACTTCTCAAGATTTTTGTATATCACCAAAATTCATAATAAATATATACCACAATTGCTTTATCAGCTATTTTTAGTTTTTTCAAGTAACAAACTTGAATTATGGTTGCAGATTTAATAACATTTTTTTGAGAAATAGAAAGAAGCACAAATCATGAACCATGCTTGTGCAATGCGACAGGTGACCTATACATCTAAGTGGGTATTGAGGTTAATATATATGTATGATCTATTGAGCCTATAACATTTTGTCTCCTTCCTATATATATATATATGTATGTATGTATATATGTGTGTCTAGAAATTAAATTGTCATGTTAATTAAAACAATTAATAAGGAAAGAGAGATAGAAAGTAGGTGACTTACCTGAGGTTCACAGATGGCAGGCACCTTGTAAGGTTTGGAGTTCTTTTTAATATTTCGAAGGCACCACCCCCTTCATCATAAAGTTAGGAAGATGTTTCCAGTGAGTCATCGGCTAGGTATTAGATGATTTAATTGCCTCGAATAAATTCAATGTTGTTCATGTAGTCCTTGAATATTTGATTTTTGTAGTTGGTATTTATCTTATACTTGGTTTAAAATGTGAAGGAAACATTTTGATTATTTCAATTTGTTGGTTTGCACACACTACTTCCCTCTATCAATCTTATATATAAGCCTGAAATTTTTGGGCAGCATAGAAAAAATAAGCTAATATTTGAATATGTCAATAATATTTTTCTTTAAACGCTGTTGGAGAAAGATTCAAGAGTAGCATTCAAATGTACTTCTATGTTTAAAAAAATATTCTCTGCAACAGTTTCTCAAAATTGAAAGCTTAAGTTATATAATTTATTAATTCAGAGTACTTCTGAATGTGTCAAATTTGAAGTATTTATGAAAATATGGCTTCCATTGCGAAGATATGTATTCTTGGATTGTAGCACCATAGGTAACTTGTCAGACTTCTTTCATCCTTCTGTCTACAATAACATCTTGACAATTTGTTTTGTCTCCTTATGGTTAAATTAAGTTGCCTGTATTCCAACATAATTTGTCACATTTTGTGATTACCATTTTCTATTTGATTTGTCTTAAAATTACTCAGGGTAATCTTTTGTGGTATCTACAGGTTGTGACAGAAATATACATTCTCCCGAATAACAATTTGTGGAACACTTGTCGTAAACAGAGAACACAGCTACGCACAACACCTGAAATCGGCTTCAAATGTAGAACCAAACAGAACTTTTTTTTGTTGTCTTCTGTTTAGTAATTTGTTTGTGTCACCCTCATTATAGTGCAGTACACTCAACATTCTTCATTAACTCATCTGAAATATTGTGATCAGCTGTACCTTCCATCTCTAAACACTCGACCAAAAAATTGAGGTTTCCATGCTTGTCCATTTATTTGTTCCCCATAACCATTTTCCCTCAATGATACCTAAAATTCATTCATGTTCTTTACTTTAAGATTCACTTTCTTCTGTATTCCTCATATTTTTAGAAAGTGATGTTTAGTTTATCTTGTTAAGCCAATCGGTGGACTTCGCATGTACAACTGAAAGTTATTGGAAAAGCAAGCATTGTACAATAAATTTATATAGTTCTCGGTGATTGTAAAATAGGCCCAATATACTTATAAATATTGGATCACAGGTGTAAATTAAAGTTGTATAGGAAATATTTTATCCATCTTTAAAATTTTATGTCCAACAAAAAACGACACATTTTAATTCATCAAACACTAGTGTTGAATTGATTTAAAAAATTGCTCTGTTTGCATTAAATATTAATATTCTAAAGAAAAGAAACCCTGTTTATTTCCTAATTGACTCAAGGTGATAACTGGCTGCTTGTGGGTTGTAAAATATAATTTATATTATGACTCTTGCATGTATTGTGTGACTTATTGTACATAAAGGTGGGTAGTGAGATTAAATGCACACTATGGCTAACTATATACATATATATAACAATTAATAAGAAAAGGAAAGAGAGATAGAAATTAGGTGACTTATCTGAGGTTCATAGATGGTAGATACCTTGTGAGGTTTGAAGTTCTTGAATTTTTGGAGGCACCATCCCTTCATCAGAAGGTTGGGAAGACATTTCCAGTGATTGGCTAGCCGACGACAGTAATCAATGAATGATGGTAATCTATGAACCTCAGGTAAGTCGCCTACTTTCTATTTCTTTCCTTTCCTTAGTAATTGTTTTAATTAACATGACAATGCCATTTCCTGACGCATATATATGTATATGTGTGTATATATATTCAGACAGTGTCTGAAGAAGGTAGATAAGGCTCTTGAAAATTCACATATTTGTACTTCCCTGCTATAATATTAAAGTAAGCTGATAGCCTTTCTTGATGGTCTTTTCTATCCTACTTAACATTATTTTGACTATGTCATCTTATTTATGTTTACATATGTACACTTATATCCACAGACACACAAACCAGAAAATGACATTGTCAGACTAATTAAAACAATAAGGACAGAAAATTGGGGGCTCGCAGGAAGTGTACAGTTGGTAGGCACAGTGTTGAGTTCTTTAATTTTCAGAGGCTCCATTCCCTTCATGAAAAGATTAGAAAATATATTTCAGTTGACTAGTCATCCAAAAATTTAAGAACTCAACATGTCAACTGTACACTTAAAGTATGTGCAGCCACCAATTTTTTATCTCCCTTTCCTGTCATTATTACTTATGTATACTGAATTGAATAGGAAAGAGAGACATAAATCTGTTATTATTTTACCTTGAATTAATAGTAGGTGTCAACTGGTAGGGAAGTATGAGAGTGTGAAATTTTGAGTCTAAAACTCTCTTCCTCAAAGTATCTCAAAAGTGTGGTCTACCATGTAACACCTATCAATATAAGACAAGTCAATTGCTGTTTTCTGTCTCTTTGCCATCCAAGTTAATTTGTTGTTTTGACATTATAATTTTTAATTTACTTGTTTTTATGTGTGTGTTAGAAAATGGCATTGCCAGGTTAATTAAAACAATAAGGACAGGAAACTGACAGAAAGTTGGTGGCTTATGTGAAGTTCACCGTTGGCAGGCACCATGTAGGGTTTGATATTCTTGATTTTTCAGAGGCACCACCCCCTTCATCAGAAGGTTAAGAAAACATTTCCAGTGACGGCTAGCCATCACCATTTCTTCTCTCTCTTTCGTGTCATTATTCATTTTATATATATATAAACAATTAATAAGGAAAGGACAGAGAGATAGAAAGAACTAATGTTTAAAGATGGCAAACACTGTTGTAGGTGTTTTAGATGCAAACCATAACTTATTAAGTAGAAAGGACATTCACACCAAGCAATGGCCTGCCAGCCATGGCTCCAAGTTGAATCTCAGAATTGAATTCTGAAATTTTCTCCATATTTTAATGTTATTTTGTGTAATGTTCCTCCACATCTATGAACTCCCCCCTCCCATTTTGAATGTGATTCAGTCTCGTTAACCCCAGAAAATATTTGTTGTTGTTGTAGTATTAGTTTTCAGTCCTTGGACTGACCTGATTCAACTATCTTTGCTTACCTATTCTGTGCAAGGCTTTTCATTTACACACAACTACCACATCCTCCCCAATCTACTTACTATATTCCATCATTCGCCTCCCTTTTCTGTTGTTCTAATGCTAATCTGACAAGACCCTCATGTCTCAAAACATGGCCTATTAATCTATCCCTTCTCTTGTTATATATATAACAGGAAAGAGAGACATAAAATAGTTATTGATCATTGTTAATCTATCCTTTCTCTTGAAAAATATTTATTAACCTCAAATTCCAGCAAGTTATCCACATTTTAAATTTACTTCCACTCCTTCTACATCCTTATGAGGCAATTTTGTAAAACAGATTTATCAAAATACCTTTTATTATTTGTGTGAGAATTTTCAAGAACCTAAGACACATGTCTGAACAGTCTGGCAGACAGCCGCTCAGTCAGTCAGTTGCATATGTAGCCACATAATATACTTATGAAGATATTTGAAATACTTTAATTACTTGGTATAAGCACCGAGTATCAGCATTTGCTTGAGTGATTAAGAATAATTTCATTGGCCGACAGAGTAATTGAAACCCAAACATCTTAGACTTGCCATGACTTTCCCATCTAAATGGATCATCAGAGAAAGGTACACTTCATAAACTTTAAAACTGTAAATTCATTTTCATTTATTGTATTGGCTAATTATATCCTGATTGTTTTTGTGTTCATGAATTAATTCTGGCAGCGAAGTTCTTCCAAGATCGTTTGCACTTACTTTGCTGTATTCAATGAATCTTTTTCCACTTTCTCTATAGTATTAAATATATCGCTCATTTTGAGAAAAATCATTTTCAGTGAGAAAGTAATTTGTTTTGCACCTTATTACTATTTTTTATTTTCATATTATCTTTCTGTAGTAGAAACCTTCCTTTCCTTATGAGTCTATGTACACATGATAGAAAAAAGTCATAGTCATTGATTGTAATGAAATGTGAAAATGACTTTCTTTCTTAAACAATTCATATACATTTAAAGAGGCACTTAATTACACTCCTTATTTATTTGAATCTTTGTGTACAAATTGTGCTAGGAATAGTTTGTAATGTGCAGTAAGTACTTTATGTGGATTCCTTCTGTTTCTTTTCTTGGCCATTGTGGTTCACATTTAGTCAGCTGAAATTTGTTACCATATGAAGAATCTATGTAGTTCTAAATTTCCCCAAGATTTGAATACCTTCAAAGCAGAACGAAATTTGTTAAATCTTTCCATTATTTTGCAGAGATTTTTTGTTTTCCCTTAATTTCTGTATGTATAGGACACCTGAAATTGAATTTGTCACAGGATTTCCCAAAAGTTTATATTTCTTATTATGGTTTCAAGGCTTAGCAAATTTAAATCCTCTATAAAAATGCTATGCCGTATGTTTGTCTTGTAGTTTGACATCTTAGGGTAGTCCAACATCTGCCTCTTTTGCCGAGGTGCACTTAACCGACGTCACTATTGTAGGTTCTGATAACCGACATTATTTTGTTGCACTTGTTCTTGGTTATAGTAAAGGGTGATAAGGCCACGATAACGAATGTTGCTTTTCAGCCTTACCGCTACTCTGCCTGTCTGTCTCGTTTTGTTCCTTATACTCCTGTCGCAACGCGATGAAACCTTTTGGCTCATCAGGAGCTAAAGTCCGGAGTTCCATTCGCCTGTTTTGAATTTATTCGCAGAGCCGACCTAGGCGGCAGGCATGGAAGGCGACTGCTTACAGCGGTAAAATTTTGAGCGACATAAACTCTGGAATACGTCCTGACATGGTGATTCCTCCGATATAAGAACTGGCTGAAGTTTCGTTCTTTAAGTTCATTACATTCCTGGAAATTGGGCCAAATTTGAGCATTGCTTTAAGAATTTTCCTAAGGCTGCCCATAATTGTGTTATCGGTGAAAGAACATTTTATAATTTAAAAATAATAAATGTTTATTAAGAACCACGTTAAACATAAAATCTACTTAATGAGATCGTCATGTTGGCCACTGAATATGAATTTAGCTTTAAGTTGGACCTGAAATAAGTTATTCGCGATTTTTAAGAGATTGTTTTAGATATTACTGAACTAGTGTCGTTTATTGTTTGAAACGTATGTTTAAATTGCTTCTGAAAATAGGTTCTAGTTTTAGATTGTAAGTTCATTATCGTTAGCTCAATTAAAATTTTAAGTTTTGATGCTCGATATACAATTCCCTTCAATTTGTTTGTAATAGTATTATCATCTTGTTTCAATGATGTATTTTTCTGGTTAACATGGTTCAATTATAATTTTATTAAACATTTTAAAACTTTTTTAAGCGTGGAGCGATATTTCTCGAGTTTGCCTGCGGCGGCAAAAACGTTATGATCGGTTCTCTCGTTCAAGTACCAAATCGAACTTTGGAGGTTCTCGTACGAATGAAATTGTGGCTTATTGTTACTCTCCAAACTTGTTGATGTCGTCGGGTTGAGGTTTCACGCGCTACGTGCTTGCGTCGCTGCAGTCAGCCGAAACGTTTTGATAATTTCGCAAGACATCCTGCAGACAGGGTTGCTGTTGTCTGTTGGCATGTCTTCTTTGATAAGTTATAGAAGTGGCAAAAAAGGCCCAAAATCAAGGCCAATTTCGCACTTTTTACTAGTCACCGTCGCACTAACACGTGCAATAGATAGTCATATCATCAATAGCTTCCTCCATCTTATAAGACTCCGGTTTCACAAAATGGCCGACCGTAGTCAGTCCGACGACTGCGTTTCGTCCTTTACCTGTCTCCCATTAATCTGTCGGTCACCATTCAAAATTTTAATTTATCTTAGAACTTAGGGCGTATGAAGTACGCGGGAGATTTGATAAGTCTAATTAAAAAGGGAAATAGAGAACAATCTGGAGGAGTTAGACCACGCTTTGAGACATGAGGGTCTTGAAAAATTAGGGTTAGGGGGAAGTGTGCGGGGTAAGAAGAGAAGAGGGAGGCCAAGGGAGGATGTGGTACCTATGTAGAAAAGAAAGGTATGCGGAGGATAGGTTAGCGTGGGGGGTTACGCCAGACCAGTGTTTGGACAATTGCACAACAATTAAATTAACTACCCAGAAGTGTTCGTCCACTTTCAGCAGTAGAGCCAATAACTCTGCGAATGTAATGTTACATTTAGCTTTTGTCAAGTCACAGGTCGACTTCGGATTGCCCTAATCAATTTTTCAATAACGATCTTAACATCCTTCATTCCGGTTCCGTTTGGTCGAGCTCCCAATCGCGTTACCTTAAGCGCATTTATGTAGACGCTATTATATAGTCGTTAGTATATCCTCTCTTCGTAGCTTGGTATTTCCTCTTTTAGAAGAAACTTCAATAGTCCTACATTATTACCGTTGCAACATTCATACCGTAACAGCCATTGTTGAGCTTAGTAACAATAACTAAGATGTCTTGTCGGCGTAGAAGCTATTTCTCCAGTCTTGGACAGTAATGCGCGGAAGCGTACTGACGTCTTCTTGACCACTAAGTGATGTCGAATTGTTGCCCACATAGTGTCTATTCAATTGACTGGGAAATACAATAAAGGTTAAGTTCGTTTCCTTAGTTGTGTAGAGAAGCTGTAGGAGCTGACGACGCAGAATTCATAAGACAAACATTTGCACGCGGCCTGAAGGACTCTTCGCTGCTCGCGCTTTCTTTCCTTCTTTTGAAGAGAACTATGTAACTCGTAAGAGATAAGTCCACTTTTATACACCCTTGCTGCTTTTTGTCTCTGGGATTTTAAACATTAAGTGACAACAAAACATTTTTGAATTTGACTGCTTGGTGCTTTTTGTTGAAGCTTTGTCCGTATTTGGACAAAGAATCTGAATATGCTGAAGGTTTAATAGACAAAAATTTAAGACTTGTTTCAATTTATTAGTTCTGTAATAGTATAGGGTTGCAGGGTAGAACTGTAGGTTTTTTGTGAGTTTGTGTTGATTTTCTTTATCCCTTAAGTTGCCATCGTGGAGATTTAATTACTGCATTAATTCTTTTACCAACGTCTGAAAATGCTGAAGGACGACAATGGACGTCGCTATGGCACTGATGTTGCACTTTTGGTCTCCGCCTCAGTGAAATTGTGCTTCGCGCGTTGTTCCACTTTGTACTCTTTGCGCATCTTGTGACGCCTTCACATTACGCTGCGTAATACAGAAACAAATACACCGAAGCATAACGTTGTTTAATTAACTGAACTTTTTCCCCCTTTAACACCTAGATTGCTGTTCTACATATTAAAACTGGTCTAGAAAACCAACCGTTGATTTATCTCGACTATAATTGTCTTCGAATACGGACTATTTAAGATGATTGTAATAGTGTATGACGAATTAGAAGAAATCGAAAGGTCCTATCTTGCCAGCTTGAAAAGTTTCATTTTAGGTACCCCTTTTATAGTTAGAATTTTAGTAAATTAATAAAAGTTAGATTTTTTGTCGGCAGCTAATAATTCCACACACGTACCATAAAGTTAAAAATAAACTGAAAATTTCATTGTTGTATCTGGGACGGCTTCCGAGAGAAAAGTACCTATTATAACATCAACCCCTAAAATAAAAATTAGTTGAAAGCAAGTAGATAAGCATCCAAAACTAAAATAGGATCTTTACATTATTTTCAAAAGACTTTGATTGTCATGGCAATGTGTTATATCCATGCCTTCGACTAGAAAATTAGAATCTTAAAAAGTTTTTCTAGCGTAATTGATTTTGGTAGTTTACCGGTGGATCTTACTTCTTAACTTTATTTTAAAAGCGGCTACAGCAGGCACCGATAAGAGCTAGCTAAATATCTCTTGAGTATCGGGAAGTCGATAAGAAGTGGCTGAAAGTCTTCCAGATAACTCTGAATCATAAGGTTGTAGGAGTGTGAAAAGTCCTTGAATTTAGAATAAAACGTTGAAACTTTAATAGACTGATGGAGGGAAAAGGAAAGGTGTAGAAAAATTTCGTATCATACGGTGCTAGTAATGAAGTACCAGTTTATTGGTGTTGTAATATAAAAAGTCGAACAGTGGACTCGTAAGAAGCAACGGAGTTCCCAAGTAGAAACAGCAAAGTTGCTGTAACGTTATTATCGATTGCCAGGGTAAAGGAATTATTGAGTCGCGTAGTACGTAACACTCGAGCCATCTTCCTACGACGCAAGTTATTTCAGGAGACAATATTGCCGTTAGTGTGGCTTCATCGGGAAAGAGGTGATACGACTTGACTTCTCAATGTGGAAACTCTCAGCACAGCGAAGAAAGGCGCTACACAAACCACGCAGTTTTTTTCTCGTGATCTGGTATGATCCATGCTGAAGCGTGAAGATTTACGTTGAAAGAAGAGAATCTTAAGTGGCTATGTCATATCTTGTTTCTATTTCTGGGAAGGACCTGATACCTTGTGGTGAAGCACAAAACTTATGGAAGAAATGACATTTTTTAAACATAAATAAGTATTCTCCGATAAGCTCTGACATCAAAATGAAAATTATTTTCTCCTCGAGTTAATTTTGTAATAAGAAAGAAATGCGACATCAATAAGAAAGCAGTGTAGGAATGGCGGTCTACGTATTTGCAATTAAAAACGACACCGGGGGGGGGGGGGGAGTGCCGCGTGGTTGTAAATTGACTTTGTATACAGCTCACTGAAAACAGAAGTATATTGCGATTGTTCGGCAACGCTGCTTATCCCGCGCATCATTATAAGCGTTGAATTGATGGTCACCTCTTGCGGAGAAATAAGCAGCCAAGAGCCACTTAATTTTAATCGCACATCAGTGCCACTTCAACGTAGTCTGCCGATGAGACCTGGAAACGCTAGCGAAGTTTTGTGCGTAACCTCTTGTATTACATCTTGTCTTTCACGGTGTCTTCGAAGGTCCGTGATGAGGGCAACTCGTACTGCCTCGTACAATTATCAACTAAATAATCGTCATGAACTTGAGTATGCAATATGCTAAAAATTTATTCTCTTTATTTGGGCTCCTTAATTTTTGAATTTTAATATTACTGCCACTTTTATAATTTATTTGGCCTCTATTAAAAAAAGCTGTCCGTTCCAGCCATTGGAAGAGATGCCTTTGGGTGTTTTCTCTTGTACGTATTTCTCCCCAGATTGCTGACGGACCTTTGGAAATGTCCCGTACTTTGTTTTTTTCCAAGATTCTCACATGTTGAGGCAACTTCATCTATATTAGATGTATGTACTGGGGTCGAAGACCTTGGGCATACGGTAAGAGTTGTCCGCTGATCCCATTGGAAACACCGGGAAGTGAATGCTGCGACCCTACAGCAAACTCCTCTCCCGTCATTCGGAAGAGCGTGAGAATAGTACCCAGATGCAGGTTTCCTAGGGTTTTCCCAGCATCTCTTAGGTGAAAATACCGAGTAGGATTCTTTAGCTATAGCCCCGGGACCCTAGTGAACCGTTAGCTATCTTGCTCTACCTTCCACATTCGTCTTTTCAATTCCCTTCCTACGCTATTAAAGGGGAGATACCAGTTTCAGGATCACCCTCATGTAGCTTCATTAAAAAAGAAAATCCAGCAATCGCCTCCCCCAAAGAAACCATAGATGGCTGTCCGTGACTTTCAGTACTGATACCTGTCAGTGTTTCAAGATTGGATGATTGTGGAGTGCTTGGGAGCGAGCGAGCGCGGCAGTTGGTGACACGCTGAGGAAGAGTAGGGGGAGGGGGGGAGGCTCTGTGATATCGACGTCCGCCTCGACCTTGACGACCAAGACATATTACCCAAATATCCTCCTCCTTTAGCTGCTCGCTAGCTCCCAAAACGTTATTTTTCCCGTTTTATTGTTTCTTAGTTCAGCGTTTCAAGGAAGTGATTTTCACGCGAGATAGAAGTCATCGTCTAAAACACGTATTATATTCCCTCGGCTTCTACAAGCTGCGTCACGGAAACGGGTTTTCTTCATTCATTCAACCTATTACTGTATAATTTTTTTTCTATTGTAGACACCGGAACATCCAGTCACTTACTAAGGGTTGCCGCAGCGGTGACAGTTTCCTTGTACCCCCAGTGTTCTACAGTCTTAATATTTCCCATTCTCTGGCATTGTATGTCTTTTTATAATGGTTGGAAATTCTATTTATTTTCCTTCACAAATCACCAATTGAAATCACCTATTACCATCTCCTACCTTTAACAAACCTACGTTTCTCCTTTTTACTTGGGTTTTATACACATAAGCAACACTTGTAAAACTTCTAAGTAGCAAATATGTTCCGAACTGTAAATTGCTCTGTCCTGTGACTCAAGTGCAAGTCTACAGTCCATGGACCAATTCCTTTTCTTTATCATCAGTTCTCGCTTCTCTTTCGTTTGTGGCTACCGTTGAGGCTCTCTCAACGGTAGCCACAAACGAAAGAGAAGCGAATATGGAGGAAAATGTCTACGTGTAGCTTGTTTTTTTTAGAGCTACGTGGATTTCTGGGAAACGTACAACTGCAAAAGTCGACAGCAGCGTATCTAAAAATAAACCACAAATTCAAACGCGCGCGCAAATAGCTACGCAACGGTAGGCAAAAGGAAACACTTGTACAGTGTTTTGTTACCTTGATTGTGCTTTATATATAGGACAGTAAAATTCTCGGAGAATTACCTTCCTCACGTCTTATATCAAACTGTAATAAGTATGAGGAAGGAGGTTCGTAAAATCAAATAAAACGCTCGTAGCTGAATACGTATACAATTTACACAAATTCTAAGCAGATTACTCCCGTCATTGAGAGGATAGAGCGCTGCGGGAGTTTCTCGCAGACGCTTCAGCCCAGAGTGACTGCGGGGCTTACCTGATCATATCGGGAATGCCTCGCACTCTCTCTGGGTATTTTTTTATCAAAGTTCTCATATGCCGAGACACCTTCACCTATTTTAGGAGGTATATGTACTGGGGTCTAAGACCTTGGGCATATGGCAAGAGTTGTCCGCTGATCCCATTGGATCAGTCGGCCAATTGCCTCCTGAAATTGGTAGAGACACGGAGAAAGGAATGCTGCGTCCCCACAGCAAACTCGTCTCCCGTCATTCGGAAAGGCGTGAGAATAGTACCCCATGCCCGACCAACCTGATGCAGGTTTTCTAGGGTTTTCCCTGCATCTCTTTAGGTGAAACACCGGGTAGGATCCTTAAACCATAGCCCGGGGGCCCTAGTTAACCCTGGGCTACCTTGCTCTACCTTCCGCATCCCCCCTTTTTCAATTCCCTTCCTATGCTATTAAAGGGGAGTTGCCTGTTTCAGGATCACCCTCATGTAGCCTGTTAACCAAAAAAAAACTCCCGTCATTGGGAAGGGTGTGAGAATAGTACCCAATGCCCTACCTACCTGATGCAGGTTTTCTAGGGTTTCCCTGCATCTCTTTAGGTGAAACACCGGATAGGATCCTTAAACTATAGTCCGGGGGCCCTAGTCAAACCTTGGCTACCTTCCACATCCACCCCCCCCCCCTCCGTTTATTCAATTTTCTTCCTATGCTATTAAAATGGAGTTGCCTGTTTCAGGATCACCCTAATGTATCCTGTTAACCCCCCAAAAAAGTAAATCATCCACTAATGAAATAGTTTGATATTAATTTGACTACCGGAACTAATTTCGTGCACATACTCCTGCTGCTAAACTACTCGCATCCTTCAGGCTCCGCAAGCAAGCGAGTGACTATCTGCCGTGCTTGCTGCTGTTTCATTCGTCTGTAATTTTGTTGCAGGTTTCGAACCCGACCAAGGACCTGAAGAGACCGTCTGCCAAGAAGTCTGCCCTGCAATGCATATTTTTTTTCGGCACCAACAACTAGTGAGTAACGACATACTGGATCTTGCCTGTGTTATGGAAACATTTAAGCGCCTGATATAGGAAGACTCCCTTACATTCTTTGTTTATTTCTCTTTTCGCAGCGCCTGGATTGAAGAGAACAATATAAAGCCTTATTTTCAATTCAAGGACCAACTCGTAAAGTCCAACAAATCCGCGGCCTTCAAGGAAGCCATCACGGCAATCGAGGACTATATCAAGAACAAGGGCGAGGTTAGTTACGTTAATCGCATCATTCCACCCCACTATCTCTTTCTGTACCGCAGGAATAATCACAAATCGACTTAATGTGAAAGAAGTTCCTTTTGCTTGTTATTTGGTTATAATTTTACTATTGGTGCGCATGCCCTAGCTCCTTTATTGATTTTTCGTACCATAATATTAAATTGTTTGCATCGAATCTGATTTATTAAAGCTATTGATGCGTATAAATTTATCGTTAGTTACACTGATTAGAGAGAGAGAGAAAACAAGTTTAAGGATAAATTGAAGAGAGAATTCCTATTTTTTCTAAATTTCTTAGTATTTTAAGTCTAAACCATGCCACAAGCCAAAACAGTTCAGAAAAAGAAATCTATAAATAGGAGGTCGAACAGATGCAGATCGGAAAAAATACTATCAAGACTTTTTGTGACTGATCGGAGATCTTGCACTTGCCGACGCTCGTCATCTCCGAGTCTGTGATTCCGACCTGTGGAAATGCTCTTCATCGAGTCTTAACGTTTCACAGTCGTACGAGTGTAAGAAGCATTACCCTTGCGTTTTGTTTAACAGCTTCATGACAATGAAGAACCAAGCGAAATGGTTTTCTTTTGCGGCTCAATGTCATTCAGTTTTCATCTCTTGAATTGTGGTAGAAATGGTTTAAAGTAGAACGGGAAGGAGGGTTTATTGTAAGTACTGGTAGCAGGGCACTTTATAAATGATGATCAGTTGAAAACCCTTGTTGTATCCTTGAACTTCAACTTAGCACTACTTAGGCTGATAGATCAAACCTAATCTTTAAAGTGATGAGGATACCTGCAACCCTAACCCTTTGCTGAGAATACTTGTAAGAGTTCATTTTTACTCTAAAATTTGGCCAAAACATGGTTTTAGAAAAAATTGGAAACTAATTTTCTCTTTCACAGAAATATAATGACCTGTTGGATCCTGATGCAGAATTCAACAGGCTGCGTGAATCTGTGACTAAAGAGAAAGAGACACCAAAGGTGAAGTTGGTGAAGAAGGTGAGGATTATTTTTATTTTTTACTTCTGTGTATTCAGTGCATTACTAGAGCACATTCAACATAGTATTATTCAAATAACCTTTTTATCTTATATGATAATGACCATTTCCATAATTCCTGTTGTGTCTTTGGTATTTCTTTATCTTGTATAGAAGAAAAAGTGAAACTTTTGAAGTACATAATTTACTTTGTATAGGTTGTTTCAGTGATCTCTCAAAATAAATTTAGGACTGCGCATTCCTCTGTTTTTCTATCAGAAAATTTTTCTGTTTAACCAGCATTTTGTCTTTCTAGGAATTGAAGGTAGTTTTCTCCTCTATGCAGTTAAATGGGCCTGTTAGATTTTAATTATCTGATTACCTTGGAAATCTTAAATTTATTTAAGTCTAACTTGTGACTAGCCAAGTATAATTATTCTTGTAACAATAGTTGGAATTTATATGGTTTCATAAATTTAGGTTAATGCATTAAAGCTTTTCTAGTTAGGATGTTTTGCCTTCCTGCTTTTGTCAAAAATATAAAAGTATGTCTTCTTGGTGTCTGTTAATCCTCTTCCTTCACCTTGTATTTCATTTTGGATACTGGGCGGATTTCTTATTTAATTTGAAATATGAGAATGTATTTAACACAGTGATTTTCAATTCTTGGAAGTGATCTTTTGATCTTATTAGGAATACCATAAATAAATTTCAGTAATGCCTATAATAGTTTTATATCCTTTTCTTATGATGTTTGTTTGACTAAACCTTCACATTGTAACATGTATTTCTTAAGGACACTGTGCCAAAGGTTGCCAAACGAACGGCATCAGAAAAGAAGGACTCTTCTTCTCCGAAGAAAATGCGAAGCCATTCTTTGGATGAAGATACAATTAAGATTCAGAATGACACCTCACCAAGAAGCATAAACCACACTCCAGTTCAGAGGAAAGGAGTGGCTTCGAATATACTGAGCAGACCACCGAACATTGCAAGACCTGTGAGTAACCTGCTGGCACCCTCTTTGTACACATTAACTACCAGTTTTAAAATTATACTTAATAACATTTGGTGTACTACATTTTAAATTTAACTGTAATAATGCAAAACCAGCAAACTGTATTCAGTAGTGGTCCTTCCCCAGTTTAGTTGTTAGGCCTAATCTACATTATTCATTTTTCTTAGAATTAAGTGGTTTACATAGCCGTGCAATACATATATTGTGGAAAAGTAAATTCATAACTAACAGTTATATTACAATATTCTATCAAAGTTTCATTTGGGCTAAATTTGTGTCATAATTAATAATATTTTGGCTTATGGTTGCAGTTATAAGCACCTTCTCCTAAATTACAAATTATTGCTGAAGTAGCTGGTTAATTATATTCGGCCAACATGTATGCAGTTGTGTTTTTCTGTGCGGTCTATGCACCCAAAATTTTTGTGCTAAGTGCTGTTTAGTTATTGCTGCCTAGAGCCAGCAGCTTTTGACATCAAGCTTAAAATGTTACATAAAAATATATTGCTAAGCAAGTTAGTTATAAAATAGAGTGTGATTTTACGATTATTTTAACTTGAAATGCTACATTGTGGTAAAATCTTGCCATTTACCTTCACATAATTCTGAAATAAATATATATATATATATATATATATATACATTAGGAAATTACATTGTCATTAAGAGAAGAAAATAAACTCACAGCTGGCCATTGCTCTTAGTACATATCTTTTTCCTGAAGAAGGGATCTTCAAGCAACCCACAACCTTTCTTCCATACTTTCCTGTCCTCATCAATTATATATGTATATACACTTGTTGTTAAACACAATTGATACTGTCAGGAAAGAGATAATGAAAGTATGGCTTACCTGAAATTTACAAATTTTTGGTTAGAACTGCCCTCCTCTTAAGTAGAATAGGAAACTACTATCGACTTTAAAGATATGTTGCATTTATTTTAGTGTAATTTAATTGTGAAGGTTTGTGGCCTGCTGGGTACTGATTTGTTCCGAGTGTTACCAGGTTCTTATTTCGTTGTTCAACAATCTAGTTGGCTAACATTACACTAGTTAATTTGCCTTATCAAAACACAGTGGTAATAATTTATTATTTGTATAAGCCATTTATTTGCCTTCTTACCCCAGCCTCACAATTATTCTATCATTTTGCTTTGAGACATGAATGTTATTTCACATAAAATCTTTTCATTTATATAGCCTAACAAAGTTAAAAATTGTCTTCCAGGAAACCCCAATTCTAGACGTTGAAAGTGTTACACAGACTTTGAAAGAGAAGAACATCCTGCCCTCAGGCTTGAAGTTTGGTTTTCTTGGACTGGGAATTATGGGTTCAGGAATAGTTAAGAACCTTCTTAATTCTGGGCATTCGGTTATTGTGTGGAACAGGACACCAGACAAGGTAAGTAAACAAAATTTATCAGCATATTTATAAAGAGATTAAGGTATTGATGGTAGTGAAAAAAATATTGTTTTCTGTTTCCTAATATATTTTTGTCTCATTACTTGTCTGTATTATTTACAATTTGTACCTGAGATCGAATTCAATAAATAGTCTCTCGACACTGTGCCAATGTTTAATTTACAAAGGATTCCTCCTAATATAAAATGTTTGAATTTTGACTATGTTTTGGGGGATATTACTTATACTTTTACATAATGACACTTAAAATCAGCTTTCCCTATTATTTGAGAATTTTTAATGCACTGTGTATTCTCTATATCAGATAGTTTTGAATTGGCAGGTTACAGTTAAATAATAAAAAGATTCAATTATACCTTTCATTGTTTTGCTTTATTCAATAACAAGGTGCAAGTGTCATAAAAATATAAATATTTTAATAATGCTTAACATTATTTCACAATGTAGTCTTTCATAACTTTCGGAAACATCCTCCATATTATTATTTCTGTGGTAGGTAATTGATATTTAATGACGACCAAACTTTTATTATTTCACAATGCAATGTACTAAGTATTTCCTCTAACGTGCCACAAAGCACCTCCTTTTACTAATGAGGACAGTGTGCCGAACATCCTCATTTAGACGAGTCTACTTCCCATTAACTACATTGTCATGCATTATAGCTTTTGCACATGTAAACCAAATCATTTCAAGTCATTATGTAAAAGGAAATAAAACTGACTTTCATATAGATGCATTATTTAGTACAAGTCAGTGTGAACCCATATAGAGCACGGTGTTTTATGATGTACTCTCAAATTAATGAAAGTTCCAAATATTCATTAGACCTAAACATAGCATATTCACCTACGTTAATTAGTTAGGGGCACTCCCAATGTACACAGAAAATGTGTACCTAATTATGCATGCAAATGCTGAAGTAAAGAAGATTCATAACAGATAGCAGCTGCACAAGAACAAATAATTTTTAATTTAAAGAAATTATAACAGCATTTCTACCTACCACTGCCTTCAGTTTATATCATCATACTTTACATCACAGCATAGAGAATCACGTGCACACAATTCTTCCCCAGAAACTATAACATAGATCACATTATTCCACAAAAATAAAAACTATCACAGTGGTAAGGATGAACAGATCAGGTTTTCACTAATCAGGAAAGTTACTACAAGGCAGTTTCGTGGTCGGCTGCAGTCTTTAATTCCAATGAGTTTCTGCTGCTCTTCCTCAGATTTAGTGGAGAAATATTTGTGTGCCCATTTGGCAGTAGAACAGCAACTTCCTCCAGAGACCCCACTTCCCGCACTCTTATATCACTGGCGCTTCCCCCTATACCTCCCTTCCCACACTGAAACACTGCACATTCTTCCACCAAGGAGTGGGTTGAACTCACACGCTTTTTCACATTCCTCAAGTTGGGTGAGAAGTAGGGAGATGTCTGCGGTTCCTCAAAAGACTCCTTGTCGTCGATGTCCAATTGGATTTCCAGCTGGTTGACAAAGCTAACAGGAGAAGCATGGGGTGATTCGGTCAGCTCTGTTGGAGTGTAGTACAGGGACAGGTGGCTTGGTGTATCATCCGAATTGTTGGAAACGTTAGAATTGGATTGCACATTTATTTTGGTCTTGATGTACACATCCAGGTTGTCTATGTCTGGATCAAATATAATAGAATCAGTACGGCCACATGACCCAGAACGGCAGTTTTCAAAATAGAAACCAGGCAGGTTCTCCAGCAGTTTGTTGAGCGTTTGTTGCTGATACTTGTACGACTCCCTGAAGCGAAGGATTTGGTGAGCACTGAATTTTCTGATGCGGTTTCTTTGGAAGACATAATTTTCTCTCACCCAGTTTAACTGTGTGGTTGAGTAATCCCGAACACGTTTAACCTGTTTACAAAAAGAAACCATTTACATACAATTCTAAGAATATAATTGATTAAGCGTGAGGGTGACTGTTCTACTCACTTGATCATAATACTGATCACGGATGGATGACAAGTGATTGGACCCATAGTCTCTAAAGTCTTTCAAGTGCTTGACCTGACCCTGGTAACTTGACTGAATCCACTCTACCTGTTGTGTGCAGTTGTCCTTGATACGGTGTACCTGAAATTTAAAAAAAAACTCCTTAGTTACAAACAATAAATTAGCTAATCTTTGGACAAGGCATTAGATTTGACACATGGGGACTTTCTGCCGCCATATTAACAGATTGAAGAATCTTACCTGTTGCGTGTAGTTCTCTCTTAGCCGCTCCAACTGTTGGGTTTTGTATTGTTCGATATTGTCCAGCATTTGGTAAATTTGTTTAGCTCGTGGAGATATTCTGTCTTTTCTGCAGCAGCAATAGCTTGGCCACGCAATCCTGCAGAAGTTGTAACTAATAAGTAAGGCATATTTGTAAGCATGTATGTCATAGTAAGACCCACTTACTTGTTTAAAATGTGAATAATCAGCTGGACCAACAATGTGATCAACAGGAACATTGCTGCACATGCCGCTCCAACCAGTATACTAGTGATTTTTATTCGATTCAGTATTTCGGGGTCCAAATGTAAGGTGACATATGCAGTGGAGTTTGCTATTGGGTTAGTTGCAAAGCAGGTGTAAATGCCACAGTCAGCCCTCTCAATATTTCTAAGGTGGAGTGTCCCATTGTCCAGGACCTGAATTCTGTTCCAAGATACTGGTATTTCAGAGAGGTCCGGATAGTGAGCCAAAGGGTGAGTGACAAAGATGTCATCTACACTGGGGTCAGGGTTCCAGTGGAACACATTCCCCATGGGAGTTACCCATGTTATGGACGGTGCAGGGCTACCAGAAAAGGAACATTGAAGCACTGCTTGAGAGCCAAGACTGTAGTCCTTCACAGGAGTAACATAATTGATTGCTGTCGGTTTACAGTTGAGGCTTCTTAATGTCATAATCATTTCATGCCTGTCAGTGTGAAGCCCATTACTGCAACTCACTTCAGTCTTGTAAAACGACCCATTTTGACTCCACGGTACAAACCACAGCATTCCGCAGTCGCACTCCCAAGGATTGTCGGAGAGCACCAGGTCTGTAACGAGTCTGAGACTTGAAACAGACTCTGGCAAGCGAGTGAGGTTGTTACCACCGAGATCTAAATGCCTTAAGTTTGGAGTGTCTTCAAAGACAAACCGCTCCAATTCCTTGAGATATTTATTTTGGGCAACTACGAGGGAGTTCAAGCGACGTAGGCCCGCAAAGGACGAGTCTCTGATTACGTCGATTTTGGTGTTCACCAGCGTGAGACTGCGAAGTCTGGAGCAGTGTCGTAGGAGGTCGGTTGGAAACGTCTTGAAGGGGTTGCTACTAAGATCCAATTCTAGGAGATTATCCAGTCCCAGGAAGGTCCTGCCGTTGAGGTTGGCTACGGAGTTCCCACGGAGGTCGAGACGTATGAGATTTCTCAAGGGTCCGAAGAGGTTTTTGGGGATATCGGATATCAAGTTGTCTGACAAATCAAGTGTCCTCAGGTCGGACAATCCGTGGAAGGAATTGACCGCTACCCGCTTGATGGCGTTGTTTGCCAGGGAAATGGAAAGCAGGTATTTGTTGTTGGAGAAGAACTCGTCCTGTACAGAAATCAAAAAGTTACGGGAGAGATCCAGGAAGAGCAAATTTTCAAGAGGACTGAATATGAGGAACGGCATGAGGGGGAATTCGTTGTGACTGAGGGACAGGTTCTCCAACTTGTTCAACCCTCGGAAAATGTTTTCAGGAAGATCGCGTAGCTTGTTGTGGGTGATGTTGAGCACTCTGAGGTGTGTCGTGTACCCGAAGGTGTTCTCGTGGAGAGATTCGATGTCATTGTGTCCGACGTCGAGGTACTCGAGGTTGGAGAGGTTGCGGAAAAGATCCTCGGAGACGACTCTGAGTCCGCTCGTCCGCCACGTGACACTCGTGGGCGAGGCGTCCGGAAAGACGGGCCCCCGGAAGCACTTGATTTCGACGCCGGTCAACGCAATTGCCTCGAGGCCCGTGGGGAGGGCGACATCGGCCTCCTCGCAGTCTTCGCATCGAACCTGCAGCAGCGTTCGACCGGGCGCCAGCAGACACTCGCAGCGGGAGGAGCACGTCGCACGGGATGCGGAGTGCCGGGTGTGATGGCGGGGGAACAGAGTCGTCGGCACCTCCAGCGCGAGCGCCGCCACCAGCAGCGACACCAGCAGGCTGCACGTCCTCATCTTTCGCAGCAGTGCATCGTGAGAGGGACCAGTCTCAGTCCGCTGCAGGGATAACAAAAAAAACTGAAAAAACATCTGTAAGCAGTAGAGTGCAAACTAGGACTCGACATTTAGTGGCTCATAATCCAATTCAATGCATAATCTTATTTTAGTGAAGCACCAAAATTTTTTAAGGAGTCGTGCACAGGTCTTTTCACCCCATTGAAACCTTTAATGTGGCACTGTTATTAGTGGAACACATACAGACATTGTTAGATTTCACCATTTTGTGCATTCTAAAGTATTTTTTATTATAATATCTGTCCTAGTATTCTTCTTTCTTGGTCCTATGTTATCACAGTTATTATTACATTTAATGTGACGGTAAAAATTTGTACAAAGAAATTAAATAGAAATGGTGAAAGTAAAAATTATTTGCACAAGGAATATGTGTGGTCAACTGCTGGCCAAGTGAAGTGTCATGTAAAGAAGCTTGTAATGCTGTAGTTAAACAATTTTCAATCTGTGCCTTCCATAACTTGTGTGTTAACACGTTTTCTATCGTTGTCATTAAACTACTAATTTTTTATTAGTTGTTTTTGTTTTACTTAATTTTTTTCGCGATTTATCTGTCATTCTCTTATGTTGACCTGTTTAAACGTGGACATTCTTCCATTCCGCAGTTTCATTTCATCACAAGGTAATTCTTGAATGTTAGTTAACTCCCCTGTTAAATTACACCATTAAGTCTAGTTGAATTTGTTACCGTTTCTGTTCTTAGCTATCTTACTAAATCGTTTACAGCGCGCATAATTTTGTGAACCTCTACTACATTACTGTAAACGTAAGATTCACCACACTTTTCAAGATATTCTTGCTGGGTATACATACTGGGCTTAACCATAGTGGTTCAAGTCTGCACAGATCTGTGCTTTTCCATATATCCTGGGCCTTGGATACAGAAGTTTCCTTTAAGCCAACTTGGCTCATCAGTTCAATCATATCTTATTCTATTCCATGCTTACGTTCAACTCTTATGTTCTTCAAAAAAGAAAACTATGTCAGATAATGGAACATATTTCAAGTACATACATGTCTGTGATATATTGCTGAAGGCAATATTTGGAAGATTTCGCATTAGAAATTGAGGCCGTGGAAGTGAAGTGAATTCTTGCCAGGAAGAACAATGCCATTCCATGCACCCTAGACGTAACGAATTGAGTTCCCGGAATTTACTTTCACCCCGGGAGAGAGAAACATGCAAAGCACGAAGCTCACGTCACGGTCAGACAAAGACATCAGAGTAAAGATTAGTCGCGACTTGAGGAATACGAGTAGCGAGCGACTTACCTGTGCATTTCGTGGGCTTGCTAGGAACGTAGGTCATAGTCACGGAGCGAGAAGTGCAGCTATGCGTCGTGGAGCGGAAATGCATAGTCCTGACTAGACTGCGACCGTCACCACATAATCCGTGTCTGCCTTTATTTGTTTAATAGCCTAGGCCGTGTACATGCTGCGTGCGTGTATTTGGCACGACACGGCACTGCACGACACACGGTGAGAAAATGGCTTCCGACGGGGAACAGCGAGTAGCCGGCGCGAAGGGCGAGGAGGGGAGAGGGTAGTGAGTGGGAGGGATTAGAAGGAGCGCGGAGGGGAAGTGAACACAAGCGCACGGACCTGTGCGGTGCGGCGCGGCGGTAGGGAAACAAACAATTTATTAATTTCGTCGTGATATTTCTGGAGGCCGCCAAAGCGGCCTCAACGCCTTCACTCGGCAAATGTCCTCCGTTATTGTTGATATGCGTCCGCCATGTTTCCATGGTAACGCTACATCGAAATAACCTCGTACATTATAGAGATATTCTACCCCTCCCCATCATTTATTAACAACAAATAGCTATGTCCTTAATGAGCCAGGTTTAAACATAATTACGATATTTTGGCAGTTGTTTGATTTTTTCTTTTTCCAAAACAATTTTTGCGCGATTTCTTGTAGAGTTGCACGCGGATATACGAGCCAGCCAAAATTCCCCCCACTCCTACTCCCCGCCATTCTGAGCGATATGCAAGGCATTGCCTCTGCCACGTACTAACCATCTCAACAATAGCACATATAATGAGAAGTAGCCAATAAGCTGATAAAATAATTTGTATGTTTTAGCAACTTCTGTTTCTTAATTTTTATCAACTCAGACGTTTTTACATATTCCTTAACAAAAGAATTTTGGCTACCATTTTATGCCATCGGACAAGCCCAATTTGTTTCTATCAAGCCATAGCATAAAATTTAAAGTTTACTGCTTGTAAGTCTTTTCTATTGATCTCATTAATCAGCTTTTTCCAAAGTCCAAATGATACGGCTCGCTCTCTTCCTGTAGTTTTTGAGAACAATGGTCCTTCCTTGTTTTGTCTGCCTAACCTTTGCCATTCGTCATCCAGGAAGTCATTATTTTCCATGCGTGTATATCTACAACATACGTTTCAGTGTTGAACACCCGTGATTAATTTTCTGGAGAGAGCTTTAATTTCGCTGAACTTGAACCCAGGACTCACAACTTTTATAGTCTAGTTCCTTCTAAATCTGCTTTTCAAATCCCGGCAAAATTGTTTCTCGATTTTAAATGGACGTTAATATTCTTTCGGGGAAATACTCGTCTTCGAACCATCATTTTAAGATATTTTATAGTATATTAACTACCAAATTAAACTATCGAACGACAATTTAATACCTAATGTATTCCGATGTAGTTCTGAAATATGAATTCCTTGTATCCGCGTTGAAGTGAGACTTATATATAGAACCACGGTGAAAAGCAGAGCGGTTTTATTATGTTATATTCATGTTTGGGGAAAAATAACTTTGAAAAATAGATAAGATCAAATTGTTTTAGTCTAATTGGGCGGTAATTTGCAACTCAATATTTGCTTTCATATGATTGTATTATACATGTTCAGAATTTCTTGGTTATTATTTTCCTTCTCCCACACAATTAATACTTTGAAGAACGAAAAAATCTTGTTTTCCTCAATTCTGTTAGACCTGTCAATTTTATATATGCGTCTCTATTTGGTTTAATTATTTAGTTCTTTATTAATAGTGCGAACCTGTAAAGCGACGTACTCAGGCTTGAAACCGTGTCACCTTGTTTTGGGGGACAATTTTTCCATATCCTTCAGTCTTTATTGTGCACGAGTTGCGCAACTTTTTACTGTGAAAGTGTGTCGAGTGTCATAATTTCCCAGTTTCTCTTCCTCTATCCCCCTCAGCTTTCTTCTCCGAAAAGGGAAACCAACAATTCTAAATTATAGAAATGGAAGTTTCATTTTTGCCCCTTCTCACTTTGTACGTTCTCTATTAGGCCGTATGGCATATTTTCGCAACGCTTTTTCTTTAAGCAAATTTATTATTTTTCAGAGGTTTCGCCATAAAGTGTGAAGTATATAGCATGCGTTCTCATCCTCCTTTTATCCATATACGGCAACGGTTGGTCAATTTCCATCTCGAGGGTCAATATAGAAGTGACTGCGTATGTTTAAACTTAATGCCATATTGTAGCTCCAACACGGAGGTAATGCCATCGTTCCCATGTTGGCAGTGTCTGGATTAGAGAAGTGACGCGTTGATAAATACAGGAAATTACAGGTATTAGAGGAGGAAGAAAGGAGAAGTAAGATTAATGTTCACAGTAAACAATTCCGTTCCATTCTGTTCTGGACTTAACTGGGCTCATCTAATTTCTCTCTTTACTGCAGTTTTTCCCCCCTTAAATTAGACACTGGAACGTCTAAACAACGTTATATAAAAGTATGATGACTGATGAATTTGAAACCTTATTTGTGCATTTTTAATTCGAAAGTTTAGTTTTCATCCTGTGCTCTACTTTTTTGCTTAAAGTGTTCCATTTTTTATAGCTTCAACACCTTTTACCTACTAGCTTGTTCTTTAAATTTCGTTTTTATATTGTAACATAATAAATAATTTTCCGCTTTAGGGAGAACTAATTTACAAATTTAGATATGCCGACGTTTTTAGTGCTGGCTTTGCATCTTACTCAAATGACTTAAATACTTCATATCTAAATTTGTAAATTGGATCAATCTATTTTGTTACTTTTGTCCGTTAAAATAAGGTCTTATCTATTATTACCTAATACATAAGTTTAATTTTTTTTTATCCAAATAGTCTGGAGTTTTAAGATTGTATATAACATTAATTGCTATAGTATATAAAGAAATTATAACGAATAATTTTTTCTAAATGATTACAATAACGAGTTCACCATATCATGTCCAGTAAATGTAATTCAAATAAGTAAATACTAGTTTTTCTTTATTTTATAACCGCTTGTGTTTTTATTATGAAGTAATGTTTTATTTGTCTTCGAACTTTCAGTATCGGTAATTAATGCTTTGTTTAGTAATGGAAAAATTAAATTTGTAGTTAACTGGACCTTTCTTTGTGTAGTGATTTAGAGGGACTCTGTTCCCAGTTGTTCGGACAACAAATTGCAATTTAAAGGATTGATATTTTTTTAACACTATTTGGAGGTTGTGCTTTCATTTTTACGTAGCTACCACAACCTCCCTAATCAGCTTAACGTATTCCATCCTTAATTTCCCTCTGTACTTACCCCACACACTTCCATCTAATGCTAATTTTTCAAGACTTCATGTCTCAAAACGTGGCCTATTAATCTATACCTTCTTTTGGTCAAAATCCTCCAAATTGTTCTCTCTTCCCCTATTCTGCTTAAAACTTCGTGGCTACTAATTATCCACCCATCTGATACTCAGCATTCTCTTATAGCACCACATTTCGGACTGCATGTTAGAGTATATGAGCCTCATAACAGCAGGTGGTGACGTCACTCGTAGAATGTGATTGGCAGAATTTATTGCGGAAGGTGAAAGATGTCTGAGTCGACGAGGAGACGTGGCAACGTCGCCAGCTGGTCGTCGCTTTGTTGTTGCCTATATATAATGTTATAATAGGGAGCCCGCTACTCGTCTGTGAGCATCGGGATAATTTTCTGGGATAAGCCAGCCCGTTGTATTGTCTCTTTGAAGGTCACTCCAAGCTGCCTCCTGCATTCAGCTATTTCTATCTAGCCTTTGCCTTTTCATGGCGTATCGTTTGCGCACTTCAGTCGGAGAAACAAATACTATCACTGTAATTACTTTCATAATTCTCATTCTGGTAGCTGAAACATTGCACTCAACTAAACATAGGAATCACTATAACGATTATCATTGTCATTAATTTAAATAAGAATTCTTATTCAAAACATTTATAGACGGATTCAAAAATTCTTATCTGCACCCGTGTTTTGTGATTACATTTGTTATGTCGAGTTTTCCTGGTTATTCCGAGTGTCTTTCTACACTTATATTTAAATACGGTTCACGAAGCGTTTATTTTCCGTATATACTTTGCCCGTACCCCCAAACCGACCTATCTTATGGCATTGCCTAGTATCCCGACACGAATCATGCAAACATTGGATGAACCTAAGTTTTTGGTTATGACAATGTTTGGTTAAAATTCCTCCAAATATCTTCCATCGCTCAGCTTTAGGTCTAGGGGAGGAGAACTAAGTACATGTAAATCCGATTGCCTCATACTCTTGCCGTTCCTTGATCAAGTAACATTTACTCAGTCGTCGTCGAATTCGTGGACTTTAAGCTTACGTGCACAGTGGTGACGTAGGACCGAGATTTCTACTTAGTCCTTAACTCGGGACAACTAGTTTAGTATCTCATGCGTGCAAAATATAGTGGAGGAGGATGGAACGTCAAATAGAATCCGAGTTAGGAGAATAATCACTTTGATATTAGGAAGAATGTAGGAATAAGAGAAGCAATATTTACTCTGCGTCTAATTTCAGAAGACAATAAAAAACTGGCCTACGTTCATGGCATTTGTAGATTTAGAAAAGCGTTTGATAATGTTAACTGAAACAAACTATTAAGGATTTTGAAGTTGACAGGAATAAAATTAGAGAAAGAAGGCTTATGCATAACCTCTACAGATGGCAGTCAGCAGTAATTAGAATTGAAAGGCAAGAAAGGAAAGCTGAATTCAAGAAAGGAGTAAAACAAGGATACAGTCTGTCGCCCATGTTCTTTAACTTATATATGGAGCAGGCGATGAAGAAAATTAATAATGAATATGGAAGGGATTAAAAATGAACGGAGAAGAAATAGAAACCCCTAAGGTTTGCCGTTGATATTGTCAGAAGAAGACATGGAAAACATAATAAATGACATGGACGTGATTCTGGAAGAAGAGTACAAACCAAGGTAATGGAGTGTATTATGGGAAAAAGTAGTATAACAAAGGGTGTTAGATTGGGAAGGAATATTTTGAAGGAAGTTAAGGAATTCTGCTACTTGGGAAGCGTAATAACTAGAGTATGATAGCAAAGGTAACGAAAGCTTTCGGAAGAAAGTAATTTACTTACGGCTAATACAAGTATTAATATTAGGAAATCATCATTAATGAGTTTCAGAAAGGACAAGAATAGAAGCTTTCGAAATGTAGTGCTGTAAGAGAGTGCCGAAAGTCAGATGGGTTCACTAGGAAGTTGTAAGCAGACTACGGGAAGAGAACAGTTTGGACGACTTCGACAAAGAGAAGGGATATATTAATAAGCCACGTTTTGAGACATGGGGGAAGTGTGTGGGGTAAGAACAGAAGAGGGAGGCAAAGGATGGTATACGCTAAAGATTCATTCGTCCTTTATATTAGTGGTTTTTTTTACCTGCCTCTTGTTTTGTGTTCGTATTTCCCTTCCTTTATTGTCTTCATGTTGTTCTATTCTATTGTGTTTTTCTTTCGGGTTTCTTTACCCACTACCCTAATTTTTTATTTCGAGGATCAGTTTGAATTGTGAAACACGATGAAGTTATTTGGGGGTAAGGGTCGAGAAGAATGAGACTGATCTCCTCTGTAGGTCCTACTAGGGGTACACGATTTAGTGTGAGAATGAAGGCGAAACACACGAGCCGCAGTATATTTGACGAGTGAAATTGAGTTTCCTTGTATTTGCGAAGGTTCTCCTGTAGTAAAGGAATGCTTGTGAGCTGCAGGAAGACATTCTCCAATCCCGTTTATGGGATCGAAACTTGGCGAAGGATATCGAGAAACCCTCGTTGACCTTTTAGCTAAACTGGAAAGAGGAACGGGATCTATACCCTTGCAGCTATTTCTCTTATACGATATGAAATAAATCCATCATGTATTTGATGCTTGCTACAGCTACCGAGACGGAACTTGGCTGTAACGAAGTTTATCTCGCCAGGGAGGAAATCCCGTGCTCTATCCTATCACTGTCTTTCTCCACGTGCGCCAATTTAAACTTTTGTCCCCCTTTTACTGAAAATTAGGTATCTTAGAAAAACAAACCTATAATATAACAAATAAATCAATTAAATGTAAAAAGTTAGAACGCAGAATAATTTATTCCAATGAAACTGAAGATTAGAAAGGTAAAATTTAGTTTCGACTGGGACTTTATTGTGCATAAGTTTCGAGTGCCACCGGGTATCTGTCCATTTGTAGATTAAATAAATACATATTTATCAATTATATATATTTATAGTAGAACAGCTGTCTTCAAACTTTTTCTACCCACGGAACCCTTAAAATTACAAGTTCTTGTCGACGAATCCCATTTCATCCTTAGAAAAAATTATATCTTAAAATAATAATCAAAATGAATTGATGTCTTGTTGTTATTTAATGTGAAAATAATTAAAGAAAAATATTTTTATTAAAAATTTTAATAGTAAATTAGTGTAATTTACTGAATCGTAGTATCCTGAATTATATTTTGTACATAACGTTTCGAAGTCTAAAGGTCTATATTAACTACAGTCGCAAGTTTTGTTTTCATTGCCACATACGTTGAGAAAGACTTTTCGCTTTTATAAGTTGTTGCGAATGGCTTTAAAATAGCTATGTAGCAATCAATTTAGGAACTTCTCTTATTTTTTTGGAATGTGTACATAAGTTGTTACCTCTACATTGGCAAGCCTTCTGATTTATCATTGTACTAGAGTGGATTTCTTATCCAGTCATATTTGGTTTGCTTTTCTACGAAAATTATTCTTCAGTTCAAAATGTCCATTACATAATTTTCAATTAATTAAAAAGCCATCTACTCAGCTTTTAAAGAACTCTTTGGTTTTGTTTTTAGCGTGGCGAAAAATTTGTATTCAATCGGTTTTTTAGCTGATACAGCTGTCGACTAGTGTGCTTCATAATTTTGACTCGCTGCTCTTCGGGATTCCACAGAAGACCTCTGTGACAGGGCATCAAGTAATTGATTTCTATTTAGGTAGTTAATTTGAAGGCTACAAGCTACATTATGGTAACCCTCGTGGTGCGAACCCCCTTTAATAGCATAGTGAGGAATGCGTTACTGGAAAGGTGTCAACAATTTTCAAAATTAACCACAAACCCTATACATCCAAGGAGAAATATAAATTAGAAAATTAGTTAGCACATTAGCATTATACGATTTTGACCGTTTACATAATTATTTGCAGCGTCTCTGTAAAATGTGCTTCGTCCACGGTTGCCACGTCTAACCGGAGATTGCCGACTGAAAGACAGGTATAGAGAAGAGAGAGCGTTAAAACTGTATCAAGGCCGGGGATTCAGTGAATTACGTCACAATATGGCGTCCATGCCTGACCTCCGAAATGGTCCCGTTTAAATTAAAACTATATCAATTACCGTTACATGAAGGTGATAGGTTATGTCAAAATCAGGAATATGGAAACTAACTAAACTGTGGATAACCAAACCTGAATTAAATAAATTTACCTAAATACATAAAATTAAATATTTCCTGTGAGTTTTAAAGAACATAAACTGGCTAGTAACAATATAATGTAAATTCAAAATTGTCAGTAACAAAGTAGTCGCTAATGACCAGATAGTTGATGCGACCTTTATGAATAAATAGAAAAAAAGTTGAATTAATAACTTATGTGCTGGGAAGAGTGGTCTAAATAAAACTTAAAATTACTACAATATAGAAAATTTCTTTTACGAAACAGATTGCGATTTTTTGCTTCCTGGAGTAGAGCAGCACGGCACGATGAATGAAATAGTTGGGAGCGCAGCCAGCCCCACCCGACATTTATTTTCGTACTTGGTAGTCTCTGGGTTGAAACCAGAAACAGAAGTGGTAACTCTGGAGATGACACGAGAGGGACCGGAATAAGAAAGCTGAAAACAGCTGAAAAGCATAGAGACAGTGATTGGTTAATGTCTCCAAAGACGAATGGAAATAGCCATTACTTGTAAATGCAAATTTTGATACAGACATGAATGAGGAAATATGCTAAACGAAGGTCCTGCAAACGCCTTAAAGTAACGGTACCGCGCGATTCCGAGTTGTGGTTCGTGCGTGAGTGCGAGCAGCTCCGTGTTCGAGTGCTAATTACTGGTCTCCAATCCAAGATCTGTGGGGCTAACGAGCTTCTGGGAGGAAAAGTAGCCTTGTGGTGTACGAACGATGGCGCCTGAAGGGAAAATCATCCATAGAGTTTTGCGGTGTACGAAGGATCTCAAACGTGGCTGCTTTACTTTAGCCTGTGATGTGCGAAATATCTGACGAAGATTTTACCTGAATAGGCCAATGGGGAAGTGGACTGCTATGAAGAGTCGCGTGCTGTTGATGGCAAATATTTTAACGATTTGTGAGGTGAGGGAATGTTCCTCCGTGGGGCAAGGTCGGGAACTCTGGCTCAGGCTCTGGATATTGATCTGCAGGGAAGCCCTGGCGGCGGCTGCTGCTGCGGCTGCTGGACCTGCGCACTGCCTCGCTTTGCTCCACTCGGTCAGCTGCGCCGTACTCCGCCAGAATAAAATATAGCTAAGCAACGAAAATGGAGGAGGCAGGCCTCGCCGTGTCTCTTTGCGAACAGACTGTTCTATGCGATAAGAAAAGGCCGCGTTGCCACGTCTGCTGTCATTACCTTACATAACTTCAAGCTCTCGGCCATATTTATCCTTACTCGTGTCACGTCTTTCCCACTCTCCATTTCTCTCTTCTCCTCCTTTTTTTAATGCCTTATCAGAAGTGTTTATTTTGTTGACCATTACATTAAAATGTTTCGAATCACAGGAGCTTGATGCAATACTGTCACCTCTGTACTTAATTACTCATGTTAAGAAGCGCTTGTGTTTATTTAAAAGTATCTTAATAATAATAGCAATTCAAGTATAACTATTTGATGCCCTGATTAACTGTTTTTCCTGTAATATTAACTAAATTTAAAACTAACAAGTATTTGATGACTTAAAAATAATGGGTTTCTTACACTTAATGACGAATTTCGTGAAGACTATTATTAAACCTCTCGTAATTCGAAAGCTATTAATGTAATGGAAACCAAATAAGAGTCAAGTGACTTACAAAACGTTTAGCAAAATAACCATTTATGTAAATGTCTTTTCTCTGCCTGGTCTTTCATCTCTTCACTATTTCCATCTTCCACCTTTTCTTTCCTTATTCTTGGCCTCTTTTCCCCACCGTTCTATTCTTCTTATTTCATAATTCTTAAATTCGTTTGTTTTTGTGTTTGTGTCGCTGTGATCTATTTGAATAAGGGGCGTGTTATGTTCAAATTTATTTGAACGTACTCTAACGTTTCCCCCACATTTTAATAAGTTTCTAAGCTCCTTAAATGGTCCCAATTTTGTTCAGAGTTTTAAAATCGCCTGTTGTGGAATGTGCCTTCTGCTTTCTCGCTCAGCGGCTTGTTTAAACAAAGATATGGGTCGTCTAGGAAGTAAAGGACAATAATGTTGAAGGAAATTATCTTAATACACTGGGGAAGAGAAGCCAACATCGCTGCGGAAGGGAAGGGAAGGAACGAAGACTCGAGCATACGGAATGATTTGCAAAGACATGGAGAAAAAGGAGAGGAGGAGGGTCTGTAGGGTGAACTCCGATAACGGTTTGGCTTGGTACAGCGTTATAACTGTTATATTCAGTCCGGTCGGCGATCGATCTCGTATTGGATCTATAAAGTCCAAGCATGGTTTTCTTAAATATTCTAGTCATCCTTTGTATGCGCTCATGTGTAACAAATTCTCGACCTTGGGCCTACTTAGCTCTGCTGCCTTTTAAACCTCGCAATTCCTCCCACGCCTATCACTTTCCTCCCATTCGAGTTGTTCGTTTTTCCTTTCCGCCTGGCTGATGTTGACGAACGCAAAAAATCGTAACCTTTTATCTCTTAATGTAAAGCAACGTAAAGAAGTCTCGCCTGTGAAATGTTTCCTTTCTTGGTGAAACAACTGCTAATACACGCGAGTTCTGATAATGGAGGGAAAAGGAATGGTTCACCGCGACATTATGAGGATGATAATTGAAGCTTTCTGTGTTAACTATTTGTTTGTACTTTGTTTCATTTTCCTATTCGGATGAATAATCTTATTCGTTTCAGCAAATGAACGAGGGTTTCGAAATTTTTCTTATCTTATTAAGTATCGATGTTAGGCTTTCAAATCGCCATCAATAAGGGAGATAAGTGTGTTGATATATTATTTAGGTGGAGTTGTTGAGCAATGGCGGCCATGGCTAGTCTCCAGAAGGTTCCACGTCGCCCTCCTGCTTAAAGCCTGGCGCTGCCATCTGTGGGCAACGCGCTCAACCACGCGATATCGACCCCAACGTCGCCATGTAGGCCACGGCAGCGTCTGTTAAAAATCCCCACCTCCCGAGCCCACGTACGCTATAATCCTCTACACCGTGTTGCGTAACTGACTAGAACGCCATATTTGCCAAGCCGTTTATAAAAAGACCGTTGTTGACCTTCCGGTTGCATATGAGCTTTTCCAAGTGGTTTACCCGCATGTAAAGCAACCCTCGTAACACAGTCTGTGTGGCGGGGCGGCGGTGGTATTGCACGCCGTTACAAGGCGGCTTGTTACGTAACGGACGAGAGGACGGCCATGACACTCCTTTCCCGCCTATACATAACGCTGCCAACGTGACGGTGTAAAATATACCTACATCTTCCTCTCCCGTATGTAATCAACATCGATCGAGACTATTATATAATGTAATAATATATTTACGTAAATAAAATGATATACAAATTTAAAATACGGCTTTAAATTCCTGGTACACATTCAGAAAACTAACGCACTTCTATAATAATCATATACATTAGTAAAATTTATGTAACAAAATATTTTTACTCTACTACGGTATACAATTTCAAACTTCCACAGTTGAAAAAACGAATAGTAAAGTTGCTTGCTGCAGCAGGTGTTCCACTGCGGTTCGTCCTGCCGTTCATAACGGAAAATTTTCTTTTCCGCCATGCAGCAAGTTTGTTATACCTCGTATGTACCCTATGGGCCAGGAAAAACGTATCATTTTTTCCAGCATGTTCAGTCGAGGAAAGATCTACCCTTTCAGCTGTAAAAAAAATTAATTATCAGAACCGTGGTGTATATTTTTCTCAGTATAATGAAAGTCTTATAAATTTCGCCTTTTAAATGTTTCTTTCGTTAAAATAATACGATTTTTTAAAATAATTACACAAAATACTTTTTAATTATAAACTACTTCAAAATAAAATTTTAATTATAGAATAACTGAAATTGTATTTTGAATTCGCTTCTTACATCTTCCTTCTTGTCTCTGTACACCTGAACCTTTCTTAGTGTAAACTATCTCATCCACTTCATTAGAGTCTTTCATAATATTCACAAAGGTACTTGATAGGTTGGACACTCGCACCACACTGAAGTGAACCATGTCAGAAAAGTCTTCCATAACTTGCTGTTGTTTGGGTGTCTGCGATAATATTATGGGAGTTCTTTGTGGGACAACAAAGAGGCATCAATAAAGAGTTTTAAAATATACAATTAATTTTTGATCAGCCAAGTCTTTCATTCATTTTAAGTTTGCTAATTGTGATAGAACCACATGATATACAAAAATATATGCCAATACATTCGAGAGTAAATCAAGAGAACATAAAATACAATCATTATGAAATGGTTATAACTTGCTTTTCTATATTTGCCTCGTCTATTGTCAACAATCCACAGAAGATACAATTGAAACAAAACATACACAATATAATATAGTACTAATTCCTTTTTAATATAATAAAATATGAAGAAACAACCACAACTCTCTTGCCACTTCATAAATGGCTTGTAGGAACACAGTTGATGACTTCCCAGTTCCAATTTCTTAGTAGCAGCAAAACTTTCTGCAAAGTCTGTATTATTTATTGTACACAATTTTTCAACATAAATTGTTATTATCCCTACTACATTTATTCATGTCGTAATATATAATAAATATCTACTTAAATTTATCTGTGATTCAGGAGTGAATTGCCACATATAAGAACCATTAACATCTGTAAAGAATATAAATTAATAAGAATTGAACAAGAATTCAAAGTTAATACTAAATAGATGTTTTGACAAACACTTGTGGTCCTTGTCAATATTTGTAATAGACTAAAAAATTTTATTTTATGTTACAGTAACATGTATTAAATTAATAGCTCATATTAATGACTTCAGTTTAAAATTCTTATTCAGAATTAAACTTAATTTAGGTAGAATTGCTTATTAGAAAATTGAGCTTTGCTTGCTTTAGGTATAGTATAAATATTTGATTTTTTTTTTCAGTGCAAAGACTTTGTGAAGGCTGGAGCAGAGCAAGGGCTGACACCATCAGATGTAATAAGTGCAGCAGACATCACATTCTCTTGCGTGGCAGACCCACAGGCTGCTAAAGATGTGAGCTGACCTTTTTGTTTTTAGAGGAACACATTTATTTGTTACAGTAGGACTGCAACATAAAGTTCGATTTTATTTCACTAAAGATGAAAATGTGTCACTTTTAATTTTGCAGTTGGTGACTGAAATTGGATGTGTCCTATTAGTTGTATGAATAATCTTGAAAGTGAAACAGTTGACTTGCACAAAAATATTTCAATTAATGATTGTTTTTAGATATACTAACATAATTTCATTTAAACCAGATGGTTTTCGGCAACTGTGGAGTTCTTGTGGAGATAACTCCCGACAAAGGTTACGTCGAGATGACCGGAATAGATGCCGAGACGTCTCAGGACATAGCAGAGGTGACATATTTATTCACACATTATGTTTTTCCTAGTCCCAAGTGGTTATCTTAGTTCAAATAAACGATTGTTTCACTTACTTTTTTCTTTAGGCTATCAATGCAAAAGGTGGAAGATATCTGGAAGCCCAAGTGCAGGGAAGCAAAACACAAGCAGAGGAAGGAACTCTGGTCATCTTGGCTGCTGGTGATAGATCTCTATTTGACGACTGTCAGTCTTGCTTTAAGGCTATGGGCAAAAACTCCTTCTACCTGGGCAAGTATTTATAATTCTTCTGGGCTATCTGAAATACATCTTGCTGGTATAATATTGTAATCCTAAATCTTAGCTGCCAATTGCCTGTTATCTTAGAAGATTTTTAAACTTATACAACATTTATTTTGAATTTTTGTTTGATGTATGTAAAGTTCACTTGAAAATTCTGCAACATATAAAATATTGCATCATTAATCGAGAAGTTTGTCTGTGATAAAAACAAAACTATACCTTTCTTTTATATTGATTTGAGAAACTTGCTCTACTTCAGAATGAAGAATGTGTGTGATTCTACACACTAATAATTATTTTATCTCACAGTGAAATAATTGTATAGCAACTGCCAACAATTCTTATTTCTTTAGACAAATTGATATTAAAAATGTTGATGGTTATATAATTCACGAATGACAAGTTTTCATTTTCTTTTATGAAATAAACTGATGTGTTTATTATTAGCTGCCTTGTTATACTTTCCCTTTTAATGTATAAACTTTGTGACGGTTGCATATGTAGTAGCAATATTTTCCTTGGGTTTTTAAATAAATGTTTACTAACTGTAACTGTGTAGAACTGTAACAAATTGTTTTTTTTTTATCATAGGTGAGGTCGGTAATGCATCTAAAATGAACTTGGTTCTGCAACTGATGACCGGGGTTACTCTTGCTGGCCTGGCGGAAGGCATGGCACTCGCAGACAGAGCTGGGCTTCAGCAAAAGGATGTCCTCGAGGTTCTGGAGCTTACTTCCATGGCGTGCCCGACGCTCATCGACAAGGGTCGAGGTGAGTGTAACTGTGTGCAATAATCTTATTGCACCTTTTCTGGGTCAGTAATTGTGAAATAAGGATTAAAGTTTTCACTACTCACATTTTGCACAAATTGCTCAGCAATTGTTTACGTTTTATACAAAGTGGGGGAAAAAATAATTGTTATATCTTTTTTGTTGTTGTTGTTGTTGAAGCTGCCTTTGTAGGCAGTCCACTTTAGTTTTTATATATTTTCGCTTCTATTTGTGCATCAAAATATAATACTTGAAGAAATTGCCTGAGGAAGCCCCAATATGGTGAATTTTTCCAAAGCCGGAAATTGTCATAGACTGGCAGTTGATTGAAGCCCTCAAGATGTACAGAGCCAGGATAATAATAATAATAAAATATTATTAGTCTTTCCCATATAACATGTTATTTTGTTTGCAGCTATTATAGACGGATCTTTCCCAACTCATCTTCCACTGGAGCACATGCAGAAGGACCTGAAGCTATCTCTGATCATGGGTGACCAGCTGGAACAGCCGCTGCCACTCACTGCTTCTACCAACGAGTTGTTCAAGCATGCAAAGAGACTGGGATATGGCTCACATGACGCCTCTGCAGTTTACATACGTGCGCGTTTCTAAGACATTAACCATTTATCTGTACCTATCTGACTAACTACCAGTCGGCTGCCATGAGCCTGAGGACTAGTGTGATGACCCATCTTTTTGCCCCAAAACTGATCAATTCCATTGTCGCGAAATAGGTCATCTATTAAAATAAGCGCATTTGGCGTAGTATAATAATTTTCTTGTATTAAACGATTGTGAATTTGATGACCTGCAGGACTGAAGCTTGGCACAATTTCAACTTAATAATCTTTTAATTTAATGGTGGTGATCATTGGATTATTTCTCACCATACTGGTAAATCACTGTATTTAAAGTGATTGTGTGAGTAGCGAGGGAGGGAATTGTGCACACTTGCACAAGTAATTCTAACCAATTATAGTAACATATGCCAAATGTCATTAATACTGCTGTGAAGATTGTGACGTTCTTGTGATGGAAGACAATTTACCATTACATATATATATGGAATGATCCCTTTATTTGGTGTTAAACGTGGAATCATCTCCACAGTCATCTCAGTTATGTTAAGAAACTTATTTTTTTTTATGGGAAATTGAGTGGTGCGCACCCCGTCAAAAGCAAAGCTGGAGCAATCCATTATATTTAACTGTGACAGTCTGAGAGATGAAATTACAGTTTGGTTGAAAATCACCCAGAGGGACGGCTGCAATAATTATTTTGTTTCAGAACATGATTATATAATGTGTCAAATAAGGATTTGCTCCAACCCACAAATTTAGACTGTGTTTTATATGATTTATATTAGTTGGGTTACCGTAAATAGGTTTATAATTTGGAGAATCTGTGTTTTAAAATTATGTACTACTATGAAAGTAACCAAGAAATTTAGAACTGTATCTTTTGTGTATCCATGGTTTTCATAATCATATTTGTATTTTTTATGTACCCATTTTTATTGTTTTTCTAAATCTGGTATAGTTTGAAACCAGTTTTCAAAGTTATGAATATTGGGGCTGTATGAGCATTCACATGAAGAAGGAAGTTAAGTAAATTCAGATATTTTCAGTAGTCTGCACATAAATTAAAATGATGACAAAGGATTCTTATTTAACAGTATTGTGTTTCTGGCTAATTTGATGTTGGTATAACATTCTGCTACATTTTTATATAGAATTATTCAAGTTTGTCATAGGATTACGTGTTATTGATCATAAAAGCTATTATTGGCAATAGTCCTCCCACAAATCCCATTAAGTAAAGTGAGTTTAATTTGTACCAATCAGTTGTCCTAGAACCAAAAGACTTCGGCATAATTTTTTATGCCGTGTAAACTTGAGATATGACACACAAGTGATGAAACTAGGGTGTGACGCACTTCAGACTAGATCTGCGGGCCAAGATCACGTTTCTGTCGATTTATCACAAACTTTCCTGTATCAAAGATGTCGATCTTGAAATAAATGCACCGAAATACTTGAAAAGTTAGTCGGAGGATATCGCCTCTGGCTGGCTAAAAGCGCGATAAATTTATTGTAAAATTGTTTGATAATGTAGTTTAATAGTTGTTACTAAGCAAGTAGTAATACAGTATTTTACATACTTTTTATCATGTGATGGTTTATCAAAGTTACGAACTATTTTTCAATATGCTCTACAATTATTTTTTTTGTTTCACACAATTATGGAATCAAGAGTGATGATAGAACTGGTAAAAAAAAATGTTGGGACAGCAGCCGCTTATAAACTAGTGGGTCTCGGTCAATCGTGACCCTCTCGGTTATAACACTCTTCCAACATATGTACGAATGTTATTCCACAATTTTAATAAAGTTTTAAAAAGTTAATTTTTGTAACAAGTGAATTTGTCTGCACATTTCCTATCCCCCTTTATTGCAATCCAGGTACCAGCCACATTTTGTAGGCCAACATGGGTCTGTTACCATTGCAATTCAGCAAACAGAATACTCGAGCATATGTTCAAAAAATATCAAGTCAATCACACGTCTGTTTTGACATATCAAGCATTAAAGAAAATGCCATTAATTGTTAATGGGTCTTTAAAATGAAACTAACATAGCTGACGGCTGGGAAAAATGGCAATAATGTTAAGATTTCTCACAAGTTGCACAGTATTGAAGCTGTATCATGCTTGTATTTTCTACAACAGTCCTTGTGGGGGAGAATAAATTAGCATTCACAGCAGAAAATAAAAAGAGAACAGATTGTAATTACGGTACAGCCTTTCAATTTACTTTTGGATAATAAAAAATGAGAGACTGAAGGTGTGGGAGTGGATTAACTGGGAGCCTCAGAAGCATTAATGATGGGATTAAAATATCTTGCAGGGTTAACATTGATACCCTTATTACTGTGACCCCAGAATATGTTCATGAAGAACGGTATATAATATCAGTTGGGACTAAACAGAAGATGACTTCAATATATATATGATTCACCTAAAAAAATCCAAGGTCAGTAAAAATATTACACCAATTAATTTTATGTTGATAATGCAATGGCAGAGGAGTAGCTCGGTAAGCTGTCGGGGTGATCCTCGAAACCACCCTCTCAATTTGAACTAAACAGAATAAGTGCCTGCTGGTGCTAATTCAAGGTGGATGTTCACAGAATGCCTCTGGAAGTCCTCATCTACATACACTTTCATCAAATGTCAGCATCCTAAATAGAATCCTGAATTTCTTTTTGTAAGAGAAGGGCCTGCCGCAAAGGTACACGTCGTAATTCTGCAGCGACGAATCTCCCAAATTCTTTAAATTCCTTTTCTTCGTGTACACTCTTCACTATTCTCTCAAGGTGCTGAATGGTGTCTGCTATGTCCTGAAATTGTTTCCTCTTATTTCCACAAGTAGCAGTTTCAGATATTTCTCATTGGTTTCCATTTGTGGTTCATCTAGGGGGGTATCTTCGTAGGTTTCTGATGCTGCATCAGTTTTGAATGTTACTCTAGGTATTTCCTAAAAATAAGGAAATAATAAATTAGTGCTTGTAAAAATTTTTAATTCAGTGTTTCACTTATAAAAGTATCTTACAGATGCCAGACACTTGTAAGACCTTAGTTGTCACCAGGTCCCAGGGAGCAAAAAAAAAATATTTCAGAAGAAATTACTTACCTGGTTATGAATGAAGTGAAATACTGAAAGCCTTTAAATAAATAAAAATGAGTGGATTAGATGCAGAAGATGAACAAACTGTTAATTGAAGCGGGTCAGGTGAACTATCCTCTGGTCCCAGTCCGATGATGCCGCATACAAGGGACACAGTCGGGTGCTTGCTTTTTAAATGTCTTCGTAAGTTGCCATTAGATCCTCCTAGAGAAGGTAGATTTTTGGTATCAATTAGTTTTTTTTATAATTAAGTGTGTCAAAGTCAGACTTTATAATAAATATAGCAATTTACAAGCTAAAACAAATATTAATAAATTTCTGAATTTCATAGTTCACCTTACATACTTTGCTTCTTAATTGAATCATTAAAAATTATGGCATAACAAATATTTTTAGAAGCTATAATGATTTATATTTTGTTAAGAATTTGAAATATTTTACCAGCGTAATGGTAATGGATTGTAGTATGGGAAATAACAAAGGGTGTTAGATTGGGAAGGGATATTTTGAAGGAATTTAGGTCCAGCATAACAACCACAGTAGGAGAATACAGGCAAGAACGGCTTTCACAAAAAAACAGGACTTTGCTTACGGCTCATTTATTTATGAGTAATAGCAAATCATCATTAAAAAGGTTCAGATGGATTGTTGCGTTATATGGGTGCAAAAGATGGATGATGGGAGTTGCAGAAAGGAAAAGAATAGAAGCTTTCTAAATGTGGAGCTATTGGAGAATGCTGAAAATCAGATGGGTGGATAGGTTCTAAGGAGAATAGGGGAAGAGATGTGGGAGGATGTTGACCAAGAGAGAGGATAGATTAATAGGCTACATTTTGTGACATGAAGGATTTGTAAATGTGTTCAGTAAGAGCAGGAGAGGGAGGCCAAGGATGGAATATTGTACATAGTTTAAGAAAAAAAATGTGGTAACTGCAGATATGAAAAGGTTTGCGGAGTGTAGATTAACATGGATCGTTGTGTCATACAAGTCTTATATATATCTGTATATCAGGGTCTTAAATCTATATTAAAAACAGTACACAGAATTATTCCGTTTTGTTGAGGCATACACAAATTAACAATTACCAAATAGATTAGAATCAAGTTGAATTTTTAGACAAGGAAAGAACTTAATTCACAAGACAAATCGTATATATTATGTTGAGGAATAATCCCATTAATAAAAGTTATGCAAAAAACTTTATAGAAATTATGACACTTTACATTTATAGATTTAATTTAGTTGGTACCTTTGACGTTAGCATTGTTAATATTACATCATTATACACAACAATGTGAGGAACTAATTGTTAGTTGTTAACGATAGAATTAAGCAGTCTTTTTATTGATTTAAACTTGGAAGTCAGATAATTGTTTGACTATACATAAGAATTTCTGATGAAATTTAAAATTTGTGTCAACCGTACTTAAATACATTTTTTATAATTTCAATGTTTCTACAGCGTATTTCTTTGTTATTATCAATGTTTGTATTATTACTTTTATACTGACAATTTCTGAAGTGTTGCCTGATGAAGTCCCAAAATTGGAGACGAAACGTTGCATATCGAATTAAATTTTAATAACACAGTTTCTGGCGTGTTTAGGCTGTTACCACGTATTTAATGTCACGTGAAAATTTAATAACTCGCCAAACCAATCCACGTCAAGGCGCGTGAACCGTGAGGGGACTTCCCGTACTCGACTACGGACAAGGCCGCAGCAGTTCACGAACTACTTGACGCTGTTACCATTTTAATGTAAAATTAATGAGTATATTGTGTTGCCTTTTACATTTAACTGTCCATTTGATAGTTGTGGATTACTTTATGCCATATTAGATCTACAACTCTTGATAACCATAGATTTGCTTCAAGAACCTTGCGTCCTCATATTACACCAACTTTGAGACATCAGCACCGTTCCTCTTCTTCTCAACTTATTTTAACTCCCTTCATAAACATTATAGTATATTCTAGATTTTCTCTCTTATTTTACATTAGCCTTTTTTTTAAAAAAAATCCCTACTATTAACTTTGGATTAGTCGGACTGAATACGGCCCAACATTCTGACAGCCTCTCACTCCGTCTTTCGAATAACGCAGCTTTAATAAAGGCTTAATTTCTGAATGTACCAGAACGGTATTGCTATAGGATGAAACAAATTCCTTCCTGTCACACTACGCGCTGTTACCATTTACTTTGTTAGTAATTGTTACAGTTTTACAAAATGGAACAGCAAGTGGCAAGTAGCGCAATGTGACTACAGCTGCCACCTGTCGGACACCAGCCGCACCTCCCGCTGAACGTAGTTGGCGGCCGCGGGCTACAGATGGCAGCATGAGTTGGGTGCCACAGCAGTACGACGTTGCCGCTCTGATTGGTCACCGGCGACTTCCTTCTGGAAAGTTTTCCTAGGCACCAACTCGCGCCTTATCTTCTCTGCTCGCTCGTTTGCTTACTTGCTTGCTCTCCACTTATCTTCTTCGTCCTTATAGACACACACAGTAAACATCATCACATGCCTGTAATAACCAGCGACACAACATATGTGTACCATGTTTTTTTGGTCACAACGAGTGCGTGTGTGTCCGCGCGTTACGAAGGTCAACGTTACTTTTCTTGTTTCTTTTCGCACGCACCTAGTTGCAAAGCGGCAGACTGTTAGTATTATCTTTTTGTTGTTAACCTGAAGCAAGCAAAGCAAGAAACCGGAAGGCTGTGACTCTCGGTGAATTCAAGGTGAACTGCACAGACTTTAAATATTGACGTACTTACTTGGCTCACAAAGCGAGGAAGACAATATTTAATGTACATTAAAGGTAATATTTACGAATATTAAATTATTGCCTCACCTGCTACGTAAACAAGTTAAAATTTCATAAATGACGAGGTGCTGATGATATTCATAGCGATTTTACTGAAGTTCGCGGTGGTGGTGCTGGGGGGGGGCTGTAGTACCATGAGTAGTAAAAAAATTAATAATTCTGCACTTCCAAGTGATTGGACGCCCGTGTTTGTTACTTCAAGGGAGGTGGCAAAACCTGCGTTGCAAAATATAGACATGTTAGTCTTAGGCGAGTGCCGACCACTGCTTCACAACGCAGTGGTCCCGGGTTCGAATCCTAGAGTGGGCTTCGTTGTTTGTGCCGTCATTAAGACTGCTGGAGAATCGATACGAATCACTCCAAGTTCGAAATGTGTCAGTCCGCTGTCGACCCGCATTTTTTGAGATTCGTCCTGTTTTTTTTCCTGAAACACTCCCGCAGGTAAATTATTCCAGCCGTTGATGGTCCTATTTAGGAATGAGAATTTGCCAACATCTGTTTTTTGCTTTCTACATTTCACTTTGATTTGATGATACCATCTACCTATATACCTGGGATTTTGCATTTTGGAGCTAATTCCAATCCATGGTTTTTGCCCCGTGTAAGCTTTGAATAGCAAATGCATCCTTGCTTTCTTTTTATTATATTAGTATATTAGAAATTCGCTATTTTCAGCACGCGGTACACTTTTCTGAGGATAGTGTCGAAATACCATTGCGTCAAAAACTAACACATCATGGAGTAGTCGAAATTTAAAACCACAAGCTTCCTGGCATTTCCGGAAAGATAAATTCAACTAGACATACTGAAAGAAACAGACACATTAGTGGACGACCTGACGCCACAATCGTGTAAAGATGCAACAGATAATTTGACGGAAAATTAACTTCTTTTAAGGAAAAGTATGATTTAAAAGTAACAAAAATCAATTACAAGGTAAAATAAAAGCGTGGAGAAAAATATTGGGATCTCTTTAGGGAGAAAGAAAAATTATAAGAGCAATTGAATAAGTTGAAAGAACTTCTCATAGAGATGAAAACAATGACTTACTAAGGTAATAAAATAGAAAAAAGTCATGGAATTCCCTTTGTTACAGTAAAATATTCCGCAAATATATATTACTATTTTTATTCACGGTATTCTGCTGTAATAAATGAAAAATCTATGTTTGCCCAATATTTATTTTGTCAAAAAAATAATTATAATATTTGCAACATATGTCTTGCTGAAATTACACTCAAATGACGGGAGAAAATACTGGAACATGTTCCTTCCCTCTATAAGCGTATATTGCCGTCCGTCTCAATAATGTATAACATTACAACAAAGTAAACTCGTCCCATTGTTACAATATGTAGCCGTATTATAAACATCAAATATGTTTGTGTCATTTTTGCATATATTTACTCCGGGGCAAATACAATTAGTATTCTGAAAGTAATATGTTTTAATAGGTAATACACGAAAAGAACGGTACAATCACATGCCAAGAGAAGACATGAAATATTTGTGCTATGAAAGAAATGAGAGCGTCACTTCCGGAAATTATATGCTAATGTCACAGTAGCCAGAGTCAAAGACTTGGGCTTGCGTCCTGTGTGACGTCACATGCATGTACCTGCGCAGTGCCATACCTTTATAGTTCTACCAAATCCCTGGGCCACTGTGAGTTCATCACTTCCCACTTGCTCTGATATCAATCGCACGGCCACAAAAGTTCCTTCATTTTCTGTACGTTGTGCAGGGCGGATGGTGTCCTGCCCTTTTCGGAGGCGTGTATATAAAGAACAGGCAACGAAGAATGTTAAAACGGAATATGGAAAAGGAATCATACTGCAAAGAGAAGAAATAAAAACCTTCCGCTTTGCCGACGATATTGTCATAAGAAGACTTGGAAACCATAATAAATCGCATGAACGGAGTCCTGGAGAAAGAGTTCAATATGAGGATTAATAAAGGGAAAACCAAGGTAATGGTGTGTAGTTTGGGAAAAAGTGGAATAGCAAAAGGTGTTAGATTGGGAAGGGATATTTTGACGGAAGTTAAGGAATTCTGCTACTTGGGAAGCGTAATAACTAGGAATGGTAGAAGTATAGTAGACATAAAGAGTAGGATAGCACAGGCAAGGAATTTAATACGGGTAATATAAGTGTGAATATCAGGAAATCGTTGCTAAAAATGTTCGTATGGAGCGTGGCGTACTGTGGGTGCGAAACGTGGACGATAGGAGTTTCAGAAAGGAAACGAATAGAAGCCTTTGACATGTGTTGCTGAAATTCAGATGGGTGGATAGAGTAACTAACGAGTAAGTTCTAAACAGAATAGGGGAAAAGCGAGCAATATGGAAGACGTTGACCAAGAGAAGGGATAGATTAATACGTCCCGTTTTAAGGCTTGAGGAAACTGTGTGGGGTAAAAACAGAAGAGGGAGGCCAAGGATAGATTACGCTAATGAGTTTAGGAGGATGTTGGTTGTACAAATTGTGAGTAAATGAAAAGGCTTGCGCAAGATAGGTCAACGTGGAGGGTCTTATGACTGAATACCAGAACAACAACACACACTTCAACACCCAAATCTTACTGTCATTTCATGAGTCTGTTTTTCCGAGGTTGAGAGAGAACAGCTTATTCGTTCGCTGATACATTTTGGGTTTCGGCCGCGTGCAGCGCCACGCTTGCCAACTCGTGTTCATGATCTTCCAATTAAATCGATTCTAAAATTAAACCTTTTTGCCCGTTGTATCATCTACAGAAACATTGAAACGGCTTCGGACGAATGCGAATTACAAAGATGACTGAGATGAACTGAGGAATTGATCTTAAGTTTATATTTTGAAAACGAAAAACATATTCGTATATTTTGCGTAGTATTAAAAAGAAATCACAGTCGAAGGTTATTTTAAAGATAGAAAACATTAACGGGCTGCTTTTCGAAGACCCTGCGAAATCTCGCGCAGGATGCGAACAAGAATGCCTTATCCCTAAAATTAAATTCATTTAATATATGCACGCAGAAGAAATGTTACCGTGTTACAAATGAGTCAACTTGGTTTCAAAACTTGGATATTATTTCATATAGACTCAATTACCGCAGAGTATTGGTAACTGTCGCTGTTGTAGTATTATTAATATAGAGCGTAATTATCATTGAAAAAATTAGGGGGTGAAGTGGCGCATACTCAGCGAGTATTATGTTAATTTTTGATAACTGGACCATCCTGCATATTATTATTGATTAAGTAAGAATATCGAACGACGCTCGTGAGAAATGGCTCCTTGCATAATTGCGAGAAGCAGGGACGCAGACACAGGGCTGCAGGGACAAGTGCATTAGCTTAATGAAGGCAAAGCCGAAAATGTTCACTCTAGATTGGAGTGGCAAGTGGAAGGGGAGAGAAGAGGAGAACACAACTTGCTCGTGGGGCTGGAAAGTTATCGTTTGGCCGCTCACTTCGAATGCCCGAAAACCTCGGGTAGTCAGTGTCCCTGCCTTATTTACATTCATTTTCTTCTTCTTACTTCCACACAACTTCCATATGCTGCTATTTTCAGGCATTGTAATTGTTCTGTGCAGTTTTTCCTTTCTGACATCAATTAAAAGCAGCTTATTGTGCTACGGTACACTACTAGTGTAAGCGCTGACACGGTGATCCTTGGGACTTTGAAACTATCCTCGTCGCCATTTTGTCATGTGAGTGACATGGCCGCCGCCGCCGCAACAATATGGACATGGGTGCGGTCCCACGCGATTGTTGTCTTTCCATTTCGACTAGTGCGACCAGTCACGAGGCTTTGTCCCGGTTAATTGCTTCGGGGATAATCTGTGGCCTTTGATCTACCTATCTCCTCCTAATGACATTCCGGCTGCCACGTGCACGTCCTCCCTCTACATCCCCGTCCCATTTTCCTCATCCACGAATCGTCAGTGATTTATTCTATCTCAACTAATTTTTCTCTTTTCCTTTTTTTTAAGAAATATTAATATTTTTAATGTATATTAAAAACATTCCCGACACTACTGATGTTAAAGACGAAAACCCGGATGGAAGAAGTCAGTCCTGACGGACTTCCCAGAACTCTGCCTGACTCACACTCATTTCCCTGTGTCAAATTATTTTTACATGCCCTTTTTGCCGGCTTATGAGTTATATACCCGGAATTTTACAAATACACTTGGAGTTACAGTTACAGGTGTTTTAATCAAAAGATTACTGTCGAATGAATAAATCCTGCAGCCGTAAATGAAATACCGGGCATCGCCGAGCAACCAGCTGGTATTCAGATAAAATGCAAAGATAAGTCTGAATAACAAGATTATTTTATGATACTAACATGATGACAAAGTTAAGGGGAGGGGAGGGGAAGGGGGCGAGCACGCAAAATTTCCTGTTTAGGGCAGTTCAAAATGAGTCAAAAAGGCGACCTTGACAATATTTTTGGTAGTGTTCAACGTCTGTGTAACAGACACAACACTGTCACGCCTTGAATAATGCGTAGCGATTTCGGGGTGTTTAGCCATGATAGCACTGTGAAGCGTTTCCGCCACGTTGGCTGTCTGTTTGAGGGAGAGGAATGGTTAAGGTGAGTGGAGGTCATGTCCTTGGACGGAAACCGCTAGAAGTCGCCCACGGCGCGGTTCCGTTTTCTTTGCAACCGGAAGTCCTCACACGGAACAATCCACACTCGGCCTTAACACGTCAACAAACGATTGGAATTGTATCTACACGGAAGTTGGCTGTGACAGTCTCGCTATCTGAAGCTGGACCATGAAATAGAGCCAATAGGAAAGGAGAGTTAGGAATGAAGAAGCGAATTGTGTGACGGTTTATAATCACTTGAAACAGCGTGCTTTGCCACACGAATAAGGAAGCGATTCAATAGAGATGTGTAGTGCGCGAACGGAATATTAAGAAAAAATAACTGTTGCAGATAGTTCAGTGATCATGTGAACTATCCAGTTCGTCAACAAACTGAATGAGCGGTGACCCGGTCCTTGCTGTAGTCTCTTTTCCTTGATCGTCGCTCAGTCGTCTCGTATGCCAATAAAGTCATCTTCAGGCAACTCTTACCCGAGAGGAAGAGGACTAGCGATTCCATCTCAGCCTAAGACTTAACTCATTAACGTGCGCATGTCTAATTGATAGCACCTGCTCAGATTCATGCCTTGTAAGTCTCAACGTGTAATTGCTCCCTCTTTCCTTGACCCTGTTTCAGAGTATTGCAACCAAAGTTGGACATGAATCTGAGAAAGAAATATTTTTTTAATTACAAAGGAAAGTATCAGCCAAAATGTAGGTAATACAGTAGTGAATAAGTAAATCACACAACGTTTCTGCATACTTTCACTTTTTAATTTCTGGGTTGGATACCTGTGGGTGTTTTCTTTGACTGCGGGACTCACCTTTGGGAAATGCCTCGTACTCCCTCTGGTTTTTCAAGATTCTCTCATGCCGAGATCCCTTCATCTATTTTCGGAGGCGTATGTACTGGGGTCGAAGACCTTGGGCATACGGTTAGAGCTGTACGCTGATCCCATAAAATCAGTCGGTCAAATGCCTCCTAAAACTAGTGCAGACACTGAGAAGGGAATGCTGCGACCCCACAGCCATTCGGAAGGCGTGAGAATAGTAATCAATAATAGCCCGACCTACCTGATGCACGTTTTCTAGGGTTTCCTCGGTATCTCTTTTAGGGGGAACACCGGGGGCCCTAGCCAACCCTTGGCTACCTTGTTCTACCTCCTTTTCAATGCCCTTACTATGCTATTAAAGGGGAGTTGCCTGTTTCAGGATCACCCTCATGTAGCCTGTTAGAAAAAATATTCCGAGGTAATCCATCAGGAGAAGACAAAGTTTTTAATCTACAGAAAAAAGTTGTCAGAATATTGTCAGGTTCAATCAAAACCTTTTTGCAAGGAGCTCTTCCGAGTAAATGGGAATACTTATTCTCACTTGCCAGTGAACGTATATTTAATCATTGAAAACTTTACAATCTGTTCATTTTGAACACTAAGCAAATTGGATGAATGAAATTACACTGAGGGGAGAAGTGGACCGAACTAAACAAAATGACACATGGATACAATAATACACAGATCTGTTGTCCGTTTCCTCTGCAATGTGCGACGTGATGTTAGTTCATTTGCTAGATGGCTGACCTGTTCGTTATGGTGCCCTGGGAGATTTTGACGATAATTAGAGCTGAGTCTCCAGTAGGTATGGCTAGATAGATCTTCATGTATTGTTTTGTTGTTCACGATGGCGCGAAGGATTTTTGACTGAAGACGTTGAATAATTTTTGAATTCGAAGGCTTGGTGCATCCCCATATTTGGATACCGTACGTCCATATGGGTTTAATAATGCATTTATATACGTGTATTTTATTTTCTGTTTGTAATGCATTTGTCGAAGCTTACTCTTGAATTGATCTCTTTTGAATGCTAAATGCGGTTTCCGTGTTTAAGTTTGGAGTCCAATAGTAAACCAAGGTGACTTCATTGGTGATGGGTAACGGTGTATTATTTATAGACACATTTGGACAGTTTGTTTACTTGCACCAGAAATAAAAATAAATTACACGAGGAAGGGAAGTGTAACTATAATACAAAGGGGTGTTCCTTATAATGCTACTAACATATTTAATATACTTTCAGCTCTCATTAAACAGTTAATAATAAATACAGACAAACACAAACATGAACTAACTAACTAGCCACGCCTTCTATTCTGATGAAGAATTTATGGAATTCAGCGTATCTTAGTATAGACTTTACCAATTACCTTACTAATTTATTAGTAATATCATATTTATTGTATAAGTTATGTCAACCTAAATACCAGATTATATAATCATAAAAATAATGCTAAGAGCAATACCAAAACAAACACAGCCTTGTCACTACATCATTTAAACCTTAAACATAAAATAGATTATGAAAATGTAAGAATTATACATAAAGAAAAAAATGCAATCAAAAGAATGATTTTGGAATCCATCTACATTTTCAAAAACAATAATAGTATGAATTCCAGGAAAGAAAGCGAAGACATATCAAAACATTATTCCAAAGTGTTGGAATAAAAAAGAATTTTCTAGAAGTTTGGACGTAGACTTCTCGAATCTCGATTACGATTGACTTTCGACAATCTATTTGGACGTGGCTAAATTTTAAAAGACTCATTGAAAGTTTTGCAATGTAAATTTTCGACATTTCATGTAAGTATGTTGCCGGTTGTACTCAGTGAGCACATGAGCATGAATTTCTGGAACTCCGAAGTTCAAAAAAATGCCTGGAATCACATACTTTTGCTTCAAATTATAGGAAGGTATGTACAAATAACGCAACTAAACAATGTTTCGTATTTATGTATTTATATATAAAAAATTAAAAATTGTAATTTTTCAAATTTCGTATTTTATAGATGATTATGGCGGAAAGCTCCCAATAAAATTTGGAAATCAAAATTGAAATAGTTTTTATTACGTGACTGATAAAAACAAGGGAAAAATTATCCTCATAATGAAATATATTTTTTAGAAGAAAGACAAGAACGAAAAAAATGCTGACCCGACCTACCGTTTTCCGGGCGGTTACTCTACCACTGAGCTAATCCGAGTCGACGTCCAAGGACCGATTCACCGTAAAAGTACGCCAGGTTCACCTACAATTCACCAATCACATTATTCACACCCCAATTTCTAGGAATTTCGTGAATAATTGATGTAGCGTAAATTATTCAAATGTGCATGGAATTCAATTAAAAGGAAGTAGAAATGCATCTATAGAAGCTGACTTGAATTCCACGCCATACGCTTCTACTTCAGCTTTAATACAAGCATTTCTACTTCCTTTGAAATATTTTTCTTTGCTGGCTGATTGGTTTCATAATCTGCATGTATTAACCAAACAAATTTGTCACACACTCATAAAATACAAATGAAAAAATCAGCTCAGTTGAACTATTTTAACGAACTAGTTCGATACAGTGAAAGAACTATAACGGAACTAACTATTCCATATCAAATCACTAAGAAATCACCTGAGGTCGACCTTCACCAAATATCACGAAATTTTGTAATAAAGTAACCGTAGACCCCAAATGAAACTTTACAAAATATTAGAGTACATTGGTCCGTGATGAATGGACCGTCACCTTGTTGACGCGCCAACTTTGATCATCTCAAGGCAAATCAGTTCTAGTGGCCAGATGAGTGTGAAACTTGGCTTATCAGGACGTCTCCCACAAATTGTAGTGGGATGACAAAAAAGTAGTACACTTGACCGTTCAGATATGTATCCATGCCAAATTCATCACAAAATCTTTGGACCGCAGTTCGGATCCAATTACTCAGCAGCAAAACATGTAGATGCCATTATATTTTGCAAATATACATATCAAGTAACAAATTAAGCCTCTGTTAATTTGACATGTAATGACATTTATAAGAACTAATTTACCTCTTACTATGCAAAACAAAAAACAATGAAAATAAATAAAATTTCTGAGGGACAGAAAGAAGAACTTTGCGGTTTGCGTATCTGGTACTCGTAACATCATCACAGTAACTCCTCAAAGTGGCGCTCATCATAGTTACCTATATAGAATCGCCTGCTCCAATGCCACTTAAATTCTGCTAAAATCATAGGATAAAATAAACACTGCACTTTAGGGATGAGGTCCTCCATAATTTTTAATCCACAGGAAATACGTCACAAATTAATTTGTAAATTGAAGAGTTGTGTAATGTTCTCCTCTGGTCCTATGCAACGGTACATTACGCTGCCAATACTCCAGTTGAAATGCACTCCATTTTGATTTCATTATCCATAATTGGCAGTAAACAGGATAGAATAAATGGCTACTTGTAATAATTTCATCTAGTTGTGAAGGCCGTACTGATTTTGTGATAACAACGGAACCGTATCTCTCCGTGTAATAAGTACATAACTGGATCGGCTGATAATAAGACAGGTCGACGAGAGAGGTGACTGCAATGAACAACGCGTTGTAAGTGTCGGAAGGTAAAGAAGGAATAATAAGGTAAGCAAGGGTAAAGTGGCGGAGATATCACGACACGAGACCAGAGGAGAAGGAGGAGAAGGAGAAGAAGGAGGAGGAGGCGGACTTCAAGGCTAAGATATTTATAACCGCGCAGATGGAACGCGATAACAACACTTCGCACTGCTCTTTGCACATTCTCTTCGAAAATCTCTCTCTCTCTCTCTCTCTCTCTCTCTCACACACACACACACACACACACACAAACTGTCTCCCACCAAACACTCAAAGGTCAAAGTCAAGGGTTCAAAATACGACTCTATCAAAAACGTAAGTTTAATGGCAAATTTTTCGACATTGGTCTTTTATTTACACAGATTCTTCTCTCGATTTTACAACATAAATATATATTTTAAAAATAAGCCCCTTCCTTTACTTCTTTACGACTTTTATTGGTTTGTATAATCTGCTTCTCTATCTTAATTAACGAGTCAAACACGTTTTCCGCGATAATCGTCACAGTCGTATCGGGTAGTCTTTTAACAAAAATTTGACCCGCTAGAATAATTCATTAAACAGGAGCACCGTGAAAGCGTTCGTTCATTAGTACCTAGACATCAGTTTCTATTTGATGTTCCCGTTATTTCTTTCTTTTCCGATTACTTCGCTTCGTTTCCTTTTTATTAGCACCGCTATTTCTTTTCTAAAGCTTGATATATAATTATATACATAAAAAATTAAAAAACCTACAGAAATTTATCTTCTTTGTACCAGAAGAAAAATTGTGGACGAAACTTTTTAGTTTAATAAAATTTATTGATTGTCTGTAAAAGCGGTTATTGATATATATTTATATAATTTATTAAAAAGCAGACGTGCAGTAAAACTATTTTTGTAGTTTATATTTCTTTCCTCTTAATCTCTTTTATTTATTTCCATTCGTTTTCAGTCTTTTTTACTTTTCTTTACTTTACCATTATTTCATTTTCTATCATTTCAAATCTTGCTTTCATGTCGGCTCTATTACCTCTTCTTTCTCATTTTTTCCGCTATAATTTATTTCCTTTCGTTTATAAACATTTGTTCATCGTGGCGTTACTATTTTCACCTGTCCCCCCTTTAAATTCACCGTCATTAGAATTCATATTTCTTCTTGACTTATTTTTAAAATTATGAATGGGAAGACTTGTCCGATCCGTCAGTAACTTTTAAAAACTATGAAAATATGAGAGTATCAAAACTTAAAAAAATTATGTTTGTAATTTTGCTAGCTAAACTTATATTCCTGATCATGTTTTTAAAATGAATTTTAGATTGAATTATTTATTTAATTATATAACGGATGTAGCATCTGAATCGTGATGACCATTTTACCCGATATTAAGTATTTCAGTAAATTATCGATTTTTCCCTGTGTGTAGAACTGATATACATATATTAAATATTTTAAAATAACGTGTCGAAATAAATCTACATAGATTTACTTGGTGAGTAATGAGGTATGAATAGGGTCTTTCCAGATCCTCTGGGCCAGGAAGGCACCCTGAGACCTGCCACTTTCGCAATCTCTAGTTGACAGAGTTATAGTGTTAGCCTGACTGTGCGTTTTGGTCACAACCGGCAGGTGTTGATGTCAACATGTCACACAGCACAAGAGGCTGTCACATTGTTTCATGGAAACTGAAATGGTTGTCCAGCTGAATCCACAGACGAAAAAAATGTAATGAAGAATTGCTGATTATTTCATACCGTTTTTCAAGCTCTAACACTTTAATCCCTCAAATTTCTCTCTGTTACATTTAGCAAAGATTGTTTTTATTCCTACTCCCATGATTGCGTTTCTGGAGTGCTTCCTCCTTTCACGAAACAGTGATATGGATGGTCAGGGAAAAAGACTTTTTCTTTTGATGTCGATGGAATCGAGGTTTTGTCGTTCGCGACCAAAAGAGAGGAGAAAGCAGCGCCAAGGTCGAGGCATTTGGAAAGCTCAGCCGCGGCCACATTCGCACTTTCCCTCTTTCCTCACGTCCGCGTATTAACTCACCTCAACTACCAACAACACATCGCAAACAGCCTGCAACATCGCCCACAAGAAGAGCGAAGAGAAAAGGAAAAGGGGAACCGCCCCCTCCCCACCCCACAAATAGGAGACGGGGATGGAGAAAAGAAAATCAAGCTTAATAAAGTTCCCGGTTGCTTAAGACAGCACAGGGAAAAGAATGAGGCAGATATCTCAGGACGTTAACAACACCAAAGAGTTGTTGAGATAAATTTATAATAATTAACCTCCAAAGTTTATATTAATGACCACCGATCAGTGTGCAGTAAAAATAATTGAAGATAATGTAGGCAATAGTAGACAAAAGACAGACAAGAAAAGTGTCACAGAACTCGTGAGGAAGGGAGACAAGAAGAAAAGAAGACATCGAAGGCAATTCTGTAATTGCGCTCCGATATAAAGTCAAGAGAGGGAAAAGAAAAGATGGAAAACGTAATGATATAGAAGATAGGGAGAATGACAACACAGTAGTTTAGAATGACTTCAAATATAATAGAATTTGGCGCAAAGTTGTGACATTTTGACTATAATCACCAAGAGATATTCTGAGAGGTGAAGAAATACCGTCGTCTTGACGATCCAATACTCTTCATCGTAGGTGAAACGGACGCCATCTTGCTGATAGTGCTCTGGCGGCCGTTCTCTAAACTGTACAACGTCCTCCTTTATGAGTAATTTTTAACGAGTTAAATTCTAAATATAGTTCAGCAAATATAGGTAACTGTAATTTTGTTCAGCCTATTTCATTGCGATTACTGGTAATAATGTGCAATAGCTGGATAGCGTCATCGATGACGTCACGCTCCACGCGATTTTTCGGATAATTTATCTGAAGTCTCTCTTCTGGAAGATTGTAGAAAGCCGAGTCCGCTCTCTCTCTTTTTCATCTTGCCAGTCACCCGGTCAGCGAGGCCAGCGTTACCAGAAAAGAAAACCATAACCAATACTAGTAATTATAAAGTTCTTGTAGAAAGTGGTTGTTCCTGCTCCATTTCTCCGCTGAGCCAAGACCGTAATCCAAATTAATTTTAAGGCGTGCGATGAGGGAAAGGGTAAATTTTTACCACTGCCTTGCAGTTAGAGAGAGAGAGGATTAAATTAGTGACACGTAACTGCGAAATGAGGTTAGGAGGAACACGGCCAAGGATAATACAAAACCGCTCAGCAACCGAGCTCAATCCTTTCCTCAAAGAGGCCAATCGTGATAAACAGAAACAAGCACTGACAGATACTCATAAGACTAACTTTTTAAGATTTAATGATGTCTCGCCAAAGTAAAAATCAAGATTACTTAAAATATCGCTTAAAAACGTTTGAGTCATTAATAATTATGATAAGTGTTGTAACGGAGTTAAAATGTTTGGATTTATTACATTGAACAAACTACTGTGTCTCGGTATAAATTATGAAGGATTAAAATTTCAAACTACAAGATGTCTTATTTAGCTGATAACTCTTTCAAACAGGGGATTATGGTTCTCTAATGAGTAGTGAATTTTTGTAGATTGTTATCGCAGAAACGGATGAGTAATTTCAGACCTCCAGGGTTGAAATGGAGGGCGTTGTCACTATGCAACACAATTAAATAGTTTTGTGGATCCGTCGTTCTCAATGTGTGACCCAGTTTCTTAAAATCGAATCTTTCAACCTTTACAGCTATAACTATAACTGTTTGCGAATCACAATCAAGATTCTCTAAAAATAGGGGTAAATGTGTAGTTATAATGGATGACGAGGGAATATTAATTAGAAATGATTGGATGAAGAGGTTAGTGGAACTTAAGACGGACTCGATTCGTGAAACATAAATTAGCGTATGGAATTTAGGGTAAAGTCCGTCCTATGAAGTTAGAGTGAGTTGAAGCGAATATATGGGAGCAAGGCCGCACATCTGGGACACGGTCGCCACAATCTCTCTTTCTCTCTCAAACAACTTCGCCGGCCATAGAAACACAAAGAACATCGTCCATATGAAATACCTACAAACCACTTACTTCAAAATGCGTCGCTATGGCGAACTGTCTCACTCTAACCTAACATAGTGTATACGGGGACATTTTTGTTTAAGTTGTGGCAAGACTGGCGTGTTGGTAATCGTGGCAATTTGCGAAGAGCAATTGTTTGTCAGCGGCCATCTTACGTTATACATGTTACAGGTTTACTTTATAATAATTTCGTGCAGCAACAATAAAATAATGTCTTTTAAAAACATAGTTATCAAATTATTTTAATGACATTAAATTGGGCAATTAAGTAGGGAAGTACAAGTGAAAGGTTTAATGCGAGATTTCTATCATCAATGTTGTTTTATCTTATAGTTTATTGTCTGTGTAATGGACTCCTTATTATAATAAATAACGAGGAGTCGGCGCCCAGACCCAATAAGATCATTTCTGAAAAATAAATTGTCGACAGAGCAGCATGATACTTGTGAGATTGCACGGTGGTAACCACTGCGCCAATAAGTACCTCTTTCCCTAACCAGACACAACCTACATACTCGTATCTAAACGCCTATTCCTTGGAACCTAAGTATCGAGGAAATGAGACTAAAAGTGACAAAGAGTTATCCTATAGGTGACAGCAAATAAGCGTTGTAGGAACCAATATTTTTATCTACAAAGGAAACCAATGGGCACCTTTCCGGTGGTTTTTCTTCCCGTGTGGTGGTATTCCTGCCTGACAGCCTGATAGGTTAATGAGGTTTTCCAGGAAAGCGTTTCCCACGACGCGGACAGCGAAAACAAACTTACGTAACAGCTTCGACGTCATAGTCAACTAGTCTGTCCAACAAGTGAAAACCAATTAATCATCACTATTATACTCAGGTATAACCTCAAAAGTTACCTCTCGCGGATAGAATTTCTCTGTATAATTTAATTATTGAGACTGGTGCATCTCGTTCTCTGCGTATCTAATCAGTTCAACCTCTTTTTCTCCTGACGTGGCTCTGCTTATCTCATTACGCAACCTCATAATTGCATTCACAGCTTTGTCTTTCTTGGTTTATCGGAAGCGTCGACTATGTTTTCAATAGTCACCATACATCATTCTTTCTTGTTTCAACTTCTCAATTTTAGGGGGTTCCTCCGAAATCAATTTCTATAAGGACAATGACAGTAGCAAATTTGATAATAAACGTAACAGCTTTCTCTTCATGTCCGCGTCGGTTTCTCTCCTCGTTCAAATACGTACGATACCAGCCAGCATACTGTAGCTGCTGTGAAACACGCGAGGAGTCCATGAGAGAGGGCCGTATGGGAGAACAGGCGAGCAGAGGTGTGCTGCTGGTGAGGGGCCTCCATAGACCACATGCACAGAAAACAACCTTTAAAAAATGTCAGAACTATATCAAATACAAGGAAATAAATTTTAAAATTATAAGAAGGCATTCACACTCTCAGAAAAACCTCGCCGATATTGATAACCCTCAGATACATCAATAGAATAGACCAATTAAAGAGATGTGAAGGTTAAAATATAGCTGTGACATGTTTATAAGAAGTTAAAGTCACTTGAAGTTCCCCTCAAGTAACGACCTTTTCATTCATTTTCGTTATTTCACTTCTTAATAATTAAAATTATGAATAAAAAGACGGCTAATAAGTCAGCATATCAAATTATTACTGTTTAATCAACGTAAATACGACGTTTCGTTTCCCTTTGGAGACTTTCTCCGCCATACTACAAACATAATATTACAATAAATTAAAATTTGGTTCTATGTTTCATTTACATATATATATATATATATATATATATATATATATATATTGTAACATGAAAAGTTACATTGAAAAATGCAGGCAATTGTTGAGGAACTGACGCAACACGGGCCAACAATGTGGTCTGGCGAGACGTTTGGAGGTCCGCAAAGGGTGACGGGGAGTCGTCATGGGGTGATTGGAGAAGTAGGTTGTGTCGGCGGGACGACGAGAGAATGACCAAGCCCTGCAGATATAATTTTTTCTCATGCTCTGATTGGAATTAAAACTATTAAAATATATTTTTGGTGTTTTTATGAAAAATACCTGGCGCCCTAAAGGAATTAAAAAATCCTCGAATACGGAGGAACGACGGATCTGCTACAATATATATATATATATATATATATATATATATATATTAATCATTATTATACTCAGGTATAATAATAAGATGAAGACATGGAAACCATAATAAATAGCATTAACGGGGTCCTGAAGATAGACTTCAATATGAAGATTAATAAAGGGACAACCAAGGTAATGGAGTGTAGTATGGGAAACAGTGGGATTACAAATGGTGTCAGTTTGGGAAGGGATATTTTGACGTAAGTTAAGAGTGATTTATACTGCGGCTTCGACAACACAAGATTCAGGTATTGCCAATAATACTTTTCCACAAAAAGAAAAACCTCTCAACGAAAAACTGCCGACAGAAGAGACCTCGATTTGAAATCGTACAAGCATAATTTGTATTATTCTGAAGTCACGCGTTCATTATTTTGTACCAAAAATAAATATATTTCATATAAGTAAAATAACGAGCTGCAAAAAAAACAGCCAGGACAAATTGTAGATATGAACAATAATTAGTCATTAATCATTTACAGCCGATTTATCAAAGCTTATTGTCCTACGCAACGATTATAATCATTAACCTCATACTCCTATTAATAGAGGAAATATCATTTTTCACTTTGCATCATCATTTATTCCATGCTTCTAAAAGTGTAATAAACATTTAGCGTAAACCAACTAATACTGTTGAAAAATTATATGGTTTTAGCCAAATGTTTTATACGAAATAAAAGAAAAATTTTTCGACGACTACAATAAGTTTAAATTCGTGCATTGATATGTTTTTATTGTATTGTTGTGGTATTCAGTCATAATACTGGTCTGATGAAACCTTAAAGGCTATCCTTCTTTCGCAAGCCTTTTCATTTCTACATAATTAGCACATTCGACACCCTCCCTAATCTACTTAGCGTATTCCATCCCTTGCCTCCCTCTTCTATTCTTATTTCACACACTTCCCTCTAATACTAATTTTACGAGACCCTCCTGTCTCAATATGTGACATATTAATCTATTCGTTCTCTTGGTCAACGTCCTCCATATTGTTCGCTTTCCCTTATTCTGTTTAGAACTTCCTCGTTAGTGATTCTATCCAGCCAACTGATTTTCGGCATTCTCGTATATCACCACATTTCAAAGGCTTCTATTCTTTTCCTTTCCGTAACTCCTACCGTCCACGTTTCGCACTCATATAACGCCACGTGCCATACCAACATATTTAGTAACGATTTCCTAATATTCACACTTATATTATCCATAAGTAAATTCCTCTTTAACGTGAAAGCCTTCCTTGCCTGTGCTGTCCTTCTATATACTGTATTATGTGTGGTATATGCTGTTGCGTCAATATTCTAATCACATAACTTTTTATGCCTTATCCCCGTCTTTCAAGTCTTTACTGTATTTATTTTTTAAATTTCAGAGAACATAAATAGTATTCTGTAATGAAATGGCTCGTTTAGTAACTGATTTGAAATTATCTCTCCGTATCATTTCTTTCGGGCATTATCCTCGTGATGAGACCTTTTACTGCATTGGTATTAAAAGTGGCTGCCGTCGCGTAAAACAACCTTGTGAGGTTTTAATTGATTGAACGTTGCCCCTGCTTTTATTATACTGCAACGTATCGACCTGTACGATTCGCAGAGTTGTATTGTGCAGAGTTGGGATTTTTCGAAGGAAGGTGAAAGTTGTAGTTGGGTGACGAAGGTTACAGCCGTTGTGACTCATTTCCATGGTCAAGCTCCAAGTGAAAGGACACCTCAAAATATCAAACGCACACCTATAATGTTCTTAGTTTTTATATTTATTGACGCTGTACAACAGGAATGCGTAAAAAATAAACAGAAAGGAAGACGCAAAAACAGTATAGCATCAGTGAAGAATTAGTGTTTCTCTTATATTCATTGACAGTGTTGTGTGACTTGGGTTGTTTATTTTCAATTATTAAAGTTATTAAGAATATGTAATTATATTAATAATTTACTTATTAAACTTGTAACTACAGAATAATATAAATTTATCGTGCACATTTTAAAATCGAAGACTCTGTTTTCTCTGGGATTTTTTTTTGCGTTGAGTCTTTATTTTACTTATTTTCATTGCAATGGTCACAGCCCGCTGGTAATGCTTAAGATACATAAATTTAATAACAACACAAACACAAGTATAAAAGTTATATAAAAATAGGGGGAAAGAAAATAAGTTATAAATAAACACGAGGCTCCATTGCCCCAATTAAATAATATATTTTTAGAACTAGTAGAGGTGTCCTACTGTTTTCTGCACCTTTTCCCTTGCATTCCACTACACTGTAATTATTAAAATATTATATTTGTTATATAAAAGGCCATACCCTTATTAAAATATTACTTCATTTTCCACTTCACTCAATTTTATTAATACTAACCCTATTATTATTCTTATCTTAATCTCTATCATGAATAATTACTCTTTTTTTGAATTGTTAGCAGGTAATCTATTTAGAAATTAAAATTTTTCTTATATCAGTTCTCTGTTCCCTTGTCTTATCTTGCACAAGTGATCCCTTCTAGTAGGAGGTAAAAGAAAACCGTTCATATTTCTCCAGGCAAAGATATTGGCAATATCTAATTGTTGTGCAGTCCGTGCCGCTCCTCCAATCAAATCGTGGACCTCAAAAAGTTCTATAATTAGTATACTGTATTAAAAAATGCTTACGAAAGGGCGTTGCGTTCTAGTAATTAAACCAAATTAAATTTTCATTAATTTAGTTGTACAATTTTGAAAATTACGCCAACTTATTTAGCACGATAAAGCAAGTACCGTATTGAAGGAAAAAATGAAATTGAATTGTAGACGTCACAGACATAGATAGGTCTAAGAAGGATTGATATGTTATTAATAATATTACTCCATCCATAAAAAGTAAACATTCTACTTATTACCTAGGTAAATTTCTTTTTAAGCCGTAACTAAACTCTTTCAAGGATAATGAATAAAATGAGGATAGCGGGTTAGAACGGGATACTCTGGATAGTTTAGTAAATTGGGGAGGAGCATTGTAACTGTTCAAGGAAGAAGTCCTGGCAGCCAACTTGATTGTCTGCACCTAGTGAATGAACCTTTGTTTTGGCGTCTTACATCTGTCACTTTATAATTTCGATAGAAGGTAATTCACAAAACTCCTCGGTTTTAACTCTTTCATGGTATATATTCGTAAACTAGGCGTCTTTAGCTGCATGTAAGGTACTTACAATGTTTAAATCTCCTTGTATTAAGGCTTGTTAAAAAACCTTAAACTGATACTAGCGTGCGGGGCGGAACGGGATACTACTGTATAAGGCAAAATGTATCGTGTTACTCAAGAAAAACAGAAAAAAAACTGACAAACTCAACTTACAAGAAAAAGTTACAGCACGCTTTACCAAAAAAGAATAGATTAAGAAAAAAAGGAACGAAAATAAGGGGTAAATGTTAGCAAAGGCTGTGCAGTGGCAAAAAATCGTTTTGGAAAAGGAAAAATTGATAACCCATCAACCGAACGGTAAATAATAAACGAAAAACACAAAAGCTGTTAATATTTTTATTAAATTAATTTGATTTTATTGCACTAATTGTATATACAAAACATCCTGTCCCGTTCTAGGGATATTTGTTTATTTTTAAAAATCATCAAAAATCTAAATTTGTTGTTTTAACTTATATTGATATAAGATTAAGTAGGTAATAGAAACTAATGTTTTATACTTTTATAAAGTTATTTTTCTCTTACCCATAATTTTACAAAAATTGTTAAACAATAAGTGTCCCGTTTCATCCCACTTCCAGTAAACAGTTACGTACTCGGAACAACTAATAATTTCATATAACACCGGGTTGCTGTCGGTCGCAGTAATGGATATATAGCAACAAAAAAAAATCAGGACTATTGTAATGTAGTAACTAATGTAACTGAACAGAATTAAACAGAAAATATTGTAAACTAAGCAATCGTCACGTACATAAAGATCAAGCAAGAAAATTATGTGCTGGCATGAATTTAGTACCTATTACATATATTTGAGATAAGCGTTTCAAATAAGTTAGTTGTAGGAAAAAGGAAAAAAATGCCACCTAAATGTTTTGATTACGCTTGTCAGGCGTCGACACAGAACATGTAGAAGACGAATTTCTAATTTCCGCGGAGATTTTACCGATTGAATCAACAGGTAAACCTTTCTAATAAATAAATAATTAAACCACTTACGTGTCTTCAACATAATTTTCAACTGCCCTTTACTCTAACCTTGAAGACTGTTGCCACAGATACAACAACAATGGAAATTCAGGTACACTGCATTCAAAGATCCCGAAAGTCCAGAGGCAAAGAAGCTACTGCGGATGACTACATAGCAGATATTACACACAGAAAGTATTGTAATGACCTTAATACAAGTCACATTGCTATCGGAGTATTTCTTGCAGACTTTAATACAAGTACAACGGTTGTAAGCAAACGTCTTGGACCTCGTTATATAATTAAGCAAACATTCCAGTTAAATTTAAAATATTGTTAAAATTTATTCATTAATAATTCTAATTGTGGAAAGATAACAGAGCAAGTGAACAAAAACGGTGAAAATTAAGTTTTTGAATTCGTTATTTGTTTTTTACATACTAATTCCCCATCGGTATGGAGATCCTTACGGAAATTCTACAATTTGGTCTGCGACTTAAGCAATACAGTTGCCGAAATACTCTATAATATGCTGATGACACAGCAAATCTGAATTTATTAAACGCTAAAAGGAACAGGGTTTATTGTGGCAAAGTTATTAAGTGCTGTCCCTACTGGCAGGTACTTGGGCTTGGAATGTAAATTTTCTTTTACGCTTTAACCAGTCCTTAGCTTCTATCTCACTTAGCTGCATTCTTCTTCTTCTTCCACGACCTGTAACTCCATCCATGTGTTCTTTCTTCTATTATGTCGCGCAGTAAAGAGATTCCCTTAAGAAGTATCCGAAACTGTTAACCTTTCTCTTAAAAAGTGTAGTAAGATGGATCTCTTCTCATTAACTCTTATTACAATTTCTTCCCTTTTTTTCAATGACTGTCCACATTATTTTTTCAATTCTTATCCAACCCCACATTCGCAGGTATTTCTTCTCCATTTCTTAACGTCCATTCCGTGCTCCATGTGTAGCACTTTACTAGATTCTTCCGCAATTATAGATTGGATTTGTTCGTCATTAGTGCTCATTTATTGGCCATTACAGTGATAGGTGGCCTTAATTCCCTTCGTGCTGAAGCCATCACTCGTTAAATATCTTTCAACCGATTAAAATTTTATACTTGATAATATGCAGATTGATTTGTATATATACAACCATATTCATTAATCGTCAATTTATTCAACACCTAGTCGTCGTCGTCAATAGAAAAATAGGAGCTTTCGTCTCTTACAGACATAATCTTGAACAACGAACAAATTGTTCAAGAAATAGTGGAGAAAGATGAATATGTATTGTTTTTTTTATTGACGACGACAACTAGTTGTTGAATAAATTGACGATTGATTAATATGGTTTGTTTTTCAATTAATTTTATGGTTGCTTCCACGATGGAAGAGCTACGGTTTTCTTTGATATTTTCTCTGGGTTGAAATTCGAAACGCTGTATTTTCAGTTAAGTTTACTAAGTACCATAAATATCTGTTGGTCAATATTCGTGGTTGAAACTAGTCAATGACGTGGTGACACAACTGCTACTGTTGCTATGAGGTAGGTAGGTAGCTGTAAGTGACGGCAGACCGTTGTGAGTCTTTGCCTGGCTCTCGAGTCCGAATGTTTGCCGCCTTCCAGGCACGTTCAGGGCCACCATGGACCCAGTACCGCAGCGTGTTTGTTTTTATCTCAGTGCAAACCAAACATTGTGCATGTAAAGGTCTATCTTTAGTGCATAAAGATGGTCTTCGTTTCGAATGTTTGTCGGTCAGCTTTGGCACTTTTAAGCCACTTAAATTATGCTCTAATTTTTTTATCTCGTTCACACCAAAGCAATTTACTCGCAGTCTATAAAAATACGAGAGACATTCAATAATTAAGTGCACAAACTGATCTAGAAAAAAAGATTTACTACTTCTCAACGTAATCTCCACGAACATTAATACACTTGCCTCAATGATGAATTAGGCTATTTATACCTGATGCAAACGAAGCATTAGTCTTATTATTTGTGTTAGTTCCCCGCAAGTTCTTTGACCTTGTCTTAGTAGCTGAACTCATTTAGATCTCTGGTTTAAAGTAGTGAACCCGTTTCACCACACGTTAAATCAGTGTCTATTATTAAAAATCAGACACTATGTTTGTGAGGGAAAGAGTATTATAGATCAGCTTGGTCAAGCAAGCAGTCAAGGAAAGAGTCTTCCACCCTTGCTCTTTAACTTATGTACTCCTATAGAACAGGCGATGAAGAAAGTTAAAAATGATTATGGAAAGAGAATCAAACTATAAAGAGAAAAAATAAAACGCTAAGGCTTGCTTATGGTATTGTGGTACTAGGGGAGTGAGAAGAACTTGGAAAACATAATAAATAGCATGAACGTGATCATGGAGGAAGAGTACAACATGAGGATTAATAGAGGGAAAACTAAGGTAAGGGTGTTAGATTGGGAAAGTATATTTTGAAGGAAGTTAAGGAATTATGCTACTTGGGCAGCAGTATGATTAGGGATGGTAGCAGTATAGTAGACATAAAGAGTAAGATAGCATAGCCAAGAAAGTCTTTCGCAAAAAAAAAGAGGAATTTGCTTAGCGGATCCGTCGTTCCTCCGTATTCGAGGATTTTTTAATTCCTTTAGGGCACCAGGTATTTTTCATTAAAAACACCAAAAATTGATTTTAATAGTTTTAATTTCAATCAGAGTATGAAAAAAAATTATATCTGCAGGGCGTGGTCATTCTCTCGTCGTCCCGCCGACACAACCTGCTTCCCCCGTCACCCCATGACGACTCCCCACGTCTCGCCAGACCACATTGTTGGCCCGTGTTGCGTCAGTTCCTCAACAATTGCAACTCGCAAGCTGGCCTGCATTGTTCATCGTAACTTTTCATGTTACAATAAATATAATATAAATGTTCGTATGGAGTGTGTCGTTATATGGGCGCGGCAGGAGTTACACAGAGGAAAAGCATAGAAGCCTTTGAAATGGGGAGTTATAGAAGAATGCTGAAAAACAGATGGGTGGTAAGTAACCAGGAAGTTATAAGCAGAATAGCCGAAGTGAGAACAATTTGGAGGACTTTGACTAAGGCCACGTTTTGAGACATGAGGGTCTTGTGAAATTAACGTTAGAGGGAAGTGTGAGGGGTAAGAAGAGAATATGGAGGCCATGTAGATGTAGATTAGGCAGGATGTGGTAGTTATGTAGAAATGAAAATGCACGTGCAGGATAAGTTAGCTTGGAGGGTTGCATCAGACCAGTCTTAGGACTGAATACCACAACAGTAGAATTAGAAATATTCATGAAATCAAAGATTCCAGTTCATCCATTAAAACTGAATTACAAAACTAAACATGGAAAATTTGTATGATTTAATCTGTATCTAAATTATATATGTTTAATTAATTATACCGTCAAAATATTTATTATAAATAATGCGTCTTTATTTAATCATCCTGTCATTAATTATTAAGGCCTCTGATTAACTGAATGTTCTTAAGGCGAGCCGAATGTAAAAATTCATTCTGTGTTGATGAGATTTAAGCGGGTAGCGTCCTGTGTACTGTAGACTTAATTAGTACTGGAGTTTCTTGAGAGTTGTCTGGTCAAGCTGATCTTCCTTTGGCGTGCGTGTTGCCTGGATGAAGCCGTGTTGTATTCCTCCAGGTCTGGGTCAAGGTCAAGCTCGCGTCAAGGACAACTCTGGGCTGGAGCTCAGCAGCATCAGCAGCAGCACTGACCTCTCCCTCTCTCTCTACCTCCAGGACAATCTGATGACGCGTGCCATTTCAAGCCCTCAGCCGGGACGGAGGACGGAAGAGACACAACATAAGGGCATCTGGAGGAAATGGAGATATCATTGGACAATGAACGCGAATTTTACATCATTATCTTATGATGGTCCCACCGTCGTACATTGTAGAGATCCAGCCTAAAACACTGGCAAAACGAGAAACGAGGAAGAATGGTGTTAATGTGTTAAGGAGGCGTGTGTTTTTAAGAACGTTGTGCTTAGAAGGTAATTTGCGTGAGGAAATGCTTCAGATAACGAAACGCTCGTTAAAAACTCGTATATAAAAAACGGGCAAGTGGAACGAAGTAACGAAACAGATTTATTTTTCCTGTTCATTGGCCTCGACGAAGGTTGTTCACTTGCATCAACTGGGAATGCGGAACAGGAATATGCTAATTTGAGCACAAATGTGAAATGTCTCTATTTGTTAAAACATACTAAGATTATTGTATTTTACTGGAAATTTACGCACCAATTCCAAGGAACATTCAGCTCTTACAAAGATGGCCAGAATTTGGGGAGATGTTGTGTGAGACTTCTCCCGCCATATTGATTGCGATGTCTTGTCCTCTCTCTGCTGTTTTCAAGGTTCTCACATTCCAAGGCACCGTCATCTGTATGGGAAGGTGTATGAACTGGGGTCAAAGACTTTGGGCATACGGGACGAGTTATCCGCTGATTCCATTGGATCAGTCGGCCAACTGACAAAATCATCTCCCGTCATTTGGACGGGCGTGAGAATATTGCCCAAAAACCCGACCTTCCTGATGAAGGTTTTCTATGGTTTTCCCTGCATCACTTTTTGTTAAACCTTAAACTATAGCCCCGGGGCACTAGTACCCTTTCCTACCTTCCACATACCGCCCTTTCAATTCCCTTCCTATTGTGGTGACTCATGACACCTACATTTAAGCGGTAAAGCAAAAATAATTGAGTTTTTGGTATTCTCGTACAGCAGGACGAAAAACGAGGGTGGTTTGGTGAGGCCGAGTAGGCGGGAAACGTCACCGTTTACAACATTATTTATTGCCTGGAGTGCATTGTATTTGACAGTTGGTCCGGGGAACTGTCCTGAGAAAGTCGGAATGAGAGAGCGGTGGCTGAGGAAACAACATGCGTAAAAGTTAAATTCGGCATGTTCGAGAAAGAAGATTCATTTGATGGGAGTACGGAAAACAAAAAGATAACATTTGATGGAGATTTAATCTGAAGAAGAGGCGCTAGAGGAGACGTGTGCAGCAAAGGAACATCCGGCAACGGCAAACCAGGAACGACGTCACCAGGCCCTTGTTAACATCAGGTAACGGAATTTTTCCCCGGCTTTTCCACTTAAACCATTCTCGTTGATTTCGCGATTGTTTTCATTTCAATTATATCGTTCGTCACCCACGTTCCCGGGAGCAGCCTTTTAGAAGCTGCATAGATTCTTTTTGCTTTACCGACTGAGCCAATTTGATTATACATTTTACTCGTAAATTAATATTTTTACTAAATCTTAATTTGAGTTACATTTATAATCGAAATTTTATATTGTAATACCACGATTTCGATTTTTATGATCATAATAATTAAATGCAATATATTCAAATTAAATATACTTTTTTTATTATTTAACAATTCCTTGTTATAATAATATTTTTGCGGTGTAAACAACGACCAAACACCACACTATGCTATTTTGCGGAGTTGCCTGCTTCAGGATCACCCTCATGTAGTTGTTACACCCCCCCCCCTCCCAAATGGCCACGATATGGTTCTCCCAACATTATGACGTAATATAACGCACGATACTCCGTTTATAAGTTAACGTCATAGTTCATCCTTTTTCATCTGCACAAGTTGCATGTGAGCTGGACAAAAATGTTATTTTCGGTTAAAGTTGCCCTTGTAGACAGTCAAGTTTACATTTTTATACATTTAACTTACCTTTTTCCTTCAAAATGTAACATTATCAGATGAAGTCGCAATATGGTGACGAAACGTCAGTTCCACTAAATAAAAACATTGTCTGTATCTGATAGTAAATTTATTCGGCTAAATAATTTACAAAGATTGAACTGGTGTAGAAGAATTCAACCTATCTTGAGACGACTTTCTTACTAATTGCACTTTTTCTCATTTGCCTCAGTCCATGTTTTCTTTTAGCAATTCCACTTACAGAAACTAGACTACGTTGACTAATATTTATATACGCAAACAATTATATCTAAAAGGAATCATACAGTTTGCAATATACTATCCTCAGTGTAAAAGTTTATACCATGAATGTTTTAGTCGTACAGGTACTAGTGGAGGGAAGAGCGAACCAACATAACGGAAGCGTTTTCTATGGGAAACCGTGACAAAAGTCTATTCTAGCGGCGTGGGAAAGCCACAAGCTACATAATCACATTCACTCGCCATAGAAGAATTCCATTCCAGCGCTATTTAAAGCTGAATAATTAACTAATAATATAGGTATCTTACTTTTCACTCTTATTAACCCTCGGGCACGACTTGTTTTAAGTCAATTAACCCCCCTCCCCCAATTAAAATGATACTTTTCATTCCTAACACTAACAGTATATTCCTGTACTTCTTATTCATGAAATGCAACGTTCACTTCGTAATACGTCTTAGCCATAAACTATTCATGAATTGATTATACTACTGGAGAAGTAGGCGTTGTAAAATCCCATTCTGTTTACATTAATACAAAAAAGAGTTAAGAAAACAAATGTAAAAATTAATATATCCAGTAAGAGTAAGAAACAGAATAAAGAAACATGCAAACTAAGGTTTAATACAATATAAATATATAGACGGAAGACAGCTTGAAAAAATATTACAAACAAATGAGAAAAAATGTAGTGTGCAATAGATACATCGGGGAAGTTATGCCGTAAAATCAAGGATATCTGGAATAATTAAATCCCATGATAAGTCAAAAATATATTTATTATTTAACCTTTTGTAGCATGGAATTAAATTAAATGGGTAATTAAAAAATGGAAAATTTATTTACAAAAGAGCTGTTTACAAAATTTGAGGTTTGGCAAAGCAATCAGATCTAATACAATCTCAGGATAAAAACCATAGGCGATACCCTCGCTAGAAGTCAAGGATTGGAAACCTGACAGCGTACCTCCTTTATAGGTTGGCGTCACCTCTCAGCCAGCTTCTCTGTACGGCGTCTTCTTTAGCGTCGCAAGTTGACCTCCATATACTTCCGGGACCTAGCGTCGGTTACCTTCCGTCTCCTTCAAGTTCTCAGAGCCGAATGATAATTCAGACAGCCTCACTGCCGCGTGCTAAAGCCTCGAAATCGATATTTAATAAAAGATTTTCTTTAAACCACGAAACCTCGTTGGTTGAGGCAACCGCGTGGTATTTAAATATTCCGTTGCCTTCGTGGGCCCCTGATTCCCACGCAAGCTGTTTGCGGGGGAATTCCGCAGGTCATATTCCTCCGTGCCCGAAAACCATCCCCGGGGATTAAAAGCGGCACCAACTTCCGACATCCTGACGCCAATTCCAACATTACAATCCTTGCTAACTTTATATTAAGAAAATAATAAAATATCAACTATCGCGCTACACTCTAATAAAGGACTAAATTAATGGAAAATATTTGCTATAAACACTTAAACGGGTTAATTTTTGATTTTAGAGATAGTATCTCATTTTCCGCTCAATATGGCAGACTATGAAGACGTCCCTTCAAACCACTGAGATTTTCATTATTCTTTCGAGAATAATGTGCTTGAATAAAACTGTCAAAATATCTCGGCTTTTTTATGCCTCAGGAAATTTAAAAGAGTTTGTTTATTTATTTTGCATTCGCTCATAGGCGCGGTAATGGATACTCGTTACCTCACTCCCCTGTTGCAGTTTCCTTCGTTAACTTGGGAATGTTGGTCCCCTAATTAGCAGTTTTCATCGCTGGGAATAATCCGTACAAGCTCGTGTTTCACCTAGGTTTCCCCTTTCCAGGAGAATAGGAACACAGGAGGATTCCCAGGATGCTGGTGGTTGATCCGGGTGGTTTACTTTCCTCTGCCTTAGAGAGATAGACCACCATTTATATTACGTCGCAATACGGCAACTAACAAGACATTAAGCCTGTGTTTGTTCTCTCTACGAGCTGTTACGTCATGTTGTATTCCACTGTCTCTCGACAACTGAAGAAAATCTCGACGTTCCGTTGTTTCAAGTATTAGATGAGGAACCTACACGCCTGGTTTCGTTAACAAGGTGCTTTCTGCATTGATGCTACCGTTTCATAAATCCATTTAATGGAGGAACTTCCACGCTTCGCGTTTTCAAGGCCCAATTCTCTTAAATTTTTATGTGGTCGTATTCTGAAAGTTATTGAAGGATTCCAGCTTCGCGCAGATTACGGTGACAATAAGGGGTTCTCCTCAACAAGGAATTTCAGGTACCCCTGTGAACAATTTCGGAAATATTTTCACTCTTTCCGGAGTTTATATATTCAGCTTTAAAGCGTGTATGACATAAAAAATAAAGCATCACTAACATGTCCCTGGTAATTTTTCCAACGGACATTCGGTAAAGTAAATATTCATTACAGTGGATTTCCGCTTATGCGACATAACTGGGACTGGAGGTAAGTCGAATAAGCGAAAATCTGGGATAATCCGAAATGCATAAAATAATTGACTTTATGTAAATTTAAATATTATGATAGCAGAATAAGCATTTATTGATGACGCCAACGAAGAAAAAAATCGATGTCAGTAGCTTCTTCCTCTGACTGTTGCTCATCACATTCTCCATCACTATCACCTTCATGATCTTCTTTTATACCTTCATCCAGTCTCCATCGTCCTAGTTGTCTGATCCATTACAGGAACCAGAGAACCCTCAACACTCTGTACTCCTTGCATGATAGTTGGTGGATTTCGTAATGTTTTGCAGGATCGGGTTAAGGTGGTGTCATTAATTCAAAAGCGACATCCTTCATGGCTTGCAACACACTCTCTATATTCCATATGTTAAATCATAGACAGATCACAATATGTTATTTTATAGCCACTAAGACACCTTCATCCATTGGTTGACCCGAAGATGTGAATATTGCTTATATTTCGGAACTGCTGATTTATAACACACTTCCATTTACAAAATGACCTTACGAGCTTATTATTTTGATTAATTGAAAAATCAACTGTAAAAATAATATGTGGTGGGGTTTATTAATTTATAATATAATATGCCCCACGTTGGTGGAAGCCAATTGTAAAGAAAATGTGGGAATTAGGGTTTAGTTATTGAGCTATGTCTTAATTAATTAATAATACTACTATTTAATTCTAAACAATTACAACTGAAAGGAAAATATATCAATAATAATGACAAATGAATTTATAAACAAAGAGAAAATTTATTTTCATAAATAAACAAATTGAATAAAAGTAATTCCTAAAAATCCAAAAGAATCAAAACAAAAATGAATGTATATTAAAGGGTATAACATTAATAAATTTATAATCTCCATGAAACACATAGGGTCCCTGAGGGATGAAACCTCCTAAGGTCTCAAGAGCTCTATACCGCTCTCAACAGCTGCTCTCAAATTTTGATCATGTCACGCCGGCGACTCACAATTTTCTTTCTCTCCGCCTCAAAATCTGTTCCCTCATAACCTCAATAGGTTTCGAAAATCCTCCTACTTAATTCTAGCAGACAATCGGCTGCAATTTCTCATTGTACCCATCTAAATAATTGCAGCCAATAGGAGAATTTTAGTTGCAGGATTTAAACTAGTTTCATCGCCCGTGTTTCTTATTAGTTCCGCTGCCAGTAGCCATTCCTAATTTTTCACGCCAACTTCCGACTTGACGGAGGCAAATCCTTTCCGAATTAGATATGTCCGACATCATTGTTCGCAAATGCCTCCTGCCATTAATCTGAAGAAAGGTTCATTTTATTATCCGAGAGGGTGGAAGCGCTGCGTAGTTTTACCACGTTATAGTCTTTAAATACGTCAGAGTTCATCCAGGCATTGCGTTGGTTTTTGTATGACACTGGGAGACGTTTCTATTAACCTATCATGCCCATTAGTAATTTATGATTTCCAGATGCATTTGCACGCGAGAGAAGAGTAGCACATTTTGATTTTTTTATAACCGAATGAATTTTTCTTCTCGCGGAGCGATGTTTGAGTGTCGGTCAATGCGGAAAGTCGAATAAAATGGAATCTGCTGTGATGAAATGGAGGGAGCGTAACGGGCTCGGTGCTTGTCGTATAGGTTTACCCAGTGATACTGTAGATATAGTCTATGTCTGATTTGAATTGAATAGATGCCGTCATTTTGTCGAAGTAAAATCGGATTACTGAATACAACAGTAATTAAGTAAATACATACTGCACTTTTGATTGTATCGTTCGATGTATTCTATCAAACGATTGCGGCCGATTTTGTAACAAGAGATTACGGTTTTTTTTTTCCGTTGATCAGTTTGATTTTCCGGGACCTCTGTCATCTTGATACCTGAGTAGATTTTGGCTATTGGTCTGCCTGCGCGATGTTCCAGAGGGGGTGACTTTATGCGTGTTGTCGCGACTATGCGGCGAGGTTTTTGACCCTGGCAAGGCGCCCGTCCAGCAGCGCCGCGACGCCCGGCGTCTCCCTCCCTCCCTTCCCCTCCCCCCAGTCTAATCGATGCAGTCTGCACAGGACCACAAGCCTCCCGCAGTCATCAGCGCTTCCCTTCCCTTCCCTCTCAGTCTCACTGCGGCACTCAGATCGCCAACTTAATTGTCAGGTGTATGGAAGACGTACGCTTACATGAATCATCCGCGGGGCACCGAATTCAATGAAATGACTCATATTACCAAGTCGGAAGATTAGGCCCAGAGACGCTTAAATAATATTATTGTCAAAAGATTGTTTATCTCTCTATATATATAATTAAAATGATTAAGTTAATTTTTATTTATATATTCTGAATAGAAATTCAAGCACGTATAGGAATTCCATCATATTTACTACTGATATTCTTAAAATCCCGAGGAAGAACACCGATGAGGGAGAAACCCCTGGTACACACGGGAAAGGAATTACAGTCAATTATACGATTGTGCCAGCATGTGCAAGTCTGTGACGTCAAAGGGGAAGAATACATGGAAAAGCGCCAAATTTTACTGCGTGCATTATGCCCACTATTTGTTAATTATATCAATTATATCCTGAAATACGCACACCTGGAATACATGGGAGGATGATAAACAAGATTGCATATTTTCGTTTTACTTAGAGCCGCCTTTTAACACGACATATCCCACAGAACGAAAGTAGATGATTTTGTTTTCAAACTCGAGTCTTGCTCGTACGATTATTTAATCTTTGTAATTCAATAGATTTGTTATCAATTGCAGCGAGTGACAAATGATTTCAGATAAGAATTCAAGGCTATATGAACTTTTTGATTTTTGTGTTTTTAATAATAATTAAATACGAAAAACCATTCATTAATTATAATATGATAGATATGATCGAAGGTGTAAAAAGACTGAGGGAATAATTTCAAGTGAGAATTTCAAACAATTAACGACAACAACGTTAATGCTAGAAGTTCACCCCGTGAATATTTCCCTCGGATTTAAAAAAAATATGTGTACCAAATTTTGTAGCAATCTGTACAAGCGTTTAAATTTGTATAGTGAATTACAGTCATACAAACAAACATGCAAATATACACCCTTTTTTATTATATAGATTTGATAACTCTTTTACTATTTCCTCGAGTATTTGGCTCTGATCATCTGAGAGAGAAACCCTTTGAGGAGACAACACGGAAATGTCTGTAGTTCAAAGTCGTGACGTCACATCCTATGCCTGCGATGCCCATGTGAGAAGATCGCGTTAATTGAGGAATGCCAAAGATAACGGGGTCAGTGAGGTAACTGCACCTGCCACGTGGGGCAGGGAAATCAAGAAAGGCCATCTAACAATCAGATCCAACCTGCAACAATACACAGTATAATTTGATAAATTGCCTTCTTTTAAAAAAACAATTAAAAATACATTTTCCGGTTTAACTGAACTTTTTCTGCTTATATAAAAATGTTATCTGTAACTTTCATACTTTTAATTGTATCCTGCAATTTTAAATTGAGTTAAATTCTTTTAAATACGCTTTTCATTTTGTATATTATTTTGAGAAATTATTAATTGGTTTCAGAAATATTAGTAGAGGTAAATAATTTGTAACATTACAAATTAATGTAATATAAAAATAATAATATTAAGAACACAGAAACAACACGTAAAATAATTTCAAATCCTATGGAAATTTTAAGTTAGTGGGGTATTTTCATTTATTTCATTCTTGGAACATATTCATTATTTAGAGGAAGCTTCGTAATGCCTATACTTCATTGATCGTCTAAATGAGCACAGAAAATTTACATTCTTAAACTACTTTTAATTTTGTCACGAGAAAAAATGTTGGTACGCAGCTGTATGTATTTCCAAAGCAGGAAAGTAAACGTGTTGCATTTTATCGGTTGCATGAATTTTTAGCGTGAAAAGGGATTTTAGATATTATCTTTCCCAACTGAAATAACCGCATTTATAGTCTATAGGTTTTTGTTTTTATATGTCTTGTAAGCTGTGCCACCGGTGCATATACCGATTAAATTATAATCAATTGCATACTTCTATCAAGTTCTCGAAAACGTCAACTCCGCTGTTCTTCCAGTTAGTGTACCTAGCAGGTTAATTATCGACGACAACCGAGATATCACTGTACTAGGTTTCATGAAGGCCGCACATTCCCCAACTGGTGTATACTCCACTGCCGTCCAAAGGAGAGAGGCAGGAAGCCTAAAATATGATTTTGAGAAATCAAGGGAAAAGCTTTCTTGAGCTTCGACATTTACATAAACCCCTTATTTCTTTAAAAATGATTTTAACCGTTACAAAAGATATGAATTTATTTTTATAACTTAATTGTAATACATTTATCCGTGAAATATTTTCAAAATTCGAAATTTTACTTACTGCCTTTCTGCTTTGGACGGCAGTGTAATAACGTGATTCTAATTGTGTTGACATTACTGTGCGTCTTGAATTGTTGATATAGCTACGAGAATCACATCATTATAACTTGTCAGTACCTTACAATGTGTCGAGAAGCAGAACCGTCATTCTCTATCTCTGACTGTCGCAATGTGAATATGTATGTGGGAATCCGATGATTTACTGCAAAATTTTAATTACTTCACCAACTTTGGCTGAAAGGAGAGCTTGTTTAGGGCGAGACGAGGAACGGAGGAGTAAAATTCAGTATGAGGCTGCAAATTGAAGGAGAAAAATGTGGATCTGTACCAGTTTAATTCACAGGTTTTGGATTTAGAAAATTTTGGAGGTTTAAATTGGTAATCTGGATACATGAAATGTCTCAGTTTCTAGTTTCGGCGAGACTTACTAAAGTTAGTCGGTATCGAGAGATTGCAAGGATTACACATATGCGCTGCTGAAACTTCGCAGAACAGTCAACGCTGCTGCGCGACAGACAACGGAGCCTTCGCCAATGCAGAACCGGCCCAGTGGACCACGAGTTTTAGATCCCGCTGACATCGTGAGAACCTTGCTCCTTTTTGTAAGTCTTCCTAAAAAAGCGCTTTGACTCAAATCATTTCAAATTTTCGCGACGATATTTTCGCCATTTTAGTGTGTAGAAACAAGATTCTCCGCTTTAATTATTGAAATAGTGCATTTTAGTGCAACTTGCAAGCAAGGAACTTTCCAAAAACTCAAAAATAATTATTTTGTGACATGTGCATAAAATAAATTTCCTGTAAGCAAATTTATTTTTCTGTTTGGTTTTAATACTTGGTGTTCAGATATTGATTATTCCCTATCCTGCATTTTTATTTTATTTAAAACACAAACATAACACTACAATACATTTAACACAGACTTTTTTATTTTCTATAAATAAGTCGAATTAAAAGTAAACTTTATACATACATTTGATTAGTGACGAAGGAATATTGGTCCTTTAGTGTTATTTCCTAATAGAAGTGTGACCTCAAATCTACCAATCAGTACGCTCGAAATGAAGGGCGGGACGAGCTGCGTGGCCGAACAATCACAGTGTATTCATTAGTGAGCTGTGTACTAAGTCTAATTAAAACCTTGTTTCCATGAGGAAACTCCAAGTGGCTTCTTTTTTAACGTACTATAGTGTAATACGGGAAAAGAATTAAATGGTTTCTTGGAAGTGGCGTGAGTGGTAGACGAATCAAAGCTTGTCTCCGTTGCTGGAACTGCAGGCAATTGGAATTCAATGCAAACTTCAAATATTTCTCTGTTTAGCCAACAAACCCGACCTGTTGACGATTCCCTGCAACCGCACTGATCAAGACTGAACCGCTCGTGACTCCTTTCCTTCCACTGCGAAAGTGATATGCTACCAGAACATGAGGCAATCCACTCCAACAGTGATTAAATTTGAATAAACATATCACTTAACGACTCTAAAAAATAATTGAACTAACGCCAATTCACAGACATATCGCGTTTTTTTACAATTTATTCAAACATCCATGATTGTGGGACTTCTTTAATTACAGGCAAACGTAATGGCATTCCTTCTGAAGTTAAATTTTGAATAGATGCAAATACATTTGAATACAAATTAGAGGTCCAAAAGAGAAAAACATTTTATTCTATCTAAATAAAATTTATTATCAGGATACGAAACAAAGAACCCCCTTAGCAATGGAATGTGAAACAGCCTCAGCCTTCATGATATTCTTTCTTTTCCTATCAATGTTCTTTGCTCCTCGTTGCAAGTGACTGTGACTTAAAACTCTTTCTGGGGAGAATCCTTACAGTAATTCTAAAAACTGTACGCCTCTTAAACTCTTTGATTCTTATTAGTAAGAATCAAAGAGTTTAAGAGGCGTACAGTTTTTCGAATTACTGTAAGGATTCTTCCCGGAAAGAGTTTTAAGTCACAGTCACTTGCAACGAGGAGCAAAGAACATTTCGACTGAAAGATAATGCTGACCATTGTGATTAATAGATGCAGCGCAACACACAAATAAAGCTTGATGGGTTATGTGTGCCTTCACAGTGTTTATATGTTGCGGGGAATGCGATCGCTTGTGGTAATTGGGTAGTTGGCAAACATGCACGCGCTCACACACACAAATGTGGCCATTTTCTCGCATCAATGTTTGAGTGGAATAGATTTCTATTGATCTCTCTCTCTATCTCTCACTCCCCTTCCTTTGCTCAAAGAGAATTAGTGATATATGCGATTGGCTAATCAAATATGGCCACATTCAACACCATCGTTCTCGTGAAATATTTCTAAAGAGGGAAACACTGTTATATATGTATTAGAGAATCTATGAAAGTATGAACCTTTTAAAAGCCCGGGGGGCCTAGTTCTTCCTGCCTCTACCTTCGTATGCTATTAAAGGGGAGTTGTCAATTTAAAGATGCCCTCGTGTAGCCTATTACAAAAAAAAAAGAATAATGAGGGCAAATAAATAACATAATCAGGATATAAAAAGGAAAAGGAAGTAAAGAGACTGAAAGAAGCGGAAGTAACTCATCGTGCTATATCCGCCAATTTGCATCGACTTATATAAACGGATTACATTGAACAACGCTACGAATCCCGGTACATCAAAATTTCGGATTGCGACGTCAGTTATTTCTCTATGTAGAAACTCATTACAAAATTTTGCATAAAATAAACAACAATTTCATTGTCAGTGTTACTGACTATCGGTTTACCCGTTCTCATTATGGGAATGAAAACATTGTCCAGGGATCTTAACGTTTGTGTTAGCCTATAGAACAAAGTTTTGTCTTCATAGTATACTTGTGATAAGCGTTGGGACCTGTACTTTTATCTGCAACCCATTGTTCCTGCATCACGTATTTTTGTTAGTTCTTGACTATTTCTACAGTATAATTTGACATCCAAGTTTCTGTTTTACTACCAAGAAAATGGGGAAGTTTCAATCTGTAACATTCAACTCTTGGATGACACTTTAAGAGAATATCAAAGGCATTTTTCACTTTAGAGAAATTTTTTTTCAGACATTGTTCTGGAAAGTTAATAAAATTATATTTGTCGTATAGTCTCGGTATTGGGGAATTATCAGATGGATTGTTGCGCGAGATAAGAAGAGATAAGATGATAAACCCAGTTCTGCAGAGGGATGAATAGGACGTGATATAATTGTACATAGAAATTTTACATTAGAATAAAGAAAAGTAATGGAGAGACTGAAGCATAAGCCTTCTACTTAAATAAAAATTACGTATATGTGTTTATCCTCAAAGCGTTCATATTCCGTTCATCCGATTGCGATGAAATTTCGGTGTGTTTTGGTGCTCAATCTTATTTCGTGTGAATTTTTTCAAATATTTAAACCCTTCCTTCTCAGGTCAAGAAGCCCCGACCCGTCACGCTACAAAACAATTGCAAAACGTTTTTAAAAGACGATTCTCAGCTCGCTGCAAAAGTTTCCGAATTATTTGAAGCATTTTACACTATGTTTCTAGAGAGTCGTTTGAACAAGTGTGTGTATTTAATATTATTTTTGGTATATTAGTACACACACCTAACAGAATTGAATTGAATCAACACAAAAAGAGACATTTCAGTTCGTGTGTGAATTTGGTGATTCTCAAATTACAAATATTTCTGTGATTTGTACTTAAGGAAAGGTAGACTTGGCCCTTCTAGGGTACCGGGAGAATATTAACTCAAAGTACCGGGAATAATTTTCACTCTTGGTGCGTCAGCAATTATTTTAGACATTCTTAGGGTATCGTGCTTATTTAGTGAACGAGAAGAATTCTAGACTCGATTAATATATAGGATGGTGTGTATCCATTAAGGATTTAGGTTAATTAAATCACATGTTGACAAGATATTAATGCCAAATTAATTCATTTGTCAGGTCTAATATAAATAATTATAAATAAATAAATTATATATAAAGAGAAACAGTGGCCAAAAGTCAGAAATGGAACAATTTAATTAGAATATAAATAATTACCAGGGCAACGCCACACACACACACACACACACACACACACATATATATATATATATATATATATATATATATATATATAAAACTGCGACAGTTGTAATTCACGTGACTGAGGTTTAGTCACCAAAATTTCGTTCACATCTGTGCTAACTTCTTAATGTCGCAGTACTTGCGCCTCTATACATTTTTAATTTTCTTCATTATTATTTATCTATTATTCGTTTTATCGTTTCTTAAGTCTTCACCGAGTTATGCAAATATCAATCTTTTATTCATGTCGCCTTCATATTCAGAAATATTTTACTTATTCTGGCTCACATTATTACTCTGATTTAGTGAATTTATGTTTACGTTGAAAACTAAAAAGTTCTTCTTTTTTAAATGAATAATTCTTTGCTGTATTATGATTTATTGGTTTAACTATATATTAAATATTAGCCTTGAAGTTCACCTGGAGTAATAATTTTTTCTATTCCTTCTTACCACATTTTCCGTACAGATGTCCCTTCTGTTCTTCATGTGACAATTTGAACTATGGTTTCTCTCATTTCTTTACTTTAGTTTCTTAGCATTTTATTATTATTATTATTTTTCTTTACACCATTTCTCTGCGAACATTTTAAATGTTTAAAGAGAGTGGATCACAACACGTATCACTTTGTTTTTCCAGTTAATCTACTGTTTATTCGGCACATAGGGTTTATTTTGAGCTAACCATGGGTCTGGGTCATGGCTGTCTTGATTAATTACTACCCTGACTGACGCCGCACTAATCGGACACGATTTATGGTTCCTCCGCAGAAATTAAAGAGCCCCCTCCCTCTTTCCACCTTTACAAGACGCTAATTATGCAGCACGCCAATCTGGCTTCTTAACTTCCTTCCTCTGTTTATTCCAGGAGGAGTGCAACTACCATCTTACATCCACGTACGCGTTTAACTGCCAATATGCAGACGTCTAGGCCAATTTTGGAAATTTTAACGGGACACTTGTCATTATTTTTAGGCTGTGTAATTTATTATTCTCCAAAGTTTTGTGAAACATTCGTGTTCCGCGGAACATAGTGTGGGAAACCCGGGTCTAGGCGATACACACTCAGCAAAGATTTAAGTTGAAGCTCGTGTTTTTATGCAGCATCAACATTAAATTTTATTATTTTCTTATTCACATAAAAAACTTTTATCGTAAAGATTATCAGTTTATACAATAAATGATTCAGTATAAACAATATTAAAATAATGAATACAAAATTAAAATAGTGTATATAATTTACATGTTGACATGGAGGTAGGTTAATCCATTTAATTAACCTACTTTAGTAGATGGTTAGGTTTTTTTCTGTGTGTGTGTACCTGAGAGGCATACGACGTGGGTGGATGAACTGATTATTGGAGGATATGTGAGGATGCGTCATGATGGTAAGGTGGGTTAGGATGTGCCTGAATGTTCAGGGGGAAGGATGAGGTCATTTGAGAGTTTTGTATTGAGGAGACTGAATCGTGGCGATGGAGGAGGATTGTCATGGAATTGCTGGATCATGGATTTTGGGTGGTTGAGGGCGATTTTGATTAGTGAGGTTACGGATTTGGAGATTACGGAGTTTACTTTGATGTTATGGTGGGTGACGGAATTTCTAAGGTACCAGGGAGAGTTTGTAATGGTGCGTAGTATTATGTTTTGTTTAGTATGAATTTTGGCTGTTGTTCCCCATATGGAGGAGGCATAGCACCAGGTGGGTTGTATTATGGAGATGTATAGGAGGCGTTTTGTGCTGATGGTAACAGACATTAAATTTACAGTCCGAAGTAAGCAAAATAATGTAGTCCGTTGAATGCGATTTGTCAATATTCGGAGCGCTTATGTTTTCATAGTCGCAGTTTTGCCACCTCATTTATTTTCACCCTTTCACGGAAAAACGGTCACGTTGTAATGTATTAATCCATCTATACTATAAAGACGAAACTTGTCACGACAAAACCTCTTTTTCAGTGACGCAGTGGGAAATAAGTTTTACCCTGAGATAGATTGTTTCCGAATGCTGTACAAAGATAAAAATTCCACCCTCATATCTCCACTATTTAAATATCTCGAAACGGAATCTGATAAACACATAGAACAAATACTTTATAAAAATTTTATTTAATTACTTAAGAGGCTGGCTGATTTAATTTTGTTTCTTCTTATTAATTTTTGAACGATTAAACTAATTTTAAATTATGTAGCGCATAATTTTTACACACATTTCAAATCATTCTATATTGAAATATAAGCTCCTGGTTTTCGCGATTACCATTGCGTTATCATTCACAAGTCAAAACATGGAGATAGTTGAAAGAGAATACGAGCTCATGATTTTAAGCGCCGATATATTTACTGGCGCCCTTTCGTGACGTCATAAGGATGGCCGCCGACTGGTAGTCATTACAAGTCTTTCTCAGTAGAAATGCGTGTATAATTTTTTTAAGGCATTCAAAATAACTGAGAATTGATAACTTCCTAACGTGACACACGGGTGCGATTGCATTTCTCTTTTTCATCATTGCATTTCAATTTTTCTAGTATTTTCGGAAAATCTTTAACTGCATATGGAGGGAACTTTCTCTAATTAATCTATTTGACTTTTTCTATAGGGATCCCAACAACTTAGTTTACAGTTCTCTGTGTTTAATGATTATAAGGAATTATATTTCCCCGTGTCTTTATTACAACAATCAAAGAATTGAAGAACCGTGTTGGGTACCAAGGCGGCTGGTGCATGTGTGCTCATGCACACGAATTAATTTAGGAGGAATTATTTGCATCGTAAAACTTTAAAATTATAGTATTTGAAGAGTGTGAATTTCTGATTCGATTTCGAAGACTTTGAACTGTCCGCCTTCCAGCGAGCTCCCCCGCATACATATGGGCTACATTCTTTACAGTACAAGAATCCTGTCTAGAATGAGAAATGCGCATGCCCAGTATTTCCTTTTCAATCCTTTGCTCGTCCAAGATTTAACAATTATATGAGCTCTGACGATAGTAAAATTGAATAAGTTCCATATGTATGTTTCTTGAACGTCTGCGCCGAATGGGTTTTCATTGGATATGAAGTCTTGAGTTCGGGATTGTAGTGAAACAGGATAGAATCAGCTGCTAGAGCTGTCCTGGCTATGCGAGGCAAGGCGAGGCGAGGCTTTGCGACGCGCGCGCTCTCTGTGCGCGGCAGGCGGCGCGACTCGCTCGCCGTCTTTCAGTGAGCAGGCTCGTGCAGTGCAGTGAAGTGCCACAGCAGCCAGTCAGTGAGTGAGTGAGTGAGAGTGCTGCCTGCGTGAAAGGCCCCCATGTCTCCGAAAAGTGACGGCCGCCATGTCGTGGTGGCCCTCGTGCAGTGTAAACTAGCAACAAGTGCGTCGTCACTGGATTAACACACAACCGCCGCAAGCCGTCGTCGCAACGCCTCTCAAGATGATGGGAGGATACTACGACGGCCCCAACCCTCTCCTCAAGGGCACTCTCACCAGGTCAGTCACTGTCACAGTCACCGTCACCGCCCCTGCCCCTGCCCCCCTGTCAGATTCCCTCCAGGGTGACCACGGCGGCTCTTGCTAGGTGTGGCTACTGTCGTCGCCGTCGCCTTCGCCGTGGAACCAGTTCTCCCGAGACCGTTACGTCTCTCCCTCTCACTCACATATTCCCTGCCAGCGAGGCAGACATCATCGTCATCACCACTGTCATCACCTGGATCCATCCAGCTGTTGCCTCCTGCGAATGTCCACTAGAAAGCTGGGGCTTCGCTCGCTCTCTCGTAAAATGACTCAAACTTCCATTCACTCCAAGCTCAAACGCTATACACACACAAAATTTAAACAAACGTACTGACATTTCTCCACGCCGGACTGTCTGAAAGTCTTTGGGGAAAAAAAAGACAGCCAAGAACGCCCATAGTATTCCTACCGCAACATAAGGAATTAGCACGATTCTCAATCTCCCTATAGTTGATCTCTTGCTTCCTTTTATTCCTTATTCAACTGACGTTGTTATCAATGTTATATGCGTGTTGGATGACAATCACCTTCGCCTTATCTGTAATCGCCCTTCGCTGCCCTCGCTTTTAATTCGTCACCTACTTTTGGCTCCGAGGAGAGTTTCCATATGGTACGCGAAAACGGCCAGGAGCCGTTCCCTCCCCCCTCCCTATAGCCATAGCTCCCCCACCCTTCTCCATGGCTTTGTGGCGCCGATCGGTTCAAAAATTCGCGAGCAAACGGTTCCCGGCAAAAGTAAATAACTGGATCAAAACCCGGTCAACGAGAACAAATCTGTCGGAAATGCGAAAACCAAAATGTCTGCCGCGATACCGCAGGAACCTTGTACGTGAACCAAGTGCGAGAAGCTGGCATCTGTCACTCGACCAACTGTCACTCTTGTAATGAGAGATGTCTCGCCGAGCGGATTTCAGTGTTATGAGGAACAGAAGACAGCATTAATCAAGGGACTCTAGCGGGAATATTCCAGTGAACTTAAATTTTTCACACAATTCTCTTCTTCGCTTCCGCTTGGACAAACGCTTTTAAAGAAGGAAACGTTGCACTCATATGCAACTAGCAAATGATCACCACTGGAAATGTTTTACTTCGACGTAAAGTACAACTTATCTCTTACTGCGGTAATAAATCTTTTTTCCACTAGTAACAACATCACAGACTGAATTTGTCACACTAGTTTCATATTTACTTGTTAATATAATCTGAAAAGCATGAGGTATTCGAACGACATTCGTCAATATAAATTCAGTATATAAAAATATGACTAATAGCAAGCACTTAATTTCTTTACTTATGAAACAAACAAATGACGATATACTACATAATAAATGTTTAATAAAAATCGCAAAGAAATTTCGCAAAGAAAACCAAAAAAAGGTATGCTACCTGCCGGTTCCGTCTGAATCTTTGAACCAAATATTACTGGTTTGTGATTGGGGTTTTAAGTTTTCTGAAAACTATCACATTCGATTGCTGTTTGTAAAAAGAAATCTTAAGAAGTCAAAGACATTAATGCAATCAGTTCTTTGAGCGTAACTTGAAACTACAGCATAGGTGAAATAGCTTCTTGATTCCAGAAAGGGAGAAAATATCGACTGAATGTCTATTGCCTCATCTCTATTGCTTCATTGCTATTTATATTCATTTTTGTCTATTTGAAAATATTTACGACAGGACAGAAGTAAAATACAATCGTCAGTAGAAGGCTTGATAACGGTGCTTCTAAATTCTCTCCTTCGTGCCAACTATCTCTTTCTTAACTTCACTGACACATTGTAACGCCAATGTTACGAACATATTTTATTACTTGAAAATTTACGTTTAATAAATAAGCGCCGACTTGGTAAACAAAAACATATTTCTATTGGTTATATAAATAAAATTCTGATATTAAATTAAATTCTACTGATACAGTCCCGTTTTAAAAGAAACGCAAATGATTTTTATGTTCGGATGAATTTTTATGTAGTTGTACCTTTGTATGCCATAATATCTGTGGAAATCGCGTGACGCACCAAGAACAGAAAATATCACTTTTCGAGACGTATTTTACATAAACGACTATCGTTTTGCATTTTTAATTAACTATAAAGTACGCCATAGCACAATCAACGAAAAACAAAAAAAGACCCATGTGCGTGAGTACCAAAGCACAATGTAATTTATATCTTTGATAAATTCTAAGATTCTATATGCTATATAGATAATATCTCTGTCGTGCACGATTTAAAATTTTTAATTGTTAAAATGTTTTGTGTGTTTACCTTAACTATAAAATCCATTCGAAATTAAGAACATAGTGTCTTAGATGATAAAGCAAACTGAAGAGTTTTAGTGTCTAGTTCTTTCCGCGGATATGTTACGATCCTGGAAGTAAATTTTATTATATCCGATGGATGACAAGTTTATCAACATGTGCATTGATGCTGTTCGAGAAATGTCAAGAATCGGCGCAAGGAATGTTTAGATTTCTTATTCCTCTTGGTTTTACGCATGAACGAAACTGAAGTAGAAATAATAAGTGGTTCCAATCAATACTTAGCTGTTGCTTGTTCGAAATTAAAAATATAAATTCGGAAAACAATATATTTATGTGGAATATTTTAAAAGTAGTAGATGAAGTTTATCTTCTCAGTAACTCGGTCGAATTTCTCTGAATGTGTTGATCTTTTCACTGAAATTATTTTATCTGTGTCCGCTATCTATGTCTTGCAGCCAATATGTCACCCGATTGTGTACCATATGTTTGATATGTAAGTGTCGCTACTGTGATACTCAGTGCGTGACGTCACCAGAAACCCTCTTAACAGTTTGCACTTATTGATATATGACTTGTCGTGAACTTCCCAGGTGATATTTCGTTCACCTGAGAATACGTTATTTGAAGGCAAAATGAGTTCTTAGTATCCATTTTTTAAGTTCAGATATGTTAGGAGCTCAGTTACATTTGTCAAGAAACTCAAATCTATGCACTGGTATAACTCGAGAACCCCGTAGTAGATTTTACCGCCATTTGTTTTTTGTAATCTTGTTTTTATGGTCGAGATACCTTTGAGGTGCGAGACTGTGAGGCTTACTACTAAGTTATTTTTCCTTGTCGTCTTTGTGATGGCCAATGTCTCAACTGCTATTTAATATAACACAGTCTTGGCTTACAGATATAATTTGTTTTATCGTGGCATGACATTATATGAATAGTCAAAGTAGTTGGTTATATTTCCGTTCCTTAGTAGGAAAGATAGAATCCTATTATGCCTATATTCTCTGATTTGATGAACAATCCCAGATCCAGAATTTGATTGGCGAATTCCATGCCCTTGAAGCATGTTTTCGCCGTATTGATGCACTCCTAATATCTGTTATTTGACGTTCAGATTTTTTTAACACTTCTGCAAAAGACATTGAACCGCAGAATTTGCGTGTAAATATTTTTCATTTTCATATGACCAAATGATAAGAAGAAAACGTTAATTAATATCTGATACTTGATATATTCGCAATTATTTTCAATATAATGATAGGGGAGAAATTAATTCCCCTGCCATTTATTGGTGTCTTTCAGAGTGAAATTTTACTGAGCGCTTCACTGTTGTCTGTGTAACTGTTTTGTCGACGATATCCATAACAGTATGCTGATACATTAAGAGATAAGACAATATCTGACATTTAAATTGTGTAGCAACAGGACGGATATCAAGAATTACACTTTAATTACGCGGGTAAGCACATTATTCAGTGTGGCTATTTCACGAGTATAATCTCTGAGCGTCATAATATCTCTGGTTGATGTTCTATGGTACAGCTGTGTAGCTCTAACAAAGTTGGTAAATATTTGTATATGTCATCGTTGACACTTGTCCTTGATCCTAACGTGATGAGAAACAGTTGTATAAATATGTCAGGTATAGAGAAGGGATGAAGAGAATTTGGATCATAATAAGACCTAATAGAATGCATTTTGAAGGAGCTCGAAGAAGAAAACAATTACTGATATTTAAAAGAGGAATATAAAGGTTCTTCTCATAAAGCATAATGTTTAAAAATAATACACAAATACTATTTTAATAAGCATAATAATTGTTTTGACATATAAGATTTATCATCTGTGATCCAGGTCCATGTATACCCGTAGATTATCTAGGTGAGACGCGCACTGTGTTGTATTTTAATAAATAGAAAGTTTAGGCGACAAGAGACGGAGAACCATAAAGTCAGTGCCTATGATCCATGGTTGCTGTTAGGGAAAGCCAACCAACCTAGACAATATTTTGTGAAATGAGGACGAACTCAGAAAAGTAAACAGAAAGCAGAGAAGCTAAAACAAATTTTAGATTACTGAGCAAACGAAACACAATAAAGCGTGTTGACAAAAGGAAAGTTGTGAAAGATGGGATAAATAACATGGAAAGAATATGCTATCAGTGAAAAGAAGCGATGTGTGATTTGAGAACAGTTCTTTGAAGGAAAGGATCGAACTCGGAATGGAGCTGATTGCTACAGGGACAATGCAAAGGCAGTAAATGTGAAGCATGGAATGAAACCAGTTATTATTGAATTTTTAAATGATGTAGTTGAAAGGTAAATAAAATTATCGAAAATTATTACTCCGACGCTCCTTAGAACATCCCCCATACAATTTGCCTTTCTATTCGAAACTGTAGTTAAGACGTATATCTTCTCATTTACTCTTCAGCTTTTACCATATCTGTCCACTCAGCTTTTTCAATTCTTCTCCAACATCACATTTCATATTTCTCCCTCTTTCTTAATGTCCATTTGTCTACTTCAGTTGTACAACTTTACCAAATAGATTGGACTTACTGCTCAGTAGGGTTTCTTCTTTATTAGAGTGCTGTGTGATCGCTATAAGACTACTCTTCAACTAAAACGCTGTTTTGTGGCGTTGTTAACAATATTTTATATAATTACTTAATAATCTATAATTTTGACCAAATTAATGAAACCAGACTGAGGGCTAAATAACTGAATAGAGACATTTATTTTCATTACAATGTCTCACTGACTATATATAAAGGAATGTAATAGATTCTTGAGTATTCACATGAGACGTTCCGGACTAATCCATGAGAAAACAATCATAATTGACCATTGTTAGTTCCTGGCGTTTTGAAGGAAGATTGTTTATCAGTATCTGTGTACCTGTCATGGCTGACGTGAAGAGGCGCGTCATTTGTCAAACCGGATACAGACCTATTGAATGAAATATTTGCACGCGGAAGAGCGTTTACCATCACTTTCGGTATTACACTTGTGGCATTCGTCTCCTCATGTCTCTCTCATTGCTGAATTTTATTTTCCTTCCCTTGTAACTTCACCAACTGAATGACTGTTTATCCTTGGAAGATATCACACTCTTAACTCCGCATTGTCCTAAGTCTTAATATATATTAGTGACATCTGCTGCATATGGTAGATTCCTTGAGCCGTGAGGAAGGAAACACTCCCCAATGCCGGATAATAACGTTACGCTCTGCATGCGTAAGTATCAGTAGAGAATTTTCAAAAGTCTGATTTGACAGCTATTTTGGTTTACACGTACGTACACGAACACGTGGACGGTAATAGCTGATTCATAGCATTATTATGTAGTTATATCTTATTCGAGACACCAATCAATATTTGCACTATTTTCCCTTGGTTTCCTGAGGCAATTGTAAAGCTTATTTGGGGGTTAAAGGTCTACAATATTATGTAAATAGAATGACAGGAAATTTGCAGAAAAGTTAATACAATGAATCAATATTCTGACAATTAAGTATATATAAATAAACAATGAAAGGCATTGGATAGTTCAAGAAATGATATGGCCTTAATTAGTTTATCAGATGGTAATAAGTACAAAATGTGAAAATAAGTTTTACATAAATGTTGTGCATTTAAAATGTAATTCGTTTTAATTTTTTTATTTTATTAAAAACTATACTTTTTATATTCTAACGTAATATTCTGAATTAAAATATAATTTTTTGTAAATATTTGTTCATTTACCCAAGGCCACAAATACGAACGAAAGGTCGTAGATGTGGTAAATAAATATAACATAGTTTGCTGACAAATTGTATGTATTTTTTTATATGTTACCACAATACTCATAAAAGAAGTATAACGATTGTATTAGATGTAGAAAGTGTGTCCGAGGACTTTTCTTGAATAATGCAACGTAGAATTACTCAATTACTCATCACCACCAACTATTTAAAACAAGATTGTAGGTAGTCACATCCATTACTTGCACTTAACCTATATGTTTTCAATTAATGTTTATGCGTTTCCATTAAGATCGGAATAGTTTCGTCCATTTACCCCTCCCCTGTATCTCTTTTGTTACTTGTATCAACGGATTTCATTTTGGTCAGTTTCGATCTACTATTTCCAGTGTAGAGCTATCTTTGTACATTTTTCATGCTCTGAGTCCTGACTATTGCATTTTATGTTTCACTCCGCCTGTTAATTTTTCCTTACTTAGACAAATTAATTTCTCCTTCGATATCGTTTCATTTTTTTTGCGCTATCACCTTCTTATTCATTAGTCCAACATTTACTAGTCCATTACGTCCGCAGTCCACGGGTGAATACTTAGCATCTAGTTTGTAAACTTAATTATAATACAAATATGTCTAGCTGCGAGGGCCGAATTTCCGTATATGCTACACAAGCTTTCCCTTAGGACCTCCAGTTTGACGAGGACCCAGACCCACAAAAAATTGATTTTGACCTAGTGGTATTCAGTCCGTAGACTGGTCTTATGTAACCCTCCATCTAACCTTTTCATTTCTACATATATAGTAAATCCCACAACCTCCGTAATCTGCTTAGCGCATTCCACCCTTTGCCTCCCTCTACTGTTCTTACCCCACAAACTTCCCTTTAATGATAATTTTACAAGACCATTATGTCTCGAAACATGCTTAGAACCTCCTTGTTACTTACTCTATTCCCATATCTGATTTTCAGCATTCTCCTACCGTACTACATTTCGAATCCTTCTATTCTTTTCCTTTCTGAAACTCCTATCGTCCACTCCATTATCTTGGTATTCCCTGTATTAATACTTATGTTGAACTCTTTCGTCAGGACCACGTTCATGTCATTTATTATGTTTTCCCACTCTTCATCCAACTCCCCTAATACCCACAATATCATAAGCAAACCTTAGGGGAAGATCTTGCAGTTTGGTTCCCTTTCCATTTCATTTTTAACTTTCTTCATCTTCTGTTAAAGAGCATAGGCGACAGACGGCAACCTTGTCTTTCTCTTCTTGATTTCTACTTTCTTTTTTTGCCCTTCAATTCTAATGGGTAAATCTTCTTTCTCAATGTTTTATTCCTGTCATCCTCAAAATCCTTGACAGTTTGTTCCAGTTTACCTAAAAAATATTTTACAGTTATTATACCAGTAATTTGTATTTCCGTTTAACACTTTAGGTATCAGAAAATCATGTCACCACCATATCATATCTGGACTTATATTTTAAATAACTTAGAACCTCAACTCTAAATCCGGCCCTGATTTCTGCCTCTTTTAATCTACCGTGACGGTCTCCATACGAGACTTTTAATTAATAATATAACAAAATTGCAAATTCGTCAGTCGTTTATTTTAGAGTTCTTCCACTGCAATAATAAACTCATTTATGTGAACAAAGGATTGGCTAATAAAGAAATTTGTCAACTATATTTGGAATTTAATGTGTTTTATTTTTATATTAGCAATGTTTGCGCTAAACGTTTATTCATAATCGTTATACCTGAGCCAAAGTTTCAAAAAATACGAATATTTAATTATCTGTCTAATTAATATATTTTGTGTATATCTGTGATGCAATCATCCGCGGGGGCTTTATCTTTGGACTGACGTGGTCTTTGGATTCAGTGTACCGGTATTTCAATTGTTGTAGCTTTCCAGGTTAGCGTGTCTAATAATGTAGAGGTCAAATGAATATCATCTAGAAGACACACAAGTGATATATTTCGTAATTTATTTAAAGTGCTCGCGTGTTACTTTCATAGACTAAATCACCGCAGAAGTAAGAAATTCGTTGGCAAACATACTAAATCTCGGTGGCCGCACTTCCTTTTCAAATCCAGGTACTGATTAATTTACAATAGTCCAAATGTGAGTAATAGCTACCAATGCATACCGGTGCTTAATTTTCTTGCTTGTGCTTATCTTTCATGTTTAAGTGTGCTTAATTACTAAATTACAACAGTCAGAATTTAAATTATTGTTTGCAAACTAGACATTCCAGGCGGTAATCCGGCATTTTTTTTTGTATATATAAAAACTTTTATCATAAGATTTTTAGTTGGTACAATAATTGTTTCAGTATATACAAGATTAAAATAATGTGGGCAATCCGGCATGAAGTGTAGTTGTTTTTTCAGTGAAGTAGTTCTTTGTATTTTTTCAACACAGTTACAATAAGTAGAATTTTTTTTTCTGTTGGAGTAATGTTAATGAAACTTATAGTGCACCAATTTCTAAATATGGTTGACTGTTGGAGAAGCATGACTACAATGAGGGACTGAATGCGTAATGACTGCACGGCTTCTGTTAACAACTACAAGTCAGAAATTTCTTTTATACTCTACTCGAACTATTCGGCAATTACACTAATTACTTTTCAACATTATTAATATAATTTATTTGAACGTGTCGGACCGTATAATTCCTGGAAATATTAAGTATGGTTGTCGTAAATGTTGATTACGAATAGCGTATCAATGTCGCTGAGGAATAGAAACGCGGAAGTCTCTTGTTGCTGCATCAGTAATACCGAGGTTCAATTCGCCACATATTGTCTGCAGTGACACTAATCCGTTTTTAACTTTGTTTTTGTTTTGTAACACAGAATCCATTGTAGCGCAGTTATCTCTGGCCGCTTATTAACTTTGATGGGGCACTGGTATTGTTACCGTTATTGCGTCTCTGAACTTCTGTTGTGTGTAGATATGTATATCGCTTTACACTGACCAGAAGAATAGTAGCAATAATTCTTATCTCTAGTCGTTATCAATCTATAAACGCTGCTGCCTTGTTTTGTGAGTAATGTACAGTGACTACGGTCCGGGGTCAGTAAAAGACAAGAAACAATTTTCCGCGTCACATGAACAAATCCGATAATTTTCTTAAATTGCTAAATATGATTTTAATGCGGCTTGAAAAAAGTAATTTAATCGCCACATTGTCACTCAAAAAGTAATAATGAAGTAAGAAATAACATCTTCATCATTTGTCCGCAAAAAATGTAACGCCCATGTTTTAAATAAAAGGGTAACTACAATATAACCTTTAAATGGTGAGCTTTGAGCTGTTTTGAAAAATTAACTGAAAAAGAATTGTGATGTGGAAATGTTACAACTTTATTAAAAATGGTTCTGAGTCACAATTTTGTCAATGGCTGTAATGTAATGTAGTTGTTTTATATAAATTTCACAAATGGCGATTTTTTATATTAAGTTATAAAAAGGCAAAGAACAGACAAAAAATAATGATTTATATGACAGTACGGGTCCTCATAAGGTTGAAAGTAAATATATTAAAACTTATGAATATAACTGTACAACGACAATAGAAGATGCTAAAAGATCATGAAAAGATAAGTAGTATACGTTTGGGTCCAAACGATATAAATACTGCTCAGCAATGTCAGATGTTAAGAGAATTTGTATTATGATTAATGATAAGAATTTCTGAAAATAATCGAGATTTGTAATTGCTTTCTTTATTTAAAATTTATTCAAATTTCCTAGTCAAAAGTATGGTTGATATGTAAAATATGTTTAGAAATGACAGATAATTCGTCATGTATATGCTAAATGTTCCCTTCTTATAACCATGATGGCTGTTTTGGTTTGGCCTATGCAAGAATATCAACAATCATTACATTTCATTTGGTAAACTGTTGGGGGACATAGATCTAACATTAAGCTTCCACAAGATAAATTATGTCATTTCCACACTTATTTTAGACACCCACCTTACTTATGATTGCGATGACTTACAAAATTTAGATAAAAATTCCGAATAGTTTCCGAAATGCTCACATTAAATATATTACTAACTCTCTTACTGTCAAAAACGGATAGCGATTTCTCGAGCAGTATTTATAATGATGTGTAATCTTTCAACGTTTATCTTAATTATTTTATCTTTTTATGAACTTTGACTACCCTCTTCTGTTTTGTGTATAAGATTTAATATCGTGACCGTTAACCCGTTGAGGTCAATTTCCAGACATAAATATGCCGATAATTAAATAATTTGATTATTACCCTTAATGTCTGTTTTGGCCTTATTAATAACTTAATTTAAATTATACAGATGTTAATAATTACTATAAATTTTTACATCAGTCAATTTTATACATTTAATGAAAGTAAAATTCAAACGAAACAGTTAAATAGTTTTTTATGTAATAGATTTTTAATGTAAAAGATTTTGTTCTATATGGCTGGACTGAAGCATCAATCAGAAACCGTCAAGTCAACGACGTGTAGATTTAACGAGTTCAAACGATTATTCTCTCTGTTTATTAAAATATCAGTCAATCAAATAAGATGCATATTTACAGAAATAGCTTTTGGACTTCCAACCAGCTACAGTAGTCAGTAACAGTAGTTTCGACGAACAACAGCTCATCTTCGGGCGAAGTGGATGTTATTGACTTGTACCTACAGTAGCTAACTGCCATTTTTTTAAGTTACGACTCTCCCTGGAACCAATGGAATCGGAATATTTAAAAACGTTTAGAGACATCTGACATTAGGATTTGTAACTATATTTCTGCCAATAATTTAAATTGAATTAATTTAGAAGGGACTTAATAACAGTAAACAAAATTAAGCTTAGAACAATTCAGAATTTTATACAACCGACCAATTTGTTAAAATATATATGTATTTCTTTTCAAAGAATTTAATAATTTACAGTGAAATAATCATTTAGTTTCGTTAATAATCCTTGGACAAATCTTAATAACTAAACCTGCTCCAATTGGGAAAATCATTTGACGGGTTATTTATCTGTTTTATATATATTTCCTTTTAATATTTAAGAATGGGACAATTCCTGGACTGCCATCCTCTTTAATTGTCTCCGTGTGACAGTTGCGTACTTGTGACTACTGTACTTACCTCTAACACATTGCAGCTTTTCGTCTTGCAATATGTGATGCAGTCGGCGGCGATACTGATAGACATATGCGAATGTATTTGCAACTTAACGAGTTCGCTTCCGAAAGGTTCGTCGAAGTAGATTTGTTGGAAAACTATTTTGCTTCTTCGCTTTTGGATGTTAATTATTTCATCTCTGAAAGCTGTAATCACTGCGGTCCAATTGATATCAGAACTTGAGACACCTAAAAGTGACGGAAATATTATGCCGGAAGGTTCATAAAGTCTTGGAATAGTTTGGCATTATTATTTTTAGAAAGACTAATTATATTGCAGTGGTTCTGAGAAAAGTTTTGGATCCATGAAATTGGAGAAAAATCAGTATTGAATTTTTATCTTGACATCGTTATGTAATTAACTATTGTGATACTCTGTTGTCAAATCTCTTGAAATTTTTATCGTATTTACCATCTCTGATTTTTGTGAAGTATTGTATACGATAAGCATTACATTGTTCACGGTTAGTTGATTTTGATTATTGCAGTGATGTATCTCTGGCGTCTATTTTCTGTGTTTGCGTTACTATCTTTACCTTATCTGTTACGTATTATTTTTAAGAATTTTGTTAAGGCGGTATGATTTCCCTACACAGAGAGAAAGGAGACGAAAGGAATGGAAAGGAAAGGGGAGGGGAGGGGGTAACTAGTGACGTAGGGAAAGTCGCAACTTTCTACGAGACATCTCAGCTCACACATAACATCCGTTCCGTATAATTGCTCCTCTTTCTCGGAATACGTTTACAATTGTCTTGCATCGATCATGGAGGATGTTACGCGGTCATACACAGTATTCTTTGTTTAATGCTCTGCTGTGCTACATTAAGGGTTAAATTATATTGACCGCATATTTTATACACAGGGTAATGAATATTTGGCATGTCAATCTTTTTCCCCCACGGGGCATACACTGTAGGAAAACATCTAGTAGATGTATTAAGAAGAAAACTGGCGTCATCTTTCTCAGTTGAAAATTTTTTATTCTCGGCAGCCACTTTCGTAATTTAATGTATGGGAATATGAAGAGTTTCACATCTAAATGTATGGAAACATCTGATATTAAGATTTGTAACTATATTTCTGTCAATAATTTAAATTTAATTAATTTAGAATGGGCAAAATTAAGTTCAGAACAATTTAGAGTTGCATACAACCGACCAATTTACTAAAATACATCCTTGCCGGAGTTCAACAGGGCAATTAAAAATAACATATGGATTAAAATGTTAATAGTGATTTTAAAAATACGACTTTATTTAATTACTATATTTACAGCATGAAATATTTTGAGGAAACGCATATTTTCTGATGTATACTACATAGGCTGAAGATGTTTTGTTGTAATAAGGATACAGGTTCTCTAGTACCCCACAAGGTGAATCAGTGGAAGACCTCGGTCAGTCCACACACTACTCACACGGAGGAGCATGTGCTACATTTATTTTGTAATTGTACCTTGAAAATGTAGGCGAAAAAATTACGGCCATAATTGCTCAGAATTAAAGTTATATATTTATTAAATTATAACACGACGTTTGGTTCCTTTGTTTGGAACCTCTTCAAATGTGAAAACAATACCAAAAATAATCCAAAAAGTTGTTATAGTCACAGATAGCACACAGATTTATTAACAAATTTGTACGTGAAGCACTTACTGTCTCCGAGGCTTTTTATTGAACGACTGACTGTCATTATATCAACTTTTTGTATTATTTTTGGTATTGTTTTCACACACATTTGAAGAGGTTCCAAACAAAGGGACCAAACGTCGGGTTATAATTTAATAAATATATAACTTTAATTCTGACCAATTTTGGCCGTAATTTTTTCGTGTTACATTTATTGTACAAAGACCCGTATCCAGTGTGCGGCGAATGGCAGCAGCTGAAGGCATGACGAAGACTTTTGCCTGAGTGGTACTACATGATCATTCCATCTTCAGTGCGTCCAGGCGCCAACGCCAGAAGGCTACCGTAGCAGATTACAGTTTTGTCAATTGATCTTGCAGAAGTGTGCTGCAGATCTACTGTTTTCATCGAAGACTTTATTTATAACGATGCAGGGTTCACAAGAGATGAGATGAATTTCTCATAACCAGCAAACGTGGGCTAATGATATCACTAAGCAGTTGCAGAAAGAGGTATCAAATATCGTTTCACCATAAACGTAAGGGTAGGCATTATAGGTGATAAATTACTAGGGCCATACATCCCATCACAAATATTAAGGGGTTTATTATAATTAATGAATTTCTTGGAAAGACTACAGATGTGTTTATGCACATTCCCTCCGCAATAAGCGTGAACATCAGAACCGCTGGATTTGCGTGGAAGACCCCACATTCCCAAACTTCAATCTCCTAGTTTTTTCTGTAATTATACCTTTTCCATGGCTTGATGTATACTATGACTTCTCCCGATATTGTTTTATGCCACTATGTACAAGTGTACGAATCTCAAAACGTGTTTCCGGACCCATGTTTGTTTGGATTTCTTTCCTGTTTCCTCTCAAATATTCGTCACTTTTTTAAATCCCCTGTATATATGTAATATAGGTGTTTCATATTTCAATTAAAATTTGATTCTAATTTCTATTACGTTTAGTAATTTCTCTTACAGAACCGAACTTTCAGTGTAGTCAATTGTATTGATAATAAAAGCAGAGCACAGTGAATTCTGAAAAGCATTTAACGCTGAATGGTTTTAAGTAGATACTTAATGCATTCGTTATTACTTCTTCCCATCATTTAAGACAACAAGATGACCTTCACGCTCGGATACTGGACTCGCTTCACCAATCGACGTGACCTTTTGGTGGGAAAACATTCTTGTGATCGTTGTTTACCAGAGTGAGTCGTTACCTCAAGATGGTTCTCGATTTTTATTAGTCTCTTTTGCCTTCAGTATATTATATTATTATCTATATAAAAACTTTGTCGAATTTTATATTACAGTTGTGAAAGTAAAAGTAAATAACGACTGTAACATGCAAATGCGCAGTATAATGTACACTAGGTTATGTGTTTACGCATACATTACGTCCGAGCAGTCGTCTCGTGTGTCAGTTACTCTACGCTATGCATGTCTGCCTGGGTTACACAATATACCAGATCCCAAACACCATTTTCTGAATATTTTTTTACTGTGCCAGTAGTTAACGCGATGTATTTTTTTTCATGGGGGGTTGCATAACAAATGCTGTCAATGTCGGTGTCGGTTCTTCCAAACTCATATTTGATCCTTTGAGGTACCTGTTATTATTATGGGGATTAACATTACTTTTCCAGCAATAGCTTCTTCCCGATATCAGTATTACATTTTATCGGCATTGAACGTAAATTTTAGTATCGATCGATATGAGACGGACGACATCTTCTTTGCTCACCTTTGTTTTTGTGACTTTTACGTAGGTCATGACACTGTGAGCTGATCGCGAACTTAATTGTCAGATGTATGTGTGGATACCCGCAGTGACTTGATTGCCATCTGGGTTTCTAGTGTCCGTGGACCCCCAGCAGCGGGAATACTCGACAACGTGAGATGGGAACCCAATCACGACGGTATGGAATATTCTGCTTTAACTCTTAAGGTCTCGTGGCGTACAATATCAGTGAAGTCTCCCTACTGGTACATTCTATCCTGAATGTGGAAACATTAGATTCCCAACTTGACGTGACGAGTGCCCAGTTCCCCAACATAATTATCAAGTACGTTGTTCAGTATTATCACGATCTCATGAGCATTGTGAGTACTAATGTTAGATTTCTGTTACGTTGCTCATGACGTATGCAGGGATATGTGACCACTGTCTGGAGGGGGACAGAGAAGTTTATTGCCGTTCCGGTGTATGGCTGCACATCAGGAGGAAAATCTTCCTAGCAGTAGCAGCAGCGATATTCAGGCTACCTGACGTAGGTGCTGACGTATAGACCTAGTTCGCTTCTTTATTGCCATGTCTATGTATTCGTTTCTCATTCACATCTCGACCTAAATCTCTACGAGGAATTCCTCCGTAGTTTGTAACTAATAAAAAATATAATTAAGAGGACTTGACTGTTTAATTATTTTCTACACTATTTAATAACTGTAGTTAATCGTAATCGCCAAATTGGATGGAAATTTACACTTTTCATTCTCATATTTTAACTCTATATATTACTGAAAGTAAACATAATCAGCATGTTGCATTAGCAATCAAATAATATTGAATAAATTATACTTAATAAGGCTTGGTTATATAGTTATACTTCAACTGTTAAATCAATTTCACCTTTGTTGCATGTAATTTATTAGCACGAGTTTTTTGGCCCTGAAAACAATAAAAAAAAGGATAGCAGGAACACGAAACAAGGGGACAGATAAGCTCCGAAGTGGACTGAGTGCCTTATCTCCAGATACACGTGAGGGAACTTCCGTCAATGTCAGTAAAAGGACGAACACCAAGCTAACTTTTAAAATATAACTCATACCAGAAGAAAAGGTAAAGGGCGTCGCATCTCAAGTAATTGCTCAACTCTGTGCAACGAGGAATTTCTAGCTTCACTGAGCGGTTCAGGAGTTCAAAACATGATGTTTGGAGAAAAATATCACATTTTAAAGAGACTGAAGTGAGGAGGGGGACTAAGTAATCATTTAAAAAGGAGATATTTGATTTTTGCTTCTTAAAAGTTGAAATAGAAACGTGAAACTTAGTCACATACCTGAAGCAAATGACATGGGTTCGTTTTAAAGACATTAAAATAAAATGCAAAACAAAAGCGTTAGGAAATCTTGCAAATTTTCCAGAGGAATTATGAAGTTGCATTTAAAAAGAATTATACTATGTACGTAATCTTCAGGTTGTTTTATAAATACTTTTCCACGATCTATCCCTTTTATATAACTATAAATAGTAAATAATCGACCCAAAATACTGATTAATGATCCTTTTATTTAATTTTATACATTTATATTGCTTAAATAAAATTGAATTTTATTATTTGGTATTGTAAAAATAAATGCTTAGTTTTGTTTTTGAATGAAGACTATACGAATAAAATATTAAAATTGAGACTAATCGATCTGTAATACGCAAACGTAATGTCGGCTTATATAAGTTGGTGTTGAGAGTAGGAAAGCGAGGGTTCTGCGTGATGCAGCATTGCCAAGAGAACACTTAGAGGGGAAATTCTCCCTTGGGTTGTGTCTCAGTGTGTGGTGGTGCGTGTCGTCTTCTTGACTGCAGCTTTTCTCTAAGAGAAACCGCTTCCTCGTCTATGGCGCAACGACGCACCAAATGTCAAGGAACTCGACACTCTTCTTCACCCTCGCACTCGTCTCTCTCTCTCTCTCCCTCTCCTACCTTCTCTTCCGTTGTTCTCTTTACCTTTACCTACCGCGGCTCCAGTCGTGGTTCATAACCTCAATTTCCCCCACCCCCGTAGTAATTTGTGCTTACTGAAACTGCTCTTGGCCAAATTAGTCTCAGTTGATGAAGTCTTCTCTTCTACTTGGCAGTCCCTCATTACGCTGTTTCTCTCTCTCTCTCTCTCTCTCTCTCTCACACACACACACACTCACTCACACACACACACAATCACATACACACTCATTTGTGCACTGATGTTCCCTTTATCTGCATTCATTTTCTCTGTTTACTGCAATTCTCTTTCAAATAATCGAGTAGCTTCCCTATTTATTTTCTTTTAGACTGCAAGGCCCACTACTCATGCCCTAAATTTCCCGATCGTTACTTCTGTTTATTCCCTGCAAATTAGTCTCGGTTGATGCTCTCGTTCCCAAGCTCCTGCTCATCTTGCCTTATCTTTTTTTATGTTCCTCTCTATCCCTCTTATTATTACTCATTATCTTAACTATGAATTGGAATCTTTTCCTTTATCCCAATTCCCATATATTTTCACGTTCTTTGTCTTTCTTCCCTTGCTCCATCATATGATACTACTGAACTAGTTCAGGCTAGTAATTAGTCTGATTAATCTGTTCAATTCTTCTCGCAGTCCTTTCATATTTATCTGTGTCGTCGCGTCGGGTCCTATGTTCTTCTCTTTGCTATTTTGTTGATAGCATGAGTTCAACGGAGGAATCGGTTTGCGTAACGAATCCCATCACATTTTACATTACGTAATGAAACGATGAATGCTTAAAAAAAAAGCTTTGCTTCTTTATCTGTCTATTGCTGTTTTTCCTAATAACTTAGTCTCTTTCGCTTCGAATCTTACCTCTTTCGGTATGTCCATGTATCCAAGCCTCTTTCTTCAGAAGCATTTCTCTGTTGTTTCGTTTGTCTATTTAACCCTGTTAGTAGCTGTTTTTTTAGTCTACCTTCGTCTGTTGTAGTCAAAGTGCATTCCTGTCTTTCCGCATTAATTTGTTCTCTTCCTTCCGTGTCGCTGTCAAATCCTTAAATTCCATAATTCTAAGACGCCAAGAAAAAAATCTTATTTGTCTTTCGTTTGCTAAAGATTTGGTTTGTCACGATGAGAAAATTCAACATCCTGATTTATTTTTTTAAAAATCTTACAAACATTAACAAATTAATTAAATTCATTGATATATATATATATATATATATATATATATATATATATATATTTCTGGAATGGAATGTGAGTGTCTCTTGAGGGTTTTCCATGAGACGGGACCGACGTGGAAGCCTTACCTTTGCTCTGCTCTAGGTAACTGACTGACAGCTTATAAGCCGTGCCTGACCTTCAGAACCTATTTTGCAAGAGTCATCACACACAGCCAAACAATATATAACAATAGCCATAAAAAAAGCTATAAAACGCAATGTAGTTTCTAAAATTGAATTAGATAGTTTACAGCGACATATTGGACGAACAGAAAAGTTTACAATATGATTTTTAGAGAGTGTCATAGGTTAAGAGTCTTTTAGAAGTCCAAAATTGCCAAGAACACCGTTGTGAATCACGGGTATTCGGCTCCTGTATACACCTTAGGTAAGGTCTTGCTCGTTTCCCGTTATTTGGCAAGATTCAGGGACGTACGGTACAGAAACATTCTCGTCACCTCCTCCCGCATTCCATATAGAGCGCTTCCAGTTCTTACTCGTCAAGCCTTGGTCTGGAACCTCCGTAGAACGCACATTACTTCTTCTCTCCCTTCACCGTCAGTTCTATTTTCATTTTGAGTCTTTCTACGTTGTACCCGGAAGTTAATCGAGCAACCATTGTGAGTTTTCACTTGGTTTTCATGGCGATGGATCGTGCAATTAGTAAAGCTTCATCAACTGCTCATTTCATAGATGAAAGTCGACTGTGGTTTAGGATGGACGGAAACGGGAAAATTGGTCTGGTGAAAGTTCTCAGATAAGTCCCTCCACTTGGAGGACGACGACGACAAGAAGAAGAAGAAGCAGAAGCGTAAGCAAGAGTGAGCGAGTGTGCCGCAACTTTCAGACGGGTTCTGCAACTTGGAAACCAGTAATATCCCATCAAGGAATTGCATCTTCAACAAAATCACACTCACGACGGCTTCTGCAAGCCCTTACCACCAACTCTAACTATAACGGAAAATCAGTTTTGAAAACCCATTGATGTTGACCAAATCATTCCTGACATGTTACGTCACTAATAATCTATTAAAATATGTATACTGCAGTTTATAGTGGGCGCAACAAACTTTGCGAAACTTTCCGAAAGCAATCCTGCAAAGCAAGCAACACATTACGTCTCATGAAGCTGGATTGAAACAAATTCATATATCAATCATTAAAAGTTGAAGACTGTCTCTAGGATTTTATGTCGTTCTACACTCAAAACGAATAATACGTGCGTGAAGAAGCGATTTACGAACCGTACTGTCTGTCTTCTGACTTTCAACTAAAATAACCGTATATATAAAGAAATACTCTATTATGTAATATGTCCACCCCTGAACTCAAATTTGAAAATAGTACTGTTTTCTTTTATGCATGGACTTCGTCGTTGAGTTGTTAGAAACATTTTAGTAAAAAACATTAATACACATCAACTCTGATTCCAGTATCTGGCAATATTCGGGATGCCACAGTTGTTTACCAACCTGAATATTTATTACATCTTCTTTCCTATAACCTCGATTTGTTTACGTCCGTTTTTATAGTTCCCCTTCCTTCATTTTTTCACGTCATTCGGTTATGATCTATATCATGATTCTTTTAGACTTCCTTTTCCCTCTTTCGCCCTATATACTTTACCAGATTACCATTACCTATTGCCTATTTTAGCTGCTTTCTGTCTTTTTTTTTCTCTTACACACCTCGACGACGTGACGTTACTAATTCGTCTCCGTCTCGTCCAATACGTTTCGTACCCAAATCAAATTGCTTTCAAGTGCTTTACAACGTAAGTTATTTTCGTTTCGTTTCTCGTGTCCTCCGTATTCCCATTTTCTCCCTTGAACCTAGCTACTTTACCTAGCTTGACTGTGTGTGCAGGTATTTCCTTCCCGTACCGAGGCCTACTTCGAAGGCCCGGGCCCGTTACTTTACTCCGGGACTTACGTAACCACCGCAGTACTGCCAACCGCAGCGTGGAAATGTCACCGAGCCTATTGATCCTTCGGCTCGCCGGCCACTTTGCAGCTTCCCGCCACCTGTACCACTTGTACTCAACAAGTCACTCACTGCACTCTTCGTACAAGGAATTAGGTACTCTTAAGTAGACAATTATTGACGAATCACAAGCTCGTTTCGTATTGACAAAAGTTCTAACTTCTTGTACAGAATTCTACGTTTTCACTTTCCGATACCGATTCATTTCTCCCCATTCACTTTTTTGATGTCTTAACCTACCTGATGTATGTTTTTGTAGGGTTTCCCTTATTTATTTGAGGTGAATCACCAGGTGGAATTGCCTCTTTGCCCTCCTAAAAGAAGAATGATCACCGGGGGAGATTTTTGCTGGAAATTGAAACGGCGTTGAAGTTTGTTTAGCATTTGTATCCATACAAACATTTGCCTCTTAAAAAAAGGGAAGTGGTTTCGCAGAAAGTGGGTTAAAAATAGGCAGATGGAGCATGAATGTACCACATAAATTAAGCTCAAGAAAAATAAAAGATCTTGAGATATATCCTTTGAGACGGAAAGCCTACATTAAAATATCGCTCAGCTGTGACCAGAAGTAGGCGAAGCGCTTGAGCTACAGTCTGCCGGACACTTGCTATTACGCGGTTTCTGTCACTTTGATGGCTCATAAAAGTATTCCTATATACGCGTCAATAAGTCGTTTGGTATAATATCACTGTGCATAAATAAATCACGCACCGGGAAAAGTACGAAAAATTGGACAACGGTTCTCAAAATGAACAACGTAAAATTACAAGAACTGAAGGAAATGAAATAGCAGAATACATTAAAGGAAGAAAAAGAGAAATAATTAAGATTAAATGCAAAAGATGTGAGGTAAAAATGAATAAAGAAATTACGAAAATTAAGAAATACAATTTGGAATTAATAAACAGAATAGAAGCGACCGAGGAAATAAGAGAAGAAAATTAAAAATGAAGAAAAGCATAATAAAAATGAAAGAAGGAAAAATTAGAAAATAGAGAAATAATGGAATGTGAGAAAAGTAGAAGAGACGTATGAAGATGATAGGAAAAGCAGAAGGAACACAATGAATATATAGTTAGTGATTGCCGGAGGAAAACACAGCAATAACTTTACTTAGTGCATTCCTGGAAACGAATAGTTATGTCAGGTATCACATCTTGTAGATATGAAGACCAAAGCAGCCTTTTTGACAAGAATCGAGATCACTGTCGAAATTGGTTTTGTCTTCACTATGGAAGAGTGAAACAGAATGACAACAATTTAAGTTAATAACGGCAAGGCTAATTGGGACCGATGACTGATCCCTGAGGGACTCCAGCTTTGAGTTTGTAGTTGAGCTCATGCGAGGCTGGCCAGCGGTGGCTCGAGGCACGTCGAACGTGTTCTTGTGTAACAGTGTGAAGCTCTTCACGGAAATATTTACTTTGCGGCGGCGGCGACGGCAGCGGCTTTTATAGTTGCGGAGTTGCAAGTCTCAAGGCCGTGCAGAGGTCTCACCTGCGTGCTAGAAAGGTCTCGAACCCAGCGGGTGAAGATAAGTGACTTCCGTTCCCACTCCCCGCCTTTGATTCATAAAATATCAAGCCACTTAGCAAAGCAAGCGAGTCCGGGAACATTGCCTTCAAGTGGGGGAAAGTTTCGCTGCAGCTTGACCCAAATGCTGCAGTCCTTCCACTGTCAGCTCTCATCTCTCTACAAACCAACCACGAACAACTTCATATTCCCTGTACCAAAATTCCCGGCACTATCATATTTATTTTCCGATTTCTCATTCGAACAATATTTTTGACATGTGATGAGCGATAAACTCCTTTCATTACACGAACACCATAGACGATTACGTAATGTTATTCCAACGTTCCGTCTTTTTGCATCACTCATTACTTCTCAGTTTTACTCTCTGTTTTTCTCCACCAATCCATTTCTCCGTTTCATTTTTCCTTGAAGAATTGAGTTTTCCTTTGCCTTAAATTTTGGGGTTGTTGACAACAGCCGTGCCAGCTTTGCTGAACCGTCGCCGGGAAACTCGTCCGTACAAGTTATTGAATCATTTATCTCCACTTCTCTTTCAGGAGTAGCAGCAGCAGCAGGTGCTGACTGGAATTTTTGTTGCTCTCGGCCTCGTTAATTTTGTAGACCAGAGATGAGCAACACATTGTTTTGTGTACCCCGCCTAAGCTTTACTTTTGACTTTTTAAATATAAATTCTACGTGTTTCCGTATCTGGTTTGAAGTGAAATGTTTACATTACAAAATAAACATTAGACATTTCGATTGTAGATTAAATATATCATCCAAATAACAAGCGAGGATGTGTTATGACGCTGCACTGCTGCGGGCCAACGGGGAACTGTTAAACAAAAGAACATGTGAACAAGCAAAATTTTTATCTATATTACATGACTTTTCAAAAATTTCTTCAATTAGTCACGCACATATCAAAACACTGATTTTTACTTATTTACGTCATTCGTAGTTTTCTTCATTACTTACTCTATTCTATTTTTATATAGTTTTATATTGTTCCATTCTTTCTCACTTAGTTTCTTGTTTCTCCTTTGCAACGTTTCTACTTTGCGTCGTTAATCGAATCTTGTACCAAAGTTTTTTGGAAGATTAGCATTAACGGAACGTAGCGTCTGTCATTATTACAGCTATTTGAAGTTGACATTTGTTCGGTGTGACATTACCAAAGAGATTTCTGTATTTTGTAGTGCTATTTACTTTTTCCTTGCTGGGTGGCGGCCGAAGCTTTCGTCATCGCTCTGCAGTATTATCCTTACAGCTAGGCTAGGCTGTGGATGGCCTTGGCTCGTCCAGGCACAACCCAGCTTCAGTTCAAATCTCACCTTATTCTTGTAGTAATGAAGTCTGCTATTGGCGGCAGAATAAATATAAACAAAATCTATATATTGTAAATTAAAATATAATATAGACAATTATATTAATAAATGCTTATTTAAATGAACACTTTCGCTGTTGATGAGCCAAATATTGTAATGTATTTAATTTTTAACTTTTGAATTTTTCTTTTATCGCCAATGAGGGTTTTCATCTCTTCTTTCTGCTTGTAAATCACTTGACATTTTTGCTCTCTGGTCAGAAATTTATATTTCGTTTCTAGCATCTACGCATAGCGAATTGTTCCCATTTGTGATTTTTATTTTTTAAGTAAGGTTTTACGTTTATATTTTCCTGACTACATTTTATTTTAGAAATATGGCCTCATCTTCTCTGGAAAAAAAAAGTTCGTTACTTTCAATCACGCATATTAGAGAGGTTCGTTCCTGTGACGCCTTCAGCTTTATATTTCCTCCGCTGTGCTCGAATATTCTTCGCACAATAGTAATAAAATGAACAATCTGTTCGCTATGTTTACCATAACTACGTTTGCAGAACAACGGGACAAACTTTTCTATCATTTTTGCTCGGAAGTGTAATTACATACAGTATCCACATCCAATCAACGATTTGGAAAGGGAATCGGTCTTATTTAAATCATAGCATGAAAGTTGTACATGAAAATGTGAAGTAATGCATTTTCATACGTGTAGATTTTAAGCGCTACAGGACAGACAAGTATTATATCGTTAAAGCCATAAGTACTATGGGATATGGCGTAGATTTCTTGTGCCAGTGGACGAATAAAATATTATTTTATGAAGTTTCCGTTACTGTATTTATACGTTCGAACCTTGGAGGTTTTGAGTTTATTGCAGAAGTAAGTGGTTTGTAGTTTATATTTAGAGAGAAGCCTGTTGTGTTGCAGAAGAGAACAGGAAGCGAACACCTGCTGTCTCTCCCGTTTTAGGCTTGAGGTGACTCACTCAATCCATTCCATACGCAACAAAAACCGTACGCAATCATTCTATGTCGACTTTGCGACTCGCCTCATGGCGAACGCATCAGATCATATCCTAATTAAGCAGTTTTCGAGAATATTTAAAATGATTTGAGGGAAATTTCTGGAATCGATAAAGTAATAAGACATTTGATTGTTAACTTTATCGCAGACCATTTCTGAGAGTATTAGTTAAAGAATTTTAAAACATTTAATCGAATTTAAGGAAATAAAAATAAACAGAAAAAGGTACACTATGTTCAAAAATAGTTTACGATAAAAAAACAGCATATCATTTTCTTGCAATTTAATTAATATAAATGCGACTTTTTGTCTCTCTTTCGAGACCTAATCAGGCATACTATAAACACAGATTAAATATGGATTCTATGTCACAATTTTTTATATTTAAAAACATGGCTAAAAACTTACAAATTTTAGTAATTCATATCCTTCACGTCTGGACTCCGTCGTCCGAAAATATTATAGAAGTATTTACATGAGAGGAATTTGGTGTCGCGGACAATCATCCGCGACCGTTACGGCCGAAATGATGTGGCAACGATGAGTCCTTTTGGCAGTTAAATTTTTACAATGAAAAAAGAATTTTTAAAAAGTTTAAGAAAATAATTACTTCTCGAGAATGATGAGTGAAATGTTATATATCAGGTACAACCTTCATACACTTTTTTAATGCGAAAACTTTTATCCGAAGATTATTATTATTATTATTAAGTTATTATTTCAAGGTTGCATATAGAAAAATTAGCTATTATAAAGGTGGGTTTCTTGTATAAAATGAGATAAAATATTATATTTATCTCAACTGTTGCCTTCTTTTGTAAACTACACCGTACCACCTCCATTTATAAATAGCACATAGATATTTATTCGCTGAATAAATAATTTACACGATTACTGGAATAAATTGCAAAGTCCATTGACAATCCATTTAAAAGCGAGAGAAACGACAGAGCTGTGAACATAATTATGTTATTGCAGTTAATACTATTTGTTTGACATAATGTTGGCGGTGAATATTAATAGAGTTTAGGATAGTAAGGGGAATCAGGTGAAGAGAAATAAAGGAATAGTCATTTGAAGAACGGAGAATGAGATGCCAGTTAACTCAGTGTAAAAAATTGTACGAGTAATTTGAGCAAAAATTATGATCCTCTTTTGTTATGATAGTTGAACTTTTTTAAAATTATTTTTCCACCGTTAAAATTTAACTTTCGAAAGCACTCATTGTTACCACATCATTTCGGCCGTAACGGTCGCGGGAGACTGTCTCATGTAATACATATAATAATCATTTCGAGTCAAGGAGTGAAGGCTATGAATTGCTAAATTTGTAAGTTTTTAACCATGTTTTAAATATAAAAATTGTTACATAGAACCTATATTCAACCTTTGTAATGTTATGTTTGTAGTATGCAGGTGAAGTCTCGAAAGAGAGACGAAACGTCGTATTTATATTAATTAAATAATATTAAAATTATATGCTGACTTATTAGGCCGTCTTTTTAGTTATTGTTACTCTATGTTTCTATACATAATTTGATCATTTTCTTTTAATACCATCAGAAAATGTCTATACGATAAAAGTTTTTTATAAACAATAAAAACCATCAAAAATACCTAAATAATTATGTTTACTACAATGAATACCTGAAGTGTACGACCTTATATTTTTATATATACCAAACAATCGAAACATGCTTTTGTTAAGCTGACTTTTTGGATGCAGAACTGAACCGTGTTTCAACATACCCATCCTTTACTGGTATACATGTTCGTGTGATATATATTACCCCTGTTCGACGCTCCTTGTCTTCTTTTATGTCCACTTGTATGGACGAACCATTTCATTATCATTCTCAGCTAGCTCTTTGAGCCTAAGGTCTTGGACCCAGTACATACACCTCCCGAAAGGGATGAAATTGCCTCGGCATGTGAAAACCTGAAAACCAGAGAAAACGAGGCACCCCTAAAGGTAACCCCTTTGTGGCAAACACTTGTGGGGGGGGGGACAGGCTACATGATGGTTATCCTGAAAGAGGCAACTCCCCTTTAATAGCATAGGAAGGGAATTAAAAAGGGGGGGTGCGGAAGGTAGAGTAAGGTAGCCAAGGGTTGACTAGGACCCCCGGGCTGTGGTTTAAGGTTGCTATATGCCAAAGGTCTTCGATCCCAGTACATATACCTCCCAAAATAGGTGGAGGTGTCTCGGCATGTGAGAACATAGATAAAAAACCAGAGAGAGTACGAGGCAGTCACCTGCGAGAGAATAGTAACAGCATAGAAAGGTGAAATCCAACAGTGAGTTGTAGAGAATAACTAGATCTCCAAAGCACACAATGCACAGTGGAACAGTGGGAAGAAGAAATCTAAACTTTCACTCCTTATTGACATATGGTATAATTTTCTGGTAAGGCAAGAAAGATATTTTATTTTTCATGAAAAGGGTTGTGTGTGACGTATTTGTCAGGGTTTAGAAGAAACAACATAACAATATTTAACGGTTAAAATTGAATTGACATTATTCAGTTTATATTATAGTACGTCTTCTGTAAATAATAGACCTGCTATTGCAAATTTAATTTGTAGCAAAAAATAATAGTAATAGGGTTTCATTATGATTCCTATACGTAGTTTTACTCCTTTCGATCCCTGGAAGCCCCTACACGAAACTTTGGGCGATTTCATTCGTGAATACGGATGACATGGAGAGGAGTTGATGAATTTTTTGGGGAAGGGATCACACTAGTTGAACTATACCACTGGAGTCTTATGGCGAAGGTATTTAGTTCTTAAAGTGTAGCCGTCCTCGTGATTTCCTTATCCGCGTGCTCTCGTCTTCCAGTTCTCAGCTACTTGTTCGTCCTGCTTGGTTTATCCTGGTTACTTAGTCAGCGGACAAGGTGCTAACTAACCACGCTGGGGTCCACAATCTGCACAAATTCAATTAGCAGAGCCACGCCACTGGTAATGGCGGCTTCCACTCTGTCTCTCTCCCACTAGATAGCCAGAAATAAAACGGTCCTTGTTACCACAAAATTGCAGACGTTGTGCATACCACAATAGTGGAAGAATGTCACTAACGAGACCTTATCAATTACACGTGCACCGTCAAAAGACACGTCACAGTCTTTCTTTTTAACGGCTTGCGGCCGCGTTTCAATAAACTCATTGTGACACTCCTCCAATGTCCAACATATTCCAACAATAGAAGAATTCATTTTTATAAGCATGACCCACAGAGACTTATGTAACTTACAATTATTAAATTTACGTTTTAAATTCATATTTATTTGTCTGGTTTCACTTCTAATGCGCGTAGCGATCACGGAGCCTTTTTCCTTTATTTACAATTGTATTTCAGTTATCTACTTTAACTCTCACAACTATTCAAATTTTCTCCTTATTATTTAATCTTAGCAAAGAATTATTAGACGAAAAGAAAGAAGATATTATAGTCACACGCTCATAGAAAGGGGTGCGAGTCTGGCATTTTTTTGGCGCAGATATTATAACGCATCGTGAAAGGTGGCTAAGAAAGAAAAATCCTACGTACTTTAGTAGCTCCTATCCGAAACAAGGTTTATTATTTTGTGAATGTGGAAGTTCGGTTTACACACTGAGCGCGGCTTGTGTTTTTTTTTGTTTGATATTGTTTGCAATTTACTTCTCCTTCACTAGAGCAGCTTGAAAATAATAATCCCGCCATGTCGTTGAAATTTCGTCACACACGATAACTTTGTTGGTTATAATTCATTTTAACAATTTACGTTAGGACAACCATGGAAACGTTTGCTTAGTAGACGGCCGGAAGCCCGAGAGGATTTAATTCATTGTCTCGGGGAAAGTCTGCGCTCTATAATTTATGTACCACTTTGCGGTGACAAATTGTAATGGAAATATTATAATTAATGTTCGTGGGACGCGAGTAGATACCATCGTTATTCAAGACTTTGACAATTAATTTAAACCTATGATGTAATCAGCATAGATTAATTTATATTTCAGGTAATGTATTTAAAGGCTTCTTTCGTGTATTTAAATTAATATCAGAAAGGTAATTTTTATGAAATTCTTTACTTTACTTCAAATTGGATAGATCGTAACAATAGTTGAAAAATAAACGTTATAAATAGAGTAATTAAATTAATCTAAGTCAATATTATAAATAAAATGCGAAGAATGGCCAGAAGTCAAAAATGAAATAATTTAATTTGAATACGTTTCGTCTCACAATTTTAGGGTTCACCTAAGTTTTTAAATTAAAATATTACAAAATTTAATTTTGCTGCTGCAACGTCCGTGGCCGAATATATATATATATATATATATATATATATATATATATGCACTTGTATTTTCAAAAACAATGCACTGAGATGTACGCAGTAACATATCACTTCAAAATATATATTGGCGTTCAATATTAAAAATTTGTTCCTATTAATTATCTTTTCCCTTCACTATTATTGTTTTATTAAATTTTTACGCATTTAAATAATAATTGTATGTTAAAAGACAATTCGGATTTTATAATTTAATCTTTTAAATATACTTTTATATATTTTTTATACAGGCTATAATTATAAAATTGAATGAATGATATATTGTTGTTGGGTTACATCCATGATCGATACACTTTTACCTCTCTAGTCACACTAATGTAAAAGATTTTAATTTTGTTTAAAATATCTGGAATGCTACTGTGGCGAATTCAGTGCAAACAACGAATTTTGAATGTAAAAAAATATGATTAATAGTAAATCAATTAACGTCTGTAGCTTCACAATAATTAAATGTAATGAATTTACCACCATTACAGACAAAGTTTTTATTTAGTTGAACCGACGTTTCGTCACTGTTTGGGTCTTCCTCAGGTAATGTTGACTTCAAAAAATTACGCCAAATGTATAAAAATCTAAGGAAATCCCAAATATGGAGATAAAACGTCAGTTCAACTAATTAAAATCTTTCTCTGTAATGGCCATAAACTTATTCGCTGTAATGCTAAGGTTTTTGAATTTCCTGAGGAGTCGTAGTTTTTGGGCAACTTAATAAGGTCTAACTAGCTATATTCATGTACATGACAACTTTCATTGGCAACAAAAGGAAGTTGCGAGACGGCATGCCAAGGATGTACCTTATTTTATTGTTGCTTCATTTGATGTCCCTGCGCCTGTTTCGACTTTTCCTCCACTGAAACTATTTCTTCTGCTGACAATGTGTATGTACGCACGATACTTTTACATTTTTACATCCAGACAAAATTTAATTATAAATTTTAATTTAAAAAAATGGTAATCTGTCCCCCATTCCTTGATTGTACTTCTCTCCGAAGCCCATCATCGCCGACAATCCTGTGTAACTTTCCCTACGATCCCCACGAGCTTTGATGATCTGGGACCGACCTTATAACTAATGCTTGTAACTTAGCGGCCATGCTTTCGATGTTGAACGTTTCTGGTGTTTTCATTGGGAACGTCTAATTTCCACGGCTATTTTATACAAATGTTATCGATGACGCGGCTTGCTTGTGACGTCTCCTCTCCCGAGTGTTGACATTGTTGTCCGGCTGGATGCAATGGTCCAGAGTTGGGAAAGCCACGCAGCGGCGGCTGCTGACCCACATTCCTTTGCCGACACCTCACAGTCGTCGTGGGTGGCTGCTTGCCTGCCTTCCTTTCGCAATACTTTAGCCCAAAGCAATCAATAGCAATATCCCGTGACACTTTCTGGATTTTCTGTCCCCTCTCTTCTGCGGTGCTCAATATGGAACAGTTGTTCTTCCTTCATTTCGACGTCCTCTTTCCACTTCACTGTTCCTATCACTCACTGCTCTCTCTGCGTTCTTGCTTGTTATCTTATTCTCCGTCGTGTTTCTTCTTCTATTGGTGCAATTTTTATTTCACAATATGACCTCCAGTACTTCTCCATTCTCGTGGCTATCCGGAGAAACGCTTCTGTGCAAGAGAGGCATTACTGAACAAGAACAAGACGGATACAGTATACTCATTGAATTGACGGGCTTAATTGTCACGTGATGCATCATTCCCTTTGGATTCCACACCTCGTCCTGTTCATTTAAGTGAAAATATTGGAGAATTTCGTATCCTCTTTCCAAGTTCTATTTTCCCCGTTATTGAGACAACGATGACGCTTTCTGGTCTGACGGGGTTTTGCACCTGCCTACTCTATGCATATTTCTGGCTGTCTGTGTGTGAAAGTTAAAGCAAGCAGATGACCTTGAATGTGCGAGCAGCGAGCGACACACTTCACAGCATCCTGGACACGGAGTAACGGTCTTCATATCCTTCAGCTGAGCAAGGAGCAGCCAGGTGGTGGCGGTGGTGAACAGAAAGGGGGGTACATGGGAATTTCTTTACGTATTGTGCTGTCAGTACAATACACCTCCATTACTCCCGAATAGAGGTGGCGGCTGTTGTTTCAACTCTCACGCTGGACCTAGACACACGGTCCAATGAATCGGAATCATTTGCTATCAGAGGTCCTGGTACATGGATGTAAGTAGTTCAGTCCTGCGTTGCTGGTATTTTATTCCTGTAAAGAAAATGACTCCACGATTGTTCAGAACTTCGGAAACACACCCACATAATACAAATTTTTACAAAATATCATTTACTCAACCAAAGATAAAACCGTAAGATTTCGGTTAGGTTGACTGCTCGAATTTTGTGACCATGGCCTTAGTTTTTATGGGTAATCTGTAATTTGTCGTTCTCTTTTTTTTCGAACGTTCCAGGCTGGCAACATCGGCCAGCTTCATTGAAACTAACCTAAACTTTACTACACATCTGAACTCTTGCTTATTTTTCGTTCGAAATTGCTGAGTCGCCTTTTCTGTCTTGCTCAATCCTGCCGATGCTCCCGAAATTCCAATTCTTGTCCATTGTCTCTGTTCATCAACTCACTGGCATTACTACGGACATCTACATGTAACTGTAATAAGCACAAACGCACTAGACAAACCCCGCTTTAATTCCTCAAATTCTCGCCACTATCTATTACAGTTACGTAAATGTAAGCAGTGTCTACAGTAATAAAACGGATAAGTTGCGTCAGAAAGAAAAATATATTAAATTCAGACATATTTTCGGCGTACTACCTACTCGGTTACAAGTGGTCGATGCCCAGTCCAATAGTACGCCACTACGCCTCCGACCGGACGGAGTAGGTCCATGTCACTGAATCCTTGAAAGAGCCGAAACACTGGATGGATTATCTAAATAACAGCGCCTGCATTACTCCGTACTTAATATTTTTGATTCAATTCCCTTTCTTTGACATTGTTCCTCTAACGTGAATGACACGTGTTTGTGTGGTTAAAAGACTAGAGGAGAGGAGAAGAGAGGAGAGCAGTGTTGTTCACCTTGCAGTTTCTTTAATAGCCGACTTCGGGTTATCTCCTTGTACGAGAAAAACAACAAGGACGAAACGCCTCACAGCTACCACTCCGACATTCTCTCTACTCTATTTCTCCCTCAGCGTCCACATTTCAACATTCTTCGTAAAGTGCCCAAAAGTTTTAAATTTGTCCGGTTTTATTCCCCTTGAACGTCACATTTTTACAGCTTCTATTATTTTTTAGCTGTAATTCTGAACAATTTCAACTTCAACTATTTATTAATAGAAGAATTTAGGACCGCAGATTAATTTTTTTAAATGAATTAGGAACAACTATTTATTTTACATACTGTATATGTCTCGACAAAGTTATCAGCGGCTGTGTTTGATTGAGGACAATGTCCGCCATCTTGCCCTACTCAGTCGGTGTCACAAGCTCACGACACACAAAAATTGGGCCGCAATGCTGCCATTCCTAAACAATTTCTGGAGTGTAAGTTGAAGGTCCAGTTCGCGGACTTAGATGTCGCAGGACACGCGTAAACCGTTTTGTTCGCGTACTTCATTGTCCGTGAGTCTTCGGAACAGAACATTTTCTAAATTCTCTGTCAGAAATGTCTGATGTTGGAAGTTGTTGTGGTAGTCAGTCCTAAGACTGGTTTCATGCAACCCTCTGTGCTAACCTATCTTGCGCAAGCCTTCACGTAACCTCATAACTAGCACAACCCACACCCTCCCGAATCTGCTTGACGTATTCTATCCTTTGCCTCCCTCTTCTGTTCTTACCCCACACTTCCCTCTAATGCTAATTTTACAAGACCCTCATGCCTTAAAACGTGGCGTATTAGTCTATCCCTTCTCTTGGTCAACGTCCTCCATATTGTTCGCTTTTCCCCTATTCTGTTTAGAACTTCCTCGTTAGTTACTCTATCCACCCATCTGATTTTCAGCATTCGCCTATAGCACCACATTTCAAAGGCTTCTATTCGTTTCCTTTCCGGAGCTCCTACCGTCCATGTTTCGCACCCATAATAAGCCACGCTCCATACGAACATTTTTAGCAACGATTTACTAATATTCACACTTAAATTACCCGTAAGTAAATTCATCTTTTTCGCGAAAGCCTTCCTTGCCTGTGTTATCCTACTTTGGTCTACTGTACTTCTACCATCCCTAGTTATTACGCTTCCCAAGTAGCAGAATTCCTTAACTTCCGTCAAAATATCCCTTCCCAATCTACCATATTTTGTTATTCCAGTTTCCCAAATTACACTCCATTACCTTGGTTTTCCGTCTCTTAATCCTCATGTTGAACTCTTTCTCCAGGATTCCGTTCATGCCATTTATTATGGTTTCCAAGTCTTCTGATTCCCCTAATATTATAATATCGTCGTCAAAGCGTAAGGTTTTTATTTATTCTCCTTGCAGTATGATTCCTTTTCCATATTCCGTTTTAACTTTCTGCATCGCCTGTTCTATATATAAGTTAAACAAGATTGGCGACAGACTGCATCACTGTCTTACTCCCTTTCTTGATTACGGCTTTTGATCTTCTATTCAATTACTGCTGCCTGTCTTCTGTAGAGTTTATGTATAAGTCTCCTTTCTCGATATTTTATTCCAGTGCTCTTCAAAATACTTAATAGTGTGTTCCAGTTATCATTATCAAACGCTTTTTCTAAATCTACAAATGCCATATACGTAGCCCGGTTCGTTCTTATCCTGTCTTCTAAAATTCGTCGCAAAGTTAATGTTGCTTCTCTTGCCCCTACATTCTTCCTAAAACCAAATTGATCGTCTCCTAACTCGCATTCTATTTGACGTTCCATTCTCCTATATGATATAGGAAAGGATATTCTAGGTAAGGTGACGGAGGTGGTGAAGGGAACTCCGCACATAGTAGCGAACAGATTGCGTAAACTAAGAGGTTATATGTGCCATCCATGAGAAAGAAACGGCTGGAAAATAAACCTTCACAGATAGAGGATATTTCTAGTCTAAACAAATAATTGAATTGCTGAAATAGTAATTTCAGTTTGAAGTTCGTGGCCGGTTTGTAACTTGGATCCTGTGGTTTCTTTAGTATTTTAAGGAAGGCGGCGAAGAAGTTTTCGACTGCACTGAACCATTAATCATGCAACATTTCCATTTAAATGCAGATTTTTTTACAAATACTGTACTTCTATTTTTTTGGGCCACATATTTCTTATTTGTGTAAGTTTGAGTTATCGCAAGGTGACAGATCCTTTTTTTATTTTCCAATCATTGGAATTGGAGCACTGGGACTGTCGTAAATGTTGATACAAATTCTAAAATTTATTATTATGAAATGAGGCCGCAATGGCGTCACGTCACGAACGCTTTTCTGAGAGCTCCTTAACTCACCACGACGTTGGAAGTTTCACTTAAAAAACGACATACTCTTCACTTCTCCACTCTTCAGTACAAAAGGAAAGTTAAATATTTGAATGGTAATATTTTCTCGACTGTAAGAATTTGAAAAATATATTAATGCACCCCATTTATTGTCAGGTCAATGGTTGCCAGCCAATTGGCACGTCACCACTCGCCAGTCAGTACGCCCGATGAAGCTGCCTTGATTTCTGTATCCGTACATTCTATCCAATCTCTGTTAGACTCCGTACCTAGGCTGTTAAGTGCTCTTATTGCTGCCAGAGGTGGCTGCTATGGAGTCTATACCTCCAAATTTCCTGAAAAGTTATTTACTTTATCATTGTCTTATTTGAATTTCTCCTAGGTGCAGCAATTGTAGTGTAATTTTTCTATGTGAAGCCCCGTGTATGTCTTTCCTACATTATATTTGTATGTGTGGCAGTGTTTTTCTGCAGATGTACCTAAATGTTTCTTTAGTAGTTTTATCGCGTCTGTCCCGAGACGTGAGACTTCATGAGACGCTTGCCTGTCCTTGAGTATAGCGCCTCGTCAGGACTAACAAGACGAACCTAACCACCAGCAACTGGCCGCGGTTGTGCCATCCGCGGCATTCCGTTACTGAATGATTTCTGTAGCCGGATGCTGGATGGATCATGTCCTTGAGTGCGGCCAAGCGGTTCAAATCTCAAACGCAAGGTCACTCTTATTCCACCACAATATCTCTCCCCCCTCTCTCTCAGTCTTGTAAATCTCTTGCTACATTCATCTCATCACTCGTTCCTAAAACAACCTTCCCTTCTATTCCTGTTATCAATTAAATGATTATTCCTCTTGATGAATGATACTTTGAAAGCTCTCGTTGTGGCATAATCACTACAGCCTCCGCTTATAAAAGTGACGACAAATGATTAAAAGATTCGAGGGAGATGAGAGCGACGTGAGACAGGAATGGAGTTTTTATTTTACTAATTCTTTAAATAAATTTTTGGAACAAAAATGAAGAAATTGACTTCACAATTTGTGTTTAACCTTTTAGTCTAGTTGAAGTTTTAAGTCCATAGACTGGTCTGATTGAACCCTCCATAGTAACCTATTTCTACGTAACGACCACATCCTCCGTAATCTGCTGCACGTATTTTCCAACCTTTCCTTCCATAGTCTGTTATTACTTCCCTTTAATACTAGTTTTGCAAAACCCCCGTGTCTCAAAACTTGGCCTTATTAATCTATCCCTTCTATTGGTCAAAGTCCTCCAAATGTGTTCTCTCTACTCTTTTTATTATTTAAGGTTAAATGACTGTTTGTAACTCGGGAACATATTCATAGCAATACGTTGAAGAAATTCACGCGTTCACCAATAGAGATCCCCTGTTTTTCCATATGGCCATATCGAAAGCGTAAACTGGCTAATTAATAATATAATCATGTATAAATAAAATCATTCTTTATGCGTGCATGATTTGTCCGGGGCCTATAGTCCACTATTGAAGCATGGCCACGCCATGCTTAGTTGTGACTTGCAGCAAGTTCTTGCAAGAGCCAAACTAACGATCCAGTAATTTCTCTAATCGATTCCAGGCTCAAATACATTCACGTAATATGCTGCCGATTAATGGGAATTAATTTTACATTACTTTATCATAACTAATTCTTATAAAGACTAGAATTAAATGTAATAACAGTTGTTTTATCTTGTCGAAAAACTAGATAAAATAACCCTCTACTAGTTTACGACTTATATATATATATTGAAATAACTGTCAAAAATCAATGATGTCGTTTACCATAAAATAATCATAATCTATATTTCAATTTTTAAAAATGACGTGGAATGGAGCGATTTTATGGCACCATCTTCCCCTGCGATTTTTTTTGTGGCGATACCTGAGAAGTAAAGACTACCAGTAACTGCCGACGACATTGGTTCATCTAAAAGAAAGAGAGATTGCAAGAATACCGCAACAAATGTTACGTGGGCAGTTTTCATCGGCGTATTGTCTAGTGAGAAAAGGACGTCACGTAGTCGACGTCATTTGAAAAATTGAATAATCTTGTAAGTGAAATAGAAATGTTTTTTATGTAGATTATGATGTTAGGTATATTTTTTTTTGTAAACTACTTCATTGATTTTTGACAGTTATTTCAAAATCACCCGATTCGCTGCCGTACCCCCCCCCCCCTCTCTCTCTCTCTCTCTCTCTATATATATATATATATATTCTTGACCGTGAATCGGGATGTGTATAGAATAATAAGTATGTTTTATTGGCATAATACACTATAGTAATTAAAAGTAAACTGTGCCCTCATAATTAACATTAATATGGGATTTTTATTATACTGCACGAACGGGATAAAATTTAAAATACGGCATTACAAACGTAGTGAGTCGCCATATTGACCTGCAGTGTGACGTCAGCCATGCAGATATATGAACAATGTGATACTGATCTTGTTTGGTCAACGTGCGAGGGGTAAAAGGCGATGAACGATGAAAAATCCAAGAATTCTCGGAAAACATTCCATTATACGAGTACCATAGAAATTGTTTGTGATTTTGAAAATTTCGTTATCAAGAAGCTGGCTCCTTGTTTAACTTATGATTCCTCTACCTAACTCAATGGAAAGAAACATTGAAATTAAGTAGACAGAAATTTGAAGACAATTGACGCGTTTAATATTCAAGTTTACATGAAGAAGGAATTTAATTTGACTCAAAGACGACCTTATGAAGAACGATTGTTAGGAAAATTGGTCTAAGATCGATTATTAAACATGAGACGGAGGCAAAGGTAGAGCAGAACAGTCTGTCCCAATCCAGAGCAGCGCGGTGCGACGCGGCGCAGGCTTGCCAACTGTTGCGGTGTTGCGCAACGTCGCCGAGGCGAAAGCCGTTGTTTCCACGAGACCTACTTCTCCTCACTTCCTCCTCTACGTGCCACTTCACGCGACTCTATTACCTTACAAATAAATTAGAAATCATCCTGAAATATCAAATAAAAATGAAAAAATTGTGAAAAGTAATGTCGCCATAAGCGCTATATTTTATGAATAGCTGAAGTAGAATGAACGGTATAACGTTGTCGTCGAAATTAGTATATTCTGACGTCACTGCAACGAGATATATAATAATGAATCGTGATGCACAGGAAGTAAAGCTGTTTAACATTTCTTGGAACTTATCTTCCATATACTACTAAGAACATTTAGTGATCTTATATATACATGAAAATTTAATTCGAATTTTTAAAGAAAATGTGTAGAAAACAGAAATAGACAGCCGTTGGCCAAATGAAACGAGAGCAGAAAAGTAAGCGCTTCAATTTTCGCCTCCATACTCATACTACAGTATGCTGTCACTATCGCTGACCTCGTAGTGGTGTGTAGTCATAACTTTGACGTTCAGGTTCCTTTGCGAGTAATTTTAAATGAGCTATAATAAAGCGTAAGAGTTTAAACATCCGCCTGTTTGAAGTGTTGTGACGTCACTGACACAGTTTTAAGGCAACATCAAAAGAACAAGTTCATGCAATGTAACATTTTTTCGTTCATGTTTCGCGGAAAACCAAATTTAAGGCACAGCACCTTATACAGCAGCATCCACGTTTGTTCAACTGCAGTGTGACGTCATCCTTCATCCTCGATGTGCTGCTGAAACTGGTGGTTTAAAAATCGCAATCAAGTGTGTTCTCGCGAATCCTGATTAATGCGACGAGTTTTTTAATAACTTCAAAACTCTACAAAGGTATTCTTAAGAGGCAAACCATCTTTCCTATATTCCACTTCTAAAATTCCCGCAAGGAAGGATCAGACTAAAGTTTCATTACAATTAAGCAAATCGTTTTTCCTAATTTTTCCCATGGAGATAAGACGAATTTCTCATCCAACCCATCATTTAAATATTTAAGAGGAAACCACCCTGCTTACAGTTGGCTACAATCAGCGGTGTCCAGAAAGACTACTGGGAAAGATCCCTGTTAGAGTTATTCTCTATTTCTCTAATGTTGTGTTGGCCGTGCCTCGGAAACTTGTCCACATTCCTTCCAGACGATATTCTGCGTGACCGCGGATGAAGTTTGTGAAGACATCTGTTAACGTCATCACCTACGTCTCAGTTGTAGAAAAATTAGGCCTGCACCAGTGCGAAAAGAAGGAAGAGCATAACCATAAAGAATTAGTTCCTAACACGAGAATAACTGACCAACAAGACAATGCTGTCACGTCGACGATAGTAAAATTGGAAATATTCTGTTCTTTTCATTTCTTGCAGTCAAGTTAATATCTTCATTTGGGAGGAACGTAGACAGCCGGCACATTGTGTGTATCTCATTCGTAAACAAATTGAAGAACTCCTGTCTAATATGGCGACACCAACCGTCAATTTCAGGTTAACCATCCATTCTCTCTCTTTCCATCGATACTTTAACCAAAAATGAGAAATTGTGTCTCATTAATATTGGTTACCTAGTTGTGAAAGGTAGAAAAAATGAAGTGGACCACAGACATGGATACAGATGAATACAGAAGATTGAGAACAGCAAGCAGGATGTCAGGATACTGAATCCGGAGGAGCAGCTATGCGTTGACATTGCTAAAATTGTGTATGGAGCTGGAAGGAGAAGTTGCAATGGGAGAGAAATAACGTGTAATTATAAAGAGGAAAGTGAAGTTGGGGTTAAATGAAATTTTTCTTCAGCTAATATTTCAGTTTTGTTAGGATAACACCCAACGGTTTAGTGACGTCAGTGACTTCTTTCGGAGACTGCAGCGTTGTCCTTGGTATATCTATGTGAAGCACCGTCTATGTGAACGGGTTCTTATGAAGCTTAAAGCCGAGAAGTACATTTGCATAGGAAGTGTACTTATGAGATTTATCGCATTGTGATCCCTAAATACATGTGTGTGATGTGAGGGCCCGGTGAAAGTTCCTGGGCCAATATCAAGGACAAACTGTGTGTTGGCCTTTATTTTCTCCTGTGAAAAATGGAGCGTGACGAGAGAAAGAAATTAAGGAAGAAACGTGCAGAGAAGAAGTACCTAAATTATTAGTGCTGGCAGTTAGAAACAGGAACTAGAAAAGTGACCGACCAGACGTTTCGAATTACAAAATAATAATTTGGATCTGTATATAGGACATTAAGGAATGTAGAATATAACACAGACTAATTGGACCTCCACAATTGAATGGTAATGGTGGTTTTGTTGTATAATCATTTTATATCGTCGGTGGCTGTCGTGGTAGGCGTCCAATTACGGAGCCGGAGACAGGACGGAAGATGGATTTTGAAAGTAAAAACATTATGAACCACTCAAGTTGGATGTTCCGATGGAAGCCGTCGAAATTAAGAGATACTTCACTCCAGCTGATGACAACACGACAAGGTCAAAATCGGCCACTTTTCGACACCATGTCTCGGCACACCATCTACCTGATGACAGCGATGATGATAATGGCGGGAAGGTTATGTTTTGACGAAAATTTGACCTGCTTAATAAACCGCCATTCATAGAATAAGTATTGTATTGGTCGCTGAAATATTTGATTATTGGCAGGTGTCTTTGTAAGTTACTAAATAGCAACGCTTTCTATTAATAACAATAGTCAAGTTACGAGAGATGTTGTCTACAAGGGAGTAAGGCTTGTAAACTCAGAGCTCCCGCATCATGGCGATCGTTGAGCTGGCTCCTTAGGATGCAGAAATGAGTAGGCATTTGAACATCGTCTTATCTATTTATAATTTTATGTGACAAATACCGCACGTCGTTCCAATAGACCTACTCCTATCTTCTATTTCCCGTTCTAGAATTGTTCTCTCGCTTCTCAACCTCGTCATACAATTATTAATTTTTCACAGTCTCCGCCCGTTGCGTATTGACGCCAATCAATCCCGTGGAGGATGTTTTCGTTTTACCCGACCGATATTCGTTTTACCTTCGTCCAGCTGCTCGCATTTTTATTTTCATTGTTCTCTCCTTTCCGTTCCAAGATGCTCCCAGAAGTTACTACTTTTATAAGAGGAAACTAAATACATTGAATGTAAATTGTTATATTCGTTGGTGACGGAGAACATTTTATTCACGACAAAGAAGTTTTAGTTTTATTTGCCTGATTTGAAGAAGGTATGGAGATTGTCGAGTGTAAATTGAAAATTATTCATTTCACATTACTCACGTGCGTGCGGTCTCTTTATCCTGTGGTTAAAAACGCAACAAGCATCACGGCTGCGTCGTGCTTAGCGTAGGTCAACCCCCTTCTCCCACTCACTCTCTTCTGCGTACTTTCTTTCTGCATTTCGCTTCGAAGGGCCGACAAGGATATTTGCCTAATATATTCTTAACCCCGCCATTTCCATCTTCCATTGAATGCGCATTTCCATGTTAAAATCAATCCAGTGTGCCTAAAAATATATAGCGACTGCGGTGCGGCTCCCTTGAAGGTCAAAATCCTTCCATTCTTCACCTGCAAAATAGCAGATTATTCCAAAGGGAAAATAAGATTTGCTCTCACATTTTGCTCCTTATAATTGGAGACTGAACGTTTGACTTGCGAAACTAGGATGTATTTAGTCAGGAATTAACAACAAAATAACAATAAAAATTCTCAGACTTCAAAGCAAACGAGGAATTACGAATTGATACGTTGGAGATTTAGGGTGTAACAATATTTCAGTTTTTAGACATATAAAATACATATGTAATTCTTGGGTACGGAAATCAGGATGTCCTACAATATTTCGAAAATAGTTTCCGTGGAGAAAAAAAGGGAAATATAGTCTTTATACTACATATATTTATTCCTTACAGAAAAATTAACAGGAGGGCCTATAAAACATGAGAGAGGAGCATAAATTTGTGTACGAGGATGTGACATTTGGCTAGACGACTTTAGGTGAATTAGGGTTGGAATCTTTGCCAACGAGAAAGATCAAGTGAAGCCTTTGCTTTGGCATTAAATCGTAAATGGGAACAAGGTGAAGTATATACGAGATAAGGTTGAAAAAACAATTTATATTGGGCAGGAGATCCCAAACTTAAAGGAATACCGAACGGACGTAGTAAATTTTCGTTCTTAGGCTGATCGATAAGCAATTTGAACAATTTTCCTGCAGTACTGTTTGTGAGGACAATTTTCCGCAGTTAGAAAGTTTAAAACCCTTCTAAAAGGAATCGCGGAATGCATAATTTATTTTCACAATAATAACAATAATATTAATCCTATATGTAAAGTATAATTGTTCCCGTCAATGCAACACTGCAACTAATTTTAATTTGAGTATATGTTGGTAATAGCAAACAGACAAGCTTGGGAATTGAGTTGACGAACAAGTTACGTTATCGCCTACGTCACTGTGCTCCATTAGGTTGCTCGTCACCTACTACTAGAGGTACCAACTCCAAAAGTTCCAAAAACGAAAACCAAGGAAACATTTAGGATCATTCCCGTGGTTCTTCAATAAAAGCTGATCGTCAGATCAGTAACCTGTTTTGCGTTAGGAGAGATTAACAACACGCCAATTGGTGCAGTTTGATTTAGTAAAATTTGTTGTCCAAGGAATACTAAACGAAACCAAATGAGTATTTTATTGGGAATAAAAAATATTTTAAATGAAATACATACCCTTTTTAATTAATTATTTTGTTATATTAATTTCAATTTTTTTTACTTTTCTTGTGAGTTCTTATGTTCTCATGAGCACATTATATGCAAATGTAACAGATAATACAAAGCATATGAGAGAAAGCAGTAGCGGATAAAGTGAGAAATATAGTGTAAAATTGATTGAAAACTGTACAATTATATTTCCATGTATCAATTAGCACTACGTGACAATTATATTTTAGTTAATAATATCTATGAATTGGAACTAAGTTGTATTATAACTATTGTGAATAGTAATCTCTTTTTGGTTGTTATTTTAAACAATGTAAAGATACGGTGTTTTATAAAAGTGTCATTTGCAATATGATTATATAAAACTAAATTCAGGTATATGAGATATGTTCTAAAGAAAATTGTATAACAAAAATTGTGAGTGTAACTGATTGTACAATTGTTTTATACAAATGATTATGGTAATTACAGCCGATGGTCCTGCAGTAGTAAACTAGAATAAAGGAGAGTGGTATTGAGAAATTACCTCGGTGTTTTAAGAATTAATAAATATTGGTTGAAAACAACGGAAATAGAAAATACAATAAAATAAATCAGAAGACGTCCTTTCGTGTGTTAAGGAAGGACAGGGACAGCCGTATCTTCAAAAAGAAATGGTTTTTCGAAAACTTGACGGTCTGCATTCAGATTGAGCGTTTGTTGGTTAATAGGCTGACTCGCGTAGCGCTGATGCCGCCGTCTGCAATATTGAATAGTATTCTGGCGTTCCATCCGAGAAATGGAGTTGTCAGCTGTTTTGGAGATGTATGCTCTGTTTTCGTTAGGAAATCCCTATGGGGACAGACATGGAGAGAGAATTTAGTTCGCTAGCTTCGTCACCGTTGTCGTCGCTGTGTGTGTTGGCCGCGATCTTCTGTCGCTTGGAAGTGCGAAAGCCCGAAGTAGACTGCGACGAAGTTGCGATTGTGCTGCTGCAATGCAATGGCTGATCTTTTATTGATCCAGTGAGTGCAAGGCTCCAGTGCAATGCACCACGCAGACATCTACGTCATTACAGCACTTCAAGGACACTCACTTTTATCACCGTGTCAAAAGAATTAATCGGAATCGAACAGCATAAACCGTTAACCAAAAAAATGGTCCATTGAAGTTATATAAATTTCTAATCATTCATGGTCTTTTAGCGCATTTTTTCCGGATTGCTAGTCTTGCTGCTTTATTAGTTTTCGTAACGGTTTTACTTATTACGACAGTTCCCCGTTTCATCTTTCTCCTTTTCTTTGCTTTATCCCTATTACACTTCTCCGAAAGAAAAGACTACAACTGTGATGACAAAAACAAATAAGGACTATACAGTCCTTAGTTCCATGTCAGTCAACAGTCAAGGACATCTTCGCTTTACAAAAGAAAAAAAATAGTAATAGTACATGGGAGAGTCAGAGAACTGAGTTTACCTGGCAACATATAAAGAAGTGAGACGAGCGACTTAGAAAAGAATCAACGAGACAAGCCTACTCATTTCGAAGCTGGAGTAAATGGAACAGAAAAGTTTTTCTCTGCGTGTTTTAAAAATTGTCCTCGCCACGATTAGTAAATTGCACAGACTTGCCGTTGCACATAGAGTGAAGATGTGTGTGTAACGTGTCTCGTCTGCGTAACTGGAGAAGAGATGGGATCTCCTTACAAAGAACGGGTTCTCCCTAACAGTAGCAGCAGCAGCAGCCACACACGGAGTCAGTTTCCTGGTATTACTACTACTACTAGTCCTACTACTATTAAATATTGACTGTGACTGTGCGGTGCATGCAGTTGTCATGGCAACGTCAAGCGTTGATTCACGTCTCAATACTGTCGGCACGCACTAAGAGAATACATTGTATACCCCTTTATTTCAAGAAGTTTGGCGTCAACCAAACACTAAATGCTTTACGAAATTGTACTCGACGAGGCTAAATACCGGTCAGAGTTGTGGTGGCACGTTAACCGCGCACGTGCTTAACGCAAACAGTTTAATTCTATCACTTCTAAGAATTTCGCCTTCTAATTTGTCTCTTCGTTCTCTGACTGAATGTATCGACTCCTCAGCTTAAGCAAAACACCGACACTAATCGGGGTAACGACGATGCAATTTGAGAAAGGAAGCTCGCTAGATCAGTCAATTACCAACATCCTCGTACAGCTGGTATTGATTTCCTTTTCATGTTATTTCACACTGCTGAGTAAGTAATGCAGTCTGCCTCTCTGTCTCTCTAAGAGTGAATAGTCAGCTTAACCATTTAGCTATAAATAAATAAATAAAATTAATATTAAAAATAGTTCACTTTATTACTATACTATAATTTAATGCGCCAGAATAAATGCTTAGCATTCCAGTATAAATTTAAGTACTAATGTATGCATTAAAGGTAGATATATTTATTTTGATTAGTGATGTGTAGCTCATGAACGAACTAGTTCAAAAGAAATATTGCAATAAAAGAACCGTGCAGATAGTTCAACGGTTATTTTCGTGAACTGGAGCCAGTTCGCTCTCACGTTTGTTATCGCCTGACGAAAGTTGCAAGGCTTGCAGAAACGCTGACATATCTATTTAATCATTCATTGATTGTCTGTATTTTGACTGCTTCGTATTGGAATTTATACACTCTCAACACTGATGTTTGTATTTAAAAAAATATTTTCATTAGTGCCTGAGTGACAGCTTGGTCCGCACATGTTAAACAACAGAATTTGTGACATACCCATAAAAGACAAATACCTTATCACTTTAGTATAACCACCTCAAAGAGCTAGATCAGTGCAATGCACGAGCTATAAAGTAAATAACAGTTTTTATCGGTACATGATTTACGATCGCTTGTGATTTCAGTTTATCTCAACGTTTAATGCCTTGGGAAACCCCAAACAGTTGTTATCTAAATACCTATGTCTCCCAAGTTCGATTTTCACAGAAAATTATATATATATATATAGAGAGAGAGAGAGAGAGAAAGAGAGAGATCTGTCGTAACTGTTTTTAGTAATTACTATGAAATCGGTATCAGGTATCTTGAGACAAAATTTTAATTTTAAAGTGCTGGGAAATTTTTTTGCTGAATAGAAAAAAATGATGAACGGTTCTTTAAGCCAAATAACAGACTGCCATTCTTCATTCGAAAGATCTAAAATTATAAATTCAAGAAGGCGAATGAAATTGAGACTACTAATTATTTCTTTTCTACTAAAACTATGTGTCATAACGTTAAAGCAAACTAACATTATCGTCTGTTTACATTTACCTGAGCTTATATCCTCTCTGTGTTTTAAATTTTATTTCTTTTCTCTTTAATCCTATTCCTTACCCAGTCTCTCGCAAGCTGTGGACGTTGCTATCTTTCCTATTATAATCAGTTATAATAAAGTAATAAACACAAAAGTGTGTTAAAGAAAAAAGCAGATACAATTATCAAAAGTTGCTCTGAAGGTAAGAAACGTACACAATGATTTATTCCCCGTAAGGGAAAACTAATATGATTTAATCAGTCTCTTGTATCATGTCACATTTCCCTTAATTTAGCTGCGTTATTTATTTCTTCTAAAATTAGTAATAAAATATCGAAAAGTAAGCAAATAACTTCCATGCTTCGTGTGTTACCTGTAAAGCAGTTCTTGTTTCCGGTTTATCTTGTCGAGAAAATGTTTCGCTTCTTACCGGGAAGAATCTTGGAAAGTTTGTGGAGGGAGAGAAAGAGAAACGCTTTCACCTTGATGCGGCCTTTCTTTGAGAACAAGAAAAGATTATTCCGAGACTCATGGTTCATCAACGTTCTGGTAGCTAAGATAGAGAACCTGATGGTTTACGTAATTGGACTGATTGAGTGTCATGCAAATCGGCAATCACATCTCAAGTGGTCACAAACAATAATATCACCTCTGATAAACTAGGAGAGATGTTCACGAGGTAGATCACGTGCAACCTTCATCTTGGTCCACGCCATTTGCATTGTACACGTTGTCCTCGTCTTCGTGACACTTCTAACCATATTCACTGTCACGTACATTGCACCAGATCATACAGCCACAAAACAAATATAATAAATCGTCATTTGAATATAAAAGCCTAATGCAAGTATTCTACAAGTTTCTGAATGACAAAAAGCCGTGTGCCGAATACAATTTCCACATGTTACCTTTTTATTTATTGTACATCCACTGAATGACGTAGGCCTATCCTGTTTTCAAATGTCAGGACTAAAATGTAAACCTAATAGCCCTGCTTCCTTTAATTTGCACACGTCTTCCCCTGTCACCGTATTACACCGTGTTCAGCTTTCCATATCTAACAAAACAATTTATTTCCATTTCATATCCAAGCAAACAGACTACGAGAGTGACGAAGGAATGAACGCAGGCAGGGAAATAATTAATTAAAAGTAAAAAAGTTGAAAATGAAACAAAAATTAAATGGAACGATTTTCCCTGTCGGATTAGGTAAATGTTTACATTTTATGAGGCGCATCCCCCCCTTTTCAATTCCCTTCCTATGCTATTAAAGGGGAGTTGCCTGTTTCAGGATCACCCTCATGTAGCCTGTTACCCAAAAAAAAAAAAACTGAAGCAGTGTTATCCATAAGGTGCCTGTGGGAGTTTTCATTCGCAGGCATTTCCCCCCAGAGTGACTGCGGGGCTTACCTGACTCGGGAATGCCTCGTACTCCGTTATATTTTTCAAAGTTTTCACATGCCGAGACACCTTCACCTATTTTGGGAGGTTTATGTACTGGCGTCAAAAACCATGGGGATAAGGCAAGAGTTGTCTGCTGATCCCATTGGATCAGTCGGACAGCTTCTTCCTAAAACTGGTGGAGACACGGAGAAGGGAATGAACTGAGGAGGTTCCGAAATTTGGGGATGAAACGTTTTCAAATTAAATTATTCTGTTTCTAACTCTTGGCCATTTTTTGTGTTTTACTTATAACATTAGGTAAAATTAATTGAATACTTTATTTTGTTCTGTTTTATTTCATCTTGATGCCGGCATGACTCACCAACGTGTCACTAGTAACTTTATAGATAAGGTGTGACGGGATGCAGATAGTATGTTTGCCTTGCCTAATAGTCGATATGTGTATCGTCAAGCGATTTTCTTATATTTTCAGCGTCCGGTCACTTATTGACAAACTGTATTTATATTTAGAGATCGAAAGCTTTCCCGGTGTAGTTTCCAAATCCCCCCCTCCCTTATTAATTCCGTTCCTTTGCTATTAAAGGGGAGTTGCCTTGTAGCCTGTCCCCCTCCATCCAATAAAACTTTCCCGGTGTAGTTACTGAATATATTGAACCGCGACGTTTCGATGATTTTTTTGTCACTGGACATTTTGTCACTGGACATTCAATTACATCATTCAGTCATATTAATTATTTATTCAACGAATAAATACTATATACAATGTAAAAACAACTGTAATATCCTTGGAAATAAGATATCGTAATAAAAAGAAAGAAAAAAAGCTTAGTTATTGGGATAACTAAGTATATCAAATGGAGTGTAACACTTAGTTTGCTAGTGACAGCTTAAGATAGGCAAGACTGATATATTATGCCATCAGAAATGCCAACCTTTTGCTTTTGTAAGATTTATTTACCAAGGCAATTTTCTCGATCTGAAAGATAATAATAATAATGTTAGTTGGTGAAGTGAAAACTGTAAGTGTGTGTGACGATGTTTTCTTCTACTTTGGAGCCTCGGAGCATCCTCAGCCTCTGTGCCTTTCTTTCTCCCTACTTCGGTGCAACTTAGTTAGTGTAAGTTTCTTTTCCGTGATAAGGTTAGTTATATTTACCGTTGCGTTTCCGATCGTACGGCTTAACCACGAGGGGGGAAGGAAGGAAGGAAGGAAGGAGAGGTCCTGGGCTGTGAAGACTGGTCCAGGGGGCGGGGGGAGTTTATTGATTTGAGCAAGAGCGCAGGATCAACAAGTGCTGTCCCTGGATTCCACTTGCCTCTGCTACAAACATAAGGACCCACCACGTGCCATAAGATCATGTGGTTTCAAAGATAATGGCAGGGGACGACTTGCTTGAGACAGTAAGTGATTAGGACAAGTGATGTAGGACGCGAAGAGGAGCTGATACAACACGGACTCGATAGTGGGCGCCTCCGTCATCTCTCTCTTCAGAAGAGGAAAGCAGCACCAATTGAGATTCGGTTAGTTTCACCGTAGTCGTAGAAGGAAATAATAGAGGCCAAAAGAGAAACTGTGGCGCGGGAACCATCCGAACTATATTTTGTCTGAGAACGCAATGGCAACGTTGGATTTTAGAGATAGAATATTACGTTTCTTTAATCGTTGTTAGTTTCGTCAGGATATTCAAATTTCAGAAGCCACAAAAAATACACATTGCACAAACTAAGTGACAAGGTCCCAGGAAGTCTATTCCTCGTAGTACTGAAGAAAAGAAAACAATGAATTTTTTGTAGTAAATCACTGATTGTAATTTAGATATACGTCAATGAAAAAAACTTCGTTTTGAATAAGTCTCAATTTCCTAAATATTTCATAATTTTCGTTAGATTTGTAAGTTTATAAATGAGCTTTTATTATAATTTGTTTTAAAATCGTTAATGTATTTACATACCTTCATAATGTCAAATAAACTTTCTATATAAATTATGATTATAGTTGCATGCCGGCCGTTGCCCGGTAATTAATTTATTTTAGCCTGCTGTAGTATTTAATTCAACAGTAATCTCTTTTTCAACACGTGATTAAACAATCAAATAGTTCGTGACATTATTGAAAATTTACCCTTTTACACCCCCTATCATTAAAATCGCACAAATGAACGCTGAAAATAAAATAATTTATTAACGAGGTTAGATGAAATGCCGCTACTCAATGCTCGAGCTGAAGGAAAAATTGTCAGGGATGTCCAGTGCAACAGAAGAACAACAGTACGTCAAATAGCAGAGAATCTTATTTTCTGAACAAACTGTTCGCCGCACATTACACTGAATGGGCTATGGAAACCGACAACCGGTTCGAAAACTTGTACTGTCTGCCTTGAACAAGAGCAGCCCTCTTCAGTTCGCAAAGGAGTACAAGGATTGGACTGTAGATAACTAAGTCTGATGAATCGCTGTTTTAAATGCACCATGCAGAATGGCAGGGTTCGAATATGGAGAGAACAGATCGAAAGCATGGACCTGAACTGCATTTCCACAACACTTCAAATAGTGGCGTCAAATTGTTGTCTTAGGATCGTATGAGTCCTGTAAAACAACGTCTGAATGCATAGGTACATCGTGTTATGTTAATGGAGTACTCTGCCAGGGATGTATACTTCCAGCAGGACAATGTCACTCAGATGGTTCCAAGACCATGACAAAGACTTTACCTTACTTCGTTGGCCTGCACAATCACCAGATCTCAGTCCAATTGAGAATTTGCTGGCCATCAAGCAGCTAAATCTAGTACCATAAAATCGAAAGGAATTGGGAAGTGCAGTTCATCAGATATGGTCTCCTACCACCCACCAACATTTCATAGAATCCATGCCCAGATGAATTCAAGAAAAAGGTGGCCCAATATTGAATTGAGTGGCAAAACAGTGACAAGCTACGGCGCAATGAACTTGCTCGTGTAATGGTGCGTAAGTCAAATTACATATATTATTCAAACGGTCAGGCTCAGAATTTGAAACTTTATGTATTTTAATGTGAGTAATCCAAAAATATATTTTAAAAATTTCGCCGGAAAACTAAAAAAAATCAGGATATTGACAACAGCGTCACCTACCGAGTCCAACTATAGCTAAGAACCATCTTGGTCAAGTCGAACACATGCACATCGGAATTATATAATTAAGTATATATATTTATTTACTGTACAATTTTCTCAATTTAAACGTGGAACGCACCTGATTCCACAGGCCACTTGTGAAACTTCGGATATCTCAAAGCTTACAAACCCAAACATCCCCGTGCTGACCGACCACGTTCAAAATTTGACATTGAATTTTGATTTTTAATTAATGAAATGTAATTTTGGTCTTCATTAAAAATGAGTCAGAATCAATTACTGCATTTTTCTAAACGTCCAGGCAATACAATCTATGCGTCTGACAATTAATTTCACCGAGACACTTTTACGTCAAAGTAGTCGAGTATGGGAGACCTTCCTGGTGCAGCTGCTGCTTATACAAGTATATGAGTGAAGCGCATAAATAAATGTTGAAAACAATCACAGAGAACGAAGTAGTGAGTGGATGTTTTAGTGTTGCAAGTAGGGCAAAAGTCTCGGTGTTGTGTCGTCCTTATCTGCTAACCTGGCCATCGGCCATCGGGCTTGTTTGCCTTAGATATCCCTCCCTTCCCCTCTCGCTGGACAGCTATCAGCAAAATAGGAATATAATACCTACCAACCTTTAGTATTATTTGCATCATTTTTCTTCTTTTCAAGAACGTATAATGGAATTTCTCTTCATCATCCTAAAACAAGCGGGTAAACTGTATCTTATAAACGCCCAGCAAATATTATTTCCGCTCTGAAATGTGGCGGCGTTTCTGAGAATAGCAGAACACTTGTCCACTATTATTTAATGAAAATAGATTATCATACGTGGAGAAACCAACCTAATTTTCATGGTTACCAGCCACGAAAAATTATTAATATACTTTTTGTCACCAAGTGGTGGATGTGAAAACATGTACAATGGTCTACGTAGGGCGACTAAAAATAAAACATGCTGGACTTCACTGACGATTTAAATGATGCAGCCAAATTACGAAAATCTTTGCAACTGCTCGGAGACAAACTGGTGCAGTCCAAAGATCATCGCAAAAACATGACATTAGGTCGTTGTGACCTATATATTACAAGTACTATCAACTTTCAACAATGTTGTTCCCGATATGAATTTTAATGTTTCTTCCTTTTCTGTTTCAGGTAAGACCAAAATGCGTCCTCGTCGGCATGAGTGAGTACAAGGCTTCGTTTCTTTTTGATGGCCTCTCGTATCTGACGCGTAAAAACACAATTATCCTCTTTATTTCATTCGGCATAGCACACCAGTCGCATTTCCACGAGTACAGTGCAAAACAAATTCGAGGCGGGGAAAATAAAATTGAAGAGAGAAATATATTGGTGCTCATTAATTGGTAAATTCGAACACAAAACTTCACCGCGACCACTGTTTGCTTTCTTAGCGGTTTTGCATTCTTTTTAATGTAATACGCTTCTCTGTTCTCGTACTGTCCGGCAATATCCAAGTTGTATATAAGTGACGTAATTTTCAAAATTATGCCGTCATGGTGGCGTAAACTATAATTACTTCTGCATAAAAAAAGTACTGTGTTTAGTGGAAATTGGAACACTACTTCGAAGGAAGTATTAAAGAATGAAAGCACGGCTTTTTGTTTCGCTTCAGACTATTCATTTAATAATACATTTGTGTTCGGGCGTTAATATATTGTTGGCTTTCTTCATGACGTGTATTCCCGTTAATGTACTATCTTGACTTCACAGTCACGAAGAGTACGTCGAAGTCGTATTTGGGGGAGAGTAGAGGCTGTGGCATTGTAAGTAATGATTAATCATGTAAATGGAAAGAAATAACGACGATTTCCCTTGGACCGGTGTATACAAAACAAATTGAAGACGGGGATAGGGATTGAAATGAAGGTTTCTTTGATCAAAAATTGGAATCAATTTAGTGGAGATTATGGCGAATGCACGTTAGTGTGCATATTGGTGGTCGAGATTGGTTTTCGTAGCATATCTCAAAGGAGAAAGACGGAGAGAGAAAGTTGTGCACTAGCGGGAGGGGAAACAGTGATGGCGGCGGAGGCGGCGTTGCAATCCCGTCGTGGAATTCCGGGGAAATCCCCTTCGCCTCGCTCACATATCTCCATATTCTATTCACCTTTCATCTTCACTCAAACCTGACAAGGTTGCCTTGTCGAAGCTACGAAACATGCAACATTTCAATCGCTTACAAATCCGCAAATTGCCCTTTTGATTTTCTGAATAACAGAAAAATGCCAAATCGTGGTTCTATCATGGCTTTCAAATGGCAAATCATTCTGCAATTCTTCTTAGGTAATGCTGCCATGTTGAAAACGGACTGTCTTCTCTCGCTTTCGCAGAATCACCTAGAAGAAAAAAATTATTAAAATGGCAAAAGTGGGTCCTATAATACATCGAAGTGAATAGCTTTGGTCTTTAAAGTAAACTTGGAATCATCTTCAAAGATTTCAGTCGTGGATTCGGAAACAGTCACGGGAGACTTAAATATGGACGAATATTTTGCACGGCTTAATTAATTCTTCATTTTTGATCTGATTTTGTCCGTCCTCCACAACTCGCCGGTGATAAGAGGTCAAATATTGAAGTTGTAACTTAGTTTCATGAGTTCTACCGCAACAAGGGCTACGTTTAAAATTATTTAACATCGTCTACCCAAACTCATTTGTTCACTATACTATTTTTAATTGTGTGATGCCTTTCCCAGTGTAAACTATAAATAAATACAATTGCTAACTTTAACATGAGAAACTGCCACTCACTTGACGACGGCAGAGCAGACCACGGCAAATTAGTGCACTAAATATTTATCCCGCTTGAAAACCCGGGAACGTTTTAATCGTGTATTAATTTTATTCAACAACAAATGTGTAAAGACCAAATAACCATTGCAACACACAAATCATCTCATACACTAGTAAAAAAATTCCTATTTATGAGACAATACTGCATCTTTGTCTTAATAAATGAAGTATGTATAATTTGTATAATTTACTTGTATTCAATTTTAATATGCATTTGAAGGCTTCACCGATTAATTTACGTAAAAAACAGTATTGAGTGGCGATTCAATTCTACGCCTGCGATTTTAGTGAAAATACCAGTCATAACCGAAATATTCTCGCGGCTGGAGGAAGCTTCTTTACTTTCCATGCATTTAAATCATTATAATAAATACTCAAGTGTAATTCCGTTGTTTTGTCTTAATTATTTTCGTGTAATAAAATCATTCAACATTTTGTAAGGATATATTCCATTATTGCTTCAAAATTAACACGATAATGCACTTAAATTTAAAGTACGTTTTACAGTCAGCTTCTCTCCGTGACCCTCTCAGTCATCCACCTTTCGACGAAGATTTGTTCTTAAATGAAAGGTACGATATCTCCAAGAGACCTTCGAAATTGCAACTAAACGAAAAGTCTTTTAGACTCTCTTATTTCCCATCGTACACGAAAACCATTAATAATAAATCGCTGTTTACTTATTTCTCAAACAAGCGATTAAATTTAAATACGTGATAGACTTTATCATAATACGAGGTTCAAACGAATCATTTAAGTAATGTAGAGATGTCACTTCGAGCTCATACGAGGCCTGTCGATTAAATTCATATTAAGTATTTGTATATATATATAAATCAACCGCTGTGAAATACATGGAACAACTTCAACAAACTTTACTCACGTATGGTATGGGTCTTAGGTGCTACGTTCATGTCCTTTACCTGAATCGCAATTCAGTTGAATACAGCTGCTATACTAAATCCCTTGTCTTCATTAACGTAACAGATATTACGTTCATTACTTTCTATTAATTCTTCTGCATTTCGATTTAATGGATTATAACGCCTCAGTTTCCTAATAAGCACGTTATTTATTCCACTACTGAGTGATTTTCGGGGTATTTATTTAATCCAATGTTATACTAATTTTATACGTGGTTTAAAATCGCCAATAATCTTTGTTGCAACCGCGAACGCAATATTTTTCTGTAAAATAGAAAAATAGCAAAGAAAATGAACGACTACCTGGTTTAAGAGGATTACGTCAAAGACGGCGTCTAGAAAGGTTACGCCAATGTAGCAACAAGGTATAATTGTATTACCACTGTAGACAATGAGGAAGGATTAAATGGACTACTGGGGAAAAAATTAGAATGGGAATGGATTAAGATAAATCAACAGAAGTCTAGCAGTTATTGTATTTATTATTACTACAGTTGGGCATTTGCCCGGTGGCAGTTTGATAATAAAATAAAAACTACAGACTAAAATATACACAATTTAAAAAAATTTTTTGTTCTTTTTTTCCCATAAAATGTTAACCTAACTTTTCAGCGTGTCTAAACTTAAATACGTTTGTAAACCTAGTGAGAATCTAGTATCCTTGCAGGCAAGGTATTACAGTAATATTTACCCACATCCGTTATTTGGTCCCTTTCCTTTATTTTATAATTATGGTCGTTTTTAGAGAAAAATGTGGGTTTACCTAGACGCTCCCTTATTTCTCTCCAGGCCGATTCGTCAACCACATTTCGAAGTACTCACAATTCAACAATGTTGCCAATCTTTGTTTGGAACTGATGAATTTTAGTTGCATTTGCTTTGAATTTATAGTTTCGAAACAATAAACGCTGACGAATCATAAACTGGGGAATCCAAAATTTTCTCTTTATTATTTGAAAAAGGAAATAAAAACCTGCCGATTTCAGAATAACCTAAAACAAAATATTGTTGCCTTAACAATCTGCTGAAGAAAAAAATTTCAGTACAAAATTATGAAATTGCAGGCGTTCTATTGTTTGTCGAGTGAAGCAAATGTGGCCTGAATAATTCTAGGAATACCGTCCTGCCACTCTATAATATTATTTAGATAGACGTACAGTCTATATATGGAGAAAATTATATACGACGTTGCAGCTGACAACAAATTCAACCTGTACTTGGGAAACCTTCTTACTAGAATGTTCCTATCTTTATGAATACTCGAGTCGCTCTAGACGTTTGAGGCTTTATTTTATTTCGGTTATCTACAGGGTACTCTTTCTCTCCTGCTGTCAGCATCATCATGTTGAGACACGTTGCTCTTTTGATGACTCGTCCAGTGTTTCGTATAACGCCTTCTGCAACTTCCTCTCCATTTTATGGTTGTCTTCCGGCAGGCGTTAATTTCATGCTCCTACCATAAAATTATTGTCTTAATTGCTTCAGTGTTCACAGATATTATCATTGAGAATCGAGGTTAGAATCCTCTCTTTTCGTGTTTTTATTCAAGGACTCGGTAGACAATTAGTGCGCGGAAAGTGTAGTACGATCCGCATGTTACAGCAATAACAATAATACAGACGATATGAAGCTGACAGTTGTAGCCATCAAGTCTAAACTACGGTGAAACATTTCTACTACTACTACTACTATTCATATGCTGCCAATAACACTGCCCAAGTGAAAAAAACAAGATGTATATTATTATTACTTAGCTGCTATTGCCCGGTGGCAGCTATATACCATGTAAGCATAATAAAATACAAATACCATAAATTACTAATATAATTTACACTAAGGAACAATTTTTTCTGTCTTATGAAATTTTGACCTGAAAGAAAAAGAGAAATCAGGAGCCACTCACTATTTTAATGCTTTGTTAAGTAAATAATTTAGCATTTCACTGATTCAGTTTAGTTTCCTTAGTCTGCCCATAAACTGATTTGTGCTACCCGGAAAATATGATTTATTTCTTTCCAGACCGGTTCGTCTGTATAAGCATGTTTCCTCCTATTACTAAGAGCTTCCAAATGCTCATGAGAATTGTTCCCGAATCGACCCCAAACATTTTTAGCCGGTTTTGTATTTTTCTAACTCTACAGTTTGTTAATTTCTACATGGACTCCAGCATGTTACCCCATATTCTAAAATTGGCCTGACCAGCAAGAGTGAGCAGAAATCTTGGTTTTTCTCGTGCTTTTCCTCAAGACCCTGTTTAAAAAGAAAAGCACCCTTTACCTGCGACCTGCTCACTTGATTACCCCAATTTAAATCTTTACTAATCGCGATCCCAAGATATTTACTGGAATTAACTTCTCTCTTCTTCTTTGAAAAAATGTGTAATATACCTTGGTTATTAGCTACGTATATTGTGGCTGTCGCACTCGACACATACATCGGCACTGCTTGGCGTCGTAGTCACGGCTCATAAAAGATGAGAAGAGTGAAAGATCTTTGTACGTGTGTATTAGTGCTATGCAAGCGTGAAACTATTTACGATTGTGCTATATTAATTGCTGCTGTGTGAGAGAAGAGTAGAAAGTGGCTTTCACAAGGCTGGCAAATCCCTGGCGCTGCATAGTGTGTCAAGGATGGACCCAGCTTTGGGTCAGGGCTGCCAAACTCACCTCAAGACACGACAACCAACCAGGCCACCGAGTACGCCGATGCTTATATGAGTGTCACAGGAGCAACTGACCCTCTCAGAAAGAGATTTTCGTCTTGACAATAAAAGCAACGAAGTGAATAACAGAAAAATTCACTGAGACGAAATACTTAGATTCTCGCTGACTTCCAAGAAGAAATGGACGAGTTGAATGAATGTCGATGTGTTGATGATGGAGACAGTCTCGTGGCCTGGATGCCTGAAAGGAAAAGTCGTGGTCTTGCGTGGTGACCAAGTAGGACAGCTTTCCTTCCTGCCTACCTCTGTCGCACAACTCCCAACGGTCCACGTCTAATCTTCAAGGCTTCAGGAATTAAAATATCTCTCCGAGATTCGCAAACAGGTCCAGTCGATTGGGTTCATTGTGTCAGTTTTGACATCGGAATATTTGTTAATTTACTTTCGAGTGTTGGTCAGTGAAACCATCTGTCATCCTCTCCTGTTTTATTCTTCAAGGAGGGGGGGAGGTTATTTATAAAACGAAGTTATTATTGAAAGTTTATCACGATTCACTGTGGCATTGCACACCAGTCCTGCCTATTTTACCTGTTTATGTTGCCATAATATAGCCTACAAATCTATTTTTATGTCTCCAACATAGTGTGTTGACTGTAATTATGGATATTATTGGGTAAAGCACTGTAATTAGTATCTTAAATTGGTATAAGTATTATAACTTGGTCCTTAGTCCTACAAATCGTACCTTTTCTGTAATTTGTTCTCTTTAAAATAGTTTATTATATGTTTTGCCCTTGTCCGACGATTATCGGTTACTGAACCAATATAATAATGTACTGCGTATCGATTATTGCTAAAAGTAAAATAAAAGAAAATCTAAAGTTCCCTTGTCACGTCAATTTTTTTCTTTGTTTTTTTAAAAAAACATTGACGAAAATGATTTGATGAAATATCAGGAAGTATTGAAAAAGGTTCAAATCTCTGTCACGGATAATCACACACAATTTCCAGAAAGACGAATGAAATCAATAATGAAGATAAAATAATGGTAAAACATTCTTAAGATAAAGAGTTTTTTTAACTGTTCGCATACAAGCTCGGAATTTTCTCTATAATTTTTCTAAAATTACGCAATCATGAGAGACGATATACAAATTATCTTTCGCCGTTCATTTTTGAGAGCATGCTCTGTAATAAGGTCAATATTTCACTATTCCTCCGCAAGTTTGCTGTGCGGTGCAAAACCGTTATTTGTAAACTACTATAATGTAAATACTTACTTGATAAATAAGGGGGATAATGCATTTCAGTGGTCTTTATAGAAGTCGACACACGCTACCTGTAGAACACAATGCAGAAGTCAAAGTCTGTTGCAGTTGAGCAACAGTGATGCGTCGAGAGTGTATGTAAAGCTTTGCGTTACGTTACATATTTTACCTATTGATGCCAGGACAAAGAGTAATTATCAAAAATTCATGACGAAGAACCGTAACGCCCAATTGAGTTTTTTTCCCATAAATACCTACCCCCGTGCATGATTATTTGAGTATTTATTACAATGATTGTCGAATTTGATGCGCTAATGAAACCGGCCTGATTGAGTGACTAATGAAGGAAGAATTGATTATCGCGATGGAGTAGTTGTGAGTGGGAAGAGATGAGAAAAAGGGAGATAATTAGATCTGCGAGGCAACAGACCGCTACGTGGGAGGAAATTCCCTCAAGTTTATTACCGACGACAACGACTCCTCCGCGACACAATGGCGAGAGAGAAAGAGAGAGAGACAGAGAGTAATCTCCGTGGGCGTTCCTCTGGCGTGGGTGGATGCTAATTCTACGTCACTTCAGCAACCCCTTTTCTTTTTTAGAATCTACGTCATTCTCGGCGGACACTTGTCTCCTTAAAAATTCATATGGCCGAATTAAAACTTCTTAAAGCTCTTGGTTACATCAACAGAAATTTTGCATTAGAGGAACCACACTTCTTGAAATAAGCCTGTTCGTCCTGTTTATTTTATAAAACTTATTCAAATGTGTAAAACAATTTTTCACACGTTTATTCGAACATATTCATCTGCTGCAGTTTATATGAAACATGATTAGCGATAGATGCAAGGCAAGTACTGTCCAGTAATTATATAATCGCCTGTGTGCACTTTGCCAAGCAAACCTTCGAGTCGACCAAACTATGACCACGAGCGTGGGCTATTAAATCGAGTGGTAAACGTTTTCTTTTTGGAAAGCATGTCTCTAGGCATCCCATCAGTTGTCCTAAAGAGATTTCGTCCAAATGTTTATTAAAAAATATTTTTTCTTGTGGATAATCTTCGTTCCTGCGCCCTTGACCTCTTCGTTATTCACCCCACAATTGTTTCGAGGATAGGGAACTAAAATAGGGTTTGGAAACGAGGAAAGTGTAGAACGCACGTCTAATTGCAGCCTACAGATTTTCCCCTAGCTACATGACTGCCCCATCGCGCTCTCAGCATGCAGCTATGGATATCTTAAAAACGAAGTTTGTCTCTCCGCCAGACCTCCTGACCTAGTTCATATTCTTTTCTCCGGTAATAAACTTCCTACAGTTCGGGATACATAAAAAAAATATGAAATGTTTATAATGTCTGACGAGGCACGCTTTCCGGGCGCCTTTGCTGTGAAACGAAGCGAGCCAGGTCTCCTAGTTTAATCTTGCCGGGGTTTAAACTAACGTAACGGGAGTGGCTTTTCCAAGGTCCTCGCCCAATTTCCTTCGCCTTACGTAAGGAATTTCTCAGGGTTCGGCCTTGCATTTCCCCGGCGCCGTGTGTGTTTCGCGGCACGTAGAAAGAAAGCAAAACAATCACCACACACGACATTTGTCCCCCAATTTGACAAAATTCCTCCTCGCAGTTGGAACACCTCAAAAACCCGTTCTTACAAATTTGGTGATCATGAGTCGATTGTCGCTATTAATTTTTATTTACATTTTTTAAATGTGTATCGCTCTACGATACATTTCTTTCTCTCTAATTTTTGAACAGTCGTTGAAAATATAGTCCCAGTATACAATAGTATTAAAGGTCATTTTTAAATGAGCTTGTTTTGACCGTGTTTATATGTAAGCTTGTCGCGCCTTATACGTAGTCTTCCCGTCCGACAGTGAAGATGCATGGCAGGTCTATGCGGCAGGGGCGTCACGTATCCCACCAGTAACTGTGATTTATTCCCCCAATAAGCTTCCGTTTCCCTGTCTGTATAAAATAATAATTCTGATGCTTCTATTATTTGGATTTAAAAACAGGAACAGATGAAGGATGAGGAATGATAATATGGCAGTGCCTGTGGGAGTTTTCTCGCAGGCGCTCCAACCCAGAGTGATTGCGGGGCTCGCCTGATTATGTCGGGAATGCCTCGCACTCTGTTTTTTTTATCAAAGATCTCACATGGCGAGACACCACCTATTTTAGGAGGTATATGTACTGGGATCAAAGACCTTTGGAATGTGGCAAGAGTTGTCCGCTAATCCCATTGGATCAGTCGGCCAACTGTCTCCTAAAACAGGTGGAGTTACGGAGAAAGGAAATGCTGCGACTCCACAGCAAACTCGTCTCCCGTCATTCGGAATTGCCCAATGCCCGAGCTACCTGAGGCTGGTTTTCTAGGGTTTTCCCTGCATCTATTTAGGTAATACACTGGGTAGGATCCTTAAACCATGGCCCGGGGCCCTAGTTAACCCTTGGCTACCTTGCTCTATCTTCCGCATCTTCCCTTTTCAATTGCCTGTTTCAGGATCACCCTCATGAAACCTGTTAACCCCCCCCCCTAAAAAAGGATGAGGAACAGGAGACAGTGAAAATTATGGAAAAATGACGAAAATTAAAAAAATAAGTACACCTAATTTATCATATGACATGCGTGAAATATTTCAAAGTTATGTCGGAATAATAAAATTATGTTTCCAATTGTAGCGTTTTTTAAAAGACAGAAAATTATCATGACAACCTCTTCCGAGGAAAACTGTAAAATGAAGCGGACAAAGAGAAATAAAATACCTTACATCTTGTTTAAAAATTTGGTTTCCTTTAATGATGTGGAAGAATGAGTTATGGGAGTAAAATCTTGGATGACTTCGCATGGTTCCAAAATTTTGTGTGATGACTGATGGATGAGAGGGAACTGCTGAACGACTCAGAACACTCACACGCAATGTTGCGCAGGTGATTTGAATAATTGCATGCGCGTAACAGTTTCCTCTATAGAACTCCTTGTAAGGCTCAAACGACATTTCCACACATGTCAACTCATAGAGAAGAGCAGTTGTTATTCTCTACTGTAGATTTATAACCGTCGATAGCGGAATATTTATAACATTAAAATACACGACAACCCCGTTTAAACGAACTCGGGTCAACCTAAACCCGGCTTATCCGAGACTGCTCCTAAATTCTCAATTCCAAAAAATAATACGGTTTGGTAGAGAAATTAATCGAGAGTGTGCTTGGCTATGGCTAATAGCACAGACAGGCTGTCCTCAATTGCTATCGGGAAGTCGGTAAAACCTCGCACCTTGAAGATTGTTGCCAGGATTGCTCTAACAGTTTTTTTGTAGAGCTCAGAAAAGCTCTAGAATGTCTTGTGAATTTCTGTCGGATGGTTTCTAATCAGTTTGAAAAGTTTTTAACTGAGAAAGAATGTGAACTTATTAAATATTGTGCATTTACCAGCCACTGGATAACGCAAGAAACCTTAAAAAATGCCTCGTTTTTTGAATGAATAATTCAAATGCTACAAGATAATCCTATGAATATTACCTTAATTTAAGTAAAGAACATACGTGTAGCCTACAAAGATTTTTCCAAAATACCTACTATAACCGAAAATTATTTTATTCGAATTGTTTCCCCTCCTTTACTTCGGTTAATCAGGGTTGAAGTGTAATTAGAATTCGTCTCGTTCTGCAGTCAAAATATTGTAACAAATATCGACAATAGGGATGATTTACTTGACTAGTAATAATTATAACATGATACCGTTAAAATTGAATAATTCTGATGATAATGCTCACAACAGCGATAATTTCTATTGTTGATGTCGATTTTGGTAATTCTGGTGATAATGTTAATAACGTTTTGAGATAATGATAACGACGATGATGATTGTGTTTTGGAAGAACATGACCAGTGACCCTTATACTTTTACGATATTTCTGTAGAGCTGTTAAAATTGGATTCTTAATGTATATTCGGTTCTAGTAATACACGACTGTGACATTATTACAATAATTGCTATTCTGGAGGCACAAGGACGCAGTCTACGAGCTTCTGCCGCTCGTTCATAGATGGCGCGGAACTCTGCCTACCGCACTTGCATGTATATAAATGGCCTTGTCGTTTGGATTAATGGATGGTAGTGGCAGGGCAATACAACGCTAAGGCACTTGTTGAACGCTTCTTCCCTACCTGCGTCTTATAGGGGACAAAACAATCTCGACACTAATTCCGTTAAAAAATAGGCAAACGTTCTCGCGTAAGGATCATCAGTTCCTTCTTTCCTCTGATACTGTTCTCTCTCTTGGTTTAGTTTCCTTTCCTCTGTCTTCCTTGATAGCTCTGAATTGTGATTGCTGGAGCAGTTAAGCCACGTTTGTTTACCCTTTCATATTGTAACATTGGTCTGACTTAAATTTAATTACACAGACCTTGGATCTCTTTTTATTTATGAAAAAGTAATTAATTATTCCGTAAATACGTTACCGAATGACAATCGAAATGATTCAATCATCCGGATTTCTTTATCCATTCTCACGTCGCAGACCATTAAACAAGTGAATGTAATTGATTATTTACCGCCGACAACAACGTATAGGGAATGCGTAAAATATATCCGAATTTTGGGAAAAGGAAGAGAGGAAAACGGCTTTCCATTATTGAACGTTATTAAACGTGTGTCCAATATGAGATGTTATTATTTGGCTATAACGTCAACTACATTGTGGCAATTTTTCCTTTAATAGCATAGGAAGGAATGAACAGAGAGAATGCTGAAGGGATAATTAGTGCTTCTTGGCATTCGCTTATATATGATGAAAATTATGTTCCGGCAATCACAATTGAGACACAGAAGAAGGTAAACTAAAACGGGAGGGAAGAAAACTTGATCCTTATTTAAGAGGGAAACCCGTATAGAAATCTGCATCAGGTAGGTCAGACGCTCGGCATATGTTCCGGAGCATAAAACCTGTCAAACCCGACGTGGGTATAAATCTTAGTTTTCATGCTCCAGACTATAATCGTACAAAATTAGATATGACTCGTATGAGTGACACCATTTTTCAAGGACTCTTCCGTTTTTCATAAAAGTTGGAAAAAATAAGTAATAGTGTGAACAACTATTTCGCTAAACGGAAGATACAGTAAATAGAGCGGAATGAAGGACTAATAAATTCAGCAGACGAAACATCGTAAGTACATTAAGTATTAACTTGGTTTCCTGACAAAATTATAAAAGAAAATGAGCTTGAAAAGGATGTGGGACTTATGCCGGTTCTTCTTTCAATGTCGGAACCACTTTTGGATCTCTTCACTAATATCGCCCATGCTTGTAAAACGACGGTTCTTTAAGGTTATCTTTCTTTTCGGCATAAAGTAATCCTGCGTCTGGCGAATATGGACGCTGAAAATCATTACAGAGTTGTTTTTGGCCAATATGTTTGAAGTACTGAAGTGAGAGCCGGTGTTTTATCGTGGTGCAAAAGCCATGAATTGTTTCGCCACAAATAAGGACTTTTTGAAGGTAGTACGCATTATTTGACCTTGTGGAAGTGTGATGTTAATCGAGAAGAAATTGTGAGTATAATCTACAACTTCGACTGCGCTTTTCAATCTATTTTCGGTATTGAGGATCTAGAATGCCTCCACTGGACGTACGAGTTTCGACATTATATTCGTAAACCCATGTTACCGACGCGTTTTTGTGGTTCTGCATTATTTTTGAGTTCATTTAATGACCCCTGAGGAACTTCCTTTCAGTTTGGAACAAATTTTGCTGTACACTCCTAAAACCAAAACTAAATTTTCATGGCACGAGACTGTTGGTATGCCAAGATGATGAACGACTTCTTTGATTGTAATTCGGCGACCGTTCATAATCATTTCGTCGACTGTTGATTGCACTCATCTTCAACGTGTTCACGTACTTCTTCGAAACGCTTGTTTTACTCATAGCAGACAGACCCGAACCAACACTTAACATTCCTAAAATATTATTACACTTAATTTCGTTCATATAGCAAAATTTAAAGCAAAGTCTCTTATCCATTTTCCAAATAAATAAATAATCGCCGTTGGTACCAACAACAGACGAAACATCAGAGTGGCAGTAGCAGTGCCTGTCATCCCCCTTCCTCCTGCGTCTCTTCGCTTTATAAGCGGCAATGCAAAATAAGCGCTGTTTGAATTCTGTAAAATCTATCTTAAAACAAGAAAAGATTATTTATTTTCACAATAACTAAGTATTTTCAAATTTGTAATGTACTAGTATAAATTTATACGAAAGATCAAGAAAAATAGTTGTGTTATAAAATCAATATTGCCAGTTAGATACGAAGTTTATATCAAATAATGTCTCAAGAGGAGTTAAAAATAAATATTTCTATACGAAAATGTTGGAGAGAAATATACATTGTTTTTCCTTGGATTTAAATTCTGAAAATAAGACATTTATTTTTAGTTGGACGAAATGAAATATAAAATGAAACACTATCTCTTAAATTATTTAAATGTCATCAATTTCAATTCATGATAAACCCTTTAATACGTTATTTAAAATTTTTGGTGGAAAAAGTTATTGAAACAATTATTTAATGCGTTCTATTTTTTGGGTTTTGAGAACATTGATGTTTTCTTTACTTTTATATCCGGAATAATTTTAAACAAATTTTGAGAATTGCAGAAACTTCGTGCCGGAAGCTTGAAAAATAATTTTAACAATTTTTTTTTGGCCTCCAAATTTCGATGCTCGTTCTCTTCAAAGTAATACTGCATAATTGCAATACATATCTCAATCCTGTGGTTGTTTTATTTTCAGTTTTAAATACTTTGTAGACTTCTTTTAAAGATTCCGTAGGCAGTCTTAATTTCGCCTTTGATGATGTTATACGTTTTCCACGAGCGAAGGTCTTTCTTCACTTGTGCTGCAAGAAGGTCAATGGTGCAACATCCAGCAGATGCACACCGAGAATTGTTGTTTTACTCTCTTGGTAAAAAATAATGCAGTCAAGTTTCCTTTATTAACCCGTTAATAGACTCCAGATTTCTAAGGGATTTCCAGCGTAATTTTATTCCACGCTAAACAGAAATGTTAGACGCCTGGAATGTGTGTACCTTTCACTCGTACATTCACTTATGTTCTAGGAAAAGTGAATCTCTAATATGTTCAGGTGTTACTGAAATAAAAAGGATTGCTTACTACTTTCAAATACGTTGGGGATCCTGTAGGCTCCGCGGCAATATACGAAAGAAATTCTATGCCAATGCGTTAAATGTGAACACGAGTAAATAATGTCTTTGCATAGTCATTATGAGAATAAGAAATTTATGGTCAACATTAATGAACGTCCTTGGTACAATACTGCAGATTTAGATCTTAGCAACACATGGAATAATCTAGTTTTTCTTGATTGATATGGAGTACGGATGCATGTTCAGTGCTGTTACTATTTGCCTTTGTTGGTTTGTGTGTCTCTGATTGCGTGTATGAGTGTGTGTGTGTGGAGTCAGAGACTGACAGAGAGAGAGAGAGGGAGAGAGAGATTGCGCAAAAGCCCGAAGGCCTGTCGCGAGTCGCCATCTGCGAGGCCGACCACGAATTAATTGCCATTAGTAGTTACTCACTCACCGAGTCTTACTGCTCAACCAAATTATCTCTGCGTACGTGTTAAGTGCACCTGTGAGCGTGTGCGCGCGCGTGCGTCTGTGTGGAGAAAATGAAGAAAACATCTTGCTGCTGTTGCTGCCCCTGTTGTGGCGAAGATGTTGATGTTCCACTCACTAATCGTCGACGCTGACCTTCACGTTTGGCCCTGAAATAGATAAAAGACTCCGCGTGTGTCACAACTTGCTCTCAACCTTACTTGTTGCCGCTGTCCGGAAATCACGTCAGGTGAGTCTGTTCTTTCTCTCTCTCCTCTCCTGCACACACCCTTTCTCCCTAAGCTCAGTCGGGACAAGGCGAACCTTCTATCTTTCGCATATCTAACTTCTCGAGTACAAATTAATAACTTCGCTATCCAAGAGCCTTTACATTATATTTATTTCACAATTAAGAAAGAAACCCATGTAAAAATCAACCACCAACAGCTATGCTTCTCAATTAGCATTATCATCTTACGAACTGCTCTTTAATTATATGGACAGTTGGAATCGGATCAGCTAGGAGCGAGGTTGAGGATAATTAAATTCGCAAATTTACACTAGCCTAAATTAAGAACCACATCTTATTTATAGATGTTTACTTACCGATACACTTGTATTCTATTAAAGTGTATTCCTTGTTAACAAATCTATCCTTGTGAAGTACTCCTCCTTCACATTTACTTTTAATTTCAAATAAAATTCTGTTAAAAAGCTCAATCAATCGTTCATTCAAGAAACCCCAGGACCAGTGTTCGTGATCAAGATTGCGCAGTTTGTTTTTCCTTTAACCGTCGTAATGACGGACATTTGGTTCGAAAGAGAACAACTGTAAGCGAAGATCCTAATTGTGGATTAAGTTAGATAATAAAATCTTTAGTACTATGCAGCTTTTGTAAAGTAGTCCAGTCACACTGAGCCGCCCACGTGCCACGACCCACTTTGCCACTCTGCAAATCTGTCATAACTCAAGGGTCGGCAGACGCGCGCTCCTTCCCCATGCTCCTCTTTCCAGGAGATGCAACGCCGAAGGAAGGCACGATAGACACGATGTGGAAAAAATACATTCCTGCCAATCTAAAGTCTTCGTTCAACAAGGAAAAAGGCTCACGAAAGAGGAAATCGCACAGAAACGTGAAAGCTTGACCACGCCTACTTCAGAAAATCAGCTTTTCTTAATATCCTAGGATCTTTTCTCACAATTGCATTTCATTCTAGGAACAATCTGATCAGCAACTCGTGGAGAAATAGGAAGTTGGCGACCTCCGTCTTACAGCTACAATGGTCGAGTCGCTCTGGTCAAACTCGAATGCCGAGCCAAATTCAGAAGAAAAATTTTTCGAATTAAAAACGGGATTGGGATACTACCATATTGTTTACCTGCTTCGTTTGGAACGAGTAATGAAGGAATACAGGATGAAATAAAACTGGCCTCAGGGACAAATCAATCTTGTTTCAGTTCTTTCATCTTTACTTTTTTCCTAAACGAATCTCTGGATGTGAAAATTGTGAAAACTAAACCGCCTTCAGCTACTGGTGGCAAGAGATTATTTTTTTTATTAGTTCCATTAGTCCTCAGCTGATGAACTAGGATACGTCATTATATCAAGTTACAAATAGTTACTTTAAACTTTAACCTAGGCTTAATACTCTTTGTATAACTCAAAACTGGAACTCAAAAATTTTCATTCTACAACATAACTAATATAGTATAATATTTACAATTAATTAATAGTGTTATGAATGGAACACAAAGACTCACTTAACATCACCAACAGTACAAAATGATACTTTAAATATATGCTTTCTATTCATTTAAATAAACCTCGATAAATCAACGTATCCCAGTGCAATTGATGATTATACTAACAACTCGGTCAAGTCACTCCATGCAGTGTATGAAACAGACAAAGAAATGACCAAAACAAAACTAAAATAAGTAAGTAGACAAGTTATGAAATGTTTTAGCATGAAACGATTTCAATACTTTTGTTAGACAATAAGGGTATGGCCAAAAAATTCTGTTCTGAGATAAACTGCTCCCGGAAAACTTACATTTGTGGGAAGAGAATAAAACCTTCCAAACGACAAATGGGTAAGACTTAGCAAGGGTGAAAAAGAAATGCGAACAAGAAGTACGGTAGGAAGATATTCAGGTGTTACAAAAAAATCTGCAATAGAAGGATCACTCACTAAAAGTCAACACTGTCGAATTTCCGTAGAAACGGAACAAACACAAGAAAAATAATTGACTCGTACTTCCAGTCACCATAGTAGCATTTAAATTTAATACGCCACTTCTGTTTTACATTCCCTGCTGCAATCATTTAGACAGAATTACAAAGTATCAATGTTGTTGGAAACCATACTTACTGGATCGAGTGCACATTTTTCCAAGCACAATTTCTTCATCCATGAGATGCAATGATTCCGACGTTAATCTCGTACGGAATCTCTTTATAAAACGTTTATAATAAAATCGGAATTCCGAATAAAATTCCAAGTAGAAAGGAAAGGGCTCGGCGTTCCGGAAAAACATGAAAATGACGCACGTGAATCGGCAGTATTGCTCCATCATTTCATGCACTTAAATTGCTTCATACAGAAATCAGAGAATTTATAACAAAAACTTAAAAATAAAAAAATTAACTGAAAAGACACTTATTAGACAAGTTTTGTAACAGCAATAATTTATAAGAAAACTCGTAGTAAATAAAACACAAAATTTGGAGGATAATAGATATTTAAATATGAAAACTATTTATAATTTAGTGAGATCAATTTTTAAAAAAATATTTTAGATTAAAGAAACTAATATAATTTAGAGATACTAAGATGAGAGTATGAAAAAGAGAATAAATTAATATTTCAATACACATATATATAATTTTCTACGAATGGAAAGATTCCAGGGGCAGTTAGAGATCAAATACATAAACAAGTGTTAACCAATGAATAAAGCAATTTTGAAATATAGAAATAATGTCTACAATATATAACACTTCACGTCAAGGAAAATAAAAAATTGTGAAATTACATACAAATGGAAATCCATAGAACACAAAGTACATAAATTAGAATATATTTATAAAAATATTATTTTATTTAAAATACCTTTATTATAGAGTTTCTCTAAAATCCTCTTGAATAGAAAAAATGCTGTAGTATGTAATTTAAAATTGAATATAGCTTGATGGATGGAAGATAATGTTGTGAATGTCGAATCCGAAATGTCGCAATGCACCGTTGTCCTTCGACCGAGGTGCAATAAAAGAAGCGCACATATGCCGAGAGGAAGAAAAAACGTAGCAAAACTCAACACAGAGTCGTGTCTGTAGCACCCATAGCATCGAAATTCTGCCTAGTTTTAGTAACACTGACATAGTTCAAGGAATGAACAATCGCAGAAGTTGTAGGCGTCCACTCTTCGTTTCCGATAATACGGGTTTGTTTGGGAGGGAGACGATACGCAAACAAGGTAAAACTATTGACACTGCTCTTATCTTGGTACCGAATTCGTACAGCTTTTTTTAAAAATAGTAGTTATCATTACATTAACAAAACTTATAGCCGTGAGGTATGCATTATATAACATCAGTTTTGTGGTCCTCGATTTTTTTGGAAAATTTTAAATGCTTTGCTCAAAGTATTAAATTTTGTTCCTGTTCCTTTTGTTTTATTCGAGTTTCTGCAATCAAAATTAATGTTCTAGATTCATGGTGCCATGTTGAATGGAGAGGGATCAAATTATTACAACAAGAAATTTGAACCTGCTGCCAAGTTCATCCGTATTAGCTATAGTTAAATTTGAAATTGCAATTGTAGATGTAGAGTTATTGTGAGCCACAGTGACGTAGTTAGGACCTAGAAGCGGATTTGATTGTCTTCCTCATGCAGCTGTAGTTATTACACAAGCACGAAAGGAGCAATATCCCAGCCAGTGAAGTAGTTCGCAGACTTTATTGTCAATCGATAATGTGCGATAAATGGCTGCGTGGAAAGAAGTACGAACAGACACGGTGAGAAAGCTATTGAAACACACACACACACATATATATATAATTCGAAAGACGTTCATACACTGGAAATTAGGTACGTAGTTACCAATTACCTCCGAAGTTGACGCTGTGCCTTGAAAAAGGGAAGCAGCTCTGGCTCATAGTTAATCATCAAAAAGACAAACGGTGGACAGTCACCTCTTATGTCTCTTAATATTCTGGGGCAAAGCACATACACAAACGACTAATTAATATGGAAATTTTGTGATAGGACACACGAGGAAAATATCTCAAGGATGAATAAGGACTCGTGTACGCAGTAACAACGCCACCATTTTTCTTATGATTAATGAAGTATCGTTTAGTATTTTATTCTATTTGTATTTAACAACTAAATTACGAACCCTAATTGAAACCTAAAGGCACACTTGTGTGGACATCAGTGGGAGGTTGATACGAATTAAATTTTTTTCCGTGGGTAATTGTAGTTAATTAGAATTTAGTTTGTTTATCTTCCGGATTTGAATTTATTCTGACACGCTTCTGTTTTTTTGTTTCAGGTAAGAGCTTCGCCTTTGCGTAAGTACAACCGAAGTGAAAACTTAGTACCTTTCCGTAGTGAAATGAAAAGAATATTCTGCTAAAAGAAATAAATTATTCTGAGCAACCAAAACATTTTTTTGAAATTATTTACAAAATTGAGCGAAACATGAAACTGGTGGAATAAGGAAAATTCTACGTCTATTCGCTGTTATCATTACAGATAAGAATTTTGCAGTATTTCTGAAGTCCCTGTGTGACGCCATTAATTGGCATGAATTATACAATCTGATATATATATTAAAGCAATTGATTTGGAAAGAAAGAGAGAAAGGTAGTTATTACCTAAAATTAAGCTTGGACTAGTAGAAGCACGTCGGTTCTTTTTTAGCAGTTGGAATGTATCTCCATTTCTCCTGAAGGAGGAGGGTGTCGCTTCCGAAGATTTTAATAACTATTTCTTGACCTCGATGGTGACGCTGAGTTTCAATTTCTCTCTTTCCTTTCCATATAAATTAGTTTATTTGTTTTCGACAATGCCATGACGATACATACGTACACACATATAAATTAATTTGAATTATATATATATATATATATATATATATCTGTGTGTAAACCTATTTCAGAGATCTGCTGGCTTACGTTAGCCGATCTATCGCATACACATAGAATAAAAGCAGGAAAGTGACAGAGCCCGAGCCTCGAGACGGAACAGACTGCGTCTATCGATACGAGACACGATTTATATTATTTTCACTTAAATATTTGTAGTGCTGTAAAATCGCCAGATAAAGTTAATTTCATCACTACATTACGATTCAATGATAACAGAAAACTTTCGCAAAATTAAGAAACGTTTCAAACGGTAAAGAAAATTAAATAGAATACTTAAGAAAATTTTACAGTAGTCGTCGTCAAAGCTAGGCAGTCTTCTTGAACAAACAATTAAGTATGAAGTAAGTTAACTATGAGTAACTGATTTCCAAATAAATTTATATTTCATAGGGATCCGTACCAAGTAAATGTCAAACAACCGTCCACCATATTGATGCAAAATGGTCGATATTCTGCAATCTGATTTTACTGGCCTGTGAAGTGGTAAAATATCTTTGAGGCTATCCGAAACAGTCATTAGGTATTGAAAAATTCGTATTCCCCAATTTACTTTAGTCATAAGTAACGTGTTAAAGAAAAAGCTATTTTCCTTCCCATATTGAGGACGGGCACACAGCTAGCTAGCCAATGAATAAAAGCGTATGGTAAATGCGTTTAGTGGCCAAAATTATCCGTTAATGAGATTTCGGAACAGGTAACCAGATCAGCGTTGCAGAGGGGTGAGAGACAATTTGAATGCGGTGAGTAAAGCTTGACCATGCTGGCGGCGAAACGTTTTTAATCCCCTCCTGCCGCTTTGTAACGAGATTACTCTCCTCATTTCTCGCTTCACTCCCTCTGCAGACTACGCAACTTGCACGTGAAATTAATGCTTAATTACAATAGTGCATTTCATATCGCGGTAATGTGTTTTAGGAGTTCCTTTGCCTGTATTCGATAAGAAAATCAAATAAATTAGGTGTCGGTGAATGAAATGTAATTCAAAAAAGGGTTTACTACAAAAAAAACACGATGTGACTCGTGATAAAGTTTCCGCCCTCATTTTCTCATTTCATATAGAGATTAGAAAATTGAACTACAAAGAGTTGACCGTCCAAGGAGGAAATCTGCTGTCAGGAAACTTTGCTCCTAATGTGTGGAAATCTCAGCGCTTATGCAAACAGGCCAACTCACTGCTCCGTTTCTGTTATAGCCCCTGTCGCAGCTGTCGGTGAAGTTTAACATCCAATTTGCTAAAATACATTTTCTGCGAACGAATAGTGTGAAATAATACTTACCTGGCATTCCCTTTGTTTATCCATACAATTAGGGACACATCTACTGTCATGTTTTATTACTATAAATGTCATAAGCCCTGCAATGTCCTGCAAGTCTCTACACAACGCAGCAATCATTAATTTTTCTGCATGAATACATTGTATTGCTGGACCCTTCCATCCAGTGTCATCTTGTTAGTATGTTCCTCTGACTTGTTTTCCCTTAGTTCCTATATTTTCTTATATGAGTACATTTAGGTTTCAATATTTCAAAAACTACGACACTATTATCCATTGCCTTGTGGTAAACCGGTCATTCGTATAAGCGACATGGAGCTATCCCCATATTATATTATCTATATTATTATACTTAAGTTCTCCCGAATGGTGCATCAGTGCGGATGTACGGATTTATGAATAGGTATTACTCGAAATAACGAAGCATAGAATCTATAGATCGTGTATTTTAAGTCTGGATATTAGAAAATGTCTTAATTAAGCCAGGTGAAAAACCTAAGCTGAATACCAAAGAAATATATTCCAGGGAGAATATACAGGTATATTTGTTTAGTTACGATGACCGTGTTAAATAGTTTCTTATTTATTTTACTATACGAGCGGAAGAAACAGTCGCGTGTGTATCGATAGAAATTAGAGATGAACGGCATTTGATTTCCAGGCAGCAATTCATTTATATCTTTACTCTTCTCCAGCTGCTTGACTACTTTTCATATCTAAATACGTGTTACTAATTTATGAGCGACGTGAAAATTCTCGGGGAAAGTTACGACTCTCAGGACCTACACATAAATGTCAAAATTAATTTTCTAACTCCTGCCTGTCTCTATTTCTCTCCGGCTTATCTACAGAGTGGCCCAAATAAATAAGAAATACATAAATATCAGTATGCCTCTCACAGATTTTTTATTTCCTTTCTCATTGATTTTTATATTTTTATCGTGAACGTCACAGTATTTCAAACTCGCTTATTTTGCTACTAAAACATACCTTGCACTTATTACAGCATCGAAAAGAAAATACCAAAACCTAAGAAGAGCAGAAAACAAATCTTGATGCGTTAGGAAGAATGCAGTAGTTGATTTTGAGTTTTGAAGTTCGTTAACAGTTCTATATAAGAGGAAATTCTTGCTTTCTTTCTTCCCTCCCTTCCTCCCTCTCCGCTCCACACTCTTTCGAGTGAAGTATGTATATAGAAAATAAATTAATTTGACAATGTCTCACTATCTTTACTTGCCATCTCTCACTCTCGCACACACACACTAGTTGCAAAAATTTGTTTATGAAAAAATTTTATTTAATAAACCAAAATCGCCGGCTGTTAATAAATAAAGCTATTAAAATTGATTAAATCTTTTAAAATATTCAAAATGACATTAGCCAAAGTCTTAAATATGTATAAACAAAAGTCTACGTATATCTTGTAAAAAATTTATTGTCCCTATAATATTTTCAACAACAATTACATCACATGAATTTTTTTTCCCAATTCATAACAATATTCATTAAATATATATTTCTAAGTTGGGAATTCGTGATATTGTTCAATTCGAAAAAAAACTGACAGTAAATAAATTTGAGTATTCTTCTCCTCGACTTTTAAGTGAAAAGCGTATTTCTGAGTGATATGGAGAGTTTCTAATAATAATCTTAAGCTTCCTCTTCAGAAAATAAAAATACATTTTTGTGTACTTTATAAATGTTTAATGATCCGTTTATAGGTAACGTTGTGTAGTAGGTTTTTGTGTTGTATTTCTATTATTGCAAATTATTTGTTTAAATAAATCTTCAGAAAAAATAAATCCCTAACCGTTTTAAAAAACTTAAGAAAAAATTGAATTCTTTGCCAGATTTTCCTGAAATAAAACTGATCTGCTAATAATAGTAATGTATTTCTTTGAAAATGAAGCAAAACTGCTTCTAACGTTATAAATAGGCCTTGCCGTAATTATCTTCACTTAATCATCAATTTTGCCGTCGTGGTGCTAATAATGGTTGAAGAAAGTATAGGCAGTTTTTTATATTTTTGAGAGCATCATAAGGATATGCTTTTTTAAAATTAGAGATACTGAATGTTTTAAACGACATTTTAAGACTCATTGAACATGTGCTCTTATATATAAATCATAAGTTCCGGTAAAATAAATAATCAAGTGAAATGAATGTGAAGATAGAATTATGCGATATTATAACGGTTTTCTCAGGTGACGTCACCCTACTTTATTTTCTTACCGTAAAACCACTAACGTCTCCGAGTTATTTGTAATTTTCTGGTGTTAACCGTAATAAATAAATTGACAATATCTTTGTGAAAAATAATCTGAGGAGAAAAAGAAGAATATTTTATATAGATTCCTTGGACTGTCTGCCTCCTCTCTTCTCTAATAAACAAAAACTATGATGCAGAACACAGAGATAATCAATTAGTGTGAGAATAATTTGTGCATTGTCGATGTATGCCCAAAACGGACGTGGGTTACTAAAGAAATAAAGTTTATGCTAGTATGACAGTACATTTAATTCAATAGTCGCGTCGCTGAGTTATACTTCTTGAAAGCATCCATGCTTGATGGAATAATCTCTAGTATGAACAATAATGCACGGACAGCGGCAGTTCCTTCTACATCGGGATTTGAAAGGTACAATCATTTATATTTACTCGCTTATTTTACGCGTTTGACTATTATAATTTTTTTATCTATTTTAATGCCGATGCGGTCTGAAACTTACCGCCATATATTATGCGTGTTATCTGATTTTTTTTAAGTATCGTCACCGACTTAGACAACTAATTTACAAATCTGCGGATCGATTTTTATATGTTTTCACTTCAACGTTATATATTTGAGTCAACTTACCACCCGCAGAAGCGTTTGTGAATTGACAGATCTTCGTGCTTGGCAGCCATTTCAATGACTGACTAATGAAGCCGTGTGTTAACTTCAAAGATTCGCGACTCGCAAAGATGACCAATTTTTACTTACCAGAGATGATCAAGATATCAAGTTGCAAAGATTATTTTTTTTCCCACAGCTTTGTGACTTTATGATAGCAAATGGGACAATAACAGTATTTGGTTTTAAACTCAATTTGAGGCTTACGAAGATAGGGAATTCACATTAAACCCATAGTAGTTTGTTGATGTTTGGTATTAATGATTTAAGTGAGGAAAATTTAAATTTATCGTTCAGCTGAACAGCATGGAAATTGGAGATCGAAGGTTATCCTGATGAAGAGAATTATCGAAGGTTTCTCGAGTTTCCAGCCGTGTGATATAAATTGACAAATTTTATCTCTACTTCGGATATTTTCAGTCTGCAGGTCCTTTGGTTGCTGCAGCTATTGATATTAACGACTGGTGCATCGGGTGTCTTTTTTTCCCCCCAGTTTTTTTAATATTAAATGCTTTTTGCGAGAATTATGTGGAAGCTTACGAGAACGTTCGAGGATTTAGAATCGAAGTCGCTACAAATCACCGACTCGGACATATTCTATGTAAAACTATTGGAAAAATGTTTTCGCTTCGAGTCATAGAAACAGCCAGGCAGAAAGAAGGATGCCGTCTTCCGTCTTAAAGGTCTATTATTAGAAGACTTATCGTCGCCTTTGCATTAATGCGGTGTGCGGAAGTTCTCAACACCTCGTCCCAATAATTCACGTATATGCTCGGTAATGGATAAAATAATTTTTCAGTTGCTGTAACACTCTTCTGTTATCTCGTGGCTCAGAATATGTGCGAATTACGGTTTCACACCTCAAGAATAGGTTTGACAACAGGCAGGCTATTGACGTCATTGCTGGGATTTTTCGAAGTATCTTAATGTCAAGTGAATTTTTTTTCTTAAAGGAAGAGGAAAGGAAAAACAGTGTATCAGCAACGTAACGTCACGATTAAATCTTTCATAAAACGGCTATGAACATTAAAGTACAGTTGTTGACTGAAGCAGTTGACTCCTTTTTTCAAACTAACCAAGATTATTTATAATATTGCTTGATGTTGGAGCAAGTAAATTTTGCAGTAATTGAAAGGATCAAAATCAAGAACAAATTTATAAAGAATACACATACATTTTCTGATTTCATTTCAGAAAAGTACTATGTTCATTTATTTAACCTGTTATACTAAAAATTGTAAACAATAAATTTTTGGTAGGAACTGCTGGAGTTTAAGGTTCCAACATATTTCGTCATACAGATGAAGCCTCGCCCCTGATTAGTGGTCAACTAATGATGTTATAGTCTGCTATTAGATATATATGCGTCATAAAATGACTTGGTCAAGTTTAATTAATAGGAAAGAGAGAAGAAAGCTGACCGTCACTTGAAACGTTTTCCTAACCTTCTGATGAAGAGTGCGGGGCCTCCGAAAATTCATAAATCTGGAACCCTTCGCGGTGCCTGTCATCTGTGAATTTCAGGTAAGCCACCAGCTTTTTGTCTCTCTCTCCTGTCCTTATTATATTCAATTGAAAATGCACACAAAAAAAGGTAGAATGATGAACTTTATTTAAATTTTCGGAGAAATTGTGCTGGTGGACGTGTTTTAGAACATGCCAAAAATGTTTAGTCGAATAGCTCATATAGTTACTACATTTACATATCACAGGAACATTATTATTTAAATATGATATTATTCTCTAATTAACTACACACGGACTGCACCCCACAATTATCATCGTGATCGAAAATTTCTCAAAAAGACGAACAAAATTATGAAATACAAATTTGGAACACAAATGCAAACAATCAAATAAAATTAATTTGTTCTCAGTTTACATTACCAGATTATTTTCACTGATTAAATTAAAATATTTTCGTAAATATAATTGCAAATATTTGTATTTTAAAATCTTTTATTTTATAATTTCATAACTTTATTTGTAATGAACGGAAATATTTTACTTAAATACAAATGTTTCAATGATAAAAATCGTTAACTTAATTCCAAAGCTGTAATTAGAGTGAAGGAAAATATTTTACTAAATTGCAAATATTTAAAAAATTAAATATTATGATAGTATATTTGCGGCAGATATCGCCATTAGTAAAGGGCATGGCTTGTTCGGGGAGTGGGGGGGGAGCATCAGGTATACGTTTAGGGGACACGTACCCCCTTTTAGTCACTCGGAGTTCCTCAAGTCAAAATACAAATTCGAAAAAAATAATTATAAACCCCTCACACTCGTGGATTTATTACATTTGTATATAGTGCCCTCAAACTATCTCAATGCATTTTAATAAATAATATTTTTACGAAAAAATGTCACAACGTCGCATGAAACATTGCCTCTGAAAATTGTACTTATGTAGTTTCTTATTATAGCAGTTAACATCTATGTAGATAGACTTCAACAAATTGCATAAAAAATTAAAGCACATCCCAGTCAGTAAATATAAATGCTAGGGTATGTGAAAGGTAGGGAAATCGTGATGCTATTGTATAATAAATATCTTAATTTTGTGTTAATTTTTTGTAATACAAAATACAGTAAAAGTTCCATGAACATAAAAAGTTTTAAGGGTAGTAGTGTAAATTATTATAAAAGTTCGTCAAATCACGTGATGACGTAACTGATGCAGCCAATAAATTACACTGAGCTCAAATGTCTCAGTTACATCTTTTCAACCATGATATATTTTAACTTTCGTTTCTTCTTTCATTATGCCTGGGATAGACTTTTGAGTAGGGGAAATATTTTTGCTTAAAGTGACTCCACTTGCCCATTTTCCGATCTTACGTCCGCGAGTCAACGAAAACTGAAACGCTGTCCAGCTTATAATCGTTTGTTCTAATAAAACGATTGACGTCTCTTCCGTTACGGCACGCACAACTTCATCTACCGTGACATTAGGAGTTTAATTTCAACAACACATCATTGCTTCCAATTAATTTTATTAAATAAATTTGAAAAATTCAAATTCTTAGTTTTTTAGTATTCTTACTTATTATGAATTAGATGTAAAATTAGCATTAGAGGGATGCGTGTGGGGTGATGATGGAATACGCTAAGGAGAATAGGGAGGATGTGGTAGTTATGTAGAAATGTTAACGGCTTGCGCCAAATAGGTTATCATAGAGGGTTGCAGCAGGGTAGAATACAACAACAACATGAAATACGGTATTATTTTTTGTCGCAGAGCCGTTTCTTCCTTCAATTTCATGTGGTTTTTGTTTGTGTATTGGTTCTTTGGCGACAATTCTTGCTAATCCTCCCCCGCACAGACACTCTTCGTAGTGCCGCAGTGTCGCGGTAGATGGCTCCACACTGACGCGATTTACAGGCCACCGCAAGAGATTTATTTCTAGCCAGGGCGACGACGAACCCTGAAAACCTCAGGACAATTTAAATATATTAAGTAAATTTGATTAGACGCGTGTGACTTTGTCCCAGGAAGGATTTAAAGTTAGAGAGTGACGGGGGTGAAAATTGTGACCGTGGTCATAAGAGTCTTTTTTTTCGTTAGAGGATGCAGGGGTGAATTGTCAGTCACATAAATGAAAGTGATCATTTATCATTAATCCACCAATCTGCAGACGCATTTTGTTACTCAAAAGTGGAATAATGTGGCAGAAGGTCGAACTAGCTGTGAGGTAAAAGCTCGTGTGTTTCTGAGTTAGAAAGTTCTGTAAGTGTGACTTCCTGCAAGTCGCCTGACCAGTCAAGGCTGTCGCATTCCTTCTCCTTCTTCTTGCAACAGGCACACTTCTAGCTGACAGCGAACTGGTCCATCGGGATGTCTCCGCAAGTGTTCTCGATCGGAATTCGTTCACTCACTCCTTACACCTTGAATGTCTGTGAACTTATTCCTTCTAATTTATGCTTTACTTTAAACAGTGCCTCGAAATCGAGAAAGAGAATCTGTTCACACCACTACACGGATAAGTTCGTTTTTCTGGTTTTCCATATCATTATTGGTCACAAAAAAAGAGGAAAGGGTAAGATGAAGGAAGCCTGGAAGAGCCAACTTCTTTCTGTCATTTGTTCTAAGCCCAGGTTCCCATAACACCCAAATATCTTGACTGTCTTTGTTGGAGATACAACTGTTCCTATTGAGCCAGACGGCCAGTTGCCCCCAAACCCGATAGAGTAGTCATTACGCCCTCACAATAAATCCTGTTATCGGAAGGGCGTGAAACAAGTACCGAAAGCCCTGCATATCGTATGCTGGTTTCTATAAGGTTTCCCCTCCATCACTTTTAGGCGAATGCCGGGAAGGATCCTTAAATTGCAGCCTTGGTGGGGGGGGGGTTATTCAACTTTCAACTTCCCCATACCATCTCTTCCTACGCCACCAGATCGAATAAGCCTCATATAACGTTGTCACTCGAAAATCATTCTCGGCCATAGTTTAGCGACTTAGCACCAATTTTTGTTTTTCTGTTCTTCCTCAGAATCGATGAACGATTCCTATCAGTACGCGATAATGTGCATTTTGATTGTCTCCAGTTTTGCTTCTTGTTTCTTTGTGTTTTTGTAAATTCTGCGCGTAATGTGTCTAGCAAATTTCTCCACCGTGCATTTTCTCCGATAGTCACTTGATTGGCCCACATCTTATATGATTTAATGCAACCGAAACGCCAGAGATATTTGAAGTAATTTTCGAACTACGGATTTCAGAATATTTTAGGGGCCAAGGTTCAATGCAAAAATAACGATGTGAGAGTTTGTAAAAGAGCAAGTGACTTGTATGGAACTCAGACTAAGAGAAATTTCTGGTATGTTCGAGTCTGTATAGGTACAACATTGTTCGATTGTTGCACTGATGTAGATTGAAGAAGAAATATATTAAATAAGAGTGGTATGGTAGAAATCAGGTCTAGGTAACGAAGGAAATAAAAAGGTGGATATCAGTTCTGAACTTACAAACCATTCGGAACCAAGTAGGTCTAGCTATATGTTTGTACCATACTTATATTTCCTCCACTGCACGCAGTGTAACCCCAAAACAATATTATACTAATATTAAATTCGCAAATTATTGAATTCAACTCAAACTTGGCATTGGAACCAAAGAGTCTGGTGGCAGCTGTTTGACATGTGGCTCAGTAACGTGAAAGTTGCGGAATGATGCAGGGAATGGTGTGGAGCGTGTTGAGGACATATAGATGATTGAGTTTACTAGAGACAGACACTAGGTTGTGACAAGTCTTTGACAGGGAATGCACGAAACCAATGAGATCAATATAGAATAGTACGGGGAATCAGGGATGCTTGTGTGAGTAATGACCATGTTTTTAGTGAACAATGATGGTTGTTGCCACGTGTCGTGTGATTCAGTGATAGCTGGATACTTCATGACACGTAGACGTGGTAGGATAAATCCGGAACGCTGATTCACCGGTCACTTAACCGCGAGCAACTAAAATACAGTTTCTTTGCTCGCTGGAATTGTTCCAAGGGAAGAAGAGAGAGACTGCTGCTGCACGGACCAAAAGGCAGCCGGGGTTCAAAGACGATGACGTCACCCCTGCACCTGGAGGAGATGAGCCAGGCCCCCACGAAAAGAGCGAAAACCCCTTCCGCCTTAGTCACGGGCACGGATCGAGCAGCCGTGACTCATCTTTCTCCTTACATGGATGCTAACCAACCATAGCGTCCTAGATTACAAGTGAAAACCATCGTGACGTAACTGTCACCTCATTTAAATATTGGCACCATCTTGCTGCGGATTTTTGCTGCACAACAATGAGACGTGAGTGTCGACACTCGTCTTCGACTCCCTCCTGTCTATCTCAATTCCTAACTCAAATAATTAAAAGTTTTGAATATTTGTTTTTTTTTTGCCTCCTCATTGGTATTTCATCGCCTTGTATTGGAGAGGCATAAGATGAGATGATAGGGGGCTACATAATTGTCAGCTTGGACGGTTTAAGTCTTGCATCTTTTTGTTGCCATAGGGAACATGATGGTTTGAAGCGCTCTCACGAATGACGTTGGTTTATACTGCGTTATCAATACGTAAGAAAGTTCACTCTATTGAAAAAGCAGAAATTGCTGTTTTGCTTTATGTACAAAAATAAGTCGGATCGATTGGTCCGCTCCTTACTCCCAGAAACTTGTGTCAAAGTACAACACCGTCTTCTCCTAAATAATTATTTTACTTACGTAACCATATATGCTGACTATATCCTTCCCTAAAACTGTAATGAATAAATAATTAAGAAAAGGTGTAAGATTAATAACTTTTTTTCTTCAAAATTCCGTTTCTAAAGTTTACAAATTTTTCTATAGTAAAGCACAATGTATTTCTTCTCTTCAAATGAGACAGTGTAAAGGACAGGACAGTCGTGCATGTCTTATTTTATCGCCGTATTGAAAGGAGCTGGTAGTTAGTGTGATAGAAGGCGGATCATCTCGTCTCACAATCAGGCCACGGGAAGGGGGGAAGAAAATCTTCATCTTTTCCGCGTGTCCGATTCACTTGGCAGAGAGAGGATGCTGGGCGTGATGTAGTCGGCGACATTGTTGTTGTTGTGGCGGAGCCACTTTGCTAATTAGGACTCCATCATCATGACTTCGTCACACATTCTGATAGTTGGATGTTTTTGCCCTCCACTTGTAGCTTCCCGTCGTCAATGTTTTACTTTTTAAATTTGACATGTAAATTATATACTATCTTTAATTTTGTATCCTTTATTTTAATGTTGTATATACTGAATCATTATTGCCAAAACTGATAATCTTTACAATAAAACTATTTTATGTGGATAATAAAAAAATGGACTTTGTTTATGGATACAGAAAATGATGGTATGATAGAAGCTATTTCTTTAAGGAGATTGTCGCCAATTAAGGCTACTTTTCCGTGACGTTGACGACATCGAAATGGATTTTGGATTTCCATTCTTATCTTATTGCAATAGATATGTGTAACATAATTTTATGGCATTTCTATTTACACGTGACACTATTACTTTATCAGGTATCTACGGGCAAAATTAATAGTAAAATTATTGAATTGATGAACTCGCAATGTTTGGTGGTCGTACTTATTAAGTGTTATGCCTGCTTACATGCCCTTGAATTTTGTTTGTGAATTCCTGTATTCCTGTATTTATCCTGTATTTTCACATCACTACAGGTGGGCATTTGCCCGGTGGCAGTATAATAAAATTAGAACATATTTAGTAAATTAAGTACAAAGATAAATTACAGAAAAAGAAAAATTAAAATTATAAAATATTTCCCTTCCCTTTTTTACAAAATAAGTTCCTAACTTTTCATGGTTTGTAACTTATTTTTGAAAATATTTATATTCTTAGGGAAAGCCTCCAGTACCCTTGCAGGCAAAGCATTCCAGTCCCTTATCGCTCTGTTAACGATGGAATATTTGCCCATATCCGTTTTCTGGTCCCTTTCCTTTATTTTGTTATAATGGTCATTTTTAGAGAAGAAATTTGGTATAGTCAGCCGCTCCCTTATATTCTGACCAGGCCGGTTCGTCCGTGTAAGCTTTGTACAGTGTCCTAAGTCTAGTCCTTTTCCTCCTATCACCGAGTGGTTCCCATTTAGCTTCGCCCCCACACAAAACCCCAGCCCGTTTGTGAATTTTATCCAGAGCATTGATGTGTTCCGCTCTGTACGGATCCCAACCTGCTGCCCCGTATTCTATGATAGGTGTAACTAGAGAAGTGTAAGCAGCAGCCTTGGCCTGTCTTGTACTTTTCTTGAATGTCCTGTTTATAAAGTGTAACGACCTCCATCCCTTCCGCGCTACTAAGTTTACGTGTTCGCCCCAGTTAAGTTTATTATTAAAAGTTACGCCTAGATATTTACACGTTTCTACAAGCGGCACTTTTTCGTTTCCTATTTTATATTCCCCGGGTATGACCATTTTCTTTTTAGTAAAAATAATTGTTTTACTCTTAGATGGATTTATTTTCATCTTATTAATTTCTGTCCATTGATATATTTTATCTAAATCTGCTTCAAGAGCGATTTCATCATCTATACTCTCTATAGTTTTGTAAATTATGCATTCATCCCACTAAACTTCGCCATGTTCTTATTTTCTTCCTACAGCTGCACACTTCTTCTTCCACGACCAGGAAGTCCATCCTTGAGTCCTTACGTGTCTGCAAAAATACTATAGACCTTCCCTAAGAAACCAAAAGTATTTATTAACAAGATCAGACGTACCAAAAAGTGACGTGAAAATTTAGTGATGTGAAGGAAAGGGTGGAACTGTCTTAATCAGAACCTTGGGACGTCACCGATTCAGTTTGCCTTTCTCTTACAAATTGTAGTCTCGTTCACTCTTCTTAGAGCCTCTTCGTTTTAATTATAAATTTTAGATATAGCTTTTTCATATTTTTTTGGTGGTGACAGGCTACATGAGGGTGATCCTGAAACAGTCAACTCCCATTTAATAGCATAGCGTATAATTGAAAATCGACTGATTTTATTGTTATAATTACTTATTTTGAAAGGAACAACATTGAGATGGCAATTTTTACTATACGTAAAAAGAAATAATAAAAGTTATATACAAGACAAAAATATTTAAATAAGGAGAATAAACAAACCGAACCGCTGCATTGCTGTAATAAAACTACACACACAGATATATATATATATATATATATATAATATCCCTACTATTATTAAGAAACTATTAATGCTGTCTTACATTTCTCTGCACTATTTCTCTTTGCCTTGCATTTCACTGTAAATTATTGAAGTACTACTTTTAAATACGAAAGATCATAATCTTTATAAATATTTTTCTACTTCAATTTTATTATTATTTGCTGTATTATTTTTCAGTTAAGTCATACACGTAGTATTCTCTATTTGACCCGCTTTTTTTCCACGTTAAATAACCCATTATTTTCATATTTAGATTTCAAGCTTTCCTCCTTCCTTCAGTAGCAATGTAGCAAACGTCAGTTTCAGTTCCCCATTTAATTTGTCTGTTCGTACGTTTCAATTTCTGTCCACTGTATTTTCCCCCCGTTGCTGTTAACTATGCATAGTTGAATATTTAACTGCTGTATATTTTTCACTTCTGATTGTGATAATGTGAGTGAACTATTTATCTTCTGAGAAATATTCATGCCATTGGGATATTGTTTCTGTATAATGATTAAACTTCGTGTTACTTTTCACTATGGCTGCTACGGAATACTTTCGAAAAAAATGAAAAGTTTAAGCTTCCAATAGGTGTCGCTAAAAAGCGCGAATGAAGTCTTGAATCTGTCGTGTTTCGTGTTGACGTGACGTGTTTGACGTTGAGAGGCGCTGGTGGAGGTTCACGGAAGCGCTGTGGGGCAGGACGTCGCAACGCAGCAACAAGTGCAGTCGGGCAACAGCGCCGCTGTGACGTCACAGTGACGTCGACGCCCCGGGAAGGCCCTGACGTCACGGCGCGGAAAACAAAGAGCGTGGCCGCCGAAGAGAGCACGCGCGCGATGGACGGAAAACACGGTACTCTACGTCATCAGGCATTCATAACTCACTGAATGAAATCTGCACAGGCCGGCAGCAGCTACTATAATATTTAAAATATAGATTACTCTTTCATGGCAATTAGCAATGCATCACTAAATATTTTCTTGTAGGTAATATTTTACACATTATCTTTTGTTTAATATTTTTCTTTTTGAAAGACCATCACTGTCTACTTTCCCTAAATCATTCCATGGAATGTAACCTTCCAGTCAAAGTTTGAGGCTATTCCGAATTAAAATCCTTCTAACATTTGTTTCTTTTATTTCTTACATTTAAAGTGACTTGTGCGGCTCATCTGACCAGGCTTTAGGATTCTATAAAAATTTATCCTCCCCCCCCCCGAATCACGCCCTCTCCTTTACTGTCATATTTTCCACCTTAATTGGTTTACTTTTGCATTTCCGAAACCACTCAAGTTACCGTTACTCAACACTGCATAGTTATAAGTTCCTATCGGCAGTTTTACAAAGATTCTATATGATTTTTCTGGCTCGATTTTTAGTAAGCGTAAGGGGTGAATGCACCAATCGTATTCAATGATAGTATGAATGCAAAAATTTCTGCCAGTTGCTCTAGATCCGTTGGCGCGATCTCTCCCGTACTCGTATGAGACCTCCCGATTTAATTTATTATAATATATTAGCTGGTATTAGTTGACACTGAAACGAAATCGTTCCACATCCTTTAATAAAACTAATAATTCGAAGCAGTTCCTTCATAGTGAATGAAATACGCGACACTGTTTCCGTTGCGTGTGATAGAAAATTTGGTTTGCTTTGTGTGGAATCACGGAATGAAAAACAACAATTTTTAAAAAAAAATATTCGTAGAGCAATTTTAGTCGCATTGCTGAGGAAACAAGTCTTGAAAATAATGGCGTTCTGGGAAAAAATAATTCTTCTCAAGATTAGGTATAATTTTAAATTCTCCTCGATCTGTGATTTCTAATGTTTCTTCATTTATTGTGCTGTTGGTCATAGACCAAAGTTCCCCAAAATTTTTGTCTTATAGACCATGAGCCTTTTTATTTCTCAATAAATATTTGCTCAGTTTTAAACTTACTTGAGTAAACATACAGGTAATGAGTCACCCAGTAGAAGAAGAAAAATTTGTGACTGAACCGAGGAAGTAGGAAATCTTCCTCTACCCCCTTGTTTGGCAAACAAGGAGGATCCGTCCAGACTACATCACTAAAATATTATCTACTGACTGTGATTCCGTTGCTATAACTACTGCTTTTCACTTTTACTTAATCTTTTTCTACCTAACTCCCCTCCCCCATTCACGTACACACACACATATGGTAATGCAGTTCGTTAATCGATACATCAAATTCTTTCTATAATAATTTAGTGATTGACTTTCTCTACGTTGTCGGCAGTTCTCTGTGACGTTGGTCATAGACCAGATGTCCCCAAACTTTTTTGTCTCGTAGACTATGAGCCTCTTTTTTCAGTTTTGGTTTGACCCTTGCCTTTCTAACATTGAATTGTTACAAACTAACCAACTTCAATTTTTTTGCCCTTGTACGCTAAGCTCATCGTTGGTGCTGATTCCTAACAGTTCCTCTTGTAATAATAATCCACTGTGGTATTTGCATATTCAAAACCTAGTTTAGAAGTCATGTAGGAAGTATAATTAAATGTTGAACGTAGGCTGCAACATCAACATGGCAGTTTGTGACAAATTGAGAATCTCGGAAAAGTCGCGCTGTGCAAGTTTTTTTTTGCGTTAGCGTAATTGTGACACGAAAATATAAAATTATGGACTTTTCAAATAGAGCTTAGACTGTCACGTTCTAACCTCTTTAAATTTAGACAATAAATCTGTTAGAGAAGCAATATCTGGTTTTTAACTGGATCTTTATCACCCAAAGTCTTCAAAAGTTTCTCAAATAGTGAATATGCATTTAAATGTGGTAAATAAAAAAACTGAATCAGTTTAATATATAAGAAAATAATACTTAGAAGATAAGAATGGAAAAATATGGACCGGACCGGATAAGTAGTCGATCCGGTCGAGATTTTCTCAATTCAATGTCATTGCATTCTTGTCCGTATAACAATAATTTTATAAGCAAGCCAAAATCGGTTTATTGAACTCTAGAGAATATTCTAACAATTAGGCTTAATTAAAATTGAAAGCAGCAAAGATGTTGGTTCGATCCGCCGACTGAGAATGATCTCTGCTAAACGTTATACATTTATACGTTAAAAGTCAGTATTTCATAGGTAATTGATGCCTACCTGGCTACTTAAATGGGATACATTCTCATCGACACACCTTCAAATCTAATGCACCTCCAAGTTTTGTTCTTCACATCTTTTTTGTCGTGTTCTACTTTTGATCGTAACGCCAGAAAGATTGGGATATAATTTGAATTACTGTTGCCTTTTTCAAATGTTCTGTTTATTGACTCGTCCACTTATCCATGCATTAACAAAAGTTATTGTTTATCCGTTTTTCATTTCCTTCTTAAGCGTGGGATATAATTAGTTTTTTAAAGATATATTTTTCCTTTAATTTTCCGGCTTTTTCTAGGAAGCATCAGTAATTCGGTAGATCCCATTGTTTCGTTTTCTTCCATTTTTTGTACACAGTAATGATCAGGGTCATTGATGGTAACTTATGATAGGTATATATAATTGGATAGGGGTTTTCAAAAAGGACAGGTTGATATTGAAATGGAATAAAACAAGCCGTGTGTGAGGTATTAACATTTTTTTTAAAAAAAAACAATTTTATAATTGTTCTGACTGTATCTCGAATAATGAAGGCAAAAAATTACGGCCAAAATTAGTGAGAATTAAAATTATTTATTTATTAGATTGTAACACGACGTTTCGTTCTTTTGTTTGGAACCTCCTCAGTTCGTGCTTCAAGTACCAATTTGTTAATAAATCTTTGTGCAATCTGTGATTATACAACTTTTTGGATTATTTTTCTATTGTTTTCACACCTGAGGAGGTTCCAAACAAAGGAAGGAAACGTCGTGTTATAATTTAATAAATAAATAATTTAAAATCCTGACTAATTTTTCGCCTTTTTTTGATTGGGCTTAAATTGGCCTTTCATATAAAAAATAATGTGGTTATAACCTCTCCCACAGCTTGTTTTATTCCATTTCAACATAAAAGCGCCCTCATTGAAAAACCCTACATATGTATTCAAACTTTTGACTTGCAATGTGGTCGTAAAAGTAATTGTAATTGGCGGACATTGTGCGCAACTCGTTGTGGTGTTGTTTTGGCATCTGGTTGCCGGGTCGTCCGCCAGGGCGGCGCTTGCTGTACCGTGCGGCTCAAGCCTCCTCCCCTCCCCTCACCCCTCGCAGACCCCACCGCCCCCCCTTCTATCCAAAGGCAGGACCATCTCAATATGGCTTCCGCGAGGCGAGTTAAGTGACAGAAAATGGAGGATACCGTCTCCATGTGTCGTCGCGGACGAGGATAACAGGGCGGAGATAAAGTGGCCGAGAAAAGAACAACGACACGCTGCAGTCATCACCATGTCGTCGTCGTGGTGCGTGTCATTTATTCGCGAGTGCTGCGAGCGGCTCAGTTAAAGGAAGGCAACAACAACAAAAAAAAGAAGTGCGAGCGATCGAGGGTCTGAGTTGAGCAACATGCTACCGAGCGGTCGGTGTCTTCCTCTCCTCCTGCTCGTCATCGTTTGTCGTCCTCGCACTACTTCGACAAGAGTAACGGATTTCGACATCGTCGTCGTCTTCGTGAATATGTGTCGGCCTTTATTATTAAAACAAGTGGCTGAAACGCAATCGCCGTTCTGCTCTCCTCTGCAATTTACATCATCAGCATCATCAACTTTTAGCAACAACGTAACGAATCCACAGTTAGTGCCAGGTGTACGTTGTTAAAAAATAGAAACAAGTGTCAGTGTATGAGGAGTAAATAATATCTCCTTGTTATTGGTAATATAACCTACAAATACAGAATTTTTAAGAATTACAATTTCGAACAAACATCGCTACTTGAAGTGTGTGGTATATTTGTGTTTGTGAAAGTGCCGTTTAGTGTACGTGTCGTCAATATTTAACGGTGAATTACATAAATAGTTTACTTATTTTTCTTTAGATAAATATCATTTTAAGGGTCCTGTTTTTATTTAGCGTTTAGTGGAAAAGTTTGATCAGAGTGATACTATTTATTTATTTATTAACTATTTTGGTGTAGTGATCAGAATAGGGTTTTTCATCCTCATTCTCCCCAAAGTCCATATATAATCCCCAGATATTCGTTTCGGTTGTTTGTAATATGAAGAAAATACATACGGAGCAATGCTGGATACAACTGCAAATCAAGAAAATCATAACCACCATCACCACCACAATCATCAAAATCACCTAAACAATCATCACAGCAGCAGCAGCAACCCGTGGACAGAAATGAAGCGCCCACGGTAAGTGTGTGATTTAGCCTTTGCCCTTTTTTCATACAATTTTTGTCCTACTCGAATTTTCTGTCAATCCGCTGATGAAATATTTGCTTCTCATGGCGTCCGAATGCGCGTCTTAGTTTTTCTTCGCGTTTTGTACAAATATTGGAGGAGGGGAGGGTGAGTGACTTTTCTTCGCGCGCAGGGATTGCATTACAATGTAATGTAACGCAATGTGTAACGTACGTTTCTAGTGGTTGTGACGTCAGGGTGACGTAACGGCCCTGCGAATAGACATTGTTGATCTAGGCCAAACGAGCCACGTTTGGTGTAATAGTTGAACGTGTTACGGGAGCGTATGGGAAATTATTACGCCCAATTACATGTAGAATAAAGAGTCCGGGAGCGGAAGAGGTTAACAGGAGGAAAAGGGGGAAAAACGCCTTGGTGACGTGCGTAGATTTCCCCTCCCCTTCCGTCGTCCCCTCCACTGTGCCACTTCACTGCGATATCCCTCCGCCCCGCCACCTGCCACTCATCACGCAGCTAGAATATATTTTTTACATAATATTGTTTACAATCTGCTGTAACTCTCCTGCTGATATAAATATTTCTGCTGTCTTTTTCCGAATAGAATACTACATTATTTCTTGTGTAACTTAACATGTGAACTATTACGCGTGTTTATTGTGTATTAAAGTTGTTGGCTTTTAAATGCAAGGTTAACCTCAAAATGCCGAGCGCCATGTTTCTTTCTGATACAGCTGATCAGTTCCGTTGACGCTTTGCCTTCAACTATCGATAATTATAATGTTCATGTATACAAATAGATTGTCACTGAACAAATCGCAATACAATTTGCTGTATTAAATACAATCTAACCCGGGTATTGTTGCACACAACCAGAAACGATTCATTTGTGATTAATTAATGGCATTTTTCCTTTATCTATGTGGTTTTGGCAATTCGTTACACAAGTACTTTATTCTGTTTTTATTATTATTCGTATCATTGCTTGTGCTCAAGAAAATCATGAAATTTTTTAAAATGTCAATAGATCTTTTGAATATTGAAATTTGTGTAAAATACAATGAATGATCAAAAGTCAGAAAAAGAAGAATTGTAATTTAAATTAAGACAATGGTTTGGCATTGTTTTCCCTCATTTCGGCTCATTACGTTGCAGGAGTAACACGAAATTCCAATAAGAATTTGTTAGTAACAAAAACATTGATGATTTATATTCAGGTATGCTTATGTAATTAAATAAAGTTTTTTGTAGAATGAACTGAATAGGTTCCGTAATTTGTAGACGAAACGTCTTAATTTAAGATAAAATTCTTGTATATCCGACTTTTGGCCGTTCATTGTAATTAATTTGTATTATTGAGTCAGATTAATTTAAGTAATGAAATTATGTCCAAGCTGGAGGACAACTTGTATTCTTCTATCCAGGAACAGAGATATCATGATAATAATAAAATCAGTTTGTAAACTGTGTGTGAATAAATGCCGGCTAGTAATTGCCACATATTTTTTATTCCAAAGGAATCTATTTGTAAATTATAAAATTGTGTTATTTCCTGCACAGTGAATTTTAGATGATCACAACTTTCAATAGGCAATATAATTTTTGGCATACAAAACTGACTGCGAATTCAAATTGAGCTTCTTGTGAATACTAAGCAAAGTTAACCTATATTGAATTTTTAAATTAATTAACTCGCCGTCCTGTATTCTTATTATCAATTGCCCCTATTTTGTTTACATCGTTCATGTTGTCATTCAATGCGTGTCTGTATTAATTTAATACATTTCCATAGTCGGCGATATTACTATTATTTTGTATTGTCATAAGTTTGTGTATCAGTGGTTGAGAAATTTAATTTTTCGTGTTCAGTAATGATTTTAAAAATTCAATTGTGAAGGGGAATAGCCATGTATCAGTGTATTATGTGGATGTAAAAAATATTATTGTATGTTATTTTTACCGGTTATCTCTTATAGTCAAATCTCTCGAATTATACGTATCTCTGATCAGAGACATTTAATAGCTGAACTGAACAACCTTCGTTCATTATACTTTATATAGATGCAAAAGTTATGGAATTGAATTCGCATAGTAGTGATAGAAAATTCACGAGTCAGTCATGTTTAGTTTGAAGTAGGCTGTTAATGTTTCACTCTTTGACTTGCCACATTCAACAGTTTCGTCTGCAACATTGCAAGTGTGTCAAGTGAACAGAAGTAAAATAATTAAGAGAAAAAAAACGTGATTTTTTTGCCTTTCATATTTTGTTAATTTCGTATAGCAGTGTGATGTGATATGCTTTGTATCAGTACCACTCATGAAAATTGTCATAATTTTTATGATCAGTGTTATATCTTCTGTGTCTCTGGCCACGGACCTGCTGCTTCTATATATTTATTTGTTGTAAGTTTTTATTCTTTGTTTAGTTATCGGCTGAAGGCTTTGTGTCGTGTTTGTTGAGCAATTATGGTTTATGTTGCATCATTCCTGCCAATTGAATTGGCTGCTACAGAAAATTATATCAATTAGGTATACGAATAAGGAAATGCATTGAGATAGACATCAAAATAAGATGTGTCCTTGAAGAGTTCATTTCTTGGCTAGAAAGGAGTTCTGTCTCAGTAATGTTTAAATCACATCATGCACAATTTAATTAAGTACTAATCTGTGGAATGCTTTTTATATCCAAATTGAATTATCATAATGAAATTTTACTTTTATTATTTTCTGATGATAAATATTTGATTGAATTGTTGGCATTAGTCCTTCCTCATGAACTTAAATTACGAACGACGATTAAAGTTCCCCCGTTACATTTTTATTCTTGATAAATAAAGACTACTCAATTATGTGTAACTACAATTCTATTTTTCCCCGAAAATAGATGAGTGTTATAATTAGTGCTGATACATATTACTGAAAACGTATTCTCATTGAACAACATTTATTTTTATCAACAGCTTAGTAAGTACCAATGAGTACAATTTATTATTCATAATATTTTTACGGTCACATTAATTACGTGTTTCCACTGCAACAAATATGGCCAAAGAAAAACATTGGTAGAGATGCACACAGGTGAAAAACAGCCGTTTTATGTAAACAAATATGGCTCCCACTAATCTCTAAGATCAAGAAATCTAAAAACTCTTGTTTATGTATATACAGTGTCCAACAGTATAAGTGCACAAACAAAGGGGTCTCAGATACACACGAAAAAACAACAACATAACCCATCTGTAGGCTAATCATGTTTACATATGAATTACATACATTATTATAATTTTGTTAATACATTATTGTAATCTTGAATATATTGGAATAATTGTTGTAACGAACTAATAATCGTCAGATAAAAGTTAAATAAAATAAATAAAAAACAAAGGTGTCTACTAAATTATTCGCATCTTTGTATTTATGTCACAGACGCCTCGGTATTGGGTAGTTTGAGAAAAGGAAACTGAGAAATAGAATTCGAAAACCGCGCCTTTTATCATCCTCGTCTCACAAACTTTTGCCAATGGTTTCTTCGGTAACAAGCGAACAGTTCCGAATTCGGAAGCTTGATTTTGTTTTCTGACTAAGCCACATCTTCACGCGATTGGCTGTTCAGTTGTCACAATCATCAAAGCAAACCCGTGTGATAGAAACATTTGTTGGTGGCCTGATGATATTTGAGATATTTATTTGGACCCATCCTCTTGCCAATAATGAATTTATCTGATGGCAGCGCTGAGAGTTACGCTCTTCGGAATTCTATTTCTCAGTTTTCTTTAATTGCGCCGTAATGAAGCGCCTCTGACAAATATATCAAGAGGAGAAAATGTATTGACCACATTTATTCCCCTTTAAAGTGCACTTAGGTGTCTCGTTCATATTATTTATGGTTATAATATAAAATAAATGAACGGCGTTAATGCGGTCGAATCAGAGATTTCATTTGTATATGAATTGGATAGGAAAGAGAGAGAAAAATCGGTGACTTACCTGAAGTTGGTAGTAGATGTCGATGGGTAGGGAAGTACGAATAAACACCCTTAAGACAAAGTATCTGAATGGCGTGGCAGTCGTTCCAACTCACTTTTTTTTTCGCCGTGTGAGGGGTAAATCCCCCAATAAAGAGCGAAGTTGCAGCGATTATTTGAAGTAGATATTCTTTCACTATTCTATGGTAATTGGAAGAGAAGAAAACCATGTCACGGTGCATAATTTTTTAATTTCTGGTGGTGTTTAGGCTTTTGTTTGCAGTAACAAATTCAACGTTATGGACCGTTTGTTTAGTTGTGTGGTGATGTCCATGGGGGCGTCTGTACATAGAACGCTGCGAATTTTTTAGGTGATTGTGATTATAGAAGGGTGGCTGGCGTTCCCTCTTATGCGGGAACCAGGGAAGGAAACATAGTGCTTCTCTTGACTTGTTTGACGATTTCATTGCAGCCTAAAGTTTGGTTGCTTCACTAATTGATCTTAATGAATGCCGCAAGGACTTACAAAGCTTACAGGAGTTTGAGTGATTCTTTCCTTATTTTACGTCCCTGCAGTATATACTGTAAACCACTCTCACTACGTTCAAACTGATACGAGGTGTCACAATTATCAAGATTTCTAGATTGACCGAATAAAATCCATTTTTCACTAGGTAAACTTTATTTCTGTCTTAAATTTATTTCGAATCCATAGTCTTAACGTATGTCGTCCGACATTTAGGACGTTTTTGTTTTTCCTGGGTGTATACAAAAATTAACCTGTATTTGATTAGTTATGTTTATATAATTTTTACCAAAATGCATGACTACCTGTAACGATGGTTTATAAAGTTTTTACAGTAGTTCTCAAGGTTTATTTACTCGCAAGTTGTCTTAAAATCTATTCCATATGTTCGTAGTGAATTAAAATTCGTAGTATTTAAGTAAAAAAACAGACTATATTTTCTTACATAATTGATAATTGTACAAATATGACATGTGGTGCACAACTGCAGCGTCCACTACTCATCTGTGAAAGAAAAAAGATGATAGCATGGAGATTTGAAATTGATAATTTCATAAGAATTCTTCATTAGTGGTTACATACAAATTTATTTAAGCGTACAATCTTAAAGCTTTTTTCATCACTCATTTTTTGTTAATTAATAATTCCTTAGCGAAAGAAAGATCTTGGTTGATATATATTTTTTAAATACCCCTGTAGACGCGCAGAATGGACAAAAACTTTCCTTGGTTAACAGCTCAGAAAATGTGAATGAGTGACAAATTAATATTAATTATGGAACATAGTGAAAAGTAAGTTGGCTATTTTTTGCGTGCACTGTAACTTTTTTCTATTTGGTCAATCATTATTAATGTTTTTTAAATCGACATTAACACGCCTTTACCTTTTTATATTATCCATCAATAAAAGTATTTCTAGTAAAACCTGTGTAAACTACCATACTTTTGAGGAATAGTTGAACACAAAATAAAACTATAACTAGGGGAATACGCAAAATATCAAGGTTCTGTCTCGTGCATTTCGCATCTTGTGGCTTGGGAAAGAGAAAACAAACAGAGATGAAGTGAAAGGTTGAGCCGAATTTGATCAAAGTAGAAGGAAGACTTAACGAACGTCTCAGATTTTATCTGCGTAGAGATCAGGGAATCTGATAAGAGAAACGTAGATTATGGAGAAAAATCGTAAATTTGTAACATTTTACGTAAACTGTTTCGGGCGTTGAGGAAGTCAGCAGTCAGTATTACAGCGGTGAACCTAGTCGGTTATGACCCGGTCCATCTTTAATTTTCTCTTCCATCTTTTGCATCAGTCGATTGCATGCATTTAAGCACGACAGATTGCTGTACTTTTATCGTTATTGTGTTGATAGGACTAGACAGCCTTGAAGGAACCCTTGACCTGTTTGATCTGTGGGCCCAGGTTGTGCAACTCTGTAACGATTAGGCTGCCTGCCACGACTGCCAATCTCCCGCTCGCAGCCATCTTGCTTGCACGTGCCCTGCTTCCGCATTTCACTTCCTCGCTTCCCCGTACATTAATATCTTCTTGACAATTGAATTGGCATAACCTGTTATACACGTCAACTACGTCACGTGGTAGGCAGAATATGTGCTGCTAGTACTAGCCCAGTAATAATCACGCACACTGTGAAACTAACTGTTGACATCGACGTCACATCTTGTAAGCGCTGCCAAGGTCTGAAGGGGAGAAACCAATATAAATGTTGACATCAATTTTGGGACTTCCGCCTCTATGAATAGTTGATTTAGCATAATAAGGAAACATTGCGGATGTAAGAGCAGTGAGATGAAACTAGTATCAAAGAAGCCAAAATTTTGCCCGAGTCCACTGACTGGCCTCATTAGTATGGTTTTACTTCATAATCTTGTTACTTCAGTAGTTTCCTACTGTTACATGACACAAAAAGTTACTGAATGTAATAACAAAAAACTTAAAATTACAAAATATAATAGATAATTTCAATTGTTTAATGTTTCCTTTATTTCATATAATGTACTTGTTCTCAAAAACTGGACAATAAATATGAGCAGTGGTTATTAGATGAACGTGACGTGTACATTGGATTACTTTCAATCAGATAAATTTTGTCTCTTACATGAACATGTACGTCCCATTGGTGCTGTAACGATTCTCGTAATAGACATAATACTGTGACTTGTTTTCGACATCTTGTGACGTACGTCGTGAAACGTCAATTAGAGATGTACACACTGCTGATGGCGCGTTAACTAAGATTGCTGACTTATTTTGTTCCGTTTCGTCTCTTCTCGTGAGCATAATGATGTTTTGCGACAAGGCTCGCCTCCGTAGTTTGTCCTGATTTGACTGCGTGACGTAAGTGACGACGTATGACCTGAGTTTGCTCCAAGAACTGTTCGTCTGTTGTAGAAGTGTGACCAAAGTGAGCTGTTAGTCTTAATTTACAACTGCAATCCCTAACCACGACTTTACTGACCTGACCTACTGTACTAATATAGTGGACTTCGTTATTGAGCTATTCCGTAAATAGATGTCCGTGGAAGTGACGTAGGGGAACCTCGAGTTCATTGTCTGATCGGCCTAGGTTCGCAAATTTCGTGCCGGACGGAAGGAAGGGACAGAAAATACTGGCATAAATTGCTTAAATTTAGACGAATAATTAGAGAGCAGATGCTAAAACTAACCACAATAGCCTGTGTGTTCAGCAGTATTAGCAAGGATTTCGAAATAGACTGCCATTGTTTTCCAGTTAGGTTATATTAAGCATTTCACGAGGAAAACATTGGTTCGAAAATTTTATCAAAATGATAGAGAATATTAGGAAATCACGTCACATTAAAAGTTTTTTTTTGTAAATAATTCCTAAATTGTAATAGTACTTGCGAGCGATCGTTATTGGCAGTCGACAATTTGTGGTTCGTGAGTGATTTCCAAAACCACGCTCGTTAAATGTATGTTTTGTAATAAAATATTTTTTATTGGTACAAGTTGTTTATTTTTGAAAAAAAATTACTGTAAATTTTGACTGACTTCGACGGCTGCTTTTTTACGCAATGGCGAGGGAACTATGTATATTCGAGTACCCGCAGGTCTTCGTTGCGAGGGGAAAGTTGTGACCCAGATTTAATAGGCCGTCCAACGTTTGTGTGATATCCAAGTGCTGATGGAAAACTGGAAGTAACTAGCAAAGCCTCCGGATAGAATCGATACATTAATTCTTCGTCTCTACCAGGGTTGCGCTATAAATTATGGAGCTGCCACTGCTTTAAAGTTTTGAGGTCGTCTCAATATGGAAGTCTCGCTATACAAAGCGACTGGTTGTCGCTCTATTATTCCATTTATCATCATGCCTATTAATTGGTTAAATCAAAGAAGCAAAATAATCGCATTTCTTTCCCGGTACGCATCCATGTACTGTACCAAACCAAACTTCATCGACATTTTTCTGTTTCCTTTGCCACTTCAGTTATTGGATGATGTGTCTTGAGTAAATGTTTTAGTATTCTGGATCTATTCTATGTCCTCTGGCTTCTTCGTCTTAAAGCATTGTGTTCATTCAATTATTGGATTTATCAAGCATAATTATTAAAATACTCTTTTTATGAACGCAGTACTTGTAAAGATTATGTCCTCACGAATTAGGGAACAAATTGTGGACTATATATAACTTAGTCTTTTTCAATCTGTACTTTGATATTGCGCGTTTTATTCGATCCCAAGTTCGCGAACTCAATTGCCAGTTAATTTATACTTCTTACACTTGAAGCATTAAAGTTGCTGGAGGAAGAGCTTCCTAATGGTAACATATTCATGTGAGAAGCGTGACATTGTAATCGCTTTGACTTCAGTACGAGGGTCGCGTCTTGCAGCTCACTTATCTCTGCTGGAGGCAAGCCACAGACCTTCACTGGGACGGACGGATTGGATTCAATTAGCAGGCGGTGTTTTTTTCCTCCTTCTTTCCTCCTCCTCCTCCTCGGCTTCTGCCGTCTCGGCTTTTCCAGGAGTCTGTACAGTGATCTTTCTCCTTATCGTCGCAGACTCGGGTAACTCCAGAGTAAGTATGCACATTCCCCATCTTTGTCTCTCCTTTCTCAAAATTCCTTTTGGAGGCATTTCAGCGCCACCGGCTCATCTCAAATCGATTTCCCCGTTCTTCTCTCTCCGCGAACAAATCTCTTTTTTGACACCTATTTTGTGTTTCTGTTACTTGAATAGAATCCAGGCCGTGTTACGTCTAGTCCCATATATTGTAATAGAGGCAGGTCGAAGTGGAGTGGCAATGCAGGTCGCCCGCCATGTTGTTTGCAGTGACTGCAATTATGGCGCCGCGTGACGTATGTGGCGGCTGTGCTAGTGTGGGAATCGCTGCGAGTTCGTGAGACGTCTCTTCATATATATGTATCATGCCTGCCTGACGGCTCACTATGTCTAATCTGGCATATAAAAATATGAGCTGGAATGTACGACTTATTCCGATATCTGTAATTAAAGCAGAAAATAATCCGTGAGCAGAATATGACAGCTGAATACTTTAACAGCAATATTGTATACTGCCGCTAAGTAGTGCCAACTTGATAAACCATTACTGGCTTCTGTACCAGTGCAAGAATGTCAAGGATAATAAACAAACGTTTCCGTTTCAGCTGACGTATATAATTGTCGCGACATCTGACTTATTATATGAACAATGAGTAGTTTTCATACAGCTGACTATTAATATCGCGAGCTCTGAAAAAAATCTGAGTTGAACCAGCCGCTGATGATAGGGTTACGTCTCAGACTGAACTCGGTAATGCGTTGCGTTACACTGTACAATTATTGACAGTTAAGTTCTCGATCTTGTTAGGTCATTGTGGTACTTGATGAGGAAGATCTTGCTACATTAAGAAGTAAATGCCCTGTAGCGACGTGCACGTACGCTGTGATTCATAATAACCCTTCTGTTTTATTCTGGAAATGTATTCAGATTTTATAACTAGTGCAAAAATTAATTAGATGTATGAAAGAAAAATAAAGGGAGGCTAGTCAAATTTATCATGTTCTTGGCTCTCCGTTTAGTATATTTAAAATTCGTTAACGTGTTGAAGACTGTCTCAATTTAGAATTGAACAAAACCGAAACTCTTGACATACTTAATTGCTTCCTATTTGTCCAACTAATTTATACCTATGTCAATATGAATGTATGTCTGCGACAATGCGCTTCCGCAAAAACACTGTGGTTGGTTAATTTAGTTTTTATTTCTCGTTTATCTGAAGTTTAACTAATAATATGTGCAAAGTACTCACTGCTTGTATTGCAATTAATTAATACATTTCCTTTTGCAGCAAGAACAGAAAATTCACACACTACGACATTATCAATATGATTTGTACAAGAATTATAAATTAATGGTGCAGGAGTCTTTGAGCTAGCACAAAGTTTTTATGACTTGAGATTCAGTGGTACTGATTACATTATTTGGTGGCTGTAGTTATATATAAACAATATTTGACAGCGCATATCGTCACCATCGTTTTCTGTTTTGCATCTTTTACTTATCAGTGATTAGAAATGTAGTGTCGTCTTCGTTCCGTCACACATATGATATACATTCATATTCAAGAGGCGTCATCAAAGAAAGATAAACTTTGTTGTAATTATCTATACGTAATTTGTGGTGGTTGCCACTGCAGGTCTCTTCGCATTATAAAGATTACGTTCAAATATTTCTAGGATCCTAACATTTGACACTGCCCTAAAATCATGCAGACATGCATACCCTTGACAAGATCGGCTAATTACACATGAACTATTTGAGCGGATGTTGAACAAAGTTTTCTGTTTGTGTAAACGGCAACAACGCTCAAAAATATAAAGGCAATCAAAGTATAATTCCTTTCACGTCATTCCGAAGAACGTGAGAATACTACCCAATAGCCCTATGATGCAGGTTTTCTAGTGTTTTCCCTGCATCTCTTTTGGGTGAATCACCGGGTAGGAACCTTAAACTGATACCCAGGCCCCATGATCAACCCTTGCTCTACCTTCTTCATCCCTTCAATTCCTTTCCTCTGCTATTAAAGGGTCGTTGCCAGTTCAGGACCAGCGTCATGTAGCTCGATACAAAATAATCGATTAAAAAAATAACAAAAACTGAGCATACGTATGTATGGATTGGATTTAATTTAATTTGAATTATAACAAAAATTAAAATTTTTCGAACCTTTCCTTCAAAAATATCTGTTTTTAAGGTTTTGACAGTAATTCAATTTCTATTAAAATTAGATTACAGTTGATCTTTCGCCGCTTCTTATTCTGGACAGTAACATAAATATAGTCTTGGGCAGCCGAACGTATGTTCTTCGGCAGCTAATATTCTGGAATCACCACCTGCGATACTTTCAAGCACAAAAAAATTCCCCATTTAGTGAATATTATTGAGTAAGAGCATTACCTCGGTTTCTAACGAATAGCGCGTTGATTTAGTAATAGGGTCAGCTGTGAGGAGATTTTGGAGTATGATGAGAAGAGAGTAAAGTATTGTGGTGTTTATTTCTGGTCCGGAATGCGAGAAGGCCGCGGATCTGGCAGAGGGCCCCACCTACAGCCTTGGGACTTCTTTAGAACTCACCACCAGCAGTCTCTCTCACACACGCCATAATCTGCTCCACCTCACCACCAGATTACTATCTGGACTGATTGAGGGAGGTGTTGTATGCTATGCTATGCCATGCCTTGCAACGTAAGAGCAACCGCATGGAACTAGTCTAAGCCAGCGGATCTCAAGATGAGCCGAGTAGTCCACATAAAACTCACCGCGTGTCCTGCAACTGAAACTTACAATCGACAGTTTAACGTTGTTTAATTAAGAGAAGGAGTAGAAGATAGTTGCGGAATATCAAGGGTCAAAATTATAGGTTTCTTAACTTTGGAGTAGAGTTTCAGTTATTTGCGACAAGACCGTGCTTCATCACCTGGATTACTTTATTGTCCGTTTGGTGGAGAGAATGAAACGACGATTGTCGGCTACTAATTTTGTACCCTTTTCCCCAGAACCCCGTTTTTCGTCGTTATCTGTCAGTTTTATGACTTGTAATAATTGCAAGTCAATTATCTTATTCCCAACACGAAACTTAGTTATTTTCTTGGTTATCGGTTGACAATTCCGTGGAGTTAGATGTTTTAGATCTTTTTCCTTCGTCTGCATTATATTTGTAGTCTCCTTTCTGTGGTATTATTGTCTTGCGTTCTGTAACGAAAATACAATGTATAGCTTATTCTTTGGTCGAGGTCTTAAAACGCATTGCTTCGTCACTCCTAATGGAGCCCGTCATTTTAATTCCAATATAAAATGCAACCATTATGGAAGCACTCCTTTTCGCGCTCTCCTCCGTATTTTAGAGAGCGAATTACAGAAGAAAGACGCATATGGAAAAACGTCGACCGGACCAGGTACTCGAACTATGGACCTCCCACTTTCCGGGCGGGCACTCTACCACTGAGCTAATCCGAGTCCACATCCCTCAAATTCCTGTAACCTAAGCCAGGCTCACCTACAATTTACTAACCACACTATTCACAACCTAATGCTAGGAACACGGTGTGTAATTTTATCAAAGATGCATGAAATTCAAGTAAAAGAAAGTGGAATGCTTAAATTGAAGCTCATTAATAGCTTACAGCTAACTTAGAAGAAACATAAGAATAGAGCTAGTTTCAATTCTCTCTCATTTCTGATTTTTCTTGTTTTATCTGCTTGTTTTTTATTTCGAGAAAGTTATCAAACTGGACTCAATTTGGAATAAACACGTGCAGGGAATTAATTGTGCATTCTTGCAGTTGAGTCGTCGTATCCTGCGCTTAAAACGCCCAACTCCGCCTCGAATCTCCATTATGTTGTTGTATCATGCTTTCTTATGCGTTACCTGTCATTTAGGTCTTTTATAATCAAATTTAATAAGGTTGCAGCGAAAAGTAACTAATAACATGTTTCGTTTGATTTTATGAAAAGCACGTGTTGTTGTTATTGTTGTGTAGTAGAAACATTTAATTGTATTATCTAAAGTTATTTGTGGTATTCGTTTTTGCTACTGATCGGCCCGTCCACATCATAAAAACTCCACAAGGATAATATTTAAGAAATAATATACAGCAACGTTTGCTGTTAATTATTATAAAACATTCTAGGGTTTCCGAACGGGGTTAGTATTTATTGATACAAAACGTTTCCATGATGTACTCTTCTATCGTTGTTAGAGACGTCACTTTTGTAAAAGCTAACAAATTATTTGCGGCTACAATTTCCTAATAATTAATGGCAGACAACTTCATGGAAACTTCGTCAAATAAATAGAACTCTTGTTTGAAACCCCATAATGTTTCATTAAAAAATAAATGTAATAAGTAACTCTGATTGTTTAAGTGAAGGCAATGTTGGAAACTTTGTGTGAATATTGTTGCTAAGCGTTTTGTTAAATTTTTTAGATGCTGAATGAAATTAAGTTTTTGTAGTCTTGTTGACTGTTAACGCTGCGAAAATTCATTCGCATGTGTGTGTTTAGGTTAACTGAGAGCAGTGACAGTTTTACTGCGACGGCCGTAAAAGAAAGAAAGAGACTAGAGAACTGTAACGCCATCACTTGCTTGCAGTTTCCGCTTCTCAACTCGTGAATGTTTGGAACGTTATCTCACCAGTAGTAATAATTGACAACACATTAGTTTTTAGTTTCAATCAGCGAAACTAATTCCAGAAGATTGCTCATGACATCAGCTTGGAAGTTAAATTTCTTGCAGAAATTCTACATTTAACACTGAACTGGAAGGTTCCTCGCTAATATTCTGATCGCGCATTAACCCAGTTTTTTTTTACAATAGTCAAGTCGAATTAATTTACAATGGTCGTAAATAAATTTGATTTTAGAATTTAATTAATATCAAGATTTTTGATTTTCTTTCTCCGTGGTTAAGAAAGGAGAGGTGCCCATCTTGTAAACTGGAAGTTTCTCTCTTTTCCCCAATAAAAATATCGTTTCGTGACTTGTAAATTCAACGGAGTATTGTATTGTTTGTTACGAAAAATGTAGTAAAATTATTATTAGATTCGATTTTCCAAGAAGATCCCAATGTTATTCTCGAAATAATTGTACCTAATAGCTTTAAAAACTTCCAATATTGAACTTGTATCTTTTGTTATCAAGAACAAAATTAGTTATTCTGGTTAATTATCCATGAATGTGTTATTTGTGGAGAAAATTTCGGTCTTAAAAATATTCCTACACATTTGTATTCCTCCATATAAAATTATTAAGCACTGTTCTTTTCATTTTTCGACCATCGCCTTTTTAGTTACCTAACCAAGGAATGATTTTTATTTTTCTGTATTATTGTTACTCTTATTATTTTCATCTTTGGACAATTATTCGCTTGATTTCGAGCTTACTCTAAATATACAGCCCTCAACTTTGTATCTGTCAATCATCATGTGTGTTGGCTTAGGTTGCTTTTTTCCTTTCAATGTACTGTGACTTTTCTGTCGTTGCAAGTAAATCGTTTCCTTTCTTTTCATTGCTTTCTCAGAAATAAAGAAGATATTGATGCGGCAAGCTATGAATTTATTCCGATTTTGCAGTTCTTTAATTTTAGTACTCATTTTCGTTAATTCTGCATCATCATCTCACTTTTGTTGCTGGTATTTCGTTCTCAGCTCTTACTTCTATACAATGTTTCCGTTTCATCCTGTCACGTTTTATTGTTTATTTATATATTTTTTATCTACTCTTACACGGTTTACTTAATTCGCCCCCATTGAGGTAATGAACTTTTCTTAAAAAATGTAAATTTATTTTATTACGGTTTTTAATTAATTATTTTGTAATTCAAGTAATTTGAACATATATTCAGTCGTACATTTGATATATTTTACATATTCTTTCTATATGTCTATTTATTTTCATATGACCACAGTATATTCCTTTTACGGATATTTATATTCCGGTGGAATTTTATAATCAGCCCATGCCTAGTCACAATCATATGAAACAAATGCACACTAGTATTAGACACTTAATTTAGTAACAATAATCAAATTAGTCCATATATCGCAATATTACATTTAATAAGCATTTATTTGTCATAGCATATCCAAAAATGTACTTACTTTTTAACCAACAGGTTTCAAAGTATGTGTAAAAAATTTAAAGAGGTTTGTTTCTTTCATTTATGAAATTTTAATAAGAAACGCACGTACTATATACAATAGGCCCTTTCATTCATAATTGATCGGCAATAATTAAAAATATCCATTGATGTTCCAAGTTTGCGCGACAATTGAGAAATTAATTGTTGCGATACATTTTCTAAAATATTCCAGTCTGACTGTGAAAGTATTTGGTAACTAATTAATATTGTAAGCTATAACTTTCTGAACCCTTGCTTTATAAGTATTAGAAAATAAAGTTACTTCCTTATTTATAAATCAAAATTTACTGTGGAACCAGCTGTCGGTTATAATATTGTACGTCTGACAGATACAAAAGTGGGCGGTGAACCCTGCTTTAAAAAGTACTCAATCCAGCTTTCGTTTATGAATGGGAGAGGATGGATGCAATATGGTTTGCGTTCACTATCATTTGTATTCTTCCGCATCCATATGTGACATTCCAGATCAAAAATGGCATACCTTTTTCCTAATTGGAATACAGAAAAAATTCGAAAAAGACAACATTGCTAATGAATAGTATTTCCAACAATACCATACACAGCCTTATTACAGTACATTGTAGTTCCAACTGTAAACTTTGTTCTTGATATTTCTCAAAATTATGGGAAAAATCTATTTTATTGCCCTAACATAATGGCTGGTTATTTTTGAACCTTCGTAATATATAACACAGGGGTACAATTATGTTACTGAAATAAAATACATTTTTTCAATTTTTTTGATAGTTTCAAGATCAAATGTAACAATGAGCTTGAAACTGTAACATTCTGTAAGAGGTTTTTGTAGGTCAACGGTGGGACACCCCCGGCCAGCGGGCCACATCCGGCCCGTCACAAAGCCTACACGTTTTCAAAGATACCATCAAAGTCTAATTTTATGAGTAAAATTAATCTTCTCTTTTGCAGTACGTTTTGTTAATTATCCATACTAATTTCCAAAGCTGTTTACGCGTAGCAACTACTTCGCTTTCACCAAAAGGCAATCCCAATTTTTTTCTATTATTTTATTATATGAAATACCAACCCTGAGTTTACTTAAATATCTGTACCTCCTATTATTTAAATTAATTACACTACTGTTATATTTGTTATGTCTCCCTACACAAAAAAGTTGCCCATCACTGGTTTAGGGTATTGTTAAGAGCTAGTATTTAGTTTTTCAGTGGTTTGAATTTTTTCTGTATTCCAATTAAGGAAAAAGTTACGACCTTTTTGTAATGTTGTGCGTCATAATTTACTAAAATTTTGAATTTCATTACATCTGTGTCTTAGAAAATTTATGAAAATAAAATATGGTAATTGGCAGAATTACTTTGTCATGTGTCATTAATATTAAATTTCATGAAAATCAGATCTGATGAGGTCAAATTTATTTTTATTTTTTAGGTTGATCTGTCATAGAATGTGTCTATTCTACGCTTAAAGTTGGTTTAGACAACAGAACAATTTGATAAAATCTTAAAGAATTCACAACGTGCAAAATAGGCTAACGGTTCCTATAGTTATTACTTTTTTAAAATTGCTTTTACCTTATTGTGATAAAATAATAACTACAGGAAATTATTGATACTTTTCGTGATGCGTATATATTTTTGTGAATATCCCGGTCGTTTTAGCAGAAGTTCTGTTATTAATTGTAATCATATCCGTTGATTTATTTATTCAGTTTTTTTAGGAAATTATTTTAGGAATTGCTAAATCTCATTGCACTTGGTATTACAATAGTAAATCGTAACACAATTTTACTAGCTGTATGTACGGAGTCAACATTGCAATAGGGTAATAGTTGTCGTAATGTGTCACGATGACGCGTAGTATCCATTATTTTTTACTTTGCCGCGAAACCGAGAGACTAATGGTCCTGATAAATATTGTGACAAGTCGCCCGCAAAGCCACGCCGTTTGCTAACGTGCCCTTTATGACGTGCGGGGTTTCGGGGGCGGTGGAAGGTTTCATCCCACGTGCGGGGGCGAGCTCCAGGAGTGGAAGAATAGGTCACCGGGGCTAATATTAGGTCGCACACTCACTCCCCACAGCTTCCCACATTACGACGGCGGCGACGATAATTATTATGCAAGGAAGGAAGGATGGAAAGCACGCCGCCGATGACGCCAGGTACCGCGTCGCGTCGCCCCTTAATCGGTGTCGTTAACAAACGATCACCTGTCTGTTTCTCTTTATTTAGCTAGGAAATGCTTGCTATACAAAAACAATTAATGGTTCACAAGCTCGAGACTAGAAGACCTAAATCACACCAATAAAAACTATTGATTAATTATTAATCGATAAATATCCCTGATCGGAGATATAAATATTTTCCTTTTCGTGAACAATTTGAAGCAAAAATTGGCATCGGAACAAGAGCTGGGATTTTTTCTTATCAAACGCTATCTTTATTCCAGCTTTTTTTGAGACGCGTTATCGTACACCCGGAAATCAATTTCCTATTCAGACTGTGGGATATCTGTTATCGTGTTTTAGCTGTGCCAACCTGTGTGGCTGGTGTGATGGGAACGAGGAAGGCACGTGTATTGGAAACCTCCTCGGCTCGTATCCAGAAATTTCTTCTGGCTAGTTCTGGGCTTCTATCAACCACTGCCAACTCTTCGTAATCCCCGCGACTCACTCTTGGGCTGCTGCTACCACCAACGGATTATCAAAACATTCCCTCTATTTAAAAGTCAACTGTCCGCCCAAAATAATTGGAGCTGTTTAGTAAAAGAAAAATTGTAATAACTTCGCACTCTTTGAAGATGGTTATTGCCACGCATTCGTGAAACTTTAGATTATTTATTAATTACAATGAGGAAACGTATAATGATTCGTTACAACACTATATAGGATTAATATAAATCATTTAATAATAATTTAACTATAAATGAATAAAACGAAGACTGGAGACAATTGTAAACATAATCTACAGGAAATCAAGCGTACAATTTCATGTATTGAAGAAATATTAAATTAAATACCGGAAAGTGAGGCACACATAAAACACTGTCTCAGAAAGATAAATATCGCTACTACCTACGTAATATTTCTGACCATTTTTGTGAACGTAAAGATGAACACCTCAAAATATTGCTTACGTATGTACAGTAATCTAAATATTTCTGTTGGTTTATGGTTGGTTGGATGCCCAGCATAGTTTAAAGTCTAATGATGCAGGTGCTGAGATCGCGAACTTAATTGTCACGTGTATTGCTGGGTTCCTGGCCTACAGTGATGTAAGACATACTCGCCACACTGTAACTGGACCTGGAAGGTCTGCGGCATAGTAGCTGATGTCTCATGTGAATTAATGCCTATCTCAGTCAACTGTAGCAGGTACTTGCGGTTGTGTATCTGTGATGGCGAAATGTGACAGACTCGCGCACATTGGAATGGTTTCCATTTATTTCATGGATCTCGTCGTCGTCGGGACGAATATGTACGAAGTGAGTGAGGAGTTTTCGAACGAATGCCAGGAATATGAAATCTGTCTAGCGTGATTCTTTAGTATCCACAGAACAACACCTTAAAATTTCTTCTTCTTAGCATCCAGCGTATGTCAGCACAATTTCAGATTCTGTCCTCATAATGCGCACCTTGTTGTTGACAGAGCCTTAATTATCTAAACAGGCCCTCGCTTTCATTATTTTCTGCAAGATATTCTATTTTATTCATTGGAATACTTTGCTAACGGATTATCGTATCTTTTCCGTGTGTACGTTCATTATTTTATGGTTGTGGGAATTGGTGTTTTGAGATCCTCTTTATTCCGCCTGTTTTATGTCTGATTCTGTTGTATGTGTGTTTGTTATCTGAGGAACGTGACCGAAGGTTGGGTAAACTTAGCTACTTGACGTCTGTTTTGAAATCCCTCACTCCTTACTAAGTCGTCTTTAATTCCTTAGTTTTACTGTGACATGCTTCACGCTTACATGAAAGGTAAACAGGACATCTTAGTAGACGAAAGTTTGATTACTGTTTTTGACATCTGTGACCGGGAACAAGCGTTGGATGGTGTCGGAAATTATATATTCGAGCGAGTGGATAGGGGAAAAACAAAACTATTCAAGCTTATTTCTTTGTAACCAAAGCAGACATTGTCAATAAGTTGAAGTAAAATAATACAAAAAGCACGAATTTGGGTGTTGGTGCCTGACGAACCACTTAAAATTAAGATTTGTTGGGGAAAATAATTCATAACAACTTTCTCAAGCAGTCTTGAAATCCTTTCAAGGAACAGGGAGTAGTGGCCACAGCGGAGGACTCGAAATGGGGTTTGTCAGTCTCAATTGGGTTCACTTAGGCACAAGTACTTACTGGAATGAAGTTTCATAATACACGACCAGACAAGGCCATTGATTCGTCGGACTTCCTTAACTAAATCTTCATGTACAACTTACGTTGGCTAACATGTTCCCCACACCTTAGGCACTGAACTACCGAAATGAAAACTAAAGACCCAAGCCAGCGACGAACGCATTACTAATTAGAATTGAACCACTCTAGACGAGGTGATTAAGTGGTGATAAACAGATGAATTGATTTAATGAGTATAGTTCATAAATCGACTAGGTTGGAATTAATAGCTTGTACAAATTCTTGGTGTTAGCCAATGTCGTCTGCTACATTCCTTGGGAAAGAATTTAACATTAAGTGGACGTGTACTCAGTTCATACGAAGACAATCGCAAGACCTCCGTTTAGAACTCTATTAAAGTACCTATCGGAGTTGGTATTTGTGTCTGGGTTGTTGTTCGAGGCTTGTGTTCGATTGTACTGGAGAGGAAATCACCATAGTAGTCTGTAGAAACGGTAAATTGACCTCGTGGTAGAGTCAAAATAAATTAGAGAAAACAACATTTTAAATCCCCCCCTTTAAAATTCCCTTCTCTGCTATTAACGTTTAAGTGGTTCACCGTCGTGTAGTCTGTCATAGAAAAGAAATAAGTCATTAACAGGTCGCTCATTGAGACACAATTCCAATGCGTTTGGAACCGATGATTGCAGGACAGCTGAAGAGCTGTTGAGCAGCGACAAAGTGGGCGAAGAAGAATTGACTACAGGTGTCTTACGTAAGGCCGCTCCGCCAAATGAGATCTGTTCTTGGAAGCCTCACATTCACACACACTCCTCGAGTCGCCCTTGAACCAACAGTGAGGAGCTTCCCAACTATTGGCGTCGTTTTTGGTGTGGGTGGGGAATCGGGTTGAATCACCGTCATGTACGGAGGATCGAAGCCCGTGCGACTTTCCTTGCCCAGGCACTCGTCCTGAAAACCAGTCCAGGGCCAGGGAACATTCAGACTTCACTCAGGTAGAAACGGTTACGTTCTGCAGAGGTTTGAATCGAAGGCCATGCTTTCCGCTCGAGAGTGCTTCTTCTCATGGCCACCAATATCTTTTTCCAAAAAAGTGACACGTCATAGACGAGGATACGCATAATTTTATATATGTTGGAAGGTTATCTAAGTAACCATCTTCTCATTTCACCCTGGTTAGCTCTGTGTATCTTGTGTTTCCGAGGCAACGTTTCCGTCTGCATTATATATTGTCATGATGGCCCTTGAAATCATTTCAAGGTAGTCGAGGATAACTCTTTTCACATCTTGAGAAACTGCTCATATTACAGTAAACTTTAATATCCATAGGATCTGTAATTATTAGTCAGAATTAGCTTTATTTTAAGTGTCCTTAGGTCCCTGTGATTGTGTTTCCTGTAAACCAATGATCAGTTTCAATACAAATATGCGAGTTGCATTTCTTCAGACTCTGATGGCAACTTGATTGAGATAAAGAGAAAACCCGATAGAAGCGTCGGCGTAGGTCGCCTCATTGCCGATTTTTGTTAGCATTTAGTTTCGCATAGAATACGGTTTTTGGTGTGGCGGTTTGCTGTCCACAAACTGCAAATACACGAATAGTCCGTAGTGGGAGTCAGCTAAGAACAGCTGTAGGAAAACAGTTCGTTCAGCTCTCATCCTTCTCAACAATAGTGGAAATTAGGCGGTTACACCCATCTGCTTGAATTGAAATACTTATACTGAGCTAGTGCAATAAAAATAGCCAGTCTTTTAGGGAAGTTTCTTTTATATTAGGGATACTTTCCGTCTCTGTCTTTTACCTTTTTAGTTTTGTCCGTATTTCTCTCTTATGGTTTTTCATATTCATACATTTCAATTATTGGGAAATGGTATGTTCAAAAACAGGATCGTAATACTAAACAGTATAAGTAGCACAAAGTAGATAGTAGATGCATACTTTCTCTTCAGAACAGACGTACTTACTACTTTGGAAGGAATGTCATGTTTGTAGGATTAAGTTCACAATAGAGGGATTTGGATCCACATTAAAAAAAACAAGTTTGCGAAATTACTTGTCAAGCGTATTAGTCTGTCCTCTTTTGTGATCATTAAATTAATTCAAGAATAGGGGGAGTTACACTTGTTTCCACTTACATGAGGCATTGCCCACTTACAGCTTAATATATTGTCGCGGCGTCATTTTGTTGCCATGTGGTTTTATATCTGCGAATCAGAAACTGCGGTAATAATGTTGCAGAGTTTACGGGTCCTTGTTAGTTGCTGAAGCTCGCGGTTAGCAAAGTTGCGCCTAGTGAATGGAAGGAAGACGATGACCGTGGCACGGTTATTTGGGAGACCCTCGTAAGAGTCAGCTGAGCTTGCGGAGGAAGACACGGAGGAAGAGGTGGTGTACTTTGCATAACCTGTTGTCAGCCATTGTATGCAAAGGACGAGCGAGGGTAATGGCGACCACTCGCGCGTGTGCATCGGGACTCAAAACTGCTGCGTTGTAGTATTAATAGTAAACAGGCCGAGCAGCTTTGTTACTTGTAATTCATCTAGAAGCCTCATCACCGTTACTATTCTTATAATTTAATGTCGCAGTTAACTTTGATTTTATCGCCTTGCTGATCTCCCGGCTCATTTCTTCCCCCATTTGCTAGCAACAAGTGACGTGAAATGTTGGTATAAGCAGTTTGTACTGTATCTGGCAGTTTCCTTGATGAAAGTAGTATTAGTGACTGACGCGGGCTGGAAACCTTGGTTGCCTAGCAGCATGGTCTCCCTATCGCTAATACGTATTAATGATAACTGAAGGTATTTTGTAGTAGGTGATTAGTTATGCAGAGAAAATTTGATAACTTGATTGTCAATAGTAAGTGCAGTGCACCAAGAGCAAAATTACGCTGGAGTCTAACGTCACGAGTGACATCACATGCAGGGAAAGTGTATTAGTAGCGGATCCAGGGAAGGAATAGGGGAAATATGACCACCTCCCCCTCCCCCATGTTAAAAAAAATATTAAAAGAAAACTAAAAATTCAGTCATAAATTTTATTCATTTCTAATAAGGTATTTCAATCAATGTATATATAGCGTTTCGTTTCTTCATTGAACATACAAAAATTGATTAAAAATATATTACACAATACCATTGTTGTTTTAGTGGTATAATCCCTGTATTATAGCTACATGGACAACCATTATACTTCTCTCAATCCATTAAATTTATAAATCATACAGAAATCTCTAACACAGCCGAAGCATTATCGTTTACGGAACAATAGAAATTGGTTTAATAATTACTAACGTCTGTAACTTTAAATTAATGTTTAACTGAACCCAAAAAATACAAAAATTAATAAAACAAAACAAAAAAGAATTTAATACAGTTCTATTTATTGGTTGTTTGATTAATTTTTGTCTGTTTTTAACCTCAATTAAAAATTAATAGAAATTGGTATTTTAGGATAACAATTTTTCTTTTGTAAGGATTTGTGTACGTGGTGCTCATTGTAATTACATAATACAGATTATTGTTAAGTAAATCATTATTAACCCCGCTGAGGCATCATCTCGTTACTAAATAAAGTGACAGTCTTTTTTTTTCAAGAATAGGTTATAAAAATTTCAATGATGAGAAAGGTTACGTCTTCTCGTCTTAATTGAAATGGGATGAGGTGTTTGCCCACTCTGAAACTGAATTTGAATTTTCAAGAAATAATAATAAATTTAAATGTCTTAACTTCTTTCATTAACAGTCGTTTTGTAGGTGTTTCATTTTTCACTGAAGGAAAGACGTGTCACACACGCTCAGGACATATTTAGTACTTCCTTACGTGACTTTTGTACGGATTTATATTCGGGGATATTTCTTGTCATGATTTCCTCGAGCTGATGGAAGTTGTGATTGGATCATTTAAATGATTTAAATTTTTCGGCTGAATATTTATTTTTCTATTCTTTGCAAGAATTGTAGTCTATTGCGATAATTTTATTAGTTCCGTTTGTAACCAATAATTCCTTCCTCTTCTTTCCACATGTATTAGTCGAAAGTAAACAGTCGGTATAGGTAGAGAGAGTGAGAGAGAAAGCTTGTGTAATCCTCTTAGAGCCAATTAGGCAGGCAAACCCACTCAGTAGTCCTCAATTCCTAAGTTTTTTCTGCTTTTAAAAGTATTCACGCACAGTAAACGTCAGAACAGAATAATTTACTCCTCCGTGCTGAATACTAGCCATTCGTGAACACGCACAAGGTACTGGGAACTGGTCGCACTGGCCACTCGTGTTCCAGGAAGTCAGACCGCAATGACTTTCCTTCATATGCATGATAAATTGTCCGCTGGGAATTTGTTTTAAACGTTGAACTAAAACAGTCACGGGGTGGTCGTTTATTACTAAATTTAAAATTGCAGCTGAAATAATAGCAGACGAGCGGGATCATCAAAATTTCCTTTTGAAATCATAAATAGATGGTAAAGTGGTACCGTTGCTTGCATTTCAGATGAATGGTTGCTCGGGTGCTGCGTTGTAGCCAAATAGGATCGAGGAAGGACACTGTGGCCTACCAATGGGCAATTGCGAGATAGTTAACGATTTTTCCCAACAAATTGTTTCGTCGTTTTGAGATTATTGTGTGGGACGAAATGACAGTGGGAAAAATGTCTTCGTCAACTGTTTATGACCGTCAGCATTATCGTTACGAAGCAGAAACGAAGCAAAGCCTCCGACTTACCAAATACGAGAATAACAAAAGTGACAACTTGTTTTATTCTAACAAGATATTCAACGTAGTCCACCATGTCATTAATATTGGAATACATTGCTAATAACATAAGTTTATTAATAGCTTCGGTGAGTGCAAGAATTATTTTTACGAATATTGTCATAAAAAACAAGTTGTTTTTACTATTACTTCTAAAATACATTTTGAGTCCTTGCAATAATCAAATATCCCTTGAATATCTGTATTGGTGTTAAAATTGTTCTGCCGATTTTATTATTTTTCTTTTCGAACCTTCAATTTTATTTGTCTTTAATATTTGATCTGAACCGCCATGAAATGAACGATGAAGAAATTATTAACAGTAAATAAACAATTATTTTGCAGTATGTATATTTGGGTTTGTACAATCCATTAAAGGTGTTTCGGAGAGAAAGCATGATATAATTATGAATGAGTTGAAAACTAGTATAGCTGGAATCTTCTTGAAGCGCGTGTATGCAGATTTTTATTTTTTGTCATAGTGTTGATATATGTTTTTGTGTTTCAGCGTGGAGAGGGACCGTCTGCGGGAGAGGGAGAGACAGGCGAGGGCGCAGATGTCGCAGGCGGGCGAGAGGGAACCTGACGCAGGAGCGCCGCTCTTCGGGGCGCCTGTCAAGGTAACTACGATGCAAGTCGACAAGGAGGAGGATGTGGTCGGCAAATATATCCGGGAAGTCTGCGAATCGTAAACAGTCACTGCTTATGCACAACTGGTTGCATAATTTGGTCTCAGTTCACATACTGGTTGGCGGTCTCGTGTTATCTCGCGTCCTACATCTTTTTCCCAGTCTATAAATTACTTTCCGTATATTATCGCAATTGATATTGAGCAACGATAAACTCTCACAAACGTTCACCCGCTGAATGAAATGCACCCACTTCTTCTTTCAATATGACCCAGAACCTCAACTCATTTTACGAGTTTCATATTTGTCAATTTTTCTCATATATTTCATGACAGCAACTATACGTTTTTTTAGTGTAAATGACTATAAAGGTAGATCGAGTGATATATTTTATTTATTTTCTCCCATTTGTTTGCTTGATAACTGAAAGAGATATATTTAGCATATTTTCTTTTGCAGTTTGTTGTTTTTTTTATGATAGAGGCATTACTGAAGAACTAAACAGCAATACCAAAATAACGCGTCTATTTTATAATCTGTAAGATAGAATAACAAAATTGAAAATATATAACACTATGATCAGACCAATACTATACTATGGAAGTGAATGGTGGACACGCGATAAGAAATACGAAAAATCTCTTAACGATAACATTAACCCGGATCTGGGGCCAAAGAAATGAAACTAGAAGTTGGACATCCAATTATAACAAAGAAATATATGAGCTAAACAATGAACCAAGCATCTCAACAATCATTACATTAAAGAGACTGGAGTGGATCGGACTTTTGCAACGTATGGTAGCAGGAAAACCAAGGGACTGATGGATGTATGTTGTGGAGAAGGACATAAATTAGGATGTTGGATCTGAAGAATTTGAGGGAACATTATTAGGTGGAGAGTCATAGAGGAAATTACTACTGGAGGCCAGGGCTTGATATCGGTCTGTGTTGAAACGCTTATTTTTTTTACCTCTTTCAGTCTTCCATAATATTCTCTTATTGATTATGGAATATTCTCCAGTAACATCCTCGACAAATCTCTTTAACGCCGTTGCCAAACAAAGTATGTAAACGGAAAAGGCCTTCGGGAAAGAAAGACCATTTCATTCGCGTCTCACGAGGATGAAATTAAGACTTTGTTGGATTTTCAATACTTTGTTCAAGGTGACAGATTTACTTTCTGGATTTGCGGTAACTGATATTTTTCGTTATTATTTTTGTCCGGCTTCTTTTGAGATGGTGAACCGGCAGTGAGTAGTAGATTGTAGGAAGACGCCAAGTAGGAGGTATTTAGAAATGTGACTCATCGTGACCGTCTGTTGTTCGTGTTTTCCATAAGAAAATATTTCCCAATGTCCCTGTCTCTGCGATAACAGACCTACAGCCATTAGCAGCTGTGGATAGACTCTAGTATCAATCTCACCCACGGAAGGAAAGGAAGCCGTTAACTCCTTCTTTTCACTGGCTGTTTCTTCTGTTGTCTGAATGATAAAATTATAATGCGCAAATTTAAACAAACACAGTAGTATTGCCCAAAAATAAAAACAATGAGAACTGGTAACATTATTATGATATATAGATTCAATACAACTAGGGCGGATTGCGTGTCAAGAGGGTGAATTGCAACAACGAGGTACCCAGATTTGTGCCAGGATTTTACATTTGTCTGGAAAACGTTACAGGAATTGAAAGTAAATTGGTAAACTATTCGAAACGTTGGTAACTGATCGCTAGTAACATGCCGATTGACATTTAATAATCGTCTGTGTAATGATGATATTAATAAACGAGCTTCATGCTTTCTATGCATCCTCGTATGGAAAGGGTGTCGGGGATCGTCCTCTTCCTCGCCTCCACCTTTGGGGAATCCCATTGACCGGTAGCTTTCTCTCTTCGTCGCTATTTGCCCAAGCGGTGCATGGAACGTAGCCTCGCGGTACAGAGAGGGATAGAGAGACGTAAGATAGCTAATCTCCGCCATTTTGCGGCAGCTACGTTCGTCGTCTGTCCCTCCTGTCCCCCTCCCCTCTCATAGCCCACCCCTCTCCCCCCTCTGCCGCTGACAACATTGTACCGCAAACAATGGCGGCCGCCCGCCATCACGCTCTAAATATACACGATTCGGAGCAAGGCTTCTTGTGCTTCTTCTAATTGTCACGGAACTTGCACACTTCCTCGTCACTGCAACAAGATATGCGTTCCCTCCGAAGGCCAATGACGCGTTTTGAAAAAGTCGGATTTGATTAATAGTGAGACACTACATGTTCGACTGTTTGATTTCCAAGTAATAAGGCCAGAAACTAGAAAGATGAAGTGACGCGTGCGATTGAGGGGGAAGAAGTGACTGACAAAAACTCTTGTGGGGGTTCTTCAGGAGATGAAGGCGAAATAGACACCGGTCTGCAGACTGCATCTACCCTTTTCATCACGGATTAGTCTTAAATGATATGACTTTATATATAATTGGGTTAAATACTAAGCCACTTGAGGAAATATTGCACCGTGAAATTACTTGAAACATTAGCAATGTTCAACACTACATGCAATTAACAAATATAAAATTCAAGGCTACAGTGTAACAACACGAGCAATTGCGAATACACGAAAGTATTTATGCTGCTCATTGTTATCAGAAGTCTATTTGAGAGAATAATAATACACACAATACCATATTTACTTAGCAAACCAATATTTATATTCTCAAATGTAAGTAGATAGCAAAATTACATATTCATCCATATTAATGGATAAACAAATCTCATCTTATATATACAATATAACTATTAGTCTAGGTCTGTCCAATTCGAGAAAATTTTAAACAAATGAATAAAAATGCAGACTATGAATAGAAATAATGACAAAGTATTGTTCAGGTACTCCTTTGCGTGATGTCGACAAGAGATGATAGTTTTGATAGCGACTCTGTATTATATCCATCGCTGTTATGAAATTTGCAATCCAAGTTGTGTTAGCTCTTTGCGGAAATCGAACGTACTGGAAACTGAGTAAGTGTGAGTGTTTTTTAAAGTAAGGATGGCAGGCAGAGCAGAACGAGAACGTAGCTGAAGAGGACGTGGTGGTGTGGGGTGCGTGTGACAGCTGTAATTGCACAGTCCTGAATCAATAACAGGCATTTCCCCCCAGGAAGACCCACCGCCATCCTCCTCCACGTGGCACAGCGCAAGGATCAGCGTTCCTTATCGCCACCAAGAAATAAACATTGAAATCAATTTCTTTGTTAACACACACAATTCTAAACACAATCTGTATTGAGCTCAGATCTTCCAGAAATATTCTAAAGTTCATATACCGTTAGAAATGAAAATACTGTATCTATCTATCACATCACTTGTTCATTAATTCATTCCAAAGCGAATATGTTTTACCTTAAATTAGCCCAATTATTTAGGGAAGAAAAGAAGAAATACGTACTTCTTGTAAGCTGGCCGTTTTTCATCTATTTTATACAGAAAGCTGTAGAATTGGAGACTTTTTAGAAGAACTGTTTTTAATTCTCATACTTTGACTAGTTGCATGAATTAGTACGAAAAAAGAGAGAAAGGAGGAGTTTAAAAAAGCGGCGAGCGATTTAGGAGAGAGACTTCTCCCACTTACGAGGTTTCCATCTCGTGCAAAACATTCTGATCATGACGATACTCGTCTATTCTTAGTTATCCCTCTCCCACTCTCATTCTGTCCGTGCGCGTGTACGGTAATGGTAACGCAAGCGACGTGTACTTGGTGAGGGGTTCTCGTACTATGTGCATTGTTCTGCAATCCTTCCGTTATATAACGGAAGAGCGCTCTGTTATAGCTCTTTTATTAATCACGTGCACTTAAGGCGATCTTCGTTCATTATAAAAGACATTCAAAGTTTTCTTTTCCTCCTACCTATTTAGGATGCGAAACCCTCCGTAGTCATTTGGCACTGTTGCGCTATTCGGGTTTTTTATTTTTCTTACACGTTTTGGAAGATCTCGTTTAAATACCTCCATTTCCAAATACTTTCTTTCATCACTTTATAATTAATTACGTGTATTACTCAATTTCCTACCCTTCACGCTGTTGACTACTTCTTGTTTGGAAATACCAAATATCAGGACCCTAGTACCATGATTCCTCCGAATTGGATAATCGTCTCTAATTTGGATGCCTCTTTGTACTTTCTCAATCATCTACAGTGATCCTGAATTTCTATCAGTAAACATGAAACCCGTCATCTCGTGGTAATCTCTCCTCCAGAGGTTCTGAACCCTGTCCTTTAATCCCCAGTGCCTCACTATATAAGCAACTGAGTATATCGCATCTTGTCAGAGAACATGGTGGTCCTAGTTTAAGACTCGTCTGGTCTTTGACCCCGCAAGGTGAAGCGGATGCCAGTTGTGTATTTCCGGCGGTTAGGTCATGCCATCTGCATCCTTGAGCGAAGTAATCCGCAGAAAACTACTGTCACCAACAACCGTATAATGCCTCCATTCCACAAATATTCCGCTTCCGGCAGATAAAATACCGACTTATTCCATTATCTTAGGCAAATATCTATCTCTAGACCATATCGTATGCAGTGTAAAGCTCACCACCACCAACGGTCTTGAGCACCACCGCCCTAATCAAGAGACCTGGGTCATTGCACCCCAGCCAGTGGTTGCGACCTGGTGTGTCGGATACGTCACCGCACTATGTGGAGGGAGGGACGAAGGGTCCTTGGACTTGTTGCTAACCACTTAAGCGTCGGCTTCGACCTTGATGAGTGACTTATCTCTGTGACGCAGTCAGAAGTCCTGTTTATAGAGAGATAACTTCTACTACAGCTGCATCAGAAGAAGCAGAGGAAGCATCCCTTCTCTCCTCCTCTTCTCGCGACTCTTTATTGTCTTGCCGGAACGTAAAATACACCGTCTTCTTCCTCTTACGATTCTTCGCAGCAGTACTAGCAAGAAAGTTCAATTACAACCATATTTCGTGATTTATTATTTCTGCCCTCTTGTGTTTATTAATAGTTTTTGTATTTTCCTGTGAGATGTGTTCAATCTTTTGGCTAGATTCTACCGTCCATGGGCATGTTTACGGGAAAGGGCAACAAAAATATTTCCACCAAAACGTCGTGACCATAATAAATTCCATAATGTGTCTTAATAAAGTATGAATGCATTTGCTGAATTAAACAAGTTTAATGACGATAGTGAAGCTAGCGATAGGAAGTTTTTATAAACTCCGTTTGAAAACATTCCCAAAACGGGTTAATTCACTATTCATAAGAGCTACGAATTTTGTGAGTTTTTCCGCCTTTTCTTGGAAATTTTTTAGATTCAGATAGATTCTCGTGTAAAAACGTGAGCAGAATTAATATATATATATATATGAGATTGAAACGTTTTCGTTTGTCCGCGGAATTTTTTTGTGTGCATGAAGGACAAGCTCTGTCTGAGACATGCACGTCCACTTGCGATTGTCCGCAGATAACGACGGCCATGACTTTTACACTCTCTCTTTCTCGTACTATTCTTCCGCAACTTTACGAAATACTGGTTGAGTTTCAACCTTTGTCTATACACACACACACGTCCGAGTGGCTTTTTTATTTCAATCTTGTAATTATTCTACTCTTTTCTCCGTTGTAATTTTGGTCGTTAAAACATTTCCGGAAAATCCTGTCTTGTCGATTTTTTTTATTTGTATTAGCTCTAGTGCCGTTAATCTCTGAAGAGCGAATTGAATAGTCGTTTCCTGCCTCTGTATTGCCTCCCTTTTTGTTTCATTCCATTCTTGGACAGTCTTTCGAGTTGTATAAAACAGCGTTATACTTGGCGCATAAATATTTTTTTCCCATGTCCTTTTTTTGTTCTATTTTTCCGTAAAAGTTGTGGTATAATTTTTATGTAATTGGATTTTCAGCGATTTTATAAGCGCAGATCTTTTTCAATCCTGCAGATCATGTTTCTGCGGTGCAATTCACTCTTACGTTCTTTCGATACTTACTTCTTCCATCGAAACTGTGCTGGAGAGAGTGAGAAAAGGGGGAGGTGAAGCAAGTTTTGCTGACGAGTTGGTTGCTATGAAATCTGAGTTGCGTCGGCCATTTCAGCAAATTCTTTGCGCGATTCTAAGAAGAATGAATACTGTGGCCTCCTTCAGCCGCAACACAGAGTTGAAAAGGCGACAGCTACTGTCATAATTTTTAGAGAGAAATGTGCCATCCTCATGGATTATGCCTCTATTGTATTTTATAAAGAAATTTATTTTCGAAGTTCCACTTAAATAATATGCATTCAAGTTTATTTAAACTTAATTTCATATTGAGTGTGTTGAACGCATAAGTTACCCTCCTTTCATATGCAATCTGTAAAACATTTGGAAGGGTTGACGCAGGAAACGAGAAAAATGATTAACTTCAGCATATTCTGCAACGCGGAAAGCTGATGGGGGCGTTTAGGAGCGAACCTACGCTAGAGATGGGCAAAACAGCTATTTTTAGTGGTCGGATAATTTTAAACACACTATGATTTTCTACTAAATATTTGATTCTTAATAAAAATTATGCACTTTTCGTTACTTACTAATAATTAAAGAAATAGTTATAAAGTAAAATAAATAACTAGGAAAATTATTTTTATAATTGAGATATTTGAATGGTCACTAATGGTTTTTTCTTTTAAATAGGAACTAAAATTACTGGCAATAATCATACTTATACTTACATTGTAATTGTTATGTCACTGATTTAAAATTATTATACAACTGTACAGCAGCGAGGCAAATAAAACAAAAGTATTTTTCCACATAAACGCAAGGAGTACGGCGTCAAAAAAATCTCATTAAATTCTTTCGTCTGTAGTTTTGAGATTCCTTTGTCCAAAATAAATTCTTTGGTGGTTGATATGAGAGATAATTGGTGAGGTGAACACTTGCAGTCTTGTGTAGGAGGAGGTTGCACTTTGTAATGTATTGAGAACCATTGTTGGCAGAGTTGCAGTGGGTTGTACTGTTCCCGAAGGTCATAGACATCTGTGTGACACATGATAGAGAGTATCTGCAGGATATCTTGGAGCAAAATTACGTGTTTAGGAGGATGCAGTGGGAGTAGATTGAGATAGTTGTGACAAAAATATCTATACAGAAAATGAAACTCATTACTATAATATTATTTTATAGCTACATACAAATAAAAAGAGAAAATGTGATTGTTCATTTCGAATTACTATTAAGTAGAAAGGATTATAGAATTCTATTTGCACAATCAGATAAGGAAATTTTATATTATCGTTCTATTTTTGTGCATATGCTACTTAATTTAATTCTACAAAAACAATCGCCTCATAATAACATATCCAGAAAGAAAACTTTGATTGTCTCAATAACTGCTCTCTGATCGCAGTTCCCGCTTAGTGAGTGGTTCAAAGTCCAGTTAGCTCTGGGGATCGCAGTTCCAGTGATCTGATTCCTGAGCGAGTGATTCAGACTCTTGGATCACAGGAGCGGAGTGAATCATAAGAGCTACCGCTCTTTTTTCCGATTCAATGATTTCTCACTCCTCAGAATGAGCTACTTCTGTGAATCAGATCGCCCATCTCTAGCCTGCGCGAGCTCATGGAAAAGATGGCCGTTGTTGAACAAGTGGGGGACATAGCTTTTAATAATGAATATTATCCCCGTTGTAGCAACTGCAGAGGTCCGTGGACCGTGTCGTGTCCCGTTACGTCACGCGTGACGCAACGCGTGTGTGTGACAGTGGCAAAAAGAGTGGAAAAGGTGATTATTGAAATATCGGCCATGGATAATTTTTTTATGTAAGATAAGATACCATAAATCTATTTTGTAAGTACAGTTTATCGAAATTCAGTTGGCAAAATAAAACTATTGAATGCAAAGAAAATGCTTGGGCTTAGTTTGATTAAAATGGGGTATATACATATGTCAGTTGTTAGTATATTCTCTAACTTTCCTGAAATATGGGGTCGTCATTGTCATGTTAGATATCTACTAATAAATGGGGCTGAGCCTCCGAAAATTTAATAAAATTTCACGTTTTTAACATGTCGACGTCGTCCCTCATTTTCAGATAAGACGATAGTTCCTCTCTTAACTCTTCATATCTTTTCTTTAAAAAATCTTTAGACATTGTCCCATAATTACTCCTTAACGAAACTTTCTAAATAATTGAAATTTATCCAACACCTTTGTAAATGAATTTCGTCACCTAATGAGATTAAATTGGCAAAGACGGCGACAAACCATTTCTATTGGCAGTAAACTTCAATATGATGCAGATTGGGAAACTGTTAATTAGATTGGTCTCGAACTTCAAGCTGCAGGGTCCGCTGCGTTGGGTAGTGATATTCATCATGCCAGTTAAGTTGAAGTTCATCCCCCGATTGGCAGGGGAGGTAAGTAGTTGACAAAGTCATAACTAGCGTCGATATATGTAGCCTTCAGTGTCGTTGAGATGAGCAGTAATGCTCCCAGTGTCTGTTAACTAGCTTGTTCCATGACAGGTGGAATGCGAGGGGACGAATAAGGTTTCAATTCGAAATGACGACAAAATGAGTCTCTAATTTATTTTCTCGGCTTAGACAAATAAATACCCGGTAATTTTGTTGGTTTTAATATAAATTAATTTCGTGAATGAATTAATCGAATAGAAGTAATTGAGCAAAAAAATTGTTATTGAGTGAGCCTTAAATCGTAGACTTATGTGTAATACTTGTCTTGTATTAGACCAGTATTATGTATGTGAATGTCACAGTAATGCGACAGAGTAGGAAGTGTAGCACTCACGGCAGGTCCAGTGGAGGCTGCTGAAGGACGTTCTCGCTCTCGCTCTCGCTCGGCCCATCTCCCAATCACCCCTCCCTCATTACCTCCACCATGGCATTTCCTTCCTTGTTTTTTGTCCAATCTTCTACTGACTCAAATGCATATGTTTCATTTAAATATTGAGTTACTGTACTTTCGCCTTGCGTTTTTAAACATTTCTTTTATATTTACTATGCCAGGTTTGACTTTTCAACAATAGTTGTAAATTTCCACAGCGTATATTGTTGTTGCGTCTCACGTAACTAGTCGACGAATAAAAACATAAGACAGATGTTCTTCACCTGTGCCCATATCTATTTCTTCTGAAGTAGTATTTTGATTATGATTTATACAGAGGATATGGTTTGACTTTCATTGAAATTATCTAAAAACGGACAGAATCTTTTATTTGGTCCCTTATCTGGGGAACTACAAACTCAGCTTCCTATTTTTCTTTTAACTCTATGTTTTATCTGACGATTTGTCGCTTTTTTATCCGATAGAAACTTACTTGCTGTGTAATAATACATGCTACATATTTGAATATCTCGTATCATGTCTTCCGTGTTTGTGTTCACTAAAACGGTGCTTCCGCAGATGAGATTCAGCCGTCACATTCAGAAATGGGCACCTCCAAGGACTTGGACGTAGATTTTTTCTAATTATTAAATTGGCGAATTTGCTTGACGTTTTCATTTGACGCCAGTTGGGGCATAGTTGCCATTATGGAATTTATTATTTTGAGTGTGTGTGCAAACAGAAGTTTCGAGCGATTGAAATGGAACACCACTGACACCAATGAATAGTAATGGAAGGGAGGGGGGGAGGCGGTTATATATCTTCTTGGGACGGTAATTTATGTCGTGCTACCACGAGGAGGAACTGCAGCTGCTGTTATAAATAAGGTTGTCGCCCTTTCCCCGTCCCTTCCTCAGTCACCGTAATGGCGAATGAAACCAAATTCCACGTTCCAAATAATGGCTTTCAACTTAACTTAATCGGCAAAGTATGTTTGTGTTTTTTATTTTCACCGTGGCTCAAATATTGCCCAATCCTAAACACAGTCATTCAATCTTTCAGATACTAGGGATTCGTTGAGGTCTACCGAAGTGTCCAGAAATGAGGCTCTTTGAATTCTGTCTTACAGGTTCCCGTAATCCCCTTCCCCTCTCACTGATTTGCCACTGGACTCAGATTAACTCGATTATCGCCAACTTTTGCATAAGACACTTTTCGATATATTTTTCCTCTCTTTGCAAAAAATGCTCAACTATTGCCACTATTACTTTTGTCGTTTCTATTCAAGAAATACTATCCCCTTCATTATTTTATGAAACATTTCGATCTTATTGCTGAAGAGAGGATATACCAAGTCCATACAGATACCATCTGTCGTTGAAGGACAGAAGAGAAGGATTTCCATACACGGTCAGGAATCAATTTAAGCGATTGAAATTGTAACCGTTTGGTCCTGTTGCCATATATATAGAAGTATTTTCTGTAAAGAAGGGACAAGATCTCAGACATGACAATTTTTGAAGATAGCCGTTTAGAAAGTTTCTACTTAATATTATAATGTTGCAGAAGATACTATTTCCTGAAGACGAGATCTGTGAGATTGTGAATTTCTAAAAGGAAGAAACGTGATTGCCCAACAAATCCCATTGAAAATCACGTCGAAAATTACAATCACTTCCAATAATTGAATAAGCATCGCAGTTTCTAAAATATATTTGTAATACATTAAAAAGGTTACCGTTGGGTTTCGCATGATTTCGTGCGTCGCCTTCAAGGGTGATGTCGGGATATGATTCTTAAAATATTATTGTAGTTATCAGTTGTCAGAGAGGGGGACCTCGGAGCATTGAATAGGAAGGGCGAAGAATCCCCTTCAGCAATATTAATGCACAGAAGAGTTGAGCCGTCAGGTACTGGCAATGGCCTCGAAGAATGAACTGTTCTCGGCAGTCTGTATATTCAACATATTCACACGGATAACTTTCTATTCTTGATGACGTTGATTTTTATGGGAATATTTTTTTGTTGCCGTAAAAGGACTAGTATACTCGTCATAATGATGAAATGAGTTCAGTCATTTTATTTACAACCACAATAGTATCTTTGAGATGGAGGAAATTGACCACAGACAGCTCAAAAAACCTAGGGAGACTTTTATGGACCATAACAATGTTTTTTTTCCATTTATATTGAATAATGCTAATCGCAACTAATCATTGATGTAATCTGTTTCTCGGAGCGAATCTCAAATATCTACGTTGGCTTTGGACAAAATCAATTCCAAGAAGTAAAAGTGAAGAATTCACCTCAGTCACATATGTGATTTATTACTTGCAAATGACAAAAGAGGGAATTTGAAAGAAGAGAAGGTCTTCCACAGAAGGAATTCCCCCACCACCAGCTCCCACCTCCGACGTCGTCATGAACAATTTCTTGGTTTGTGGAATTTAGCCACAGTAATTTTTTGAAGAAGTGCTCGAGGACAAAGAGGAACCAACCATCATCATCAGAAAGAATGAGTTTTGTTTTTCTCGTCTGGCAGGCAAATGAAGGATTTTCGTGTCTGAATGTTTACGGTGCATATTGATGGTCGGTGCTGCTGCGGCTGTGGCGAGGACTAAACTTCCCCATCGATCCTGCCGTGTGTAGCCATCCTTGTCTCTTACTCTCTCCCCTCTTCTCCGCTCACCCCGTCTCCTTTGTCAAGCAGCCAGAATCCTAGCGATTCTCTGAAAAAACTCTTGCCATCCAACAGCAGCAAGCAGCTCGGCGAAGGTTAACAACCTGACCTAAATATCTGTCGCCCTTGCTTCCTTTGTGACTGGCGTCCACGTAGCTGCTGAAGGTGTTGAGGGGGGCACGTAGCACAGTAGTGGTGTGGTGGTTGCTGGTGGTGTTGAAGGTGGAGGACTTGCGTGCGTGGGTACGTGCGTGGTGGCGCGTGTGCCAGGGATTCCAATCCCTCGTCGCTCGTCGCCCGTCGCTGCTGCCATCTAGCGAGTCTCACAGAAAGAGGGCACGTGCAATCGATCGCAGCGCCGTGTGGCATTTCCTCCTTTGCGCGGATACACGCCGTCGAGCTCAGCCGAAGACGTTCCGCTTATTTACCTAGATTGCAACGCCGCCACAGCTCGGACGGCCGCCATCTTTGATAGGCGCCCATTTTGAAAAACAAACAGATCATGCTCCATTATGCATTATGAGTTCTAGACTGTTAAACACTTCCATTTAACTCATTAAAAATGAAGTCGCTGTTACGCAAAATTCAGTTACCTAGATACCTGTTGGTAGCCGCACAAGTTATTATTCTAATTTTTAATTTTTCCCATAATATACCATGTTTACTCGACAATCTTTGGCGATAAGGCAACCATAAATAATTTCAAAATTTTCAAAAGAAAAGACTTGTATAAGATAATCACGCACAAATTGTATTAGTTCATATAGAAGAACTAAGTACAACCTACTCAACACTATATATAATCACTTAACTGATTGTCGAACAACTTTGCACACATTTATCTGGCTGGGTATTACAATTGAAGGGGTATATCAAGACTTTATTCTTCGGATACTTCTGTTGATTGTGACGCATCTTAATCCCCCACCCCCCTTTCGCTCCACTTTTAAAACTATTGAGACTAGTGTTTGAAATAATTTTTTTAAAATTGTTATTCGATTGCCCATAAAACTGTGACTTTTCCAGAGAAACAAGCATTTTGAGGGGAAAAGGTTCCTCGAATGAATACGCTGGCTTTGCTGGATCTGGGAAATCCCCCTAAAGTCCGCATCCGCTTTCCGCGGAAAGCCGTGACGTCAGTGCTTAGCTGCTCTCTTCCATCTATTTATTAACTTGTCGACTCGAACTCGTGAACCTGAAGAGACCACTTAATGGAGGCTATGAAAGGAATATGGCGACCGCTGAAGACCCTTAATACCACCAATCACAGTAGTATTAGTTGATATAATGATGGTGAAATCCATATGTTTTATCATTCAAGCCATTTAATTATCCAAAACTATTGATTAATTTTGATTTCAAGTTTATTCAAATTTGTAGGATCTTACGCTTTGTCATAGTCTTCTGCAAATTAAAAAATATAAATTATTTGAAACATTACAAAGAAAATTATGGAAGTTTTACAATGTTTCTTGTAATGTTTCAAATGATTTGTAGATAACTATGTGAATGCCGAAAACTCCTGAAAAATGGAATAAATTACAAATCAAAATTAATCTATAGTTTTGGTTAATTAAACGGTGTGGCTGATAAAACATAGGGATTTCACCATTGTCATATAAAGTAAAAATCAGTTTATGTGCCGCGAGTGAAAACTGTAGCTAATAGGGTTGTCGTTAAGCTGCTAGTCTTTAGTAACGGATATATAAAATAATGTTATAGTCAACAAAATTTCAAAATTCATTTGGCTGAAACGCAAATAAAACTAAGGCTATAAGATCTATATTTCCAAATTACCATGAAGGAAAATTAACTTAGTTTGCATAGAAGAGAAATTATTAAATCAATAAAGGTTTGTATTACACAATAATTAAATCGATTGAATTTACCACCAATTACAGAGTTTTAATTTAATTAAACCTACGTTTCATTGCCGTATTCGGGGCTCCTCAGGTGATTTCTTCGCATGTTACTACAAAAAGTTTAGACAACGATACATTGAAATTTCAGAATGTTAATAACATTAGTGAATAATAATTACTTATAGAACGTTAATTTTGATGAACACAAGGAATTTACGTGTTTAAAAATTTATCTGAAATTGGTCGTAAAAAAATTATTTGATTTAATAGAAGAATTGTATTAGTTTCTCGTACCTTGCTCCTCTGTGGAACATTTTGCAGAGGTAGTATATAACGAAGTAGGTAGGAAAATAACCAACACAGTCTCATAGTAAACGAAGCAGGACAACTCTCCTGTTTGCAGACTTCGGCTATCGCGACATTTGGAGTCTTTCACATTAATTTTATGTTTTGTAAACGTTTTTACGTATTTTTAGTTGATGCATTCGAAAACATTCTTTCTTTGCATGCCTTCTTTGTGCAGCACTTTTGATAAACCGTACCGGTAGAAACATTTAACGGGTCGCGAAAAAGTGGGAGCGACTCCGATCCCGGCCATAAAATCGCTTGCTATAATTACGACCATTGCCTAAGTGAAGACAAGGTTTTATTATTCGTGAGTAATTACATAACGAGACGTTTCGTCGCAGTGGTTAGGTTATTTTCAAATGTTTTTGAAAGGATTGAAAGGAGTTAATTCTCGTTTATATCGCATCGCAATAGTACTGTCACGAAAGAACTCTGATAACACAACATGGACAATAGGCATTGTACTGAAGTTTCAGTAATAATATCGAAAATATTGAAGCTGTAGTATTGATTCAAGTGATTAATTTTCAATGGTGACAATCTTGCTAAAAGGTGTTGGAAACCCGTTTTAAATATTTCACTTTGATACTATACTCAATGCACATCAAATGTCTATATTATAAATTGGAGAGTTAAGTGGTTGTAGAAATTTGTTATAAAATTTTTAGACAAGATATGTACGATCTAATCACCACGGGGACTGTCACTGCTGCTCGCACAAACCTAGAAAAGAACGAGTTTGATACCAATGACTGTTTTGGGATCTTTTATATTTACCCTCCTCTCAACCTTATCACGTGGCGATATAAGTTGAAGTTGCACTTCAACTGCGAAGGGAATCACAATATTAATCTCGTCAAACCCAACTATTGGCTATTCGCATTATCTTTACTTTCCAACCCTCTTAATCACTTACCCATTTTGCTAACTTACTCCCCACATTGATATAAAAGAAGGTAGACAAAAAAATTGAAGGGTTGTAATTTGAAACGTCAGTGAATTCGAGTTAGGTATTTTGTTTATTAAAAATAGAAAAAAATTAAAAGGGTGGTCACATTTTAAAAAGAAACCAATTTAAATGTATATCTTCAGGATGCAATTATTAATATTGGATTGAGCTATACTTTCCAGCTGAAGCAGAAAAATAAATTATTGTTTAAAAATAGACTAAAATGTTCCATTGCAAACTTACACAACTTAAAAAATAAAGAAGATAAATAATTCATTCTATTTGGTGATGGTTTTTCTGAAAAATGTTTGTTTATTTAATGTATCATGGGAACAGATCGCAACTATGGCGTTGGAAGTACCTGAACTCTATAAAGAAGGAAATGTGAGAGGAATTCCAACTTTTAGTGATTACAGAATTTTTCTGGGTGGTGATATATCCCAGAATGTGAATATAGTTAATGTATCTAACACGTGAGATCTCGTATCGAGAATACGGAAAAATTTTATTTTCCATTTTCCGTAACGTAGTTTTTTCCGTATTAATAATTTATATGCGACGTGTTTTTGTCGTATAAGGAACTCTTTTTTTGAGATATTTTTCTTAAAATTTATTATTTTATTGTGTTCCTGCATTTAGTGTAGTTTTAGCGCCCTATGTGGGGTAGATATCACGTGACGTAACTCATTCCTTCCTTGTTGCAGGTGACGGGGACGGACAAGACTACGCAGCAGATTCAGAACAAGCTGGGTCCGTTCGACGTGATGCAGCGTCTGCTGTATGCGGACGACCAGCGTCGCCTCATTGGCATCGCCGGTGCGCCGCCTGCCTCCCCCGCCCCCTGCGGCCCGCGCTCTTCGTCGTCGGCTTCTTCTTCCTCCTCCGCGACTCCTTCCTCGCAGCCGGAGTTCAAGAAACCGCCCTCTCAGAGGCACCCCCAGGCCCCTCAACAGCAGCCGCCGCCCCCGCACAGGCAGCAGCAACGTCCTGGTTTCGTTAAGCCCGCCGACGGGAAACCCCCGTATGCGGGCCGTGGCGGCTTCCCAGGAAGATCCATCAAACATGGCGAACAGCAGCGTTCTAACGGCGCCCTCGCGCCGCCCAAGGGCCCACCGACCCTACCGCAGCCCATCCGCGCATCCAACAGACCGCCTCACCTGCCTCGTCTCAACTGTGATCCGCAGGTAAGACACTCACGGGTCTCCAACGGCTGAAGCGCACTGACGTTATAACTGCGCTGTCTACCTCGAAAAAGAAATCTACTTACATAATCTGACTTGATATTGATCATAGCTCTGTGTCATCCAACCAACGGCATAGGGGCCAAAGATTTCTTTATCTTCTGCGTTCTGTACTCTCCAGTCTCGCAACACTTCCGTGTCAATGTACTATGTAGACAGTGTTATACCATGTTCCTGCATATGCTTGGTCCTTTATATCAGGTGTTAAGATGTCCCCTGACATAGACACCAAAACTTATAAGCGTGATCTAAATCATTGTCTCAAAACCGTGAATCCTACACTTGTTGTTCTTAGTGAAACATTTTCTTCTCAATATTGTTTTTAATTTATCTCAATACTTCTCATACTTTATTCTTTTAACTTCAACCTCGCTTATTTTTCTTTCCTTTTAATTAATATCATATTGATATACAAACTCACCTTACAGTAGCATTGATGCCTATTTCTGCATCCATCTTCACGAAGATAGTATTTATGGCAGCATTCCTGAGATGGATTTCCACATTAACATATAATTGTTATAAATGTTCTATTAAAAATGACTTTTGTATAAAATATTACTAGTTCTGATTTTGCTTTGTTTTACCATCAACTTTTTCATGATTTGTATAAGGTGGTACCTGCTGACTTGTTATAGAGTTTATGTATTTCTTATTTAATAAACACACAAAACAATTCCCTTTCAGGCTTCCAGTTCCAGGGATCAAGTTGCAGTAGAAAAAATTCTAAAGGTTAGTAGCTTTCTCGTAACCATTTCTGTAGAATATATACTAAAAGTTTTCTTGCTCATTTTGTGTGTATGTTGTAGGAAATGATCGCCCCTATGACTCCTGTGACGGCGATTGCCACACCTCGCAAGGAGCCAGAGACCAAGTTCACTTTTAACCATGATCTCAATAAGGTAAAATTTGGCTTTATGTAGTTAATATAATTCAAATGCATGTATTTTTAAGGAATATTCAATAATTGGCAAGTATCTTAGTGCCATATTGGGACATTTATTTTGGGTCATTACAATTTTAAAAATTTGTACCACATTGACACTACTTAAAGGTTAATTATTGTTTGTTCTTTATATATGAGCTGTCTTGTGTAAAATGAAACGGGAATTTATCGAGAAAGTTTTGCATATTATTTCCATTAAAAATAATGATAATATAATGATTTATTCAATGAAATAACATTGAGGATTATTAATTGTGACCAGAAATGTTTAAATTGTTTTGTGCTGAATTTTAAATCTGAACTCTGGGGGAAGATAGCTTATCTACCTGTGCAGGACAGACCTCCTTATCTTTCTGGCAGGTTTTATCAGTCACCAAATTGTTCAACACATTGTGATTGTTGTCCCACACTGATGTTCTCAAGAACACTAGTCTCAGACCTAAAATTAATTTGTATTCATATAATTTATAAACTAGAAATCTAAATCTTTACATGGATGCACATAGCATTTGACTGACTAGATTCATCTTATGTTTGTTCTTTTTCAATCTTAGAAATCCAGATGTGTTAAGTAAAATTATGTTGTGGAGTGGTTTATGTTGAGTTCACTTTCAGTCAATGTTTGTTCCTCATTTAGGTGATAAAATATTTTGCCAGTTACACTTTCAATTAATTTGTCTGGTCTTTTCTTTCATCTGCGCTGTCTTCTTCTTGACTCTTCACAGGTTTACTGTTCATTTTAAGATTAATGTTAATATTAATTCTTATTTCATGCCATATTTTATACTGCTGTCATATTTACCTTAAAGACTACATTCTTTTCTCTTTCAATCAAAACTAGGGTTTCTGTCTATATTCACCTTTGTATGCACTATTGAAACTCTGTACTGTTTCTATAAGACATATGATGTGGATATGTATCAATAGGGAGCAGAAGAAATTGAGATGGTTTAATTGTCATCCTGTGGCTAAATACACTAATCATTATATAGAGTCAGTATAGTCGGTATAAGAACGAATAAGTGAGGTATGATAGAAACAAGTATTATATACTCGTGATGATCAATGACATCTGGTATAGAAGTTGAATTATTTGTCATGGTAAACAGTAATCTACTTCTATTTTAAACGGAGTGCTACTTAGTGTGCATTGGAATGAGTAAAAATTTTGAGTTTTTTGAGATCAGGAAAAAAATAGAATCATGTTATATATTCTTTTTGTTTCAATAATGAATGAATGGAAACTGAAAATATGGATATTTCAATCATAAATTAAGCCAAATTATAATTCTTGTATTGCCATGCATGTAATTGACCAAAAATGAAATACCACTCATATTGTATTGCCTGTTTACATAGAGATTAAGGTTCAAAAGATATCCTTCTAAAGCAGGAGTGTTTAAATTATGGCCTGCATGGGGCCTACAACAGAATTTTTTGTGGTCTGCAAATTCAGTCGCAAATTTTGAAAAAAGTAGAAAAGGGTGATAAGGTACATTTGTTTCATTAAACTTATTTTTAAATTAAATGTGCTGGTAGCTATTGATATGAAATTAACATAATAAATAATTTGAATGTACTGCTACTATTTATTAACTTATTGAATTCAATTAATCAATTTATACCCTTTATTAAATGCAAAGTTAATTAATGAATGAAATTATTTTTAAAATTGTGTACAAAGTGGTTCTCGAGCCAAAACAATTGCCTACTCCTGGTCTAAAGTAATCAAAAAGTTTTCCTTCAAATCTGAAAATTATTTTCGTTATTTCATTTCCTTTTTCTTCTCCTCAGTATTTCTTGTCTTGTGTTGTTATTGTTCAATTTTTGTTTTCAATATAAACTAGATTAATTTTCATCATTGGCATAGATTTTTATGTTCATGTTTATATGTTAACATGGCATAAGTCTTGTTTTATCCTTTTAAGTTTGTTCTCTGTATTTATTTGTAACAGATGTCTGAGGAAGTGATAGTGATGCCTTTAAGACATCGTCTACTACTTTGTGTTGGAATAATTAATTTATTCTTCTGTGGATTTAATTTCTTTTGTTCTATTCATAGATATTAGCTCTAATTAATTTACTAATAATAAATTGATGATATATTTTCATTAGAAGGCTATTCTGGTTTGATTAACAAGTGACATCTTCTTTACTCCTGGGCTTTTTGTAGCACAATCCAGATTATTTTGCTTTTGTTAAACATTAGCATGCAGTACTTATAGGCATTGTACATTGAACAAAGTTCTTTTACATGGACTTAAGGTTGCATTATTAAATTAGATATGTGAATTATACATACCTATCGTTAATTATTACTCTTTCACATACTTTCTGTTTAGCAAAGAATATTGTTTATCTCATTTCTTTCAATGATTTTTGTACTGTCTTTGTTGACAAAGTTGTTTTGTTTTTTACTTTTATATACAAAGTACTGTCATTGTTTCTTCTTCCTGGTTTCTGAAGGTTGAAATATTATCATTTTTGTTTTAAACTGTTATTTCAGCGAGACACAAAAGTCTAAATTATATATATATATATATATATATATATATATATATGACATTGTCAGGTTAATTAAAACAAATTAATAAGAACAGGAAAGAGAGAGAGAAAGTTGGTGACTCACCTGCAGTTGACAGATGGCAGGCACCTTGTAAGGTTTGGAGTTCTCTAAATTTTCAGAGGCACTCCAGTAATCGGCCAGCTGATCTCCTTTTTCTTAATGTTTTGTTATCTTTGTGGTGGATTTAAGATAAATTTTGTACTAATTAAAGTTTTCTCACTCAGACTTCCTGTTCTTTTGTAGTTTTCAAATTGTTAGCACCTACTATTGTTCCTAATCTAGTGGGCCACACTTGCTGGGTTGTGTATGTTTATAATTTGATACATCACAGTGGTTTATAAAGGAAACTAATTAATCCCTGCCATTACAATTTGTCAGCAATCTTTTTCTGAAAGTGTACTCCAAAGGGTTAACTATTTGAGAATTCTAAGGAGAGTTTGCTGTGTTCCGATTTTCAGTGTAGTTCCTGTCTTCTTTTTTTGGATCAGTTCACTCCACTAGCCAGTTATAATATCTTTATGATACCTAATATTTTGGTTAACTGTGTACAATGATTTAGGTTTTGGAATGTTTTGTTAATTATTACCTGTTATTAGACGAAAATTTCTGGATAAAGCATATCAGTGAGAGTATGGTCACAGGACAAAGTTTTATTAAGTTGAAGGCAACCAACCAAATATAGTGGTATTCAAACATCTGAAAGTTTTATATGTACCAGTTTATGTTTTTCAGTTAGTCACAAATGATTTAAAGCATTGACTCATAATTGCTTTTAGGGTTTGAACTGTCTAGTTTGCCCCTTCATATCAATGCTACTGTCATATAAAACTTTTATGTTGTGATGATGAAAATTATTTAAAAATTGTGTACTAAATCATTTATTTCCTTTGTAATATTCATGCCTGTTGTAAGGTGATCCAATTGATTAAAAGAAAAACAAATGATTATTCGACATGGGATGAGCGTTGTCACAGAATCTAAATAATATTTTTCCTTGTCACATTAAAATCTCATCAATATGAGGTGAAAATTTTTGCTTTATATTCATTTTACAGCGGATATGGATAAATTTAATCTTCATAGTATGTTCTGTGAGAGTATTAGAATCAAAAGAAAAATTACCATTTAGTTCTTTCAATGGTAGTTACTTTGTAATGTGCGTATTAATTTATTATTTGGCGCATGTGTGTTTGAGGGCGTATTTGCATTTTGCTGCATGTAAAAAGCGTTGAGATTAGAAGGCGCAGTGTTTGTAGAAGATAGGTAAGAGTCGCCGTTCCAGCTGTCGTGCAGGTGTTGACCAGCTGCTTGGTCGAAACCCCCTCAAGTCGAAGACAATTCACGACTTCGCTCGCTCGCGTCTTGTCAGAATCAGTGCACAGTCACACTGAAACCCATAAAATGTATTTTACGGAGACGCAACAATTTAACACATACGAAGCAACATGTTCTCCTTTGTAGGTATTAACTTTTGTTCCACAATTTGTATTATCACAATACTCCGGACAGATGGGTTTCCTCAATGTTTAGGAAAAATTTAGGCGAAAACGGTAACCGAAATCAAATAGGATTACAAATAAATAGAGTCGTAATAGCGGAGCGTGTCTGGTTTTCCTCACTCTTGGTTTTTGATTGAAAAACAATTTAATATATTTTAAATTATTTTATTACATTTTGAGATTATTGACGTTTTATTTACTTTTACAGAAAATCCTGACTAGCTATTTAAACAAAATTTGAAAATGGCATGTGTTTCGTACCGAATGCTTAAATTTTATCTTGTGTTAATTTGAGTGTTTATAATTAGATTTTCTTTCAAAAATGTTTTGTTATGTATTGAAAATGATATTCAGATAATGGAAATAATTTAATGAGAGAGAGTTTAATTTTTATTCTCCATTCGGTCCAAGGACATGAAAGTCTTATTTGTATCGGAAAAAAGCAGTGTATATTCTCCTGAAACATTTACGAATAAGTTAAATATATATTTGTTGATATAACTACGTATCCAACTAGCAATATTGGTTTTGAAGGATAGCCACCTTCTTAATCGTACGTATAAATTTATATTTGTACATAATAACACAATTGAAAGTCCCACTTTAATACAACGTTAATTTTTATTTTAATCTTCCATTTCATTGTCATCTTTATTATTGTATTCGATGTCTTCACATATTTGGTGGCTAAGGAGGGTCTGATTGAGGGACAGGGCCCAGGTGGTGTCTTGTAGCGTGTGTGACCTATCTCACGGTCATATTTGAACCGGCTATTGCTGTTGTTCCCGGTGTCGCAGTCCGACCCACTAAAGTGTATACAAGGTTTTTATAAACAAGCTCTTTACTGTTCCGCACACTTAGCTACGGGGCCTTTAATGGCGGAGGGAAACTAAGCCGGTAATAAACGGCTCGACACAGAGCGAGAGCGCCAATTTCCCGATGACCTTCGGCAAAGTCCGTACGTTCTCGGCAAACGACGTCTCCACCAAACACGGTTTCGCAATTATTATGAAGCTTACAAAACAGCTTATTTTTCAATAACAGGCGTTCCAAAACATTATAAAAGAGTGACCATTTATTTATAAGGAAGATATTAGAATATGTACCTACACACGCGGTGCTACTTGTTCAGCGACGACGACATAAAAAATCCTCGACGTAGGTTGTAAATCACTCAGTTGAGCTCTCTAGTGAGTTAGCAGTAATGGCTAACCGGAAATTGCCGTTGCGCAATTCGCTACTGATTTACCGCGAACTCGAAATCGCGACGCCATTTCTCTTTAGAACAACGACTATTGAAATCTTATAAGTATTGGACGTGTACATTTACTACGATAAATAATTTTAAAGCTTTAATTAATTGAAAATATTGAGAAAACTATACGGTAATGTTGGTTCTACCATTGAACTATTTCATATTTCACTTGTCTCGTGCCTTTGAAACCAAGTTTATTTTTTTAAAAAACTAAATAATATAATTTAACGCTATGAATTTTAGGGGTGCGGGCAGATCTTGTCCACAAAGGTTGGTGTTTTGCCATATCGAGAAATTACCATTCCATTTCATCTTTAACGACAATGGCAGATGTAATATTGCGATATTTTATTAGCTTTTTCTTACATATTGTTTGGGTTTTAAAAGCAAGCCGATAGGTGGAGAACAAAATGTATCCTTTTCACTCCTCTCGTTTTAATCATTTCATTAATTGGACAAAAAATGCAATGGGAAAGTGTTGAGTACTTATTTTAATGCTCTTCCTGCCTTCAAGAATTTCATAGCCATATCAGCTGGTGTCTATTCTCTCTATTGACGGTTTTATCATCTTGATCCGTAAAGAGTTTGACAAGTTAGTAAGTTCTCATATTGTAAAAGCTTATGGTATTGTCTAAAATTGTTTTTATTTTGGTTGCAGATTACTGCCGTTGTTCCTGCTAAGCTGGAGGTGAACATTGAAAGCGGTGAGTATTCCCTCTTATGATTTTAATTAATCTTTTACCTCTCTCCCACTGCTTCCTTAATTGTTATCTAAAGTAAGACCATTTCTAGTTATATTTTTGTTAGGTACTTCATTACAAGAGATAGGGTGATTGTGCTACTGTGTCTATTTGTGATTCTTCTATATTTTTCCTTCCCTTCAGTATGAATATTAATCTCCGTAAAGTATGAGTCATTTGTCCCTCATTCGAAATTGTCAACTGTGTAACTCAGTTGCGTCACTTCCCCCCCCTTTCCTTCCTTCCTTCCTCGCTCAAACACTCCACCCTTCCTTCCTCCCTTCAAAATTAAATTCATTCCACCCTTGCCTGCCTCTACGAATGTACTACACACGAACGTTATTTAACCCCTTAATTTATTTATTCGGTTAGCTTGGCTATTCTTATCAATTTGCGGTTCAAACAACCAAACGTTACCCGTGACTATTATAGTTTAATTATCACCAATTAAAATGCGCCCTTTGTTACTGGCTTTGTATATTTTTTAAGCGATATTATTACGATATGAAATGGAATTTTATTTTTCTCTGTGTTTTAATGTGGCGCGGAGGTTGGTATGAGGGAGAGCGATTTAATTTACCCAACAACCATCATTGGAGGGACAAATATGGCGTCTATGAAAACGTTAATGCTTCAAATATCAGAATATGGGGCTTTGAAGTCTCCTAATATTATTGTAGGAAGCGTGTCGAGTAGTTTTACATTTTTCTGCAATATTATCTCAACCTAAATATCAGCAAAAAAACTATTATATATAAAAATTGATTGTGACACTTTTTACAAAATGCTTTAATTTCCCGGTTATTGTGAACCTGTTGCTGGATTAGGTTCAACTTATCGTGTTTCTTCGTTAATGTTATGTTATGATACGTGTATGCTGGCGAAAAATGGTATATTAAATGCTTTAATTCAATGTCAGTGTTTAATTTATAGCAAGCTTCTGTTATTTGTCCGAATCTGTATTTCTGCCATTTCCGGTTCGACACATGTTACTAATGGTGCGTTATAAGATTAGATGGCGTTCATTTTCCTCAGATCGTTAGGAGGACTGGAAGATACTTCAGGGATGTGATGAAAAACAAAGCATATTTTAATAGTGTGTTAATAATCATTGTAGCGCCAATTTAAATCTATACCAATTAATAAAATTGAAGTGTCTGTCTGTATATATGATTGACTCGAATAGGCTCCGAAACGGCTCAACGGTTTCAATGAAAATTTGAAGGTATAAAATCGGGAGATTTAACTTAAATATTCGTGAAAACTTCATTTCAATATATTGCAGAAGATGATAACATTGTAATATATAATGTAAATAAATATATCTTCACGTCTCCAAAAAGTGGATGCGCGTTGCCTATACTCTTGATCTGTTTATACTCTGATGCGGCTTAACAGATTTCAATGAAAAATTTAGGGATTGACACAGGAATTTTAACTTAAATTTTCGTGTATGTTTCATTTCGATGTATTGCATAGTTCAGAAGATATTAATGTAAATATTTATAAATCCATTGCATTGCGAAAGTCGGCGTAAAAACGAACTGCGAGTTATCTACCTATTGGGCGTTTCCACTTACTGTGTTATTATAAGCGTAATTTTGGCAGCATAAGAGAGAGGGGAAATATTTTCATTCTATCTATTGTTGCAGTAGGATTCACGCCAGAGCTAACTCCCTGAGAATAAAAAAATTCTTTGGATCGTCGATACGATGTATACTTAATTTTGTTTTTACTTGTCGCGTCAGGTAAATTTTGATATTTAGTAATTGCTCCTTTTTATTTGTTCCAAAACGTATGATATCCGACCTGTTCAAAACAAACTGCGAGTTAAAAGGTTTGCCCTGAAGCGATCTTAAATAAATTATAGCCTACTTTTTATATATTCAATGAATTCAAATTTATCAAAATTCTGTACATGTTGTGTTTCGTTTTTAGGGCAAAATAAAAAGAGCTATTTACGCGCGAACGAAGTCGTGGACATAGCTAGTATATGTTAATTAAATTTTTATTGATATATAGTAATAATTAGCATTAGAGTCCTTGGGTCTATAAATTTCTCCACTTTCTAGTGTATACAAAACGTTACGTTATCCACTTTGTTCCGAAATCATCTTAGTCTTTCCATGTCTGCCAGAGATAAAAAGTTACCCATTGTGACGTCACCGGCGCGTACCTGATATTTGCCGTCTGCTAAGGGATGTTGGTTGCCACTGAATATATAAAACTCGCCTGATGCAGTGGTTGGACCATTTCGTCATTTCTTTGAGATGGCATTGGTTCTTTGTTGGTTAGTAATAAGATGGGGCAGTGTAGCCAGGTGGAACGGATGCAGGTGGCTTGCCATAATATTGCACCTGCTACTACTTCTTTTTAGATTCTTCCACTTCTTTGCGCAGCCCGTGCCGTTTAGATGTCCAGTGAGAAATGCACAATTTTAATGTCATAAGTTTAATATGTCGTAGCCTTTTCGCGTTCTCGCCAATGTCTCAGTTATTGTTTTGCGATAAGAGAAAAGAGGAAACAAATGCGGAAATACCGTTGAAATTTCATGAAAATTGAGAACGATGGCAGAGTACGCCATCGAAACGTCGTGGCTTAAACTCCATTTAACCCGGGTGGAAACCCAAGAATTGTTTATTCAGAATATACACCGGGAAAACCTTCGATCTTTAATTCATGAAAATTAATTGAAGCATAGGCAGCATATTGTACCAAAAATAGAGCGGAACACAGACTGGCCTTTGTCAGGAATGGTAAATGTAGAATCCTTGGATATTCGCCTCAATAAAAGGTCCTCCAGTGTTTAAAACCCTTGCTTAATTGTTTTGTAGGTAACGAAGTGTTTTGACCTGTATTGCTAGGTGAAGGTGACCAGACGACTAATGAAGAGTTTGTAATGTAAATATTTTTGACTGCTTAAATGACCTTATTATGAACAACTCCGGTTGTTTTATGCTGTATACGAATCCTGTACATGTTTTTGCTTTTAAGTGCCCTGATTCTCTCGATTAGTAATTAAAACGTTAATGTTTTCCACGCGATTTTACTGCTTGCACGCGACTCTGATTACGTAAGGAATGCTGTCGGATATTTAACACGGGCTTCTGTGTCATCTTCTTTTTACAGTGAAGATTCTCATAGGAAAGCACAGACACGGAAGAAGGCTTGAATCAAAGGTGTGTTTGTTTTTAGTGTTACCGTCAAGGTCTGTGGCGTACTCGTAAAGGTATTTTTACAAACTGTCGCACTGTACAATATCCACAGAAGTTACTGTAAATGCGTCATTTTCCTCTGACATATTCCGTAAAATTATTTTATTTAAATAAATTATTGTTACATACGGATGTGCGAGGTTATTTTTGCAGTTGTGTAACTGAAACCGATTAAAGGTACGTCAAGTCACATTACTTTCGTTATGTTACGAAAATACCGAAAAGAATTTGTAGAACTTTCACATTAACATAAATTCAATGTAAGTTCAATCAACGTTAAAATATATTACGACCTGTACTAACTGATATTGAGCCTAGATTCAATTATGTTTGTAAAAACAAACAAGCTCATACGTCACATTAATATTGTTTGAATTTAATAATATTTTGACGCTGTTATAAAAATGTTCAAGATAGGAAATAATAGTTACCAAAGTTTATCTCTGATAATAAAAGTAAACTGGACAAAGAATGAGGTTGTATTAATTATTCCTTATGTTATGGACATTGTAGATTCTAAAATATATTGATTTGATATTGACCTTATTGTATTATGAATTTAATTACGTTGGGGTCGTTTAAAATTATCCATGGTTGGCTTCATTATAACATTCAATTAATGTTTGTATGTATTACGTGACAGTAATTGGTGGTATTTATGCTTTCGATGCGACTTTGAGGTTTCCATAACGACTGGTTATGTAAAGTGTTGTTGATAGCGTCGGGCAGCTGTGTGCCTCCGTCGCCATGGCAACACCTCGGTCGCTGTCGTCGCGCAGCCGAGTAGTGGGGAGGGGTGACGGGACTTGTTCGCCCCTCCACCACCTTTGCCTGTTCCTTCTTTCTTCGTTCCCTCTCTCCTGCTGGTTTCCCTTCCCCTCGCATCTGTTGCTCCTCACTTGACACACACACACTCACTCATTCGCTCGCCGCCGCGATCGATCCGGCAGTCTTTGTTCCCGTTCCACGTGGGTCCAAGTCCAGTGCCTTCTGTTCTGTTGCGTCTGTGCGTGCGTGCGTGTCTTGTGCTCGTGTTTGTGGCGACTTTGCAGTGAAGATTTGTGTTTGTGTTTTGCAGAGAGGACCGCCCCTCCGCCGCCGCCGCCCGTCTCCGTGACCGGGTAAGTACCACCTATACTGTGTACTTCACTTCGCTTCGCTTCACTTCAGTTCCCGCCCCTTGTAGTACCGTCGGATGAGTAAGTTCCTGACCTACGCCGCCTTTCGCCTGGGTCACATGAGCAGAGACGTGCCACTACAAGCCTTAACGTAGTAAAGGCATTTTATAAAAACAAAATAAACATCTTAACTATGGCGTTGTTATGATATACGAACGATTTTTTAACCTGAATTGCGACTGATCTTAGGTAGTTTATTTCTTTTGAATACTCCGAAATATATGTAACTCATATTTACCGAAATTATCTTTCTTTCTTGCCCAAAATAATAAGACATAAAAATGTTTCTTTTTGATAGTAATATATTTTCTCCTTTTTACAAACAAAAAATGACATTCGAAGCCTCATTATCATCTGACAATTAGACTAAGGACATTTCTATTTTTTTAAAAACTACTATTTTTATAAGTTAATTTTTCAGATACATATATAAACTCATTAATTTGAGCGTTTATTTTCCTAGATTGATGACGAATGTAATATTGTCATAGTGAAAGATTTAATTGACGTCATTGTGGACCACGTAATATATCTAAATGTTTTCATAGGTCATTCATTACTCATCGGTTGCAGCTTCTGGTTGGCTTATCTTTTGTTAATAATTGTAATTGCTAATTGTATCTTTATATTCTGTTTTCTCCTTGACTGAATGGTTGAATGATGTTTTTGGAATCGTTGAAACATGTTTTTCTGTCTAATACGTATCAATGGGAAGGAATCAGTTTTTTACCTTCTGGAAATTTCTCGCGTCTCCTTTACTCTTAATTTTTGCGACTATCATAAAGGTTCGTTACCGATTAAACCTGAAAACAACAGCCAAGAACGTGTTATATTATTTTATTTTAAACGATTTGTTTCCTTTGTGTGGATCAACAAGTGTGATGGTGACACAGGCAGGGAGGATGACAGATATCTGAAAACTATGGCGAACTCGGCCGTACCAACGATACTTCAGTTATTTATTCCTACATCAATGTGCCTCATTAATCTTCGTAAATTTCAGAAGCAGTGTAATGCTGAACGTTGAAATGGCCATCGCTTCAGAACGCCTCATTTACTTAACACTCCTCCATTGCGATTAGTGAAATCCGCGAATACTTGCTTTACGTGACGTCATAAATAGCAATTTCCTGATGAGTGTATGGCGTTATAATTTTTAATGTATAATTAATTATTCCATGACGCCCATAATGTGGTTCGAAAAACAAGACATAAAAATAAAATCGTTATTACATCCATAAATCATAAATTGGGAAACTAACGTAGAAAATTAGAAACTATGTAAATGGTACAGTTAAAATAAATAAAGTAAATAATGTAGTCAAGTAACGTATAAATACTGAGACAATTTATTGAGCTCAATGTTTTATCACGGGAATAAAGTCGAGGGAGTGTGCTGATCGTGTTTCTCCCCCAGTTTTAATTACCGTGTAATGGAATGGCAAGAGTGGGGCTGCGAGATTCTTAGTTTTATATAAGTGTTCACATCCACACGGAGATGCAGATTGTCCTCTTTTGTCTCTTGAGGCTCGTTGATTTTCCATTTTATTTCTATCTTGTCGCCTATTGTGAAAGCGTTGTAAATTTCGGCGGAGATAATTCCACGCACAAGGACAAAATGAGTCACGATCTGCCGTTTCTTTGCAACATAAGTCGTCTTTGTGGCTTAATTCCTTGTAGTCGTTTCCGACTGATTTCTCATTCCAGGGGGAATTGTTTTTTGGGGTAACTGGTTACGCGAAAGTGATCCAGAATCTGGCAACTCCCCTTTAATAGCATGGGAAGGGAAGGAGGAGGAGGCAGCCAAGGGACTACAGATTAAGGATCGTACCGGGTAATTCACCCGAAAGAAAGGGCAAACCTAAGAAAATGTGCACCAGATACGTCGGGCTATTGGGTACTTGTCTCTCACTCTTTCGAATGACGAGAGAAGAGATAGAGACGACTGGCAGACTGATCCAGTACGATCAGAGAACAATTCTTACAGTATACGCAACGTCTGCGACCTCGGAACAGACACCTAAAGGAGATTAAGGAGCCTCTGCACGTGACAACCTTAAAAACCAGAGAGAGACAACGACGGATCCATGAAGGTAAGGCCCATGCCCCCTATGAGGAGAAATACCTGCTGCCACAGGTGTTAGGGACACAAGGGTCCCCGGGCTATAGATTAAGGATCTTACCAGGTGATCGACCTGAAAGAGACGGAGGGAAAACCCTACAAAATCTGCAATAAGGCAATGGAAAATTTTTGTCGAATTAACTGCTGCGAACGTCTGACACTATTCCACGAATATCAATAGCATTGTTTATATTAAAAATATAACAACCAAGAATCCCAATAGAGAACTTTGTTATTTATAAATAAGGATTTCAAATCTATTTTGTACGTTGTTGATGAAATAGTAGATACCGAAAATAAAGTGTGATAAGCAATGTATTATTTCGTGATATCAGCATTTTTTCAGTATTTTTTCTCAAATTTCAATTAAGTTTAAACTGTGATTATAATCGAGGGAAAATAAACTTAGTTTGAGCAGATATTGACTTTAAACTGTATTTGTGGAGCGCAATAACTAGTCTTGTCAAAATTCGTGTTAGTAATGAGGGAAGCCTGGAGCAACTTGCTACTATAAAAACCTTGTGTTCAATTCAGGACATGTTCGTCAAGCAAGTCATCCATAAAGGGCAAAGAGATTTGTATATCCTGTTACTAAGAAGGTATTGGATATATTTTTTAAATGGTGGTAGCTTGTGTACAATGGCAGTTTCTTCTTGACGACCAATAATATCCTTCACCTTCCCTCTTTGGTCTGCTGCGCATGCTATTTTACAAGACCTGTACTTCACCGAAGAGCAAGAAATAGCTTCTAGTAGACTAAATGCAAAATTGGAATGAAATTCTCAGTAATTTTTGTTTAAGACGGTGCAATTTCTTTCCCTATGAACCGTCACCAGATTTTCCTGACCCAGATTCTTACTGGTTACACGTTATTCCATGCTACATGAATATAAGGCACAAATATCTACATGTTCTTAAAAGGCATGTGATTCAACGTCACAGAATTTGCAGCTTAATAACGCAGCAGTTGATTTAAATTGCAGGAGCTAAAGGCGCAGTTGTCACTCATTAGGTAATTAATCACTCGACACATGAATACGACTCGAGGCCGGAAATATCAAATAAAAATTTACAGTTAGATATCACGCCTCGGCTTACGAGATTCAGCGAATGTGAAGTAGTCGATTTCTCGGAGCTCTATCGAGTAAAGTTAGTAAGAGAGGGCAACGTCGTGATAAACAAACCACTGAAACTGCAGCTGTCAAGAGAGACGGCGCCCGCAAAAACATGACGTATCGCAAACATGTGTCTAGAACACTGTGACCTTTGAATATTCATGTCAAACGAATACATATTATATTTTGCAAAGCACGATTAATTTCATTTCGGTTATTGCTGTTTTAGTGTGGTGTTGACATTGCAGCCTGTGAGTTGCGTAGTCTGTGTTTGCACTGGCAAAAGAAACCCATCTCCAGAAATATGTTCAAATATATTTGAAACTGGATTAATCGCGAAGAACTGGATTGGAGTGTCACGTATAGGCCTTCAAACTCACGGCGAGCATCGTGGGCATGACAGAAAAAGACGACGGAGCAGGGAGGAAAAATAATTGCGCAGCGAGTTGCGATGAGACATATTAATAGAGAAATGAACGTAAACGAAGACTGATAACTGGCGCAATACTGTCAGAATAAGAAAATAAAAGAAAAGCTTGCGTGGAGATTTGACAAATGCGTCCGATAAGACGGTTGTTACACAATGAGGAATTCCGTGAATATAACGAGGAAATATGAAAAATATTTTTTGTTTGGTGAGGGGGAGGGGAGAGGCAGTGGGACCGTTGTGAAGCGAAAAGAAGCTAATTGGCAGGAGAGGGAAGTGAGAAAAAAATAATGACTAGCATTCCCTGAAAGAGCCCCTGGAAATAGAGAGGGAATCCACGGAAATGATAGTGAAGTTGGGGGAAAGGAGGAAACACGATAACTAAAAATATAACAATAAAAACAAAGGGTTCATTGTTAAGGAGGAATGGAACTGAGAGAAAATAATGACGTCAAGACGGAACGGAGGAAGTAAAATTAACGAGATAAAGATCTACGGGTAGCAGTGACAAAATATGATGGTAAAATCAAGCTGTCCTTGAGGGATGAAGATTTGACGAACCAGCACGATACCCTAAATAGACAAATACAATAATTAAAGTTTGTTACATAAAATTAATCATACGTCAAATATGCAGATAACTTTTCGTCCTGACATTTCGAACTTCATCGGGTAAATTTCTTCCGTATATTAATATTTGAAGTATGTTGATAAATATTAATTTACAACCTAAAATAGAAATCCAAAATATAATTTTTGGGTCCTGGACTACATACAGGAACAGTTATAACCGAAATATAAATGAAATAATTTCAGTTGTAACTGCCCTTGGATGTAGTCCAGGACGGAATTTTTCTATATATGTTGTAACTTGTGCCAAATGTGAGGATGAAACATTATAGGAATTAAATAGAAACTTGGTTTTTCTGTTTATTAGTCGTTTAAATTAATTTAAAAAGTATAAACAAGGGAGATTCGACATTATATTCATAAATTAATGCAATGTGATGAAATAACTAAATACACAAAGAATAGTTATTTGATGAATTGTGAAATAACGGAAGAAAATGCGAGTAGGATATATTATTAACATTATAACCGTTTAGTGCTTGTTTATGTGTGATCATGTTCCATACAAACTAAGGACACGCGATAAGGGTACGATTAATTCACCGCTGATCAAGGAATTCCGTTTCAAGGAGAGTCTCGGGTCGTGTTAGTAAATAAAGGCTTTCAAAGGCCGGAAGATCATTCTTTTTCCTTGATGACAGTCGAGCAACTCGTTTAAACGGGAATGGATTCGCTCTACTAGGGATTTTAATCCCGCCAAGTATCATCCAACTAAGTAACAGCAAAAAACGACAATACAAATAGCGAAACATAATATGAGAGAAAGGGCGACAAGGCTAGTACATTCTCTATTTCGGTTTGAGAAGAAATATGCATACTGACTCTTCACATTCACCAGCATGATGGATCACCGGACGCCAGCTTCCATTTACCAATTGTACAAGATTTAACAGTATATGTGAGAGACGGAGGAACTTGAGAATAAGTCACTTCCACTACCTTGGGCGTTAGTAATTTGCAAGAATCGAAAGAAGTAGAATTTCGAAATTGTGTCATATGATTTGGAAGGACCTGTGAAAAAGACTACATTGCCACGACCAAGAGACATTTATGAGACCAAATTGTGAATCGTCGCCAGTCTCAACGCGGGTAAAATCCGAAAGGACACGCAGTAATAGAAAATTTTCCATGTGACCTTCCAGGTCAAACAAATCAATACGTCCTCCCACATTATATCATCCGTCCTGCAAAACACAAGGGATGGAAAACTTACCTTTCAAAATATAACTAGCATGCATTATTAATTAAAAAATGAATTACATTATTCTTCGTCATACCGTTGAAGGAATGGTGGGACGATAAGAAAAAAAAATTCTTTTTGTACTCGATTTCACGGAAGAAATTGTGCTGTATGGAGTCCTCCTCCCAGCTCTCGTCACGAATCTTAATCATTTTACCATTGACTGAGAAAGAGAAAAAGACGGAATTCTCCCTTATTATGCTTCCGTTAACTACAAATGGTAGAGAAAGAATATGAAGTAATATTGGTTGTTTGTGTGGAATAGATCGCGCTGAAATAGGACTGAAAGCCGGTGGCGTTCAAACCTCTGGGGGTCAAATAAAAAAGTGGAAGGAAGGTCTGATAAATATTTCCTGTGTTTCGTGACGTAACGAAACGACGGAGGAGCTGAGGAAATCACAGGTACACACGAGAGAGCGTGATGGTCGGGTAGGGAAGGGGGGGGGGATTTAGTTGTGTATTGATCGTTGTGGGCGGAATACAGGAAGCAGGAAAGAGAGAAGACACGCGGCTGAGGTCGCCAGTGTCACGTGGCCGTCGTCTGGCAGGTTTCCCTATGGCTTTCCGTGCGCCTCCAGATTTAATTAATAACTTTGAGGAAGACAATACCTGAAAGCCAGAAATATAATGACTAAATTCTGGAGGAAAACGCCGCGTAATCCATAAAGCAAATAACCAAAAATACTTTGGTAGTTCAAGGTGATGATACATGAACCTTAATGATGATACGTGAATAAGATAACTTCTACGTGCAAAGTTCGTAACTGGCTGATCTTACAGGTTTTCTTGAAAATATTAGTACACGAATTGTAAATTGAATGTTCAGTGATTTGGTTGGTAGACGTGATTGAAGAGCAGAGATGGTCTACCAAGCGGCTAGGACCTTTCATGGGATGTCAAAGGCGTTAGTTATCGTCGTAGGTGCGGCGGTTCTTAATTTTGTCCAGATAATGGTTTCACCGACTTCGTTTTTGTTGCGGCGAGTCTACGGAAGTGTGTAAACAGAGGCGGGAAGAGATTGTATGGTGATCGTCACTAGTTCAGAGCCTCTTACTATGTTTCCTACGAATTATCTGTAAGCTGAAAGTTCCGAGCAGGCAGGAGCGAATGTTGAGGGTGGACAGAACCTCGAGGACTTTCTTATAGGAAATGGGCGCAACAGGTGGCAAAGTACGGCCTCCCTCGTATGGGATTCGCTAACGCTTTAAACGTTATATTACATAGTTTCCGCAGACGACGCAATATGGCGACTGAAAACACTGGCACGTTACGACGCCAAACGTGATTACGTGATGATGCAGCTTTGCGAGGCGGTGTTACCTGCATCTGGAATTTACAAATGAACGTCCCGACCCATAGTTCACAATCTCAGTAACGAGATTATGTTCCACTTTTCTTGCTTCTACAAAATAAAATTTTTAAGCTGCAGTACTTTTCTGTCAGTCGTAGTTCTTTTAAGGCAATAGTTATTTCATATTTCGTTAACAGAACTGAACAAGTTCTTTGAAGTACTTCAGCTGTCTCAAATTTGCTTAGTTAACACATGCAGATCAGGCAACAAAGAAACAAAATCATTTTCAAAAAAATCATTTTCAACTTCGATTGCAATACAGTACTAGCAAAAACAAAGGTAAAAGAAAATGAGACAAATAAAGTAATGTGTCCGATAAATATTTAGACATACGCTAATAATCTTTAAATTCGTGTTTCGGAATATAAGAATATAATTTACCTTATCTACTGGAAGATTATTTTTCTAGTAATACTTTGCAAAAGCCAGAAATTTATAAAAATTTAAACTAAGACTAAACAAAACGTTTAATTCTCTACAGTTGTATCTATAAATATAATGAATAATATGAATAATTTTTGTATAACATGGTTACTTACGTTATTTTAAGAAATGTGAAAATAAAAAAAAACATTCAACAGGAACATTTAGTCTGCCAATAATAGATATTAGAAAAACTTACATTGTTGTAACTCACTTTTCTGTGTTATCGTGTTCTGGTAATATTCACTTCATTTAATAATTTAAATTTAGTTGAAAATTGTAAAGCTATTTTACATAATTTTGATGAACATTGAGTAGAACCTGCTATATTGGTGAAACAATGCTTCAAACCAAATTTCAATAACATTTTGAAAATTTAAAACCACTTTTGGATAAACAATCTGTAATAACAAAAGATGCACCTTTAAATAAAAGAATTGATTGGAGAAATAAAAAAATTTCTTCGTTTATACTAATTTATTTATCTGCTTGGAAGTAAGCTATTGTCTACATCGCTAAATTTAATTATTTATTTCTAGATTGAAGTGAAGAGGATGAAACGATTTGTTAAATGTTACTTAAATTTTTTAATAAATTTCTGACTGTAATTTATCTAATATTACTAATTATTTAATAATATATCTATTTATAATTTTAAATGGTGCAGGTAACTTTCAGCCATGCGAGACGATAGTGAAAGAAACGCTCAATTAAAAAAGGAAAACTATAACAAACAACTACGCATCACTGTTGTGTGTAAATAGAAGATGATGTACTTTTCCGTCCACGGACTTGTACACGTCTATATTGATCTGACGATGAGCCATTAATATCATTGCAATAGGTAAAAAAGACAATTATGATCTCCGTTCGACGATTTGGCCGTAATCTCTTCTCAACATGGATCGGACATAACTAATGCTCAAAATGAACCATTATTTTCATTATTTGAAATAATACAGAGTGACCCGAAATATGAGTATGATTTTAATGAGTTTAATTGCATGAATTATAAGTCGTGTTTGAGTAATACAAATTATTCTTCGAAATTCCAGGCACATTTTCGTGCTTTATAATCAAGCGTTAAATCTTTCTCATTATTCAAATTAACATTTGATTCAAGTTTCCAAATGCTCAATTCGTTAGCTGCCTGGATAACAATTAGCGTGTTGGTGATTTCGCTTACCCTTCATCACAATGATAAATTCTGTGTCAAGAACTCAAATACAATATATAGTTATGGAAGCATAACCGATTCAATTTTGTACAGAGTTTTGAGGTGGTAATCTAAGACTCGGCATGGTGCAAAAGAGAGAATTATTATTTAAATAGGAATCGTTGTCGTGCACCGAGGCTTTACGTGATGTGCGTTCAAGTCTTTAATGGTGGTGTTTCGCTTTCCTAACCAAGGCCAGTTCTCTGCCCGTCTGACTTAATCAGGCTGGACTTTTTAACTACTCGCGGCCCTTAAGCGGATGCTTCCTGCCCTGTACTCCCTCTCCACGGTCTCTGTGTCTCTCTCTCTCTCTCTCGCTCTCACTCCACTTCTTCTACTAATCTGGAAATTTGTGTTCTAGGAATGTGGAAGATGATCTGAGCTTGTCGGAGGACAGCGATGTGGACGACCAGGTGAGTTTAACTTCTCTTCTTCCCTTCTCTCTGTTGGTATGTACTTCTCTTTTCAAGTCTCACTTACCTGGTTGTTTCATTTTTATTTTTCAGGCCGCCACGAAGGTTCCGTCGTCGAAAAATGTGGATCAGCCGTAAGTGTCGATGCACAATGGGAGTTGTGTGTGGGAGTGGTCGACCTGTGCCACATTAATAAGAACCTTGTCAGGGATCATGCCAGGAATTCCTGTTTTGTATTGTTTAAATAATGTCAACGACGAACAATCCCAGTCCGAGCGAGAATTTTCTAATATGCATATATTGATCAGTCCCCCATCCCTCACTTCCTTAGCGACCAGACCTTGACCGGTTTACCAAACGTCCGCTGATGTAAAAAAACCCTTTTTATTGTGCCTAAAGAAAATAAACTAATATGGTTTAAGTAATGTGGGAAACAAAACAAAAAATGAATGCCGTTCATCCACAATTTTAATAATTTTATATCTTCGACGAAACTTTGATCAGACTCGAACAGCAGTTGCGGCGGCTTGCGATATGTAGCTATGCATCAGATTCTGTCAAAGTCTGTTTGCTTCTCTGTACACATTAGCCAATCCCCAATGTAGTTTTTGGTCTTTGACCTCTTATTCAACCGGCATATAACAATGAAGTTAACGTTATTTGTTATCCATTTCATTAACATTTTTATGAGCCAGTGTCCATCTATTCGGGATAGGTTCCTTGATCTTTAACCTTTTGAAATAAACTACCACTGCTCATACCACGATTTACTTTTGGGCTTTCCTCTCGCCAGACGTGCTCCTTGCTCTGCTTCGTCTTGTGGTGAATCATCGGCGGTCGCCTTGTTCACATTGGATTTATTTTTGGGTTCTCTGACTTAAGCGGCCTAGCGAGAAAGTCGCCATTGGCAATATTCACGTGCTTTTTAAGGTTTTATAACAATCGTCGTGAGGAAAATTTTTCGTTCCTATTGGACAAGAGAGAGTAGTTGCCTCTTTTGTATTCCTGCAATCGTTTGAGTTCTGTTGCTCGGCAAACAGTTGCGACTTTAGTTGGTGCAGTTAAAATGGCGCGCATGCGCACGTGGATGTTTACCGAGGCTCGTCCTTGGAAGCTTCCGGCAGATGGTTTTTCTTTTTCGTGGATGGCTCTGCTGCCGCCGTCACCTCCGTCCCATAGTTCAAAAAATTAACCTCGATGGCGAAGGCCGTTTTAATACTCGCCGCGCAGCGACTTCCGTTCGATATTGAGATATCGTCGTCCGCGTTGCGGGCCCTCCTCTCTCTCTCTCCTCATTCCCTTCACCCGGCTTTGTTCCCCCGTGACGGGGTCCGGAAACAGGTTCCCACCAACCCCGACCTTATTCATTCATCGATTCCCGCCGTCCGCCTAATGTGGGGCATTTTTGTAATACTCCCGCCGAGGAAAACGTTCTGGTAAGAATGGTTGATTCTGGTTTCTAACCTGATCCGGTGTTCCTCGCCTGCGAAAGCTACGGAGTATCCACATACTTCCCTGAATTGTCGCTATCATCCTTCTCACACAGTTAAAGATTCAAGACATAACTATCTATTACTTCTTACGTCTTGCGACTTGAGAAGTGTCAACTTTGTTAGTTCACTTTACCTTCTGCTGCTGTGATCGGCATTCTGTCCTGGTTTCCACCTTAATATTTACTGTCCAACCACAGCTCACATATCACACTATACTCATTTCCATCCCTCCACAGTTAACTCTGTTGTCATTCTGATGCTAGTGTCATCATCACACAACTTATTTTGTCCCTCCTGACTTTCGTCTAGAGAGAGAATTTGCAGCTTCCCAAAGTACCTTTCTGTTGATTTTCACCACACTCCTGCAGTAGTAAATCTTAAGACATTTGTTTCTTCCCTTTCTGTTTCACAATCGATAAAAATACTCAAATATAGTGCAATACTCCAAATATAGGTCTGCACAAACTTTTTCTAATAGTCTTGCTGATACTGTTTTTGCTGCTGTTGTTCATAATTGATAGTGATTTTGCCTGCTTTAACCTGTTCTCCACAACTTGTTGTCAACTTTAGATCTGTATTCATCTGATTACATTAAAGGAAAGAAGGTTTTCCTATTTGGTTTGATTTTTTAAAATATAAGATCATTTGGATAAAATCCAAGATTGACATATCTGTTCATCTCTTAATTACTTGGGACAACTGACAAGTTTCCTTTTTTTGACACTGCAATGCCAGAGAATGGTGCAGGAATAAGTTATAGTTGACAAGGCAAGCAGATGGAAATAAGAGATAAGAAAGAGAGGTAGATCAATGTATTTTTATTGGCCTTTTCTTGTCGGAGAAAGAGAAGAGTTTAAGTTTCATCTCAGAGAATAGGCATGAGTTTGATAGCCTGACATAAGTGAATCTACTGAATTAAGATTCAGCCCACACAACTTCAGGTACTTAAAGAGATCATATTGGTTTACTCTGAATTTTTCTAAAATGTAATCTTGCCAAAACTGGACACTGTCTTAATGCTCCACAGTACACATTTTCTGTTGATAGTTTTATCCTTCTCATTAAATTCCTTTTTATTCAAGCATTTTTGATCCTAATTAATTCACACGCTCCCATCTCCTATTTGTCCTTAGAACAAACATGCCATGAGGATTTTTATGTGGGACTAGTACAATAGAATTGGTTTTTGTAGAACTGATTCACAACAAAGAGTGGACTGATATGTGTATGAATATTGTTAATATTACTTTCATTCAATTCAAGAATCATATTACATTATTGTTAATTATTTATACTTCACCATATATGACTTACTCTTGTCTAATGTTTATTTTATTATTTTGGGCTTATTTTGAGATTTACTTACTATGACTATTAAATAGCTGAATGACCTAAAGTTTGAGTTATTATTAAGATAGTAGTTGTTAAATTTGAAGAATAAACACAAAAAGTGAGCGGCAAAATTTCTTAATAAATTTTCAGATTGACAGAGACTGTTCCACCTAGTGTCTTGAAGCTGCCTGAACCCATTGCACCGATGTCACCGGCTCCCAGCTCCTCCAGCGAAGCTTCTGACTCAGATTCTGAGAGCAGTTCCAGTAGCGAGGAGTCTGCAGAAGAAGAAGCTCTGCCCCCCGCCAGTCTGGCATCTCCAGAAGTTGCACCACTTCCTGAACCCGAGAGACCCATCGCTACACTGTCTCCACTGGAAGAAGATGACTCAAACCGTTACCGTTGGAGCCTACGTAACTTCTTACCCGGTGGCGACACTTCAGCTGAGAAATCTCAGGTATGGTTCTAAGGGACCAGGTAATTTTTTAGCTGTCATTTAAGTAGAATAAAAAGTTTCTGCAAATACACCTTGCTGGCTTACATGAATAGAAATCTGTCATCATTGCACGCAAAAGAATATTTTTACTTTTATTAAGGAGTCTACAGTTTTACCTTCTGTTGGAGTTTTGGTGATTTCTGTTACTTTTTTTGTATGGAATTCTGAGATGAAATGCAATACAACATACACTTTACCTCAAATTTAGTTATATATCTTCTGAATCAAAATTGCAGAGTTATTGTAATTTGGCATTTTATAGTTAACTTTTTATGGAATTTATTTCCAAAATATTAAAAATTATTATTTTGTCTTCTAATTTAACAGTGAATTCAGATTTTAGATAAAGAGACTTTTTTTGCAAATTACAGAGGAATTAACTTGTTTTAAACAAATAAACCACAAACAGTCAATAAGTCCGGGTTTTATATATACAGTGTTTTGTCCACTTTTTTCAGACTTCTTCAGGTAAAGGCATATGCAATCAAATTTCTTATGAAGTTACATTTTAATAGATGCTAATACATATCAATCAAACATTCAAGGTCTGAAAAGAGAAAGATTTGATTACTGAAATTTCAGCCATAACTATCACTGGACTTAGCCCAAGAAGCTAAAGGTTCTCTTTTTGGACTTTCAATGTTTAATTCACAAGTATTTGTATGCAATCAAAATTTATCATCAAAAGAAATTTGATTGTGTGCATCTCTTATCTGAAGAAGTTCTATAATTGTAGACATAACAATGTATAATGGATTGAATAATATAAAAAATTCTAAATTATTGGTCATTTGATGTTTGTTTATTTTATAAATGTCATATTAAATTAAATATTGCATAGTTTAAGGAATATACTTTAATATTTAGAATTGCAATTGGTTTAATATGGAAAATCTCTGTAAATTACCTAGAAGACCAACATACAGACATTTGTTATTAAATTAAAACTATTACTCTTATTCCAGGATTGTAAAGACGAAGACAGAGCAAGTCAACGTTCACCTAATCCAAACAGCAGGAGGCCGGTTGGGGTATCTTCTGACCAACTGGCAGATGATTCTGATGACTGTGTTGATAAGATACACAGTGTGGTAGACGTGTTGAAGCAGCCCCTGTTGTCATGTCTGTCAGATTCTGAAGAGAAGAGCCCACCAAGGCGCCAGAATCGAGAGCAACGCAAACACAAGAGGAAACTGGTCCCTCCAGCTGATGTAGACAGTGACTCTGATGCTGCTGTGCCAACTACACCTCAGATCCCTCCTCCTCTTCCAGCACCACGCCCAGTTGCCAGACCCAAACCTCCATACTCCAGCAGTAGCAGCAGCAGTAGTAGTAACAGCAGCAGCAGTTCTGATGAAAGCAGTTCTACTTTAAGGCGCACGAAACCAAGGCTAGTTGCACGAGAGAAAGCCATTCCCAAATCTCCCCCTGCTGCCACCAAAAGCAAAGTGACCCTTTCAGACAGTGACTCGGAAGGCAGCGACTGGCGAGAATCAGAGAAAGTAAGCTCGAAGAGATCTAAGAAACCTCGTGACAACTCCAAGAATTTGTCAGCTTCCAAGGAAAACTGTACTGTGGAAAAGACAGTTCAGTCCATGACAAGGAAAGAAAAGGCTAGTGTGACTGCCAAGAGGCATTTGCCTAAAAAGGATGTGGCTCAAAGAAAAACAGTCACCAAAACAGACAGAAGATCCCAAAAATACAAAACAGCAGATGAGTGTCCCACTACTACAGATTCTGACAGTGATGTGGAACCTCCAGTGCCCAAACCTGTCACTCCGGTAAAGTCACCTGTGAAACAAGTGGTGACTCCTCGCCGACGTGTTAAGAACCACTCTTCTAGCCGTAGTTCCAGCTCAGATTCAGACAGTGAAGTGCGGAAGAGAGTCGGTCACAATTCAGACAGTGATCGTTCTCCAAGTGGCCAGAGAGCTCCGTCAGTGGTGACTTCCAACAAAGTGGAGAGTCCACCAAAGTTGGATACAGAGGATAAGGCCATCCAGGACAAGAAAAAGAATGATACTCTTAGAAAATTGTTTTCTAATACTGTGAAGAGAGAGCAGGAAGGTGGTAAAGGAGGTGCTAAAGGTGGAGCCAAAGGGGGTGGGAAAGTGGGTGCTAAAGGAGGTGCTAAGGGTGGACCAGCATATGGTGCAAAGGGTGGAGGTAAGGGTGTGGGTGCCAAAGGTAAGGGTGGCTCTAAAGGACCTGGTGTGATTATTGTGGGGAGTGAATCAGATCGGACGTTTCCCACCGTGGATGAAGGTATCGTGTCCCCGATACCGAGCCCCCGTCTTGCTTCACCAGTTCCGGTGGTTGAAGTCTTACCCAAAGAAGAACCTAAGAAAATAAAGCAAGAAGATGTCAGCATTACAAAGCCTCCAGCTCCTCCAGTAGAAGTTTCACCAGAAAAAGCTAAACGGAGGTCTAGGAAAGAGGGAAACTCTTCAAAATCTGTCAAGCAGGTTTCGGAAAGCAGCCCAGTTGTATGTGGGAAAAAGACTGGTTCTGAAATGCAAATAGCATCCCCAAAGTACAGGGAAGGCACCATCACCTCTTTAATGTGCCGTATTCTCCTGACAAAGCTCTCCTATATTCCTAGTAAACAACGCTCTGGTGGAGAAGATGTTAGAATAAAAACTGAACTTGCAGACACAAGGCAAAATAACACCAGTGTGAAAGTGGAACCAGAGACAAAGGAACAAATTCACTCTCGTTTATTTGATGAACCTTTGCCATCTGGAAGTGATCTTGGCAGCAGGAAACGAACTCGTTCTGTTACTGACTACCTGGAGGAAGGGGATACAGTGATACCAAAGTGTGATATTGTTGACAGTAAAAGTACTCTTAGCAGTGTGAACAGTGTGTGTGATAAACAAATGGACAGGCAATCGAAAAAGCATAGGAAGAGAGGTCAGAGCAGAGAAGAGAGAAGTAAGAAAGGTGCCGATATGAAGGAACCATCCATATCGAGGTAGGCACAAAGTTTCATTTATTTATATTTGGTTTTTCACAAATATAATTTCAGCTAAAGGTTGTGAAATAATAGTTTTAGCCTCCCTTAAATAATAATATTAATATTTTTGTCTGCAATTACAACTTTGTAATGGAAACAAGTAAAACTTTATTTCTACTACTCATATTTCAACAGTTATAAATTCAGTGCATCAATTTTACCATAAATCAGAATAACATTTGAAATGACTTCAATTCAATGCTGATAGGTGGAGTATTTCTGAATTCCCAACTGTTCATGTAATTGTTCATCAGAATGCATCTGCTGGTCCCAGTGGAATTTTTAAATGCAATTTTCTGCTGCTAAATGCATTTTAAGAAAGTGTTCAAATTCAAAACTAGTACTTTAGTTTCAAGCTAATTTAATAATTTTGGGACAGTTCCCTTGAAACCAAATAATACACATAACTATCTCCTTATGAAACTGGAATATTGAGAGAGTTGCTAATACATTGTAGTAATATTTTGTGCATGATTAGAATCCATGGTGATTTTAAATTTCAATTATCTTTTTTATCAATGTTATTTAGCATCGTATTACATATTCACACAAACATTAAACTGTCAGCTGTGAATGCCTAGACAGCAGTCTCTGTAATTGACTGAATTTAGTTTTTTTACTTCTGTAGGAATATCTAAACTCTTATACTTGGGCAATTGTGATTCTTAAACTTATTTCTGAATAGAAACAGAGAAATCCAAGTCAAAATCATTAGTTTGAAACATTCTCTTGCTCGCTTACTATAAAATGTTACTTGCTAAACTTGTTCTGTAAATTCTAGATAATTTAAAATCCTCAAGTTACTAACAATCCATTGTTTCTAAATATAACCATAAATTTGATTGGCGGAATATGAAATTTTAAATATAATAAATTATTAATGCAACAAATGCTACTTATTATATGAAATTACTCACCCATTAATGCACAACGTGATTTTGCTCATTTCTGTAACACCGATAATTTATTACTATTGTATTCTTGTCTTTGAATTTGCTTACGTTTACTTTGTTAGAATCGGAATATTAAGTTGTGACTGAACACATGAAGAGATTCACAGTGAAAGTAGTAATTAGAAATATTTAACATTTGTCTTTGTTTTGCATAAATATCCACTCACAAGTACTGTTACAAATTTAATATGTTTTTGTAATTCTTGATTTACTTTTGATATATGACAAGGATTTTTTGTTGGTAATCTTTTAGAGAGCCTGAATCAAAAGGTCATCATCGTTCCAAGCATCACAAGAAGACAGCACACAAGCGGGAGCGCAGACCCAGTGCTAGCTCTGTGTCATCTCTGTCAACAGAATGCAGTCGAGCTTCCCTCGCATCTTCTGACGTGAAGCATCGACATCATAGCATCCGGGATCCCCTTGATATCCATGGCAAGAAAAGAAAAATTCAAGATGATGATGATTTGCCAGTGAGACCGTCTAGTCAGGTAACATCATGAACTGTTTAGATTTTTAACCCAGCACAACTTGTGTAATAAAAGTAATACTTGTGCTTATCATATTTACTCATAAGTGTCAAGCTCATTCTTAAATTACAATCTTGCAGGTGGATATGGCACTAGCAGATGTTCCCCCAACCAACCATGAGCGAGAAGGAGAACACTCTCCAGACCAGGAGTCCCACACATCGGAACACATAGAGTGGCCCACAACTCGTAAAGTCTACTTCTCCTACTTTGAGCATGCAAATGATGAGTTCTCAGAAGAGGAGGAGAAGTAAGTGTCTTTTATATTCCTTGCATAGATGTTTGCTTAAAATAAATATGAAAATTTTTCTAAGGTTCTAAGATTAATCTAGTTAATTAAAGTTTCATTTCAAAAAATTACAAAACGCTCCTCTTTTGTTTGTTATGAGTCAATAATGTTGCCAACAAATCAATTCTTTGAAATAGTTTATTGATACATTTTAATCTCACTTTGCTACTACTACTTCTTCCGTGACTAACTCAGAATTTTATGTCACATTTACTGTTGTAGCAACTTTCATTACACAGCCTTTTATTATCATGAAAATCACCAGTACATGGTAATTTGAATATATGTTTCTTCTGTTGGCATAAATTTAAAACAAGTTCTAAACGGGTCTAAACTTAGAAAGTTGTAATATTCAATTGATAAAGATGTTGCTCCAAGTAACAGGGTCGTGCAACTTTGGAGAAATTCCTCAATCAGCTTGGATATTAAAATGAATAAATAACATGGCAGCCCAAAATTTGAAATAGTTTACATGTGCATTGGGAAATTTAAATTAAATGTTCGCTTATTTCTTAAAAAGGAATAAGAGAGTGGAAATCCTGTGCAAAAAAGTTCCTTAAGATCAAATTTTTTTATATTGGGGTGCCTTAAGAATGGGAGGAAATTACATTATACTTATAACAATTTTTATGAGACAAACGGTAATTCCTTAATAACAAACATTAAAATGGGGTGTTACTATATTACAGGACATAACATTTATCGCCGTTTACACATGACCAGCGCCGTTCTCTCGTGGTTATGTTTCCCAGCACAACGGTTATCACCTAGAAATCTATTCAACTTGACTGAAGAAGATTAAAAGAACTCCTGTGTTGTCCACATTAAACATGTATTTAGGCTTGTAATCCTTAATTAGAATAGGCAAAACTAGACAACATCGCTTGTGCACATTCACCTCAAATTTGTAACATGAGAAGTATAAATTTTAAGACAAAGTAGAAGGAAGGTCAAAATCAAATGCTCAATTATTCCTTAAAAATGGAAAAAAATCCTTAAAACCAGGAATTTTGTTAAATCAGGGCTCCTTAAAAGCAGGAAAAAATTTAATTATTCTAATGGCATTTTTCCGAGACATATGAATTACTTTGTTAAAAACGGTTTCACTCCAAACCTTACAAGGTGCTTACCATCTATGAACCTCTGGTAAGTCACCTACTGTCTATCTCTTTATCCTTTCCTTATTAATTGTTTTAATTAGTATGACCATTTCATTTCCTGACACACACATATGTATGTATGTAAATAGAATTGTGTGGGAATGATTATTTCTAGTCTTGGTTCTACAGTTGCGAAGAGTACTGTTGGTTGATTTAAAATAATAATAAATTTGATAGGACAGAGAGAGAGAGAGAGTAAAAGATACTGCCTCACCTTAAAATGAAATGATAGTTTGCATTTACTGGAAGGTGTGAAAATGTGAATTTTCAAAAGTCTCAACTCCCTTCTGTAACTCTGTCTGTAGAAGGGACCTGGGCACCTAAACAATTCACATTAAAAAAAGTGTAAACCAATATGTTTTATAGGATTGTACTTCAAATTATATTTTAACAAATTGTAATTGCTGTATAATTACTGTGGTCTATAATGTATATGTAATTAAGGCTTCTGATCTATTAGAAATTTTATTGTCCAAAAAATGTTTTATTCACACCTAGTATGTACGTTATTTTTCACAGGGACCAAAATCAGTACCTGACTGAAGCAAAAAGGTTGAAGCACGGAGCAGATCGAGAAACTGACCACACTGCTCAGGGCATGCAATACCTTGAGGCTGTCCTATTTTTCCTGCTCACTGGGAATGCTATGGAGCAAGACAACTGTACAGAAAAGGCCCCCTTCACAATGTACAAAGATACGCTCAGCCTCATCAAGTAAGTTCTCCTGTGAATAATTTTGGTTTGAATGATGTAAGAAATTGTAAGTGTTGAGCTAATTAATAGGATTACGATTCTGGAAAGAGGAAATTGGTAAGACGAACACTCTTGAATGGTTGATGCTGATGTGATCTACTGGAAGTTGAGATTTAGTGGTTTTTTCACTTGTTCTTCCTAGGAAGGAATCCTGACAAATCGTCATATCAGATATAGTTAAAAGTTGTAATTGAAAGAGTATCAAGGCAATAATATTACAATCACTTGCTTAGAATCCTGATGTAGTAAGGTTTTATTACATTCATAATAATTTTTTTAAGTACTTTGCTTATGTAGCATTTTGTCATTGTTTGAACTTATTAAAAAATGTGATAAACATTTGCTGCTGTTACGGCTGTTGTGTTACACTTTTGAAAAAAATATCCATCTTTTCTCTGGGTAACTTCTCTCTATGTTGTTTCAGGTACATTTCGTCCAAGTTCCGTAACCAGCAGAGCAGCTCTCCTCAAGGCAGTATTGACAACAAGCTTGCAATATTAAGGTTTGTCATTTACGTTCTTGAAAATGTCTACAGAACGTGTGTGTGATATTTTGAAATCCTTTGCCAATGTGTTGTATTTGACCCTTTTGCAGTCTGAGGTGCCAATCACTGTTATATTTCAAGCTTTTCAAGATGAAGAAGCATGAACTGAAGGATTCACAAAAGATTGTGGCAGAGTACACAGCAAAGGTGAGGATGATTTTAATTGAATCAGAAATATATATTTTTGTAACTATTTAAGAATTTAATGTATTCATTTTATTTGCATTGTTTGGGGATTAAATTCGTCTCTCTCAATCATCACGATATATAATTGCTCCAATCAAGAATCTATTCATTTTAATATGGATCTGTACTTTGGCTTAGATGTATAATATTAATAAAAGAATTTCTATGCAACAAGAAAACACATGAAATTATGTAGTGTTACATGTATGCCATGTATGGTAGTAGAAATGTAACTAAAATCACAGAATTGGCAACAGTCAAGTTTGAATTTTTTTAATAAAGCAGACACTGTTAATGTTTTAATGCAGTAGTATTTTGTAAGGAACATAGTTTTATGACACAATTACTTCATATTAAAAGAAATATGAATATATAAAATATATACATTTATTATGTAAGGGAGTCATAAAGGCTATACAGGTCTGTTATTTCTCTGTTGCAGTTTTATTTGAAATACCTCAACGAATTGATTATTTTTAAGAATTGGCATGCTTTTCACCTCAACCAACATTAATGTTTTTAGTCTCTTTCTTTGCTGCCTCCTTTACTTAGTGTTGGTTTCAGATATTCCAATGTCTGTATTTGGAAAAAGAGAGATGCAGAGAAAGTGATTAAAGACATAAAGAAATATGATAGTCTGACATTTTGAACATTCAGGGGACAAGAAAGGTTCATAGTTTAGCAAAATAAACTTTCAGTATCAGATTATTTCAATGAGTCAGCTGTTGAGGCACTTGACGTCTGGTTAAACTGCATGTGGGACTAATTATTAAAAGTCATGGTTTTATTATGCAGTGTTTGTGAGGTTGCATATAACCTTTCTTTTCCATAGCAAATTTGGACTTTATAGGTGTCTGGAAAACATTAACACTGGTTATTTCTACTCTAAACCCTCTGAAAAGTCAAACGAATGAAGTGTATCAGGATGTTCCAGATCCGAAAGATAACCTTGTTTAATTTAACGTAAATGACCTATTTGAATTTATTTGGGCCTTGAAACAGATAAAGAGAAATTGTTAAATTTAAGTACCTATTAATATATTGTCCTGGTTTCTTTTCAATATTGGGAGTGCAGAAAGATCTTGAAGTTAATTATGCTTCTTATTTTCCCTATTGTGTCATTCACTGTGTTAGGTTATTTAACTTTCTTTCTCACTTACAGGCCATGCCACTGCAGTCAGACCAGGTTGTGGGTGGCCAGGGCACTCCTGCGCCACTCTCTCCCACGCCCTCACCGGGATCGGTGGGTTCCGTGGGCAGCCACTCGTCAGGTTACAGCAGCGGGGAACTGGCCACCCGCATGAATGCCGCAGCTAATGTGGGCCCGTGTGTGACGGTTCCACTCAACGTTCATTCGTCGATGCTGAGGCAGGGCCAGTTCCTGAGTTACTTCACATCTTGTTGTGAGCTGTGGGAGCAAGCCGACAGCCTCGTGCTCAAAGGAAAACACAAAGGTGTGTGTGTGAGAGAGAAATTGCTGTATTGCCTAATTCTGTTTCTACTTACACACATTGTTAACTGTAATAAAGTTATAAATTTTTTAAATATGGGGTTCACTCTCGATCCAGGAGTTTCATAAATCACTTTTCACTTAAACCGGTAAGAGTTACATTGTTGCAGAAAACCTTTTTCTTTGTATGTCTGGTGCACCTTAATGAACATTTCTTCTTGGTTTCAAGAATTGCCTGCAGTAACTTCTACAGAACCCTATGAAAGATTCCTATTATTTCCACACAAGTCTACATTTATCATTAATAGTGAACTTGGAACTTAATTTTTTTCATATTTTACAAATTGTATAACTTATCAGATTGGTTGATTAATACATCAATTGATCATTTTCTTACTTGTGCCACAGAGTTTTTCATCCAGCTGGACCAGTATTGTGGACCACTAACATACCACAGCTCCCTCAATGACTTGGTGAGGTACGTCAGGGTGGGCATCCAGAGGCTCAAGGAGATCCTGTCAGGCCAGGTGACATGACAGTCAGACTGAGAAGTTGAAGACCTGGGATTGCCACGGCATTCTCTACTGCAGACATAATTTCTGTTCAAGAAGAAAAGAAAAAAACCAGTGGTTGTATATTTTTGTACATATTATAGTGTTGAGGTACTAATATTGTTATGAAAAAAATATTTAAATTTTGAAGAGACAACTGAGAAAGGTTGACGGACAAGTGGTGAGCGAGCACAACTGTCAGTCGGAGCCGAAATATATATTTATTATTTCGTGCCTATTTTTTTGTGAAGAAGTTTACCAGAGGAAACGTGTTCTTTCTTTCTTGTGCCGATGGAATCTTCCAACTTGTAAAAAATGAGGTTCTTGTTAACTGTATTATTACTTTTTTCCGTTATTATCATTTATTATTGCTTTTATTAAAATATTATTTTTATGTAAATTAGTTTACTGTTCTCTGTTAAACTGTAGGCCTATTTATATATATGCTATGTATGCAGTGAGCATGTGCATATAATTATTATCATTATTATTATTATTATTACTATTACTACCGAGTCTTTTGTGTGTGTTACAAGAAAAAAAAGGCATCCATGACAAGTATGAAGTGCAAAGGAAATGGGTCTGTTGTTAATACTTTGCAAATATTTATTATCATAATTATTTATATTTTTTGTGTATTTCTTTAGTACTTTTGTTCTCTTGTGACTAGCTCAGAATGGATCTGGAATTATAAAACAGAACTGAAACCCCCTTTTTTTATGTGACAGTATTTGTTTGTCACCTCATGTTTTTCGAGAAGTGCGGCGCATAATGAAGTTAACTTATTTGTTATTGCAAGAGAACATATAACAATTTTCTGTACATCTCCCATTTTTTATTGTTTTGTTTGTTTGCATTTAACTGTATTGGATGCCTTTGGTTGTGTTACAATCTGCATTTCTACATACAGATTTTTCTTTTAAATTTTTGAAATGATATATTAATATTATTACTGGCAAGCTGATGTTGGAACAGTAGGGAATCTTTTTTCCCTCATGTAATAAATGTAAATTATCAAATATTTAGCAATTCCTGGAGGCTCGGTTACGCCAGTGAGCAAGTTGCTCCCAGTCGCCGTGGTTCCATTTCTCATCTGCAACCAATGAATGAATGCCTTGCATAGTCAATTTTTATACCTGATTTAAGTGAATTTCTACCTAAAAAAAATAGGCCAGCAAAATAAATATTAAATTTGTAAAAAAGAAAAATTAAACGAAATCTCTTCATAAACATGAAACAAACAAAGTCAATCTACACACAATTATAATGTGGTATATATATATAATGTAAACAGAACTTGAAATAGTTATGTTAATTTTGCTAGTGGTATTTTAGCTGTTTCTGAAAGGAAATAATGGAAAACTTGTCTTATGAAGTGGATTATTTTCTAACCTTTTAAAACTGTATTTGTACTCTGCATCTTAGGTGTAGGTATTGCCAGCTAAATATTTGGTGCTGCATGAAAAATTTTCCTCTAACCTACTTAAAATGAAACATATCGTGCAGTTCACGTGGTGGCCTGTCAAATTTGTGATTTTTTGTTTTATATATTACTTTGATTGCTAACTATCTGTATTTTATAATGTATGCACTTTTTAGGAACATCACTTTTCTATATTAATCTTTCAGAATTCAGTAAAATATTCTATATCACGCAAATTTAAAATAAAAGTGTTTAACTTAATAAATTTTATTAAATTTGTTAATAATTCTTTAGTTGTCAATTTTAGCCAAACACTCCTCATGACAACTAAACCAAATATTTATTTAAAGATATAAATTTTTATTATGTCCATTGAGTGACTGCTGTAAATTCTTACATTATTTGCCAGGCAACTGTTCAGTTAGTCGAGGAATTCAAAAGTCGTGGAAAATATCACTGACTCTAATAAACGTCTTTTGGAGACACATTTCAAGTTCCCCTGTAGGTTTCATGGTTTGTTTAAGATATTTAACATTATAAACCTGTTTTGGGATCATCTTTTTGGTTGAGTAAAAGGGCAAGATTGATGCAGATAACAGGGAGAGATCACAAACAGAACAGAAATATGGTGGGTAATTTGTATCATGACCACAAAATACTTAAATAGTGAAAATGTATTTTCTATATATGTAGGATTTCTTGTACACTGCATATTTTGCAGAGTGCATTTCATGCAATGCATAAATATGCATTAAAAAGAATTGTTGAAGTTGATTGTTTTTATGTGTTTTTTATTAATGATGTTGCTTTTATGTAGAAGGGATTCCTGTTGCACACATTCGGTTTATTGTTGTGTTTAATGACCATTTGTTATGTGTATTAAAAATAAATTTTAATGTCCCTGCTTGATACACATTTTTACTGGTGCCTAAATAGATAAATATTAAATGTACTAGTTTTTTAGAAGGAAAAGTTATTGCCTGAATTTTGAATCAAAGGGTCCAAAAGAATTTCAATTATTGAACTAGATTCTATCATCCTAAGTCAAAAGTGAGAGACATTTTGAGTCTCGTTATGTTTTTTTTATAATGGTATATTTTTAAAGTTAGCATTTCAGATAAATGCTTCAGACGTGTCACAAAAAGCTGACTTAGTCAGACATCATTAGTCAGCATTAATTTATTATTAAAGTGAACTACTGTTGCAGAATGTTTTTAGGCAAAATATTTCGTCTGCACAGTGTGTCAGATTGTAATTCATCAAAACTATATTTTCAACTGTCATGGTATGTATGTTTGTATGTATGCATGTATGTAAGTCTGTTATGTGGAATCTTACCTAGAGTGCCACGAGTTTTCTGAACCTGGGTCCAAACATCAGAAGTAAGCAATAATGAAATCACCATTAAGTCTGCATGTCTCTGAAACAAGTTAACGAGTTTTACTGATCCAGTATGAGCAATTGTGAATGTTTATCTGCCAGTGTGTGTTGGCACTCAATCTTTGCAGATAGTTTTCTTTACTGTTAAACCCAGAATGCTTACATATTTATATATTGTCGTATAGAAAGTGATAAAAGTTAACAAATATTTTTGTGACATTTTCCCCTCCAAATGAGTTTGATTTATACGAAATAGCCGAAACACCAACCGTTGAACCCCACGATGAGAAGTACCGAAACACGCCGACGGTGCGTATTCGAGCCTCCTTGTTTATAAATAGTTAATTTTAAAATTTAATAAATGAAAATATATATAAATATATATACATAAGAAGGAAAACCAAAGTTTACATAAGGAAATAGAAAACTGAAACAAAACAAAAATAAGCCTAAAAGTGACCTTCCGTATCACAAAACATCAGTACCTTTGTATTTAAAATAGAGTGTGAATAAAACTGAACAAAAAATACTGAATTGTAGAATTTACATAGTTGAGAAGAAACAATATATTTCATCCTTGAAGGACTCAAAATTGTTTTACAAATTTATTATTACTACTATTTAAATGTAAATATATGAAAATTATATAAAATGAAATTAAGTGTTTTCTTTAACTTGTGTGATTTATTATTTTCCTGATATCCAAGAATCTATCTAAACTGTACTTTAATATCATCTATTTCTTCAATGATATATTTTACCAGGTACTGCAGTAACAGTATCAGCTGATGCCATCTATTTTAATGGTATGAAATATATTTATCACTGTTTAGTAATTTGTCTATGCTGTGAACACCCAATATCAAAGCTGCCTGTTAGAAAGCAATATTAATCCTTGTCCTACAATTTCCATTGCAGCCAGCCTCTTTGTAAAAGTGTGATTATCTCTGGACTAATACTACAGGTATTATGACAGTGATATGAAACTGCAAACACAAATATAATATGAAATGGAATCATTTACAAAAATCTTGAGTTTAAATGTACACTTTCTTATTGAATTAATCTATAATGCAGACTTGATAGTATTGCATGATATATTTGAGAATCTAAACACCATCTGATGGGGTTCAAAACATAAGGAAGGGAATTCTTGGGGGGCGGTGCCTCCGATAATTTAAGAACTTCAAACCCTACATGATGAACGGTTTCATCATTTAGGCACAATTCCACTGAAGCAACTTTTCAGGTTTCATGTAGCAAGTAGAAAAAAGTCTTACTGCCGTAAACTATGTGTTGATTGTTTCTTGATTGTATCTGAACCATTAGGTCATTTTCTATTATATATGTTTTAAATTATTAACAAAAATTACATACATTAGAACTAACTATAAAAATAAAAAAGTGACTCTAGGTATTGGGTGGTCTGGAATGGCTTCAATTTTTGTTTAAAGAGGAACCAAATTACTGGAAATATTCATATGTATACTTATAATTGTCAATTTCTCTCCCTATTCTGGACTTCAATAAGTAAGCAGGGAAATACATAATGAGAATCCTGGGGATTTGATACCTTGCTATGGCCTAATTTTCTAGACCCCAATGCAGAGCTTCACTGGAATTTGACGCCTGGGCAGCGAATCCAGTCGCTGTCATAATTACCCAGCTGTGAAAAATCAAGCCACGATCCAGTATACGTTCATCATTTCAACATTGCAGAGCGCAAGTTCTGTGGCATCGCCACTAATGAAGGTGACTTTGACTCCAATAAGCAGAACAAAGATCACAAGTCAAAGTAATTACAGGCTGTATGAAACTTTTTCTGTGTAGCTTGCAGATCTCAGTTTCACCCTCACTTAACTCCCGAAGAAAAATAATTCTTTAACCTTCTCTCATAATTAGAACTAGTCTGATTTTAAAGTCAATTCACAGTGTTTAATTAACAAGAACAAATTTATCAAAGGACTTAATAAATATAATATTTTGAACATTGAATTTCATAAACTTTTATCAAAGAGAAGTGTTCAACATTTCTTCCCTTAAATTTTGAACCCCATCAGGTGGTGTTTACTTTTCTCAAATTTAGCATCAAGTCTACATATAATTCAATAAAACCTGTACAATTAATTTAAGTATCTCTACTTTTGGCTCACTGACCAGTAAGAGGAAGTGTCTCAAGAACTAAAGTGGGTGACTTTTCTTTCTTTGATGGATCTATTAACAAATTAACATTTTCCTATGTCTGTGAATTGCTATTGTCCTCTCATTTCTTGTACATGGTCCCCTTTTGTGAAATTTACTCATTTTAATCTAATATCATACAGTTCATAGCCCATATTGTATATGGCACAATTATTTTTGATACGATATATTTTCCATCCCAGCAAACTTTTTCATTTCAATGGCCTGGTCTCGGTATAGTAAATTTTGCTGCTACCCATCTCCAAAGCATCTACAAGGCACCTACATTAGGGATCCCAACATGATGATGAGTAGGCAATCCTACAAGTTTAGTCAAACCTCATCACAAAATGCAATGAAATGCTGGATTTGCTGACTCATACTTGGTGTGAGTCTTAACCCCAAATTGCTGCATGATCAAAGATATCTCCATTCAAGTTGTATTTCAGTGTGACAGTTATTTTTACTGCGTAAGCTTATTGTCACAGTGAATTTTCATCCTGTTTAATTTTAACACATTTGTTCACCTTATCCAGGTCCTCAAGCAGCTGTCATTCGTCACCTATCGTTTAAACCGTCCCATATATGACGTAATCACCGGCACAAACCGTATATCGACTTGGCATTCTATAAAGATAATGTTAAGTAAATTAATTTTTCCCTTGAGGTCAAATTTGTGTCTAGCTGAAAATGGCAGGCATCCAAAAGCTGTGAACTTATATATTTTAAAATAGCTTAATTCAGTGAGGAAAAATCTGGTATGGAACCATATAATTGCTCTCTAAATATTGAATATACCCATATATACTATACACTAGCCACGTTGATTATATAAAATAATGAGTGTATTATTCTCACCTGGTGTACGGTGATATCCACTCTTGAACATAGCAGTCTTTAATGTGGATTCATTAAATTTTCAAGATTATTTATTCAGAATTAGATGCAAAGATACATGTAAATAATCCCGACAAGCTCATACTTGTCAACCATAACTTTTATAATGTACCGATTGATTAGACTAGCCCTTGTGTAAGTAATACTATTTATTGATGGAGGAGTTGAGCCAGTAAACCTCAGCATGTATGGAATAGTAGATTAAGCAGAGGAACTATAGAGATGGAAATGAAGGTACCAATGGAAGCGCGACACAGAATGGATAAAAGAGGGCATGAAATTATTTGCTATTTTTTTTTTTTAATTTAGGCTTTTAATTTATTTTAAAAAAGAATATATATGTTGTATTCAATGGGAAATACATTTTTCATTTGAGAACAAAATCAGGTTTATTGTAATATTGGAACATTTAATAATGTAATTACTAGGTTTATGTGTAAGAAGCTTGGATAATAAACCTTAAAATACCCTGCGATGTAAGGCAGAAGGATTAATGTTACCAGGGTCCAGCAAATCTATACAAAATTTAAAGGTAAATATAGGGGTATAAATTTAGTATGTGGAATATGTATGATTGTAAATAACAATTTTTAATTTTAAAGTGTAGCAGGATTTCTAAAAGTTCATTGCATAGTTTTAACAAAAGATTTATTTTCTCTACAAAGAGATGTAGATTAATTTTTTTTAATGATGTGGCTGCTTTCCTTTAATCTTTATAATTTGTATTTATTGAATGGCTCTCAACTGAAAAAATGAGTGAAATTTATAACTGAAGTAACATTAACCTTTATAGATTAGAAAAGGTCTTAGCTACAACAGTGATTACCATTCCTGTGACGTTATAGTGACTGCATTGCAGTCATCTAGGCAATCGAGACAATGACTGTCCAAATAGTTGTTGAAATGTCACAGGCACAGTAATTGCTGTTGTACTCTAGAAATTTTTTCAGCAAATACACCGGGAAAACTGGTGTCTTGGAAGTGTCTTAGTTTGAATTTTTTGCCTTGGCAAAGAAGAACCACTACCCACAACCTGTTAGGAATCCTTCTAATTAAAATTTATTTTGGGCTCTAATTTATTCTTGTGACTACAATTTGTGATTTACCTCATATTCTTTCCACTCTTTTAATGCAAAGATTTTATATTTTCAATGTGGTGTAATGTTCTATTTGTGTAAAGGAGTGTTTAAAAATAATGAAAATTTAATATTCCTTTTAAAACTATATAAAAAATATCTTATTTACTGTGGTGGTCCAGGGTCCCTAGAAAATCATAAAAATGTTATTCTGTTCAATGTAGAGACATTGAAGCTTCTGCAGGTTTCCAGTACAGCATCATGAAAAGCCAGTGGGCAGAGGATCAAAAAGCTTCTCAGAAAATAAATCTGAAAAACATAAGCACAAAATAAAGTTGTCCCTGAAGAAAATTTTAACAAGATTGGCTCTGGACATAGTTCCCATTTTAATTAAACCACCACGACTGGAAATCATTGATGAAGGGAGATTAGAATTGAATGTTATGACAATGAAAGCAGAATTATGATTGAATTAGTTGAGAATGGAAATAGATATGAAATTATATAATTAGATTTAGCTTTAATATGACACCAGATTAGAACGTGTCTGGGAAATAATTACTATTTTTCATTCAAATTAGTAAGAGTCACACTATGTCATAGATGACAATTTCCGATGATAGTAATTACTAATCACAGCCCTACTTTAAAAATTAAATTGTTTTCCCCTGATGTCAAAGTATAAAATACTCAATGCGACATAAAATTGGAAAGCTCATAATTTTCAATTGCGTTTGAAATGGCGTAATTATTTTTAGGGATGTGCCAAGCATGTTTTAATTTGCATGTGATGTAATATTCTCAGTATGTATGAAATCTTTAAAACGACACCCATTAATGAATTCTTTTAAAAATATCATTTTATGTAACCGATCAAAGGATTGTTAAAAATAAAAACATTTCAGAAGTAAAGAAAGGTTATAAAAGAAATTATTTTCACCCCTTTATTTATGACTGTCGAAGATGTCAGGGGACTCGCTCCGTTTGTCTTTTTTCCTTCCATGATCTGTGAACTTCTTTGGACCTATTTGGAACTAATACTCTTCCAATCCACCCTGACTTCCTTCATTCTGTTGTGACAGTTCTTCTGCTTATCTTGTTAATTATTTTCAAATTTTGAACTTGATCATATATCTTGTCCCTTTCAAAAATTAAAAAAAAATTACATTGAAACATTTCTAATTAATTTGGGGCTTTTAGCTTCAGTATTTGCCAATCATCATATAAATAAATGGACAAATTATATCCTCACTAATTTACAGTGAAAATTTTGTGTGCGGAACTTCTCATAAGGGGAATGAAGATGCATAGACAGCAAATGACACCTTACCTGGCTTATTTCACAATTTATCCCATACCAGTTTAAACATTGAAAAATATGTTACAATAAATAGATACTGGAGTTAAATGAAATGTGTGTAAAATCACAAAAATCTGGCGACAACTTCGAACCATTTTCTGTTTACTTTCACGTAATCTGCCAACAGTAGTAAACTTTACTTTTCAAAATTACAGATTCCTTGTGAATTTAAAAGTGGAGATATTTTAACACAATCACATGAAATTGGAATGTGTGATTGTATTTTTTAACTATTTGGCATCCTTTGAATTGAAGTACAGTCAGTCACAGAGGTCTGATGTCTTGTGCGAGTCAAGCCGCTTGTGGTCACATTCAGAATTAAAGCGTCACCTCTTAATCGCAACACCGATACCTCCTTTGATTCCGAGCAGGTTCCGCAGGTGACTGAAGCTGCCGTTATGACTCGAGAGAACTCCGTTCACAAAACGGGAAGATCTGAAGGAAACAAATGGGTAGGAATGATAAATTTTTAAAAATATATCTTGATAAAAAAGTTTTTATTCAAGAATGTAAACATTTTGAATATAGCTTGACAAACTTAAAGAATAAAATTTGTACAAAAAAATATATAGCACAAGACAAATTCCCATGACGCCGTTCAAAAGAAAATGAAAATGCAGACTATATAAATAAAAATTATCTCGACGACGATGGCACTTTATGGCACTGTTGACGTCACTTCGCGGCATCCCCGTCGACACGACAGCCGCTATCATTATTGCCATTGTTACGCACGCGTGTGAGCGCACTCTGTACACTATCGGTAATAAAGTATTTTTTCTTAATTATTTTTTAAAAAAACTTGATATGGACACATTCAGGTTACAAAATTACAAAATATATATGATCTTAGGCACCAATTGCTGTCAAGGTAAAAGTTTATCACATCTCGGTGGCACACTTGCGTCTCTCTTCCACGTGCTGCCTCGTCCTGTTGAAGGCCTCAGTCTTGACGAAGTCGACGGTCTTGTAGACGGTGCCCGTGGGGGCGGCACCTTCCGGAGACTTGGGGAGGTGCAAGGTAGACCCGGAACCCCCCGTGTCAGACTCCAGGTCCAGGTCCAGGTACTGAATCTCTTGCATCCTGGTCGGGAACCTCCTCGTGAACTGAAACAGACTCGCCACATTCAGACAAATATTCTTTGTACATAATTTATGTAAATGTCTTTAAAACACTTTATTAATCCATCAGAAGCTTTCGGTATCAGTCATAATCATCTGTAGCAAGTCATTAGAACCTCTTCTATAACATTTTACGCTGTTAAATAATACATGAAATTAGGCTGAAGATGAATATGACAAAAGTGGAGTAGAGTAGCGTAGAGACGCACCTGGTCGTCGTCGAAGGAGTTCCGGTGGTCCTCGTCAGAGCTGGTGTTCTGCTCGGAACGTTGCCTCAACCCGTTGCGGAGAGACGTGGGGGTGGACGAGGGGGGCGTGGGACTGGGGGCTGCTCTGGTTTTCCGCAAGCTGCGGTTGCCGTCCATCACGGTGCGACACGCAGGAGGAGACGACAGCTTCAACGTGGCTGCAAGGAAATCCATCTGCTGTGTGAGTGTGTGTGTGTGTGGGTGTGTGGCGTGGTGAGAAGGTGGTTAGTAGTTTACCTGCTTCGGAGGGGGCCGCGTCGACGAACTTCCTCTGGGGCTTGAGCTTCCTGTCCACGCTGGGAGGCAGGCCCGGCGAGGGCGACAGCTCCATGGACTTGACGGAGGTGGAGTCCGAGAGCTTCCTGCCGGGCTTGAGGCACCTGTTGACCGCCGGCGGCGTGGGCACTCCCGACGTGACCGTGGTCTGCGAGGTCAGGGGACTGGGCAGGTTGGAGTAGATGGCGGACCCGGAGCCCGAGCCCTCGGACCGCGGTGACGTGGGTTCCTCCTCGGCCTGCGCAGGCTCGTGCCGGAAGTCGTACCTGAAGACCTCGCCGTTGACTTGTCCGGGGGCGGCGTTGAGGTAGCAGTGCCTGGACAGGGCCTCCAACCTGGTCTCCGCCTGGGCCTGGTGTGACCGGGGGAAGTCGTATGTCTCGTCGGAGAGCAGCAGCACCTCCGTGTGCGGGGGAGACACCGGCGAGGGCGGCTCCTTGTCCAGGTTCAGGTAGTTGTGACCCTCGGCCAGGTGCGACGGCTTAGGCGGCCGCGGGGGGGCGACGGGGGCGGCGCGGTCCATGACGACGAGCCTGCCGGACATGCGGACCACGCTCCAGGAACCCGTGTCGCCGTCGCAGGAGCCGTCCGAAGGTCTGGGCGGCGGCGGGGCGGCGACGTCGGCGTCCGACGCGGGGAACGTCTCCCAGTTGACGGTCGGCGGCGCCGGGGGCGGCGGCCCAACCCACTCGTCGTCCGTGAAGACGCTTTCGACGTCGGTGGCGGGGCTCTGCGGGGGCGGCGTGCCCCCGCCGCCCTGCAACTCCAGCCTGGGAGGGTGCAGCTTCCGAGGGGCGTCGTAAAACTCGGCGCTCTGCCTCCGCGGCTGCGGCTGCTCGTCGTTGCCGTTGCTCTGCGCGCTGAAGAAGCTGACGAAACCGCCGCCCTTGAGCAGCAGGTTGTTGAGGTCGTCGATGCCGTCGGGGCTGGACAACGGCTTCCCGGAGATGCACTCGCTGATGGCGATGTAAGGGCCGGAGATGGTGCTGGCGGGAGACAGGGGCGGCGACTCGGGGGGCTGCGCGGGGGCGGCGGGGAGGCTGTTGGCGGACACGGCCACCTCCTCCTCCTCGTCGCTCTCGTCGCCGTAGACGTAGTCCACGCCTGCACATCATCAGAAGACTTGCAAAACTCACCAACTACAGCGACGACCCTCAGGACAATCAATCACAACGTATTCATTCGAATTTCTCATAGATGTTGATGATGATGACTCACCGTCCATGTCGTCTTTGTCCGCCTTGAGGCTGCAGACCTGGCAGACGCACTCCACCCACTTGTTCATCTCTTCCTCCGTCTCCGCAGCGAGGTAGTAGATCCTCTTGGGCGTCTTCACGTCGAACATGAACGGGTACTTTACCTTCCTGTTCATGAACGTCAGGCCAGCGTCCACCTGCGACAAAATTGCGTCAACTCATTTGCCACGAAACTATCTTCTTTTTATTATTACAACCTGAGTACGTATTGTTTCAATACTAATCTCTGAGCAACACGTGATCCAGACCAGAACTTCTTTTTCTACTTGTGATCCTTGTCCATACTAAAACGAGACTCAAATATTATGAACGAACGGTAAAATAACAAACAATATAAACAAATAGATATTTAATAAACAATCACAAGTAGAATTCAAGTGCGAAGTCTTTTGTTTTATATATATTTAAAGAAAAATTATTAGAATTATATTTCAGAGATTAACCATGCATTACAATTTCCCTCCTCGTCTAGAATAGCTGTGTCATCAAAATTAAAAGTGTGATTAACTTCCAAACAATGCTTACTAATAGGAGAACGTTTCCTTAATCCTAGTTGACAAAGATCCCGGGTGGAAACCCAAGAATTGTTTATTCAGAATATACGCCGGGAAAACCTTCATTCTTTAATAAAGATCCTTTAGTCTGACCAATATAACAAGATAAGAAATTATTAGAACAAATTTTGTAAACGACATTCCGATAATGAAAAGTATTGAGAACGTCTTTATATTTTATATCAAAATGACAAGGAATTAACAATTTTAAAAATTACAGAGACTGTTAAAAACAAAGACGTTATTAGTAGATTTGCCATGATATTGTTATAAAATTTGTCGTGATAATTGTTCATACTGTTGACCAGACTAAGCGATCTTAGTCAACTGATGCCCTTAATCCACTTTCCACCCTCGCCCTCCCTTATTTAGATTACGGAATGTACACGTGTGAAAATCGTCCGTGGATTGTGCCGTCACAATGCACAGCAAGTGAGGAGGAGGAAGCAGCCGCAGCTCACCTGCTCGCATTGGTCCAAGTCTATCTTCCCCTTGAGCTTCCTGCAGGAACGGTCTGTGTAGTACTCCAGGAAGTACTGCCCCGGGAGCTCGCCGGAGTGACGAAGGACGAACCATCGCCGCCTCCAGCGCTGAAAACAAGCAACGGTCAAAAGTCACATTTTTCATAATTATATCTATAATATATGTAATATTAAGTAAGATAATTTTATTACTTTATTTACAAACATTGATCTCGATTCAAACTCGTTCCATTATACTACATTCGCAATAATTAGAGCAGTGATTCCCAAACTAAGAGTCGCGATTATATTACACTCAAGCCGAATAAAAGGTTTCACAGGATAATTAAAACTCGTTTGACGTATGTTCGCCATCCATGGTCTTTCTACAACTATATAAAGAGAGAGAACCTTTTTAAATTACTACTACGTTTCGTCCTGACGTTTGCGACATGATCAGGTCAATTTTGAAATTAGCACATTGGAAGGAAAATCATAAATGAAGAAGATATGGGCGACTGACTCTTTTCCCTTGTTGCACGAGTTTGCAATCTCCAATGAACTTCGATTGTATTGCAATAAATACTCTGTTTTTGTCACAACTTCCCCAGAGACTTTCACGCTCGTGATCTTTATTAAAGTCGCTGCGCCGGTAAATTTGACTTTGTGTGGTGATGTGACGTAAGAGGTTGGCACCTGGCGCCGTCCGTCTCTCTGGGAGGTTGCCTGCCTGCCTGCTGCCTGGGAGGGCGCTATTTATATCAATGCCGCCAACCCTTCAACCATCAACTTGAGGAACTGCATGAAAATCTCTAGGAGAACGACGACGGGCTACGTCTTTACGAACGGATTCGTTTTTCTTATCTAGAGGAAATGAAAAAGCAGACGGAAGCTTGACCGAAACACCAATGAGGAAGAACACAACTGCGAATGGTCGACAGATAAGTCGCCCGTGAAATGATTTGGAGACCACAAAATGGAAAGAATATTTTAGGGTGGAATTGGTCCCTAAGCAAGGACATTTCAGTGGAAAGGTATTTTGACGAGGAAAAAAAAGGATGCACGCAAGTGTCATGGAGGTTGGAGAATGAAGGGAAACTTGATGTTTGTAAGCGTGTGTCTGAGACTCTTTGTCTTGCAGTTGTCACGCGATATTTGGTTGGTAACCCTGTAAGGAGCTGAGAGAAATGCGTAATCTGAGACCGCACTCACTTGCGCAACAGCCGATCGCAACCTTCACTCGCCTAGAGAATCAACCAATTGAAACGATTCCGTCTGAAGCGGTTGCCATCCTCGGAGGACGAGGACGAGGACCAGGACCAGGTAGATACTCCCTGCTCAACACAACTCTGATAAATCTAACCACATGGATCTTACCGTCACGCAACTAGTCCAAAATACTGATATGATGAGTGGTCATTTTCATTTTTATAATCTATAATGTTCTGTCAATCGTTTAATTTTACAATTATTTCAGACTTTATTTTTCATACAACTTAAAATTAAATACGTTTCGGTACGTATTTGTATCTTCAGGTTTTTGTCCTAATAATTAGCATATGTATTCATCACACGCAAGATATTTAGAAATAACACAAAATTTACAATAGTTTAAAGTTCTCCCTAGGCTCCTCCACAAATGTCTGGTGTTCTTGTGGAGGTCTGATGCAACCTAATCTGCTTAGCGTATTCCATCCTTCCCCCCACACACAAATTCCTCTAATGTTAATTCTACAAGACCCTCATGTCTTAAAACGTGACCTATTAATGTATCCCTTATCATGTCCTAAACTTGTCCACAAATGTAAGATGGTAAAAACTACGACGGTTCATGTGGAGGAGCTTCGGGAGAACTTTAAACAATTGTCAAATTTGTGTTATATTTCTAAATATCTTGCATCTGACAGTGAAAACTTATTATGATTGCCTGAAGGTACAAATACGTACCGGAACGTTATTTTAAATTGTATTAAAAAGAGAGACTGAAATGGGTCATAAAATATATGTAATTTTTTGGCAGATTAATATAGGATGTTTGTTTGGTTTCTCTATATTCGGGGCATTACGCCGAAAGCTCCCATGGGAAAAATTGACGATATTAATAAATACTATTTATTAATTAATTTGTACCTTTATGTCTGTAGTTACCTTCAGAAGGAATTTGATTGTTTGTACCTGAAGCAGTCACAAAAATGTGGACGAAACGTCTTACATGAGCTTAGTATTTTTCTGATACTGGCAGGTCACAGTGAACTTGGTGTAACAAGGCGGGAAGGAAGCTGAGATTCGTTATTTCTGTCTACAATGATAATAGGACGCCGTGAAAGGAAGAACGAGTAGCTTGGTGCAGTCTGAACTGATTATCTTCTGTTTTGAATGTGTCAAGGGCGAGGACAGATTGGTAGAGGTCTGTCACTAAGTAATGCGGACGGAAACACAATTTCCCCTTTATTTTTGGAAAGGCTGACGCAGAAGCTGATGCAGGAACTTGCGTCAACGTAGCAGATTGCGGCGAGTGTGGTGAAGAGGAAGGCGTTACTCACGTTGGTGAAGCTGAGGGCGGCCACGACGCCGCTCCTGCCCCCGCCGTGGGCGCCGGCGCCGTCCACGAGGCGTCGCAGGGCCTCCGCTAGCCTCTGAAACGCCACAACACGGCTCTCAGCCTCGCCTGACTGCCTGCCTGACTGTCTTCAAGCGACCCAAACACCACACAAGCCGACACTCACATTACAAACGAAATGTAGCGATTACCAACATTGAATAAGCCGTTTTATACTTACAAAAAAAATTCCATTTCCCCACACACAACAAATAATTTCATTTACGGACTCACACAGAAAAATTTCGAAATCAGGTCCTCCGCTTAGGACGCGAACACTGACTAGTGGTCGACTCCCGTCGGGTGCAAATATCCAGTACATGTTTAATTACGGTCCCGGCAATATCATACCTTATAGGACAGAGCTTCGACGGAAAGCATTTCTTCTCTTCTTGAATAAATTTATTTCCACACGAGCTGCCCAAAGTCATTCATTTTCATAATTGAAACATTGGACTACCCCTTCAGTTCTTTGTCGTGTTTTGAAATGTGCGTTCGGAATTGTTCAAACACCCACACATTTTTTTAAAATTAAAATTCAATTATCAAAAACATATTTTTTCGTCCATTATGCCCAGTAACAAGAAAATTTTTTTGCCTCAAAAAGAAAAATATGACTGTATTCAAATATGAAGTTGACTTTTCCCCATCACGCAAAGTCTACAAAATATTAGCACTTATAATTCAAACTCATTTTTTACATTTTGAACTACGCAATATTGAAACATTGACTGACGTAGAAAAATGGAAATAATGATTCCCCAAAATATTTAGATTTGAAAAAGATGAGTTTTTGTGAAATTGAAAAGCGGAAAATTTACCGTAATATTGTCAACAATCTCACAATGATTTCGGTAGTAATGTGTCCTTAAAAGTGCACTTCCTGCTCTCGCACCTAGACTATTGGCGCAGTGAGCGATGACCACTTTCATCAGGAGATTTCAGCTATGGAATATTGTTAACAGCCGACCTCCTGTGGTCTAGTGGCCAGCGTCGCTGCCCCCGGGTTCGAATATTGGCAAGGGTTTCAATGTTTGTGTCGACACGGATTAAGGCTGTCACTCCAAATTCAGAGTGTCATGTCAGATGTCGACTCGGTAGGCCCAGGCCCTCCCTCAATGGGCTGCAGAGCAAAGCAAGAAGAAAACAGGTAACAGGGAAAATATCCTAAATATGCTTGCTGATTATTGTTGGGCCATCAAGAGGGACGCTCAGAGGAGAAATATAGCAAAAAATCGTTATTTCCTCCTTTGTACGTGAGCCAGAATGTTTGCGTAGTTAAAAATTTACTTTGTTTGAAAATATAAATGCTAGGATCTAGGAAACCTCGCATAATGGAGAAAATACCACTTGAGAAATAATATGAGAATCGCATAATTTCATTTCTGAGGCAAAAAAGCTTCATATTTGAATTAATTAAAACATGTACTGTCATCTGAGGCAAATAAGAATTCTTTTTTGTTCACCTGTGTTAATTATCTTAGGATATCATTTTATGGACACTGCTTAGATCTTGCAAGATTCTGCCCATGAGCAACGGACGTGGCTGCAAATCTCTAGACAAGATCACGAGAAAGTCATTCGTTCTGAACCGATCACACGCAGTTCGTAATTTAAATTCGGCGTTTCAGTAGTAAGACAAGATCATTCCTAAATTGGCGCCAGTGTGACGTTTTCCCCAGAAGAGAAGGCGAGTGACCGAGGTTGGAGAAAAAGCATCAACAGCTTCCCCGATGGTCACAATTCGGAGTCGTTTCAAAGATATCTTTCCGCTTCTTAAATGTCATATTCTGCGTAAACGCGAAGAGTCTCGTTACGAGGAGATGAAAACAGCAAAGGTAAGGAAATATTTCCACGTTGACCATTAGCTTGCGTATTTTATAAATAACGCTGCGATTATATACAGAGAAAGCGACTATTTTTTATCTGCGCCCACTTACGTCTTCGAGGGCGATAAGAGACAATGTGCTGCTGAATCTATGGAGGTTATCTTCTTAGAGATTAGAGACTCTCTCTCTCCTCTGGTCCTGATCTGCACTTCCCAGCGTCGAATCACCGCCTTATCTATTCTTTCAGGCAGTGCGTCATCACCTCGTCACTTTACTTTCGTCTGCATTTTTAACTTAAACACCCATACACACCATGTTACCGAGCCCCACGCGATCACTTCAGAGGCAAGTCTGTGTTATGAGGCCTTAGATGAACTTCTGCTAAGTTTCAGTTCGAAATACGCAATTCTGGCTGAGCGACTTTTCTTTCCCGTACAAGTCACTCGTTCGACGATCGACGTCGTAGGAAAAAATACCACTTTTGATTCCGATAGTTATTAGAGATTTCGACCCAAAAATTTATTTACAAGTTGATCCTTAAACATAAATTACGAAAATAATAGAATAAAGTTACACAAATACCATCCTTCATGGAAATAAAAAATAGATAATTATTTCAAAAAAAGTTTACTTTCAGTTTAAAGATGTCACGCACCTACGAGTGATTTTTGCTCAATAAAACATGACGAGACAATATTCGTCGACAGTACAGTGTAGTGGACTTTGACCCGAAATTTTAGACCTTATCAATCGAGACACTTGTTTTTCATTACATGCTCTTTGTAATGGTGTCAACTAGAAAACGGAGACTGGTGTCTCACTTTTTGACTTCTTAATTTTGCGTCAAATTTGCCGCGGTAAATAGACCAAAGTATCTTGTCTGCGAAGATGTGAATCCTCTAACTTGTAGACACTCGTGTAGCCATGTGCAGAATATAATATGAATATCGTGACTATTTATTCCTCAGCAGAATTCCTTGAAATTCCGACAGTAAATTTAGGCGAAATGTTTTCAACAACTTTGAAGGGCCATGCTGACCAGGGTTGATATTATTTTCGTAATCTTCGCATGGCGTATACCTTAGAAACCAATTCTCTAATAACTGCCGTAATATTATACCTCAAAAGTGACTTTTTTTGATACGACGTCGACTGTCAAACGAGTGCATGTTTCGAACTGAAACTTTACAGATGTTCATCTAAACCCCATACAGTATAAACTGTAAATATTTCATTAAAATCGGAAATTGTCGCACGTTTCCCCTGAACCACGTGACATGGGATGACACGCTAGGCAATTCCGTGACGTCACAATCAGGCGTCTACAAATACTGCTGCTTCGGACGCACACTTCACCAAGTACAAAGCACAATTTGTCAAGGCTAATACAGTTCCCTTTTCTGTAAAACGTTAGTGTCAAATTGCATCGGAATGGGAATTAAAGATATGTGGATCAGGCTCTCTTCTTATTAGAAGTATTGGTAGAGTTTTACAGTTTTTCTTTGAAATCTTCCTTGGACCTTATTTGGTTCCTTTCTTATTGTCATAATTTTATATTATTTTGAGCACAGCAATTCTTTTCCTGAAGCATCCAGCAGGTACGAGTGAACGACCGTCATTCCTGTAAAGTGTTTATTTCGGCTGGAGTGGCGCGTAATATACGTCGTTGGTGCGGAATGACCCTCCTTGACATTATTTGACGAGGATGAGTAAGGCGTCTGCTATGGATTAGCAATGCGCCTGCCTTGCTTAAAATAGAAACACGCGGAGGGTTTTTATGTGTGATGTACCAAGCAAGCGTTCGTCGTCTCTTTCCATCCACGTCGCAGGAGTGGAAAAGCCAACATTACAGGTGCTCTGCTCTACTCTTTACACACTCTCGCCACGGATATTATAATGTGCTTCTAATGCCCGTCCAAATCCAAGTTCCTCAAATAGAAAAACTCATCGGATCTTTTAATTACTTTGTAGAGGATAAGGCCGTAGTGCCATATGGAACTGCTGCGGTAGACGCCGTTGAGCACACTTGAAGGATAAAATCATAAACTGAACTGTCAAAGGATAATCGACTTAATAAGCATGTTGAAATTTGAAGCTCAGAATTTAAAATTGTAAACTGAGAAATCAAGTCACAAAATGTTAAGAATGGAACGGAATTTAGGGATGACTAGAAAGAAAGAGTCTACAACTCCTGCCAAGGAGTGTGATGTTGAAAAGTTTTCAAGGACAATGTTTATGCACTGTGATTGATTAAATATGTACAGTAATTAGAATAAAAAAACAGTATTAGCTCGATAGAGTTTGCATCTGTAGTCTCACCAACCAAGCTATTGATGTAGCCATTAATGAAATGGCCAAATTCGGAGTAAAACCTAATAAAACTTCAGTTACTATATTCGTAATTTACTATAGTTACAAATTAATTCTAAAAATTTATGATATTAATGTAAGAAATTTTTTGAGCAATTAAAAGTTTTATTTTAAAAATAATATATAAGAAAGGTTAACTCTGTATCAAACATAGTTGACAAGTTTGGCTCAAATTCAGTAAATGGTAAATACTTTGCTATCATTTTTCTTGTAATGGTATGTGGAATATGTATTTAATAAAATGTCAAATACAATAAATCGAAGCCTGCTCATAGGACAGCAGCTGCGACCTGCTGTTTTGTGGAAGATGACTTGGTGTAGCGGTCACCGTCAGAGAACCCGTATTCGACTCCCGGTACGTGCACGTCTCGGACAAGAAAAAAATGGCGTTAAAACGGACGGAAAAGCCTCACGTGCCACACTTCAAAGGTTCCGGAATGTGTCCTGAACGATGATAGTCCTGTTCGGTCAAGCGGCAATAAAAGAAGAAAGACATTATGGATCTGAAATAAATGTATACATCGGAATTGTAAAACATAAACCTTCGCAGATCATGTCGCTTAAAATAAAGCAATGATTAAAATACTAATAGATGGTACGGTTTTGCACCCAAAAGTACGGGTCTGGCCATAGAACAACCACGAGCCCTGATTATACACGGAGCTGAGGATGGTTTTTTGAAGAATTGCGAAAAATGGCAACTTTCATCAAGTATCTGACAGCGACCCTTGTAGGACCATCTTTATGAACCTGCGACAACATGGCTCCACCAGAGAACAATGAGATCATTTCTTCAACTTATATGAATAAATTGGCGTGAGAAGATCTCCTGTCTAGTTGGAGAACTATTTTTTTGGCATACCTATTCAAGGAACGTGCTCAGTTCAATAATGACTTTGGTATTTGGCTTTTAGAAGATAATATATTTATGTGAGACTAGACGATTGCGTGATACAGATAACATTATTCGGCGATTGAGGAGCCTTGTGACCTGAGCTGGAAGAACGAACTTGTATTATACCGTAAATTTCACTTAAATTTTTTGTGAAATGAAGAATAGGGAAGGAAAAAAAGCGACCGGATCGGGAATGAAGCCCGGAACCCGCATCTGTACGCGGAGCGGACGAGATTTTCCTTCCTGATACTTCATTTCAGTTTAACTAACTACTTATCTGAATTTCACTTCGTTTCTTGAAGTTAAATTTTTGTGCTGCATGTGGAATGTAAGCAATAACCCCTAAGGACTCCATGATCGACTGAAGTAGCTGGCAAATCTCTTCTAGACTCCCCGTTCGGGCCAAGAGGATCACATTAGTTGATTGGTTACGGTATTCATATAGAAATAACTCGGTGTTGTCGGGACAGCATTAGTAATGTTCACGAACTTGGCGTTTGTGTTGTGATTCAAGTTGGTCTGGGGCCCGAATAAAAAGTGTGACGAGCAAGATCCCACCGCGTGCGTGCTGATGACGTCACTGTCGCGTTCAGACTCTCCGTCGACATAATCGCAGGAGCTCCGAATAACACACAACACGATAGTCCGCTTTTCCACGGGAAGCAATTTACCTGCCCGAATTATCGTCTCGAGTATGACACCAATATTAACATTCAATATTTCTTGCGTCGACGGGCATTTGAGACACGTCAAGTAGACTATGGAAAAGTTGTGAATTCCTGCACGTTGGAATAACTAGATTGGTTAGACGCGGGTCATTGCACGTTCCTACAATAAGGGAATGAACGCACTCGGCGGCGAGAGAAAATAACAGTTTCTTGTGAAGCGTGATTTACGTCGGAATAAGGCGAACCTTATTCTTCTCGGAAAAGACGCGAGATAAAAGGCGGCGATAAGGCGGACTCCGATACACAAGAACAACGCAGATAACGACCCTGAGATACAGGATTCCATATCTGTCAGCGTCATCTCCCCAACAAACACACAATTACGAAGAAATACAAGTAATAAGAAAACCCCACAAATACGCCAACAGGCAGGAAACTTCACAAAGTATGGTCTTGAGCAATTCAGAGGAAAGTAATCGTTAATCATATTCTATTCGGCACTGTACTAAACATACGTATTTTATTCTATCTAATTAATTGTTAGAATACGTATATTATGTTACAACTAATGTAATTAGATTTATATTAGTCATTCCTTTTTATATAGTAGAAGACTGAAAATAGGGTAAGTGGATAGATAATTAACTAGGAAGTTCTAAGCAGAGTAAGAGAAGAGAAACCAATATGGAGGACGTTGACCACAAGAGAATGGATAGATTTAATACGCCCCGTTTTGAGATGCGGGGTTCTAGTAAAATTAGCATTAGAGAGAAGTATGTGGGGTAAGAACAGAAGAGGGAGGCGAAGGATGGAATACGCTAAGTAGATTAGCTTGATGTTGAAAGTAGCACTAAATAAAATCGATATTTACGTTTTGGATATTTGGAAACGGCTTGTTGGAGTCTTCTTGACGTAGTTTCAAGTTTGCACTTGAGAAGGACGTCGAAATAGAAGAACAATCGTACGCTGATGCCTGTTAAATTGGCAAATATTTCAAATAGTTATCTATTCTATACTTGTGTTTGATTTATTTATTTCACTAGTTCTTGATTGAGGAAATAGAAAAAGTCATTACAAATGGAGAATAAATGCTTCAATTGAAGCTCAGATATTAAATGTTCTTTCCCGCTGGAGGAATTCTATTATATGAAACTGTCCGTGTAGAGATAAAAGATCTTAGAGCTGAGCGATTTCTGGTGTCATGTTGGTGAAAGCTGCGAGATGCGGGGATGATCCAACCCGAGGAGCAACGGAGACGCGAGTGCATGTGTAGTTAGACCAAGATGGCAGTTGGCGCGACACAGGAACTGCGACGACCCGCCTGCTGCCTACAAATCACCTCCTCAACCTTTCCTCAACCCTTCCTCGTTGCCATCCTTTCCAACTCTTACAGCACAAATATGGACATCGGGGTCAACGACCTTCACTTCTCTCTGAAGAATACCAGACACTATCGCAGGTAGTCCAAAATACAGGACGTTTTGAAATGGTGAAGAAATGAAGAAGAAGGCCGACCAGAAAGGACACTTGAGAAACCCCATTTCACAAGTTTACCTCAGTTATAGTATGCGTATTTATGTAAATATTCGTCCATAGATGACCGAAGGTCCTGTAAAATATTTACCTTTTTCAATTTTGACTTCAAGATGAAACGAGGAATGATTTACTGGGCAGGGTTTTGGTTACCATAAGGAAGGTTGGATTTCGCCTTCACACGTTCAAGGCCAATTTAATTGTTGGTTCACGACTGGTTCCGCCCTCGAGTCCAGATTTTGTCGCAGCATTTCGGTGTAAGAATGGTTTCGTATTGGTAACACAATGAAATAAATGTCACGAATGTTGAGATGAGATGAAACCGTACGTCGCTATTCGAGTCAGAGTCAACTGTGCAGTGCGCCGAGTCCAAGGTCCTTCCCGACGAAATCCTCGTCAGGAATTGTTCAGTCTTTGTCCTGTAGGTGAGGAAGGTTGTCCTGTCCGCCCTTGAGGCAGGTTCGCAACACGGAAGTTTTGCAGGAGAAAGGCGATACCAATCCGATACTCGCGCAGAAGGTCAACACCGCACCAATAATACAGAATAAGGCTATTAAGAGGAAACCATCACCATTACGGAGCGTGTATATCTCATATAAACCTCAACTTTTAATTTTAATATACAAAAGTCTGTCACGCGTCAAGTACGAGTTGAAAATCGGATCACACGGTATCACCATGGATCATTACGTATATTAGTGACATACGAGCGTTTACAAATAATACGCCGCCTGGAAAAGGAGAAAACTCGCCAGGAAACAGCAGAGAATTTGTTTGGAAAATTACAGTTATATTACAAGAACGTTTTTGGTATAAGATAAACTCTTGACCACATTCACTAACAAAAATAATAGCCTTCGTTTTGTAAATACGAGAATTCTTGCAACAAGTAAGACTCAATTGAATTTGTTCTTGTTACATTTCGCATTCACATACAAATTTAAGATTAGAAATATTAGATGTAATAAGTCTCTCATATGAAGGCGTATAGTTAAAAATTTATTACCAACAATTGTGGTCATAATAACGTGTTGACATTATATACTCACTTGGAATGAATAAATACTTCGAATTGTCTCGTTGCTTTGCTTTGAGTGTTGCGTAACTCTTTTATCTTGCAGTCTCCATCTCTGCAATAGTTTGCAGGAAAAATTTCCATTGGAGAATAATCGCATAGTCGCCATATTGTGACAGAATGCCAAGAGAGTGAGAAATAAAGGCAAACAGCAATGTACTGCCGGCCTCCTGCTGTAGTGTCGCTGCCTCGCCTAGCATCACAGACGTTACGGGTTCGAATCTTGGCAAGGGCGTTCATCTTGTGTTATCCTTACAGCTAACAAAAAATTCGCTAATGACCTTAGTAGTAGATGCGACTATAAATCAAATTTAAAGAAATACTAAAGACGGAAAAATATTCTTCATCTTAAATCAACTATGTTCATTTATAGTATTCAATGGAAGGCTTTTGTTTGTCTCCAATCGGTCCCATCGTCTTCTGTCTGGGTTACGTTGCTTTATCTTTCCCAAACACCTCTCGATACAAACAACTTTTGTCTTTACTTTCAAGTTCTCCAGTTGCTGCTTCCCGTTGACAATGTCGCAGCTCCGGGACGGGAACCGATCATCAGGCTCGTGACTTTCCCTTTCCGTACAAACTTGTCCGCAGAACTTTCACTGTCCGCTTCCTTTCTCTGTCTCTCTTTCACTTCACTCTCACTGTTTTTGCTTTCCAGGGATTAAAAGAACATTGGGAAAAAAGAGGACAAAGTATTGTGCTGTCTCAAAAAGCCACCACTGGAATTGAAGCATTATTTCCAATGTTTAGTTGCACAAGACAATAAGTCTTCCTTCATGTTACGATCTCTTCAACGTATTTCTGATATAGAACGTTGGAACAAATATTTCTGTGGGCATCGCCACAAAGATTCTCTTTTAGAAACAGCGTGCATGTTGGCTCTGAAGACGCAGAAAACGCTTAAACCTCCAAAATAGATTTTAGGTTAACCTGGGAAACTCGCCATTTTTTCCATAACCTCGACAAATCAGGAGACACTCTAACTCATTTACGAGTATTGATTGATTCCTGCTGCAGCTATTTTCCCAATTTGAAAACAAAACCTTTGACGCACGTGACTGCTCTGGAGGCTGAGGGTGGTGATGGTTGCTGGCGTAGTTGTTGCAGCAAGGATGCGTGTTTGAGGCCGGAAGTTATCTGGTGTTGTATCGCTGGCCTCTTCCTTCTGCTAATTGCCCGATAGCTGTATCAACCTTGAGGCTCCTTACAACATCCCGCTGCCGCCATCTCTTCCTCGTTCCACAGCAACCCCAGGTCTCTTCTCTTCGCGAAACACTCACGGTACCTCTAACACCCTCTCTTGCAGTTTGTTCCTTTTATGGCAACCGTAAGTTAGTTCTTCACTACACTCTGAATTCCATTTCTTTTTCTTTCTCTGCACACCAACTACACAAATAGGCATGTTTACAAACTTAACCACTCCTCCTACTTCTTATCAACGCAAAAAAAAAAACAGATCCGTTCTTCTTGTCTTCTAAATTTACTGTCCTTTTTAAAAAGAATTCCTCGTACCCTATTTTGCTATCATTATATGGGGTTCACCAACTTGCCACAGATGTGATGATTTTATATCTCGCAAGGTTCATACAGTACCGTAATATTGCTACGTACCGGAAGGGATAAAATGGAACACATACAATGCCGCTTCAATACATCAGACGAAATTCAATGCACACATGATCGTTATGGATAGCACAACGAAAGATCTATAAAAATAAAATACTATGTATGTGTCTCAATCACAAACATTGCGACTTTTAATGTTTCTCACTTATGAGTTCCTATACCATTTATCAGAAATTTTGGTTTATTGTAGTGCTCAACCTAATGCAGGTTTACGTCGATCTTTCCAAGATTTACGTTTCTTTCTTCAGGTCAAAAAAAGTCTAATCTAAAGACATATAGAACTTGTAACATTGGCTGAAGCATGTACTGCAATGAATGACTAAATAAGTCACGTGCATAACATTCCGATACTACAAAAATATTATATAAGATAAAGTTAATTTAAAAGACAAGAATATGGTGATTATGGAAACGTTTTGTTTTCGTATTTATTGTTTTGATAAATGGAGACATTAAAATTAAACAGCGTTGTAACCGAGAAAGGGAGACATTACTTTATAGATTCATCTAGTAATATATTATAATAATATAATAAATAAGAACGTGAAGTACGGTTTTGCACGGAATAAATTTAAACAAGTTTCGATGTTATGTAACATCTGTAGTATCCGGAATGAGCTCCAGAAGAGATTACAGGCAGCAACTCTGTACACGAGCCAGCTCTTTTCAACTAATACACTAATCTCAAAATAATCCAACACAGCGATATATGGAAAGTGTTGCACTTCCCACGTATTTCCAGCAGCCGACTTCTTCAGTATCGTGCAAGGATAACAATCGGATCACCAAAGAAATTGTTTCAACTGAAACAAACCACAGGCCTCAACGCGCCTAGCAACATTACTACACACCTGGCCATTAAAGTCGCTACACCTTATTGTACACTAAGAAGCAATTAATTTTTCAGTAAAGAAGGACTAATAGATCCTGAGTAATCATTATCGAGCAGCAATAACAGTATTTATCCGCCTGACAATGGAGGTTGGATGGAAAGGTTGTCACAGTTCATCGGCAAACATTTGAGCAGACGATTTCAATTGGCGAGAGATCAGGAGACTTGCGTTGGCTGGACAGGACAACAGTCCATCTGGAGTGTAGTACATTGGGAATGTAGAGGTTGCTGTTCCTAGTGCCGCCAACAGAACAAGAGGTGCATCAACATCACTTTAGATGAATGCACGGTGCCAGATTAAGAGCTCATCTTTGATCGCAGTATTGTAGATGGAGCATCAGGGTAGCCGAAGCTGCTGCACGCGTCGTCGTCAATTTCTTGTCTCAGGCTTCTTGAAGTGATCCTTTAAGGGGGTCGCTGTACTCAACCCAGAGTCCATGTTCCGCTGACAGCGATGGGATCTCCAACCATACGACAGACACGATAACCAGCAAAACCAGAAGACTGCAAGTCTCCCACACGAGCTGCTAGGAACAACCCTCAAATGCAACTCCTGTACGAGAAACCTGCTATCCAGTCTTTTATTGTATATACAATGTAGGCGTTCTGCTTCGCATAAATGCGTTGACAGCCATTTTTATATCACAGCACGTTGTCTTCCCAGCAAATTAGACTCGAGTGTATTTCATCACTTTACAAAAGATTTAATTTTGCTCGGAAAGAAACGGAAAAACATTTCATTTGTCGCTCCATTTATTGTTACGTAAAAAGATTGTGCTAAAGCAAAAATCATAACTTTCACGCGCCTGCTTTAGTGTAGGAAAACGTGTAACATCAGAAATCTGACGAGAGGAGACGACACGATATCCACTACAACTAACATTTTACGACTACGTGATATTTGAAGACACTGGCTTAATATAATTTAGTAGAGTCGGGAGACAACGAGTCTGTCGTCACCTCACATTATAGTCGTTAACTGACTGAACGTGTAGAGAATTGTTGGAAAGCAAGCAGAGCCAGTTGGATGACCCACTGTGCTGACGTTATTCCAAATTGAAGCTCGAAGGCGTGACTCATGCACGATGTCTGTCTTGAAGACCAAACAGTCGCGAGTGAGACTCACTTGGAAAGCTCTTTCGCAACTCCGCAATGAATCACCCAGAAGGTCGGGGAGAAGGGATCGATTTTCCTAGCAGGCTCGTTCCTTTTTCTTATTCTCTCTTTCTCAAAACTGGACAAGTGCAAAACATCCGCATCACCGTCACTCACCGTGACTTCAACGTCTCCACGATCTCGTCAAATAATTCGTTGCGATAAGAAATTCAAAGGCACAGCTCGAATTACGGACTAGCGGAACAAGGCTCAGAAAAAGGGCCATTGCCATGAAAAAGTTGGGCAATTTCAGTGAGAATTATTTCACAGAATGGAATTACAAAAGAAGCTTATTTCAGACGCACAAGGAACTTGTCATTTTAAAATAAAATATAACAAACGGAAAAGAATAAAAATAACATCAGACAGTGAATACCCTATTCAAGGTAACTAGGCGAAAGTAGAAATGGAAGTGAGACAGCATACTAAATAAAGCATATATAACCATGGTACGTTGGAGAAAGAGAAGGAAAAAAATAACAAAATAAAATTGATGAACTATTCTCCAGCAAAGTCTTCAACATCAAAATACGGCGACTATGAACCTTGAAGTCATATCGCTACGAAATGCCATAATACAACTAAAAAGCGATTAGAAAAATTAAAAGATCACACTGAAGTGCGAAGTTAAATAGGCGACTAGATTAAAATTTTCAAAGTTGGAACAACAACAGAGATTGAGATTGAAGAATAAATTATTTTTGAAAGAGAATGGACTGCATTCGTTTCATCTGAATAATTTATATTCTGGGGAACTATTGTTACATGTCCTGAATAAATTATTCTCAATGTGAGGAATTGGAATAAAAATTGGCCGGCCTGCAATTAGTAGTTTAAGTCAATTTTATATAATTCTATTTTTTAAGAATATTATATTTTAATTTCCAGTGAAAGTCATATTGTCAAAGAGTTTGCTAAGGGAGAGAAGCAAGTGACAGTTTAGACAGGTCTTCCTTGGCCAATGTGAAATATTTGAGCTTCAATCTTCTTCCTAAGATTTCTGTCTTCCGCATGTCGTTATGATATCCTATGTGTCTGATAAGTTCCGGAAAGAGGAAAAAGAGAATTTATCTGTATTTGCCTTGCAATGTGGCAAAGCTTTTATCAGCTGAGCCGCTTGTCCTTGCAAACAAAAGTGGAATTCCAAGACAACGTCGGCGGCCAAAGGTAAAACTAGAAAACAAGAGTCAGGGAAATCCCCTACTTCCACACCTTTGTCAAGCGATGGGAAGAATACTTAAGTTACGACATCAAAATTGTAAGGCTCCATTATTGCAAATGGTTATATTTCTTGAGCGCAAATTGTAATTTGAATTTTTTTAAGTTCAATATGAAAGAGGGCGCTGTACAGTACAGAGTACCACCACTAGCGCAACATGACACGGAAATAATTAATTTCAATTAAACTGAGGTTCATTGTGTTATGAAAACAGACCAAGAACGAAAAACATACAAAATTGAAGGTATACGTTATAATGTGATATAATACAACACGCAGATATAATAACATGAGTTGCGTCCATTGTATTTTGAAGCAATGATGCAGAGACCTTGCAGTTACGAACAGACTATTGCATATTTCTCTAGGGGTTTTCCCGCACAACATTTAGATGAATGCCGGGCTAAGCATTGGCTATCTTATGCTCCTTTTCAGTAGCATGTGATATTACAAGGAAGTGGCCACAACCTAGTTGACCGTCACCACAAGCTCTTACACACGTGCAGTTGTAAGAACAGCAATCGAGAAAATATCACTGACAATTAAATTTGGTCGTCCACCTGCGTCAGTGGAGCTCTATTTTTCGCATTACTCGCCTCCTCAATTTGAAGCAGTATTATTTTTGCCGAGCAAGAAGCTATTTCTGGTTCGCCAAAGAGGAAAAATCGCTCACTATAAATACGCAGGCCTATGTGTTTGTGTGCCCAGTAATCATTCCAGAATGTCTTCATATTCTATTGCTAAAGGATCAAGTATGATACTTGCTATGAAACAGTAAATGGTATATATATAAACTACAAAATAGGTGATAACAGTGGACTGTATTTCCATCTGAACACAGTTTCAAATGCTCTAATGCCTTTTAAAAATTGAAGACCAGTATGTGGATAAAGCGCAAGTTACCAATTTCATCATTAAAATGCTTACATTTAATAATGAATATAAAAACTGAGCTCAATCGTAATTTGCAAATATATCTCCCAAGTTAAATAATAATGTGTAACATTACAACAAAAATAAACAAATGTTAAATAAAAATGTACAAAATTGTTAATTTAAAGTCCAAAAAAGTAATGGATATTGTAATTTCGTATAAGTCACTAACGACTTTTTTATTTATGTGACTATAAATAAATTGAATAAACACAGGGAAAACCTTCGATCTTTTATAAATTAATTAATAATACCAATAAAAAAACAATCTCTATGGAGAAAATATCCTCCAGCACACAAAAAATACTTGCGAAAATCACCATTGTTGGTTGGATCTTTCAAGACGCAAGATTGATGAAGAAGACCAAACCGAACACATTTACAATTGGGAGTTTCAAAGGCAGTCCAAGAAATTCGCTAATTCACTGTCAGAAGAAAACATTCAAATTACTTCCTCAGTAGACACAGTCTCATCTTCACCCCCATCGGTAATTCTCACACCTACCTGTAACTTTCTTCACAGTTGATCCAAAACATTTTATTATTTATTATTGTGTAGAGCTGAATTTCAAATTCAAAATGAGAAGCAAAAATGAGGGACGAAAGCAAGCCAATTCATTTTGGCAATACCAGGCAACCTATATATCTTTTACTCTCTGGAACGGTCAAAACCAAGAAGGATCTCATCCATGAGAGTTATTCAGATCACTAACTTTACAACCAGAATGGATCCCATGACAGACACAGAGGCCCTCTTATTTGCTCCTAATCTTTTCAATACTGCACTATCCTTTTTCTTGTCCTTCCTGATTACATACTTTTCCTTTAATACTAAATTCATTTCTATTATCATTAACCTAAGGTAATCAATCAAGAACAGAACAGGATGGGACGAGCCTGACAATGACACATTGTAATCTACTGAACTCAACCAAACAAATACACATTTTCCACACAATCATTTGAAGAAGTTATACTACTTTATATTCCCATCAAACTGTTAATATTAAACCTTACAGATAATTTTAATTAATTTCTATTATTCAACCTGAGCCAAAGTTAATCTTACATCAGTATTTTCATGACACAACTTTGGAAAATTGTTTGTATAACCTAACTGATTATAAACTTAATGTTTCTCCCAATTAAAAAGTTTACTTCATATCCCACTACCTTTTGGCAATGTTGCAGTTAGATAAAGTTATCATAAAATCAGTAATCCAATTTGCTATTTTCACCATTCAAATTAAAATTGACCATTAATCCTAAAAAGATATTCTTGTAAACAATGAATTATCAGAATCAAAATTGATAGTTGGGATCACACAAAGGGCTTATTATGTAAATATGTCCAATGTAAAAACCTTGGAAACTTCATTCAAGGTAAATTTTTGCTAGCTCCACAAGAGAAAGATATGATACAATATATGGAAGGCTAGAATAACCTTCCAATAGTTTGTTGCAAGGTGCTAGTATTAAATAATAAGAACTTCCCTGAAAAAATAAAGTATGTTAAGGCAACCTGAAAAGTTTGACACCAAATTCAACATTATTTTAAAATAAATCAACTTTAATAATATGCTTTGCAAAGCATTTAACAACAGAAGAAATAAATCTTCTCTGAATATAACATGATATACATTAATAAAATGTGAATTCTCCTCTGAATTAATCATGTCCCGATTAATCTTTTGAGAAAATAATATTTGCAAAGAAACAATATTAATTTGGTGCAGTGATATTAGAAAATAACAATTTTGAATTTTTATTATTCATAATCAAAATTATTCTTATAAATTGCATGAACAGTATCATCCGCAAAAGTTAAAAAACATGATTTTTCATTCCAAGACTAACTATAAGGATGATTATTTCATATGCGAATAGATTCACTTGTATATAGTAGAGCACACAACATAAACTATGTTTTCAAAAGTAGATAATCAATATTCAAACAGTTTCACACTATCAATGGATAGACCCGTATTTGGGGCAGTACCAAAACTCATCCAGTCAATGTTTTAAAGAGAACACTTTTGCTAGGAAGCAATACACAATGATATCTGTAGACCAACTGATTTTTGATCATTCACATTACTTCCATACATCATCAGAATGTCTATTTGTTCCACTTTGTCTGTTTCACAGAAATGATAAATGGGCAGTCATTAACACATCACTTATCGAAGATTCCTGGCATTGTGGAGTACAGTTGAATGATTTCAATATAGTGCGATGAATACAGATGTAGAATTTCCATACACAGTTGGCAAGAGCAGCTTGTGATACAAATGGATTACAACAAATCTCAGATTGATGAGGAGGATTCAATAAATGGCTTGCGTATCAAACATAACACCTTGAATGAGATTATTCTACAATTTTGTTGCTCTAGTTTGCAAAATTTTTCAAACCACTACTGCTTCAATCCTCATCAGTTTATTATTATTTTAGCTGACAAGTGTTGACTGAAGTCTCTACTGACCATCACCCACTTCATAGAAATACAAACAAACCTCATATGTGCACACTTTCAGTAACTCTGGAAATTTTCATTGCCAAAAACTATTATTCAACAGAACTGCCAGAAGTTAATTTAAGTCAACATTGACAGGTGTTACTACACACAAATGCCGAGTGTTATGAATGTGTTTATCACCATAACAGGGGTTTAAACTGTCATTTTGTGATAAGTATAATAAAAGAACTAGTGCTTCAATTGTATAACAAATGTTTATTGCTCTATCAATTAAACTATAGCATCCACAAAATGGAAAAAAAGAACAAATACAAAAAGGGAAATGGAAGGAAATTGATTTGTGGGAGAAAACAACAATATGAATCTATATATTACACTCAGAAAAGCTATCACTTAATGATGCTGAAGAATACATTAACAGAAAATTCCACACAAAACTCCCACAAAGGGAAAACTACTACATAAAACATTATAATTACGTATGTATTTCGCCCCATGAATCATGTTACAGCTGTTTACATGATACACATTTAACCCCAAAAATTGTTTCAATTCACAAAAGCAAATGAATAAGTGAAAAAGGAAATGTTCGAAATAAAACGAAAATTTATGTTAGGTGGGAAATATAAGCATTGGTTTCAAATTTAATAGTATTTTTTTAAAATTGAAGCTTTTTACAGCTACATTGGTCTGCTTTTTCTCACCGATCGTTGATTATGAGGATTGTTAGAGAAGTTAATTTGCTGTTCAAAATGTGTTTGCATGTTTGGGAGTCCCTCTTGTTTACAACTGATACAGTTCGAGACCTATGTTCCTATTGTGATTTACCTCTGGATTCTGTGCAACCGTGACATATAAAGAAAGTATACAGCGATCATAACATGAGAAAATAGCTCAGAGGTTAAGGTGAAAACAAGGGGGTAAGACTTACCGCTCTCCAGATAGGTTTAGATGGTGGAGATTTAGTCAGCCATCCTTCGTGAACGATCTGAAGACTGTTGTTTGACATATCCGTCCGTCCCCGTAGCCAATTTATCAGTTAACGGAAACAACAACACTTACGATGACCGTCATCGCAACACGCACACAACACAACTCTGTCCGCAAGCACAAGCGACACAACAACTGCACTGACACCAGTAGACCAGCTTTCTGACTAAACGCTGCTGCTGGGATTGCTGGTGATGGGAACAAGAAGCAGAGAGGCCACGTGACCCCCTTCTCTTTCCCGCAAGTAGTTAGTACATTCCCTCAACAGATAGCACTGCCACCGCGGCTCTCAGACGTATTGCAGATAGATTCGTTACCAACATTATGACGCCAATGAATATTCTCCAATACAAAATGTAACAAAAACCTGTTCACTAAATTTTGCCTCTGACCAGGAGGAGAATTGTTTATAAACTCGAGGGATCATTCTATTCATAATAATTACAATAAGAAAATAAGAGTAAAAACGTAATTTTTATAAATTGTATTACAAATTATAAAATTTGATATATTTAATATTGTACAGAAAGACGATATGCTGAAAATTATGATATGAATAAAAATTTAAAGTTTGCGGAGGAGTTTAATTTTAAGGGAAAGAAGATAATTTTTGTGGAAAAATTATTAGAGGAAGCAAAAGGAAAATTATATTTGCTGAATGTTTAACTCTAATTTCTATACGATTTAGAAGCAATATATTTGTTGATACACAATCCTGTGTATGATTATTGAAAATCCAAAGAGTCTAAGCGAGATATGTTGTCACCCCTGTCGTGAAGGCTCTAAGCGATTACTAGCGGCATTTCTTAGGAACTAACACGGGACTTTGACATACGTCAGAACAACGTCCAATCAACGTCGCACAACACGAAACAAGTATTCAGTAACCATCTACGATTGGTCGGACGTGGAAACGTCAACCAATCCCAGATTTGTTTACAATACTAATTCGGTAACAAATGCATCAATATGGTGGATCAGCTGGCCAGGTTTATTTGTGAGGCCGAATGAAGTTTAATCCTAAAATAGCCATGATTCTGAGAGCATGGGCTCGATCGCCTCGGTTCTCCAGTGGCACTGCGAACGGTGCGCCTTGATAAACCCGACCGAGCGCTCCAAGTGCATACGATGCGGGAGCGATCGTGACCAGCGACCCGGGGAAGATCACGATCCGGACTCGGTCTCGGTGCACGAGAGGGAATTCGCGTCCTTGGAATCCAAGGACGGTGCCGAGGCTTCCAACCCTTCACCTGTCAAGCGGTTATCGTCTCGGTGAGTCCCACTCAAAGTTATCTCGCCGCTTTTGTATTGCTGCTGTCAGTTCGCTCTGGGCTGTCTGTTTTGTTTACACTCTGCGACCACTTACCGCCGATTTTCGGTGTCTGTCAATTTAATGATAACCGGTTGACATTGACCCAGTTCACATTTGCAATATTTTACTTATGATAATCGAAGTCTGTAACGGCCAGTTCACTCACTCAGCTGACCGAGACTTTCTCCTTTGAATTTCATTAAAGAAATAACTAACTTACTTCCCTTCTTTAAATTTTATAAATGACCAGTTATTATTGAAAACATAGTAGCAATACAATCTGACAACATTATATCTTATGAATTACTTCATTGTGATTACACTATAAACACAACTTATACTTATTATATTGCGGATCCTAGTTTCTATAGCATTACATGTGGATTACATTACAATTTGCCTTATCATGAAGAGTTGACTGCTTTGTACAATGACTGTTTACATTTATACAGAATGTAGCCAAACCGTTTTCTAGCAGCATTGTACCACTAATATTCATGGACATACCCAGGTACACGATGTTATCTGTTAGTGCTGCACAAAATGAATTGAGCAGTGTCAGGAAAGTTCAATTTTAGGCTGGGATATGTTGCCGTACAAGAAACACTAATTCACAAACTCTGGTCTATTTGATTTGTTATATATTCAAACCCTTATGATATTCTTTGCTTACTCTGAATTTTTAAATTCACCATTTATTGTCTGGTTATGGTCACTTTCATTAATACATTTCTCTAATCTGTTCAGTTGTTCCCACCTGATCTTTGTTTTGCTAAAGTATTGGTTATATTCATTAAGGTAATGTATCATGTTTTAGTGTGCTTCTTCAATGGATTTTTAACAAAACATGTGGAACTATGTAATGGCAGGATTTTTTTTTCTATTTCTGTCAAATATTTTTGACATGTGTTTTAATTATATATTTTTCCTTGGATGTTGTGATTGTATGCTATATTTGTGTATGGATTCATTTTATTTATCCTTCTTGTCTTTTTTCTTATGTAATTTGGGAAGTAGATTGTTTTAACTGAATATCACTCTGAGCTCTTTACAATTGTATATATAAGTAATTTATTATTACTATTTACTTAATTCTGCAAACTGATTTATTATAAAGACGGCTTATAATTTATTTTGTTTAGCATCAACTTGGTAATTCCTTGTTTGAATTAATTTCCATACTATATTAATTCTATTACATATATGTTTTAAAGCTTATTTTATGTATTTGTGTCTGTGTACTTGGCCTTTTCTTTGTATGTTTTTAAGCTGATAATCTTGCAAAGAGAGTTTCTACTGTGAATTGGAATTATAATGTCATGTGAACAATAAGTAAAGAGTGAGATTGTTATTGAAAAGGTATGAGGTGAAATGCTTATACTTTATATGCTATGTATGTGATGTTTGTTTAGTGACCTCACCTGGATAGCATTCATACCATCATTATTGTATTCTTTAATATTTTGGGTGAAATAAATTGTCTACTGCTAGACGTGTGTATCTTTTCATCATATCATGTCTCAAATTATCACTCTCGTAGTTTATTATGAGTATTTCCTCCCTTGTGTCTGAATTAATGTGACATTTTAAAAATATCTGTATAGTGCTTATTGGGTTTTCAATTCGTAATATATTCTGCTCAAGAATTGATCACAACCCGACATACTGAAATAGTTCATTTTTATTTTTTAGCCCAAGTTTACTTGCATTGAAATAAGTATGAAGTTTTTAATTCCAATCAGATTCTTCAGTTCCTTAAGGTTGTAAGTCAATTTTACCTCAACGGTTTCTATGGTCACTGAAGTATTTATTAGTGTATCGTTGAATGGAGTTGTTCATACTCATTCAAGATGACTGTAGGTTCAAAAATTGATCTTTGCACTTAAACAGTAAATTAATACCAGCACTAACCAAAGTAAGTTGTAATATTTTCAGTTTTTTGAATTATATTTACAAAATGGGTTGCTTCTTGTAAACATTTTTAGTTAGTATTGCCACTGTACTCTAGATCATTATTGGAGGATTCGAATTATGTAGTAATGGTTATCATCTGTACAGTATATATTGAGTTATTATTAAGATCAAAACAAGTAATTAGTTTAACAACATGTTTCTGTAGGATATTCAAAATATTTATTGTCAATCAGATGAGATTCCATATCTGGACTGTAACATATTATTAAATTTAATTAATCAATTATCAAATTTCTGTTTAGGTCCTATTTACAACTTTATTCAAATTATATGTTTAATCTAGTTTTGTAGTATATGATTATATTATTCTTATTGTGCAAGTGGTTTGAACTCGAACATTAATGATATGGACATTTTTTAACTTATAGTTTTTTGTTTTTCCTCAGTGAAAGGTTTATTCTGCAATTTATATGTTAAACAATCCAAGTGCTGTTTATCTTCAATCTGTTCTTCAAATTCCAAAGATGCTTTCTATTCAATTCCCATTTCCACTGAAAATATGCTGGTTGGGGCATGATTTGAGTTTTATTTCTACCCTAAACTGAATTTGTCATTTTCAGCTGAATATATATTAATCCAATTTCTTAATATGAAAAATAATATATAATGAATAAAAAATTTAATTACATTCGATATTGCAAACAAGATATTTTGTATCTTTATAAATTAAAATGTGAATAGATTATGATGTCATGTGACTGAAACTGTCTTTTGGGCATTTGCTACAAGGAACCTTACAGAAATATTTTCTATGTACTTGTATCACAATCGTCAATGTTGAAAACCTAATTTGGTTTTGGTGTTGTGTCCCAAACAATTGTTAAATTCTACTGTTTTGTTTGACAAGTTTCAGTAGGACTTTTATTTGTAGAATTTTGTGTAAATTTGTCCTTTAAATTAATTATTTTTGTGACCAATATAATTGACACATTCTTAGATTTATAAAGTAATATGTGTAATATTGATGGTGATTGATGAATTCATTAATAAGTCAAAGTAATATGTTATCATTTATTTCTATCTTATTCCCATTCTGCAAATATAAATACAGCACTATTAGTTTAAAATTAATAAAATAATAAGCCACATCATCAGACAAAGTGAGGTGTGTGGTACTTATTCTATCAGTTTAGTTTGTCTTTTTATTTGGCTACTTAGTTAATTTTTTGCAAGCTTCCATTTTGTTATAGACTCTAACTTTAATACTGTAAGACCAAAGAAATTACTGGTGAAACCTATTTAATTTTATATTGTTCTAAAAAACTTTCGTTTATACTTTTGCCAGTCTTATGTGATAAGTAGAAAGAATTAGATATTTTGTTAAAGTAATTTAAATTAGGGGCGAAAAAGAAGATAGAAAATCTAGTTCTTAAAATGAGTACTTTTTTCTGGGTAAACAAATTTATAAACTAAAAATATTAACCTGAAATTTTGTATCCAATAAATAGAATTGTTAGGAAACCTCAGTTGTTTAAAGCAAAGGATATATAATTTGATCACAAATGATTTTTATCTTTCAGTATTTGTGTTATTGTGGTGTCATATACTAGAGCAGAGACTATTTTCTCTCTGCAGAATCCAAACACAAATTAATTGTAAGGTACAGTTCCAGTGAGGTAAAGGTTGTTAACAAATATATCATAAACAGATTTGTTCAGGTTTCCTTCTCCAGAAGTGTTTGAGAAATGCAAAGAAATCGTTTGAATGGAATTATTTCCAAATCAAGGAAAAGATTGTTAATGTATTTGATAGTAAATAGAAACACTAGAGGTTCCTGCTTTAAAATTATCTCATTTCTTCCGATGAAAGTACCAATGCCACAATGTAGCTCGTAGGTTTTACTAAACTCATCTTCCTGTGTCGAATTTAATGACGTCATCGTTTCTATCCCGCAATATTAATACTTATTTAACACATGATGTAACTTGTTCCAAAATTAAAATTCAGAAATTTGAATGGTATTGAGCAAATTGCAACCCAGATATGCGTCGTAACGCTATAGTCACATGAATCAAGATCTCGGTTTACTCAAGAATTTGAGGATGACGAATTACAAATTCACTCCACAGTGCATAAAATATTATACATCTATACTTCAGTTAGTTGAGACAATTTAAAATCTAGTTCATTTTTATTGTGCTATAATGTTAATTCCTACTACGATCCATTCAATCTCGATTGGACTGAAACATTTATTATTTCCGCTCAGTATATTTTTTGCAATTAAAATTATTGCTGCCTCTCCATCCTCATGTAGCCTGTTACCCGTCAATTATAGCTCGAGGACTGTAGTCAATGGCTACTTTGCTGTACTTTGCATATGCCCTGTTTTCAATTCCCTTCCTGTGCTATTAAAGGAGAGTTGCCTGTTTCAGGGTCACCCTCATATAGCCTGTTACTCCCCTCCCCTCAAAAAAATATTAAACAACCACTCTCCTTTTTATTCATTCAAGAAAAAATAACACATACCCATCGGAAAATGAAACGTTACAAACTGTGTTTATTTTGTTTTTTATTTTTGGTAACAGGCTACGTGAGAGTGAGGGTAATGAGAGCTGTTTTGAGTGAGAGCGAAATTTAAATGTTTTGTTTCTTATTTGGCAATGCGAATTATTATGGTCAGTGTCCTTATCTCAACATGTATTTATCTATTTGTTCGATGATCTTGTAGTCGTTCCACCCCCTCGTCCTATTTTAGTAGGTCATTGCCTTTTATCTTCCCTCTGAGATTTCTGACCGTCCTGTTTCCCTGTGTGCATGTCTTTTGACTTCCGGTATCTTTCAATGTCCCTCTTTATTCTCTTTCATAATTTTCCGTATTATTACATTTTCTCTCTTCTTTTTACTTACACACTTTCTTTTTGGTATCGAATTTAGAGGTTCCTGCTACCTTCTTTACCAGCTACTTTTCAATATTTTGCGTACTTGTTTCACTGTTCCCGTTGCTGCATAGATTTTAAAACTATTTACAAACCATTATTTCTCCAACGAAAGGAATAAATCAAAAAGTGGTTAGTTTCCTCGGTTCAAACAGAACTGAGGTTTTCTTCTGATTAGGCTAATTTGTTGTTGATGTTTTGCGGTCGACTGCACCTTTCTTTTTTAGACGCATTGGGAAGTGACTGGGAAAAAGGAACAAGGGCCGCGATAAGCGGTTTCCTGAATTTGCAGAAACGAGACACGTAAAGAGTGTTTCGTGGAATTGTACATCGCGAATTCTGTTCTAGAATGACTTATCATCGAGTCCTTTATTCTTTGTGTGTTCTCCGAATTTCTCTCTTTTTAGCACAACGTTCTTCTTCCTCCGTTCCCTATTCAACGTGTCCCATCATTTTCTCTTGGTTTGTCCCACTAATTAGATTCGTAGTTCCTTTTGGTCCATCCTTTCTCCGTTTGTTTCTGTTTCCCTCCTTTTCTCGTCTCTTCGTGTTCGTCCCAAGAATTATCTACCTTCTATCATTTCTTCGTGTCGCCCAGTGTTACGTACCATTTCCCGCGCTTTTGATTTCGCCCATCTGTTTAGTCTTTTTTGCCTTTGTATTGACTCTGGCCTTCCCAGTGTTTCTCTCTGTTTCACCAGTGTTTTTGTACATTCCTCTGCCACTTTGTCTTCTCTCACTGATCCTCGTTGTCTCTCAGTCTGTTGCCGTGTTTTTCTACTGTTGCGTGTCTCTGCCCTCGCCTCTCTCGTCCTTCTTCAAGTGAGAACGTTGCTTTTCTTTTTTGCTATTTCTCGTAGTAAGCGTCTTTGCGGGAATTGACCCCGTGACACAGAGCTTCAAGGGGAACGCACATCGATCGGCCCCGTGAATAAATAAAACTGGAGGTTCCTACATTATGCAAGGCGGACGCCCGTAAAAAAATACGCACAGGATACGACTGTAACCAAGACTCACTCCTGCGGGCTTTCTCCTACGTCACAAACGACTCAGATACACAGTTCGGTTTGACATCCACACAATAGAACTCTCTTAATCCGAAAGGGTTATCACGGCACAGTAACGAGAGGTTGGAATAATTTACCTGCAAATATAAGTCGTATAAAGTCAAGGTTAAAGTTATAGAATTGGTGCTTAACATTCGTGAGCCTCCTCTCACGTTACAACAATACTTTGTCGCAACGGTCGTTTGTCACATGGGAGGTGACGAGTGGGCGCTTAGGCTGTCTTGCCAGTTAAGCATAAGAAAACTAGCAATTAATGTCTCCAGTGATAAATGTATCAATTCATTTTGAACTAAATTTTTAATATATCGACGACCCAAAAAATGAGTATAGAAAATGGAGGCAGTGAATGTTTTCAAATCGATTCTCAAGCTGATTTTGATTCTTGTGAAGAACCTACCATCACATCCTGTGAAAAAAAAGGTTATGTCTATAAAATGTTCGAGTGAAGAAGAATATATTGATAACTCAAGACGTTGATTGGATTGAAATCGAGAGTAATTCCTTTTACAAATATCAATCGCCAAATTGTGCGAAATGTTCAGCATCCTATAGATAAAAAAAATCTTATGTAAAACAGAAAGGCGTTTCTTCATGTTGGAAATAGTTTAAAAAATATCATACATTAGAAGCTTATCATTATTTAAAGCTCGTTTATTTGTAATACTCCTTCAAAAATGAAATAATTTATAACAAAAATTAAATTTTTATAATAATGAAAATTTTTCACATTTCCCGAAATCGACTGTTGAAAGAATATTTTCCTGTAAGGAGTAAGGTCCAGTTGCCATGTAGATGTTAATATTTTGATAACTGTTTACATTACCAACATAATGATAAATAACATTTATGTCGAAACCGACTCAGGACGAAACAAAATTCTCTTCATATGTATGTATTTTTATCCATTATAAATGTAAATCTATATTATTATTGTTATATTATTCAACATCTCTATATTCAAATAATGATATATTTTCATTTTTTGTGTGCATTTAACGTCTGTTGGATAACAACATATTTTGTGCTTTAAAAATTTACTATAAATAAGAAGACTGTGCCAATAAGTCAGCATGTGGATTTATCTGTTGGATTAATTATGTACCTGAAGAAGTGCAAAATTCTGGCACAACGTCGTAGAAATTTTAAATAAAAAAGCGGTCATATTGGCTATTTTGTTTAACTTTTTTTTTAAGTTCTGTTCTTACTGTCGCACCAATAACGAGGTCATTAGCGACTTGCAATTTAGGTTCCTAATTTTTCTTTTCTCTGTCGGCTATACTCGGACTCTCAGGCCCTTGCCAGGAATCGAACCTCTGTGATGTGACGCTGGAACGCTAACCTACAGACGCAGACGGCCCGCGTTTAAATTTCAAAATTTTATTAAATTTTCTATTCACGCAAATATTTTTACTGTCGTAATAATTATTTCAATATTGTGATTTTAATGTTTATATTTTAATTTTGATTGTTTCGAAATTTACCTTAAATGTCAGTTGAATTCTTAAATGAATTTCAATATTCCACAGTCATCGTTTCAGTAAATGTCATAAGTTGATTCAATTTTGGAATCAAAGTGGCTATTGGTGTTTCACATCGCGCCATCCCCTATACCGTCCGACGAGTGTATGTGATCGTGGATCATACTCCGATAAAAGGGGACAAATAAAACTTTCGGATTCTTAAAATTGTAAAGTATTGTACGAATATAGTATTAGTGAATTGTATTTCTGCTGAACCGTAGTTGTCGACGAAGAGTATCTGTTGCCATATTTCAGAAGTTTAGGGCCTCGTCAAGTCTAAATCCGGCCTTGGCAACATTGCTTGTAATGGTACAACTTGTCACACAGCGCGCCACGGAACCGTGTGCCCAGACTTTCGACCTTTCCCTTGCCTGGGGTTAATACAGACATTCGATCTCAAGGAATTCAAGTAGAAGAGGGCATTTTAATGATGTTATTTTCTGTATAGAAATGCCACTTTCTATTGTGTACTAAAGAAATATTGTGTAGTGGATTAGTTCTCGGGTTTCCAACTGGGATGGCGTTTAACATGCACGACGTTTCGTCGACATCTTCAAGTGAATAGATGTCGACGGTGTTTGTCCACAAAATTTATCCAACGGATATTTCACCGGGAAAACCTTTCAAAGTTAAATATTGTATTATTTTGATTGTGTCGCATGTCCAAGTTCTGTCACCCATATTGGTAGAGTATAGAAGTAAACAGGTTAGCAGTTTGCTTTCTCTACGCCAGATCGTGCAATACATGGTAGAGCCTGACGAAGATGGAGGAGCTTGCCGGGTCGAAACGATGCTTCTACTTGTAACTTACAGGTTTGGGTTCACCGTGAAGTTGGACAAGTTTGCCTTAAACGGTCTGAAGTTGAGCTGATGGTCTGTAAACGGGGCACGTACTTTGTATGTGTGTGTCTACGGTAGATTGCCCTCCCTTCCCCTTTACGGAGGTAATTTACATGTAAAAGAGCTCATTAAAGTATTAACTGTCGGGTTCCCTCGAGTGGAGGAGAGAGAAGCGGTCTGCCGACGCCGGCAAGTGTTTGCCGCAACTTACACTAATTATATCTAAAGTCCCCTCGTACAAGGAGCGGGAGCGCTTGCTACGTCATCACCTACGTCAGCGTCCTACATTCAACTCTATGCTACAGTGTAAAAGACAGCTCTAAAACGTGTATCACTAATAATAATAAAACAATGCACTTCCTGTTTCGGTTTTCTTGTGTCGTGTCTGCAATTAACTGCGTGTCGCATGTTGACGCTGCGGATGAGACAAAACAAGTGCACAGTTTCTGTGTTTCTTGCCACTAAATGTTTGATTTTCTGTGTTCGAGTACGTTGTCACCAGGAACCGCAAAAGAACAGACGCTGTCAAAGATTATAAAAATAGATTTCTTATTTCTATTGTATTGGCGAGTGATTTACGGTTAATGATTTGTTCATAGTTCACGCTAATTCATTCACGAACTCTACTGTGACGGGATGATGATTTAATGTGAAGTATGCAACTCCAAGAAACATATTTTTAGGATGTTACTGAGATTTCGAATATTGTAATTAAAGAAAACCTTTACAGCTATTTATTATATAAAATGAGATCTTAATTTCGTGTTTAACTGTAGTCTTAGTGTAATAACCCGACCTACCCGATCGCCCGAATAAAGTAGCTCAGTGAAAAAATATGTACTTCGAACATGAAAATGCTAATGTTGGGAGATTGGCACCCCCGCATATCCAGTGCAACAAGTTTCACAACAGATATATTACTCTTAAAACTTTTTTATGCGTGTAATGGAATAAAATTAGTTGCGAAAGATAAAGCAATTAGCGCGTATTCACAATAGCAAGAATTATTTTATAGAAAAATATGTAACACGTTAATCTCTCAGCTTTCTTCTCCAGTTTTAACTGTTCTGTTTGGCCGCTTTCTCCAGACGAATCAATATTGAATAAAATCAATGGCTTCATGTAATAAATTCTCATTATTGAAATATTATAACTTTGCTCAAAATGAACAAAGCAAAACATAAATTCAAAGATGAGATCTCAGATTACAAACCCCCAAAGATGACGTCAACCAATCAGATTTCTCCGAGAGGTCTCTCCCTTCTCTCCTCCTCTCCTCTCTCTCCCCTCTCTCCTCTCTCCACCCTCTCTCTCCCCTCTCCTCTCTCTCTTGTCTCTCCACCCTCTCTCTTGTCTCTCCACCATCTACCTGTCTCTCCACCATCTCTCTTGTCTCTCCACCATCTCTCTTGTCTCTCCACCCCCTCTCTCTTGTCTCTTCACCCCCTCTCTCTTCTCTTCACCCCCTCTCTCTCTTCTCTTCACCCCCCTCTCTCTTCTCTCTCCTCTCGCCCATCTCTTCTACAAACTGAACATGTATTTCACTTTTCAAGCAATATAAACAATGATACGTTTATGACAGTAGTTCTTCGTGAATATGTTGCACCGCGTCACTGTATATCTCATGTATGGTTCAGCCATCTTTGCCGTGGTCTCCACTATTCCAGGAAGTATGTCTGTCTTCACGACGATTGTGCCAAATACCCGTAAAACTTTTTGCGCTGTCTCCAATATTATTTACGTTTTCCTTTAGAAAGCTTTAAAATAGTCATAATTCAAAAAATAAATAATTTATTGTAAACTTATTGTCAGAAAACTATGTTTCAATAGTCATCATTCATTAAAATTCCGAATTTTTCAAAAATTAAATTCGGCACTTTTCAAGTACACTAAAACATTTTAATTTTTCTAAAAACTTTGTCCGTTGATACGAGAGCCCTTATAAAAGTATCTGTATTTATTTTAAAAATAACGTTATTTTCCATATATTCCATTACACATCACACTTGTCCTCAGTGCCAAAGCATCCTCACGTTGTGTTTTTTTTGGAGAGTATATAAATGTTCAAAGTAATTGAGCGGCCCACACACTGTGAGGTCAGATCAGTGATTAATTAATTGTAAACAAGTAATGTTACACTATCAAAAATTCATTGGCAATTGCGTGAGGTTTAAATGGAAGCAATAATTATTGATGGAATGGGGAGGAAGTGGATTAGACAGTTAATTGAAGATCATGAAAATCTGCAGAATGAACTGCGGTGCAGCCGATGGTCTGTGATCACAGGTTGCTTCTTTCCAAAAACTGGTTTCTCATTTCGGCAGTGGTGACTGTGTGGAGAAGCAGTGTGAGGTGTAAGGTAATGATTGACAGTAAATTATCTGCGAAATTAGGTTTGGCTATTTTTTAAATACATATCCGTACATACTTTGAAATCAGTCGCGTAATTCGACTAGCGTTGAATGTATAAGTGAAGGTACAAATAAAAGGTTAGAAATGTAAAAAATTAATGTGGTAGATGGAAACTGAAACCGATCCATGACCGAACAGAGCGACGGTTTATTCGTCCGGAGGCCAAGCATGATGGTGATGAAGGAATGACGAGGCTTGCAGAGAAATGCACAGGTTTAGTAGCCTAGTGGCAGTCGAGTGAACGACCCGTCAAAGGCGTAACGTTGGATGGAACAACGGTTGCGTGGACAACGGGAAATCGCAGAGGAGCGAACACTTGAGATTGTCGGCTCCGCTAAATATTTAGTAATCAACCCCCTCCCCTTCTAAGAGAGATGGGGGACGGAGTTTGTGAAGAGAGAGGAGAGCGAGACGACGCATTAATTGAGCAGTGGTGGCTGGAGAGCCAGCAGCAGCAGCAGCGCTTTTGAAGATTTTAATTACAAACCTGCTGAGGTGGAGACTTTGTTCTGCGGCTAACGAACCAACGACGACGACGACGCCAGGGCCGATGCCCTGAATAATTACCAAAGCGCCTTCCTTAACGACCCTCGCACCTTCCCGTCCCTTTCTCTCTCTGCGTGTTTGACTGGACAACCACGATTTCCTGACTCCGGCCACCAACCATCTCACAAGGATGCGCTCCCACAAGCGTTCCACAACACTTTTTCCTTTTAAATTCAAAGTCCTATTTTATTTGTCGAACCTTTCTTCGTAATAATTTGGCAGAGCTGAAATTCACAAACAGTTTTTCTCCATAAATTTACTCAAATTATGCCTATACTTAATGTCCACCTAATTTATATTTGTCCGAATCTCTGTTAAGAATAAGTTCTAACCCATTGCACTTTTTTTGCTACGTGGTGTCTCAATGACATCTCTCTCCCTATTTTTCCCTTTCTCTCTGTCTGTCCATCCCTGTTTCTTGAGATCCTTGGTTTATCGTCTATAAAACCATTATAAAGTACATTCTGCGTAGTTTTTTCATAACTTTAAATTAATATATTGTTTTTAGCATAGCTCTAGAATTTCCTCAAGCCTAACGTAAAGTGAAATAAATAAAAAGGATTACGGGATGAAAGAGCAAATTGAAAAAAAAATGCTTCGACGGGGAAGCCACAACAAGGTACCCGATACCAATCACAAGTTACCAAGGACATTAATGGAACGATGTATGTATATAAATATAATTTAATAGGCTTGCTGATCGACGCCACGGTAGAGATTCGCTTTGTTTTAACAGTCGCCATATAGTGGGAGGGCGTCGGATGATTTACTGAGATGGTTGCTGGGAAATGATGTTGAATATGGTAATGGTGGGGTTATGCGTGGGCGAATCAGCGACAGTTGAAGCCTCTGCGCACGTGGCTGCCTCGTCGCATCATTCTTTGAACGAAACGATGTACGATATTTATTAAACAAAAAACAACATTATTTTCCAGATAGTTTATTATCAATCACTAATGTACAACTCAGATTACTTCTCAGTTAGTCACCGCCGTTATTGAGGTACTTGTCGTAGCGTGAAATCCGTTTTTTGAACGCCATTGTGGAAGAAAGATTCCGTCTGCGATGAAAGCCGTAGTCACCGTTGTTGAAATTCTTTCCGCCAAGGGATTTCTTCAGATTGTATTGAACTGCATTCACAGTTTTATATTCCTTTTTTTAATTAATCAAATAATATAATATATTATAAATTAAAGCGTACTGCCTGTCATTATCTTTCTCGTTGCGACCAAGCTGCGAACATTGAGCTTTGAAATCACGTCACCATGTGTAGTTTTAAGTTGATTAGAAGCTTTGAGTTAGTTATTTGGCCCACACTCAGCTGCTGTATCTCTTGGTTGAAGTCCAAATTTTCGGTGTCATAGGCTGCAATGTATCCGAGAGCTGTGCTCCGTCGAAACACTTCATAATTCTTATATTTTTACTTTTAGAGGATAACGGTCCACTGACGGCTGACCTTTTTCACGTCCCAGATCGTTGTAATATTCTCCACCGAGTGTACCACATCTCACTCTCGTTTCACAACCATTAAATTCAATGCCGCTGACGTCGGCCACTCATCACTTTGTCTGAGTAGGCAGCAATGAGGTCTTGTAGTATGATTAGACGACAATAACTCCTTTTTGGTTTCTAACCAAACGATGCGATCAAATCTTGATCTTGGCTGGCAGTGTATGGCCGAACGTTGTCATTAATACTACGCGAAAGCATTTCTCGCCATTTTTCGTGTATTTCACGACGAAGCTTCAAGTGTCTACAGAGTCGTCAGTGGCTCATCGTGAACATTTTAACGAACTTCGTTAAAATTTGTAATCCTTTTCTTCACTAACTTATTACGAGAAACCGTGAAATATTCATTGAAGACCAAGTGCGTAAATTGGAAAGTGTTTGATAGACGAAATGCGAAAGTAAATTAACTAAACTGAGGTGACACAATTGTTGAAAACGAAAACCAAGAAATATGAATTGGACGAATTAAGTGGATGAACAAATATGATTAAGTAGAGAAATGGGCAATCTATCATCAAGATGTCACAAAAGGGACGTGAAAAAAAAGAAGTGTCAGAGTATCAGTAGTGCGACATCTGTGAACGCTGCGTTTATGAAACCGGTAAACCTGTTGCACTTTTTCTTGTGCGTGTAGACTGTAAATATTTGCTCGTCCTCCGAGTTTATTCGTGTTTAGTTAAGATTTATTTTTCTACTGGAGTTCTTCTTTCCCAGGCTACTGATAGAGAGTAAGCGAGAGAGAGAGAGAGAGGTGGGGGCAGTGATTAATGTCAACCAGGTTGAAAATGCGAGTGTAATTAGCTCCTCGTCGCTGCGCCGTGTAATTAATAGATAGATGGTTACCTCCCATCAGACCCCATAGCGGGGGACATCGACCCTAACCTCTGAAAACTCCCTCAGTTTTCATTTCCATTCCATCAATGATCATTTCATTTTTACTACCACCAGCACCAGTTGCAGCAAAATCCGTTGACGTCCATTTACATTTGAACGGTTGTTCTAGAGGGATTACAATTTTATTATTCTTAGGGTAAAAATATATACGTAATACGCCTTTTACGAGGGTAAGCACATGTGTAATTTGATGAAGAAATCCATTTTACAATAGACGTTTTTCACATTCAACTTAAATTTAATATTCAGTTGTGATATATTACTACACAATTCAGTACAGGATGATGATATGCACAATAAGATAGGAACCTGTGGCGGTGTTGTTTCGAAACCGGCACAGGTTGTCGTCTTTGTTTGGTCGTGTACCAATTTCCTCCCGTTTAAGGTGTATCTGCACGCTCGCGTTTTTTTTTACATTTTTTCCGTTCTTTCATTTTGGATACATATTTATTGGTTCGACGCCGTCGTTGCCCTGGTATTTATTTATATTAGTCCTGATAATGCATTAATTTCCCGTACTTTTATTGAGTTATATTCTCTATTTACTCTAAAGGGAAATAAAAATACACGTGCTACATTAGAGAAATAAAAAAAGTTTTTTACCTAATAGTAAATAAAAATGATCAGGTTATGATGAAAAATACTTCTTCTTCCGAATGTTAAATTTTGGATGTATAGAGTGTACCTTTGTCCTTAAGTATATGACAGAATTGTTTTAGATTTTCAGGACTTAGAATCTTGTTCGTACTTATTACACAGAATATTTATATTTTATTACAAATATGAAAATACTTCCTCTATAGTTACTTTTCCCTTTTAAAGAATGTGATTAAAGTGAAAATACAGTAAACTATTAGTTAACATTTCTCAGTTATATGCACACACACAATGCATTTATAATGTTGGTCTTTTGGAGACGTAAATGATTTGAAAGTGAAAGTCGCGTGTCTTATTGATTAACTTGAATATAGCAAAGGAGATGCGAGACATACCTCTTACCAATTGGATTATACAATCAAAATCACACACAAACTGAAATGTCCGTTTTTGGGTTTGATTCAATTCAATTCTGTCAGCAGTGCGCACTCGTACACCCGAAAGAATATGACTTACACTCGCTTTATGAACCTACTGGCGGTCACTTAGTGGAAGATGATTGAGCCATACTTGACCTGAAAGGGGAAGGAAGGACCTAAATCTTCGGAAGATGGACAATAAAGTTGAGAACTACAGCTCTCATTAAAATTTCATCGCAATCGAATGAATGACATAGGAACACACAGGGGACTATATATATATATATAATTATTTACATATTACGTGTCTTGTTGTCTTTTGTGTGTGACAGTAATATAATTTTTTATCGTTCGATTTTTTAGTTCAGTTTTGATCGTTTGAGTAATTTACATTTTATTTTTGCAAATGATTGTAGTCATTTTATTTTTGAATTTTCAAAACTTCTCGTAGTTACATATTGTATCATATATTCGTTCATATTCAACAGGGTACGTGTTCCGCAATCGATGAACGCGTTCACTCGTTACGGCGTGAACCAGTCCTGGGTTCATGTGATTGAATCTATCAGTTATCGTCTGCCGGATAGACAATGGAACTCTAATTTTACTCGTGCCTAGTGTAGTAAAGTCATAGAAAAGCGCTTTTATGGGGAAGCACGCATTTCCCAAGGCACAGCACGTGCACATTTGATATCGCAACGTGGTTGGCCAATCGACAATCTCGCAACACTACGGACGGACATCGTAAATCTATCCCTCTATTCCAGCCTCAGATTAAAGATATTTATCCCCCTGCAAAATCTTTCTTTACCTTTTGTCTTTCACAACTGCAAGACATTCATAGTTATGTCTCTTATTACGCGTCTAATCAAAATCACCAGACTGTATTTTTTGTGGAAATTTACCCTCAGAGTCGTCAATAGAATCTCGTTTTCCTTCTTCATTCTTCGAAACTGGAAGGCTTTCCGTTGGTCCGCCCAGTTGGTAGACTACGTATTTTGACAGCAGAGAACTTGACCCTCGGTGAAAGGGGACAAACGACGTCAATTGCTCATTATTTGATCCCTGACTGCGCGCCATTTATGTTCTTCCCGCCCTCCACTTTACTCAACTCTGCCTGTTTCTCAGCTTCGGCTTCTCTTCAACATACACTCACACGATAAGATTCGTGCGCCTTTCTTTTGCTCTCCAAACAACTCAAGTCATCTTCAGAGTCTCGCTCTGTCTAATCCACACTACGAATTAAAATAACACAATTTTGCATATATTTTTCGTCGCCCAACCCCAATCCTGAGGTTTTAATCGGAAGTGAAGGCAGCAGCGAGGAAACATTCTTCCTCAAAATCCATATTGGACCGTGGAAGGAAAAATTCGATTCTATTAAACACGAATTAAACCGTCATCGGCACAATATGGCGATCTCACACAATCTTTATGAAAGTGGTTCGTTCTTCACTGCTATTTTAGTTAGCGTGCGTATTTATGTTCTGGTTGGTGTCCCGCTGTTATCAGCGCAGTTTCACAGGCTCCTGGTCCCCCACAAAGAGCTTCACCTATCACCATTTACACATGAGCCGCCGCCATGTTCCTCGTCGTCTCGTCAACGCACCACTATTTAATTTCCTGGCTAATTTGTTCTAAATAGATTGGACAAAAAGACAGGTCTAGTGAACGGAAATATCATAGAGACTCGATCGAAATTTCGCGCGAGAGATTTTGTAAAGCAATGTGAATGATGTGGATGTTTCCATGTTGAGAACTGGCTCTGGCAAGTACAACTCACTCGAATCGTCACTCACTGTACGCAAGAACTAGCAGAAACGGAAGCAGGTGGCGTACGCGAAAATGTCGTCATCGAACCTCGGATTGCAAATAAGTGACAGCTATTTAACAAAATAAAGGGTTGTATGGGTTGTTGTTAAAAGCTGTTGCAGACAGACTGTTCCAGTCCTGGATAAAGTCGTTAACCTAGGATAATTTCGCCAAGTTGGCTTTGTGCGCCCCAGGTTTAATTTTTGCCACTGTTTTGCCAGTAGCTCCACTCCTCCAAGTCTTACTCAGCTTTTACAAATCTTTGATAAAACTTCATAATTAGGCTTGGATTTGTGTGAGTGAGCTAAAAATAAATATACTGTAATGAAACTGTTGAAATTGCTTTAATAATTTGTCAGCAAAGTGGACGGAAATGCTTCGAAATCCCGACAACTCTTTCTCCGTATTCAATAAGCGAAATTGTCAGGAATACCCGACTCTGAACAGCAAGAAACTCGGAACGGTTATTTTGTAGAATTCTAGGGCTGCAACAATTAGAATACGTAATGGATCGTAATATCCGGAAAACAGAGTTAGTAAATGCGCAACGGGGAGAAGAATAAAGTGTTTGGAGTTACTGGCTGTAATATACGCAGCAGAAGTTTAGAATGTATTAGAAGAGAATAATTAGCCAGCGTCAAAAAAAACATACATCCGTTAAGCAAAAATATTTTTCACGATAAATATGGTCAAGAATAAATAATTTTAACAATAACTATGGTGAAGAATGACAGTAGTCGCTGAAATGCTAAAAGTGGAGTTTTCTCAATCTGAAGAATCTTGAAGACAAGCGACAACGCGATTCTTGATTCCATATTCGTGCAGTGGAAGCGGTGGAATATGTTGAAAGACTCTGGACGGCCTCCCTCGTCTTTGGTCGAGTACCAACGCGACTACGTGACGTCATCGACAACCCTTAAAACCATTTGAGTGAATTTAAAGGCGTGGATTTGAACCGCAGACCATTTTCATTAAGTACTAACGAAAGCAAATGTTCCAAAGTTGCTTTTGATAGTAGTTGTTGGATTGAAGCACAGGCAAAACATTGGCATGTTAGCCTTGCACGTTATCAAAAGGAAATCCACATGTGGAAACGTGTTCGCATTACGAGTGTGACAATGAGCCAATAGGTTAAAAAGTAAGACGAAGCAGGGTAGATAAAATGAGGATTGGTGTAATCAGGTGACTGCGAAGGGGTAGTCGTGATTCATTGCAGTTGAAGTCGCGTGATGCAGAGTCGTAAATATTTGCTCCATTTACTTTTGGCAGAAGCCTCCTTGTTTTCCATTACTGATATTCACAAACTTGCAACTACGCGATTCACTCAACGCACACTTGCAATTCCAACCCTTTATTCTCTCTCTCTTCCTCTCTACGGTTTTAGTGCTTACAACTAGATTCAATAATGTGTAATAATTTTTTGTATATCATTACTATCGTTGAATTCAACATTTCCCGTGAAATTTGTAAGTTTTCTAATTGGTTTTTCCGTGTTTATACGTTGTTGTTTAGTATGCAACATCATGGTAACTTTTGCGTATTTTATAAAGGTTTCCAACATTTAAATAATGAAAAAGAATTAAGTCAGTTGCTCTGTTTTGGGTTGATACGGAATCGGAAAATTATGATGCAAAGGTAATTGGTATGGGACAGATGTACGTAAATCAAGTAGGATGTAGATACGAATATTAACAAATCTCCAACACTTATTGCGCTGTTGTATTTGCTTTTAAAATAGTAAATAAACTTTAAATGTGGTTAATATTTAGGGTGACAATTTCATCAGTAGATGCGCGGCTGCGATGTCGTATCTGGTTGACTGATGCTTCACTGGAACTCGGTGGCTCTCAGTCCATCTTCTTACACTGACTTCCCTTGTTCCTTCCTCTCTCTCCCTCTTTCCCCCTTCTCTCTCTCTCCCCCTTTCTCTCCCTTCCTCTCTCTTTCTTGCATTTTCTCTCTCTTTCTCTCTTTGTCTGATCTACTACACAGCCGATAATACTACTTGTCTGGTTGTTATTTGGTAGCATTAATCTAAAGGATTATTTTTTTTCTTTTCATTATGGGTATTGCATCCCTTCAGCTTGTCTCCGTTGTTACCGTCACTGCAGGTATTTATCTTCAGATGACCACCGTGTCTGGATTCGTATAGGAATTCCGTAATATGCTATCGACTAGCGAACATGTATCTCGGGTCCAGAGTGTCTTCGTTAATCCGCTTTGTCCAACTTAAATACAATGGTAAAATTTTATGTAGCATATGAACCGTTATTAAATCCTCGTGGTCTGAAATCACTTATCAGAACATTCAATCCGGCCTTTGAGTCTGACATGTCTAATAGCAAAGATGTGGATTGAGAGAGAAAGAAGAGAAACTACACCTAGAGGAAAGAAGAAGAAGGTGGACGGATCAAATAAAAATAGAAATGGGAGAGAGTGGGTCGGAGTGGAGGAGGAATGTATGGAGAGACCTCGTTATTACAGTCACTCGGAAAACTGGAAACTGAAGGAAGCGTATATTTCGTTACTGCTAGTTCACACTTTAACGGAGTCCAACTACTGAAAATTACAAAAAAAAATTGAAAGTATTTTAAAAGCGACGGAGGGTTCGGTGGGGAGAAGCTTTGAAAGGATCAACAAGGTGGCGACTGATAGTGAATAAAAGGCGAAGTCAAGCTCTACGCAACCAGTTTTGAGTGAGTAAAACGCATATCACAAATAGGAAGTCAACTTTGCTAGTTGAATCGTAGGTGAGACAGTGCATTCTCATGTATGCTAGTTGGTTGTTGGTCGTGGCTTAGTGTGTGTGTGTGTGTGTGTATTGATTCCGTGTGAGTTGTGTGCTCGAGTTATGCTGCCAGATTCGCCACGCTGCAAACTCACTAGAGAGGGCCTTGTTCCTCCTCCATCAACACGCAGCGCAAAGAAGAAAAATCAAACATCAAATAAAAAATTAAACCCTAACGCAGGGGGAATAAAAGATTTCTAAAAACAAGTCACTTCAAAAGAAGTTGGAGACGATTGTTGCTGATCAAATAAGCAAACCCAGAAGGTAACCTAAAAATATTTCTACCCAGAAAATAAACTATTCTACAAATAAATCCTTCAATTCAGTTTACTTTGTAAATGAATAAGAATTACAGAATGAGCCTATTATTATATACAAACCTTATCTTACAGAAATATGGAAAGAGAACTAGAGAAAAGGGCAAAAATCTATGGATTGTACAAATGAAAATACAACCACATACTCTTGAAGTTAAATACCGGTACTGTCTAAACAAACTTTCAACACGGGAAATGAAAAATTTCCCTCAAAATAAATTATAATCCTCCAGTATGAAGTAATGTAAAAAAATCTCTTGACTACATAAGAAATTTATTTCACACAAAAAACTCATTAAACACGTGAACAGAGAAAAGGTCTGGCTTTGAAATTTTATGACATTGATGCGGTAATATTAAAATAAAGATTTTTCTGGTATCCATTGTCTGATTAAAAAAGCGGAACGACAGAGGAGATATATGGGGGAGACAGATTACATTTGCTAAATTGGACATAGTCCTAGTCTCTTTACAGCCCTAATGAGTGTGCGGACTTTCACATTAAGTCTCGGGAAGAACAGAGTAAAATCTTTACATTATTTCTTCCCTTCCACACGATTTATCACGTCGACATTTTCACGCAATAAATGTAAATTGTTTGTTTGCTTTCTTGTATCCTTCTCCTTTGCCTTCTATTCCTCGCATGTTCACTTTCTTTCTCCTTTCTTCTCCTCTGTCTTTCCGCTTGCTTACTCAGACAATGGAATGCTTGAAAACCAGTGAGCTATATCACCCCAACACAAAGTCTATAGGGTTGTTAATACTCCACGACCCGTAAAATGCTACATTTGTAATTTCGTCTCCATCACGTGTAATGGAAACGAAATTTTAAAATTGTAAAAATGTATAACCATATTGGCGCAAAATCCTAACAAGATAGTATTTTTACTTATTACGTATTTAAAACAAAGAAGGTTAATTTTAGGAAATATTGTATGCAGGATCGTACGGTAATTTTCTCAAAATTACGAAACTCTTCGAAACGCCTCATGCAAAACGTTTTATATTTTTAATAAACTTTGATTAAGCCAGATAAAATACAAAAAGTGCATAAACAATAATCTTTTTATTAATTATTCAAAAACGTATAAAATTGTATCCTGCTCTGACGGGGCTGTGCGTTTGGTAGCTCATATTATTGCTGGATCTTAGGCGAGCAAGGGATGGAAACGCTAATACTGCGCATGCGCATTTCTCGTTCCAGACAAGATTCTCGTGCTATAAAGAATGTTGCCAAGATATACACGAGATGGAGCGCTGAAAGGCGGACAGGTTAAAGTCTTCAAAATCGAAGCAGAAAATTAAAATATTATTATTGTAGAGTTTCTCAAAATTACAAAATAAATAATTCCTCCTAAATTAATTCATGTGCTGTAGCACATGAGCACATATGCACCAGCCGCCACTGCCGAAAACTCTGTATAATAAAGGAGAAACTTTTGCTGTAAATAATTGGAATCATCTTGTGTATTTCGTTTATGAGAGTGTAATCAAGAATAATGTATTATAAAATAGCATGCTTGTACGCTGAGTTCTAGTAAAAAGTTGTCGACGATTTATAATTGGATATTTTTTTCTTTTACTGGTATCTATTTGATTTATATCGTATAGTGGGTGTTATACGAGGCCCCAATAGGATTTAAGGGAGCGTCTTTGAATGAACCAATCACAACGCTTGATATAAGGTATGGGTCAGGCGGCGTTACCGAAAATGGTAAATGCAAGGGTTGACAGTTTCCTTTGCTATGTAGCAACATTACCTCTCTCCATGCCAATCCTTAGGAATTGCTACAAGCAGCTGGATTGATTTTCTCACTGGTGATATTAGGAAACCTTTGGCTATCCTCTTTCTAAAAACATCAACTTGTAGCGTTTATGGATTTTGTTGAAAGCTGGAAAGAATAGAATGGCGCCTTGACTGAGGGCAAAGTCCACTGTATCGAAGTTCCAGAAATAAAAACTATTCAAATAACTTCCTTTTTGAATCGCCAAGTATAATTTATAACTATATACTTTACTATACTCAATCTGTTAAAATATACTATGCTTTCCTAAGTTCAATTCAGTAATTCGCTGGTTTTCGATGAATGGAAATATAAAAATAATATTTCGTTATAAAATGCAGAGTTTTCTCCGTGATAGAATTGAATGCGTTGTCGGGAAAAATAATTAGTGGAGATGTCTTCTGCAGGCGTGCCGGAAAATAAAGAGGAATATTCCAGCCTCAAGTTCACAGCTTAATGCTGATTATTGGCAATTTTATTTTTCTGAGTAAATTACTCAAAACCGTTGCTATTCATTGCCGATTATTTAAAGCCATGACTTTTTTATGGTGTGAATATTTTACAGCTTTTCATTATATTAAATTAACGTTAAATTCACAGACAAACCAATTATTTTATTTTTTCATTGACCACAACTTGGGGACTTTTCCAGGTACAGGCAAACGTAATCAAATTCCTTCTTAAGTTGAATATTGTATTGAATAAAACATTAGAGGTCCAATAAGAGTGACGGTTACGCTCGAAATTTAAATCTAATTTTTATCAATGTTTTCCACGAGACTATGTTTCGTATTTTCTCGCGGAATTTAGTAGTTTGAAAGTTTAAAAAGTTCCTTTTGCGAGAATATTTCGTCTTATGAGAATCTTGTTTTAGGGGGCAGAAAATTTATATCGTTTCCTAGTCAATTTTCTATAAAATAATACTTTCAAGAATCTCAGTTGTATTATGTAGTTTCCTTCGAGAGCAAGTATATTTGTACGAAATAATGTTGTTTTTATAAATTATAATTTTTCGAATCAGATTCATGTTCTTTATTTCATTTTCCGTGGGTATTTTTTAAATCCATTTTTATGTCTGGATAATTGTTTCTTTTTATATAATTACTTGGCACTCTGAAGGGATAATATTTCTCATTAACCAATGTGTATTTGCGGATAATTTTTGTATTGGGATTCTTTCATTTCAGTTCGAGGAATTCGTACATGGCGAGGATTGAATGTATATGTTTGGTTCACACCCTGAGGCGTTACATTTCTAATAATAGTAGTTGATAACGCAGAGGGAGCGAGGGAAACTATTCTACTTTTCTCCGTTTCCAGAACTCGGTCGAGATAAGGGGCGATAAGCCCGAAAATCCTTGAGGTACGATAACGTCATCTGCAGATTCAGTCTCGTCTTTCTTAATATCGGACTCGATATTTCCTTTAAGCCTGCTCTACATGTTCCATCTCTTTTGCGAGTTTAACATCTTTTCTATAGAAATAAATGGTATTTCATTTTTATAATTATGCGATTTAAATAAATTGATGTTTTGAATACCAAAGATTTATAAAAGAATAAGGAGCACCGAAATATATAAGGTCTGCATATATATATTATAATTTTTGTTATTAAATTATATAAATTGTACTATTACTTATATTTGTTGTTAGATGAGAATGGAAATTGTCAAAGACTTCTTAGTTAATTAAGTTTATTAACAAATTTGGAACGAAATTATCCAAAGTGCTTATTTTTGTAATTCAAATTGATTAAAATCATTTGGGCTTAAAAGTGTTAATAAGTGTAATCAAATATCAGTGATAATAAATTGAATATATGAAAAATTATAGGAAACGGGGAGATAGAATAAATACTGTCTTGAAGTCCAATCGCATTCGCACCAATTATTTCTACTGTGAAATAAATTAATGAATGAAAGTCTGTATAAAATATTAAGTAATACAGTTAAGGGTATTCAAAGCAGCAGCGACGGATTCATTAAAATAAAGTAGAGGTAAGACTACTTATTGCGGTCGATTGTAGCGATTCAATAACAGTCGATAATAGCAATGGAAGACCGTGAAAGAGAGATACGTTTAAGGGCTCCGTTAATTTTTTATACATATAGAAATCGGTTTTCACTTACTATATTTCTTTAAAATCCTGCTTTTTCCCTGCCCGATGCGAATAATATTTCAGTCTGACTTCCACGGTTCCTCTCGAGAGCTTTTCATGTAAACTAGAGCGTTGAAAGTGTTCTTTCCTAATATTATTAATATCGACGACTCAATTAAATTGGAAACCCGTCCTTAATTGGGCGGATCAATCCTCCTCCAGCCTCGTGACCTTTCAGCAACGCAAGCCACGATAATTAAAACATTCGCGTCCGTGTCGTCCCCTAAGGTGTGACTTCTTGTCTCGGCCTCGCTATTTCTGACTATCACAAATAAAAAATAAAATAAAAATAACCCTCGGGCAGTGAGCCAGACCTTCGAAATTAACGACGAAGAAAGAAAGGAAGAACGAAAGCGAGCGAGCGTGGCCCAGAAAAAATACCTGACTACTTTTACAAACACATACGCTCTCAGTGAACGCAGTTATATTCTCCTCTCCTGGCTTTTATTGGCCGTGGAATAAAAATGGTCGCCTCCTCCTTGTTGTCCTCGGTTATGTGTCGCTGACCTTTCCCTATTTTAGTCCCACGGTATGTTTTATCCTCAAGTGTTTATTTTGCCGTGACAACGTGTCAATCTGCTTGTACGAAACGTTAGCTTTGCCTGGTCTATTCCAAACTGCTTGTGACAAACATCAAGGGATATGCTTAGGTAAGCTTCCACGTTTCACCTGGGGCTGCAACGCTTTTTTGTAACATGAGCACGTCATCAGTTTACGTTGATGCATACTGGTCGCGTTGACGGGTGAAATTTAATCAAATCTGTATAACTAAATGCAATGTATGCTGTGTGCTCTGGGCTGTATATACCGGACATCTTTAAAACACATTGCCCTAATGCGTCCCTATACCATTCCTCCGATTGTTGTGAAGTTTTTGTGTTTATGGTAATCGCCTAGAAGTTTCCTAGCCACCTTTCGAAGATTTATGTTCCTTCCTCCTCGTCGTTTCAGGCAAAACTGTTATTACCCCAAACCCATATATAACTTGCAGCAGGATAGATTTTGCACTCACGTAGTCTGTCAAACGAAATTATTAAATAGCTGTTAGGCGTCAAATAATAATAATAAAAATAATATTTCATTGCATTATACCTTTTAATGAGTTGTTAAATAAATATGCATAAAGTTTTTATGTTGTCCTCTGATCCTATTGTATCCTAAAACCGGTGAAGACACGAAGAAGTGAATGCTTGCATGTGTTTTAGGTAAAACACCGGGCAGGATCCTTAAACTATAGCCCGGGGGACCTAGTCAACTCTTGGTTACCTTGCTCTTCCTTTCACGTTCTATAGGGTTTTTCAATAAGGGCGGTCCGATATTGAAATTGAATCATACGAGCTGTGTGTGAGGTATTGATAAAATTCTTCTTTTATTTGAAAAGGGCACAATTGGGCTCTTATTAAGAATTGCAATAACGCAACGCTATATAAAACACTTTAGATTCCTTAAATAAATTATTTAGGTTTGAAGGCAATAGTTTTATAATGTTTTGTCATTGGCAACCTTCACAAGAGACGACAGATGCTACGTCAACGTGTACATTTAAATAACCCTACCCAATCCCTTCCTATGCTTATAAAGGACAGGCACCACTTTATCAGTAAGACCTGCAATTGAGCACCAGTATTTTTTTTTTGTATTTCATCACAGTAAAATAATTGTATTTAAAAGACCACGTCTAGTTTTATTTTTTTGGGAGTAATTTTTTAGGCACACAGTTGTTTAGAAATTTAAAAATAGTACAATTTAATTAAAAACTTAATTCTACACTGTATATTCATTTATATAGTTGTGAAGTCGCTGTTGATGTGACCAATTAAGTTGCAGTTGGAATAATATTGTCACGTTTCTGTAGGATCGTGAGAGACAGTAACACACACGTAGACGTTATAGATATTTATTTAACAACGAAGTGTTGTACAAGGCTCGTAGACTGACTCCGATTAGGAATTCAGTACAATTTATGTATACATGGAATATTCCAGAAACAACATTCTCGAGAGGGAAATGAAAGGTAAATAAAGTTAACAAATAAAAATGGTTGCTCCGGGTGGGACCCGAACCAGAGTCCACTTTTCTTCAGTCCAGCTCTATACCGCTCAGCTGTCACTGCAGGTTCTCAGATGTGGCAATATATTCTCAAAAAGATAATATTGAACATTTGTGTTTGTTACTGAACGCTATCGGTTAAAAGTGGCAAACAGTCGGGCTTCACGTGACTTCATTACATCACCCACGTTAGCCGAGATGATTTCTCTACTGCTCCGTCGTAGGCGCCGAGATTCGAACTGGTGACTGAAGGAATTAGCTACCGGCTTATAGTTTAACGCCACCCCCGGTTAACCGCCTCCACAAACTCTCAGCTCCTGCCTTTTTATACCTTATGCATCCAACCAAGAAATTTAGTGAATTAATTCTTTCCAAATTGGAGGAGCTGTTTTCCATGTACTTTTACATTTTGAATTCAATCAATGCCTGTCTGTTTAGATGATTGCAAGCGGCCTTTCAAAAACTCCTCTCACGGAACCTCCCCCCCCCCCCGCCTTACAGCCCCCTCCCTAACGCGACTTGCTTGCTTGAAACGATTCCCTTGACCCCGAGGAGCACAGTACCAGCTTCTGAAATCCCTGAATAACTTCCTGCTTGACTGAGCTCGGCTCATTGGATTTCATACTAATACCGCACTTGGGGATCCGTCTCTATAAAGTACTTTCTTGTGAGGGGAAAGAGGATAATTTTTAATCCGGAAGTGTCTTATTTTTGTCGTCAAGATTGTTGGCGTTTCTCTGTGAGAACTTGGTAGAGCATCTATCACCTGTTCGCCGAATCCCCCTCTACACGGTGATCTCTGCCCGGCTAGGGTCAGTGATTTTTTTCATTCCCTCCCTCTATTTGTTGTCCTTAATCCTGTGAACTGACGCCTGTTCTAACAAAAGAAATTTTGGTTCGTCTCTTTCTCTGCTTGTCTGTCCATTTCCCCAAATGTCCACGTTAGCCTTTGAAGTATATCGTCGCCAAGAAGACTATGTATTAAAGAAAAAACAAAATATCCGTGAGGAGGGAATTTTATGTGTTACTGGTGAAGTGTAAGCGGACTTTTGTCAGTCGTAGTGACATACCAGACAGAGTCAATTTCCATACCATCGGAAGTTTTGATGAACATGATTATGTATTTTGTTAATGTGCTTCGAAAAATAATGTTCATAATTCGGTATATCAAAACCGGCGCGCTTTTTAAAGGACCCTATTTATATACCGGAAGCCTAACCAGTTTGCTATAGTTTACCCCCGAGGTTGAGGAAGCATCTGTTATCGTTTAATTAGCGGAGGGACGGGCAGAGTTTCTGCATTTCTCTCTGTTACAGAAATTTAATTTCTGTTGAATAAACAGAACGAAGGGTTAGAAGAGGCAAAGGGCAACCAGACATTTAAAGAGGTGGCGCCTAAATACAAGCCATCAGACTGGTACATAATCTCGCTGGGGATAAGAGAACGGGGAGAAATAGTGCAAAAATATGGTAATGCAGCTGGTGGCGAAATTGTGAGGCGACGAAATTGCACGCTGAAAGTAGTGACCCGTAGTTGGAAAAAGAGTACGAGGAAAGAGGATTGCACGACAACAACATTTGCGACATCGCCGTGTCGAGGTGGAAAGGAAGAAATTCCACTGCTCTCTTCTCCGCTGCATTTCTTCGTAATACAAAAGGGAAGCTGAGGTGAATATTTGCTAGACCACCCACACAGTAAGGGCGCCATCTCAAGCACGTCATCGCTTGCGTCACGGTAATTGAATATTAGACCCATTAATGGAACCTTCCTTCCAGGGGTGACTGACATTAAAATTTATAGCAATAAAACTGCATTTACATTTACTTGCAGTAGCTTATTAATTTAGCAAAAAAATACAATTTTACTTTGTTCAACAACTTATTCATTTTTATCGAATTAAAACTCTTGTATATATTTCGGGGGGAGGGGGGTTATTAAATATAAGGGTGACTTGGAAAAAATGCGATTTATAATTCTGCTCGTGACAGCAGTTAGGTGATGGTCGGACGAGTGTCTCAACTCTCCGAAATTATTTTAAGCTATGACAGTAACTCCCACCATTACCACGTCTCTTCGAAAACTATTGCTTTGCCTGTTTACAATCTTTGGAAGTGGGATGAAAGCCAACCGGGTGAGATCGTCGATGGCTCGCCACGTTTCGTTGCCATTCCTCATCATCTTCTTCTTCGCCCGACGATAACAGAAGGTTGCAAACCCGACAAGCTTTCATCCATTCTCTACACCGGGAAAGCTTTCTCTCTGCTATCTTTGGAAGTCAGTTCATATTCGTCCAGTTGCGACGATTTCCCGTAATTTTATTCATGCAGTCGCGTTGGTCCAAAAGCTGCCGTCGGAATCGTAGATGGTGTTTTGGTCAGTTCAATTGTGACATGACATCTCTCATCTTTTTGGTTACAGACAAGTTTGGGTCTTTGAAGAGAGGAGAGCCATAGTGACTACTGTAAGTATAAACTCGTAAAGGGGTCTTCCTTTCTTCATTTGTGCGTCTCTGTCCGTGGCTATTGTAGCTGGTGCTTCGGTTCCTTTAGTGGGTGTGTTTTGTCTTTGGTTGTGACGGGAGCAAATGGCACGATTGTTGTTTTCAGCGCCTCTTAGCCCATGGAGAGCCCGGCCAAACGCGCCAAATTTACGATCCAAGTCGCCGACGTCTCTTCTTTTTCTCCTCGTCGTCGTTCCGTTCGAAACTGCCGAATCCTCTGGGAGAGTGCTCCGACAGACAAACGGTAAGTGGGCCACATTACTACAGCGGGAAATAAATCTGCTCTGTGCAAAGCCTCGCTCAATATCTCTTTCCATAATTCTATATTAAATCCGTTTTTCCTTCCCTTGCGAAGATCAATTGGCGATGTGCCTACGTTACAACTCTGTTCTGTCTGTGATGAATTAATCGTGTATGTGTATCTTACTCGACCTATATATATATATATCAGTATAAATTGTATACTTTGCAAAATCATCGGAGTAAGGAGACATGGGTGAAGTTCCAAGTCGTCGTGGAAGAAGAGTATAGCTACTAGACGACTTGAATGTAGCAAAGGAATAAGCTAAGGACAGGGCAAGGTGGAAAAGGAAATTAACAGAACGAGCTCAAGGACCTGCAAGTCGGGACAATACTTAATATGTAACTCAAATAGCGTCTTAGACTCTTCAAATGTCAACAGTTTTCGTCATTATTAATTTACAAAGCGAATAAAAATCTCATAAATCCTGACTTTAGTTGAAATTTTGATATATACACCGAACACACAAATGTAAACATCGGTTGTATTTAAACGTTAACATGAAAACGCCCAAATCTAAGACCCAGCCTCAGGGAAGGGAATCTTCGTCACGTTCGTCACTGGTTCCGATTCTCGCCCTGTCTGCCTTCCTACTCGGCCGACAATAATTTTTCTGTGTGTTTGGAGCTTTATTTGGTTCAGAAAAGAGATAATACATGAGAGCTACGAGCCCGGTACGTTCGTTGCTCTTTCGTCCTCCTTTCCAGTCCATTGTTCCAGACAATGGTAAAAACCAACGCGGCAGCAGAAATCGATTGCGCATTCAACTCCGCAGAGACCAAGACTAAAACCACTACTAATTTTACATCCAGGGCGTAAATTAGGCAAGAGACTTTAGGGTTTTTTTGTTTCTCGTCGTGTTCACTTCCAGTCACCTGTCAGACGTTTCATCCATTTCATTTCATTTGAGCGCGCTCGACGCCGCCTCAGGCTTCATACCCTTCTAAAATATCGGTTACCCACACAAAAGAAATGTGGGGGAGGGAGACGGAAAACAGAAGGCGTAATGCACTTGGAAAGGTATTATTGTTACACAGAAGCCATTTTGTTGACGTCACGAGATGGAGGATTGTGTGTGCAGTTAACCTAGATTATACGCACTGTGGTTTGCTGTAGAGAAGGACTTCCTAGTAACATTACTCACCTTCACTCAGTCAAAAATAAACGATTTATTTGAATTCCACCCGACTGTTAATATTAAGACGTTTAGTGAGAGGACAAAATATTCTTGCCGTTTGGCGTTACGGAGAAAATTATTTGTGAATCTAATTTCCTAGTTAGTAGTTGAATACTGTGGCTGATGTCCTGGCGCCGTCATTGACACGCACGCTCGCTCTCTCTCTCTTGACACGTATCTTATCTAAATTGATTCTTCATTCTTCTCTGTACCGCTTATATACTTTCCATACTGTGCCAGGTGCCGTGCTGCCTTCTGATATATTTCTTTTTGAGTGGATTTTTAAGTGGACCGCAACCAGCTTATAACAATATTTATGCTCTTGGTGATCAAATCAGCTAGTTTAATTCCTTATATCTGGATCATTGAAGGCGGACACATTAAAAGTAAATTCAGAAAAAAAGAAAAATGACCGCTGCCGAGGCCGCGTTGTCCTGGCAACTGATGTATGCAATGTACAAGGAATACATCAAAGATGTTGGGCCTCTCGTTAATAATGCCATCATCGTGCAACTGTTCGACGACTTTTGTGTACCAAGGACTTTGTAACGCACTGGGACGATGAATAATTCCGACTCCCTCTCCCCTCCCTCCAGTTTCTCGTGCTTCCCTTTTGCATTGTATTAGTTTGCGTGAGACGGAACCCGCACACGCAAACAGCAAATAAAACTTGACTTTACGCTGGCAGAAAACGACTTAATATCCAGAACCCGCTCCGTTAAGGAAAATACGGACTGCAAACTTCTCCTACGCAACTATCAGCCCAATCTGTTACGGTCACTCCTTACTATCGGCCTCACTTGGCATGTGGACAACAACAATAACAACAACAAAAACGAAGACACAACACACGAGAATAAAACAAAAAGAGTAGCACAAGCACACTTGGACGAAGCACAGACAAGTCACTCCAGGGAACTGTACGAAGAGGAAATGACACTGCTACAGAAGATACGGTCCAAAGTGGGACAATGATAAGCTCCGTCGCATCGTATTGAAGAAATAATGATTGTCGTCGCAGGCAGTGCCAAGAAAAACCACTCCAGTTCGCAATAAATCCCGGTGGCATAGTGACAACTTTGGGGGAGAACACGTTTCCATACCCGCCCCCCGCTGGGAAAAAATATGTCACAATTTATCAAAGACTTTATTGAAATATAACGCAACGTCTCTCTACCTCTCTCCCTCCCTCTCCGTCCGACTTTTCGTGCAGGAATAAGTGCATCTGTCGCCAGATGGAGGTTGGAATAAGCGGGAATGAAATACAGGACGAACAGAGGCGGGGAAGCGATAAAGCACGAGAGAGAGAGAGAGTCGAGCTATTTACACCCATCTCTGGAGCAGGTGCCACACGACTCCACAAACTCTAGATTTGAAGGTTTTAATTGCGATGGTGTTTCGGTTTATTGATTAGGTTCTGTTCCGTGGGGGGAAGGGGGGGCGGGGGGGACTGAAGGGAGAGGCAATACCTAATTTAAAAACAAAACAAAAAAACGCTCATATATTCCATTGTCTGAACCTGTAAGAAAATCTGTTCAAGGAAAAGAGTGCAGGCCTCAATTCTCTATGACCGAAACCAATTAAGAGCGGAATCAGTAATGCAAAATCATAAAATGTACAAAATTGTTAATTTAAAGTCCAAAAAATGTAACTGATATTGTAATTTCGTATAATGACTGTTTTGCTTATGCGACTATAAATAAATTATAAAAAAACATAAAGAATCCACAGAGGAGACGACTTACCACAACAATATAATAAAAATGATGGCGCTCTAATATTTGACATTTGAGTGTAAAAATATAGAATACAATAATTATTATACCAGACAATTTTTATAATCACTTTTGAATTCGTCACGTGGTCTTAATATTTTTCACCGCCTGACGATAGAAGATACGTTGTGTGGCATATATGTTATTACTTAATTTTGTCATTATCTGTTTGTTGTTTGTTGATTGTTACTATTACAAACGATGTGTTTAAAGAAAGCAGTGATGAGACATTTTTCCTCGAGGGATTTTGGGACATGCGTCATGTTCTGAAATAACAGTCTCAAGATTCTGAACTTCGCTCACCCTAATAAAAAATTAATGCCAAATGCCACTAGTAGTGATCTTGCCTTACTGAAGTCCTTCTGCAATATGCGCGTTTTCAGTTATTATTCTGCCGCAGACATCAGTTACAGACCCTGGATCACTCTCGGTTATTACCTGTAATGTTTAAATATCTTGATTTATGTTGAATATTTAGATCCCTCATAAATTTCGCTGCTTCTGGCGTCGTTGTGACAGAGTTCGTCGTGATTCATTGAAGCGATTTAGCTTGTTACTTTATTAATCTTAATTCTCAAATTAATGGTTTTAACATTTTCACGCATTTCACCTAATTTTTTGACTTTAAAATTTACAATAAGAAAAAAACGGCCAAACAGACAGCATTAAATAAATCACTTATTATTCACGAACCGTTTCATCTCCATTTTGAGACCTCCTCAGGCTCCTTCATTTTGGCCGTAACAGTCGTTGGAGATCCTCCATGCAAGACACCAAATTCTTCACATGTAAATTCAATAATCTTTTCGGCTAAAGGAGTCGAGAGTAAATGTCATTCGTTTTTGCGAATAAATAGTGATATATTTATTGCTGACTTTTTGGCCGTCTTTTTATTTATTATTGTTTGTAAATGACGTAACAATTCATTTGAGAAGAATTTTTCAGCCGAATGATCTATTTATTTTTGCAAGAGCAGTCCGAGGTTTTGCCCGTCATTGGGAAGGGCGTGAAACAGGTTCCCAAGATCCCGACCTACGTGGTGTAGTTTACCGGATCACCCTCCTGTATCCCGTCACCTAAAAAAGGTTTTACTCTGTGCTCTTTATGCAATAGCCTCTGTTGGCATAACTTAAACATGATTGCCTCAAACCGCAGATCTGTCTTCTTTCCTTGCCTTCCTTCTTTCGTCTTCTCCTCGTCCCTCTCTTTTACCCTTTTTCTGTTCTATTTCATCCTTTTTTGCCTTTACTTTTCTAATTATTCGATTTTTTACAATCTCCTTGGTAAAGTGAGGACTGGTTCCAAACCGGGAATAAGACCTCGTAAATCACGAATAATCAGCACCGTGGGTCTTAATCAAACATCTCATTGCTTGTGAGACACTTCTCTTCTGTCATTAACATTTAAAAGTAGAAAACTTCCACATCGGTTTTGAGAAGTTGGTGCAGGACTGCATGAAGGTGTGTTTGAGAGAGATGGTGGTGATGACTGCGGCCAGGGAAGTGGATTCGTCTGAGATTGAGCTTTTCTTCGTCGTCTGCTCTGGGCAGCCTCGGGCTCCCTTCTCCATCTTTGTCAGGCAAATTTCCTCCCTTCCCCCTCCCAGTTTTTGTTTGTTCGCGACTAGCTTACATTTCATTCGTCCAGGGGAAGGAAGACGAAGGAGGAGAGGATCACTCATATTGCGTGTCCACCAGAACATGTCACATTGGAGATCAGAATTATTCCAGTTACCAATGTTGCAGTTTATATGATAAGCCTCTCACGTTTTTGTGCATCCTGCTCATCTTACTTTTATCCCACTTACCTTAAGTGGTACTTTTCTGACGGTTTCGTTTCATTCAGGAACCAGATCGATTCGCATTCGAAACTATTTATTTGTTCAACTTCGTTGGTTTGTATTTATGTTTTCCCTATACAAAGCGGTCTTGTCAAGACAGTGATTTTATGTAGGCTTAAATTATTCAAAAAGACAAAAAATGGATGAAAATAAAAGCGACAAATTATTCGATTCTAGATTTTAATTATTTTTGTGGTTCGTGTAAACTTTTTACATGGTCTCGGGAATGAGGTTGTTATTGTGTTATTCAGCCATAAGACTGGCCTGAGGCAACCCCTTTTGTTGATCGCAGTCAACGCCGAAAATTTATGGAATTTTCTTTTCACTAAAGTATATGAGGCATATTGCTTCTATTACCGTTGTAAAAAAATTGTGTCCGAATATAGACTATTTGTTCGTGTGAGGCAATATTATGGCATGTTAAATAATCTGCACAGGTATGTGGTCTGATCGTGAATTTCTGCTGATCAAACCAACTCTGCTTTTTAGCCAGTTTATTTCTGCAATATCTGGCGATATTCTGAGGAGATACTCGCTTATTGCTGAATAGAATAGGCTTTATTTTAGTTTTCCTATCTCTTTTTTTCATAGGGCGATGACGGCTGGAGTCTTTCAATGGTATTAAATACTTAGTTTTCCACCTCTCTGTCCTTTTTTTCTGTGTTTCGCAAGTTGTTGAGCCACTTGTTGGAGGGACGTCTCTCTCTTTCTCCTCCTAAGCTGTCTGGTGGTGGGTGGGGAAGTTGAAGTTGTTTGCAGATAGGTGGAAGGGGATTTCGTCGATACGGAGGCGGATCTCCTGCAGACTGTTTGTCCGTGAGGTTGAGTTGGTTAGTTTTCCGCTGTTGTCAGGAAGGATTCATTCTTCTTCGGGGACAATAGCGGCCTCCTCGCCATCGTCCGGGAAAGGGGAAGGAAAATTTTATTTCATTCCCCCTCCCAAAACACTCGCCTTCAGGTTCGTACTTCCGACCCTTAATGATGATATTTAATGTCTTTGTTTCTGTTGTACCACACGAAGATATCAAGACTGTAAATTAACTCTTACGTTGCCGCCTGATCCTCCTCAGTACTATGCATTTTCTTAAGTCACGGTACTTTTAAAGAAAACCTACATCCATTCCGAGAGTTTTTCAATTATTTTTTTTTTCGAAAACAAAAAGCGTTTTATGTTCCCGGGGGGTTAAATCGAGTAGAACAAGTCAAACAACCTGAATATGAATTAAACGTATAAATAATGGCACACTAAATTAAGTATTTTATAATAATACACGCCATTATTATTGACTGTGAAGTCCCTCAAGGTAGTAAACTGTGCAACTGTCCACTGCGCATCGTTGTAACGTCATCACCGAATACGTTACGTCAAGCACAAGGTAGATAGATAATCGTACATCTGTTAAGATGTTAATTCAATTCGTTACATTTCCGTAAGCAATTTTAGTTTTCCTTAGAGTTATTATCGAAGTTAAATTACAATTGTAGTCCAACGATAGTAAACATTACTTTGTTGTTATTATTGCAAAACTAATTCGTCGCCGTTTTTTTATTCATATAAAAATCTTTTATCTTAAAGATTACCAGTTTGGACAATAATGATTCAGTATTAATTAAAATAGCGTATATAATTTACATGTTGGCGTGGAGGTAGTTTCATCGCCATGAAGTTGTAGCTGCCCAATCAACGGTTCTTCACTGGAACAGTGAACGAATATCCTCTGACAAACAGCACAGTCCCCGGCTTCAGCAAACAAAGTCCATTAAAACGCGTGTAATTGGCGAAACGACTTTTACGCTTTTCGAATTACCCAAGTCCATGTTTTCAATTATTTTTGAAAACTCGCGCCAAACGTTTGGAAAACGATTAAAGTTTTTCAGTGTCTATTTTAAATATAAAATTCAAATTTAATTTTCTGACATTAAGTTGAAATCAATAAAAAGACGGCCAAGAAATCGGAAAGTAATTTTATTACTATTTAATTAATCCAAAGACGACGTTTCGTCTCCCTTTTGTGACTTCACCAGGCATAAAATTGAGCAATTCATGATCTTCACTTGATGATTCCCTCGGCCGAAATGAGGAATTGGTGTCGCGTACAATCTCTTTGCACCTCAAGTTTCCGTGTCCGTGACCGCTATATAAACCCTCGTCAACCACTGGCATCGATATTGAGTAATGAATTTGTTTCCCCTCCTCCGTTTTCTCTGTTGCAATTTGTCATTAAAAGCTCTCACGGCAGAGAATATGGATCGCTCTCTGCATGAATAAGTCACTCAACTGACCGTTTTCTCTCTGTCCCTTCAAGTGGTCTGGTATTGATTATGAGAATAATTGTTTTGTCTTCGCCCTTGGCCGAGTTCTTCATTGTCAAGTGAAGTTGATGAATTTCTCGACGTTAATTACGGCCAAGTCTTGATGAAAAAGAAGGTGTGTCCGTCAGTCTCCACTGTGTGTCAACCATTCTTTTTAAATTTTGTCGATTGTTTCACGAGTAGATATGGTTTACTGTACACCGTCACCGGGTGACGCATGTGGAGTCTGGTTCTTTTTCTCTCTCCACAAAGCTTTTAAGTTTACTTGTATCGATTTCGATGATTCACTCGGATAATTTTTATTGGTGATAATCTGTCGATATGCGGTTGTTCAGGATGTCGACCATCTGGCCGGTTCTGACGCGTTTGCTTTTTAATTAAGATAGTTATTATGATACTGCATCGGCTAAAGTCGTTTCTGTTTAAATGTAGATGATTAAATCGATCTTAGTTTTCGATGAAAATTGATCTGATTATATTCCTCATGTTGAAAGCAGTGCTGACGATTTATTTACGAGATTTTGTTGCTTCGATTGCAGATGCTGTCATATACATAGAATATGTAGGCGATGTAGGTTCTGATGGAAACTCTTGCTTCTCACGACACTAGGATTGCAATTTACGTATAGTTTGGCGAAGATATCGTCATTCGAATAGTTATATTTAAGATTAATTTGTGATCTTGTTAATGGCTCATACCATGCTTTGTTATGGTGATGAAAGAGCCTGTAAACAAAAAAAGGTCTCAATACGATGAATAGAATACTCTCAATCGCAGTGGCCGTCGAAAGTAAGTGACGTTCCTCTTCCGTTGGCAGCGATGTCGTGTCCGGGAGTCCCTTGGAGCTGAGTCCATGCTGCTGGGACCAGGACTCGGGGCGCCGTCGCCGCGACGACGACGATGAGCAGCGACGCCGGCGCACGTGGGGGCCGCGGCCCACGCTGCAGGCGCCGCCCCCGGGACGCTTTCGCCGTGCGGCCAGCGCTCCGGACCTCTCGCACTCTTGGACGTGCTCCGGCTGCCGCTTCCTCAACGTGAGCGCCACGGCGCGCTGCGCTGCGTGCGGAAGAAACGACGACGACGCAGAGCCCGTCCCCGTCTCCAACGCCGCCTCCAGCCCCGTCGCGATGGCGGACCAGGTGCTGGCGCCCGTGGAGGTGACGACGACGACGACGGTGGACGTAGTCGACGAAGACGATGGCGGCGTCGGCGTAGACCGGCGCCGCTCCAAGGTGAGCCGTTCCCTGTCCAACGGCGCATTCCGCCCCCGGCGCCGTCCCACGAGCCTGGGCCTCGGCGGTGATCACCGCTGGGTCTGTCAGCGATGCACGCTGGACAATGCGGCGGGGGCGGCGACGTGCGAGGCCTGCGAGACTCCTCGCGGAGGGGGCGGCACGGGGCGTAACGGGGTGACCATCACGGTGCCTGACTGGCGCGACGCCAAGCCCGCGTACCGACGCTCCTTCTCGGAAGCGCAACCCTCGCAGGCGCCGCCCCCGGTGACACGGTTCTCGTACATCGGACTATCGGAGCCGCCACTTCAGCGCATGTGGACGTGCACCAAGTGTTCGTACACGTACAACCCGCTGTGGTCAGACAGCTGCGACATCTGCGAGTCTGCGAGATCTCCGCCGTCGCTCACGGAACCCAGCCTCATCACGTGCGTTGGTGTTCGCTGGACCTGCCGCAAGTGCACTCTCGTCAACGCCGGGGCGGACGCGGCCTGCGTCGTGTGTGGCGGCTCCCGCCTCCGGTCACTCGCCCCGGAGGACGCGACGCTGCGCAAGGGTGAGTTCTGGGCTTGCGCACAGTGTACGCTGAAGAACCCGCTGGGGGCGGCGCACTGCCTGGTTTGCAGAACCGCTAAAAAGCTGCCCCACCACGCGGGGGCCGTGCCCAAGCAGCGCGCTGCTCAACCGACACCCCGTAGGTCCCGCGGGTACCTCGCCGCCCCTTCGACGTCAACTGTCGCCCCTTCCTCCCCGACGCCGCCGTCGTGGCAGTGCGTACTGTGCACGTACGAGAACCGAACCGACGCCGTTACGTGCGAAATCTGCCAGAGTTCTCGCTGTCTCTCCGCCAACGCCGTGCTGCCGAGGGCGGTTTCTCCGTCACCCTCGCCCTCGGCCAAACAACCGCCTCCCGTGGTGCCGCTGCCCCCGAGACCAGGCATCGTCAAGCAAGAAAGCGAGCTCATGGAGGAGCTGAGACGCCTCGAAGAGATGGACGCCTTGCAACAGTGGGAGAGGATCGTGCACTACTGCAGGGACGTAAGTACACTTAACTCCACGTTGCTGAGGTGTAACATAACATCCAGGGTCGTAAACTGGTAGTGGAGCCCGCAGAGCAAATAACCAGTGCATGTACTATCAGTATTTGGCTCTGCAAAGCTGTGAAAGCTTACCAGATGTTCTGTTACTTTCCTGATACATAGAAAAAGTGTATACACAAATTCCTGTGTGGTTGAGTAGTAAATATATGCATGTTGCAATAAAGCATACATTAAAGGAGTTCATTTATGACCAACCTGTAATACAATTTGACCAAGAGGAGATGAGTAACCAACTCACAAACGAATTTACTTATCTTTCTGGATCAGAACTGAAAGATAAATTAAGGGTATAAAAGAAAACAAGCAGGGAGAAATTCATCATTTGATATATTGGGGTAAAAACAATTTGGATATATAGTAAGGTAATATTATTTTGAATGGAGGAAAAATTAGGAAAATATGGTAAGAGAGAAGTTTTACCATACATATATTCCTAATATTCCCAAAAGATCACCGCTGAACTGTACCAAATATTGAGGTGTGAAATGAATCCTCAGGAATTTGGTATTTTCTTTCCTCAACACTTATTTGTGTTGTTTCCTTCACTTAAATGTGTCTTGAAATTAGTTGTCCTTATCTGCATTTTGTACATCACAATTGTAGGTTTTATTTCATTCTTCTAATTAATGTGAGTTTACAATTGAACATATTAAATTATGAATTGTTGGCATATTTGACATACTTTGAAATAAAAGTAATTTATTTTATAGGTAATTAATAAAAGAGAGAAATGAAAATAAAATAACAATCTCTTGCATGCACACATTTATTGTACTATTCTTTAAAATTAAACATTTAACTTATTGCTCCTGGAAAGTTTATTACAGAGTATCACATTCGTAATAATTATTTTTCCATAAGCAGCACAAGGAGCCCTTTGTCGATGATTCGTTTCCCCCAGCACCAAAGTCATTATACTACAACCCATTAGAAACCAAAGACAACCACGTTGTGCAGTGGTTGAGACCTCACGAAATCACCATGGACGGGGACCTGAAGAAGTGGGCAGTGTTTCGAACGCCTCTGCCGTCTGACATATCTCAAGGTAACCGTTAGAATAGCATTCTCATTAAATTTTTGTGTTAAGTTATGGACAAACTATGATATTTCTGCTCTTACTTACTGCTAATCTAGGAATGTTCTTTGTGTAGGTGTATGATTTTATTTTAATGTTTCCTGTTACAGGTGTTTTGGGGAATTGCTGGCTGCTTAGTGCATTGGCAGTTCTGGCTGAAAGGGAGGACTTGGTGAAGAAAGTCATGGTCACCAGGGAATTCTGCAAGCAGGGTGCTTACCAAGTGAGGCTGTGCAAGGATGGAAAGTGGACTACAGTCCTTGTGGATGACTTATTACCATGTGACAAAAGAGGCCATCTAGTCTATTCTCAGGTATCTAAAGATTTAGTCATAGGACTGCTGTTTCTGTAAATATATTTTTTAGGTTATAATTTACATGTTTCTCTTAATGTGGCTGTACTATCCTGTATGAAGGTCAATATTATTAATGTTCGGGTTTTTTGATTTTTGTTATGAGTTATCACTTGAAGATTAGAGTAGAGAAAATTAAAAAAATTAAATGGTAGTAAGTAAAACATAGAAGTTTGAAAATCAAAGTTTTTTTTCTGAGAAAGCATTACTTACGCAGTACACAGAACATTTGATTTGAGCCATTTTTACATATGCATTACAGGCAAAAAGAAAACAATTGTGGGTTCCTTTAATAGAGAAATCTGTTGCCAAGATTCATGGTTGCTATGAAGCGCTAGTTTCAGGGCGAGCCATCGAAGGACTGGCAACTCTAACAGGTGAGGCACGAACGTGTGTGTTAGTGTGGCAACAGTAGCTTGTGTGATCTACTTGTATTTTGTTTTGTACGTGATTGTCATCTTTGCTGCTCTATTTCCACGTAGGTGCTCCTTGTGAAAGTGTACCTTTGCAACCTTCATCCCTGCCTTCTGAAGATGAGCTGGACCGTGACCTCATATGGGCACAGCTTCTCAGTTCCCGGCTAGCTCGTTTTCTCATGGGTGCTTCTTGTGGTGGTGGTAACATGAAAGTTGATGAGGAAGAGTACCAGAGAAAGGGCCTACGGCCAAGGTATCAACATCTATTGAAGTGTTGAGGAAATAATGTCTATGTTATTTTAATGTATGACTAAAATAATGTTTTGCTAATAAATTTTTATTTGTGTAGTAACAATGAACTATTTAAGAAACATTTATCATGCAATATTATGAATGTAATGTTATAATTTCATATATTTCTTCATAATGGTAGTGACTTCCCTATACGATTTCAGTTCGGAGGACTGAGAACTGCAAGACCATTTTTTTAAGTTTAATCCAGAGTATTCCTGTAAATTCAATATCTTGTTCTGGACTTAATGGTCATTACTTGAATTTGACAAGCTCCAACAATGTTCCAATATTTCTGATGTATTTGACCTCAAAACGGCAGATTCAAAATATTTTTGCTAAATAAATTTAGTGGTAGTGTGAATCTTTGGGGAAATTCACATTTTGTTGTTGCCTAATCATTTTTTTAAATTTATTGTTGATATAAAATTCTGTAATCTTGTCATTCAGTTTAAATGTACTAAATACAGATTTTTTAAACTTTTAGGCATGCATACTCTGTCCTGGATGTTCGAGATGTTCAAGGGAACCGCCTGCTGCGGCTGCGGAACCCTTGGGGCCATTACTCTTGGAAAGGTGACTGGTCAGATGACTCTCCCATTTGGACTCCCCAGCTGAGGGAGACTCTCATGCCACTTGGTGCCTCAGATGGTGTTTTCTGGATTTCATTTGAAGATGTTTTGAAGTGAGGAACCTAAGACTCAATGAGTTACAGACAAGTAATATCATTGCACTTAAAAATAAAAATGGCTGTATTGTAGTCTCAAAATTCTGGTTTCAGAGTGATAATTTGTTTTTATAGTGATTGAATAATTTAATGTAATCTTAACTGTAATGCCTTTTGAGTGGTTAAGTTACACCCTTTTCAGTTTCCTTTAAGAAAATGCTATATTTTTAAACATGCAATTACAGTGGATCAAATACGTTAGTTGATCTTAGGTTGCAATTTAACATTACAAGCATTTTATTCAATAATATAAATCAGAGGCATTATGGTACATCAGAGCAGTCTAGTGGTAATAATGAAAAACATACCAACTCCAAGTGCTCTTGCTATAAAGACTTAATATTATATGGCTGTGGCATATAAATTGATCTGAAAGTATTATGAAGTGGAATATTTAATACTGTATATTACATATTTGTAACATTCACATTATTTGCTTCAGGTACTTTGACTGTATTGACATTTGTAAGGTGCGTTCTGGCTGGAACGAAGTTCGTCTCAGAGGGACCTTGCCACCCTTATCTTCGTTAGATCACTTGTCATGTGTGTTGTTGACAGTTCTTGAGCCAACTGAAGCAGAGTTCACACTGTTTCAGGAAGGCCAGAGGTTAGCCTTCTATTTAACCTTCTGCCTTGCATAATTTTTTGTCTCTGATGTATGGAAGAGGTTTTTAATACTATTAAACCAAATTTCAGGAATTCTGAAAAGTCGCAGCGATCTCAGCTTGACTTGTGTGTGGTTGTGTTTCGAACCAGGTCCCACGCCTGCCCTGCTGTGGGCCGTCTTGTGGAACACAGCAAAAGGCAGGTTCGAGGCTTTGTGGGCTGCCACAAAATGCTTGAAAGGGACCAGTACATTTTGGTTTGTCTAGCATTTAACCATTGGCACACAGGTAAGTCATATTTTCTGTCACTTGATTTAAGTTTGATAAAGCCTCAAATACTTTGAGATTACTAACTCCTTGTCAGTGAGTAAAGGAATGGCCAAGTCAGCTATATAGTTGTAATCAAAATTTAAATGTTCTGTTTGTAATAGTTCCTCTCAGACTTGTTGAACTTGTGGTTTCACGTTTTAGGTATTGATGATCCTGCTAATTATCCGGAGTATGTTTTGGCAATTCACAGTTCAAAACGCTTGTTGGTTGAACAAATTTCGCCTCCAGCCTATGTTCTAGCTGATGCAATTATAAGCTTAACCCTCACAAAAGGACAGCGACATGAGGTTGGTGCCATTTCTTTATAAATAACTACCTTTGTTATTTTTCCTCATTCTAATAATTTAAGAACAAAGATTTATAGTGCACTCATAAGTTAACAATTGCTATCCATTTTATGTTTAAAAAATTACATTTATGAAAGAGACTCGGTATCCAAAGTTTTGCATAAATTTGTAATTAATTACCAAATTATTTGGAAATAAAATTATTACAGTATTTATTACATAAAAATTTTTTTGTGCAGTTTATTATTTTATTCACCACTATATTAATTATAAGGCATGTCTTGAACATGAATTAATGAAATTTAATTTGTTGTTATAGTTTTTATAATACATAGCTTGTTCAGTACCTGAACTACTAATAGATCACTAAAACTGGCAAAAGTTTCAAATTAATATTAGTTACACTTATATTATTATATAAAGCTCTACTTGTATTAACATATTATTGTATATAATGAATTTTTATTATATCATTTGTTCTTGTTCTTTCAAACAAAGTGTTTTCATATTCCTTAGGGTCGAGAAGGAATGACTGCCTATTACCTAACGAAGGGTTGGGCTGGTTTGGTTGTCATGGTGGAGAACCGTCACGAAAACAAATGGATTCATGTCAAGTGCGACTGCCAGGAAAGCTATAATGTAGTCTCCACTCGTGGCGAACTTCGCACTGTAGATTCTGTCCCACCACTGCACAGGTATAGAATAATGTTCAAGCCTATATTTCAACAGCTTTTTCTGTGAATTATGTCTTAATGTTTTCAGTACTTATACTTTTTATGTTTGGTATAGAATAAAAACTTGGTTTTATACTTAAAATGTTGTACTTAGTTCATTGCTGAGATATTATTTATAACTTTTATTTCTGTTGTGGTTTGGTTTTGGGGACACATTTAATATTAAGTAAAATGATGTAATATCAATATTTAACCATTTTGAGCATTTTTGTTTTTAAATTACAGTTGATTATGGCTTACAAATGTGTTTATTTTCTTTTCATATAGATGGGTTATTTGTCTAAAATTTTCTGGATCCTCTTTATTTAAATAATCTCTTGTATTGACACTTAAATCCATATCTTTGTATTCCCACATATACTTAAAGTAGTTGACTGAGCAAATATGCGAATTTGTATTTGTGTTACTTGGAGGTTTATATTTCTTTCCTAGACAAGTGATAATTGTTCTCACCCAACTTGAAGGAAGTGGAGGGTTTTCGATTGCACACCGCTTGACGCACAGGTTGGCCAACTCGAGTGGCTTACATGATTGGGGTCCCCCCAATACGAGCCATTGTCCTGCCATCGATAAGCAAGTGGAAGGCCTCCATTCACCTCGGATAATCACGTAGCACAGTGTCAGTGGCACCAGGCAGATGCTTCTACTATGCGCTGGGTAGCCAAGGACAGATGAAAATCTTGGATGCTTCAAGAATGTGCTTTATTGTATCCTTATTTTCCAGGAGCCTTTATTAAAATATTTATTTCATCACTATGATATATTTGAAACAATTTATTTGTTTCAGCATCCTATTTGTAACTTTATGTAGCTATATATTTTGAACTTCAGCAGTACATCATCATACAAATTTTGTTATTAGTTTATTCTACTTCTCTGAATGGACTTACATCACTCAATTAGGCTTCAACTATTTACAAATATTCTTATATGTTTATCCTTGTCAAGTGATTATTTATTATAGATTATAAGACTCATTAGTCAATAACTAATAACATTCATGTTGATTTGATAGTATTGTGTTTTTAATGAAGTAGCATTTGTTACTAAGTTTTTATAGCATGTGATAAAAACAGAGGTTTTTGTTATTTGTAAAAGAATATTTCCTCATATTGTTACATTTTAATTGAAAATAATCAGAAAATTTATGTTTTAAATATAGAAGTTTCTAGACTAAAATATTTTAAGGCATTTAAATGAAATAATCCTCAGTTAAGTTATACTTATTTGCTGTTGAAGACCAAAATATCTGTCCTTTAAAATCACTGTTATTAATTTTTGTTTCTACTTTTATAAGACTGATACTTTTACACAATTTGAATAATTTTTTAATGTAGTAGTAGCAAATAATTTAAATGTTTTATTTGGACAAATCATATTGGTTACTATTAAAATGTAAGAGCCTAGTTATTTAAGTCTGTTTATATATAAAGTATAATTTTTCATAATTTATTATTATCATTATGAATATTTATTGGACTCTGCTTGACCTATTACACGAACCTTTCTCATTTATGTTTCTTTGTTCCTTATTGTCAACCTATACTGCTTTAATTATAACTGTATATAATTTTTATGACATCAGAATGTTTCTAATTTATGTTTTATGTAATGTTGCTCAAGTCAAGTGGATGATGCCCAGTTTGTATCACAAAATATAAATGTATTCTCACATACACAAAACTTTTTAGATTGGTAAATTGCTCCTCATGGTAATTTTTTTCAAGCCATCACTAAATGCGAATGACATTATTACATAACAACAAAACTGAAAGTACAGTCCGATTTGTTTCTGTCAATAATTTAGTTTAAGAAGGGTTCATGTAGTTTAGAGTGCTGTGACAGAAATGATTATTTTTTGTTTATTTTTATTTTTTAATTTAAAATAATAAGCTGAATATCTACAGTTTATGAACATAGACTATGTTTATACGTTTATTATAAAATAATATCCAGCTTTTTTTTAAAAAAAAGAATGTTTTATTGTTAATAAATTGCCAGCAACTTAATTCTTTTTTCTTTAGTTTATCTGATCAGATGTTAAATTTATTTGCATTACAGTAGAACATGCCTTGGTTTGTTGGGTAAATTAAATAAATATCTGATGCAATATTTTGATAATGATAGTCATCAAAACATAACGACACTTAATCTGCACTTGAACAACTACATTCTAAGAGAGAATTTTCTCACTGCAGTCTGTGACTTTGAGAAATTTTTTAGACTGCACTATATGAATGAGAACATATTTGCAAATGTGGGATTAATATTTTGAGATCACATCTGGGACCTCCAACTTAAACTATCTGTGATATGGAATATTAAAAGAAACTTGCATGCCATTTTTGTACAAATTAATTTTTACTACTATTATGTATTGTGTTTTTAATAGTTTTGTTGTATTTAGCTACTTTGATTGTAAATTATGAACTTACTTTTAATTAATTCTCAACTTATAACTTTCATGCCTGATGATGTGAGAAGTGCATGGTGAATCTAGTTTTCTTTGTTAGGCGAATGTGATCACAGCATGGTCTTGTAGATTATTTTTAAGAGCAATGATATTTGGTTACTTCACCAATTTCTTTTTGTTCAAAAGTTTCATATCTTGTATGTTTGAAATTTCAAAGACATTCTTATACACATTTAGGATGATGGTACAGAGACAGAGCAGTAACTTATTTCACTAAAGTTTCAAGATGACACACAGCAAATTATGACTACATTTAGCTGACTTATTTTGTTATTAACTAATTATTATGATTTTATTTATATCTAGGGTTCATATTTCTTTAATATTTAAAGTTAATTTTTTATTATTAATAAATAAATATGATTAAGTCTGGAAGTTACTGTTTTGGAACACTTTCATCCATTTTAGACTCATATTTTAACCAACTGAACCAAAGATGTAACACTGCTGCTTATAATAAAAGAAAAGTCTTGGATTTATTATTCCTTTACTGGGAAGTAACTTTCATTTCAAACTGCCAAGATTCTTAGCCACTGTTTGACATTGATAAGGATGTCTATAAAGTCATGGCAGAATAGTTCCAAAACTTCTACTGTATTTGATGTAATCAATGAACCTTCTCCTTTAGTGTACTTTGTCTCCTCTGTTTGAATCAATTTTGCTGATTAATAACTATCTCATACATGCACTTTCTTTATTGGTTTGTCCGATTGTTTGTTCTTCGCACATCCTGTGATTATAATTGTCAACATGAGGCTCCTAGCACGCATGTAGCGTTATTCTGCTACAAACTTAAGTATAGACTCCCTTGCTGTATGATATGTTCTTATGTTTCATAATGCTTTACAGCAAGAAATATTCTTGAAATGTTTTAATTAGGTTGACAATTAGATCAATTTATAAAATGTGAGCCTGATACATTCTGTTTATACTTGCTCAATTTTCTAATGAAATGTCACAAAATCTTTGTGGCAAAGATATTAATAAAGAAGAAGCCTCCGTAACATGATATATTTAAGCACCTATTTTCATTTATTTGCTCAATTTGTAAACTGAACTTTTACTTATTTTTAATAATTCCCATTATTTTTGTGTTGGTAAAAACTGAAACACATGATACTTCTTGAATCGGTGCTTCTGTTTTAACAAAAATATTCTGTAAACTACAGACATGAATAGATAGGTTGTATTGTTAACAATGCACACATACTTTTTTTTAAAACATCATGTTTTTTTACAAATAGTGATCCTGCATAATGTTTTTTCATAATCTTCAATTCATTCTTAATTAAATTTTGTTTATTTTATTCTTTTACTGCTGTTTGTTAATTACTTTAAACAATTTTGTATGCTTTTTACACAGAATAATATTATTTCTATAAAATAATCATAAAATTTATAATAAAAAACAAAAAAATATTGTTTATATGGTTAAGAATACACATCAGTTAGCAATACTTCCTATGTACTTTGTATCTTGCTGAATGGATTTGTGATTATTGTAACATTTCTGTAGTTGCTCAAACTAGATAGTAATTTTTCCAGCTGAGGTAATGGCTATTTTTGTTAGTAGCAAGGAAATGTTTGCAATGTAAAAAATTACCTGTGCTAGAAATTAATACAATTTTTTATGTGGTTACATTTAGTAAAACACTTATTTATAAAGTTGCACATACAAAGTTAACAAAATTAATTGTGATATTAAAATAAATTACATTTGTTATTTCTGTGTTTTATAAAAAAAATGGCTATGTCTATTTGGTTGTGTTCTTTGTATCTTTACAAAAAACTGAATGAGATTCACAATTATGTACAGAGAAATATATAAATGTTCTACCTTTTTTATCTAGTGGAAAGAGTATCATACACTGAGACTTAATTTTGTTAGCTGTAAATATTTATTAACATTCATGCAGGTGCTCTTGATTGGTTTTGATAGCAAAATGAAATTCTTGACTATTTATTTTTCTAGCATGTTCATTAACTTGTTGCACCAGGAAACAGCTTATGCAGAAATTTTGTGAACTATTGGTACTAAATATTGAGAGATGATGTAAATAAATTAACATTGTGCAAGATTGTCAGTGATAAATGTGATTTGTGGTACCACACAGACCATTGATAAGTTTATTAATAGATATAATACAATAAGTTACCAGTGAACTGACTTCCTTGTGGATATTTATTAGGCTGATCTGTGATGTATTGAGGGCAGCAATCTATTTCAAGGGGTAACATTTGTTATAGTATGCTGATGGGATCAAATTTGTGGGACAAAGATGGAGGGAAGCTGTGATGTACTTTTGCCAATGAAATGAAATCTCTTGGTACTTGCTACAGGCTTAAAAATGGTGATTAAATTGTACAATTATGGAACATATTTCATCAGATGAATTAAAAATGTATGGACCGTGTGTTCAAATAAATTTAAAAGAAAAACACTCTTCATCTCATGACTGTGAAGTTTAATAAAAGACGTTATACATCTTATGTTTTCAGGGTCATAGCCAGGAACAATGTTTATCTCTTAAAAATAAATTTGTGAAAATCTGGACTGATAGTGTTTGATGTGGAGTGGGTAGATTTATTTTTCTCCAATCTCCTGATAAAAAGACATTTTTCTCTCATACTGACGTTTGACTGAGAACTTATTGTGGTCGTTCTTGCTGTATTGACCAGTCCAGAAAAGTAAGAATCTCATTTAAAAATAGACAAAATTGTAGTTAACACAGCATGAGTTTTTATATAATTTTAGTGCTGAACTCTTTTCTATTTAAGATATTTTCTTTTTTGGACTGGGCAGTAACATGTTGTAGACAAAAATTCTAAAAAATTGCTTGTCAGGTAACTGTAAAAAGTATTTCTTATTTTATTTCTTGGCAGCGGTGGCTGAATTAACCAGTGTTTACATCCCACTCCCATATTTTTTTAAATTAATTATTTTATTGCATGTAAGAACCTACTCCTCAAGCCACATTAGTTGAAAGAAACACACTGTTGAACATTCTTCTTTTAATTTTTTATATTTATTGTATTTATAAAAAAGTAAACACCTCATCCCTACCATGAGCTCATTTCTTTGTGTGATAGTTATTTGTAGTTTAACTCATGTATTGTCACAATATATAAAAATAATATGATAGAAATTTGTTGTGTATCTACTGGAAGTAATATTTATAAACTATGAAAATATATCTATTTTTGCATTTTAGCTGAATGTTTTAGTGTTGGGGCAAAAAAATGTTTGCAAGTACAAATGGATTAATTATATGAATGTGACCTCTATTTTGTTTCATTTGGTTTCTAAAATAATGCATGAAGTTGAAATTCAAGAATAGAAGTAGCAGTACCTCTCCTTAATACTTCATCAATCATTTTTTTTCATTATCATAAAGAACACTGCCAGTCCACTGTAGATGTTGACACTGTCACTAATAAAAATTAGTTAGGTCTAATATTTTCAGTCCAAGTTGAGGTTGTGTTTTTAATATCTTATTTGGTTTTCATATTCTAGTAGTTTTTCAACATTGTTTAGAACTGAGTTAATTGATGAGTGAGGTTTTCCCATTGTACAAAAAGTTCTCAGGATTCCAACTGTATAAGTTCACAGAAAAGATGTCGACCTTAAATTTCTAAAGTGATCACCTGCCGACCCCTTCAGGTGAACTATTCTGATTATGAAAAGACTTTGTCACTTGAATGTAATGACACCTGAATAAAAGTAGTGTCTTCTCATCCATTCAGAATGTGTCAGCTGAAGACGGAGGCAGTGATAGCTGTCCAGATGCTTTGTTTAGCATCTTCCAAATGTACTCTGATGGAATCCAAAGAGCTGTTTATATGACTAAAATGATATTTGTCACAGTTGATATAATGTAATGCATTGTTTTTCTGTTTTGAAAAAATGGATACAGCCTCTCAATGGTGTCCAGTTTTTTTACATATACTTTTGCACATATGTTACTGGTCAAAAAATGTGCAATAAATAATTGAAGTAATAAGATTTGTGATATATTCACCAAATGAAGTGAATAGCTAACTAATAGTATAAAAAAGTTTTTTGTAAATATTTTTGTGAAAGAGGAAGAGGGAGGGATATTATTATGGTAAACTGTTCAATATGTATAAATCTTAAGTGAGTTACCATTTTAAAAATTTATGGGTGATGCCTAAAATGTGTTGATTCTGATTAGATTCTTTTTGCAGTAAGAGAGACATTTCACTTGGTCACATCTTTGTATAACCAATTACAAATTTATTAATTGTGACGGTCAACTAATTATGATCATAGTTTGATTTTGTTTATGAGAATTGTTTGGTATTATTCTCAGAACCATGAACCACATGTTCCATTTTTTAGTAAATTTTTTTTTTGCTGCCATCAGAAAGTTACATCAATGTTACCCTTCTCGTGTTTTTGGGAAGGTTGATGGAGTGTGAATGACATCCTCAGTTTAAATTTGAAAGTGCCATATAATTAAGGGAGAAACTTGTGCTGACCTTAATTGTACAACATTTCAAACATATGGTCAGTATAAGAAGGGCAACCCCATTGTCAAATATCAATGTGGGATACTAATCTTATGGCATGTACATATTTTCAAATTAAGCTAATCAAAAGAGAAGACAATGCCTGGAACAAGAAAGCGCTACCCACAACTTTCAAAGTTATTTTCAATTTACACTCATGTAATTATCAATCTATCTCTTAGACAAGACAACTGAATAAATGTTTCTTTTAAATATGTAAAAATGTTGTTCCATAGGAAAACCAATTGAATTATTTTTTCTAGTGCAATTAATTTTTTTGTATTTTTTAAATAAAATTGGTTGTATATAATGCTAATTGAATCTCAATATCTAGTGACATTTTTAATGTTTTAGCTGGTATTTATTTCATTGTACACAAATTTTTCATAGGAGAAAATAATAATAAAAATTAATTCTCCATTGGCAGAAGTGTGTTTTTTAGAAATAATAATCCTGAATAGTTATTCTTCCATTTCCTTTATTTTTTGATTAGCAACCAGTGCTAAGAAATTATGAGTTTGATACTGTCACTTTATTCTAATAGAAAATAAGAATAAGACTAATAGAAGCATGACAATGTACCATCATTAATATATGTCAAATATTTCGTAATTTCATCAACAACTTGTATGCTTCTAAATCAGACCTGGCAATCACTTCATAAATCAATCCACTGTAACTTACTGACTTTAACAGAATTGATTCGCTGCAACTCAGTCTAATTTTAGAAGACAGGATAAGAAAAGACAGGTCTACATTCATGGCATTAGTAGATTTAGAAATAGCATTTGATAATGTTAACTGGAACAAATTATTAAGGATTTTTAAGATGACAGGAAGAAAATATCGAGGAAGAAGAGTTATAAATAACCTCGGCAGTAATTAAATTTGAAGAATAAGAAAAGAAAGGAGTAAGCCAAGGATGCAGTCTGTTGCCCACACTGTTTAACTTATATATAAGAGCAGGCGATGAATAAAACTTAAAGTGAATATGGAATGGGAATCAAACTGCAAGGATTTGAAATAAAAACCATAAGGTTTGCTGATGATATTGTAGTATCAGGGGGGAGTCAGATGAAGACTTTGAAAACATAATAAATGGTGTGAATGTTATTCTGAGGAAGAGCAGAACATGAGGATTAATACTGAAAAACCAATGTGATGGAGTGTAGTATGGGAAATAGTGGAATAACAATGAGTGTTAGTTAGGGAAGGGAAGTTTTGAAGGAAGTTAAGGAATTCTGCTACTTGGGAATCATGATAACTAGGGATGGTAGAAGTATAGTAGACTTAAAGAGTAGGATAGCACAGGCAAGGACAACTTTTACAAAAATAAGAATATACTAACAGGTAATATTAGGAAAATGTTTGTATGGAGTTTGGCGTTATATGGGTGAGGTTTGTGGACAATAGGAGCTGCAGACAAAAAAAATAGAAGCTTTTAGAAAAATTTGGTGCTATAGGAGAATGCTGAAAATCAGATGAGTGGATATGGTAACTAACCAGGAAGTTCTAAGCAGAATAGGAGAGAATAGTATGAAGGACTTTGGCCAAGAGAAGGGATAGTAATAGGCCATGTTTTGAGGCAGGTACAGTTAGCATTAGAGGGAAATGTGTGGGGTAAGAACAGAAGAGGGAGGCCAAGTACATTAGGGAGGATGTGGTAGGAATGTAGAAATGAGAGGGGTTGTGCAAGATTGGTTAGCTTGGAGGGTTGCATCAGACCAGTCTTAGGACTGATTACCACAAAAACATAACTCGGTAAGTATTTGATGATGAGATGAATTTTTGGTTCTTGAACATTATTTTCTTTTTGTGAACACAGCGATTGTTTGGTAGAAGTTGGTAGGGGCCTATATATTTTTTGGTTTTTCTTTCCTGAAGTGTCTTAGATTGACTCATTCAGACAGTTTGACTGTCAGTGCTCTGCAGTTACATATTTCCTGTTCCAAACAATGGAGTGTTGCAAGTATTTCCGGAAATTCTGAGACGACGGATGTTGATATTCCATAGCGCTTACCAAACGTTTAGTAGCTTATGGTAAAATCGTTTTATTGAGTGCGGTGAGTATTATTAGGAAAGGAAGAGGGAGAAACATTGGAGGCAAATCAAAGATATTATGAGACTAATAGACAATAACCTGGATACTTTTCCTTCAAGATGCGATCTGGAATCGTGCAATTATCTGTCGCAGTGTATTCGCTCTTTACGATCACGCGCGAAATCTAATGTGGCCCCCGTGGCACTTTGATGACCCATAAAATAAACACGACAGCCATAAAAGAAAGAGAGACAGGCGACGGGGAATAAAATTAAACTGTGCGCTACCGCGGCAACGGGGCCAATAACATACGAGGAATGCGGACAGACAAACAGACATAATAAACTGAAACGAAATTCTTCTGTGATCGACAGATAAAATAGTGACCACTAATGCAGCCGTCACGAAAGTTCACGTGATAGCAGAGAAATATTCACGCAAAGTAGCACCATAGCGACTGAGTAGACACATTTGTTTTAAATTTACAATAATTGAGTTAAATCAGCCTTTTTATCAATGTAATCCATTGTAAATTTAGTACCTGAAGATGTCTCAAATGAGAGACGAAACGTTGTATTGTCCAATATTTAAATTCAAAAACCCGACAAAGAACTCATTCATTGTATATTTGATTGGCAGATAAACTATTTAATTATTATGGATTTAAATGGACTACATTTTCGTAGGTGAATTCTGTAAATTACAACTTATTATTCAAAGATTTAAGTTTGTGCGTGTTCAGTACAATCTTCACAATTACGATTGACAGTAGAAGTTCTATTGAAACACTGAATAATATCCCATTTCAAATGTAAAATAAAGAAATTTCCTAAAACTAGTGGAGTCACGGAGAAGGGAATGCTGCGACCTCACAGCAAACTCGTCTCCCGTCAATCGAAAGGGCGTGAGAATAGTATCCAATGCCCGACCTACCTGATGCAGGTTCTCTAGGATCCTTAAACCACAGCCCGGGGCTATCTTGGCTACCTTTCTCTACCTTCCGCATCCCCCCTTTTCAATTGCCTTCCTATGCTATTAAAGGGGAGTTGCCTGTTTCAGGATCACCCTCATGTAGCCTGTTAACCCCCCCCCCCTCCTAAAAATGGAAATGGAGGATGTAAATTAAGTTTACCTTAATGAATCTACTTGTTCGTAATACAACAACTGAATCTACAATTAGTTGTAAGAGAGCCTATGGACTGATTGCTGCAAGGAAAAGATTAACCCCAATGAAATAACGGCAATTAATAAATAATACAAACAGCCTATTTGTTGGGAAAACTTATTATAAATTTTTGATAGACAGTCGTAAACGACGTTGCGTTCCTTCAATTTGGAACCTCATCAGGTGTGACTTAAAATGTAAAAAAATTAAAATATTATGTATGTAATATAATTAATGAAAAATTACTTACAGAATCAAGAGATTAAAGAGGATAAAAATTTAGGTTGTTGTTATATTTCCATTTCATTTGCAAATTTATTAAAAATTGGTTAAGATTGAGTACCATGTTAATAATTAACATGTTAAATTACCCAGTAACAAATTTATATTGGTATTTCTCCCCTTTTTTAAAAAGTACATATCGCCTTGCTTAACAATTTATGGTACTCATGTCATGTTTAAATTTTTGCGATCATTAAACTTCATTAATAGTATTAAATATAAAACTAATAATTCCTATGAACATATCGTTACACATGAAATCAAATGTTTAGAACGCCATTCATGTTACATTGGTCAAACCAAACGCTCATTAAAAACCCGCATTAATGAACATAAAAGTAATTAAATATTTAGTGTACTCAACCTTGCGTAAACTTTTTTTTACCGTGCCCCATGTAAGTCTCCTAATATACCTCCTATGTAACATATACATCTTTTGTGTACTCAAAATTTAATTGTTCCATAAATGAAGCATAATTACAACTTCCTCAAGACAAAAACCAGGATATTAGGAACCTATCAGTAGGATATTATTAAGAAAATAGCAGCAAGTAAGTGTTCAAAACATATAATAGACATTTAACATTCAAACGAGAAAGTTATATAATTATATAAGATTTTTTTAGAATACAGTCATTTAATTTTAAGTAACTATTATTTAATAGTTTAATAACTTCAACATTAAATGTGAGGTTTCTTCTGGATTAGTGTACCAAATGTTGTGGGTCCCTTCCTCCAGCCAGTTACATCTTTCTACCATTTTTAAACCTAATGTCAATTCATCCTACAAGTACTTAATACATTTACCTGTTCGGTAATTTTAAAAGGAACACATTTTTCATTTAGTATTTTTCCAGTCCTTGGTTCTAAGCGAAGGAATTTTAATCAAGGTTTCTGTAAGCCGCGACTCTAGGTTTATCTAGGTGGGTGTAAGTTCTGGGATCACAGACGTTAGGTTTCATTTAGGTAACAATTTAAATTTTAAAAACAAAAATGTACATGAGGTGAGGCATGGTAAAAAAAAGGTTAGGAAACGGGGCCGAAATCGATTAAACTTTATATTGCAGTTATATGGATTTGTAACATAATGTGAGGAAACACCAAACTTTACGCCATATCCCAAAAAGTGATTTTAACTCCATTTTCAGTTCGATTTGCTTAAAACTAGGATGAACGAGTTTTCAAGGAAGTGGTAATTAAAGCTCTTCGGTATCAAGACATATAGAAATTAGAGGCATGAAGTATGAAAACTTTAAAATAAAAACACTTTATGCTGGAAGAACAATTGTGAGTTGCACTTTAAATAAAGACATAATAATAGACGAGTTATTCGCTGTCTTATTGAACCAGACCGTCAGCTGCCTTCCTGATTCAGATCGAGGCATGGAGTCAATTAGGTTGTGTCCCCACAACAAACTCTCACCGGGAGTTATCGAAAGGGCGTGGGACAAGTACCAAGAGCCCGACTTACATGGCGTTCTAGGTGGCTTGTCACTAATAGAAAAAAAAATCCCTCTTCCAGCTACGGACAGCAGCGGGTTATGGGAAGTGTTTATAATCTCTTTTAATACTCTTATCGTAGAATTGTGGTATGTGCAATAGTGTGCGTGTCTCTGCAGCAAGTCTTTGAAGTAATGCCTTTTGTTTTATCCTGTGCGTTACTCGTGGTCATTAACCTCATTGCCGCGCCTTTAAATTCACAACGAAGCCGCAATTCAATTTGCGGTTAAACAGTTCCGTTTTAGAACTTTCATTAGCTGTTTCTCTCCACCTTGTGGTGGGACTGAGTCTAGAGAGTAGGCAGGGAGATGGTGGACCAGATGGAGGATAGCAACGATCGAGACAAAAATTTGGTGGAGGCATAAAGAAAAGTAACGGAAGTCTTTAAGTGACGGTTACTGAAATGTGTGCCGCGGGACCCACGACGCATCATACGGGTTCCGGGTTCGACGAGACGCAAAGGACGACAGCGGTGAAGTGGGGAAATTAGGAAAGAATGTTGGAAATTTGAGGAGAAACCTAACTGGTCGTCATTACTAGCAAGGCGGGGAACCTGCTTAAAGATTTGGAACCGAAGCAGCTGTTAGCGTGCTTCAGAAATTTCCTAACAAAATACACTAATTACAAAACTCCTCGGCGTACTTAGCGGAGGACCTGAGATCGACTCTCTCCGAACCTGTAAACGACAAAGTACACATGCGGTATCCAGATATTTTGATCCATTCTACTCAATTATTCACGGGAATTTTATTTTTATTATTTCCAGGAACATGCTGCTTATCCATCATCAAAACTGTTGCATCTCCCTATAACAACATAGTAAGGGATATATAAAAGGAGAGTGAATTTTTCTGCTTTTAATTTCACTCTTCTCTTTATTTAGTTCTCACCGCTGTCATTGTTCTCCAATATTTCAATCAAGAAATACGCCAGAGTTGCAAAGTGCAACACCAAAAATTTACAACAATATTATTTACAAATAAAATATGTGGAACCCAGCATGAATCGTTATTTACAGAGTTGTATATAAGAATACTGTGGTGATTCATGACCCTTACAGTCGGGTAAAGCAAAAATAATTTAGTTTTTGTTATTTACGTATACAGGACGGAAGACGAGAATGGCTTGGTGGGGCCGAGTAGGCGGGAAAACGTCACCGTCTGCAACATTGTTGACGGCCTGGAAGAGATTAGATTGGACAGTTGTTGCAGAGAGGCTGCCGGAGAGAGACGCTAGGGAGAGACGAAGCAGTGGCAGAACAAGGCGACATGTATAAAATTTAGTTTCTGTACATTTAAGAAAGGAGATTCATTTGGTGGGAGTACAGAAAATAAAAAGATAACATTTGATCTGAAGGAGAGGCGCTAGAGAATCTTAATATGAAGAAGACGTGACCCAGCAAAGGAACAACCGGCATACGAACAAAAACGAAGAACGACGTCATCAGGGGTTAACATCCGGCTTTTCCACACAAACCATTCTCGTCTGATTCGCGAATTTAATTTTCAACTATATCGTTCGTCACCCGCGTTCCCGGAAGCAGCCATTTAAGAAGCTGCGTAGAGTATTATTTTTGCTTTTACCGACTGAGCTAATGATTAAATTGATATCGTAAATTTATATGTTTTCCACTATAACTTAATTTGAGTTATATTTCTATTCAAATTAAATACATTATTTTATTATTATTGTTTGTTTGATTGTAAAACAATATTTTGATGGTGTAAACAACGAACACCTTTTATTATTTATGTCCTCCCTCTTACACTAGTAACAAAACAAATACTGGGACCGAGGTGGTCTTCGTCATGCAGGTTTGGACGGCGTGATTCGGCACTAGAGAACCTCCTGTCTTCTAGTTATCAACTCCGTCTCTCCCCCTCTTCATTTAGCTATCTAATACGGACATTATCTCCACCACACTGTCCAAAAACTGCCCATAACCCAATCTACGTCCAACTGTATCCTCCAAAAACATTCCATGGCTGTGTATAATTTACCTAACTTTTCCTTCCTTGATTGATTGTGGGGCTTGTTCAAGGTTTAATTAACCTGAGTGTCCTCCCTCCACCTTTAAGTGTTTGCCGTACCAAAGTAGAGCAGAGGTGGAGGAGGGAAATGCTCCTATCGACTCGCCTGAGGCTTCTCCCTGGAAACGGAAGGCAAAACAAACGCCCACAGCAGCCAAAGCTTCATTCCAACACCATCCGGAGGGTTCTCCTCTCCCACTGACGTCACACAGCTCGGAAAACAATATCAATACTTGGTTATTTAAAATAAGCTATGTAATCTGTCCCATAACTCCATAAAAACCCAATCTACGACCAATTGTATCTTCAAAAACATTCCATGGTTATAATAAATAAAAACGCCCAAAAAAGTCAGCATTAAATAATTAACTATATATTTACAAAAGCGACGTTTCATATCCATTTTGAGACTACTTCAGGCTTAACATCCTATTTACTCCTTGACTCACTGGAGAAGGTCCGGCGAGGCACCAAATTCTTCACATGTAAAATCAATAATTTTTCGACTGAGGGAGTCAAGAAGTAAATAGGTTGTTTTCTAAAATTTAAGCCTGAAGAAGTCTCAAAATGGAGATGAAACGTCGTTTTTGTTAATAAATAGTTATGGATTTAATGCTGACTTTTTCGGCCGTTTATATTTATTGTAAAATTTTAAGTCAGAAAAGTATGATGTAGTTACGTGGTTATGTATAATTTAACTAATTTTTGATGCGATTAGACCAAAACATAATGTAGATGGTGATTGTCTTCAATCGTCCCGGGTTCTGCGAATTTCCGAAGGTTACAAAACTAACCTGGTCCTCAACAACCAGATCAATGTAATATAGTACTAATCAATGCTTTAAAAATTGGACATGTCATACTAGTTTTGTGCAGAAACCGCCATTTCCGGGAGTCGAGTCTCTGCAGTGCTATTGCTGATTGGTTACGTCACTCTGGTGATCTCCCTCAGCAAAACCTGCCTCTAATAAATTCTGGTGAGGAGACGATCATGCGGCGACGGTAAATCAAATTATGACTTCAACCAACTTCCATTATGCTTCTTTTTCCAAATTTTTATTTTGTCTAGAGTAAGCCTCACAGGGGTGGAACACAGTTCGAAGACCACTGCGTCATGTTCTGATTTTCTCCATCCATTGGCCACTTGGTCATCTTTACTAAATACGGAAGTAAGCTTTAAAACTCATACATCTTGAAAGTCTGAAGGTGAAGTTTAAATAAGAACCTTAATAGTAAGAGAAAATATAACGTAGAAAGAAAAAATAATAACCAAGTACACATGATCTGAAATGTTATTATATAAAACAGGTACAGCCTTTGTAGTTTAGAGTAGTAGATGTTTTTGACCTGAGATACCTGAGAGACTCCATCACTGGCCAGATAAAAGGACCAGCAGGACACGAGAATATCTTCCCAAAGTCAAACTTTTGCGACGATGTAAGATAAGATAAAAATAAATGTTTATAAGTTATTAATATAGGAACGGAGATGTTTCCAGGTCATTGGATGATTTTTGAGTCGTGTGGCTTTTCTGCAGAGTTATGTAAGGCGGCGAATGTGTGTGGCCTTGGATGATGCAGCGCACTCTCCTGCCATTTTGCATCAGCAAGGCCAGCTGCAACAGCGACGTCCATCTCTCTCTCTCTCTCTCTCTCTCTCTCATTTCCAACAGACAATGTGTCTTCACGAACAGGAAGGCGAAAAACAGATTGAAATATTGGAGAATAAGATGAACGATGACGTAGCCAAATAAACGCTGAAGAAATAAAATAGCTGAAGGGATTTCGAATAAAAAAAATCTGTCTTGAGAGCAAGGACGGAAATTAAAGCTAAAACATATCAATCTTAGTGTTCACATTAATCCTTCATTTCTCCAAACTCTTTCCTCTCTCATCACCGTTCTTTCCTTTCACTCTGTCCTCCTTAACGTCTTATAGTTCTTCAATCTCTTACTCCGGCTTCACTTACCTTACACAGACAAAGACAACGGAGTGCTCTTCTCTTTCTCACAAACTCCCCCCCTCTCTCTCTCTCTCTCTCTGACTGTCTGTTCCGAGTGTTGTAATTCAATTGACATGGGGCCGCGACAATTAGCGCCGTAATAATCGGGTTACAGCGATGACTCACCCACCGACTGGTACAGGTTATAAAGAGCCACGTGACTACCTTGACAAAAGTTGGCCAATCATAATTTCGTACTACACGTGGAGGCTGTCTCTGGACCAGTCAGGATGTGCTGGGTTCCTTAATACTCCCGTGACACCTTCATTTACCTTCAACGTCGGTTGATTATTTTCTTCCTTCTTTAACTATTTCCTCTAATACAGACTATGGAATTGCCACAAAAGTTGAACATCAGAATAACCTTATCGTTTACTATTCTTCAAATTTTGTTATCATTATCAGGTATGATGCTTGTTACTATCAACTAGCGATTGAGGCTGGACTATCCGCGTGGTAGGTATCAGGGTGACTGCCGTGTCCAGAGGCGGGAAATACAATTTTCACGCCTCATTACTCACCACTTCTGTAGATCTAACTCCAATTTATTTTATTTTAAAATATTCCACATAATATAAGGACAGGGAAGATAGATAGGAAGTTAGTGACTTTCCTGACGTTCACAGATGACAAACACCTTAAAACGTTTGGAGTTCTTTAATTTTTCGGAGGCACCGCTCCCTTCATCACAAAGTTAGGAAGACATTTCCAGTGATCGGCTTGTCGTCACCTGACAATGTCATTTCCTGACGCATATAGATATCAGTTATTCACACTTACAAGAAAAAAAGAAACCAAACAAATTATTATTTAACGAAATAGCCAAAATCGTGTAAAATAGCTATCACTATTTAGGCACTGCTTTCGTAATATAATTCAATAAATGATTCGATCTATAATTTACTTAAATAATATAATCAGCAGTAGAAGTTTAGGCCATGTTTAACCTGAAATTCATTTTCTACCAAACATATCCGTTGTTTTCTGATCCACAGGTGTATCCTGACTATACAAATTGTACACTGCCATGAAGCACCTAGTGACGTTTCTCCGTTCGCGATTAATCCTCATATGAAAGAGTTCTGATTCAGTCCCCGACTAATCAAAATTTTCCCTTAACACATTACGTATTTTCAATACTTTCAATCATTTGTTAACAAATACCATTAAAAATCCTGCTTTTAAGTATATAAATATTAGAAAACTCCCTTCATCATAGCAGAACACGTTTTTTTATTCATATAAAAAACTTTTATCGTAAATGTGATCAGTTTGGACTATAATGATTTCAGTGTATGCAATATTAAAATAAAGAATACAAAATTAAATAGCGAATATAATTTACATGTTGAGAAGGAGGTAGGTTAATCCATTTAATTAACCTTCTTTAGGAGATGGGTTTTCTGTGTGTAGCTGAGAGGCATACGACATGGGTGGATGAGGGTTGACAGGCACTGGACTGATTATTGGAGGATATATGAGGATGTAGCATGATGGTAAGGTGACTTAGGGTTTGCCTGCTTGATCAGGGGGAAGGATCAGGTCGATTGGGAGTTTTCTTTTGAGGCGACGGAAGCGTGGAGATGGAGGAGGATTGTCATGGAATTGCTGGATCGTGGGGTTTGGATGGTTGAGGACGCTTTTGATTAAGGAAATTATGGATTTGGAGATAAAGAAGTTTTCTTTGGGATGTTATGGTATTAGACCACGTGGAAGGGTTGAAAGTTGATGTTACGATATTTTGTGTACAAAACAAACTACACCTCCTAATTTTTTCAACCTTGTTACGCTTATCCAATAAACACTAAAGATTATACGACGTCCCGACTACATTTCCTCTAGTTTACTTCCCGGAGGAAGAGGTCTGCAAGCGTCGTCCTATTATTTTAATTCCTATTCTTCTCCCTTACTAACGAGCTCGTTAATCTTTGTCATGGAACATTTATCTCTCTTGTACGTGCAAAACGCAGCTCTGTGTTTTCTAAACAACCGCACCTTAATATACTTCACAACACGTACTTAAACCGATAAAGACGAAAAGTGCAGCAAAATACAACCGACGAGAACAAGAAAGATTATTTCTTCAAGTCGTTATCCAATTAGTTCTTGCGTCCAACAAAATGATGTCCTCCGGAGTTGTGGGTGTTTCCAAATGGGCTGCCTTGCTTGCCAGTCAGTCCTACGGTCTACTGGACATTTCCTGCTGTCGATTAACCAGAGATGTAACGCGTAGTTTTGCGCCATCAAAATTCTTTGTTATTCTCCTCGTGACACGGTCTATGAGCTCGACGCCAGTAGCGGCCTCGACTTGTGGTTGTCTCAATCATACTTCGATTTGTTCTATTTGGAATTTTAAATTATTTAATATATACCAATTTTATGCCCCATTAAAAATAATACCAAACTATAATTTATTGAATTTGAGCGTAATTTTTGTCAGCTATGTATGATACTGATTTTACTTCTTTGCTACTGTAGCGCGATATTTGATATTTCTTCAATTCTTAATATAAATTTAGCGAGGATTGGAACCTGGAATTATGTCGAGACCTTATGCCGTCACTAACCCCCAGGGATATGGCCTGTGAAATTTCCGTAAGCACGCTCACGTGGGAATTGAGAATCAGGAAGACGCCGAAATACTTAAATGCCACGCGGTTGCCTCTACCAATGGGATTTCGTGGTCTAAAGAAAATCGACTGTTCTTCACACGGGGGCGAGGCTGTTTGAATGGTAATTCTACTGTTAGAAGTTGGAGGGGGCGGAAGGGATCCGTCGTTTGGTCTCGGACGTTATAAGGGATGAACTTGTCGACGCTGAGGAGAGCGTTCTTGACAAAGACGACGCTACGTTTCAATAAGGCACGCCAATCCTTGACGCCTAGGGAGCGTATCGTCCATGGCATAAACTCGAGTCTTAAGAGATCAGATTTCTTCGTCGCACCTCCAAAATTTGTAAATGTTTCCTTCATTAATGATTATTAAAAAAAATCCCCTTGATTTCATTAACTGCCCTTCAATTTTATTCCCAACACACCTCACATTAAATTACTTGAAAAAAAACTTTTAAATTCAAATATTCTATAATTTACAAAATTTCCAATGTTGTTTATATTTGCCACATCTGAGAATACACAGTCTTGTCTGAGAGGTATAGAGTTGGAATGTTCAAGTCCCACTCAACGCAACGCTCTTTTTTAGTTACTTTGTTTTCCTTTCTGTTTGGAGCATGTTCTGTTTCTGGAATATACCACGAATGTATAAATTGTATTGGACCCCGAAGTGGAGTCAGTCAGTCTACTCTCATTCGCTAAACGTCAGAACAGCATTACAGTTGCACACATTTTATGTAAGTGCCTCGGTAAACGCCACAGGACGAATAACGCTGATGAATCATAAACTCAAGTTGAATGATGGGCGACCTAATTAACATTTTAAAATTGGAAGCTTCGAAATCAAATCTCAAAATGTTGACAATGGAACAGAATTGAGCTACATAAGGAAATATCTAGATTTACTGCAAAGTATGACGAAGATTGTCATGTTGAAAGGTTTATTAGGGCAATATCTTACATATTGTAATAGTATTAAATGCACTCTTTTTTGTTCAGTAATTGGACCAAATAAAAAAGAAATACGTAATTAGTCAAAAATTAGTTTCTAATAGTAAATAGTTGAGTTTAAACTCATCTTGAACACAATCAGCTCACTATTCCGTTTCCAAATGTAGAATTATCGACTAGGATGGAGGCCATAATATAATTTAATTAAAAATCATTTAAAAACAGAAAAGTATTGGTCCTATGAAATTGAGTTTGGAAAATCAGAATGGGAAACCTCTAATGGCCCGAGAATATAAAAAGTAGTGATGTATGCATTTCCTTAAGTGGGAGATATCTGAGATAAACGTCAGCTACTTAAGCGTGAAAACCTTGTCCAATAATAGAGGTTGCAGCAATGCCAAGGACGTTGAAGGCCAGAACAGGTGACATAACCTATTGGAGATAATAAATTTCACTTGTAGAGTATTGAGTTACACTGAAGAAGTAGTCGGAGAAGTTAGCGGTGTTAAAGGCGTGTAATGAAGGCCGTCACAGATGTTAGTAGGCAGGCAGAGAGATTAAAAGGTTGTAAGAGATGTTAAAGGCCATTCAGACATGCTGTAAATATCTCCTTGATGTTAAAAGCCACTTCTAAGAATTGCGCAGTTTGTATCGAATGCGGATATAAAAATAAACTCCAAGATGGAGGAATATTTAACGCCTACGACGCTTGTCTTAACGTCCACCTTGCGTGACGTTGAGCAACGCGCCATCGTGACGTCACGGCATCCTTCAACAGTCGGAGGAATTTTCCAAGCGCAACTCCTGCCCATTAAAGGGTTATCAGACTCCATCACCACCAACGGAAGAACGCAATGATAATGCTTAATTAGGTGATAATATTTGAGTCGAGATGAAGGCCAGGGGACCATGGGGCGATAAGACGTCAGCCACTGATGTTCTTGTTTGAGTTTAAAGATAAGTTTTCAGCATCACTGTGCAAAATCGAGCTTTCCCCGTCAGCCGTGGACAATGCGTTTTGGCCATGACAAGATCCTGAGTCCTGAAGGGAAAATGTACTTTGGCGACGTGGAGGAAGACTTGAAAACAATAGAAAAATATAATTGGAAAAGGAAGATTATACACAGAATGAATGAATACAAATTAAACGAAAGATCAGGGCTCTGCAAGGTCTGTAGAGCTGACCAAGAAGAATAAGTACACTTTGACAATTTCAACTGGTAGACTGTAAAATCCAAATAAATAATCTTACCATCAGCACAAAATGCCTCCTATACCTCGCCATAAGACAATCCACATGGTCCTATGCCTCGTCCATATGGGGGACAACAGCCAAAATTTAAACTAAACAAAACATAATCCTACGCACCATTACAAACTCTCCCTCGTACCTTAGAAATTCCGTCAACCACCGTAACATCAAACTTCCCAAAGTAAACTCCGTAATCTCCAAATCAAAAGCGCCCTCAACCACCCAAACCCCATGATCCAGAAATTCCATGACAACCCTCCTCCATCTCCACGCTTCCGTCGTCTCAAAAGAAAACTCCCAATCAACAAAATCCTTCCCCCTGATCATTCGGGTACATCCTAACCCACCTTACCATCATGCCGCATCCTCATATATCCTCCAAAAATCACTTCATTGCCTGTCAAGCCTCCACGTCGTATGCCTCTCAGGTACTCACAAAAAATAAATCAAAACCATTCTGCTAAAGCAGGTTAATCAATTGATTAACCTTCCCCAAATACTGGCATGTTAATTATATGCATTATTTTAATTTTGTATTCGCTATTTAATATATATATATATATATATACTGTATCATTATTGTACCAACTAAAAATCAATACGATAAAAGTTTTTATATGAATAAAATAAATAAATAATTGGCATATTACAATAAAGGTTAGTGAGTAGATAAAAACAGAGTACTACGGAGAAGAAGGAAAAAATAAACGGTTATTCCCCCCCCCCCTTCTCCCTCTCCAAGAAGTATGAATTATAAGCTATTGTAGAGGTTTGTAAGTAAGACGTGGGTCAACGGGAAGGAAATTGAGAAGGGGAATGAGACGAGACCTTTTCAGGCGAAACACGAGTAGTACTCCTAGTCGCAGTTGTTGAGTAATTACGGGTGGGCGATGAAACCCAAAGAGAGACTGTTCTATCAAGTGCGCGGAATCCAATATGGTGACGCAAGACTGACTCACAAATAGAAATTACAAAGTGTTAAATATATGGCACTAGGCCCCGTTCTAAGTGACTCAAAAGCTAAGATACGTGTTTTTACAAGAAAGCAGCAGTCCACGAAAATACATACGAAGGAATAAAATAAAATAACCAACATGAAAAAATTTTCCTCCTCTCGAGTACCTCTAAGGTAAGTAATACACGCATCAGTCTCGTATAGATTTCCCTCGCGCTTCTGTTCTCTTTGGATCGTGCTAGAATCGACACATTTCTTCGAGTGAGTGTGAGTGTGTGTGTGTCTGAGTGTGTGGTCATGTGTAACTTGATCCTGCGACCTCGATGCGCGGTTTCACGTTCCATTCCATGTCGTACATTTCCTACAGCTCTGCAGCTACACCACGTACACGAGTGTCGATGCTGTGACCTGATCGCCGTGTTCGACTTCAACTCCTAGAGGAAACAGACGTCAACTCTCATTCTCATGGGCAACTCCACGCAGACTCTCCAGCAAAACTTGTTCATACTTCCGCGATTTTAACATCAATATGTTTTTCACTCGTCGCGTTCACTCTCGACGATACTTCTATTTTAAGAGATGTGCGAATAGGACCTTACCTACTTCAATTAAATCTCTTTTTACTAAATAATTATTTTTTCTGACATTTAAATAAATATTAAATGAGTTATAACAGCCTATTTGTTTAATTTTTATTTTATTTAAATAATGAACTATACAACGTTTCGTCTTCTTCGGGTTTTTAGTTCTTGTAGCGCAGTAGGACCCTTCCCTAATTTTATTAACTTTTTATTTAGATTTTAAACGATCGAAATTCAGCCGGAATATTCAAACTCGGGGGCAGACATCGAAATTCCAGGCGGCAATGTGTCGGGTGCAAAATGTGTGTGTACCTGCATCTGCAGGAGATTAGTTTTGCTGAAGGGACGTTCACGCTGAAAAAAATTCCCGAGGACACTATTCTCTTTGTCAGCGTAAAAACTCGCGCTCTGGACGAAGGACGAATAAAGATTGGTGATCACGCGTCACGTGGGGTGGCGCTTTCCTTTGGAGAAGAGTTTAGCTGGGAGGTGAGTCGATGGAGCAACGCTGCATCAAACTTTTGTTTTCTTTAATTCACTTGTGAGTATTCGAAAAATTGAATTTTAAGTTCATTACTGGGTCCATTGAAACGCGGAACGACCCCCTTGCAAAACTGAGAAGTCGCAAGGTTCACCATGTCAGCGTGTTTCAGATTGATTGGGCAGGGAAGGGAAGAGTACTTATAACAAGCAGAGGAGCTTTGATAGCAGACTTTCGAGAGAAGTCAACATCTGCTTGAGATTCTCGCTTTCCTTGCAGCGCAATGTTTTACTTGATTACACGTTGTTAACCTTCCTAAAAAAAGAACACTCTCAAAAAATTAATTGATTGAGACCCGTCGCGTGATGTTTACTGATCACGAAATAGTATCGGGGACAATACACACCAACTGGTACAGAGAATATATAATTTTTTCTTGACTACCTCAGAAAGAAGCTCATATCTTATATATACTTTCCCACTTAAAAAAAATATTGTTTCTAGTTAAAAAATGTCAACTGTATTTTTACTGACCGCATACTGCTTCCTCTTTTCATTTTCAGGTGTCTACGATTTACGTAATTACTCAACCCTGAATTTTCAAAGAAACTGCATTGTGTTCAATACATTGTGGTCTACAAATCAAACCTAAATTTATTTACCAAATATATTATTTTCTCGTGTACTCTGATAACACAAAATTATCGATTGCAATTGAAAAATAATATCATTTCTTGCTCTATTTCAAAATTTCATATATACCTTAAACTGAATCGGAAAGTTAAAACTTATACTGAAGTTTGATACTATATTGTCCTTTCATTTGTACAGTTTTTAATTTTTTATCTTTTTCCTCGACAGGAGATACTGTGACTCAAAGTTAAACTTTCAAAAAATATTCAAAAATTAAACATTTAAATGGGAGAAACTCCTCAAAGTTGTCCTAGCTATTATTAATAGTTTATATAAAGTAAGTTCAATTGGATGAGTAAAAGAACAAAAATAATTTGGACTCACCAACTCTTAATTTTGGGAGGAATTAGAATAAATTGAATTTTCTTCATTTGCAATCGATAACTTTGTGTTACTCAGAATACATGAAAAATTATATTATGTAAATAAATAGAAGTTTTATTTGTAGACCAGAGTGTCTGGACACAATGCTGTTTGTTTATTTGAAAACGATAGGACAATTCAGTCCCGAATTATTTAGTAAATCGTAGATACCTAGCAGGAACAGCAGCATGAGATGTGTATAATTAATGGCCGTCATTTCTAACCGGAAACGGCTGAAATGTTTAAAAAATTGTTTTTATCTACCAAAGCATAAGGGAATGCACAGACGAAATGTAATTTGGTTAAGCAAGCTCACTCGGCATGGAGTTTTTGTCAGAGATTTCCTCTCTGATCGCCACAGGTTCATCACAGCCTCTGTCCGTCTTTGCTTTGACTCTTGGTCTACACAAACTGTTTCTTCTCAGTGGCATGCTCTATCAGAACTTTATTTATAGGTATTTATATAATAGGTATTAATGTCTGTACGTATGTCATTCCACCAACCTTTACACAAGTCTCTGAAAAACCTAAACTAAATCATCCAATAATTTATCCACCACTGTAAAACATTTGAAAGACTCAGTTAATAAAAACAAAATTCATGATGTTGTTTATAAATTAAACTGCAATGACTGTCCTAGTGTATACAGAGTCCAGACTAATAGAATCATCAGCACCAGAATCAAGGAACACAGATCCAATATTAACCTTTCACAAAAAAATTATCTGTTACTTCAAAACAAATTTCAGATTCGAACCACACTATTGACTGGGACAATTTCCAAATTTTAGACAAGGCAGTAACTACAAATCACGATTAGTTTCAGAAATGCTTCACATAAAACACAATATTAATACCCTGAATGTAAAAACTGACACTGATTTGTTCAGTAGTATATATATATATATATATATATAATATCTTAATTTATTAATTTATCAAATGTATAATTATTATCTTTGTTTTTTTAAATATTTGTCTTTATTTGCCCTATTCTGTCTCTACTGCAATTATTTGGAATGTTATGATTTCGTGCTTTGTAATTCAGTTCAACGTGAAGAAGGACCGAAACATGTAGTTGCTTTTAAATTATATTAAATTTTTGTCCTTATTTTAGAAGGTCCGCGGAACAAATAGTTCATCAGAGATGTTGATTTTGTGAGACGAACGCCCGTTGGCGTGCAGCACGAACACGGAGGCCAATCATTTACCTTGCAGATGAGAACCGAAGGCCATTCCCCTCTATCCCTCCTTCTTCTTATCTACCCACGGGATTTTCCTAACCTCTTCTTATCTTCCAATAAGTGTGAACATGTAACTGTTAACTGACTGTATTAGAAATACTTCAGAGTTTCTATCCTAGCACTGTTTTGTTGAGAAATACTTGAATACCGATAGAATTACTATTTACTGACAGATATATTAAACATGAAACCTCATTTTCGTTTTGATTGGCACATAAGGTAGCCTCCTTCCACCATCTTCTCAATGTCTGGCACACTTGTCACTTCACAACAACCCCAAACAGCTATTTTCCACTCAGTAGAGGTGTGACGGATTATCTCTCTACTTTGCAAAATAATCTTTCACGGCGGAAGTTTTCAGAACGAATTCAAGTACGAGTTAATCTCTCGGAAAGATTTAAGCTGGATTTATTATCTTTTCAGTGCTGTCGCTAATTGGATGAACTAATTTTAGGGAACCAATCTATAATGAGGTTCTTTAAATTCATATACGTGAAACGTCTTTTCATTGCGACCCAGAAGCCTTCATTACTAAAGATCATATTCCTTTGACGTTATCTTGCGTGCTTATTTATCTGTGTCTCAGAGTTTAGATTGATATAACAGGCCAGGAGACATTTTGACGAGTGGCCGTCTTCCTTATCTTTCCTCTTCGTCTCACCAGTTGCATGCTCTCTCCTTAACGACGTTATTTACAACTTCGGGGCGAGAACAGTCTTTCTTTCTTTTCATAGTCAATAAACGAAACAAACGCGGTATAAACAAACGCGAGTTGGTTGGCATCCCTGCTATAATTAATCTGTACATACTTTATATACGAATCGAAATTTCATCCCCGCAATAAGATAAAAACATTCAATACAATAGTGGAAATAAGTAGGCAGTCTCGATATGATATATTTATGTGTGGTTGGATAAAATCACTAAACAGACTTATATTTAAAACAAAATATTAATTTTTTTAAAGAAAATTTCAAATTCGTCTTTCATTGGTTTAAAACACTCCAGTTTAACGTTTTTCGTTATTTTATTACTTGAAAAATAGAATTTTGAGCTTAATGGTCAGGCATGGAAATAGCATGTTGAGCTTCTAACGCTCAGACACAACTACTCGGACTTAGGCGGTGAGGAGTCAAAAGAAAGGAGACAGTATTTGAGTCAGGGGCAATAAAACCCACCCAGCCATAAAGGCGCGCCAGGGGTGTTTCTCAATTTTGGTGAGATTTGGCGTCATCTGGTGGTGTTTTTCCCCCAAGAGTAACCATAAATGTTATTGGTGATTTGGATCGAGGTACGACCTAAATAGGAGGAAGACGCTGGAAGGTCCATTATGACGACACGGTAATCACCCCTGTAACTTTTTGCTGATTTCCTATATTGCCAGGTCCCAATAAATTATGGTGTAACATATTCTGATTTGTGAGACCCTGAGTTTGGAGATAAAGAAAAAAAGTTCTACGAATTTTTTGTTGTTGTATTTTTTATGTAAATACATATGTAGTGTTAATTAAGAAAGAATCGCCAGTTTATTGTTTGAAAATATCAGCATTCTAATATTGATGTAAATTTGTTTTGGATCAAGTAAATTATTTTCTTTTTTATTATAAAAGCTAAATATTAATATGTACATATAATATTAATATTACATTGAAACCATTAATATCCCCTAGTCATTTCAAGCTTTATGCTTATATATATATATATATTTGTAATGGCTGTCGTGGAGTCCGATGTGATGTCATCACAATCAGTGAGATACTCGTCGTGTTCACTCAAATTTCCTTCGTTTTAATTTCACCAGTTCAAACTAGATTTTGTTAAATAAATTCATATCTGATTCTCTCGAGGAGTTGTAAGGTACTAAACATATACTGACAAGAGGACATCGACGGCTGTCTGCATCTGTATATCGTGCGTGTCGCATTTCACTTTCTCTACGACTGCTCACATAAGACAGAATGTCGAATTTGTCCGTGGAACGTATGAATATATATTCATAATTAGAACACAACAATCGTATTTCTTTTGGTTTCATGAAGTTATGGTGAAGTAAACTCTATGGCTGCTCAGGAGTTAAATTTTTGTAATGGAAAAGAACGCCTGCATCCTGACCAGATGCTCGCTGATCTAATACAGGTTTCCAAACAGGAAACCACAAGACATATTCAGTTCGTTCTCCCTTTCCAGACCTGCAAAGTTATTTTCTTCCAGTGCGTTTGCGGAGTACAGTATTTATAAATATCAGTGATTTAAGGGGAGTTGCCTGTTTCAGGATCACCCTCATGTAGCCTGTTGACAATAAAAACCTGGCGTGGTTGTGACGTCATCCTGTAGCTTTTCCACAGTCTTTGCTGACTCATTAACGAGTTACAGGTCAACTGTTCTCTGCGGAACTTGAAAAATAAATCAGAGTTTACGAGGCTGAGAAGAAGTCCGCGTCATCGCTCAGAGAAATCAAGTTTCAAAATGAGGATTTGCAAAGGGGAATATCGTGAAAGAATGAAAAAAACAGACGGGAAAGGATTATTAATAATCTCCATAATTTATTGATTTTAAAACACGTACATTACTTTCCTAACGTATAATGCTTTGCCTTTGCTGTGTTTCTTCTCTTTCCTGTGTTTTTCTTTTTCTCTTTCATTAAAAACATTACAATAGTGATTATTACTACTAATATTATTATACAATTAAATAAAAGACAGGTGCGTGTGTGTGTTTGCGGTGTTGGACAAGGAGTCGCGGTAAAGGCGAGTATTTCTGCTCTGAGGACACACAAGTAGCAGCGGTGGCGGCAGAGCAACGGCAGCAATTATTAAGTACACCCAATTGAGGATTCTTTAAATTAAAAAAATTACTTGGGAAGGTGAATAAGAAGAGCCAGGGAGCTTAGCTGAGTCTCACCGTGAATGTGTGTTTGTTTAATTTATTTTGCTCTGCTTGTGAATATTGAGAGATAGAGAATAGTAGAAGGGGACTCGGTCGGTTTCTCTTAAGACACTTGCGTATAAAAATATTGTGTTTCTTATTTTATTTTCGCAGTTCCCCTTCGTTGGTGAGTGTTTTTAGTGCTGTGCGATGGGGATGAGCTTCTCGCCCTCGGCCAATGCGGGCAGCGGAGCCTCGACGGTGAGGACTCCGTCTTTGCTCAGAGAGGACTTGATGCTCTCGGGGTTGGTACCCTTGGGCAGCATGAACTCGCGGTTGTACTCTCTGTACACGGACTTGCTGTCGGTCTTCTCCTCGTGCTTGGCGTGCACCTGAAACAAACAACACACTCGTCATCAACGTCTTCTCACTTCTCACGGTGACTGTCTAATTTGTTCATCCTTATGTACCTTTCTTTCAGATATTGAGGAAGAATATCACACCGATAAATATGCAAATAGGCTTAAAATATCGATATAATGTTATCGACGGGCTTTATAAATCGACCACAGACGTATGCTCTAGACATTACCATTGCCATCAGTGGCGGCTCCTGAGTATTAAAAGTTATATGCTACATCACATCACCCCAACACAAAGTTTAGGAGGATAAAGATTTTTATAGTACTACAACATCTACAGGGTTGTTAATACTCCACGACCCGTAATATGCTACATTTGTAAATTCGTCTCCATCACGTGTAATAGAAACGACATTTTAAAATTGTAAAAATGGATAACCATATTGGCGCAAAATCCTAACACGACAGAATTTTTACTTATTACATATTTCAAATAAAGAAAGTTAATTTTAGAAAAAAGTCACATATTATGGGGTATTGTATGCAGATCGTACGGTAATTTTCTCAGAATTATGAAAGTCTTCGAAATGCCGCCTGTTAAACGCTTTTTATTTTGAATAAACTTTGATAAAACCAAATAAACAGCATAAGCAGTAATATATTTATTAATTCGTCAAAAACATTTAAAATTGTATCCTGCTGAGGCTCGCTCTGATGGCTCACATTATTGCTGGATCTTAGGCGAGCAGGGGAAAGAAACGATAATAGTGCGCATGCGCATTTCTCATTCCAGACAAGATTCTCGTGCTATGAAGAATGTAGCCCAGGTACAGACGAGAACGGAGCGCGCTGGAAGACGGACAGATTAAAGTCTTCGAAATCGAAGCAAAAATTCACACTCTTAAAATACTATTATTTTAGAGTTTCTTAAAATTACAAAACAAATAATTCCACCTAAATTAAATCATGTGCTGCAGCACATATGCACCAGCCGCCACCGTTATACATATATGCAAATGATTGCAATAAATTTGTTAGGGCGCACTGAGGAGGCTAGGGCTGGAAAAGCCCGGCACTGTTCGGGTGGGTCGATAACAGATTTCTTCAGAATTACCAGAGATACTGGTCGTAATACACAGCTCCCTATTTCAGACTGAGATAATAGTTCCAGTGGACAGAAGCCTTTAGTCTTGGCACGTGGTGAACCAGCGCAGCTGTAAAAGCCAGAGAACCTTATACATACTTGAGACGACAGAATATTGGGCCGTTGAGAGAGTTTCCGTAGAAAGAGGCGAATATTATGATTGCAGTCTGAGTAGAGAAGGCCTCTAAGCGGGGTTTACTCTTTGTACATTAACGTCTAGCTAAAGTGCTGGGTCCTCTCAACACTTGCCTGTCCCACAAGTTTTCGGTGGCCAGTTCTGAGGTATCCAATTTCATTCCTCGCATAGCCATGTCAAAAATTGATTCTAATTCTGTAATGTGTTCTCATTCTGTCCCACAATAAGACCCTGAATTCACAGGTCGCAACTCATATGCGACTAATTGACTTTATGTATTTATTTATTTTATGATTAGCTGAGAAATAGTTCCTTTTTTTTTGGAAGCCAAATTCCTTCAATATTTTCTCTTAGATAATTACAAATTAAAATTATATTTTGTTTTATTTTTATCAATTAAAAAATATATCATCAGTATTGAAATGTTTCGACTATCCACGTTGTTCTTATGAAACCTTGAATTCTGGTTTCTTGGTAACGGTGTGTCGGGTCTCCAGCTGAAACCGCATGTTATGCTAATATCGCTTATGTATTTGCAACCGTTCTAACCGCTAGTCTTATCGTTGTGTAAACGAAAGAAGTTGTACCTCGTTCTGTTGCATGTACAGATTTATTCTTTGTTGCAGCTCGCATGACGCAATCGAAGCTCACGGCCTTCATGGAGGCGTAGGTCGACCATTCGTTTGCCACTCACGCGGCATTTGAAACCATACTGCAGATCTTCCAGAGTAATAAGGCTTAATAATAAATCATTTGTTTTAGGTGTCTGGTGTCGTTAGAAACTCTGGGAAGTCCGTTTTTTAGGTTGCCTTTTTCACTTTTAAACGTAGGTTTCTCTGTTTGGTCTGAATTCTCAGTTTGTGAGACCAGAAAATCTCCTACTTAATTATTAGGAATTTCATCATAAATCTGAATTTTCTTCCATCCTGATTTAGCAGAGCATCTACTGAAGTAGGTAATGCAAGGCCATGACTGTATGAGATAGTTACTGACGTCCCCAGTTCCCTTCCATCATTCTCTAGGACGTCACGCCACATCCGCACGAGGTGCGGGGACCTCGTCAGTTCTGTTGCGTTGGGCTTCAGCCACTATCACGAAGGATCGAGACGAAAGTCCGCCTTCTGGCAACGTCGTCGTCGCCGTCGCCGTGATGGAAATAGCTGCGGGTAAATTTAGCTCGCAGGAATGCCAAGGATAGAGGGTTGGGTTGGCTGCACTGCATCGCCTCCGCTGCCGGTACATCGCGAATCCTCAAGGGCAAAAAACGCACGACCGTATCTCAAATCCTTGTCGATGACTTCAAAGGTTTAAAGTTATGCGAGGCAGTGACTCAGAAACCTCGACCAAGAGGCTCTAAGCGATGGGTAGTCACATCATCGCAACCTATCGGTTCAACACATCTCCGCCATCTTATTACGGTATTGTCAGTGTTGATGACGAGAATTTCACTATGCTACTCAGGCACAAGACCAAGAACTATTTACAAATCAAATTAGAGTGTTACAGAGGAAAATGTAGATGTAGATTGACGTTTCTCCAAACTGTAGACACACTTCATGCAACTCTGGATGACGTCACGGCAAATATTTGATTTTCAAACACAAACACAAAAATCTGTCTCATGAGCCAATGTGGAATGGTTATGTTGTGTTCAGAGGAACATGGCTGCTGATGACGTCATAGGTAACAAATCTTTAGTTATGTGGATGTAGTATGTCAGATATAGGTTACAGTAATATTACATCACGGAGTCGTCTCAGTAATTGATTTAAATACACACACCCACGCGGTCTCCACGTTGGCGCCATCTCCCTGACTGGCGTTGTGAGTGAAAATTGAACAGACATATTTTCGGATCAGTATCGATGACGTCATCAGTCAAATAATTGCAAGTATTTGAGCGGAGTTTCTCAGAAACTACAAGGAGGAAGAGAGTAAAATAAAATTCTTATTTAATGGGAGAATGGTCTCTCCCTCCCTTCCTCCCTCCCTCCCTCCCTCTCTCTCTCTCTCTCTCTCTCTCTCTCTGTCTCTCTCACACACACCAAAATTTCAACCTGCATGACCGATTAAGATATTTCTATTTTAGGGAAGAACGTTGCCAGTGTTCCCCACGGACGTCTTGGGCCACAGCTCGTGGTCGTTTTGATGGCCGACTTCTGGGGATTTAGAACAGTGCAACGGCCCCCGCAATGTTGAGGTGTGAGCTGAGTCAGCCAGGGCACGTAGGAAGGTCGTCTCTGTGGGAGGAAACCTTATAAGGACACTGCCGAGACACGAGCGTTGACCCTCGTTCAAACCCACGTCACCGAACGCCAACACACACAGACGTCGACGCTTACTTCCGATCATATTAACTGAATCTGAATCATATAGGTCGGACAGTTTTTGGAAAACATTATTGACGACATTGATGAGCAAACAAATGAGCCCTGAAACTGAAGGCGAGAAAAACTTTGTTACCGAAATGCTGAAGGAGGAGGCTTTCAAGGTAAGTAACAACATGGCGGGGATTTAATAAAAATAAACGTGTACATTAAGTCGAGGCTACACCACGTCACTGCTGCTCTCTCCCACTAATAATCATGAGTTGCCGTGGTTATGGTTATGGGTCCCAACACGACTCGGTGACGTCGTCTGGAATATTTGAGAGGGATTAAAAGCTTTATTCCTCGCCAAAGACCATCTTCAAACACAAAGGCGGACCCTGGCCTGGATGATTGTTAAACAAGTTGGATTCAGTATTCGTCCAATGCAGAATGGAGTTTGAAAATAAGACCGATGACGCTGAAGTGGTCTAAGAATTGGTTCTTCAAAATTCATTTGTTAGATTCAAGAAGTGATAGAGGTAGATGTACGGTTTTTTACGATAAAATTCTCTGGAATGACGGCATAGCGCTTGGTGTACCCGATTTTGAGAATTTCGTGAATAAACGGAACGTCTTTGTAGGCAGCAACTCTGGAATTTGCTGACCCGGAGAAAATTTGTTATCGCTGAGTGACGTCGCAGGCCTCGACACGTCATGGAAGGCGCAACTTAATTTTACTCTTCATATTTCTTCGTTGTGCTTTTCGAGGATAGAAGAGTTGTGTTTGAGGTATAACATTGTCAGTGAAGCGGAAGAAAATAGGTAGAGATGAAGCAAATGTTTAAACTCGAAGGAAGTCATAAAATAACTCGAGTGAAAGAAAGTAAATGACGAGCTAAAGATAATAAAGTAAACAGAATGAACAAATTAATCGCTCACTCACACACACACACACACACACACACACACACACACACACACATATATATATATATATATATATATATATATATATATGTCTTGGGTTTCTTTTTTCTCGTAATACTTCAATCACTTACTATTTTTCCGTTTCTTCTTATTTCACGGTTTGCATTCGCATCTGCCTGCTTCATAACTCTTTTCCAAACCACAGTGACTGTCATGCCGTATTTTCTTTGCACATTTCCAATAAAATTGAAATGTCGATAGAGAAAATTGAAAAGCTCCCATCACGAGAATAGTACAGAGTAACGGAGAAGGAGCCTCCCGAGCGTGGGTGAAAATGGCTGACTGGTGCAAATACGTGTTACGTAGATCGTAAAAGTAGAGATGATCGTGTCTTGAGCCATGTTACTCTAAATGGAGCATCCGCCAGCTTGCTACGTCCACTATACATCTCCATAACTCTGCTTTCAGCGGAAAGGAAAGGATGAATAGCTTCATTGGAAATGAAAGAACAATATCAGTTCATCCGGGTCATCCATATTGAATGACGTCAGCGTAAATAAATGCTCGTATCCATTAATGGAAATCCTGCAGCAAAGTTTCTAAATCAGCAAATATTTAAAGCGATACTTTTAAGACATTTACGAAGGCGCTCTTTTCAGTTGTGGTCCTGGGCGGACGCCATTAGTTCGTTCTCTGTGCTCAGCGGGTGGATCCATCATCGAGTTCCCAGTGGGAGTGATGTAACAGCCAGGATTGGCAAAGGTTTCGGACATTTGCGCGGCGTTGCCACATTTCCTGTGGGCGTGATCCAAGCCTCCATCACAAAGCAATCTCATTGCCGTGGCGTTGACAGGTTGCAATCGCCTGCCAAGACCAATGAGGCTTGACCCTGTGTGAAGTAATCCTTTCACCCCTGAAATGAGAGCACCGGGAGTGAGCGTACTTACCAGGAGCTTGTTGTCGACGGTCTTGACGACGATTTCCTCAGGCTGATACTGGCTGACATCGAAGCGCAGCTTGAGCAGCTTGTTCTGGCCTTCCTCTTGGATCAACGGCGAGTTGAGGCCGTCCAGCCAGGTCCTCGGCGACGACGCCACGTCACTGGACGTCGTGCTAGATAAGAGACGGGAAATTATCACCAAAGTTCCAACAAGCAATACTTTGACTAATAAAAACTGATAGAACACAAAATGCTACTCAAACATTCAAGTTATACAAGGGAAGCTCCAATCTACTAATTTACTTGTAGAGTGTAATCCTCGATTTGGCAATAGCAGCAGAACAGGGGAGCTGCGGTATGGTCAGCAAGGCTGCGAAAGGTTAACTGGAGTTCCCAGGCTATAGTTGGCAACTTCCGATGATTGGAATGAGGTGAGCTGCGGGACCACAGCATTGCCATATCCATGCTTCAATCAGTTAGAAGGCAGCTGGCCGACTGTTCCAATTAGACACCGTACGTCATATGCCCAAGGTCTACGACCTCTAAGCATACACCTTCTGGTGTCTTGGCTTTTGGGAACGTTAGTTAGTTATTTTATGTTTGAGGAAGAGTCTGCCGGGTGGTATTCTACTTTGTGGCCCTCTCCTTTAATAGATTGGGTAGAAAGGAAACAAACTTAAACTAAATAAAGATATCTAGACACTTATAGGGAATTTTACTATTAAACACAGTTATAAGCCCAGGAAAGAGAATCTGGGATTATTCACAGTGACATAGAAGAGCGAAGGGTAAGGATATAACAAGGAGCATGCAGAGTGGCGTAGGAGAAACTAATAAAACATATCTAAAAAGCGGGAATTGATGTTTTATAACGTCAATGAATTTGGAAAAATATTAACATACAGTTATGAGTAATGTGTCAGATAATCTACAAAAATTGGAAAACTTTCAGAATTCAGTAACACTCGAGCGTGATACAATAGAATCTCTCAGCGATTAGAAGTTGATACTCATTGTTAAATTGGGAAGAGGACGGGGAGAGAAGCCAACAGCACAAAACTTTCTTCTCCGAGGATAGATTCAAAGACGCTGTCAACAAATTAGGAAAGTGTAACGAGGACGAAGTCGTTTTCTCGGCTGTGAATTCTGCCTCGGAGTTGAATCTTCAAACTTTGTTTACGGCAAGGTCGTCGGTTCCTTTTCTTTAGTGAGTGAGGTTGGTCCTCGCAGTCACGAAGGCCTCAAGAGTCGCGTGACCTTTTCCCTGGCAAAGTAGATCGAGGACGTGTTTCGTGCCTCCTCACCGACGCGATAAAGACGAAAATATCTCAGCCAAAATAGTCCTAAAGGAATCCTTCTGCTTGGGTGGGTCGGATTGCTGTCAAGAACTGCAAGTCTAGGAAGTAGGAGCATCAATGTGAAAGTGAAAGAATACATCGCATTTGTCATCGAATGATCTGGAAACTCTAACTGTCAGAAACGTTAAACAAACTTTGGGATGTTATTCCGAAAAATAAAAAGACCAGTTATAAGCATCCAACGAAAGAATCAGTTCTGAAATACTTCGCTGTTCAGAGTGAGAGAGAAGCACAACCATGAGCCTCAAAGTGAAAATAAGTGGTCGTAAGTATTAAAGTGGATTATACTTCTTCAGGGTGTATGATCATAACCGAAGGAATAGAAATTAAACAGGAAAATGCACAAGGAAAGAGAGAGGGTTGCAATCAAGGGTCTTGAAGGAACCAAGTGAAATTATAATAGACGCCGGCACTGAGGAAAATCAACGGACATGGAACCCACTGAGGAAAATCAACATAATAACTAAAAACGTTGACAGGTGACTCGGAGTAAACATTAAACTGGGATGCATTGATAAGTTTAAGTGATTTAGGGAAACCGTGGGAAATACATGTAAGGTTGAATGAATGATTCCTAAGAAAAAACGGTTGACATGCAATTTATGTTTGGCTAACTTAAGGACAAATTCAAAAATTAATTAAAATTAACTAGGAATGGAAACTTTGAGTGTGTTAGGGAAACCTTAACATAGGAAAAATGAAATTCAACTATGGAAATTCAAATAAAAAATCATTTTGTGATTAGGAACCTACTAGGGTACTGACATGCAACCACATTACAGTCTAAAAAAAACATTGAGGATTGGTGTTCCGTAAGTGACTTACACACAGAAGCAATGCAACACAGTCACTTAGGGAAACCATTTACACTGACGCATCAACTTACGTGATGGCTGTCACATGCACAAGCGATACCAACTGTAAAATATGGAAAGCACTAAACATGAACGCTGCGCACAGACAGAGAGAGAGACTGACAAGCTATTGTTGGCGTTGTACCTCTTGAAGCTGGAGGAGAAAGTCTCTGCTGGCGCCTCTGCCCAGGAGCTGCTGCTGCTGCTCGTCTTCTTGGTTTCCGTGTGCTGGCTGCAATGGTTAGTACAGTTAGGTTATGTTAGAGTGCCACACACACACACAGAGTGAGTTGCAGTGAGTTCTTACTACATTGCGCTGAGCCGGGCCGACGGACACTGACTGCAGAAGTTCGAAGCTGAGGAAGGCTGAGGCCACGGGACACGACGGACCTTCTACGGACATGGAGGGCGACCTTCACACACATCAGCAAACCTCCCCCTCCCCTCCCCTCCGCCCGGCGCCTCCCACTACTACGGCACGCTCCTAATACGGAACACCCTCACACCTACAGGGTGACACTCCTGCTGACGACGACCTGCCACACTAGGGAACACAGCCTCGTACACGACCTGCCTAACAAGGACTAACCCGGCTACGTAGAAAACGCCCTCGCAAACCAAGTCCAAAGGGGATTAATATGAAACAAGAACGAAAATTAACAGAAAATTACATACTTCTGGAAAATCAAAAAAGAAAACTTGAGTAAAAGGAAACGAACAAATAAATAAGGAAATGAAAGAAAAAAGAGGTGAAAAAAGTAAATAGAACTAAACGGAAGCAAACTGAAAACAAAATAAATGTTACAGTAAAGAAATTTATTGAAAGGGTAGCATAGTTAACGAGAAAAATAAAAGGAAAAAAAGAGTTAACGGAAGGGGACAAGGGCAAATCATTGGAAATGAAAGAAAATGGAAAAAAACAAAAGCGAGTGAAGGAAAAGGAAAGTTAACTAAACGAAAAAGAGAATGACAGAAATTCAAAAGAACGTCGAAATGAGTAAATAAAGAGTAAGAAAATCGAATTTGAAAATGAAAGGAAATGGAAATCCACTTTGAACAGAAAGGAATGGACAGAAAAATACGGTTTAGTGAATAGGTTCCGTTGATTATTGCAAAGGAACTTAAATCCATTGGCAATTTGGAAAGTTTATTCAACGGAGCGTTTTTAAAAAAATTATATATTTCCCCCCACCCCAAAATCTGATGAAATCCCAAAATTGAGGACAAGACATCGTCGTCGAATAAAAGTGGTCATTCGATTTATCTTTATATAAACTTAAAGTAAGCTATTACAAATAATAATAATTTGCAGTCGCAGAAAGAGGAAAATTGAAATCAGGCATTAATAAATCGTTTCCTTTTATGGTATAGACCAGAATTTGAAAAGTAATTAAAAGTAGAATGTACCTTACGATCAAAGACAGATTCTTTAATATATGTAAAATAGCGACGGAGAACTTATAACTGTGAGATGATGAGACGAGATACTAAATGGTGAGGTTAGCAGGCGCACGAGAATAGACGAGGATGTTCTAACTCGCTGACGTCACGGGGCATTGCGAGCGATGTTTTAATTTCTCCAGGAGGTTGGTTGTTTGTGCTGCACTCTATAAATAGGGCGACTGAAAATGCAGCCGGTGGCGGGTTGTATTTATAGGGGTGACGGACTTTGTGACCCAGTTGAGTTCAGTCCACGAGAAATCGCCGCGATGAGTCACCACTGCAACAATGGCGGCCTTCAGGGCGGCCCACGCGCGCGTCTCCCACTGAATAATGACCACAATCGGCTCGGAGGAGATCAGAAATTGGGGACCAAAGAGCTTGGAACTTTTATGCTAAAGGCAAGAGTCCACAAAGCGCACGCCAACACTGAGCAACCCCGGTGATGCTCTGCGAGTTTCAAGAGAAATTATTTTCAACAACAATATTTTAAATATTTCCAAGTCCTTTAATAGCGCGAATTTATTTGTAAAACTTTGTCAATCTACTTCAATATTTTCTATTCGAATGAACCCTAGTAGCGAAGAGCAGTATTTTTAGGGGGGAAAAGAAATAAATATTGTGTCGCCACTGAACGACAACGGAAAATAAACCAATTATTTTCTATTTACTTTGAATCAAGAATTCATTAAGCATATTGTAATGAACATTAAATGGAATCGGTAGAAAATTAAGAATTAGATAACCATTATTACATCCTTAGTCAGAGAACAAGCATCGACTACCAAGACCGTTTTGTAAAATAGCTCATGGAAAGTCGTAGCCCAAAAAAGGAGTATAAGTCCGAGCGCTTATAAAACCACACTAGACCACGTATCTGGATATTAAAAGAAATCCTAATGCAGTCATTTCGCCATAATCACAAGACTTCCGGTAACTGAGCAACCTATCATGTATAAACTTATTATGGCCAATTAATTCGATTTAATGGTTGTAGAGATTTCAAATTGAGATCAGCCAGTTTTAATTAGATTGTTTATTAGATGTTTTAAATTAATAATTTGATTAAATATTTAACAGGTTGATTTTATATATTCACCCCCTGAAACCAAAGCTTTGGTATTTCTTAAAAAATAATTTATTTATTTAATTACTACATATTAAACGTTTTTCAATGTCACGTTTATATATATGTATAGGAACTCGGAAGTGAATGAACAGTTCAATCCTTTTAAATATCGGGTGAAGTCACGCTGTTTTGTTAACTACCGGAAATATATTGTGAACATTGACGTTAAATATAACACCTTATTTGAGTGTCGTAACACCTCATTTCAATATTATTATCTGCATGATATGTCCTTGGTCTTCTTTATATTTTTCTCCGTTCACATATTTTCTGGCCTGTCAATCACGTTTTTCGATTATTTCTATCCTCTTCGACGATAATGCCAGGTTTATCTGAGTATTTCTTGTTCTAATTGTTCTGCCCCCCCCCCCCTTTACTTCCCTATTGTCATTGACACTCTCAGATATCAAAACTTAAATTTGTATCCCAAATGTACCAAGCATAATACAAATAAGAGTGATTGATGGACCACTCAATTAGATGTAATAACTCTTTAATAAGATACTATTTAACTCATCATTGTTTAGTATATAAATATATTTTTTTTCTGAATCTTTTGATTCACAGCCCCAATAATGTCTATTATTTGTTACATTACTTCGGATTATGTTTACCAATATTTACTATATTTATTATAGTAAAACCTTATTATATTGTAATTTGAAATGTAATAAATATCTGATTTCTATAATATTAAATAAAATAAAGTTGACCGTGAGCGGTCAAACATTTTTGTATACTTTTTATGTACTTGAAACACATTATATCGTCAATAAAAATTTCATTAAATTTACAAGTTATTTAGCACTAAACAAACCAAATAGATGAATCAACTCTCTTATTCTTAATAATGAGCTCAAAATTCGTAATTGTGTGATTGTATGTATGTTCCGCTTCCGAGTGGAGCAATATCAAACAAATTTTGCACACATGTTATTTGCGACTTGGAAATCATCACTGTAGGGGTATTATAAAAGCTTAAACATGGTCAATTATAAGATGAAAATGTGCAGATATGAATCCTCCGTGATTTAAGACGCGTTTGCGCCTTTCAATAATATATATACATTAATTTATTATTCTGCGTGAATGTGAGATATACATGTGTCAAGCACAGATTTTACTAAGAATTTGTTAGCTCATAATTACGTCACATTGCAGTCTTAACGTTTTATTTACAGTGTATTCGAAACGTCAAGGATATTACATTACAACACGAGAACAATGCGCAGTCAACTACAAAATGTATACGTTATTGCAGGGAGGTTTTTTTAATGATGACGTGAATGATATATTGTTGAGAAATTTATAGCATTCAGTGACGTCACTGCGTTGTCAGTTTTCTCTCAAACCGTCTCACAAAACAATGAGTAAAAATGTATTTTTTAAAAAAGAACAAATATTCTACAATAATAATGCTGTGGTCGTTGTTGCCATCCGAAATTTCTTTGTTGTATGTGACAAGGAAGTGAAGGATTGACGAAACTGGATCAAGGAACGGTGGACAAATAAGCGAGTGAGAAAAATCAAATATGTTTGTTGTGAAAGAACCGTGTTCCTTTTCGGGGAAAGGTTGATCAGTTCTGCTGACACGAGGATGGCCTTGCATTACGCATTCTAATATATGTATCAAGTCCTCCGTGGTTCTCTCTCTATCTCTCTCTCTCTCTCTGTCCTTCTAGGACCTCGACCACACTTGTTGCTTATCGATCTTTGCGGCAGTCCACAATTAACACCTCGGACTACGTAATCACCGTAGTCTGTGTAGTTAGAAGCTCGTTCTACTGCAGTGGCCATTTTCTCACGGGGTCAATCCTCCTGCGTGTTTCTAGACATCTTTCATCTCTCTCCGTACACGCCACAAGAATTACGTCAGACAAAACCTAAATTTGGTGGTATTATTATACTGACACGTCCTTGGACTTGACCTGTAAATTTTCATCTCCGCCTTACCCTGTCTCCCTTAAAGTCGCCCAGCAGCTGCCCATACATACAATTATATTAACCACTAATTCACAAACAAAGCTAGTTTTTGTTTTTCTTTACAGAACGTCTCGTTCTCACACTTGGGATTTCAGCTGGGTAATTTATTCAAAATAATAAATTAATCACTAATTTTGACAAAAAATTAGAAGCCAAAATATATCAAGTTTATGTTCCGTGCTGCATTCAAGGACAGTTATAGACATAATTAGTCTATCAAAATTAATGTGTAACTACACACTTCAAAATTTAATATCCTGATAAAATTTAGCTAATAAAGCCTCAAATATGAGGATGATACGTTGTATGGCTTGTTTTGTCCCTTAATTGAAAAACTGGAGTTAGGTGATAAACAATTTTTCCTTATGGTGTGTCTGATCCAACTTGCCATTTTCTTAAAATCTGTAGGTAAGATGGAACTAGTTTTAGAACCATAAGTGATCACTTTAATTTCTTCAAGTCTTCTCTAGCACCATGTTTCAGAAATTTCCAAGTATCTCCTCCCCGTCTTAAGAATAAGCCAAATGATCTGAAGCAACAACCAATATTGTTTCCTCATCCGTATACTAATAGTACGGTTTTTTTTATCATGGTGATTGCTGCTTTTTTTATACAATTTTTTCCTGAGTGAAGACACGGTTACTTGAATGTTATATAAGAATAGTGATTTGCCCAGAATTGGAATAATGTATATTTGTGTATTCGGCGGTGCACTAGAAAGGGTTTGGATGATGGATTGGCCCTGCAATCCACGGACCGAACGCTGCTTAAAATAAAAAGAAAATTATTTGAAATTCTTATCAGCGATGTGTGCATCTGAAATATTATTCGTTGGGAAACACTGCGGAGACCCGGCGAAGCGCCTGAGTGATAGTTCCAATATAAATGGAAATAGACGGCAATTTGTCTTCCTCTTGTGTGTGTGAAGGGAGAATTTGCTGGCCATGCTCATCTCTCTCTCTCTCTCTGTGCGAATCGATCCTGGAATCCGCCGACGCCGCCGCTTCTGTCCGGCGCCACCGTGACGTCACACGAGGCGGAAACGCAGTGACGTCACCGGCGCGTGACTCAGCGAGGCTTCCACCGCAAACGCGAGAATCATGTCGTCCCAAACACCATCTATCAACGTCTCCGACTGCTTCTCTTCCCCATCCTCGCTGCCAAAGACTATACCACTTTTACGTTTCACTGTATAGCCTCTGCCTTCCGACCTTGCTTTCTAAATACACGACTTTCCCTTCCGCAGAAATATACCTCAATAACTTATTTTCCGAAAAATTAGAATATTATATTTATTGCACAACCTTCATTGACCTACCACAGGGATAATTAAAGTGAACGAATATTGACTTGTTAGACCGTGCCAGTCCGTTAAACCTTTCATTCATGAATTATGGAACACTGAATAATTCATAAAACAATTTTTCGTTTGTGTTGGACACAACCTAACTGTGCACACGATCACTTTGTCCTACGAAGTTCATTCCTAATACTACAATACTTTAAGTATTGCTTCGTCAAATCGTTTTTGATGCGTAATAATTTTTTTAAAAATACCAATGGACTTGGGCACAGATCTTCAACCTCGAATTGCAATTTTGAAAGCATCTACCGGAATATTTTTTAAATTTAATCCTGTTCTACGTAATAGTTTCTGTTGGATAGCATTTTAATAGAGATTGTGCTATGAAAATTCTATTGTTATTAATTTGAAAATATTCAAGACATTATAAAGAAAGTCTAAGTGGAAAACAATAGTTGTAATAAAAGACTAAGAGGAGACAATAACACTAATCAGACAGATCTTACTGTAAATAACAATTATTGCAGCTTGTCAGCTCACTTCGAAAAGAAAATTTTCCCCTGTTCTTTAAGAACTACTAAATCTTATAAATATGAGGAGACCACCATGAAACTAGCGATGAAAAAAAAGAAGATAGTTTCACGGAGAAAACCCCTACGAAATAAAGTGTTGTGGACGAACGTAAACTCGTTTAACTAATTAACTGACAGTAACTACTTTTATTGTTACGTCAATAAGGGATGTAAGATATTTATTTCTATACATATGCATTTCATAGTCACATATTTTTTCTTTCTAATCCAACTTCCGCGTAAAATTTGATTTGTAATTTAATGGTGGATGTAATACAGAGATAATAGCGACATTGCATGTTAATGGAGGCGGAATTAAAAGGGATAAATAAAGAGGAATTAGAGATAGATGATGAAAACAACGGGACCCAAAGGAAATCACCTCCCTCTCTCTCGTTGTTTTCTTCACGTCTCTTTAAATTAACCGCCCGTCCTTTATATGTGAAATTTCCATCCTTATATATAAAATATTTTTAGTCCATCTCAAAAGGTTATTATGGGAACAGAGAGAATGAACATCTAAGTACTGCCTGTTAATCTCTTTTGTTTACCTAATAAAACAAACTTAAGCAACAGATAGATGTGCTTAGGGAATTGATAGACGTGTATCCGTTGTTGACAGTGACTGGGAAGCTAAAAAATTAGGTGTGTGTGGTTGGAGATATAAGAGGAGAGACGGAGATGCACAGTATGCAGTACTGAAATGGTTCATATGCTTAACAAAAAATTCTCGGAATTCTAAGCGTGTAGAAACACGACGTTTCGAAGGAGGTCATTGCCGTCATCTTCAAGTGAAGTGCCGATGTCGAGTTGTCTTCGACCTTCTATACCCTTTAGCGGACTATCTAAACTAAAGGGTTGTAAGGACGGAGACAACTCGGCATCGGCACTTCACTTGAAGATGATGGCAGTGGCCGCCTTCGAAACGTCGTGTTTCTACAACGTTTTCACCCGGTTAGAATCTCGATAATTCTTTGTTAACACTTGTATAATAGTTCATATGCTGCTAGTGAGAGACTAAACAGTTGGTATATTCATCCAACTGCAGTGTAAGTGGGCGGCCTATGTTTACTGCTGCGTCCCTAGAGGTCAGCCATGGACCGGGAATTATATTCGGATATACGATGGCGTAACTCAGGTTCGCAATAAATTGTTCAGCAACATAGCATTTATTTTATTTAATCCGCCAAGAGCCTTTTTCCCTAATCAAATTCCGTCCGCTGTGTTGACTGCAGCAGCCTAGTAATCCCCGGGATGACGTCCGACCCTGTGCAGGAGACTGAGGGATAGGTAGAGCAGGAGAATGTTCTGGACCCCGGCCGCAGCTGGGCTAAGAATACCCGACCCCTCGGCCAAAAAGCCACTGCCCACGCAGCGGCAGCAACGGCTGCGGACTTTATCCCTCCACATCTGCTATCACTACTTTGTATTGTCTGCTATGAAAACTCCCTCGTCAGGAAGTTTTATGTCGTCTGTAATAACCAACGGGTGACAAGTTCGCGAACTTACTTGTCAGACGCAGTCAATAAGGTGACATCTCAGAGAAACAAACTTCAAGAATAACGCTAAGCCATGCTCTAGAAAATAATTTATTGGCCAGAAAAGTTTCTAATAATTTCGGCCGCCATGTTTGTGAGTTAAACACAACTAAATCTATTCAAGTCCCTTTATTTCGTTTAAAATTGACGCGGTTTCAAAGTGAAGGAACACATGTAGCGCATAGAAACATTTTTATTATAATTTTCTGTCGACTAGGCTGATGTTATTATTTATTTTAAAAAGCATCGTTTATTACAACTATTAATAATTTTAATTGTTCCAACCACCGCCAAAATTAAAGATCTCTTCGGACATTACGAAGGATGTCCTTTAATCTGTGAAGTGCGTGACGTCACTATGCATCAACACAGCACTGACACGCAGGGTCATCATTTTACAAGTTTTTATTTTATTCCTTGTAACAATATGTTGATATTGGACTGCTCAGTTAAAGTAGCAATTATTATGCATATTTTATTACTTATTAGTGTAACGATCGTGAGGAATCGTCGACTACAGCGACAAACTGAGTTTTCGCAACTATCCATTCTTATTTTAAGATTCCTTTCGTGAACTTTGTCCAGAGGACGTTCTCGAGTTTGAGTAATTCTCTGGTGACTTGCCGTGGTTATAGAACTGAAATTCCGATGCCGATGTTTTCCAGAAAAGTTACGCAATTGGAAGTTGTAGCAAATGACGCGGATTCGCGGAATGGTGAGAGTTGGACGAGTAGAGGAAGGGCACGAGGAAAATGGGAAATAAATTGCTGAGTGTGCTGATGGAGGCAAGATTTCGACGAAACGATGCAGCACAGACATACACCAGCTAAGTCAGTTACATTCATAACCTGTGCCAAGTTCGAGGAATATTATTTAAAATATACCAAAATACAGATGGAACAGATTTCCCAGTCACAGCAGTATATTTATATACTGTAACAGGAGTCGGAATAACTAATTAATAGGCTTAGTAACAGTAAAATATATATAAATATTTGTAATTACAAGTAGTACATATCGGATGGTTGCACAAATTCATGATCGATTAATAAATTCAATTCAATAGGGTAACTTTTAATATATACTGCTAGTTTTTTATTGGTGTGAGATATAGATGAATGACGTTCCGGTCTGTTTTTTTACGTGGTACGCTCTGACGTCACTTCTCATCAATGACGCTGCAGTCCCAATTTTCATGACCAAATAGAAAACAGCCCTTTCGTTTCCACGGTGATCCTCTGTCCAATGCAAAGAGTGTTTAAGCACAATAACTGTAGACGAGAACGTGATGTAAAACCGTGACGTGAAATTGCAGCATAAAAAAATAGTTGCTCAAGCACTTAAAAATCCGTGAAGTATACCTCTCAGGCCCTCGTCGTCTCCTTGTTGGTTTAAGAAAACCCTCCAACTTGAAGGCGTCCCGTGTTTGACTTCTTGTCAACTTGAGAGAGGCCAAGGCCTACAGAATACCAAACCATGCCTGAGACTGGTTAATCTACACGCTACATCGCAAAACATTTCAAAATACCGCTCGTGTTAGACCTGGCCATTGAACGCTCTGTCAAAGTGAAAGGTGAAGCATGTTTGGACCATAAAATCTATGAACGCACGAGAAAAATAATTCTTTGGCTACAATTAAGATGGCGAACTTGACAAGGACTCAGCTGACGCATTACGCGGTATGTTGAAGGATTATGCGTCATCACCACGCAGCCTGACAAATAATTTAGGGAACTGGACCTCAACAACAGGAAATTACTTCCCAAGAATCTGTACTTGTGACTAATTCGGTTTCTACGTACGGAAAAGGAGATTCACAATGGAGTCCTGCAAGAGATTCAATATTTATGAAGGCACCACCATTCGTTCTAAAATTCAATATACAACGTAAACCTGTGAAGCAACAATTGAGTACCTGTCAAGTTCGCCGTCTAATTTGAGCCTAGAGAAATAATTTTCTAGCTCCCTCATATGTTTTATGGACCAATCATACTTCAGCTTTCAGATGTGAAGTCCTGTTAGAGGAGATTTTACTGGTCAGGTCGAATACGTGCTGCATTTTGCAATATTTTGCGGTGAAGCATGTGAATTATTTCTGTAACCTTCGATTCACGCCTACAAGAAATTTATTACGGTTCCTGTTTCCGTCACAGAGACTAAAGTGGCATCTGATTGGTCCCTGAAAAACCACGAATAACAATAATTTCGCGTCTCTGGCGTATTGAGAGGTGTGACGTCATCACCACGTGATTGGCCTCTCGATGACCTGACTGGTTGATAACATACACGAGAAAATTGCAACTTTGGAACTGTTTTACCATACTTTTGCGGTGTGAAATTCTGGAAAAATTCTCAAGGCTTTGGAACTTATTCAACGTTTCGGCAGACATTCTCTGCCTGTCTTCATCAGGCATATTGGTAACAGAAAATAATTATTCACAAGCGTTATCGCCGCCATTATTCTTTTACAAAAAATATAAAATTTATAACGATATACCAATTAAAAAGCCCAGTAAAAATCGATTTTTTGTTTTTTGTGAAAACATACACCACTTGTTTGAAAATTACGATATTCCTATTATTATAAAATCTTCTAATAATGTAAACTTAGTCAAAAATATTAAATATAAAACGAACATTTGAGACAAATCTAATGTTACATACAAAGATGTGTTGAATGTAAATCTTGTTACATCGGCCAAACTGAACGCTCTTAAAAAAATCGAATTTATGTGAAATTCAACCTTCGAAATATTTGACAGTGTCCAAACATATTTATTTAAATAATCAAAATTTTTAACGGCACAATGATAAAACTTTACGTCCATAATGTAATTACCATTCTAGATTGATGAGTGATATGTTACACACCAGACCCAATAGTTCCGCAATTAATGTGAAGAATGAAACTAGTACTTAAATTAAAATTTATGATTCATCATTATTAAGAACTTTGAACATCAACAGTTTAACGTTTACAACATTAATTTCTGTCGCAATGCTTGTGCGTTTAGCACATTAAAAATTTATGCGCTTATATTTCAATAAATAAATTGTAAGTAATGTTTCATAAGTTTTCTTATAATTGTATTATGTTTCATCTAGGTCAAACGTGGTTTTCTTTGTAGTTTTACATTTATAATAATTTATAATTGCATGTGAAGAGGTTCCAACGAATGGAACGACACGTCGTGCTGTTGCCATCGTAAGAACTAAACGTATCATATTAAATTTTATTTATGAATAGTTTGCCTCTTCTACTCACTTAAAACGTTTGTATTAGAATAATTTTGATCAACATATATTTTAGTAGACGAAAAATAAGATGAGGAAATAAATACCACACACGCTTGTATTCTCTTCATGTATTGGTATTAGTTTAAAATAGAAAATAATATTAACACCTGAGTGTTGTATTTATTTCCTCGCCTTACTTTGTCTGTTCTCTTGGCTGCTTGATTTAATATTTAATATTTATAAGACTTTCTAATGCATGTAGGTAGGTAGCAATCACTATTTCCATGAAGCATACGTAATAATTGTTGCATTATTATAAAATAATGTTTATACGTAGTTTCCCTTTTAGTTTTACTGTGAATATGGCTTTTAGCCTCGGGATAATTCGCGAAACAACGACATCTGTGGAAATTGTGGAGTCTTATACGCAGCCTTCGTGTTCTGCATCGGATACGACGGAAAGTTCTACAAAGACTGAATGTTTATCCACTGCACGGATTTTCGTATCAATAAAAATTTTTCTAAGGGCGTCTATGGGTGAACATCTCAATTATCTGGTGCTCACTAATTAGGTATCAACCATACACGAGGGCGTAACATTAAACTCAAGTGACCAAGTTAATAATTTTCTTGCATTATTTATTCGCCTTCATCGGAAGCAATTGAATGTCTTTGGATGATCATATTTCCCTTCTAGTAAGCCAGGATTGACAACGAGACGTCGGCACTCAGCCGCCTAAAAGGTTTGATGATGGATGTAATCGATTCTCGTAGCACTGTTGGCCATTATTGCCGTGTGCTGCAGACGTTATCTCCTCGCTCGCCCTCCGGAAATGAAGGTCTTTTTTAAAAATAAAACTCTCCCCCTCGTGTTGCTCGAGGGAAGGAAGGAAGGAAGGGTCTGGCCATCTAAGCGGAGATCCTCTGTGCGTGTGCGGGTGTGACATAACACAGCACAGGAAGCAAGGTCGTGCTGGTGGTGTCGCGTGAAGGAACGTCCAAGACACGCACGAGGAATGTGGCACGCCCACACACTTATCAAGACTTCTCTCTAGGTCTGGTTATCGCTTATTACTGCAACGGAAGAGCAATCCAATGCTGAAGAGAGAAATCAATCAGGTCTACAAGTGAAACAGCCACTCAAAAGTGACTTATAAATCTTGTTCTGAGATCAGAAATCATGGCTTTATTTGCACTAAGTAAATTTATTTACTCAAAAAAAAAGCCCAGATATGAAAGGGTGATAACATATTTTTTCTTGTTTAAAGAGAGGAATCGGACGATAGAAGTTGAGGCGAGGGAGTGTTAGTTCCCCCTATTACGGCACCTTGCGGGACGCCAAATGATATTGTACCCCTCGAGTCTCTGCCATATTGCTAAGTTTCTTTCTTTCTCAGCACATATATCTTCCGATATAAAACGTTGAGTCAAATGCTATTGTTGTGTTACAATATAGACGGAGATTTAAAAAAGATTGTGAGGTTCCTTTATCATGAGGTAAAAACTGAACGAGGTTGGAAATATGACGATGGGGATATCAGTGTATGGTGTACAGGAACCCGTAATGTGGTATTTTAAGAAGACGTTAAGTAATGCCAGTCTGATTTGGCACTAGCAGTGCGCTGGGTGACTGGGTAGGAAACACACACAGAATCACACGCGGGTCTCCATTAGCGACGATGATGCGATGGCGCTGGAATGCAGGCCCGGCTCAGTTGGCACGTGGAAACACCAAAACCAAAGCAGCCGCCGCCACTGGTGCGGGGTTAATCTTTGCGTGCGTGACGGGTTGTGTCGATTTTGTAATTGGTTGCGTTCTCACCTGGTGGTGCTCTTGGTGAAGAAGTTGGACTCGCGGTTCATGAGCTCGGAGCGGAAGCGCGACATTTCCTCCTCCATCTTGCGCATCTCCGCGTCGAAGCGCTCGCGGATGCTGGAGAACTCGGTGTCGATGACGCTGAAATCGCCCAGCTTGATGGGGATGTTCCTCTTGACGCTGTCTGCCATGGTGGAGCTTCCTCGCGACTGTGAGCCTCGTCACGGCGGAGGCGCCGCACATAAAAAACTCGACGGCCGACGGCAGCGCCGCGCTGCGGAAGATCGATACAGTCGCCCGCTTCCCCCTCGTCGACAAACTCCCACGACCGCGGCCGAACCTTCCCGAAGCCTCCTCAAGACTCGCTTCCGGGTCTGGCGCCACAGCAACTCAATTAAATAAATACCTCCGCTGACAATACACAATAAACATAAATAAGACAGGGCCATTCAAGAAGATCTCAACTTGTAAACCATCTGTTTCATTTAAATTACAAAATTATATTTAAAATTTTTTTTAACGCGACCGCTACAGAGTTACAACAGCATCAGTTCTAAGCTAAGATCACGAATATGATATTGTCTGCCATTCTCCAAACATTTTGAATGAAATTGACTGTCCTTTGTAATTGCAAAGAAAAACTACCATTACAGAAACCTTCCCCATGTAGTCGAAGAATGACAAATTCTTATGTCACGGAACGACCACGTCTATAAATTCAAGCTGAAATCTTACTTCAATATAAATCCAAAATCACAATTCATTAATTGAATACAATAAATACCTGAAACTTTCACAGCTTACTTTTAACCTTGTGGTATGGAATTAGTATAAATTTTTTCCATCATTTGTTAAGAACAGTAAAATTCTGAGATCATAAAAACAGACGTGGATAAATAATTTTTAATTAAAATTCTTATAATTAACAACTAAAATATTGATCATTAAAATCCTTATTTTAATAAATTATTTATTCTATAATGTTAAAAATCAGTTGTAAAAAATTCAGTGTTGTTTGTGTAAACGATTCCAATTATTCTCCCATTTATGAGCAACATTAATTAAGATTTTTCTCGAAATGCACACAGCAATGCACTCGCCATATAATTTAGGTAGTTTTATCAACTTTAGGACATAAATTCGTCTTACAAATGATTTTTCAGTGTTTCCATGTTGCTATAGAAAAAACATGGTATTGATGGGACTCTCAAAATTTAAAAAGAAAGTTATAACCTCATACACAGCTTGTTTTATTCCATCCACCCGCCCTTATTGAAATCCCTATACAATATTTGGTTCATCACGTGCAATCAATAAAAGCAATGCAGTATGGAGTTCCACAAGGATCAGTAATTGGGGCCGTTCATATAGCTATAGTTTGATGTTTTGATTAATTCATAGTGCAGATGTTTTCAAATAGATTTTAGCAAAAAGATATAAATTCGAAAAATTGTTCTGCATTAATACAATATGTCATACCTATAATGTAGAATTCTGGGAAATTGATTGTTTCCAATTTTGAACATATTTTATATAGATAGAGATGTTTTTTAGAAAAGAAAAGTAAGCAGTAAAGGGGAATTGAATTTTTACGTACCACAAGGTTCAAATTCTATTGATAATAATTCTGATTAACTGAACTAACAATTCCTGGATAAAAACAAATTACAGATGGAGTGAGAGAGAACGAGAAACTATTTCTGTACGTGTGGTACGGATAGGATATTTTTTAACAGTATGTGGAGAGTTTACGGTTTCACTAACTACGACATTTATCTTACCCAAATTAATAATAAATTGGAGTATATATTCTAAATGGTAATGATTATACTTTTAAAGGAACAGAGTTTCGGAAGATAAGTTGATGGCTGCGAGTCCATGTGTTATTATGAACACTACTGGCACTTTATTCGATAAAATGGCAAGTTTGACGTCAAAGACATAAAGAAAGAGGAGTAGTGTAAATTATTCTCTGCCACTGCAGGTGTCTGCAATGCAGTTCCCTGCCTTCCTTACCTGTCTCTCTCAAGTGATTTATTATAAAATTTCGCTAGCATGAAAGTAACGACGAAGGAGGTTAAAAGGCAATTAACACCGAGGGAAAGCGGAAGGGATTATTAAAATGTATTACGTCACCTTTATTATAATGCAGAGATTTATATTTGATATGTGTGGTTGGGCCTACGCCTGGGTTCTTTCTCTCTTTCCATCTTATCGTTACTTTAATGCTTGAAACCTGCAGTGCTACTTGTAGATCGTAAAGTGTAGAAACCCCGCACCTCGATGGTAAACCACGATAATACTCCCACGCCACAAAGCAGCTTTCTCCCTCTTAAATCCTCCGCTATTGCTCCACTGCCACAAGTTACTCCACGTCAACAGCCTGAGTGTGTGGGCTTCTGTATAAATGTATTATTATCTTTTCCTCATCTTTCCTTAAATCTTTATGACTTGTACAAGGTTTACAGACTTCAAGCGTAGCTTACAATTTAACCACGTCTACTTTTTGTTGTATTGAGGACAACTAGTTCAAAAGTTATGCAATAAAATTTATTAGAAATGTGATAATCTATTTCCGCGGCATCCTCATTTTATTCCTTTCCTTTGCATCCACGCTTCCATGTTTAGGAAAACGTGATGTCAACCAAAGTCAATAGGACCTTTCGGTCGTTGATACTGAGGAAGACCCCCGTTCGTTTTTGGGTGAGATGACGTCACATGCAGTCACTGTCATGTTTGGACTCCACCACAACACCCCGCAATTCTGATTCATTCCTCAAATACATCAAATAAGGCGATGTCAGATGCGTGATGTCGACTAACTCATGGTTTTTCTTTTCTTATCCCGTGTTAGAATTTAGTCTATTTATATAAAATGCAAATACAAATACGGTGTACTGGCCAAAAGGAAGCAATTTATTACAAATTATCAACAACCAAAACTAAGTTTAGGGAAATGTTCAGTTGTTTCTATGAACAAATGATTAATTATAAATAAATAGGCATAATTGATTTACAAACAAATAAATATGGTTACTTTCATAATTTAAAAAATTGAAAACAGTTAAATAAACCCTTTCAACAGTAAAAATTAGACAGCTTACACAACATCCTGGGCTTAAATAAGGGATACCATAGCCAATCAAACAGATTAGAAAGCTTACGTGGTTGAAGCTGACTTTTTAAAACACAAGAATTAATCTTTAAAGTTCAAATATGAAAATATTAATCAAAATAATACTGGAACATATACATTTATATTTAATCTAATACGAAGCATTTCGCTGATCAACCGAGGATAGTAATTACTTTCTACGTCTAAAATTATTAAATTACCACAATCAATCCTGTGATTATTCAAATGAACGTGTTTTGTTAACACAGATTGTTTAATCAAAGGGTGTTTTAAATTTTTAAAAAAAGTTATTTAATTCTGGTTTGAAGCTTACGTTTCGTCTGGCCAATGTAACAGTTTCTGCAGTACAAGCACTACATTTTATATACATCATTATGCTTATCAAAATTACGTAAAACGTCTTTAAAAATTAATAACCCTAACACTGAAATTAGCAAACAGTTTAGTTGACTTATACTGTACATTTTCTACATATGGTAAAACAATGTAACCAATTAATTTTTACAATATTTTCTATAATTGCTTGTGAATGAATTATATGTACAAAATTAAAGAACCCAAATTAAATAAAACGTGTTCAATAATTATACTGGAAAGATAACAATTTAAAAATAGAATGTAAAACATTTTGTACACGTTTTCTTGTGGAAATTATCGTGAGATAACTTATCAGACTTGTCTATTGTTGTGGTGGTGGTAATCAGTCCTAAAGATGGTCTGATGCAACCTTCCATGCTAACCTATCCTGAGCAAGCCTCTTCATTTCTGCTTAACGATTACATCATTGACCCCCCTCTTCTGTTCTTACCCCACACACTTCCCTATAATGTTTATTTTACAAGGCCCTCTTGTCTAATAATCGCCTAATGATCTATCCCTTCTCTTGTCAAAATTCTCCAAATTGTTCTCTCTTCCCAGATTGTCCTTAGAACTTCCTGGTTAGTTACCCTATGCACCCGTCTGATTCTCAGCCTTGTCTACCAAAGTTCTATTATTTTGTACGGGGTTATTCGAATATAAATTTAATATTCTACATGAATAATATTATTATGTTATAATTCATAAGTGAATTTTAAATTAGGGTGAAAGTCCGTATCTTGGCCCACCAGGTCTATCATTAACCTGTACATGTCTGTGAGTCATGGTATTGTGTATGTAGCGTCCATGCTTACATTAATATCACAACCCACAGCATGAAAAGACATCACTGATTCTCATCTCATCCTATTCCCTCAATATATAACAGAAATGATTCACATCATAGCAACTTGCCCTCATCTTGCGTTCAGTACTTGAGATCCTTGATCCTCTTCTGCTGTAGACTTCAAAAGCCAAACGCGGACAAAAGTTTGTCAGTTTTTATGCATGTGGGAAGATAACTGGTTTAGTCTGAGCTTTTAGAGGATTAATATTTTTAGTGCCTTATAAACTCTTCGGTAATTATATTCTCGGTGGCGCCACCGTTACTTATCTTTTAATCGTTTACGTAAAATTATGATTCGCTTCCATTTTTGGATGGTTATAAGACATGACGTCCAGTTAGCAGTGAGTGGAAGACCATTTCTGTAGTCAATCCTATTGGCCCTCGCTCAAGGTGAGTGTTAATCACGTCCATGTCGTCCGTCAGACAGTTTATTATACCTCCCATGACGGCGACCGTCATAATCCCTGAAACCTAAGACAACATCATCCCGAACATGATCCTGTGAAATCACCAGCACGTTTTACTAGTTTACTACCTTCAATCACAGAAAGTCAGACCATCACCCATAATACAAGAAGCCTGACGGATCACAGTTGAAAGATGACTGACGTTGAAGAGGACGGAATATCTGCTATCATAGTTGTTGTGTCCAAGCCTTAACAATTAATCAACAGTCAAACATCAACGCAACAATTCTCGGAAATGATTACGTAGCGTCACGCATAGAATTTCTCGCTCTGGAATTTACTGAGTGTGCGGGACGGATAAATGTTGTGACATCACAAAATGGCTACATTAGTTATCCACCCGTCTTAATTCGAGTAGAATTACTTACAGAAGAATGGAACGTCAGATCAATGGGAGTTGGAAATATATCAGCTAGTTTTTAGGGAAAACATATTAACTCTACGTTTAATTCTAGAGGACTGGGTCATTTGTGGACGTGGAAAAGCTTTCAATAATTCCTTGAAAAATGTACGGGAATTACTATTGGAGAGGTGACTACAATCAAAGTGAAACCACAAAAAAAGGCAACTAGATACTTTCATTTTTAAACAGAACAAAACACGTTTCAAACAATTCGCCTAAACCACAATTTGAGGAGTATCTAAATAGTTTCTTGAAGTTAAATAAATAAACAAGAGTGTTTTATACCTTTTTTATTCTTTTATTCAAGTGAAGTATTTTCAAGTATAGATACATTTCAGGACAAATATCCTAGTCAGTTTTTATTAATTTCAAAATTTGTATTATTTATTCTCACCCCGTCATTTCCTTATGGACTTGTGTTTTACAGATCAATTCCATTAGAAATTGGAAATAAGTCCTAAATACGAGGGCGAAGGGTTATCCACAACATTTGCAAAAATCAGACAGCAGTGAGTAGTAAGGAAGGCAACAGTCACGAAGGGAGTAAGACAGGGCTACCATTTAATGTCCATTGAAAAAATTATGAAGGAAGGTAAAGCGAAATTTGGAAAATGTGTCGTAGTTCAAGGCGGTGAAAGTGGGGCACTAAAGTTTGCTGATGCTGTTTTAATGTTATTAGAATCAGAATAATAATTTAATTACAACTACCACCATCAAGTAATGGTGTGCAAGGAGATTAAGTATATCCGATTCAGAAATTATACTTTGACAGAAGGAGATGAATTTTGCTATTTGGACAGTAGAATATCGATTGATGGTACAAAATGTTGTATATGACAAGTTTTAGGAAAGCTTTATCAAAAAAAAGTTTTCATCGAGATTGGAGATTAAGAAGTTAATTGCGGGAGCGCAACCCTGGGCCATCCGCAGCGCAGATCAGAAAAGAGTGCAAGCCTTTGAAACGTGGAGTTACAGAAGAAGCTGAAAGTCAGATGGGTAGATAAGTCACAAATCAGGAAGTCTTAAATATAATTAGTCAAGAGAGACACTGAAAGGATTGACTAACAGGCTACACTTTTTGGCACCAAGGACTCGTTTAATTAGTTTTAGAGGGACGTCTGTTAGCTAGGAGTGAAATTAGGAGCTAATGTCGGACAGCGAAACATTTCCTCTAGTGTCCGTGTTTGATTATTCACAACTGTGTGTTGATCCTTGAATTTAGCAGCGAGGTTCCTTCTCATTGGAAGAGTAAACTCTTTGGTTCCAAGGCTGACGCTGATGCCGATGTTGTGAGTCTTTGGTGTTTCCATTTCCTTGGCCTATTTTTCCCGCGTCTCATATTTCCACCAAAATTCCAAATTCGTTAGTTCTTTAATTGGCGCCATCAGCGTCACTCGACGCCTTCGTAACGAGCCACCAACGATTCCTCGTCAGCAAAGTTGGCAGAGCACAACGACCTGTGTCCATATTTGTGTAGAAGGAAGGATGTGGGAGAGGACTCTCATAAGAAATGCGAGGAAAGACAACACGGGTTGTATAAGTGTCTTCCTTTACATAATTTATTTAAGAAGAAACTATTCGAGTCTTTTGAGTGTCTCCTCTGAAAATCCTACGTTCTCTGACAGAGAATTGGGAACAGAACGTAAATACGTAATGTTGAGTCAGGTGATGACGAATGGAACGAGCTCATCATTTCCACCCAACCACAATGTGGACTTAACATTTAGACTGCTGCTTATTAACACATTTATAGAATCCCTAACCCTATTATAAAATACAGAATCAAAATGAAACTAGTTAACTGTAATACAACTCAGTTATATTTAGAAGATATATTTAAAATTTTTGACCTTAGTTTACTTTGCAATTCGTTTTACCTACTCTTGAATTTAGTGAAACCGACCTCCTGTGGTCGAATGGCTAGCGACGCCTGCCTCACAACCCAGGGGTCCCGGGTTCGAATCCTGGCATGGGCTTGGATGTTAGTGTCGTCATGGTCACGAGGACCGGGATTAAGACTGCTGGAGAATCGAGGCGCTGACCACGTGTCACTCCAAACTCGGAATGTGTCATGCAAGACGGCAATCGACCCCTCAATGGGCTGTAGAGCCAAAGAAGAAGAAGAAGAATTTAATGAAAGTCTCCAGTCCAGACGCAAACACTTGTATTTTTCCTTACCTTATTACTCTGTGAGGAAGGTCACGCTTATCATTATAATAAATAAAAAAAGGAAGCACAAAACGATCTATACGAACACCGTTCTTTCTTCTCTGGTTTTCATTTAAGATTCCAAAATAGGTCGTATTTGTGAAACGCTTGCTCCAGGGGTTGTGGCAAGCGCTACCTACCCACTGGAACAATCGGTCTGGCGTTGAGTCGGGAATGCTGCGTCCCAACAAGAAAACCGGTCTTCAGTGATCGGGTGAGCGCAACACGTATCAAATGTCCACCATATCTTATAAATTTTTCCTTCTAAAGTTTCCCCTCCCGAGTAGGATCCTTAAAGTATTTATCGGGAACCCTAGTTAATCCTTGGCAACTTTGCACTTCTTTCTTTCTATCCCGTCTTATGTTGATCACCCTCAAGTAGTCTGCCTGGATAAGAAAGAGAAGCAACCTATTTTAACAAATAGAGTTGACTTTTGTTATGATATAGCTACAGATATAAATTCAACGAAATTTAGGTATTTTGAATTGGAGATGACGATTTGTCGCTTGAACCTAGCTCCCTGGTAGAGCATGGTACTGAGTTGAAAATTTCTTAATTTGAACTTCTTCGTGAACAGCAGACAGAAGCTTCTGTGTGGTCTCGAGCTTAATTGTCGGGTGTAATTTTTGTATACCGTCTTCACCGTTCCATCCTGGTCAAGAAGTTGGATCTCCATCTCAAGAAGACTGGGAAAGTCTTCATTTAAAAAAATAACTTGGGAAAATTTTCAGGTCAGTTGGGAGAATGTTGACCAATATTGGAAACAATTGCAGATCTTCCCATTGTAGTTCTGGAGTGCTTAGATTGTCGCTCCGTGCGGAATGCAGCACGTCCACGTGGTCAGTCTTGAATGAATGGAACGGAATGCAGCAGGCAGGCCGGTCCAAGGTCCGAGGCCTTTTAGGGAGACTGGCCTGGTAACCGGAAGAACCGCACGCACACATGCGCAGCCCACGCAACAGACCCACACTCGAGAAGACCAGGCAGGACGGTCACGTCACCAACGACGTCCTCAGGTACGATAAGTCGTGACGTAGAACACGTCGGGAGCCATAGAAGGAATTATTTACCAATTCTTTCATCCTGGTTACTTCACCTCTCGTGAGGGTGTCAACACGTCTATAGCATTTGGTGATTGTGCAACTCCCAATCTTCAGATGGTCTGTTTGGTGGGCAGGAGTAGGACGAATATGATTAGGAATATTATGATTTCTCATTTACTCCAAAAGAAATCCTTCATTCTGCAAGTACTGACGTCAAACAAAGTACAAGAACAAGTTAAATAACCATGAAAGATATCCCTCTACCATCTCAGCCGGTACCAGCGGTAAATTGATTTCACCGCCTTCAGGAGTCAGTCGATAAAGTCCCCTATATACGGAGAACGTGAAAATTATGAAGGCATCTCCAACTTCATTCTTCTGTACATTATTACGTTGTCTAATTGTTATTCACATGCGTTTATATACTTTTTCTCCATATTATGTCGCCACATACGAGAGACAAAAAATCTGCAGAACCTGGTAGGGATCCGGAGTCTTTACCGTAGCGGCTTTATAATAAAGTCTTTAGACTTAGTCTGATCAGACCAACGCTCTGATGAGTATGGAGCCACTTATGGTACTTTTTTTTTCGATTGGACGTTTATTTTCATGATTCTATCATTTGTTGTTGTTTAAATAAATAGTTTGAATTTGTTGTTGTTGCTGGGCAACGGACGAAGCCTAAGAACTATTATAGATGAAAGGGAGACGAAACAAGGCACATTTCACGATTCGATGAATAGATTTTAATATTGAACCTAAAGTTTGTGAAATTTGTCAATGCTGCACCTGTTGCTGCAAACGTTGGTGTCGCAAACAGTTACTTGTGAGCCACGTTTCTTCATTGATGTAGCTCACTCACCCACAGTGAGAGAGAGAGAGAAGTGAGTGGTTTTAATTGGTCAAATCTTGGACAGCAGCCCGACATTGCTCGTGGGCCAAATCACTTAGAACAGCCAAGGTGAAGAATTTTAGCGTCTAGTTTCGTCACGAACGCCAGAACAATCCTCTGAGTAAACAGGAAGACATCCATGATGAATGAATCGCCACCAGAGATATTGCGGTAACTATGACTCAAACTCATAGAGACACGAACCAAATTGAGCTCTCGATTCAGACAATACTTAACCCGTTCACATTTCCCTCCATCCTTTGGCCTTCTCTCCAACTTTATTCTAATATTTAATTTGACTATTGAGTTTCGACGGTTCAGTTGTATAACATTTAAAATTTATGAATGATTACTATTGATATATTACTATAGAATTAGTTACTAAACTGACAACTATATTAAATTATAAAATATTTTGTGCATAATTGATAACCGAAGTAAATTGCAGACAGTTTTTTGATTCTATATCACCATGCTTCTTGGGGAACAGGTGATTTTTTTCTGGTAATATCTACTCGTTTTGGTTCGTAGCTATGAATAAATACTTAATGTGCCCCGGTTTTCAGTTATATTTTTGACGTAGCAACAAGAACTTCTAAAGTAAGAACTTCGAAATAAAAGATGGAAGGCGAGAAAGATTTTTTTTAAAATTCTAATCTGATGAAATCTTCACGGTTAACCAACCGGGTCAGGTTTTTAAAAGAACACAACGTTTCTGCGGCCATTTTCTGTCTGAAGACGGTGGCAGAAAATGGCCGGAGAAAATTTGTGTTCTTTTAAAACCCTGACCCGGTTGGTTAACCGTGAAGATTTCATCCGAATTATTCACCGGGAAAGTCTACGTTCATTAATGCTAATCGTATTCATGAAAATAAAGCAAAGGTAAAACACCGAAAAATAGTGCTACATGTTCCCTTTAACACAGGATTTAGTGTTTCAAATGTAACGTAATTAATACGAATTTGCATTTAAATAGAATTTTTAATGTTGGTTCGCAGATTGAATGAGATAGTCTCGGATTACGCGTGTCACTTTCCCCGCCAACAGCCAGAGATGGTTATTTTAAGACCAAAATGCTTAAAGGAACAAATGTTGTCCCAACCACGCAAGCCACCAGAAAGCTTGAGGGTGCGAAAGGATCAGAGAGGCGTGGTGAATGACATTCCTGCATTCAGCTCAGCCCAGCCATCGCCCTGGTAATGGTGGCGTAGGTAGGAAACAAGTCTCCTGTTAGGTCGATGGTGCAACCACCACTTCATCTGTCCTGCGAAAAATTAACAATACCCTATTCAGAATAACTCTGTTCAAAATCCATCCACTTGATTTCTATTGGAATTGTGCTGAAAAAACAGCGTAGCTTTTCAGTTTTATAAAACACAAAGCTCGGGAATCATCCCAGTCTCCGGAAGGGACGCAAAATTGATAAATGTTTACCCTTCACCACGAAAAGAACGCGAGATGACGTCACAGAGTTGTCCACGCGTCATACAGAAATAAAATAGTAACTTTTCATCGGAGTTCCACAAATTCCTGACGTCATACGTCATTGGCATGCGTTTCCACTCCAACAAAGTCTCGTCTTCTCTATGACCTCCAACCATTCATATTTTTCTGCAAAATGCAGGAGATTTCTAGAGTTTATAGAGCTGAATATTGTTTATCTGCTTACCTTTTATATATTTTCTTTATCTCTATGAACTGACCATAAATATAATTTGTGCTATGTTCCCGTCGTTCATTTTTCTGAGATTAATACAGATCTTCTACTTCATGAGTCGTCCACGTTTCCTACGAAAAACCAACAATCCCCAATCAACGAAGGAGCTCCGGCTAGAATCCTTCCCCTTGCTTTCGTCAACGAACTTACATCCTGTGACGATTATCGTTTTCATTTCCTTAGAACTAGCACACCCAACATCCTCCCTAATCTGCTTAGCGTATTCTATCCGTAGCCTCCCTCTTCTGTTCTTACCCCACACACTTCCCTCTAATGCTAATTTTAGAAGACCCTCGTGTCTTAAAACGTGGCCTATTAATCTTTCCCTTCTCTTAGTCAACGTCCTCCATATTGTTCGCTTTTCCCCTATTCTGTTTATAACTTCCTCGTTAGGTATTCTATACACCCATATGATTTTCAGCATTCTCCTATAGCACCACATTTCAAAGGCTTTTATTATTTTCCTTTCCCCAACCCCTATCGTCCACGTTTCACACCCATACAAACATTTTTAGCGACGATTTCGTAATATTCGCACTTATATTACCCTAAGAAAATCCCTCTTTTTCGCGAAAGCCTTCCTTGTCTGTGCTGTCTTTATGTCTACTGTACTTCTACCATCCCTAGTTATTACGCTACCCAAGTAGCAGAGTTCCTTAACTTCCGTCAAAATATCCCTTCCCAATCTAACACCCTTTGTTATTCCACTGTTTCCCATTACCTTGGGTTTCCCTCTATTAATCCTCATATTGAATTCTTTCTACAGGACCACGTTCATGCCATTTATTATGGCATTATTATCTGGGTTATAGTAATCTCTATCTCAGGATTCTAGTTTTCAGAACATGTTCATACTGTTCCTATTGTAGCGAGAAACATGTAATAGGTTTTCTTTGTTTCGCAACGTTTTGAATCGGTTCAGAAACAAGGTAGAAACAAAGGCGTGAGAAATTATTTCACTTTCTCCCGTTAGATGTAAACGGAGTTTTCGTCTTAGGAACTGATTAAGTGGTATTATAATCCATAGTAGAAATAGAATCATTGAATTTTTTTTGCGGAACACCTATCCAGGGAAACCCGGGTCTATGGGAATTCCATGCAACCTTCTCCAAAAAGAAATTCAAACATAGTCTTTAATAGACCTAGACAGGAAGGATCGGGAATTCCTAGAAATTTCTTGTAAAGTGTCATCTGGGTCTGCCCAAATGGCGATGTTTTGACTAGCAAGATGTTCGTTGGAATGCAGAGGGAACAGCTGTGGGCGCGATAAATCCTCGTCCTCCTTCTCCTTGGTTCCAAGCGTTTTAGTTGCGCCATTTTAAACGCAATTAGCAACCAGATTAAAATAAAAGATTGTGGGCAGGCCAAAAGCGCGACCTCGACAAAGATCCGAGGCCAGTTGACGTTGCACTTTTGGAAGATTCAGCTTCATCTTCGAGAACGGAACCGTGACACTTTATCGTTACAGAATAGACTATCTCATACGACTGTCTAGATAACCTCAAGATTATCAGATTACGTCCTTTAACTTCCTCACACCTCTATGAAGGTAGATAACGTATTTCACTGTTATAAATGTTGCATTTCTTCTTTATTGATCAAGTCTCACATAATATCCTTTATTTTATACTACGGAAATCTCAGCGATACCAGAAAATGTCCAGACCATTTGTAATAACTTACACGCTTCCAGATGATCAGACTCCAAAGAAGATTTCCTCACGTTTACAAATAAAAGTAATGAATTGTCCAAAAAATGTCAAATGAAATGTTGAGAAGTCTTATTCTCTCTACGGAAATGGTCACAACGTGGACCTTTTTACACGTCCTCGTTAACGATCCCCGCAAGACTCCTCGTCCCCTTCTCTTCTTTCAGCAGAGTTTACACGACACGGTGAACCGCCTTTTCGGTGCGCACTCCGGGTTTTATTTTTGGGGCAGCTGTTTGTTTTAGAAGGTTGCACGCCTGCGAACATATGCTCTCTCCTTCAGAAGGCCTCACTCAACCAAGCAGACCTCTCAGCTGAAGACCTGGGAATCGAACGCTGTGTTTTTTACCAAGTTTTCGAAAGAGAACCGAGTCTCCTGAGAGAAGAAATAGTAACTTTCATAAGTGAACAGTTAATAAAGGTGTCGCGAGTTGGCAAAAAGTATTTCCGGGGATTGTATAACTCGCTGCGTCACGTTCAAAAATGATCTCGTGAAAAAAATGAAACAAAAGTAGATCAGTCAGGGAAAAGGTGTCGAAAATAAAGCTGATTCGCGGCTGATGCGTCAGCGGCCATGTCTACGGCGATGCTTCCTTAAGTCTATGGTGTATTCAAATTCTGTGATCTATACTTGAAAGAAGAGATTATAAAGCTTGTTGTTTTCATCAGATCAGAATATCTGGGACATACAGTACAACATCGACAGGCTCACTAACAGTTCTGCTGGGTATAGTCCCTCTGGACCTAGAGGTGAGAAAGAGAGGTGCTCAATTTTGGATAAAAATGAAAAAAAAAGAAAAAAGAAAGGTTATATTGGGCAGAAAAGCTAAATGCAAGAGAGACATTCTTGAAATTATCCTTGATACTTGGCAAAAACGATGGGATTAATCTAACATTGGCAAAAGAGTCCATGGCCTTCTACCAGATGTTAAACAGAGATTAGCCATGTGTCACCTCCAATCAACAAAAGGGTTGATACACTTCCTCTCAGGCCATGGACCATATGGGCTGTACCTTAGTAGGATAAAAAGGAACAAGGACACTGTGTGAAAGTGCAAAAAGCCAGCCTGTCCTCAACATGTAGTGTTTGATTACCCTGGATATGATATAAATCAAGAAGAACGGAACTAAAAACTGTAATCAGGGATCCGTATTTAATAACATTGTCAGAAATATAACTAACCAGATATCCCGGATTGAGCTAGGAAGATATAATTGCAAATCTCTGTAGGGGCCAAATGTATAATTTCACACCACCATAGATGAAAGCTCCAGAGACAAAAAACAAAAAGCAGAATTGATATACTCTGAAAAGACGGTTGTAACTGCTTCAAAACAATTCGACATATAAAGGCCTGTTATATATGTACCAGAAAACAGGCTAATTCTGTTCATATATTAATAAAAAATGTTTTCAAGATGGCTACTATAAAACACAAATCACAGCTTAGGAAATATTGACCTCATTTTTTAATCACCTTGTATTTCTGACTTTTCTCGGAAGATTGTGGAAATCTTCATGAGAAACGCCTCACGATATCTATATTCAGCTGAATGACTTTATTTACCAGCTGCAACGTTGTTTGCAACCGTTGGCAGAAAGGCTTAAGAGATGAGAGAGAGAGACAGACAGACAGTCACACGAGCCACCTTATCCATGTTGTTCTTTAGTCATAGTTCTAGGATCTTCTCTATTCTGAGGGTTACGCAAGAGGAACCGCAGCGTTCACTTTATTTCGGTCAAGGTTTCACAACTCAACCAACTACTCACATAGGGAGAGAGAGAGAGTCAAACGCCAAGTTTTCTTTATCGGTCACGGCTGCTGTTAATCCTCCTGCTCTTCGTGCCAACCGCTTTATCTTCGACTACCTGCAGCCTCCAACCTCTCCAATTCTTGCCAAAAATATATATGTTATGGAGTATTCTTGCGCTATCGGGCAATCGCAGTCTGTCTGGTATCAGCAATCAATGTGACTGACAACTGGCTGGAAGCGTCGGAATAAGCACTGCCCATGTTGAAGAGTTTTATCTGTTTGCTTGACTCCTCGTTGCCGCTCTTCTAAAGGTTATTTCTCACATAAGAGATGGCTACGTTATGGACTAAAAAGTTTGTGAAACATTTTTACTTGTCGTCCGAATGCCAAAAGAGTAGAATTTCGGCGTGAAGAAGTTTCGAGACAAGCAACAACACGCAGGTCTCGCAATACCCACAAATAAACGTGGCGTGGTGTGACTCTAAAGAAATTCCCTGCAAACAGTGAGTGAGTGTAAACGAGTAGAGTTTTCCAGGTTATGGACACGCTTAAAAATTAGGATAGCCCGAACACTATTCAGTGACGTCATCAGGAGGCGTTGAAGCTATCCCTCCTTTTACTCATATTAGCCTGAATTTGTGTTAGGAACAGTGGAGGGACAAGAGCAGCAATATTGATTTTGCGTTTAATTTTAGAAGTCAGGATAAGGAAAAACAGACCTATGTTCATTGCATTTGTAGATTTAGAAAAAGCCTTTGATAATGTGAACTGGATTTTGAAGAGCACCGGAATAAAATATCTAGAAAGGAGGCTCATACATAACCTCTACAGAAGGCAGTCAGCAGAAATTAGAATTGAAGATCAAGAAAAGAAAGCATAAAATCAATAATGGAGTAAGACAAGGATGCAGTCTGCTCTTTAACATATATATATATAGAACAGGCGATGCAAGCAGAAGTAAAAAACCTTACGCTTTGCCGACGATATTGTAGTATTAGGGGAATCAGAAGAAAACTTGGAAACCGTAATAAATGGCATTAACGCAGTTCTGGAGAAAGAATTCAATATGAGGATTAATCGAGGGAAAACCAAGGTAATGGGAAACAGTGGAATAACAAAGGGTGTTATATTGGGAAGGGATATTTTGACGGAAGTTAAGGAATTCTGCTACTTGAACAACATAATAACTAGGGATGGTAGAAGCATAGTAGACATAACGAGTAGGAAAGCACAGGCAAGGAAGGCTTTCGCGGAAAGAGGAATTCACTTACGGGTAATATAAGTGTGAATATTAGGAAATCTCTGCTAAAAATGTTGGTTTGGAGTGTGGCCTTATATGGGTGCGAAACGTGGACGATAGGAGTTGCAGAAAGGAAAAGAATAGAAGACTTTAAAATTTGGTGCTATAGGAGAATGCCACAATCCATTGGAACATTTTAGCAACAATTTCCTAATATTTACACCATTATTAAAATTTTTTACGAAAGCCTTCATTGCCTGTGCTATCCTACTATAGTTATTATGCTTCCCTAGAATTAAAATTCCTTAACTTCTTTCAAAATATTCCTTCTCAATCCAACAACCTTTGCTATTTCACTTCATTACCTTGGTTTCCCCTCTATTAATACTCCCCTTGTATTCCTCCTCCAGGATCACGTTCATTCACAAGTCACTTGAACAGTATTCAGTAGATCAATTATTTCTTTAAGAGCTTTCGACAATCTTAAAGTTCATTTTGTCTTATCCTGCTCATTAGTCCTTATGTCGTCATATTGATGTCATTTAAAAACTATTAGAACATTTAGGTCAGTTGTCATTTCGACTTTCGCCATTATTTATTTATGGATTTATTTTCCGCCTTAGTCCTTATATTCTCCATTTCCAGACTCAATACGGTCTTAGGTAAATGTCAGAGCGACAGCAGACTTACCTGGGTACATTTCACAATGCAGTTCCCATCTGTTCGGTTTATTAATCTACACATCTGTTCCCTCATCATTTCATATCCCATAACATGTTAAGTGCATATCAAATATTTCTTATTTTATTGCACAATTTAACGTTAGACGACCAAAGTAAAAAAGTAAATTTATGACATTACTACTGTACTTTTACTTTGTGGCTGAAGTATGTATGTGAATCTATAAAGTATATTAATTTGAATTGCGGTACTAAATAAAAATATTACTCTCACCGTGGTTTATTTTCATCCCTAACATTCCGGTTATTGATTCCATTTAGCAGTGTCAGGGCTAAGCGTTTCCTCCCTGTCGCTAGTTTATACTGCGCCAGCGATGACCGCCTTGTGGAACTCCAGCGATTGTTGGTTCTCTTAGCGCAGCCCAGCAGGAGGACTCGGCGGCCGTCTCCTTTTATAAATAGGACATCGTTCTCTTTTTTGTTCTATCTCCTCCAGGGCCTCGGTCCAACAATAGGGAGACATCCATCCTACCTTCCGACTTGACCTTCCAAGTGTCCAGGTTAAATCTGGCTGTTTCAAGTCAAAGACATCTGGAATCGGAACTGAGGAAGAGGAACAACCACTCTGTCGTCAAGATGCAAGCATTGCCGCGAAACTTTTCTATTTTCCCCCTATAACTTACCTACAAAATGTGAAAAATATTGCAAGACTAAAGACTGACAGATGTGGAAGGGCACTACAGTATACAACCTCCGCACATTCGTCCAAGTAGTTGTAAGCAGCACTGCAACATGACAGCCGTTGCGCCAATCCTACACAGTTGAGGGAAAGGATGACCTCGTTGAAGAGCCAAGCCCCAAATGAGGAAGATTTCTGGTATTGATCTCATCAAAATCCAGAAAAAATAAACTAAGGAAGTAAATTGTCGCCAAAATATTTCCTCATTATTTCTAATAACAGTCGATGTCTACTTTCTGTATGTGGGTTTAGTGTCCGATTATTTTTTGTCTCTGACTTTGGCTGCCATCTGTGGAGCTAGGTTTTAGTTGCTTCAAATATAGATACAAAAAACTGTCCTTTTTTAAATAATTAAATATTGACATTATTGTTCCAGAAATTTTGATGTTTAAAGTAGGTTTGAGATTACTATTTAGTGTTGCGTCTACAGATAGTAACTTGGAGTTGGTCTTCTCTGGCTTGTTTTGTCCTTCTTGTCTCCCAGTAGCTGAAATCTTCTTTTCCGCTGTCGACCTGGAACTCCATCCACCCTTCCTTCAAATATGAACATAAAAAAATTCTCCCTTTGGGTGTGTCCGATCCAGATTGTCATTCGCGTGCAGCCAACGTGGATTTCTTCTCATTTACTCATATTCAAAACCTTTTAATTATTATCATGTCTCTTCAAATTACTTTTTTTAAATTCTCAAACACCTCATTTCGAAACTTCCCTGCTTCAGATGTAGCTGTTAATCAGGTCTTAGATTCGATTTTCTTGTCAGTAGGATTTTTTTCCTGTTGAATTTTCAGTGATTCGTGGCCATGTTTCATCAATGCTGTAGTCATCATTCCTAAAAGGACTTATTTCCATGGTACTTGAACTAATCGACATTTTCCCTTTGTGTTTCCCACAAGTATATGTAAGAGTTCTGGCTTCTTTGATATTTTTATCTCTTTGGACTCTTCTACAGAAAATTATTAGACTAAAAGAAAATTATTAGTAACTTTCTTAGTATCCCTTGCACCAGAATCTTTTGTTTGCGAAACTACTTTTTTCACCTTGTATGTTTACCCTTAAAGAGAATTTATCATGGTTTAAGAAAAAAAATCTGATCCATTTGACAAAATAGACTCTTTAAGACTTTTTCAGATTATGCCTGTTATCAGACCATAATTTTGGTTTGAACATTTCGGAGTTATGAACTTTTTGCATTCTCATCAGTGACAAGTATATTTTACCAAGAAAATACTTCAATATTTTGAAGATATAGGTGCAAGGGCAACCGAGAAATTATTAATAACTCTCTTTTAGTCTAATAATTTTCACAGCTCTGTATATCTCTGCTAGTTTGCCCATCATACCTTTTCTACTACAATTCTAGGTCATCTGCATATTTTATTGTGTTAATTTATCTTCCGTCTATTCCAAAATCTGCAACTTGTTTGATAAACCAAACACCTACCAGCATATTGCTGACCCTTTATCCTAGATTTTTGATAAGTCTGCTATAATCTTAATCAAGTCAAATTTACTTGAGTATTTCCAGTATTAACCAGTTCCAACAGCCTTTTCAAGTAAATAAAGCTTTCTCTGCTCTAAATCTACTAGAAGTCTCTGTAATAATCTTTAGCAATACTGTGGCAACCCTGATTCCTCTTACTTTACCGAAACATATCCGATTTTCTCCAATTACTTCCTAATATATCCCTACGTATATAAAAATAACACATACGAAACTGCAGTACCAAAAATTAGAAAATATTTACCAGGAATATAGAAATATATTTTATACATAAATGAGAAAATTTAGTTAAAAATTAAGTAATTAAATAATTAAAAATTAAGTAAAGTGTAATATAATTTTTAAATCCCTAATAGAGTATCATGATCCATAAATATTTGTATATCAATCAAATTGCGTGATTGATTTCTCTTTGCAGAAAGCGGCCTGCTAAGTATTATTATCTCTGTTTGACGTCACAAGGCTGGCACGTAAAATTGTCTCGTGTACATGTAGCAAACCGTCTGGTTATATTTCTTCATTCGTTGATGAAATGGTGGACAAACATCTGTAGTAATACCTCCATTTTTATCTTTCCCCAAATACTTTGAATCTGTTACATTGCAGACATCGGCAGTAACACTGAAAATATAGCTGCAGATATATATATATATATATATATATATATATATATTTAAAAAAACACATTTAACTTGTCTGCAGTAGTGCAGTAAGTATTGTTGAAGACAGACCTGTGAGAGTGAGAGAGAAAAAAGAATTTTTGGCTCTCTCTTTCTCCTCCATCCTTCTGATAGGAAAGCGTCAGGTGAGACATTTACACAACCGAAATAGCGGACAGAGGTAAATATTCGGAGTTTACATGTCTTCGAAGCACTATTGATCTTTATTTTTTTTGTACCGTCTCTTCCTAGTTGGGATAACATATGCAGTCCCAATAAGGCGACAAACAACTTGGCTGTCAGTTACTCCTGACCAAATAGGCGCCATAATTGTGTAGTCATTATTTAAATTGAATGATAATTATTCAGAGTGCCTTTCATGAAAGCAGTTGTGAAGGCCCAACAGTTATTACTTTTTCTCGTACTACTTAAGAACGTTTGTCCAGTTCTTAACAGTTTCAGAGGAAGATAACAAGGAACGACAAAGGGCAGGAGACAGAAAATTAAAAATTGTGGTCGTATTTTGTTTTTAATTGTGTGCAATTCCCTACAAAACATGAAAAAAACAGTCCGTACCGAATATGAAATAAAATACTTTTCTAAAAGAAACGTTTAGGGGATAATTATAAAATAAAATGTCCATTGTATATAAATATATATCACCCCCTAGAGAAACAGGTTGATTAAGATCGAGACTCCCAATCGTCGCCAGGAAAACAGTATTCACCGACCCCAAACAAATATCACGAAGCTGGAACATTTAATAGCAAATATTGGTCGCACATGTTTGGAGAAGCTGAAAGGGGGCAGATATGACCCAAATGAATATTTGTGATCGGAGGAAAAAATTAAAGAGAATATATTTTTGGCGTGCAGCTGAGTTGCTGAAGTTTGTAGGAGCCTCAGGGAACAGTTTTGAAATAGTTTGCGATACGTTCTGAAGGAGTTTTAGACATTTTTGGTGGGCCCAGTTTTGGTAATAATTAGTTTCAGTTTTCATGTGGAGAAGTTCTCTCACGAAGTATATGCACGACATCCACGCCAGTATTAGGAAGACCGCCCTGGCCCCTCCATGTTCACCCCGTTACACGTGAGTGTGAAGAGTTTAAAGTATGTACTATTGATCCAAATTCTTAACGAACACAATTCTGTTTTATTCACATACCCTGTAAAATATTTTCATGTTGAGTTATATATATATATATATCTTTTCTAATGTCAATTGAATCCTAGTCCGCAATAGTAATGAGCTTTGTGATAAGGGGTAAAATAAGGAATTAAGTCCTTATAAACTGAGACTGAAAATTGTCTTCAAGTTTCACCCACGCTATTTTGGAAATTTATTTGGTAAAACCGTCAAAATAAAAAACTTATGTATGAATTTTTTCCTCCAGAGCACTTACACTTCAAACATATTTTTTGGTAGATACTCAATTATAGTGTTAAAAAATTGGCGTTCCATATTCCGTTCTTTCTCAGAAGTACCAAGTGGCGTCTGACTCATCCTCAGGCAGAAACAGCGATGTAAGTTGAATTCATAGAAATGTAATAAAATAAGCTCCAATTACATGATCCTCGGTAACGTCATCATACAAAGTTGGATGTTGAGACACTACCATAAAAATCCATAAAAAGTCTAGGTAATAAAAATAAATCTTAAATCTCCAAGCAACGAGTCATAATGATAGATTTATAACAATCATTTCTCGATTTTCAAGTGTTTTTATCATAATTATTCTAAAAAATGTTGTCAAATCAGATTTTGACATTGGATATATACGTTGATCGAACCATACAGCTTCTAAACTGTTTGCTCAGTCGATTCATATCGATATATGTACAAACAACTTGTTTACTTTTTACTCCTATCGATATCAGGTATCGATCACTGTTGCATGGAAATTTTAACCTCAAAAACTTTTCATCTGCACGTGGTATGAAAGGATTAAAATGAGCTTAACAGGAGCTAAAATAAAGCATCTTGTCGTGGACACGAATACCTTCATCAAGAACTCTGCGTTACAGGTAAATTTTGTATTAAATTTTCCTAACTTACTCTGAAAATGCTTGATAAAACTTGTGTAATTTTTTTGTTTGTATTCAGAATATTGCTGAAAATATCTATACGGTACAAGATGTGTTGGATGAAATTAGCAATAAACGACAATTGCGGAATCTCGTCGTTTTGCCTTACAATATTATCGTGAAAGATGTGTTTGGGGAAAATATCAAACAAGGTAAACAAAAATCTAATAGTATTCTGCAAATGTATTTAAATTTGTCGTGTGTTAGTATCAAAGATTATAGTATTTTATGTTTTCTAGAGATTTGACTGAGGGACAGTTATTTGAAAATATTAATCATAATTCGTATTTGAACAAAATTTATTGTATAGTTACAGTCACACATTCCTTCTGGCTTGCAATTCACAATTTACCAACTATACCCAATTCCTTATTTAGTACTTCATAAATTATAGGTTTGTCTGATATAAAAATTAAATTTAACACATGAAGTTCATTAAATATATTTCCATTATTACAAACTGATATATTGTTAACAGTGCCTGTATAGTTTTCTATAAATTAGTACATATACTTTCATATGGATTGATAAAACTTCCATCTCAAATCATATATTATGTTACAGTTACAGACTTTTCAAAGAAGACTGGTGATTACCGCAGCCTGTCTGCAGCGGACATTAAAATTATAGCTCTCACATTGCAGCTTGAAAAGGAATTTGTAGGCACCTCACACCTCAAAGAAAAGCCAGAGTTTCACCGGGTAATAACTACAGTGAAAGAGAAGACAGATGATGACCTCACAAAGATAGCAGGATTCTACATGCCAAAGGTAAAATATAAAATATTAGACAGTGGGGAGTAGAATGGACATCAATTCTGTTTTTTTATAGTTATTCATTGTAATTGTTTATTTATGTTTAATTCCACTTTTATACTGATTTTTTAATTGTAAACACAATTTTAGTTTTCAGTAGATACTTTTGCATTCTTCAAATCTAGTTTTGTTTATTTCTTTATTGTAATGCTTTGGATTCAGTGATCAAACTTTTATTTTCTTTGTTTATTTGAAGTAGAAAACAAAGATGATAATCTTTAAGAACTTTTTTATTATAGAAAAGAGTTAATTCCAATGGAGAGGAAGGTAGTAGTAGTGACCCCAATGATACAACAGATTCTTTGGCTCATGAAAAGCTTGATGATACATGTGACGAGATTATCAATAAAACTAGTGGAATATATTTAAATGATGCAAGTGGTCTATGTAAAGAAGCAACAAATGATAAAATTGGTGGTGAAGCTTGTAGTGAAATGCAAGAACAGCTGCCTGTTGAAGGAAATATTGTAGACGGTCATCCAATTGGCAGTCAAGATGCAGAAGAAGGTTATGAGAGCTGTGAAGAGTATTGGGAAGATGAAAGTGAGGGTGATGATGATGATGATGATGATGATGATTCTGGTTGGATCACTCCCTCAAATTTAGCCGAAGTTACATCTGACATGGGTGGGTTCCACGCTGATGACAAACCTGTTGTAGTTGCTTGTGTTACAAGCGACTTTGCCATGCAAGTAAGTATCTCCACCTTTGTTTCAAGTTGAATGCTTGGTCACTATATACTCTAACAAGATCCAAATTACAGAACATCATCAAGCATCTAGGCTTAAATGTGGTGTCGATAGATGGGCGTGTGATACGGCAGCTGAGGACTTACATATTGCGATGTTATGGCTGTTTCAAGACCACCAGTGTCATGACACACATTTTCTGTCCCAACTGTGGGCACAAAACACTCAAGAGAGTATCCGTCTCCATCAAGGAGGATGGAACACAGGAAATATACATCAACACAAGGAGACCCCTATCAGCTAAGGGCAAAAGGGTAAGAGCTGTAGTTGTACTTTTGGAACTGGACAAGTTTGGTACCTCCAGCCTAACATCATATCTGTGGCTCCAAACCCCACCTCACCTTCCTTTCCTTTCCTGATCATTATTTTGAAAAATGTGCCTTAAATGGAAGAAAATCCCTTGCTAACTATGGGGCATGGTTTCATTGGGAAGAAAGTATGATGTCAGCCTGGAGATATTAAACTTGTCTTTAGACATGCTTCTTTTTAACACTTCATAACTCCTATAGTGAGAACAGCTTCTTCTGGAAAACATTTTTGTATGCTTTAGTAGAATCTATCTGTTATTGTGCTCTTTACTTAATAATTATTACTTCTGAGTGTGTAAAAAAATAGTAAACTTTTAAGTATCAAATGGTTAAAGATATTTTTTTAACATTCTGAGGTCAGTTAGTTTTATTTCAGCACGGAATTAATTTTTGAAAACTAAATGTCTTATTTCTTTGAAATTTATGTAATAATCATGGTAACTATTTGGATTTTAAAATAAAACAAATAAATTCAGAGTACAGCGAATGACTGCCTTTTGTTGTTCAAATCAAGGGATCATTCAATTTTGATATACTTATGCTGTGTCCTCCAGGTAACACTTCCTGCAATGAAAGGTGGTAAACATGCCAACAACCCCATAATTTGCATCGGACAGAGGATTCCGCAGCAAAGGGCATCAAAACGTTCCCAAATAAAGAACAACCCCCTGGCTCCTGATTACATTGCAGGTATGGATACTTATTTATGTACATATTATGATGTAATATTTGTGACCAGATAATCTAGTAAAACTTTCAATCTAGTGTCCCGTCTTTTACAACATAATTAGGTGAATGTGATTGAGAGTGAGTTACATACTAGGAGTGTGTTTTTCAGATTTTCTATTTCCCTCTTTTTGTTTTGATACATTCCTTTTGTTTGCTATTAAGACATCTCCTGAGGAAGTCAACATATTTTGCAATGTTTGTAGTCATAAAGTTGATTTGATTGTTTTAATACTTTTTTTGAAAAATCTTGTTTTTCTGAATGTGCGCAGGATTCTCCCCATTTGCTATGCGAGATGTGACATCAAGGGCAGCCATGATGGGAATTCATGACAACAACCTGAAAAACCACTTCAGGAATACAGATCCCATCCGAAGGAGGAGAAAGTGAGGCACCGTCACCAAGTGAAATGTGCTCTATCAAACAATTTGTATTTTGGTTATCTTAAAACTGCGAGTATTGTTATATATGTCTGTCATCTAAGATTGTTAGATTTGTACATATACTTCCTATATTTGTGGTGTTGTATAAAAATTTCTTTTTCAAGGTTGTGTTGTTTTATCCACTTCAATCCTATCTGTGATTATTTCCTCTTTATTGACAGCATTCATTGAACATTTATGAGGATTGAAACATGTGAAATAAACAATAGAAATTGTTTCAGGAACTGTATCACATCAGTAAATATGGTGCAGGACATTTACTGCGATACAATCCAAAGTCATGAAATTCAAAATATATTAAACCAAATATCTGGAATAAGTAATGTATGTTAGGATAACGATTCTGTGAAATCATAAAATAGTCCAGCGTTTTGTAGTCTTTCACAATAAATGTCTTCTTCATAAGATGACAGAGAAGTCGTCCAAACATTGCTCTATGTTAATTCAACCATCGATTTCCGCAATTCAACCCACAACACACCTTTTCTGTCTCAGAAATCCATGCGCATATTCTCGTGAGTGGATAGCGTTTGCTTTGATTTTTTGCTCGAGGTAATTTCAGGTGCCTCCGCTCCATGGATTGTTGCTTCCCCATAAACCTCACAATTGCTGACGAATGTTTTCTGGCAAAACATTTATTGTATTCAAGAAATGAATCAATGATCTGAATTCAGGCCGTGCGGTTTTCCAACTTGTCTTGAAGGAAAGCACAAAGTGACGATGCTTCACCGCTGTGTCTGGTTTCCCAATGAACGGAAGATGTGATCACGCAAGATCAAAATTGCAGCTGCAGAATGTTAAAATGGAACTTATTTGAAAAGCATCCCTTGTACCTCAGATAAGTTCTAAACTATAGCGCTACATTATTTTTTGTCTCAAGTGGAGCGAGAAATGAATGAACGATGGGTCACGAGGACCAGCTATCGTCTGCGCAATATCCCTTACGTCATGCAGAACAATAGTTCAGAGTCAAATTAAAAAATTTAAATGATAGGGATTCAATACCAAATAAATGGGGATGGTAGGTTATTCGCTGTAACTGCTGAATGAAGTGTTGTCGGGGTTCCAACCGGGTAACGACGATTTTTGTCACAACGTTTCGATGGCTTGCACCACCATCATCTTCAATTAAAGAACGTGGCGGTGCATGGCACCGAAACGTTGTGGCAAACGAACATCGTTGACCGGTTGGAATTGCGAGGATTCTTCATCCGAAATCACTGTCTTACATAGTCGCCACAGGATCCAATTATGAAGCAGACTTTTCCGTACAAGCCCGGCCATGTAATCGTGTAGTTGTAGAGAGGGAGAAGGAAGGGAAGCAGAGGATGGTGTGCAGTGGAGTGTGTGTCCTGCCGCCACACCCGCGCCTCCATCACACATCACGTTCCATTCCGTGCAGTGCAGTTGGCTTCCGTCATGCCCACAGACCTCAAGCTCGCCAGGATCCTGCTGCTCTGCTCCAACACGGCCCTCGTGGTAAGAACATCAACATCCCACATTGCCATGAAATTCCACCTGGCAGCCAGCTTGGCATTCTTTTTACCCAATCAATCTGTTTTATCTCTCCGCAGTAACAAAACAAACGAATTATTTACATAAAGATTTCAACCGCGGACTTTTAACACACTGTGTTGTGAACGTGACTTGGTTTCAGTTACCATTTCACCTCTAAAATTGAAACGAGGAGACGGTAGGCTGTGACGAACAGGATGAAAGCAACTAGTGACTGGGGAAGAATAGAGGCAGTTTTGTGCGTAATATATAAAATCTGTAAAAAAGGAGGCTACACCGTAAAATCTTTTTAATAACTATTAGTAACCTAAGCGGTGGAAATAGTTAAAATTTGATTTAAAAAACAACAACATTACATTAAAATGGCATGTATAAATAATTCGCATCAGCTAAAACTTTCTATGGGGATTTAATACGAACATTGAGCCAGGAGGTCTGACCCACGGAGATGATGTTATCGCTGATGATGCTGGTTCCCACACTGACGTCTGGCGATCAAGAAGCCGTTCAGAGTGATGACTCTTACCTTGGCGAAAATCTGTTTCAGAAAACTTCAAAGTCACAGAGCATTTCATTTAGCCCTGGGTGTTTAGTTTATTTTTATTATTATTCTCACGGTGCCAGGATACCTGAGCGTCTTCGAAGTTAGTCGCGTCTTCAATTCAACAGCATAGGAAGGTATGGAGCAAGATAACCAAGGGTTAACTCAGGCTCCCTGGCCATAATTTCAGGAACCAATCGGGCATTCGTCTAAATGCGGGGAGGAAAACAGAAACCTGCATCGCAGTTGTCCCACGACTGGAAATATTCGCAATACCACGCCTTCATCAAGGTTGTTGGCAGCTTCCAACAGGACCAGCAGACAACTCTCCCATGATTCACAACGCCTGTGTCTCCGAAGCGTATTATAGGAACCAGACATAAATAAAGGAGCTTTCTCCGACTCTCTTTTAACGTTTTACCTGCGTCCTAGAAACTACTACCTACGTGTTTTTTTCTGGTCGATTAGATTTGTTTAACACATAGTCGGTGATTTATTTATAATTTCTTATTACATTTACATGGTTAGCATGAAGGGTTCTTTAGACCACTCTTAGGACTGAATATCACAACACATTACACTCACATCAATAAACACAATTTGACTTTAAAACCTATTCCGAAGATAGTGAACAAATAGTTGGGACTTTAAAAAAAAATTATATCCCTATTTTTAGTCTGCTTTCTTGTTTCCTATAGCAGGCCTTAATTACAATATTTTACAACAATCTTATACACTTTTTACAATGATTAACATTAGCAAGAGTAATTAATAGAATACAAAAATGAATGGTAATTTTCTTCTTTTACTTTATATATATGTATTATTTTTATTTTTTGCTGTTGTTTTACCCCAGCAAATTGTTTATCTATATATGTCACGGTGTCTCTTGGATGCGCAACAAACCCGCCTCCGTGCCTCGATCAGTATTGAGGGGCAGTTTGCCGACTGGTCCAATGGGATCAGTGACCAACTCTCACCGTATGCCGAAGGTCTTTGACCCCCGTAAATACACCTCTCAAACTACTCGAGGTCGTCTCAGCCTTCAGGAGTCTTAATTTAATTAATCATGGACCGATGGGGGAAGGAAAGAGGAAAACCAGGAAGGAGGAAGTCGGCCCTGACGGACTTACCAGAACTCCACCTGGCTCACTCATTTCCCCATTCGAATCAAAACGCATCAGATCGCGTAGTCAAATTGGACGCTTAACGTGAATAAAGTTGAATGTGGCAGAGACATCTGGCGGCAGAGCGGCGAACCACGTAGTCAAATGGGGCAACTGGGTATGTTTATTTCAATTTCCTTTCAATATTTAGGTATTTAGTACAGAAGTGTGTTCAGTTTGGGGATGACTTTTGTATATGTCGGCGAACATGCGTAATTAAGAGCGTGTAGAGTACGTGTAAGTGTTGATGTGTGATGTGACTCGCAGCGTGTTTGTACGGCTTCGGGTATATAACGACGAGGTTTTGCGCTTCTCGGCATACTTACCTGGCGTAGAGGTTACCGTGATCATGAAGGCGGTTCCTCCAGGGTGAGGCTTTTCCATTGCACTACGGTTAGGCTGACCCCTGCGATTATCCCTAATGTGGATAACTCGGGCGCGTAATTTTTGGTAGTCGGGACTGCGTACGCGCTGTCCCGGACAAATACATAACAAACTAAGCATTTTTTAGGAAAAAACACAGAATGTGATGTACCATAATTTAGCATTAAATTCCGTTATTAATCAAATTCACATCACTTCATTTTCCAATTAGCATTCCAATAGACATTATCATCTGTTCGGCCGTAAATAATACGTTTTCTCACCTCTACATCTCTCATTCAAGGGTTGCAGTTCAGTTATCCTTCACCAATTGCTTGGCGAACTGCAAACAGATTAGCTAACAATACGCCAACATATTTCTTATAAAATTAAGGTTTAAAGTCGCATGTAGCAAACGGGTAGCTCAAAAGGAACTTGTAAATTGTCTGGTAAGAGAGTGTGATTATTTGTTGTTGTTGTGACCCTTCCCAGTATGAAGCAAATTCTATATGAAATTAAATAACTCCTTTCATCGAAACGAAAAAAGCTGAAAATCGGTAACCAGCGTTGTGAGAAACCCCAGTTTGATGGAGCACCGTGGAGTTAGGACTATCAATGCTGAGAGTAACGGTTCCGTCCAGGTGTCAGGGTTGACCCTGCTGACCGTGGGAGGGCTCCTGCTGACGGACACCCCCCGTGTGCTGCTGTCTCGTCTGCTTACCGCCCCCGCCTCGCCCTCGCAGCCGATCTTCTACTACGCGGCCCTCGTGGTCGTGGCGCTGGGCGTCGTCGTGGCTACAGGAGGCGTCCTCGGATGCTGGGCAGCGGACATGAACAGCCTCGGCTACCTCGCCACGGTAAAAGGCAATTCTCTCCGTCACTTTCAACCTAGCTTACGATGTGACTTCTAAATATTTATGTTACTGCACCAGTACCTGGTGGCCATAGTGCTGTTGCTGCTGGCCGAGTGTTGCGTGGGTGTGTTGGTTGGCGTCTGTCCTCAGTATTTGGGGGTGAGTTTCTCCCACAACCAGCTAGTCGACAACCTCCAGAGGAACTACGGAACATCCGGCAAGGACCAGTTCACTGCGGCTTTGGACCTGGTTCAGACAAAGGTACCCAGCAGGAATCACCTTCTTCAGTGTCATATAGTCAAAACAAAAGCTATCAGCTTTCGTCATTTATTTTCCAGTTGGAGTGCTGCGGCATGTCTGACGCCTCTGATTATGAGAGCTCCTGGTGGTACCTTCGGGGTTTGGGACAGAGGAACCTAGTTGTACCCAGGTCTTGCTGTATCCTCAGCAACACTAAGGATCCAGAGGCTTTCCTGGACCCCATACCAGTCAATATCTCTAACTGCCAGTCTGAGGATAAATCGATTTTCAGCGCTGCCAGACATACACAGGTTAGCATCACAGGAAAAAATGCACTGACAAATTTATTGACATGCAGAAAGCCACAGTTGTCAGTTCCTTCATTCTTTTACTTTTACTGACACATGTGAAGACCAGTTCTCTACTTAGTCTATCAAGTCTGCATGTCAGTGTTAAAAATTTGTTTAGGATCACTTTTCTAAGTTGATGACATGGCTCCTTCATCAGGACTGTAACTTCCTACATGCATTCTTGTGTGAAATAAACGAGTCACAGTTTACTGCAAATAGACACAGCAAACCAACTGTGTTAACAACCTTTACCTATCCTTTTAACATTTCCGAAAAAATATTAATTAATCATTCACTGTGGTTTTGTTTTGTGTGTTTGCATCCATCACTTGTGTATTTTGCAGGGTTGTTCTGAGAAGCTGGAGGACTGGCTTCGGCAACACACAGCTGTGTTCCTGGCCAGCAGCCTCGCCCTGGGTCTTGTGGAGTTGTCAGTACTGCTCAGTGCCCTTCTTGTTTGTGTGAAGATGCCTAGAAAGAATAAAAGCAGCAACAATGCCCAGATCACCGGCACCATGTCATCATCCTCGTGAAGACGGCGTGGCCCTGGGATCCTGTTCACCTCACCTCCTTCCCAGGGCTTCGGGACTTTAGTGAGGACGAGAGACGAGAACAGGGATAAGAGGCGTTGCATGTATGAACCTGACACCTTCATCAACCCTCAAAGCAGGCTGAACCACTCACTTCCCAAAACCAACACAACCACAATTGTAGTAGTTGATGAGGGCTTTGGGGCTGGCAGTATGATGTGGTGATACTAAATGCAGAGTAAGGTTGCAGTTTTTCCTTCATTAATATTCATTATTTCTTTCCATAGTATGTCCTACCCATCATAATCTCTGTCCACAGCATGTTCTAACCATCCCGTTGTAATTATCAAAGCTCTGCTCATTACAAACTTCACAGTAATGCGAGTGATTTACCATTGTTCAAGTTTATGAAAATTGTATCTGTGATATTAGAATTATTACTATTTTCTGCCTCTTAAGTTGAATTCTATTTTTGTTCAGTGTTTTCTTCCCTCCACTCGCACTCTTCATTCTGACTCTTTATATATATAATTTATCTGCATAGGAAAGAGAGAGTGGTTAGCTTGTAACCTAAAGTAAACTTTAAATTGGTAGTAATGTCACCAATCAGGGAAGGAGAAACATGTGAAATTTTTATTAACTGAAACCCACAGGATGGGTCCAAACAGTGTAGCTGCTGTGCCATTCAGACACATTGTCTTGAGGATGGTGGTCAGGTTCTTGCTAATGCATCCCAGGTTGGCGACTCCTACCTTCAATTTAATTGTATGTATATATATAGAAGACTGTGAGGTCGAGGAGCAAACAACCTATTTTAAGGGAAAGGACAATGGCTTAAAAATTTGAAGATCTTTTATCTATTTAAAATGGCCTCAAATTTCAGGTAAGAGATCTATCTCTATTTCCTGTCCACATCAATTTTATATATCATTTGTCATATTTCTCTCATAATATAATAATATCCAGAAATTTTAACTTATCTGTCCATACTATTACTGAATATATTTAATATTTTTTTCTGTTTATTTCCTTACACTGGTCTGGTTCACACAAATGGAGCCTCTTATCAAATTAATTTGTTTCTGATGGCTCATATACTGCCTCTTGGGTTTCAGTACTCTTTTACTCCATTGTTTCCAGTCATCTTACTAATATGTCTTCCATATTGAGTCATTTTATGCTCTCAATTGTTTTTAACTTCTTCACACACACAATTTTTTCAAAGCTGTCCCCAATTTTTGTCCCTTCTCCTGCATCTATTTTTTTCATCTCAACTTGTCTTTAAATGATACAGATTCTTGTACAAGTAAACCATTACTTTTGTTTCACCCCCAGAGGCTTTACATGTTACAGTCTCTCAGCGTATTACCCTAATCGGTATTGTCAGAATACTGGGACTTGTTTTAGCCCATATTGTTACCATTATGAGTCACTTAAGTAGCAATGTCATTGCACAAACTATACAAAAAAGTTCTAGTCCTGATATGTAGAATAACTTCGTCAGTTTATACCGTTTATTTGAAAATAAAAAGTCACAGTTAAGGTAGTGTAAATGATGAATAATTATTTTATAAATACTGTAGATACTTGAATTCACATTTTGTTCCTGTTTATAAGAATTATTGTAGATACTGAACCTCCGTGCTACAGAAAGTTAAAATTTCATATATTTATTAATGGTAGTTGTAAGTTAGTCATAGGCCTAAAGGCGAAAAATGGCCAAAATAATTTAAATGTAATATGATCATCTTTCAAACCATGCGTGCATTATGAAGAACTAGCTTACTCAGGGAATCTAATGGTATCTAAAAAAATGAATATTTTTGGTTTAAATAGTTTCAGTTTTATACAATACTTCTTTTATTATTGTTTCCAGAATTAGGCTTCAAATGGATTTAACTTATTCCCTCTCCCACACATTTGCAGTTCTTTACTGGATGATGAAATTTTATATATTTTTGTAATGTGTTGTATACAGGCTTAGATGCTTATTATAAAATATAGGAATTTCGTTTGTATATGAAATATTTTGTAGGTAATTTTCCTATAGAAAGATTAATATTTTATATTTATGATGTAGAAATGTTTTTTAATAATAAATCAGTGAAACTATGTACTTGAATTTTTTCCCTTCACGTTGTTGTAATACATCTAATATGAAGGATAATGTGACCAGATTTTTAACATTGGTAAAGCAGGACGCCATTAACCCGAGAATGGGGGTAGAGGTTCTTGATTAAGAATTTGGTCATAGGGAGCAACAAAAATTTTTCATACAACACAAAAATAGTATAGTGTTATTTAAAAAAAATTCGGAATATGTACACTTAACAAACGTAAAAAAAATGTATAATATTATTTCATTCTTTGGCATATTTCTCCTTTGAGTGATTTTTTAGTAGATTGCTGTCGTTTAAAAGGTCATGAAATTTTTCACAAGAATTTGTTAAATTATATTTCCGACATAAAATTGTTTTCAAACTTCCACACGTAATTGTGATATGTTCGCAACCAACAGCAAAAATGTTTTGATTAAGATTTTTGTTTCATGTATATATGTTTTTTTTACCTCTTCTCGCTGTTCCTCCAAAATGAGCGCTCGTGTTATCTGCACAATATGCAATTATTTGTGTATTAAATTGTTGCTTTTCAACAAATTAATAATGGAAATAAAAATTATTTCAGAAGTTTGCCGGGCAGAGAAACGAAATCTAAAATTCTAATTTTATTTCAGTTTCCGAATAAAAATCCAACAATGGTTGTAAATTTGATTGGTTAGAATATATGGATGAAAATTTTTTTTCTAGATTCTTGTTTAATTCTGAATATGCATATGGGGAAAGCACATTTCGTTCTTGCACAGGCAAATTTTTTGTTGAATAACTTTTTGACAAATTGTGACATAGATCTGAAGGAATGATTGTCATTAATAGCTAAAGCAAATATCTCGTCTTGTTCTTTCCCGAAAAAAATCATGGATTTAGGAGGAAGATGGAGCAATTTTAAATATCTTTTGTCTCTTTTTCTCCAAATGCTTTGAAATATCATTCTTCCCCCCGAGAGATAGAAAATTTACAATTTCTCACATGTTACCAAGCAATGGGATTTTGGCTTCTTCTTATAAAATAAAATTCACTTCATCGCTGAATTATCGACCGGAAACGGTTTCCATATCCTTTCCGTTTTCCTGCCGTTCTCAAAACTTGTGAATTGTTTCCAAAAATCGGGACTCCCTTAAAACGCCGCGTGAAAAATTGGGACGTCTGGTCTCCTTAATGAAGAAAGAAAATTATTAGTTTGTGTTTAACAGTTTATTGTATTTAAAATAAAATGAGAGGTTACAGTTGTCAAATAAATATTTTTGGATTATATAGTGGCAGTTAAAGATGTGCCGTTTCTGAACGCATGGCAGCTAACCCCAAAAATGGTCCAGGCTTAATAAACGTTTTATAAACGTAATGATAAAGTAAGCGCATGTTAACCCAAAGAAAAGACATACTAGAATGAAGACAATAAATGTAATATAAACAAATATACATAAAATTGTTTTATTGAAAATAAAACAATTACATTTTTATGAGCTAACGACGATAAACTCAACAAAGTAAAACCATTACCTACCATTTTTAGAGATAATTTAAACATTCTTATAATATAATAAATAAAAAACCTGAATAACATTCAAAAGAGAAAATGAAATAAAAAATTAACTCGTTTTAAATGTAATTTATTATGCAAATCGTGTTCAAAGTCCACCGTGGGTTCTTAAATATTCCATTTATTATTTTTAAATTAGAAAAGATTCTTTCGCCTTTACAAACACTTATGGAAAGTGACAGCAAAATTCTTAAAGCAATGCTCAAATTTGGTCCAATTTTAAGGGACTGAATCTTCTATCTTTGTTAAAAATTAATAAACTTGTCTGATTTCGGATGTCCAGTTCTAAAGCGTTAAGAAGCAAGGTATTACCATTTGTCAAGACGTTTCCGAAATTTAATTTGTGCAATACAGGCCGTTTTGGTACCGTTTCGGCTCGTCCAACGAGAAGGTGTGGGGGATGGGGCGAAGGATTATATAAAAGAATAATGAACACAACGTTATCTTAAAAAAAATGGTTGAACCATTATGTGAGTAGATTTCTTAAGAGGAATATGTAGTTAAACTCTGATCAGAATAATAATGTTAAGTTCGAAAGAAACAATGTAAAATTACAATATCTATTATAGTAACGGATTACAGCATATACCAGACAGAGAATAGGCTGAATCCATGATAAAATTTAAAGCCTAGTCGAGCAGTGTTCTAAAATACTTGAATTTTGACGAAAGAAGAAATCTCGACAATAGAACCGTAAAAAAATGGTGTGATTGTGGGCACCTTTTCTGTATTTTCGCTTAATGGCTGGAGTGGATCAAGTTGGCCCACATAAGGATTATCAAATTGTTAATTAATTAAGTGTAGGAGTGAATAGATTTGTATCTAGAGAGAGAGAGGGAGACAAAGAGAGAGTATCTTCGTGAAGCTGGCCTTAGCGATAAGGGCCAAAATGGCTGACGCTTCGTAAAATCTAATGCACTGTTTCAGACAAACAATAATTATTAACGTATCCTAATATCTTTTCTTCCCTCCCAAAAGAAAATATCTTCAAGAATGTCGGATAATAAGTAAGTAAAAGAAAAAAGACTTCACACGACATATTCTTCTTCACATTTTACAGTTTGTTTATTGTTACTCGAGTTCTTTTGTTTACTCACAAAGTTAACAACAGTTTTAATTGAGAAATTTCACGACTAGAACACAAGTTGAAGTGTTATGCAAAATGTCGCTTTCAGTACGGTATCGGTGATTGACTGAAATTTTAAAATATTAATTCTAGTAGTATAGCTTTGTGTTAAATACCTTGTAGGTTAAGTTTGTAACGAAAATCGTCCTATGAATCTTATTTTAAGCGATTTAACGAAATATGAGTCTGTTAAATCACAGAGTTTAATGTTTATATCAATGCGTTTGAGTTCATCTTTAGTATTTATAGCAGGTTAATTTTATTTTAAAGAACTGATAAAACTTTTAAGCATACGTTTTGTGTATTGCTTACTATAATTTGACTTACAACAACCTTTACTGTAAATTTAAGGCTAAATTATATAGAAAAATGTTAATAGTGATTTAAATATTAACTATACTTTTAGGTTATGTTTGTTGTTAGTGTGCAAACTTTTAATTACATTTTTATTAGTGGAGTAATTAGGTTCACTTTTACCAAAATAGTATGTTGTGAAAACAAAAATATTTTCCGGAGTTTGAGAAATTAATTTATCAATAATCCATTATGCTTAAACTATATGTACACTATCTTTATTTATATTTTTATCTAGGCTTACAATATGTAATGATTATCAGATCATATACTTATAATATTCGATTATATATGTAGTAAATAAATTAATGTATGTTTTTACAATCAATTTAATTATTTTAGTATAACTAATGTGAAAAAAAAGTGGGAACAAATGAATTTTTTGAACTTCAATTTATATCATATATGTTGTGAAGAAAAGTAGTTGTGTTTAGGTCATTAAAAATATAAATATAGATCTTATAATAAACTTTTAAAATTGTTATACTGAAATATATTCCTGTATAGTATGTAGGTACACAGTTATAAATAAATAAATATATAATTATGAAGTAAAAGTTGTTTGATTTGCTGTGTTTATTTTTTTTAGTGATATAAACCTTCTTGATGATGACCTTGGGGATGATGCTGATTATGATCTTGGTAATGAAGATGAGGATGCCTTGTTGGCTGATGACTATGATCCACTGGTAATGTAGTCCATAACCTTTACAATTAAGCTGAGAATAGTGAAATTGTGAAAATCTATTTTCTATTATAATGGTGGCTAATGAGATTAATATTATATTAATTCATAGCATTGCATGTGAATAACAATAATCTGATATTATTGTGTTAATTTGAGCTAATATATCTATTTTTTTTCCCATTATCAGGATATCACTGTACAAACTTCATATTCGGCTGAGGAGAGTGTAAACAATATGTCCCAATCACAGTAAGTAAAAAGAGATTCTATTAAATTGTTGAGCTGAATTCAGAAAACAAATGGAACTGGAAGGGTGTAGATACACCACCTCAATGTTGTACCCCACCAAGCTCTACTCCTCTATTAACAATAAATATTGAGGAAATTGTAATTGTAAATGCTATTACATAATTGGATTACTTATTTAATATTAATATAACTTCTTTTCCCTGTACATCTATCATTCTTATTAATAAAGCTGGTTCTAAGAACAGCTATATTTCTTATAAATTTCAATGTTATGGCTTCAAACATTCTTACTCAATTTGGAATGATTATATATGTCAGGAGAAATGAAAAGGCATGTGCAGGATAAGTTAACATGGAGTATTGAATTCCACAACAACACTGAAACAGAGCTCCAGTGTGCAGCATTAACAAAGGTTGATGGGATATTGTAAACATAATTCATATGCACAGAAATGTGAGAAAGAATTATTACCTCACCTTAAATATAAGGCTGATATCACAATTTTGTAAATTGTATGTTTGCGTGACTATGAAATTTGAATTATTGCCCTGTCGGAAATTTTAGATTAGTGTCATTATTTCTAAGCAGTCATAAATTAATTTTTGGGAACTGGACTAGTTTGATACCGTCGCTCCTCCCATTTCCCTTCCTTTCCCCACTTGACTTGTGCACATGCTTGTAATATTGCCAAAAAATGCATGGCAAATATTTTTTTACTTAAATTCATGTGTTGGTGGAATGAGCTTTTTTGGCCAAATACACGGGAGGATTGTGGGTGGAATCGGCTTTTTGGCCGATTACATGGGGCGATTGTGTTTGGAGAGAGCTTTTGCGAATCAATACATGGGATAGTTGTGTGACGTCACAAAGCATTAGAAAGAAAGACAGACGATGGGGCGGAGCTCGCTGTGGGGCTGGGTGGGAGTGGGGGTATGACTGTACCAAAGTGGTTGTTAGCCGATTTTTGAAACTGTGCAGATTTGATATCGGTGTTGAAGGTTACAACTTTTAACAAGTTTCTAGACCAGGAAATTAATTTGTGGGTGCTTTGGCATGGACACAGCAAATGTAATAGAAAGTTATAATGTATTTTATTCATAACAGACTGTTTCACTTTTGACTTCATATAAACTTTTTAACAAAGGCTTTCAGCCACATGTGGCTAGGTTTTGACTTTTAGCTGTAAATTTAGAAATTATTTCTTATGAAGGTGATAAGCTTTGTGAATAAGTGTTATACAAGTATTTTTTTTTTCAATACAGGGATTGGTTTACTGAATCATATTTAACTATTTTTCTAAAATGTATGAATTCATTGGCTTGACATTGTGATATTGCCATTCTGACTATAGCTTACTGGAACAATGTCTTCTGCTTGTTATATTGCCTTATATGAACTGTGTTTTTTTGTTGTAATTATACATTGTCCTAACTAGGTCACAACTTGGATAATGATTTATTAGGAGTGTAGATTGTGGCTGATGCCACAATTTAATATTATTCCTGTACAATATCTCATTTTTACTTCTTTAATTGTGAAGTATGAATGAACTGCTTATAGCAGTATTTTTAATTAAGTTTTGAAGTTTTGTTGTGATTGAGGTAGTTTATAATTTGGAAAGTTGGAGCAGTGGATGACTGATGCTTGCCTCATTGTGTTTATTATATGTTTTGCAGAGAATATGAAGAACCATTGGACGATGTTTTAGATATTGGTGGGACAGATGAAGATGATTTGGATTCTGATATTTTAGATGGAATAGACCATTCTAGAAATGTGGAGAAGGCATTCACAAACCATGAGTCTATTGTTAGAGAATCCAAAAACAATTCAGGTAAGTTCAATTTTCTATATTGCTAAATACATCTGACTGGTACGTGTGAAACCATATAATGAATCATGTCCAATTATTCATTTTACTTGCTACTTTCTGATCTTGCAACTCCTAGGTTACTATTTTGTTTCAACTAAATATGTTTTAACTTGCCTCTCAATACTTGAATGTTAGAGTGGGTGGGATGATAAGACATTGCCAAATAATTGATATGGACTGGAAAGAGAGGGGGTTAACAACCTAAAATTAAAGTCTCGTTATTCAGATCAGGATCATGTTTTTCAAATTTTAACAGGCTTTTTATCGGTCTTCCTTGTTTATTGTATTAAGAAGCATTTACTCATTATATTACTGATTTATTGTTCCAGCTGATAGTACTGCACCAAACACTGTCAGTTCAACTAATGTCAGCAAAGAAGATGAGTCTGTAAATGCAGAAGAGCACCTGGAGTCGGAAGAAGAGGAAGAAAATGAGGAAAGGGACCGCTTTAAGTCTGAACGCACAAACATTGTATCTGTCAAGAGCAGCAAAACAGTTGGGAACATTCCAGATTCTTTAGGTAAGTCACTTATATCTGTAGGAGCAAGTGCTTCTGGTGTGATTTTGGTTAACTCAGGTGTCATTTACATAATATATGTGAGCATTTCTCTATTCTCTAATTTCATGCATTGTCCTTAGAAATGTGGCCCTCACAGCAGTGATGTCAGTGTGTTCCACAAGGAATTATCTACCATCATTAGATTTTTGTATTGGAATCACATTGAACATAAAATATGCTACACAGACATTGCACTTCCATGGTAGGCTGCAGAATCATGCATTTCTGAAATCAAATGTCTGTGTCACCTCAAAACCTCATGGTTAAAAGTATTCAAATCAGTTACAAGTCTTCAGTATCTATTGCATTTTCCAGGGAATTTTAACACTACACTCCCACATGTATCAACTGACTTTTTGCTTCTGCGGTTTGCTCTTTCATTTTGACAACATCGCAACTTGGCTCAGCACCTTTGCATTCCTGCTTGAAATGGAAATGCACTTTCAAAACTTGCTCCCTACCTGCTTATGCAGAGCTTTACATTTGTAAAATGTGTATTTTACACTTATAAACAACAAAATAATTACAATGTGTTTAAATAAACAAACAAGAATGAACTACCGATGACAAGCTCAAGGCACCGATTAAAACTGATTGGCTGTGTGATGGGAGGGTTTTAGTACCTGTGCAGAAGGACACTAAACTGGGCAGCCCTACTATAACTGGATTTGATGAGCATTAAGTAGTTGAAAAAAAAGGCTTTTCTTCTGAAAATAGCTTTATATTAAGCAATTGTGAACCTTATTTTACTGTTATTGTAGATCATGTCATTGCTCAAGAAGAAGTACCTGTGAAGAAGAAGAAATTTAATGCTCGGAATGACTCGTGGAGAGGGCGGAGGGCCTGGCAAGGTGGAGGCCGGGGCCCATGTGGGAACAGTAGGGGTGGAGGTGCCGGCAATTTGCATGCTCGCTACCACCAGCAGGTATGCCATTGATTTTTCATAGATATTACGTTGAATTTTCCATGTATACAAACTAGCTTTGTTTAAATTCTTGACCATTGTAAATTAATTTGCTCCAGGTTTTACACAGCACAATACATTTTTGTTTCCAGTGTATCATTTTTTTGTGCTCTACATAGACTGTCATAAGCTACAGCTTAAAATGATAAAAAAATGAGAGTTTGTAGAGAATTTATGCCCCCCAATTTAGTGTGCACTACTAGAGTTTGAAAAACAGCCATCTTTAAGCAGTTTGTTTTACAAATTTTGTAAACAGTCACTTTTCTGTTAAACATGATTTTAGGAGCATATCATAAATTATACTCTACTAATTATTTTGAACCTGTGTTTGAGTGAATATATAAAATCTAATTAGAAACCAATAAGTCATCTTAGACATAAAATAATTGCATCTGTCAAGTTAGGCTCTTCTGAGAGGGTAGTTATTGTAATACATACAATTTGTGTCTGATGATATTTCAAGTTATATAGATAGGTTAGGTTCCCTTGGGTAGCAAACATGTCTTTACATAAGACACTTAACAAAACATATTACTCTTTGTTGCTAGAGTTGCCTTAAACGGTTACAAATTCATGTAACATATATTATACCTATTAGCAGTTCAGTATAATGCCAGAATTTAGACTGATATATAGTTAGTTACCCTTATTATTTTTCTGTAACATCCTTGTGTAGAAACTATGAATTTACAAAAAAACTATTCTCTTTCAGGCTAGCCGACAGAATTTCCAACAGAAGCCTCAACCCCAGCCATTTCTACCATACCCTGAAAGTTCAGCATTTGCTGCGAGGGGCCTCGATGTTCCAAACTTCCCCAGAATTCCACCTTCAGATCTCCCAATTCAGCAGCCTCCACCACACAAGATTCTCATCAACCCTCACTTCCGAGGTGCTGTGCAACCACATCCTGATGGTAAGAACGTTTTTATTAATTGAATATGTTGCTACTTAAAAAAATTATTTTTGTTTTTCTGAATTATTTTCGGAGGTAGGAGAATTCATTCTGCCTACCCAATACAAGTCTTAGATGGGTAAAAAAATTCATAAAATCAATAAATACACTTCATGTGCCAAATATATTGTCAGTTGCTTTCTCAGAATTCTAGTCAAGTGACTGTAAAAACAGATTATAGAACAGAACAGAAGACTATCTCCATCACCATTTTCCTTCCATTACATTGGATATAGTTTTGAAAATATTGTGTAGCTACTAAATGAAATCATGACAGCGTAATATTATTTTCTGAGAAAGTCTAGATTTTTAACTTTGTACTTGTCAATTGACTTTTGTCTTCATGTACTACTTGTAGTCCTACGACGCTTTGCTTCTGTAATCAGAGGCTGTGTGGTGGGTGTGATCCACCTTGGGTGATACTTAATGAGGGTGGCAAAATTTCACAAATAATAATATAATATTACTCTGAACTAACAAATTGGACTTTGTAGAATAAACAATAACAATTTTATTCGTGCTGAAAAGATCTTAAGAATTTTTATAAATTTTGGAACCTTTTGGATTAAATATCTAAATATAGGCCAACAAATTAGGCCTATGCTCTGGGCAGCTGAAATGCACAGTAAGTCACTGTGTGTAATTTTGTCAAATTTTTATATTCTTGTAAATAAGATTTTAATTTATCTTTACATGGTTACAAAGCTTTTATTTTGTACAGCTCGACTTGTGTGGGATACAGAACCTCCTATCAACAATGGCTTCTCCCAGCGCATGATGGTGAGTGAACAGCTGGGCCAGGGTTATGAATCATCTGTCCATTCCAACCACATGCTGCATGATGGCCATGGCCATGGACATGGACAGAATTTTGGTCATCCTGTAAATCAGCAGTCTCTGCAACCACATTTTTATCAAGATTCTTATATGGTATGCATTCAAAGCCACAGATTGTTATGATTAATTAATCTCTAGTCTGACAAATGCTTACATGTTCTATAACCACACTTTTTGAGTCTCATCATAGTTTATTTTTCCTTAACATCAGGAGGAAAAATGTATCAAAATAAAACTAATGGGTTCACACATTTGAATCATCGCTCTTGTGAAATAAATAACTAGACATTTGTTTTTATAGTGTGTTGATAACTTAATTGTTATCATACTTTCCAATTATTGGCTGTTTGATTTAGGCTTTGTTGTAATATAATTTCATGTGTCCTTTACTTCTGATTGACAGGACCATGGACTTCCTCCAGACCATTGGCTTGGGGGAGGCCCACCAATGCATTCACAGTCATCTATGAACTCTCAACAGGGTGACCCATACTACATCCAGTCCCGTGAACAGATGATGTTTCAGTCACAGCAGCAGTTCCCACCATACCAGGAACAAATGCCCAGGTATCAGCACCCTGGGCCTGTGCAGGAACCTATGTCGATGCAAGTAAGTTCTTGTTAAAATTGAAATTATACCTCAATTGTGTTACTTTCTCAAGCTTTATAAGTAAGCAATAAAAAATAAACATTGCATATGATACATTACAAGTTCATTCAAATTTCCAAATTAATTATGCTCATTGTCCTGGGGAGGGTATCACGTGAGAGTGGGCTATTGCAGATTTGGGATTTAGTGATTCTAAGAAAAAGATTGCATAACTTAGTTGATTGAAATAAAAATTATATAAGGAGGTTTCTTGCGCATTTCTAAATTGGAAAAGATCTAATGGAAATTGACCATTGAAATTTTGGGATTTACTTTTATTAATCATTTCACTTAATTGGGAATCATATTAAGTTGTAGATTTGCAATAAAATGTTAGAAAGTGCTCTATATTATGTTAAAATGACTCCGTAAGGAAAGAAGCTATGAAATAATATCTAGTTTTTCCGAGTTAAGAATAGAGTATGGTAGGAAGGTTTCACAATAAACAACTACAGTAAAACCACATTTTGAGGCTCCTCTTTCAAGGAATGAAAATTTTCTCAAGTCCTGTTAAAGTGTCTTATTATTAATGCAATTTTTTCCCAGTATTTTGGAACCCCAGAATAACAAAATTGCTGCCTTTAAGGAGTATTTTTTAATCACTTTTTAGGAAATAATCAAACATTTTATTTTGACTTCCCATATAATTTAGCTTAAAATCTTGTGGAAGGCTTTGCCACCTCATATGGTAGGTTGATTGGTTTAAAAACAAACATAACCAAATTTTCTGTGAAAGTGCACAAGTTGCTGGCGATGTCCAGTTTTGGAAAGATGCTGCATTGTCTCATAGAATTGTGGATTACAAGACTAAACACATGATTAATGTAGATAAGATAGGAGTTCTTTTAGACTTCTTCAGTCAAATGAATAGTTTTTGAGGTGGCAACTGTTACGGAGGAAAATGTGGCAAAGAGAAACAGTGGTAAAAGTTATTGCCTCTACTATAGTAATCCCTCATTTTAAGGTTCATGCATTAAGGAATTTCCATTTGTAATGAAGTATTTACAAAGCCCTGGAAAAATTGCCATATGTTTAATGTAATTTCTTCCTGTTTTTAGTGAACTTTTATTAAAATATTAATTTTAATACATAAAAGTTTTGTTAAAATATGAAGTGTAATTTTCAATATGAAGTAAAATAAATGACTGGGAAATTTTGTGATGATAAATAGAGAAGAGCCAGCCAGATATCTGGATATTTATGTGGGACTGTGAAATTAAATTGAATTTTTTGTGGTCTTGTCAATGGATATTTATTAAATTAAGTGGCTGTGGAGATTCACTTAATTATCTGTCTATGGGTATTTATTAAATTAAAAGACATATTCTTAAATTATTGTATTAATATTTGCTACCCCGAACAAATATTTGTGGCTTTAAGAAAAGACTCATGGCAAAGCATGATATGACACATTTAAAATGGCAACCCCCTATCTCCAAATTAGGGTGACATTTCTGCCAGATCCTGTATTTTATTGTAAAATAAGATACATTACTTGTTGTCTGTGGTTTGTATGCTTCCAATTTTTTTTCTAATTTGACAAAATGGCTTTTGTTGCAGCCTAATGTGTGGCAAAATAATATTCAGCCAGGTCCACCTAAAATGGCACTGCCGGTTGTGCCTCAACATTACTCACCAAATCAGGTAACAGCTAAATTATTAGAATTTAAAATTTTGATTTTACCCACGAATTGGAAGTTATCACATTTGTTTTCCCATATCTAGGATATATTTAGAATGCCACAACCGGGAGGACCAAATATGGGTATAGCCCCACGATTCAGGCATCCGTCTGGGCCACGGTTTTCCAACTTTAACCAGAAGAATAGACCAAGGTTTCCAGGTAATGTTGTGTTACTTGTTTTTCTCCTCACTTTCTGTGCTGATCTAATTGTCCCCAAAAATAATTGTATATGTTTGTATTCAATATGTATTAAACATACCAAGTGGAAACATGTTTTGGAAAGTCAACATTAATTATTGAATAAAACATTCAATCTTTAGTAAAAGGATGTAAATTATATTGTTGAAAAAATACCAAAGTTTTTATCTTGATTTTATTTTTAATAACAGTTCATTATTATGCAATAATATTCTTCAGGAGATTTCAGCTGCCACCACTTCAACTTCAACTGTAAACCTACAAAGAATTACACTAATGTATTACTTATTAAAATAATTTTATATGTAACAATGTGAAATCACAATAAAATCAACACCACACATTCATTATATCTTAATTTCGGGTGTCCTTTTATCATTAATACTCGGGCATTTTGTTACACTCCGTTTAAAAAATAAAATGCCTATTATTCAGTCCAAATTGTTTTAGAATTACCTTGTTGTAAGAGACAATTTCTGTCTGAGTCATGTATCAAGTGACTGTGCTTTGTACTGTTCATCATTAACATCACCTGTGTCAATCAACACCTTCAGACTGTCTTCCTTATGAATCTGTTGTAAATGTACTCATTCCCCAACAGTGAAATGAAAATAAAAATTAAAACAGGACTTTGATAATTTTTCAACATAATTGTAGAATATATTGTGTGTATTATTGGTATTGTTTAATCAGATTGAAGATTAAAGGAAAAATACTTCAGTTCAGTGTATTAGTTTGAGTTTTCAACCCTTAATGTGCACATATACAGGCTGCAGGCTATTGGGACTTTTATATTTATGCGAGCACTGTACCTATTTTAATAAATATATAAATGAGCCAACATGGCAGATTTGTTATAGCTGAGAAGGCTCCAAGTAGAGGAATGAAACATGCAATTTTTCATGTTCTGATATGTTGACCAGCTAATTTATTTATTCATGTAGTTGTTGTCTGATATATGTAACCATTAATGTTATTTTACATTGAGTACATTAGCTAATGCAGGTATTAGGGGTAAATTATGATTATAGTAACTGTACTTTACATGCTTTTTATATTTTAATTTATGTATCATTAATTTACATTGTTCGAATTATATTGGGTTTCATGTTAATAAATTGTAGTACCATGATTTCCTGTAACATTCAGACCTCTTATTTCTTGACTCCAAATGAACATTTTGCAGGCCGAACAAATGTTCCTAAGAATGTCAGGCATCCTCCTCCAAAACTACAGCAACAACAACAGCACAATGTGGTACAAAACCAACCAGCCCAACAGGCAGAACTGCCAAAACCTCAGCATTTGCAGCAGAATATGACTGTTGTACCAGTGCGCTTTGAGGCAAATGTCAAGAGAAAGAAGGTAAGTTTGGCACGAGAAAATCCTTGCTCATATACTAATGCTAGTATTTCTATTTTTGTAAATAACTTTTTAGTTAGGCTAAGCTTATTGGCTCAGGAAATCAAATAAACAGATGTTGTGTATATGCTTTTGTGATATGATCAAGCCATCAGCAACAACTGTCTTTAGTTTATTTGTTAATATGAATGTATATTCCAGAGACAATTAAAAAAAATTATATATATGAATAATGTTTGCTGATACAGTGAACCACTTTGCTGACACAACCAGTGAATGGTATTAGCTATGCCCAATGGCTTTCCCAGTATAAATTCTGTAAAAAGAGCACTCTGATTTCCATTGAGATACAACAGTCAATTACGGACATTTTGCCAACCAGCTATTTAAGTTCATCTGAAAGTTTATGATAGAGCTGTTTGCTGTCAAAATATCACTTGTAATTGCTGTTGTACTGAGATGTGAAATTCCCAAAGAGTTTAGCTGTTCTGTGTTCTATTACTTTTCTACTGGAAAGAATTATAATAATTTTGTCCGGCATCAACATTAAATTTTTTTATTAACTCGTTGATCGTCATGTCACCCACTGGTGGCCGACACCGAGTCATTTCAATTGCGTCATGTCGGTCACCGGTGGCCGACACAGTACACCTGACTTAGACTTGAATTTTTGAGCCGTTGG